>OX941082.1:85390547-86855547 GCA_954870635.1 Arctium minus
CTTTTATTAAATAAAAAACATATATACTTATTTGTATTTTTTTAATTTAATGTCATTTTTTTCTTAGTAATCTAATAAATAAATATATTTAATTTTTATTAGTTTATGTTATTTTATTTTATTAAGGTAACAATGGTTATGAATAAAAATTATTATTTAAAAAACAAAGCGTTTTTTATTATTTTATTTTCTATTCTCACATATTTTTTCATGTTTATTTACATTTTTTAAATAAAATATTTATTTTTTGTTTAGTCTTTTTATTATTTTAGTAAAAGTAACAATTATTTTGATGATGGAATCATTGTTCCAATTTATTTAATAAAATTATTTTGAACACTTTCGTTAATTATTATTTACAAAATACTCGGGATAACCATTATAAATAATATTAATTGCATGATAGTGATTATACACATTATTATTTACAAAATACCAATATTGCATATTATTATCAAAAAAACGTTAATATTAATTAGTTAAAATTATTGATGCAAAAAATTTATTATAACCTATCAATATAACATAAACCAAATACAAAGTGTTTTTTATTATTTTATATTTTATTCTCACATATACTTCCAAGTTCATTTACATATTTTTAAATAAAATATATATTTTTTATTTAGTCTTTTTATTATTTTAGTAAGATAATAATGTTTTTTATTATTTTATTTTTATTCCATATATGTTTTTATATTTATTTGCATTTTATTTTTTAAATGAGTCCATTTTATAAGATTTATCGACAAATGTCGGTGATTACAATAATCAATTATGTTATTATCAATATTAATGACAAACATTTATGTCAATTTAATAATATTTAGTCTACATATTAATGTGGTATAACAAAATGTCCGTTACCATTATGTGAATTTTATACTTTAATTTTAAATACTTTTCTTCTTTCTTCACAAATTATTTATCCCTCAATTAATATTCTTTTTAATCTCCTAGAGATTACAATTTATCTTTCTTTTTTCACAACTTTTGGAGTTTATGTAATTTTAAATATGTTTAATTGGTCTCATAATATAATTCATTTATTAAGGTCATTATTTAAAACATAAATGTTTCAAACTTTTTATTTTACTCTTTAAACTCTTCATTTTTTTATCTTTCAAATTATCAAATCCATGTTACAATTGAAATTGTAGACTACTTAATTGTTTTTTTCTTTTTGTTGTTGAGTTTGTTTATGATCATGTGCATATCTATTTGATCCATCCAACTATATTGTTTTATATAAAAGAACATCATGGAGTGGTGAGTGATATCTCCTAGAGATGACAATTCATATTTTATTTTTTCTTAATTTTTGTAATTCTAAATATTTTTAATTGGTTTCATAATGTGAATCATTTATTAGGGTCATTATTTCAGACATAAATGTTTCAAACTTTTCATTTTACCTTTTTAAACCATTTGTTTTTTATCCTTCAAATCATTTAATTCATGTTTCAATTGAAATATAGACTACTTATTTGTTTTTTTGTTGAGTTTGTTTATAATCATGTATTCATGTGTATTGATCCATCATTATAAGTTACTATAAAAAAAGGTAGACGATGTCCTCTACTGCACCAGTCCCACAATTATCATATTCGTAAGTTACTATCAAATGTTCCATTAAAACGGAAGTTACAATGTGTTTGTTCGATTTTATGTTTTGTGGTGTTATATGTTTGTTATTGTTCTTTTTTATGCATAATTTAATTTATATATCGTCGGCGCTACTGTTCTTCCTCCATAAATTTTTTCAGATAACAACTTTTAAGTACTATTTCATATTTTGTATAAGTTATATATTTTTGTTGATGTGTGCAATCAATCCGTTTCAAATACCCTAGAGGAACAATTAAGTGAACGAGATTTGTTTTTTTTTTTTTCATTGTTCCCAAGTGTTTTTTTTGGTAATCTGCTCCCATGCAAGGCGGAAGTTGCTGGTTCGAGCCCCGTCAGTCTTAAGGCCGGATTCAAAATATACTCAATATTGATGTCATTGTTCTTATTTTATCAAATTTTTATTAAAATTTGTGTATCATATAATATTGTTGTTATAAATGAGTTTTTTGGTTTACATCCGAAATATGTCACAAGTGTAACAATTGTTTTCCTCCCTCGTACATTCTAGATGATATATATGCCTTGTGTGTCTTCCATCTAAAGTTTTTTGCTTGATTATGTTTTGCTTATATTATTATAGTTTCTTAAATTTTATTTTTTATTTTCTTATTAAAACAATCAAATTCCAATGTATGATTAATGTAGGTTTTTTAACCTTTTGTTTTTAATGGATTTTTTTCTCTATTCCCATGTCTTTGTGTTGCAGTTATCTACCAAAATAAAGTATATCTTGTGATTGTTTGCAAAAAAAGTGGAAAACCTAGGATGATGTTTATGTGATTGTGTTTTTTTAGTTGAGACAATAAAATGGTGATGCTCATGTGGCTTTAGTATGTGTATTTGTTTATCTGTTTTAAATAAGGGAATTTTGTATTTGATTTAGTTTGCTTTTTTTAAATTTAATTTAATGCTAATTTATGATAAATAAGAAAGAAAATGATGTTTTTTTAATGGTTTGTGTTTGTTACACAAGAGGTTACGTGAACACAACACATATATGTCATCAAGGTTATCTTGCCAAACAATGTCCGCTGCTATTGGAGTGAGGTCATTCTTTTGTTATGAGTTATCCTTACATCATATATTTGCTGATTTTTATTGTGTAATTGTGAAATTAACAGAAATAATTTGTAGTTTATTTTGTTATCATTTTATTGCTTTGTTTATTTTAAAGGTTCATATAAATATATAGTGTTATCTCAAGTGAATTCAACATAACTCAAGAGTCTATATTTTGTGGGAATGATAAAATAACACATTTAGTACATAAATATGTTATACATACAAAGAGTCTCAATAAATGCATTAAATACCATATATATATATATATATATACAAGCAAATGTTTGAAATCAAAAGGTCACACCATATTTTATATATATATATATATATATATATATATATATATATATATAGAGAGAGAGAGAGAGAGAGAGAGAGAGGGAGGGAGCTTTAGGAGAAAACCTCAAAAATTGGAAAAACTGAAGAACTCTTGGTAGATGGTACGCACTTGTGCATACACGTAAATTATGTTGTTTTTTTGGTTTTTATGCACAAGTGCATAATATGCACGTGTGCATATTACAAAATTACTTGTATGCACAAGTGCATACCGTCCAGATGAATAGCTACCAGGGTGTTCTTCCGTTTTCCCTTTTTTGAGGTTTTCTCCTGAACCTATATATATATATATATATATATATATATATATATATATATATATATCATAATAGCATAATATTGCTTTGTATGTCTCACAACAAACACATTAAATTACATATTGCCTTAAATTTTTTATCGTTTGACCAATGTTACATATAAATTTATATCTTTATTTTATGTAGTGGTGGATAAATGTATTGTTAATAAGTTGATTTATGGTATTTTTAAAATATAACTTTACGAGTAAGTGGTTCTAATTTATTTGTAATTATACTGATTTATTTTCATATATACCATTTAATTATATATCATAGAGTGAATACATAATTCTATGGTTGTTACTAATAATTTTCATCACATATCAATATATTTTACAAACATATAAATAGGTTCTAAATCAATATTTATAAAATACATGGAAACAATAAATTTTTGGTACAACACTATTTCATCACTAGGACTGTAAATGTTGCATATGGACTTATAGTCTATTTTAACACAAGATTTATAAAAACATCAATAAAAACTATTTCATTTTTTTAAAATCAATGTTGACTACCGTGTCCAACGGGCGGTACCAATCACTAGTTCAAATTAAGAACGGAAGCTCGTTGCTTTTTCTATCCCTATAATCAAAATGAATTTAATTGAAGCCGTGGGGCCCTATCCATTTATTAATTCGACCCAACTTGAAATCGACTTCGGTTTGCTCCCTTTCAATAATTTAAAGAAGTTTTGTACCGAGCCGGAAAGAATAAAATATTCTCAAAACTCTTAATTGATACGACATGCTATTTTTTCCACTCATTCCCTTTCAGGATCAGTCGTGGTCTTCCAAACGTTACCGATGGTATGGACGAATTCCTCGCTTCATCTAAATGTGTAAAAGATCCTAGCCGCACTTAAAAGCCGAGTACTCTACCGTTGAGTTAGCAACCCAAATAGAAAAAGGGTATGTAGATACAATCAGAATAAAACAAAATGATTAAATCAAAGCATTAAACTAAGAAAAAAAAATTATAATCTATTTGGAACAGAAAAATGACTAAATCGGATGAAAAAATAAAAAATTTCCCAATCCAAAAAAATAAAGAAATGTAAAAAATGCTAGACCATCCCCTATTTCTATGTTATCCACTTTTTCAATCAAAAATTCGGGTATCAAAGCTAATCCGACGAACCCATCATTTGAATCAACTAAGGTAAAAAATAAAACCTATGGGACGGAAATAAATAGAGCTGCTTATCACGATGAATTATATTTGTTCGATACAATGTTGTCAATATAAAGGTTAAGAAAAGAATACAATTGTAAAAACGTGTAATTATTTCTTACCCGAATTGAACCGTAATTAAAAATGACAACCAAAGATAGCTGAGGGGTTAAAACTGTAATTTAATTAAACTTCTATTAATATTATATATATATATAAATTAAAAGAAAAAAAAATGAACCTAAATCCATAATTCCATCGTCTTCTTCAATACGACCGCCATATCTTCTCTCTCTCTCAAATCTTTCAAACTTCTCTCTAAAATATCTATCAATCCGTCGAAGTAATCAAAGATTTAATTACATATTCGGAATCTACGCGACGAACCCTTCCTAGAGGTATAAATTTCTTCTTAAGTTATTTAAGTTGGTAGGTTTAAGTAGTTGAAGTTGGTTGGTAGATTATGACATGTTATTGCAAAGTTATGATCAAATAGATATTTGGGAATGTTTAAGTTTGTCAAAATTACAAACGTGTAAAATTTAGAATCAAAACGGTGATATTTGTATCTAGATATTTAACCTCACACCAAGTGATTGATTTAATGTCTAAGAGAATATAAATTTGTGATTAAGCTTAGGATAATAAGCTTTGAGTTTTTGGGTTGTGCGATTAATAATAATTGGTGGTTTAAATAGGCAATCGAACGGATTAAAGTTCGTCGTCATTCTCGATTAATCGCGTGATAATCTCAATTCGATTAAGGTATGGATTTCATTTCTTTTGAATCGTGGGCAACTATTTGTTGTAGTTGACCCTTCCGAAAGGTGGTTCACCACCTTGTGATTGATCAACCGAACGTGATCAACAAATGTGAAATTGTACACACTCATACACATTGATTTTGGTTTATTGAATCAGTTGTTTGAACATTTTGATGTTTTATTAAAATGTGGCTCGTATGAGATTGTTTATGAAAAATGTGAAGTATATAGATTATAATTTCTGTGATCGTCATTTGGGTAAGTGGCACATGTTTTGTTTTCATTGATTTTCGAATAACCCAATAAATGGGCACATTATTTGGGATGCCTTCTATGGCGGCTTTGTTGTCATAGCGTCCTGCAGATGACGGTCCACCAGAGTTAAGCCTATGTGGCTTACGTGAACCCACTCTGGGGGACTTGGCTGACTTTGTTGGCTCCAGGGCGGATGAATCGATTCTAGAACTTTACCCACAGAATATGTGACCGTGGTTAAATTCACGGGGGACTTGTTGTGTGTGCCCGCATGCCGACCCAGTTCGTGTGGTTGATCACCCCACGAACACGACTGGAATTGACGGACTTTATTTATATAAGTTTTGAAGTTAAAGTGTGAAATGTTCTTGAGATTATTGCTTTTGATTATATTACCAAACGTTTCTCTTGATTTAAATGAACTATGAACTTCAGTTGTTAGGACTAAAAGTCCTGTGCGTTGAAAGTGGAATAAAGTATTTATAAGGGTTCAATATGTAATTAACTAATAGTTGTTTTAATTAGATGGGCCCAAGCCCATAAGCCCAATTGCTTGTAAAGCCTAAGTATATAAAGGCTTATTTATCTCATAATTAGGGGAGAACAGTTTAGAGAGGTTAGAAATTCATTATTCAGTTTACTAGTCATTAGGTTTACATACCCTAATCAGAAACTCTCTCTGTAAACCTTAACCCTTTGAAGTTATATCAATCATATGACTAGTTGCTGTGGCCTATAATCTGTTCATCATTGTTCTGAATTACTTGTGATTGCACTGCACTGGGATCTACAATTGGTATCAGAGCAAGTAGGCAAAAAGGTTTGATCCAGTAAAAAGGTTTGTCTGAAACCCTAAAATCAATTACTTGTGATAATTGCTATATTTGCTTTAATTGATTATTAGTGTTTACTTTCTGTGTTTATCTGTTTTTCTCGTTATCTGCAAAAAAAAAAAAAATTTTTGGTATCTGTTTTTCGATCGGATTTTATCTTCTGAATTTTTTTGTATCGATCGAATCTGGTTTTTTTTCTGTGTGCAAACCTTCGGTCTAAGTGTTTTGTGTGTTTTCTATCGCATCCGGTCGAATATTTGTGTTTCTTTCGATCGAATGATCGAAGGATCTGGGTTTGGTTTCGGTCGAATCCCAGAAATTCATCGAGTTCTTCGGTGGTTTCTTCGTGTTCTTCGGTCATTTGAGGTTAATCGATATTATCTGTTTTTTCTTGTGTTTATCGTTTAATTTGTCTTTCGACCTGAGCCCTTTGACCGGATACGTGTATCCCCGGTCTTGTCCTTCGACCGGATACGTGTATCCCCGGTCTTGTCCTTCGACCGGATAAGTGTATCCCCGGTCCTGTCATTCGACCGGATACCTGCTTCCTCCGGGCATACCTTCGACCGATATCTTGTACTCCGGTCTTACACCTTCGACCTGATAAGAGTTTTCCCCGGAATTACCCATTTGACCGGACACTTGTGCTCCGGTCTTGCCCCTTCGACCGAATAAGAGTTCCTCCGGTCGTGTCCCTTCGACCGAATAAGAGTATTCCCCGGTCTTACCCACTTGACCGGACACCTGTACTCCGGTCTTGCTCATTCGACCGGATACTTGTTTACTCCGGTCTAACCTTCGAACCGGATAGTTGTAACCTCCGGTCAAACCCTTCGACCGGACCTTATTTTTTCCGGTCTTTCCATTCGACCGGGTACTTGCTTACTCCGGTCTTGCTTTCGACCGGTATCTTGCATATTCCGGTCCTTTGCTTCGACCGGACCCCTGTTAGACCAGTGTTCTTAGAAAAAAAAAAAAAAAAAAAAAGGGTATAAAAGGTCAAATTTTTTTGTCTCACGATCTTTTTGCAGTGTATTTATTTTAGCCCCCGTACTTCAAGGGTTCAGCGTGTCGTTTGTGACCCTAAACTTTCAAGTTTCACATTTTGTCACTTTTGGTCCCTGCACTTTCAAGTTTCATCTCTCTTCAAAACCGGAGCGAATACATTCTATTCAAACGATCAAAATGGTGTACATACCAAGGCTGCGGTCCAAAAGAGAATATAAAGAGTGGAAAGCTGATTTTTTGTCTTTTGTAGATGAACATGAAGTGGGCCCCTATATCAGATTATCATTGACTGAAGGAGAGAACCAATCCCAAATTCCGCCAGAAGCTTCTCCTGTGGAAAAGGAACAAAGAGAGAGGGCCAATAATAATGCTCGAAATTATATGAAACATAGTATTTCGTGTGAATTTATTAGTGACATATTTAATGAACTTATTGGTCAAATAAATTCTAACAAAATGACAGGAAAAGAGCGATGGGATTGTACTGAATGGTTGGTGTTAGGGACAAAGGGTTTATTAACAGGAAGAGAATTGGAAGCTGAGAACTCTGAGCTAAAAGGAAAGATCTCTATTTTGGAAGCTAAAACTCAGCAAACAGTCTCTGTTAAAAGTTCTGAGGAAAAGATTTCTGAACTGAAAGATGCAAATGCAGATCTTCAAAAGCGTTTATCTGATTTGGAGCAACTGCTTGCTAAACACAAATCTGATTTTGAGACTAAAGAGAAATCTTTCGCAAAGAAGTTCTCAGAATTCTCGAGAAAATGTGCTGATGAGAAGAAAGAAGTTGAGCTGAAGTGCATAAAACTTTCTCAACAAGTTTCTGATTTTCAGAAAGTAATCATTCTTGAAAGAGAAGTTTGCAACAGAAAAGAAGGCCATTGAACAAAAGAATGTTAGCGTCTTCAAAGAAATATCCGGCCAAAGAAATGATGCTGAGAAGGGATTTGAAGAAGAACGAAGCTTGTTTGAGATGGAGATCAAAAGGCTTACTGCCAAGTTGTCTGAACTATCTGAGAAGGCACTAAAAGAGCAGAAAACGAAGTCAGAGTTCACGAAGAAGATTGACCTGCTTGTTCAAGAAAGAGACAACTTCGCTTCAACGATTAAAGTGCTTGAAAAGTCTGTATCAAGCTCAAATCAGAAATCTGTCTCTACACAAAGGTCAGTTAAATCTTTTGACCGGATTCGTAAAACTAACCTTTTCTATGATAGCAATATAGATGGTTCAGGTACACACTCTAGAAGAAAGAGATACATAGATGAGGAACTGGTCTGGAAGAAGAAACCAGTTGAAGATGAGCTGAAAGAAAAAGAATCATGTGTACATGCGGTCAATGCCAAGAAGAACAAGCGAGTAAAAGTAAACCTGATCATATCTACTCGAGAGATCAATTACTCAGGTTATCAGGTAAGAAATACCACTGTTCTTATTGTCATACACATGATCACATTCACAAAACCAGTGATCATTTCTGGTATGGTTCTTATTCTATATCCCCTACAAGAACTGCAACTAACATTCGAGGACCCAAATACCAGTGGGTACCAAAACCGAAAACTGATTCTGTGTTGCAGGCACCTACTGTCAAGGGGGAGTAGAAGAACGATGGCTTCTAAGTAAATCAGCTTAGAACCCGGACTTCAACGAAGTTTGGCTTCTGATCACATGACAGATCAGGACCCGTTCTTCAACGTTCAGACTTGGATATGTTGCAAATATCCAAGGGGAGCTTAATAGATCTATATCGTTCTATCATGATTTGAAGGGGAGCTTAAAAGGTAAACATCTTCTGAACTAGATCTCTGAGTGTTTGAAAGAAGAACAACTTTCAAGCATGAAAAACAGTTTCTGAAATGTTCAAACCACTTTTGATTCTCAAAAGGTTTCATGAATCTAGAAGTGTGAACTTAAATGTTTTTCACTTTTTGCGCATTAATGTTTAACTGACTGTGTGTTTCTAAAGATCAATACTTGCGTATTATCTTATTCTTATACTGTAACGTATTCACACACACAGGTTCAGTACTTTGTTTGAATTTGCTATTACCATGTCTCATAATGAACCAATTTTTCGATGGTAATACCCCCGTTTGAAATTCAATGTTGTTGAGCATCAATCATTATTCGAATTTTGTGCTTTCATTGCTAAATTGTTTATATTTGTTCATATAAACATAATATCCAATTCTTTGATACCCTAACCAGTTTATTTGATCTGATTGATACATTGTCAGATTCTCAAAACAATTCTTTTGATTTCCTTTCATTCATTCAATATCTTTGTTTTGAGAAATCTTCAAAGTTCAATTGCTCAAATATCATGAGCATACATTTTGACAATGTTATAATACTTTTTGAGCTTAAATGTTCAAGATAAACTGTTGAGCTATCATTCTTTATAGGAATTACATGGGATTTGTGTGAGAGCTTAAACAGAATTTCCATGGATTCACGTAAACCAGTGTTTCCTACCCCGGAAGTTATCCTAGAGTGATTTGAGGGGTGAGGGGTCATAAATCAAAGAGTGGGGGAGATAACTCGTCGGGTTGAGTTTTTCTCATTGTGTGGAACGGTAAAATGGAAAATGAGAGTTTGGTTAGAAGTGAGCATAATGCTAAAAAGAAAGAGGGTGTGAGAACAGAGTTAAAAGAATATCAGAACTCTGCACCAACCACTTTCTGAGCCGGGCAACCACATATTCTGATTGGTTCACATTCTTTGGTGACCATCATTGAAACAGGCAGTGAGCCCATGCCAACTCTTGCTATAACCCCACCAACCACTCGTTTCTTTCTTAACAAAGAAATGTTTCATTTTCTTTGGGGACGCAGCATATCTGCTATCTAGTCTTCACTCGGAAGATTTAGATATTGAAAAAGAAGGAAAGTTGCCCCACCTTCGCACCTCTTTCATGCACATTGAGTCCGTGTAATATTTGTTGCTGTCTCAACAGTTTACACATTTTTGAGCCTGATATAACTAACTAGCTTCAATCATTCTACACTTGCACGTACACACAAGGAATGAGTTTTCTTGTCATAACATTCATAGAAAATTCCTTTGTGGTTTTTCGATGATTGAATGGAAGCCCTGGGGGAGTGAACATCACAAAAACTCCTTTCCAATGTACATCCGTTGTACAAAGTGGCTCTGTGCTACTTACAGGCATACTAACTGTTTCATCTGTTGAATCAGGGTTACATTGTCCATTATGTATGAATTTGAAAAGATTCGGATATATACATTTCATGAATTGACGGATACTCAGATCAAAGGACGAAGAATATCATATTATCATAAAGGGGAGATCAAAGAATGCGTTGAAATTGAAGAAGTTTTGATGATCATGATGCTCACAATCATCAAAAAGGGGGAGAATTTTTCAAAGATCAATTTCAAAGTTTTGAAGAAAGAAAGTTTGTTTTTCTGAAGACGGTCTAAAGATCAAAGAGATGAAGATATGAGTTTAATGCTATGCTAAATTTGTTTGTCTGAAGACAGTGAAGTTTTTCAAAGTTTGTACTGATTCTTTCCCGTATCATGTGGTGTCTGCTACAAGTTTCTTCATTATTCCTCCTACGAGCTGATTGAAACAAGTTCTTAAGCTGAAAGCATATTCAACTCGCGGTTCAAAGACAGTTTCTTTGTTTTAAACTGAAGAAGCACCGTGGAATGTCAAGTAACTCTCACATTATCTTTCTTGTGTGCTGATCCGATGTGATTGAGTTTTTACAGCTGAAAGCTGCTTGATAGTGCGTTCAGTCGAGGCTACTGTACATTGAATCTGGTTACAAAGTTGAAACTATGAAGACCAAGAGATTTATTCAAGGGGGAGCGTGGAAAGACATGAAGTCAAGCAACATCAAAGTTCTTCAGAGATTCAAGAGGGAAAGAAGATCAAGGCCTGAAGTTTTTCAAGAAGATAAATGCTTTATTCAACTTTAGGGGGAGATTGTTAGGACTAAAAGTCCTGTGCGTTGAAAGTGGAATAAAGTATTTATAAGGGTTCAATATGTAATTAACTAATAGTTGTTTTAATTAGATGGGCCCAAGCCCATAAGCCCAATTGCTTGTAAAGCCTAAGTATATAAAGGCTTATTTATCTCATAATTAGGGGAGAACAGTTTAGAGAGGTTAGAAATTCATTATTCAGTTTACTAGTCATTAGGTTTACATACCCTAATCAGAAACTCTCTCTGTAAACCTTAACCCTTTGAAGTTATATCAATCATATGACTAGTTGTTGTGGCCTATAATCTGTTCATCATTGTTCTGAATTACTTGTGATTGCACTGCACTGGGATCTACATCAGTCTCAAAGAACTTTCTTCGAATCGAATTTTTATGTCTTCCGCTTCGTTATCGATGTTTTCATTATTATTTACGAATTTATATTATAATCCATTCACTGAGCCCTGTGCTCGGCCGTGTTTTTGTTTTCTGACACGGCAGGTTCGAAGTGACGTTTACGGGGACGGGACTTGAGATCGAACGTGAAATTTTGGAGTTCTTAGACTCACATTATTATATAAACGTTCTAAGTTTATAAACACTTTTTGAAGTGTAAGATTTTGGATTGTAATATATGTTTGGAGTTTATTAGTAGCTCTGATTTAGTTGTGTAATTATGTTAAGTCCCGTTCGTGACATCACCCGTTCCGGACCACGGGGACGGGGGATGTTACAACAATGGAAAAAATACAAGAACTTAAATTGAAATAATAGTAAAAAAAAAAAGGACTTGTGTTGGATTGGCACTACATATATACTAAAATTTTTAGTTTAGATGGAGAATAAATAAAGAAGAATTAGAAAAAGGATTTATGGAATGAATAGTGTATTGAATCCATATAAGTCGAATAAAGAACTTCGATTCCTTGTTTGTTACTTGGTATTAGAGTTCGAATGAAAACCGCCCGATTGCAGGTAATGCCATAATTTTCGATTTTGTGAGGATCAATCAAATAATAAAAAGATTCTATAAAAGCAATGATAAATAGATACGAATAGAGCAAGAAAAGAAGGAAATAAAAAAACATAGTATAGAAAAGATATCCAAAATTATATAGAAATCACTATCCTACCCTTAGTTTTTATTTCCTTAATTTAATTGAATTTCGCTTGATTAGGGCAAAGTTCCTTAAAAACCTCTGCCTTTTTTAAAATATCCTGAACAGTTCCTGTAGGGTGAGCGCCTTTTTCAAGGAAATAGAGAATAGAGGGAACGTTTAAATAAGTTTGATTCTTGATCGGATCATAAAAACCCACTTTCCGAATATCTCTTCCTTCTCTTCGGGATCGAACATCAATTGCAACGATTCGATAGACGGCTCATCGGGATAGATGTAGATGAAAAAGAACCCCCCCCCCCTAGAACCATATAGGAAATTTTCTCTTCGTACGGCTCGAGAAAAAATGATTCGAAGTTTTGTCTATGGATAAAATTATATAGGAAAGGAATCCGTAAAATAAATTAGCCTATAATTTAACTCATATTTATTTAGCACCCTTCCTGAAAAATAAAAAATCATTTGTACTTATAACTCAAGTTGAATAATTCTCAAATATTTTAAAGATTTTTCTTTAAGATATTTTTTTATTGAGTGGTCTTTAACCCCCCTTTTGTCTCGTTTAAAATCTATTTGGATTCTTTATTCGCATCCGTGAGAGAATTGAAGTGGTGTTTCCTTGTTCTGGGATCCTTTATCTTTGTTTTAAATCCTTGGGTTTAGACATTACTTCGGTGCTTCCTAATCCTTTCAAAATGGTAGCAACATACCCCTTTTGTGATTTCTTTCTATCAAAGAATCATACCGACGGTTGATTCGCGCGCGATACACTGTGAATCGAAAAAAGTTTTAGCCGTTCCAACAAATTTTTTTGAATTGAATTTTTGCTCGAATCGGATCCTTTCAATTTCTATATCGAAGATATACTTACGAAGTTGTTCCAATTTATTGATTGGCATTAACCCTAGATCGTTGCCCCTGAGAAATTAATCAATATTTTCTACTCGAGCTCCATCATGAACTATTTACATTACAACCCAATAAAAAAAGAAGAGTTCTAGTAGAATAGAACAAACGACGTCGAGCCAAGAGCACCTTCATTCCTATATAAAATGGTGGATGTAAGAATAAGAATCCACACCGGATCGTGTCCTTCAAGTCGCACGTTGCTTTCTACCACATCGTTTTAAACGAAGTTTTACCATAACATTCCTCTAATTTGGAACCGGTATGGAATTGATTCAATTATGGAATCATGAATAGTCATTGGTTCAGTCGGTACAGAGACATAGTAATTTATATTTTTTCTTATCTACATAGACAATAAATATTTTTCTGAAAAAATCTTAGCAAGACCCCGACTTTTTTGTATGAATGGAACATTTTTCTATAAATCTCTATCTAAAAAAATATATAATAGAAATATGAAGAAATATAAATATAGAAATAACATAACTAAACAGAAATAACACAAATAAATAAATTCTATTTGACTCTGCCTCTTCAAGTGACTCAATAAGATAGACTGACCCATTTCCAACTTCCCAAAGATTCAACCCATAAGGAATCATTACAAATCTTGATAATTGAAAAAGTTTCCTACAGTAAAGATTTGTAATGATTCCTTATGGGTTGAATCTTTGGGAAGTTGGAAATGGGTCAGTCTATCTTATTGAGTCACTTGAAGAGGATAATTTCGCCAAATTGCCCGAAGCCTATGCTTTTTTGAATCCAATCGTAGATGTTATGCCAGTAATACCCCTGTTCTTTTTTCTTTTAGCCTTTGTTTGGCAAGCTGCTATAAGTTTTCGATAAGATCTTTAATACTATCCTAGAAAATTCATGATTTATTCGAGAAAAATTATAACAATTGATAAGATCAAATAAGTCGGACAGTATGAACCTTCGATTCAAACATTGAAATTCTTGGATAGTTGCGAGAAATCCGGTTCGCCCCATTTCCCGATTCTAACCCTTTTTCCGGCGAAAGACCTTATTAGGTTAGGGTCCCTTACAATATCTAATTGTGGGTATGAAAGTGATTCGCGGTAATCAAAGACTCTTATTACAAATTTCAACTTCATTTGAATTTCTAAACATTCTTTTCTATTTCTAGAATTCATTTCTTGGTGTCAAAATAGGATATGTGATATAAAAATGGAGGATCTATTATCTTTTCTCGTTTTCCTTTTTCAAAAAATGATCTTGGAGGTTGTGTAATGCTTACTCTCAAACTTTTCGTTTACACAGTAGTAATATTCTTTGTTTCTCTCTTCATCTTTGGATTCCTATCCAATGATCCTGAACGTAATCCTGGACGTGAAGAATAAAATAAAAAAAATCGTTTTTCTTGCTTGATTTTACAATTTTATTAAGATTTTCTTTTATCTATTCCACACGTTTAACTAGTAAAAAAATAAAAAGGGGGTTGCGAAATTTGAAAGAAAAAAATGGAAAGTCATCAACGGAAACAGAAAGAGAGGGATTTGAACCCTCGGTACGAATAACTCGTACAACGGATTAGCAATCCGCCGCTTTCGTCCACTCAGCCATCTCTCCCAATTGAAAAAGATAATTACTATCTTACATTACACATCAAGTAAGGATTAAAGAAAGTATTTCTTTGACATTCTTTATCGTTATTATATAATTAGCAATTCCATTTAGATGCTCGAAAGATCCAAATAGAAAGATAAATAAAGAAGACCTTCTTGCTTTTATTTTGTTCGAAGTGCCTTTTGGGCATGGCCCGGTCAATACCCAGCCGGGCCTATTTTTGTTCCAACAAAATCCCTTTATTTATAGGCAATATAAATAAGATACCCAATTTGGTATCTGTGTAACAATTTACGCTCTGGGGTTTACATATACTTGTAATTTTTGTTATAATGGAAATTGAGAAGGATTTTTGATTCAAAAGAATCAATACTGATTAAGTATGTATCAATTTGTATTTTCTTATGTCATTAGGCAAACCAAATTTTAGATTCAAACCCAAGAATCATTCAGGAATTCTCAGTCAACGAATAGTTAATGGTTCCCATTTGTCATAAATTTTGGCTTTTTTGGATGAAAATATACATTTGATTTTTCAATAGAAAAGTGAGGGGAAGTTTTTCGGCATTGTGCGTTTTGAGATACTATACAATCAATCGAAGGGGTGGATCAAATACAATCAAAAGGGTAAAAATCAAAAGGGTTAAAAGGGTTTATTTTCTAATTTTTATAAATTTAGAAAAAGGATTAAAAAAAGGATGCAAGATGCAAGTACAATAAACTAAAGTTTAGTAATCCAACCCAAAAAGGGAAAATTTTCTCCTATTGTGTATCGTTTTGGCGGCATGGCCGAGTGGTAAGGCGGGGGACTGCAAATCCTTTTTCCCGAGTTCAAATCCGGGTGCCGCCTCATCAACAAACGAATCGAATATAGACTCGCGAGAATCTCTGAGTGTTCACGCATTGAATCACATTTAGATTGAGATTGGATGGATAATTTACTTTTTTATAGAAAAAGTATAGAAAAAGTGAAAAAAAAATCATTTTTCCCCTCCTCAAGAGTATAATATACTATCTCCCAACTGCTTCAGAGAGACAATCGGGAAAGGGTACGGATTAGATCAAATTGGAAAGAAAAGTATGTAATAGATAGCAATTTCGCTATTTTTACTTATGAAGGCAAAAAAAAGGAATGGGCCCTCTTATTTTATTACTACATGTTCCATTAGTAACATTCCTTTGTGGTGTCATTGTGTATTTTACTTGTGTTTAGTCTTTGCCGATTAGAAATCATATCATATAGTAATTTTTTAGAAATGGATTTATTTGATTGGTTCATCAATAGTGTTTGGCCAGAATCCCTTTTTGACTCTGGACCATTGATTCTACTATTATTAGTGAGCAATAATGGAATAATTCTATCATAGAGATAAGGGACATAATTCACATGGATATAGTAAGTCTCGCTTTGGCTGCTTTAATGGTAGTCTTTACATTTTCCCTTTCACTCGTAGTATGGGGAAGAAGTGGACTTTAGAAGCACTCCTAATTTAGTTGAGGAATGAAACGGTGTCAATTGTTTTATAGATCGTTCTGCAACGCATTTTTTTATTTGAATTGAAATTGAAATAATTTTCAAATAAAAATATCTTCATTTCAAAATTCCATTGGATTCTAGTGGAGAAATGTAATAATAACAGTAAAACGATTATTTCAGATTGATCGGAATAAATAGATGTATCAAAGAAATAGAATTGGGTCCTACGTCAATTCCATATATGGATTAATAACTACAGATATTGAAGATAAAATCTAATATAGTACCAACTTTATTAGAAAGTCAAGTACAACTTTATACACTACAATAACACTAATAGAGAGTATGGAAAGAAATAAATTTATTTCTTACTTACCATACTCTCGGATCTCATAGAATACCGCCGATTATAGCCCGTTGATTTCATTTAAGACGCAAAAATAGAATCCTTTTCATTTGATTTCTTCAACTAAAGTAATTAATCATTTTGACTGACTGTTTTTACATAAATTATAAGTAGAAAAGCAGTAGGAACTAAAATGAACAGTGCAGTAGCAATAAATGCAAGAATATTTACTTCCATAATCTCATGTTTTTTTTATTTCACTATAACTCGGGATTTAATCCCATAGAGATGATAAATCTTTCACCTGTCAATTCAATGAATGCATTCCCTATCGATGATCTTGAATCGGATCAATATCATGAATAACAATATCTGAGCTATTAAATTAATTCGTCGTTGAGAATTGAATAGTATAACATACGAAGATCTTTTATCCATACCGAATCCAAGATTGGATTCCCGGCCCAATCCAAAATTCCTTTATTTATCCTTCTTTTCTATAACCTACCTTAGGTCTTCCTTGTAGAACCATCAAATGAAGTAGCATCTAACCACCCGTCCGTTTCCATTAACTACAAAACCCCAACAAACAATACAAAGCGAAGTGGACAAAGAGAGGAATTAGGTTCTAAACGCCGTTTTTTTAAGGATCTAATTTTCTTTGGAAGACAAAGAAGTATGATAAAGATGAGTCGCGGGAGCAAAGATGGAATATTCTATCAACTTCACTATTTTAGTTATTTTCATTTTAGTTTAGGGTTTGTTCTTTCTTCGACAGAATCCTGAATAAAAGGGGGGAAACCTTCGGAATTAAATTATGCTCTCTGTCCCTTATTTCACAGAAAATGGAGAGGCGAATTGATGTACTTATTGGATCCGTTGGGACTGACGGGGCTCGAACCCGCAACGTCTGCCTTGACAGGACGGTGCTCTTGCCTATTGAACTACAATCCCAGGGGAATCAGAAGGGATCTAGCAGAAAATTTTGATTCTTTTTTATTCTCTCGTAACAGGTATTTCTTAAGAACAAGAGGGTTCTACCATCTGATGGTAGATTGGCGAATTGTTGGGCCGAGCTGGATTTGAACCAGCGTAGACATATTGTCAACGAATTTACAGTCCATCCCCATTAACCACTCGGGCATCGACCCAACGCCTAATTGATTTTAGACGATTGAAAATATCATTCCTATGGGCATGATTTACCCCCAGAGGGACTTGAACCCTCGTTATCTCCGTGAAAGAGAGAAGTCGTGAAACCGCTGGACCATAGGGGCCGAGGGTCAGCATATGGAAAACACAAAAAATCGGATAGGTGCAGAGGGGCGGCCCCTTTAGGAGATGAATAGGATCAAACCGAAAGACTCGTTAACTATTCTGGGGGTTAATGGTAATCAAACTGTACCATTAAACTATACAATCTTGAAACTTGAAAGAGAGAAAGACGAGAAAGACCAATGAAATAAAGTTTCTGAATCAAACTGAAAAACGATGGTCGAGAACTTTCTTTCTTCTTTCATTCTTCTTTCATTCTTCTTTCATTATCCAAGCTTTACACTCGGATTCGCAGTGAATAACCAAAAGATTATTTTGGTCTGCGCGATGCAATTATATTTTGCCCTAAGTCAGGCTATCAATTGACCACGGAAAGGAGAGAAGGGAGAGCATTAAACAAAGCAAGAAGACGGCCGGACGAGGTATTTTTGCACGTGTTTAACGTTTAATAAATATAAATTCAGATGGTTTTCTGGTATTCAATATTCAAGTAGATTAGAATATAAATACCGTTATACATTATAATATAAGAAACTGAATCATTTTTGATATTATAAAAAAAATCCTAAAACATAGTAAGCCTAAGTGGGAGAATTCTGTTTCTAGGAATGTTTTATCAATTCCGTTCCATTTGCATCTCTTAAAAATGCCAATTTAAGTTAAGTATAAATTTTTATTCCACCTATCTCATAGATTCCAGTCAAAGATTCATAGAATTGAAATTCCATCATTGTTAGATCTATAGGATTTGATTTGATGGATAATGAGCCAGCCAAAATGGTATTTATTTTTGTTTTTGTTTTTTGGACAATTCGATATGGATGAGTATAAATCACTGCCAATTTCAAAAGAATCTGGGATAGATGCAATGTCCACAATACCTGGATTTAATCAGATACAATTTGAAGGATTTTGTAGGTTCATTGATCAGGGTTTGACAGAAGAACTTTCTAAGTTTCCAAAAATTGAAGATACAAATCAAGAAATTGACTTTGAATTATTTTTGGAAAGATATCAATTGGTAGAACCCCTGATAACGGAAAGAGATGTTGTGTATGAATCACTCACATATTCTTCTGAATTATATGTATCCGCGAGACTTATTTGGAAAAACGATAGGCGTAGGTATATCCAAGAATAAACAATTTTGATAGGAAAGATCCCTTTAATGACTTCTCTGGGAGCTTTTATAGTAAATGGAATATATAGAATTGTGATCAATCAAATATTGCGAAGTCCCGATATTTATTACCAGTCAGAATTGAACGATAACGGAATTTCGGTCTATACCGGCACCATAATATCAGATTGGGGAGGAAGATTAGAATTAGAGATTGATAGAAAAGCAAGGATATGGGTTCGTGTGAGTAGGCAACAAAAACTATCTATTCTAGTTCTATTATCATCTATGGGTTTGAATATAAGAGAAATTCTAGAGAATGTTTGCTATCCTGAACTATTTTTGTCTTTTCTAAATGATAAAAAAATGGGGTCAAAAGAAAATGCTATTTTGGAGTTTTATCAACAATTTGCTTGTGTAGAGGGAGATCCGGTATTTTCTGAATCCTTATCTAAGGATTTACAAAAAAAATTCTTTCAACAAAGATGTGAATTGGGAGGGATTGGTCAACGAAATATGAATCGGAGACTGAACCTTGATATACCCCAGAACAATACATTTTTGTTACCACGAGATATATTGGCAGCTGCGGATTGTTTGATTCGAATAAAATTTGGAATGGGTACACTTGACGATATGAATCATTTGAAAAATAAACGTATTCGTTCTGTAGCAGATCTTTTACAAGAGCAATTTGGATTGGCCTTGGTTCGTTTAGAAAATATGGCTCGAGGAAACATATATGCAACACTTAAGCATAACTGGATACCAACTCCTCAGAACTTAGTAAATTCAACTCCATTAACAGGTACTTATAAAGCTTTTTTCCGTTTACATCCATTATCTCAAGTTTTGGATCGAACTAATCCATTGACACAAATAGTTCATCGGAGAAAATTGAGTTATTTGGGCCCGGCGGGATTGACTGCGCGAACTGCTACTGTTCCAATACGAGATATTCATCCTAGTCACTATGGGCGTATTTGCCCAATTGACACATCTGAAGGAATAAATGTTGGACTTATTGGATCCTTAGCAATTCATGCGAGGATTGGTCGTTGGGGGTCTCTAGAAAGTCCGTTTTATAAAATTTCTGAGAGATCAAAAGGGGCCCGGATGCTTTATTTATCACCGGGTAGAGATGAATACTATATGGTAGCCGCAGGAAATTCTTTGGCCTTAAATCAGGGTATTCTGGAAGAAAGAACAGGTTGTTCCAGCTCGATATCGTCAAGAATTCCTGACTATTGCATGGGAACAGGTTCATCTTCGAAGTATTTTTTCCTTCCAATATTTTTCTATTGGAGCTTCCCTCATTCCTTTTATCGAGCATAATGATGCGAATCGGGCTTTAATGAGTTCTAACATGCAAAGTCAAGCAGTCCCTCTTTCTCAGTCCGAGAAGTTCATTGTTGGAAATGGATTGGAAGGCCAAGCGGCTCTAGATTCAGGGGCTCTTGCTATAGCCGAACACGAGGGAAAGATTCTTTATACCGATGCTGACAAGATCCTTTTATCAGGTAATGGAGATACTCTAAGCATTCCATTAGTTATGTATCAACGTTCCAACAAAAATACTTGTATACATCAAAAACCCCAGGTTCGGCAGGGTAAATGCATTAAAAAGGGAAAAATTTTAGCGTATGGTGCTGCTACAGTTGGTGGTGAACTCGCTTTGGCGAAAAACGTATTAGTAGCTTATATGCCATGGGAAGGTTACAATTTTGAAGATGCAGTACTCATTAGCGAACGCTTAGTATATGAAGATATTTATACTTCTTTTCACATACGTAAATATGAAATTCATATTAACCAAGGCCCCGAAAGGGTCACTAATGAAATACCGCATTTAGAAGCCCATTTACTCCGAAATTTAGACAAAAATGGAATTGTAATGCTGGGATCTTGGGTGGAAACAGGTGATATTTTAGTAGGTAAATTAACACCCCAAATGGTGAAAGAATCATCGTATACCCCGGAAGATAGATTGTTACGAACCATACTTGGCATGCGGGTATATACTTCAAAAGAAACTTGTCTAAAACTACCTATAGGCGGTAGGGGTCGGGTTATTGATGTGAGATGGGTCCATAGTTCTAAGACAGATGAGACAGATGAGGCAGAAAGGATTCGTGTATATATTTTACAGAAACGTGAAATCAAAGTATGCGATAAAGTAGCTGGAAGACATGGAAATAAGGGTATCATTTCAAAAATTTTGCCTAGACAAGATATGCCTTATTTGCAAGATGGAAGACCTGTTGATATGGTCTTCAACCCATTAGGAGTACCTTCACGAATGAATGTAGGACAAATATTTGAATCTTCACTCGGGTTAGCGGGGGGTTGCTAGACAGACATTATCGAATAGCGCCTTTTGATGAGAGATATGAACAAGAAGCTTCGAGAAAACTGGTGTTTTCTGAATTATATGAAGCCAGTAAGCAAACAGCGAATCCATGGGTATTTGAACCCAAGTATCCAGGGAAAAGCAGAATATTTGATGGAAGAACGGGGGATCCTTTTTGAACAACGCCTTATATCTTGAAATTAATTCATCAAGTTGATGATAAAATCCATGGGCGTTCCAGCGGGCGTTATTCACGTCTTACACAACAACCCCTTAAAGGAAGGGCCAAGAAAGGGGGACAACGGGTAGGAGAAATGGAGGTTTGGGCTTTAGAGGGGTTTGGCGTTGCTTATATTTTACAAGAGATGCTTACTAAGTACTTGGTAGTATAATCTTTGGAGAAACAATACCGACTCCTGAGGATGCTCCAGAATCTTTTCGGTTGCTCGTTCGAGAACTACGATCTTTAGCTCTGGAACTGAATCATTTTCTTGTATCTGAGAAGACTTTCCAAGATTAATAGGAAGGAAGCTTAATCAAACGGAAGCATAATTCTTCTTTTATGATCGATCGATATACACATCAACAACTCCGAATTGGATTAGTTTCTCCTCAACAAATAAGTACTTGGTCCAAAAAAATCCTGCCTAATGGCGAGATAGTTGGAGAGGTGACAAAACCTTATACCTTTCATTACAAAACCAATAAACCAAAAAAAGATGGATTATTTTGTGAAAGAATTTTTGGGCCTATCAAAAGTGGAATTTGTGCTTGTGGAAATTATCGAGTAATCGGAGATCAAAAGGAAGATCCGAAATTTTGTGAACAATGCGGAGTCGAGTTTGTTGATTCTCGGATACGAAGATATCAAATGGGCTACATCAAACTCGCATACCCGGTAATGCATGTATGGTATTTGAAACGTCTTCTAGTTATATTGTGAATCTTTTAGATAAATCTCTTAACGAATTAGAAGACCTAGTATACTGCGGTGTGTGATTTGATCGATATATATATATATATATATATATATATATTGATGATTGTTGGCTTATTAAGAAACAGTTTTTTTATATATAAATATTGTTGGTTTATTCAATTAAGTTAGAGATATTGTAAATAAAAAAATATTTGAAATTTAAAATAATAAAACTAAAATAATTAAATAATTGTTATTAAAAATAAAATAAAATTTAAGGTAAATACATTAGATTTTTAATTATATTAATGATTTTTATTTGGATTAAAATGAAAAAAAATGCAAAGTCATTGCATTTAATCTGAGAAAAGCATTTAAAAATAATTCAAAAATATGGGAAAAAAGATATATGGTCATGGAGGTCTCTCCTTAACTCTATCTCTCTCTCCTAATCCTTCTTTTATATATATATATATATATATATATATATATATATTTTGATTGTTGGTTTATTCAATTAAGTTAGGGATATTGTAAATAAAAAAATATTTGAAATTTAAAATAATAAAACTAAAATAATTTAATAATTGTTATTAAAAATAAAATAAAATTTAAGGTAAATAAATTAGATTTTTAATTATATTAATGATTTTTATTTGGATTAAAATGAAAACAAAAAAAGAAAAGTCATTGCATTTAATATGAGAAAACTATTTAAAAATAATTAAAAAATAGGATAAAAAGATAAATGACCATGGAGGTCTCTCCTTAACTCTCTCTCCTAATCCTTCTTTTATATATGTATATTGATGATTGTTGGCTTATTAAGAAAAAAAATTTATTTATAAATATTGTTAGTTTATTCAATTAAGTTAGAGATACTGTAAATAAAAAAATATTTAAAATTTAAAATAATAAAACTAAAATAATGAAATAATTGTTATTAAAAATAAAATAAAATTTAAGGTAAATAAATTAGATTTTTTTTATATTAATGATTTTTATTTGTATTAAAATGAAAAAAAATGAAAAGTCATTGCATTTAATATGAGAAAACTATTTAAAAATAATTCAAAAATAGGAGAAAAAAGATAAATGACCATGAAGGCCTCTTTTTAAATCTCTCTCCTAATCCTTCTTATATATATATTGATGAATGTTGGTTTATTAAGAAAAAAAATTATTTATAAATATTGTTGGTTTATTCAATTAATTTAGGGATATTGTAAATAAAAAAATATTTGAAATTTAAAATAATAAAACTAAAATAATTAAATAATTGTTATTAAAAATAAAATAAAATTTAAGGTAAATAAATTAGATTTTTAATTATATTAATGATTTTTATTTGGATTAAAATGAAAAAAAAATGAAAAGTCATTGTATTTAATGTGATAAAAGTATTTAAAAATAATTCAAAATTAGGAGAAAAAAAGATAAATGACCATGGAGGCCTCTCCTTAACTCTCTTTCCTAATCTATATATATATATATATTGTTGGTTTATTCAATTAAGTTTTGGATATTGTAAATAAAAAATATTTAAAATTTAAAATAATAAAACTAAAATAATTAAATAATTGTTATTAATAATAAAATAAAATTTTAGGTAAATAAATTAGATTTTTTTTATATTAATGATTTTTATTTGGATTAAAATGAAAAAAAATGAAAAGTCGTTGCATTTAATGTGAGAAAACTATTTTTAAATCTCTCTCCTAATCCTTCTTTTATATATATATATATATATATATATATATATATATATATCTATATATATATTGATGATTGTTGGTTTATTAAGAAAAAAATTTATTTATAAATATTGTTGGTTTATTCAATTAAGTTAGGGATATTGTAAATAAAAAAATATTTTAAATTTAAAATAATAAAACTAAAATAATTAAATAATTATTATTAAAAATAAAATAAAATTTAAGGTAAATAATTTAGATTTTTAATTATAATAATGATTTTTATTTGGATTAAAATGAAAAAAAAATGAAAAGTCATTGCATTTAATGTGAGAAAAGTATTTAAAAATAATTAAAAAATAGAAGAAAAAAAGATAAATGACCATGGAGGCATCTCCTTAACTCTCCTTCCTAATCTTTCTTATATATATATAGGGTTGGCAACGGGTAGGGTATGGGTAGGGTAAGGGTTAATCCGTTATCCAATCCATTTAAAATAGCGGGTAACGAAACGGGTAATTATCCATCTCATAAAACCATTATCCGTATCCTACCCTACCCATTAAAAGTAGCGGATAACGAAACGGGTAATGGATAAATGGTAAAACAAAATTTCATTTTGAACTACAATTGATATTGTTAAACCTCAAACATATAAGTAAAACATAAGTTCATAAATATAGTTATTATTTTATATCTAATTTGTTGTAGTAAACATTTAATTACTCTAAATATAATCATAGTATAATATTTTGAAAACAATTTAAAAAGTGTAAGTCTAACACTTTTCGTTGTGATTATTTTCTAAATCCATCTTGTTTCTCCTTTAATCAAAATGAAATCTTTACTCGATAAATATAAAAATAAATTAAAGTACATGTTAAAATACGACAACATTATTAAAAAAATATTAATAATTAACTTAATATAATTATGTATATATACACTAATATTTATTTTTATATAATTATAGATATATATATATATTATATCGTAACGAGTAACGGGTAATGGATAACGAAAAACCGTTTATCCATATCCTACCCACTAAAATTTTGGGTAAACGGGTAATGGATAAGTGGATAAATGGATAAATTTTTCCTTATCCATACTCTTATCCAACGGGTCGAAACATAACGGGTAACGGGTTTACCCTTACCCATTGCCAGCCCTATATATATATATATATATATATATATATATATATATATATATTGATTGTTGGTTTATTCAATTAAGTTAGGGATATTGTAAATAAAAAAATATTTAAAATTTAAAATAATTAAATAATTGTTATTAAAAATAAAATAAAATTTAAGGTAAATACATTAGATTTTCAATATAATTAATGATTTTTATTTGGATTAAAATGAAAAAAATGAAAAGTCATTGCATTTAATGTGAGAAACTATTTAAAAATAAATCAAAAATACGAGAAAAAAGATAAATGACCATGGAGGTCTCTAATTAACTCTATCTCCTAATCCTTCTTTTATATTGATTGATTGTTGGTTTATTCAATTAAGTTATGGATATTGTAAATAAAAAAATATTTGAAATTTAAAATAATAAAAGTAAAATAATTAAATAATTGTTATTAAAAATAAAATAAAATTGAAGGTAAACAAATTAGATTTTTAATTATATTAATGATTTTTATTTCGATTAAAATGAAAAACTCATTGCATTTAATGTGAGAAAACTATTTAAAAATAATACAAAAATAGGAGAAAAAAAGATAAATGACCATGGAGGTCTCTCCTTAACTCACTCTCTTAATCCTTCTTTTATATATATATATATATATTGATGATTGTTGGTTTATTAAGAAAAAAAATTATTTATAAATATTGTTGGTTTATTCAATTAAGTTAGGGATATTGTAAATTAAAAAATATTTTAAATTTAAAATAATAAAACTAAAATAATTAAATAATTGTTATTAAAAATAAAATAAAATTTAAGCTAAATAAATTAGATTTTTAATTATAATAATGATTTTTATTTGGATTAAAATGAAAAAAAAAATGAAAAGTCATTGCATTTAATGTGAGAAAAGTATTTAAAAATAATTCAAAAATAGAAGATGAAAAACCCAAAATCTATCTAAATCATAGAGAGAGAATGTAGAGAGAGAAAGTAGATCTTGTATTTCACCACATCTGAATTTGTTTACAATGAAAGTGCTTAAGAAAGAAACTAAGCCTAATCCCTATTTATACCACAAGACTAAACTAAAACTTAACAACTAAGTAAACAATACATCTTTGACTTTCCAAATACATTGACAATGTTGACTTTCTAACTTTGACATTCTAATTAAATCTTGGATACAATATTTAGACTTAACAATCTCCCCCTTTGTATTCAAGATTTAATAAAAATTTGACACTAGTCTTCAGCACTTGATTCTTCAGCTTTAACTCTGATAACTTTGAACTTTGAAGCTTTAACAATCTTCAGTCTTTCAGCCTTTGAAGAATCTTGAAAAGTCTTTTTCACATTGAAGCTCTGAAAGTCAACATGCCTTGAACAAATCTGAAAACTTGAAACTTTGAGTTTAAACTTTGACAACTTTATCTCTGAAAATTCTTTCGTCTCTGATCAAAATTGTATCTTCATTACTTTGATCTCTGAACCATCTTTGGAAGAACAAACCTTCTTGAATCTTTGAATTTTCTTTTCAGAATCTTTTCACTTTAAATCAGCGGAAGCATTTTGAATTTATGTCTTGAACTTCGAACTTTGAAATTGAATCTTTATAAAATTCTCCCCCTTTTTGATGATGTGAGCATCAAGATCATCAAAACTTCATCAATTTCAGCTCAGACTTTGATTTCCTCTTTGTGAACAACTAATAATCTCCCCTTTTACAGTTTCCGCACTTTGATCTGAAGAGCCGAATCATGAGCTGTATATATCTGAATCTTTTCAAATTCAGACATAATGAGCGTGTAACCCTGATTCAACATATGAAACAGTTAGGAATGTCTGTCAGTAACACAAAGTTACTGTGTACAACGAATGTACAATATAAGGAGCTGGCTTGATGATGACTCCCCAGGACTTCCATTCAATCATTGAAAAACACAAGGTAATTCTATGAATGTTCTGACAGAAAAACAGATTTTCTGTGTGCTCGTGCTTGTGTATGAAAGAATTTTAGCACAATGATTGTGTTTCATTAAGGCTCAAATTGTGTAAACTGTTGAGACAGCAACAGATAATACACGGACTCAATGTGCATGAAAGAGGTGCGAAGGTGGGGCAACTTTCATTCTTTTTCAATATCTAAATCTTCCGAGTGAAGATTAGATAGCATATGTGCTGCGTCCCCAAGAAAATGAAACATTTCTTTTTCGAGAAAGAAACGAGTGGTTGGTGGGGTTATAGCAAGAGTTGGCATGGGCTCACTGCCTTTTTCAATGATGGTCACCAAAGAATGTGAACCAATCAGAAGATGTGGCTGCCCGACTCAGAAAGTGGTTAGTGCAGAGTTCTGATATTCTTTTAACTCTGATCTCACACCCTCTTTCTTTTTAACATTATGCTCATATCTAACCAAACTCTCTTTTCCATTTTTCCGCTCCATGCAATGAGAAAAACTCAACCGGATGAGTTATCTCCCCCACTCTTTGATTTATGACCCCTCACGCCTCAATCACTCAAGGATAACTTCCTGGGTAGGAAACACTGGTTTACGTGAATCCATGGAAGTTCTGTTTAAGCTCACACACGAATCCCATGTAAGTCCTAAAAAGCATGGTTGCTCAACAATTTAACTGAACAGTTAAGCACAAAGTGATAACAGTGTCAGAATGTATGCTCATTTAAAAATATGAATGAAATTTGAGCATTTGAACTTTGAAGATTTCTCAAAACAAGGATATTGAATGAATGAAATGAAGTCAAGAGAATTGTTTTGAGAATCTGACAACGTATCAATTAGATCAAATCAAATCAAAAGGTTAGGGTATCAAAGAATTGGAAAATTTGTTTATATGAACGAATATAAACAATTTATCAATGAAAGTACAAATATGAAAAAGATGAATGATGCTCAACAACTTTGAAAGCAAACGGGGGTATTACCATCGAAAAATTGGTTCTTTTAGAGACATGGTAATAACAAATTCAAATAAAATACTGAATCGGTGTGTGTGAATACTTGACAGTATATGGACAAGATAATACACAAGTATTGATCTTTGGAAACACACGGTCAGTTAAACATTAAGCTTAAAAAAAAAATTGAAAAACATTTAAAAGTCACACTTCTGAATTCATGAAATCTTTTGAGAATAAGAAGTGGTTTGAACATTTAAGAAACTGTTTTTCATGTTCGAAAGTTGTTCTTCTTTCAAATAATCCGAGATCTAGGACAAAAGATATTTACCTTTAAGCTCCCCCTCAAAACATGATATAATGATTTATGTCTTTTGAGCTCCTCCTGGATATTAGCATAATATCATTCTTTGATCGTTGAAAAACGGGTCCTGATCTGTCATGTGATCAGAAGCCACTTTATTCAGAACATTTATTAAAAAAATAAAAGAAAGCATTAAAACATTTTATAGTATGAGTTCTGATCTGAAATAATCAGAAGTCATCACCTTTACCCCCCCCCCCCCCCCCTTAAATTAGGCATCTGAGATATATCAGTTAAAACAGGATAGAGATCAGACACTCCCTTTTGAAGTATAGACCATCATATCAGAAAGATCTATCAGTAAAACAATATAGGATAGAGATCAGATCAATTCTCTTGGGATGTAGACCATCATATCCATCGGATGCAAAAACACAGGAGTAAGGTCTTTTTGATCGCTGAGGTCCGAGTCTTAAACTGTTGTGTTTAGAAGTCAAACTCCGTTGAATAACGGGTCCTAAGCTGTGTACTTAGAAGCCATTGTCTTGACATTGAGGTATGGGTCTTGAACTGTGTTATTCAAGAGCTATAATCTTGACATTGAAGTCCGGGTTTTGAACTGTTGTGTTCAAAAGCCATAGTCTTTCTTACTCCCCCTTGACGTGTGGTGCCTGCAACACAGAATCATTTTCTTCTTTGGTACCCACTGGTATTTGGGTCCAGAAATGTTAGTTGCAGTTCGTGTGGGGGTTATGGAGTAAGAACCATACCAGAAATGATCACTGGTCTTGTGGATATGATCATGTGTACAGCAGTAAGAACAATAATATTTAGTACCTGAAAACCTGAGTAATTGATCTCTTGAGTATATGAGGTCAGGTTTACCTTTATGCTCTTTGTTCTTCTTTGCTTTGTGAGTATGTACACATGATGTGTTTCCATTCAGCTCATCTTTCTTGTCATCTTTAATTGATTTCTTCTGCCAGACCGGTTTCTCTTTCTTGTAACTTCTTCTTCTTGGAGATGTACCTGAACCATCTACATATTTATCATAGAAAATGTTAGTTTGACGAATCTGATCAAAAGATTTAACTAACCTTTGTGAAGAGACAGATTTCTGATTTGAACTTGAAGTCGTCTTTTCAAGCTCTTGAATCTTTGAAGCAAATTTATCTCTTTCTTTAACAAGCAGGTCAATCTTCTTTAATAACTCAGACTTCGTTTTCTGCTCTTTTAGTGCATTAGCAGATAGTTCAGATAACTTTGAAGTCAGCCTTTTGATTTCATTCTCAAATATGCATCTTTCTTCTTCAAATCCTTTCTCAGCATCGTTTCTCTGGCCGAATATTTCTTTGAAGAATCCCACATTCTTTTGTTCATCGGCCTTCTTTTCTTTGTCAAACTTTTCTCTTTCCAGAATGAGTACTTTCTCAAAATCAGAAACTTGTTGAGAAAGCTTTATGCATTTAAGCTCAACTGACTTCTTCTCTTCAAAACACTTTCTTGAGAAATTTGAGAACTTCTTTGAAAAACCTTTCTTTTCACTCTCAAAATTAGCTTTATCTTCAGCAAGTTTTTGCTCCAAATCAGATATATTCTTTTTAAGCTCAACATTCTCAGATTCCAATTTCTTAACTTTCTGCTCATTGCTCTCAACAGAGACTGTCTGTTGAATTTTAGCTTCCAACTCAGAAATCTTTCCTCTTAGCTCAGACACTACCGTTGGCCCTAACATCATCCATTCAATATAGTCCAATATCTCCTTTCCTGTTGACTTGTATAAATCTTTTCCTGTCAACTGATAGATATTTATGTGACCATTAATCTCATGACGAATACTATTCAACAGAAAAGTTCGAGCCATATTATCAGCATTCTTTCTTTTCTCCCGATCCTCAGTACAATCTTCTGTTGGAGTACGAGATTTTATCTCTCCTTCAGTCAATGACAGTCTAATATAGCAACTCAGCTCATGTGTATCTACAAATTTGAAAAAATCAAATTTCCACTGCTCGTATCTTCCTCTGAGCAAAATTGGAGAACTCATCTTGTTTCAAACAAAATTTGAAAAAAAAATGATCGTTAGTTGAAATGAATTCAAAAACAAAATTCAGACAATCTGAAATTTTCTCTCTCAGAAAACTTTAAATGAGAAACAACTTGATAATGAATGATCGTTTCCAAACAATTCAGAAAAATTTGACTGAAAGTCAAACTTGGATCAGCACACAAAAAAAAATTCTGAAACTTGATCACTTGAATACACAGGATACACAGGTTTACACAAATTGCATTGAATCTGTTTTAGAATTAAAACACAGGTTCAATAGCACATAGACTTTTGAGCTTGAATTGCAAATCCTGTGTTTTTAACTTGCAGGCTGTGTAATCAAAAGAAAACTTGAATCTGCAAAACTGTTACTTTCAGATCAAATGAATCTTCAAAACTGTTGGAACTTCAATTGAAACCTTGTTTTGATCACAAAATACAAACAATACAAACTGAGAGCAAATGAAGTATTCAAAAATGGACTGCACAAACTGCACAATCTTGGACTTGAAATTTCAGACATCAACAAATTGAATCTGCAAATCAATTGGAAATACAAGTCACAGATTAGATAAAACTTGAAAAATGCAGATCAACAAAATTGAAATCACAGATCGATGAAAGTGAAAGATAAATTGAACTTTGTAACTTTGAAAGTTACAAACAAAGTTTTTTTTAATTGAAAGGTACAAAACCAACAGACTGCTTCTAATCAAAGTTTTAATTGTAACTTTGTTGTAGATTGCTTTGGCACGTGCTCTGTTTATGAACCCAACCATCTTGCTGCTGGATGAACCCACAAATCATCTACAGCCAATCAAATTTGTTAATCACGAATTTAATGGCATACGGCTACAACAAGCAAAACAACTCCTGGGTTTGCGTGAGAGATTAGTGACGCAAAGCATAGGGTTTGCGTGAGACAGAAGCGCAAACCTGACAGTGGCGCAAACCTTTCAAGAATCAGGTGCAAGAATTATGAAGATGTCGGCTTGATGAATTTTTTATACTTCCACCGAAATTAAAAAGAAATACCACCGCCCCACGATTGAGTATCATCCAATCAATCCAAAAGAAACTTTGTTTGGCAGCCACAAAATTGATTTCTAAATTGAAAAAGCAATACTTCTCCACCGATATGAAATTGATTTCACCGACCCATGATAGATTCCAACCAATCAAATTTAAGAAACAATCAAAAAAATGAATTGAGGATGTGTTCTGTGCCTGGAGTGAAAGGACTGGTGTTCGGACCGGTGATCTGTGTGATACAGAGTATGTGACCGGTGTGAATGATGAGTCGACCGATGCTTAAACAAATCCCACAAACATAATTTTCACATGAACTTGAAACTCACTACTGGAATTTCATAATCTGCACTTGTAAATCATGTAAACTGTGTTCATGAAAAATGAATTTCAATTGAAACTGAAGAAGCTTTGATTATTGGAAACTTGCAGACTATTAGAACATAAACGCACAGATCCTTTACTTTGAATGAGTCGACCGATATCTTGATAAGTCGACCGGTATTCAGTTTCAATTTGAACTTCGATTTATTCCAATTGCATCTCCCACCGATGGCAATTACAAAAACTTTTCCACCACCGACCCATTTCCTCAAAGTGATTTAATGTGATTGGTTGAAATAAGATGTGTGTACTCCATTATCACCGACCCATGATCAATCACAATAAAAGCTAGAAACCTGTTAACCTTCATGAATTCACAGCTTTAATGACTTGAGGATGTGTTAACCTTCATGAATTTGCTTGAATATAGAGAAGTGCAAACCTGAAGTTTGCGTTATAAGTGAGAAGCGCAAATCAAGTTTGCGTGAACAAGCTGTAGCGCAAAGCTGATTCAGGCAGTGGCGCAAACCTCTAAACTCATCAAGTTTGCGTGACAAGCCATGGCGCAAACCTTGGAATTAAACAATATCACCGTCGGCCATATATCTGATTATCAACACCACCAACCCATTAATGATTTCTCAGCCTTTGTTTGATTCAAATCTGCAAAAACAATTAACAAATCACGGTCCAATCACAATGTTGCAGCTACCGATTGAATTTACTTGCACCGTCCCATTATGATAGAATTAGATTTGATTGGTGCAAATCTGCAACTCACGAATGCTTTGAAGAAGAAATCTGCAAATCACGAATGTCAATTGAATTATTTACCAAACAAATTCATTGTCGTCCACTCACTTATCACTTGGAAACTCAGATTAAATTCGCAGATTGATTAATCCATAAACTCGCAGATGACATCAAATAAAACTTCACAGATTGCTTTAATTTGTAACCTGCAAATCAATTGACAATAAACGTTGATCAATTGAATAGAAAATTATGAAATATATCAATTGGAACATCAATTTGAATTGGAAATTGCAGATTAATTGAAAAATTGAAATAAGTCAGTTTGATGTGCAAGTTCTGCAAGATCTTTGCGTCTCCTTCATGAACTCGCAGATTTCTTGTTCCACAGAATGATCCAAATCAATTCAATCTTGTTTCTTTGATTAATCTGTGAAATTTAACAGTGACGACTCTGTGATCTTGAGAATTTCTTGAAATTTTCAGAAAATTATCAAAAATTCAGAAAATCAATCCAATTTTCAGAATAGTTTTCGAATTCAGATTCAAAAACACTTCTCTTAATTCTCTCCGATTTAGAACCAGCTCTGATACCAATTGAAAAACCCAAAATCTATCTAAATCATAGAGAGAGAATGTAGAGAGAGAAAGTAGATCTTGTATTTCACCACATCTGAATTTGTTTACAATGAAAGTGCTTAAGAAACAAACTAAGTCTAATCCCTATTTATACCACAAGACTAAACTAAAACTTAACAACTAAGTAAACAATACATCTTTGACTTTCCAAATACATTGACAATGTTGACTTTCTAACTTTGACATTCTAATTAAATATTGGATACAATATTTAGACTTAACAAAAGAAAAAAAAGATAAATGACCATTGAGGCCTCTCCTTAACTCTCTTTCCTAATCTTTCTTTTATATATATTATATATATATATATATATATATATATTGATTGTTGGTTTATTCAATTAAGTTAGGGATAATTAAGTTAGGGATATTGTAAATAAAAAAATATTTAAAATTTAAAATAATAAAACTAAAATAATTAAATAATTGTTATTAAAAATAAAATAAAATTTAAGGTAGATAAATTAGATTTTTAATTATATTTATGATTTTTATTTGTGTTAAAATGAAAAAAAATGAAAAGTCATTGTATTTAATGTGAGAAAACTATTTAAAAATAATACAAAAATAGGAGAAAAAAGATAAATGACCATGGAGGTCTCTCCTTAACTCTCTCTCTTAATCCTTCTTTTATATTGATACTAGTGCGGAAACCGCGCGTTGCGCGGTAGCATGAGTAATTTAGGTAGTAATATGTAGATTGTCCCTTTAAATAAATATATAAAGATTTAAAATACTTAACTCTTATATTGCTACATCTTATGCCTTTCATATTCCTTTTATATACATAAAGATGTTATATAAATACCTTTGTTTTGCAAAAGAAAGGTAGTTATTAACCTTATCATTTTCAAAAAGAAAAACATCATCTTATCGTATACCTACATTTATTCTTCAAACTAAAGATGTCTCTTTAACACGGGATAACCAAAATCACACTTTACATTAAAATTTTAAAATAGTTAACTCCCATAGAGGGGGTTGTTATGCAAAATAAAATGGGTTGTGGATAAAAGAGTTGCATCATGTAAATGAGTTGCATTTGAACGCCCCTCTATATGAGTGGTGGATAGAGGGGTTACATCATGTAAATGAGTTGCATTTGAACGCCCCTCTTCATATAAATAAGTTTATTTTGCAAAATGAAGGTAGTTATTATTCTTATCATTTTCAAAAAGAAGAACATCATTATTTCATATACCCACATCTATTCTTCAAACTAAAGATTTTTCTGTAATATGGGATAATCAAGATCACACCATGCATCAAGATTTAAAACTACTTAACTCTCATAATGTCACGTCATATGTCTTTTATCTTTATTTAATATATATATATATATATATATATATATATATATAAAGATTTCATATAAATAGGTTTGTTTTGCAAAATAAATGTAACCATTTAGCCAACTAACATTTTCGTTTCGAAAGGAATATTTTACCCTTTTATACTCACATTCATAATTCAAAATAAAGATTTCTCATTAATGTGGGATAGCCGAAATCACACCTACTTCAAGATTTTTAAAATACTTAAATCTTATAAGATTTTTTATTATTTTGTATAGTTAACATGTTTGCTAAAAGAGCGTTAGCCAAAATTAACCAACCCGTAAGTTTTGAGGATCGACCAACTTCATGGGTTACAACAAATGCATCTCAACCCCCTTTATATACCAATCATTCATTGTCAATATTTCATCACTCAATCAATGTGGGATACACAAAACTCAACCACAATTGAAGAAATGATGAATACTCATTCCTTATAATGTCACCTCATTCTTTGTGGGTTTTACTTTAACATATATAAAGTTTTTAAAGGAATACTTTACCCGTTTATACTCACATTCATTCTTCAAAATAAAGATTTTTCATTAATGTGGGATAGTCGAAATCACACCTACTCCAAAATTTTAAAATATTTGAATCTTATAATATTTTTTTTATTATTTTGTATAGTTAACATGTTTGCTAAGAGAGTGTTAGCCAAAATCAACCAATCCGTAAGTTTAGAGGATCGGCCAACTTCATGAGTTTAGAGGATCAGCCAATATGAGCCAACTTCATTAGTTACAACAAAAGGCATCTCAAGCCTCTTCATATACCAATCATTCATTGTCAATATTTAATCACACTATCAATGTGGAATACACAAAACTCAACTACAATTGAAGAAATGATGAATAGTCATTCCTTATGATGTCACCTCATTCATTGTGGATTTTACTTTAATATAAAAAGATTTTAATTGTGTGTGTTTTCACCATAATTTTACCATTTGTTTGGTTTTAATTCCAACCATGATTATATATTTTCAAAACATCCATCACACTTTTATATACCTATCATCTCCTTCCAAATTATCATCTTTTCATCAATGTGGGATGTTGAAACTCAACTTTATTTCAAGATTTGAGAAATACTCAATCCTCATTTAATTGTGTGTTTTGTGCTATAATCTTTACCATTTGATTGGTTTTGATTCCAACCATGGTTTTAGATTTCAAAAGCATCCATCACTCTTTTATATACATGTTATCTTTTTTTAAGTTATCATTTTCCCATCAATATGGGATGACGAAACTCAACCTTATTTCAAAATTTACGAAATACTCAAACCTAGTTTAAATGTGTGTTTTGCACTGTAAATTTTACTATTTTGTTGGTTTTGCTTCAAACCATGGTTTTAGATTTCAAGAGCATCCATCACTCTTTTATATATCCATTATTTTCTTCCAAACTATCATCTTTCCACCAATGTAGGATGATGAAATTTCAAGATTTGAGGAATACTCAAACCTTATTAAAATATGTGTCTTACACTATAATTTTTACCTTTTGGTTGGTTTTGATTCCAACCATGGTTTTAGATTTTCAATGGCATCCATGACTCTTATATATACCCATTATCTTCTGCCAAATTATCATCTTTCCACCAATGTGGGATGTTGAAACTCAACCTTATTTCAAGATTTGAGGAATGCTCAATCCTCATTTAAGTGTATGTTTTGTGCTATAATCTTTACCATTGGATTGGTTTTGATTCCAACCATGGTTTTAGATTTCAAAAGCATTCATCACTCTTTTATATACCCGTTATCTTCTTTTAAATTATCATTTTCTCATCGATATAGGATGACGAAACTCAACCTTATTTCAAAATTTGCGGAATACTCAAACTTCATTTAAATGTATGTTTTGCACTATAAATTTTACCATTTGGTTGGTTTTGCTTCAAACCATGGTTTTAGATTTCAAGAGCATACATCACTCTTTTATATATTTATTATTTTTTTCCAAACTATCATCTTTCCACCAATGTAGGATGATGATATTTCAAGATTTGAGGAATACTCAAACCTCAATAAAATTTGTGTTTTACACTATAATTTTTACCTTTTGGTTGGTTTTGATTCCAACCATGGTTTTAGATTACAATGGCATCCATGACTCTTATAAATACCCATCATCTTCTTCCAAATTATCATCTTCCCACCAATGTGGGATGATGAAACTCAACCATATTTCAAGATTTGAGTAATACTCAAACACAATGTTGCCAAGTCATTATGCTTGGTTTCTCTTTTAATATATATAAAGATATTGATTGATTGTTGGTTTATTCAATTAAGTTATGGATATTGTAAATAAAAAAATATTTGAAATTTAAAATAATAAAACTAAAATAATTAAATAATTATTATTAAAAATAAAATAAAATTGAAGGTAAATAAATTAGATTTTTAGTTATATTAATGATTTTTATTTCGATTAAAATGAAAAAACTCATTGCATTTAATGTGAGAAAACTATTTAAAAATAGTACAAAAATAGGAGAAAAAAAGATAAATGAACATGGGGGTCTCTCCTTAACTCACTCTCTTAATCCTTCTTTTATTAAGAAAAAGTTTTTATTTATAATTATTGTTGGTTTATTCAATAAAGTTAGAGATATTGTAAATAAAAAAATATTTGAAATTTAAAATAATAAAACTAAAATAATTAAATAATTGTTATTAAAAATAAAATAAAATTTAAAGTAAATAAATTAGAATTTTAATTATATTAATGATTTTTATTTGGATTAAAATGAAAAAAAATGCAAAGTCATTGCATTTAATCTGAGAAAAGTATTTAAAAATAATTCAAAAATAGGAGGAAAAAGATAAATGACCATGGAGGCCTCTCCTTAACTCTATCTCCTAATCCTTCTTATATATATATATATATAGGGAGAGGTTCATTTGAGAAATGGTAAATATATGAGAAATAGAGAAGTAATCTTAGTCATTCGTGTGGTCAACATTTGCGGCTTTAACCGCGAAGCACCGGATAATTCCTTGTGTGGTCTATAGAATGTAGAGGGGTAATTTCGTAAAATACACGGGATGAATTCATATATGAATCTGTATGAATCACAAAGATTCGTATATGAATCTGTTAATTAGTTCAACTGATTCATATATGAATCTTTGTGATTCATACAGATTCATATATGAATCTTTGTGATTCACAAAGGTATGAATCTGTATGAATCACAAAGATTCATATATGAACCTTTGTGATTCATACAGATTCATATATGAATCTTTGTGATTCACAAAGGTTCATATATGAATCTTTGTGATTCATACAGATTCATATATGAATCACAAAGGTTCATATATGAATCTGTTAGTTAATTAGTTCAACTGATTCATATATGAATCACAAAGTTTAATATATTAATCAGTTAAAAGAGTTCAGTTGTAAATTACACTGGTTCATATATGAACATATAGTTCATATGTGAATTATATATGTTCATACATGAACACAACCCGTGTGTTTTGTAAAATTTACAAAATTGTCCTTCTATTTTTGGGATAGCCGCAACTTTCGACCGGTCAAAGTCGCAATATTTGACTAGTCAAATCCGATCTTGACCATATGAATGGCTAGGATTACTTCTCTATTTCTCATATATTTACCATTTTTCTCAAATGAACCAAACAGTATATATATATATATATATTGATGATTGTTGGCATATTAAGAAAATAAAATTATTTATAAATATTCTTGGTTTATTCAATTAAGTTAGGGATATTGTAAATAAAATAATATTTGAAATTTAAAATAATAAAACTAAAATAAATTAATAATTGTTATTAAAAATAAAATAAAATTTAAGGTAAATAAATTAGATTTTTAATTATGTTAATGATTTTTATTTGGATTAAAATGAAAAAAAAAATGAAAAGTCATTGCATTTAATGTGAGAAAAATATTTAAAAACAATTAAAAAATAGGAGAAAAAAGATAAATGACCATGGAGGCATCTCCTTAACTCTCTCTCCTAATCCTTCTTTTATATGTGTATATTGATGATTGTTGACTTATTAAGAAAATTTTTTTATTTATAAATATTGTTGGATTATTCAATTAAGTTAGGGATATTGTAAATAAAAAAATATTTATAATTTAAAATAATAAAACTAAAATAATGAAATAATTGTTATTAAAAATAAAATAAAATTTAAGGTAAATAAATTAGATTTTTAATTATATTAATGATTTTTATTTGGATTAAAATGAAAAAAAAATGAAAAGTCATTGCATTTAATATGAGAAAACTATTTAAAAATAATTAAAAATAGGTGAAAAAAGATAAATAACCATGGAGGCCTCTTTTTAAATCTCTCTCCTAATCCTTCTTTTATATATATATATATATATATATATATATTGATGATTGTTGGTTTATTAAGAAAAAAATTTATTTATAAATATTGTTGGTTTATTCAATTAAGTTAGGGATATTGTAAATAAAAAAATATTTGAAATTTAAAATAATAAAACTAAAATAATTAAATAATTGTTATTAAAAATAAAATAAAATTTAAGGTAAATAAATTAGATTTTTAATTATATTAATGATTTTTATTTGGATTAAAATGACAAACAAATGAAAAGTCATTGCATTTAATGTGAGAAAAATATTTAAAAATAATTTAAAAATAGGTGAAAAAAAGATAAATGACCATGGAGGCCTCTCTTTAACTCTCTTTCCTAATCTTTCTTATATATATATATATATATATATATATATATATATTGTTGGTTTATTAAATTAAGTTAGGGATATTGTAAATAAAAAAATATGTAAAATTTAAAATAATAAAACAAAAGTAATTAAATAATTGTTATTTAAAATAAAATAAAATTTAAGGTAAATAAATTAGATTTTTAATTATATTTATGATTTTTATTTGTGTTAAGATGAAAAAAAAATGAAAAATCATTGCATTTAATGTGAGAAAACTATTTAAAAATAATACAAAAATAGGAGAAAAAAGATAAATGACCATCGAGGCTTCTCCTTAACTCTCTCTCCTAATTCTTCTTTTATATTGATATATTGATGTTTGATTGTTGGTTTATTCAATTAAGTGAGGGATATTGTAAATAAAAAAATATTTGAAATTTAAAATAATAAAACTAAAATAATTAAATAATTGTTATTAAAAATAAAATAAAATTTAAGGTAAATAAATTAGATTTTAATTATATTAATGATTTTTCTTTCGATTAAAATGAAAAAAAAATGAAAAGTCATTGCATTTAATGTGAGAAAACTATTTAAAATAATTCAAAAATAGGATAAAAAAGATAAATGACCATGGAGATCTCTCTTTAACTCTCTCTCCTAATCTTTCTTTTATATATATATATATTGATATTAATGATTGTTAGCTTATTAAAGAAATACAAAAAATGAAATAAAAGGTTTTATTTATAATTATTGTTATCTTATTCGATAAAAAGATTTTATTTATAAACATTGTTAACTTATTCAATTAAGTTTGTAATTTATATAGAAAAATATTGAAAACCAAAAAATATTTAAAATAATAAAACAAAACTAATTAAATTATAAATTTGATTTTATTAATTGTTATTAAAAATAAAATAAAATTAGTTTTTTGTTATATTAATGATTTTATTTTGATTAAAATGAAAAAAAAAATGAAAAGTAACTGCATTTAATATGGTGAAGCTATTTAAAAATAATTCAAAATTGTGAGAAAAAAGATAAATAGGCATGAAGACTTCTCCTTAACCCTCTCTCATCATCCTTCTTATATATATATTGATTGTTAACTTATTCAATTAAGTTATGGATCATGTAATTTAAATAGAAAAATGTTGAAAACCAAAAAATATTTAAAATAATAAAACAAAACTAATTAAATTATAAATTTGATTTTATTAATTGTTATTAAAAATAAAATAAAATTAGCTTTTAGTTATATTAATGATTTTATTTTGATTAAAATGAAAAAAAAATGAAAAGTAATTACATTTAATATGGTGAAGCTATTTAAAAATAATTCAAAATTGTGAGAAAAAAGAGAAATAGGCATGAAGACTTCTCTTTAACTCTCTCTCATCATCCTTCTTTTATATATATACTAGGTAATAATATACCGCACTTGCGCGATGAATTATAAATATTTTATAAGACTGAACAAAATATGTATAAAAAATATTATGCGTAAAATAATTCTGCTTATATACCTTATGACTTTTATCAATAGTCTCATGCATTTTTTTTTATATTCAAGTCAATTACAATGTATTAATTTAATTACACCTTATGTATAGAACCGTGTTCAACAATTATATTTATTGTAAAAGATGTTTGTTATCTACATTCATGTATAATTTTAGTGGATGTACTTTGTGATGAAGGATACAAAATTCACCAGAACGTTATACTGATTAGAAATGATAATAAATTCAAAAAATTTAAAAGTGAAAAATTAGATAATGAATAAATATACCTTGCAATTGACGTTGTTATTGAGCAATTTTAAATTTTCTAAAAAGATGTGGCATATGTGCACTTTGATGTAAAAACCAATGAATCAAACAAATCTATAATGTCAAGACACTTGTACCCTTTATTTATTGGTATTGTAATAAATATTCATTTATATATATTGATGAATCATAATTAAAAAGATGAAAGGTTTTTGAATTAATTAGAGTTATTAATTATTCATAATCATTACAAATACAATGTAACATTCCACTAAATAATATTTCACTTAAAATAAAAGATTTTATATTGATTCGAATTGGATTTAATTATATAGTTTGATTTTAATGTAAACTAAAAGAAAAAATAAAACGTGTTTTAGAGATATTAATAATTGTAGTAAGTATATATTTATCTTTATTTATGTTTATTGTTTCATAGTCTTCTTTTATTTGTATTATTAAAATCATTTAATAAAAGTTTTAATTTATAACTTTTGTTACATTACTTTTAGTTTTTGATTATATAAAAAAAGAAACAAAATTAAAATAAAAATATATATTAAACAATAATAAAGACTTCTTAACAATAAAGGTTATAAGTAATGTATATAATATTTTGATTTGTTAAAATACTGATATTCTAAGAAAGTTTTAAGGTCTCAATGGAGTCATTAATTATCTCTTCATATTTTCTTATATATATATATATATATATTGATGATTGATTGATTATGTAGGAAAAAAGAAGGTTATAAATTTATAATTTGTATTAAAAATGTAATGTAAAAAATATTTTGATTTGTTAAAAATTTGATATGGTATAAATAAAAAAAATTGAAGGTAATTAAAAAATGACATGATTAAGTAATTTTATGTATATTGCTTTAGTCTTCTTTTATTCATATTGTTAGATTCATTTAATTAAAAGTTTTTTAATTTATAACCATTGTTGCATTCCTTTTAATTTTTGATTATGTAGGAAAGAAAAAAAATTCAAATATATGTGAAATAATAATAAATGTTATAATTTAATATATTATTATTAAAAATATAATGTATAAATGAAATATATAAATATAAAATGGGTGTTCTGTACAAATTGGTGTTTTAAAAATGTTTATTTAGTGATATAACATAACTGATTATTTTAAATATTGAATAAAACATAAATGATTTTTTTAAATACAAATTTTTTTATTTATAAACATTTTTACCTTAGTAAAAATATAAAAAAGTTTAAATAAAAAATAAATAGACTCATTTAGTAAAAAGTTTTGATTTATAAGCATTGTAAGCTTATTAAGAAAATAAAAAATTGAAAAAAAAGTTTTATTTATAATTATTGTTAGCTCATTCAATAAAAAAAGTTTTATTTATAAACATTGTTAGCTTATTCAATAGATATGATATATCAATTTTAATAAACTCTCTATATATTTATAAATTCCCAATTTTATTTAGTTATATATTTATGTATATAAATAATAAAAAAATGAAAGGCTTCCACATTTTCTCTTTAGTTTTCATAAATAAGATTTATTAATGAATAAAAGTGGTATCATTTAATATTAAAAAATATTCAAAACCTAAAAGGAAAATGAAAGGTTTGTTTATTTAATAACAATTTTTATTTTAAAAATAATTCAAAAACATGAAAAAATAGAAAATTATGAATCAAGGCTTCTCATGAGGCCACATCATCTTTCCATGGTTTTGCATTAAAGGTTAACACTATTTTGTTGGTTAACAAAAGAAGGGCTCTCTCTCTCTCTCTCTCTCTATATATATATATATATATATATATTGGTTTTTTTATATTTTTCATGAAAATTTTAAAACTCAATACATATATTATTGCTTTTTAACTTACTAAGTAATAAAAATAAAAATTATAATTGAATAAATTGAATTAAAAAATGTTAGATTATTGAATAAAAAGTTTGATTAAATAATAATAATTTTTAATAAGACTAAAAAAGTAAGACAAATTTAAATATATTTCTTGATATACTTATGTTGTGTAAATAAAAATAATATAAAGTAATAGAGAAAATGAAAGGTTAAATTAAAGCTAAACTCATTTAATGATAACTTTGTATTTAAAAAAAAATTCAAAGTTATGAGAAAATAGATAAATGAGAATTGAGGCTTCTCATTGTGCCACCTAAACAATTAGTTTGTATTTAAAAAAAATTGAAAATTAGTTTGATCAGTAATTACGTTAATAAAACGGTAACAAAGATGTGCAACAAAATTTACACTATAAACATGAAAATAAATTTCCGCACCACAACACGTGTATTATATGTTTGTACAACTCCAAAAGAGAAATTCACAATTTGAACTTTAACATTTTTCCCCTTTAATCAAAAGGTGTTGTGGCATAAAACTTTCAACAAGTCCTGCATCAGTTTATTCCCCAAAACTCGGTAAAACGATGGGAACGTAAATAAATTTCAAATCGAGTTTAAAACTTTGAGCCGCACAGATAAAACACACTTGACCAAAGCGGTAACTACAATGACATGCAAACTGAAAATTCATTTCATGCACTGCGGAAAATTTCTAACAGTAAAATCAATAACTGAAATATGTTCAGAACAAAAGTTCTACCTGAAATACATAAATCTTTTATACGATTACTCACACCAACAGTATAATTTAATCCAAATAAAATTAGTATAAAACGATTGACACTTGAATATAGTCCAGAGATAAATCACGTGAAAATGAAACTTTCCCAAAACAATGCGTGGGATGACGTCTATTACCAAAACTTATAAATCAACGCACACAATAATGTACGTATACACGTCCCAAAATTCACCTACGCAACACAAAATGTCGTAAGATAAGACACCATAAAACCTAACTGAACTTTCATAAAACTCAATAACGCTAAAATCAAACGGTGTCAAAATTTCATTTCCCAATATAATAATAAAGAAAAAAAACGTAATACAACAATAAATCCAAAATGTCAAATTCTAAATCGCAACGTAAGATAAAGTGACCCTTTTCAACAAAACCTTCATGAGACACGCCGCCCACAAAGTTCGTAAATTTATACGCAATAAAATTGAAACCCACGCAACACAAAGTACACTCACACGCCCGAAACGTTGCAAAACTATACTTCATAAAATTGAACACGACTCAAACAGACCAAAATTCTACAGAAAATCCCGACTCCAGAACATGGGACAACTCTTCCTTTAAAACCTTAACATGCGTGGAGAAGATCCAATGTCAAGGTCAAAAATTCCACAGTTACTTGCCCAATAACTCAAATAACAATAAAACACGGATATTACAATGTCCGAAAAATAGCGTTAGACACGGAATGTGGACGAAGAGATTCTTAACAACAATATGCAATCGCGTGCAACAAAACAATCTTATGCATGCTTAAACTCGTGGTTTAAAATCCGATGAGTAATAAATGCTTTATCGAGACTTTGTAATATAACTCACTTTATGTTTGAGAACATGAGAAACAATTTATGCAAACTCATTTTAGAAATACATTTCGTGCATAGATTTGGTCGACACTCAGCATCTTAGGACTACACTCTTCCATTTCCCGACATACTATTGTCATCCGGATGCATCAAACATGTTAGGGCCACAAACCTACTAATTTGGTTAACTTACAATTTCTCCTCGAAATAAAATTGGTCTAACGAACTTATAGTTCTAATCTAACCAATAATTCTGACTAAAGATGATCAACTTAATGCATTCATCGCACTTAACTATCACTTCAACGTGACATTGCTATAGACATCAACATTTCCTTAGATTACTCGCTTAGAAACTTTCTGACTACCCCAACGGTCATCATACCAAGGTAGTTCAAGTATACACATGTAATATGTAGGTTCACCATAACACTGACCAGGTGCCATTATGAACTTACCATACATGATCATCCTTGCGACCCTTGACAAATTTCCCGTTTCTAGCGACTCGATCAACTCCAAGATATCTTATCTTAAGGTGCCTAATATGCAACTTCACTTTCAATCACTTATAAGAACGCTAGTTTGAGTCTAGGCATCCAAAAATCAATACCTAAATCTCTCAAACTTAAGCTCTGACACCAACCTGTAACACCCTAAATCTTGGAAATAACAACTAATTTAAAATTTCTAAATACATTGATAATTGCATCATCTACAATCACAATTTAAGAATTAACCTCAATACACACGTTCAATCTATACATACAGTCTATAATAAGGACGGGTGCTACTAATACCCAATAACGGTCACTATCTCCAATCTGCGGAAGACTTCACCAACTACTCACCCTTGTGCCAAGCTAAGGCTCGACTCTTCATAGAACTGCTAGAACCAAACCCCCAACTGGAACCTGATGCACATGCCGACAAATAAAAAGGTTAGGCTTGACGCCTAGTGAGCTCAAGAGTTTTCAACACATATAAATTAATCGTTTAGAAAGGAAGAATGCGATTAAATTCATAATCTTTCAAAATGATATACTTCACTTATGAAAACGACTCGTTTAACAATAACTATCCATTTTGTACGAAAGAGACACCGAGTTAATCGTTAACCAAACCAAACTGTTTTAAAGGCGAGGATCTCAATATGAAACGTGCTTTTGTAAATTTGGATTTAAACCAAAACTTGCTAAAAAGGAAAATAGAGAGAGGACTTCCAATTTTATAAAACGCGGGTAACATGTTATATCTCGAAATACCCAACACGGGTGGAACATGATACACAACTCATAAACCATAGATGAAAATCTATATAATTAAATATTGCCATGAACACGGACATTAAACCCAAAACTCACACGACCATATAATAGACTAAATCAAATACCGAAACGTGGAAGTGACACATTCCATTCAAACCTTAATATACGTGGGAAACCCAATATTAAGGCCCTCATTTAGCCTCGACCACACAAACCAAAGTTGGTAAAAATACGACGTTGACTTTTAAAAATACCACGGATATACGACGGAGAGATCCGTATACATTGAGAATAGAGGAACATGCAAGTAGGCCGCCCATACAACTTCCTCGCATGCCATCTAAACGTTTCCATCGTGGGTAGCGAGAACATGTAAATGGGGCCACACGTGATGTTATAGGATTTCACCACATATCCCGGTCCTAGTTCCCATGCCATACTAGACATCACAATCCTCAGACCGTTGCTGCCTCTTGCCATACTCTGTCGAGTTACACCCCAAGGTCTTACAGACATGGATGCCTATCCAATCTAGACGAGTTTCAACTCAGCGGCTCGAGCCACCTATTGCCTACTCGCTAGCAAACCCAAGCGGTCACTAAACGTAACCCAAAACCTTAGGTCTTACAAAACAGACAGACTTATGTGCCTATGGATCCATTACAACACTGTCTGACATTACATGACTTCAATTGAAAGACCAAAGCTCCCAAAACATGTAACTCCCAATGGCATGAAATAATCACCATCATACTCCAAAAATTCTACAACTGTTTTTAAACCGGACAAATGTCCTCAAGACTCCATTTAGTCAAAACCGAGCTAACAACCCAACAGTTTACATAATTACCCAAACGAAAGCCGATATAAACATTGAAACATGCTTGACCAACTATTATGCAAACACAACCAAAAGTATAATTAACCCAAATTTCATCGTTGGTTGAGACAAACCATTTTCGAAATAAACTCATACCCTTAAGTTTTTAAAATGCCTCATAACACAATAATATGCATTTTTTGAAAATGTTTATAAGACCAAACACACAAAATGACTCTTACGTCAATTGAACTCCAATTGTATATGTAAAATCATCAAAGAAACATTTCAACATGATTTATTTACCAAAATACTCAAAGATCCCAAAATGGGTGTCTCGACATGTTCATAAAACTAAACATTTCAAAATATCCAAAACTTATCAGCAGTTAACAATTTAATGTAAAACATAAACACTTTAAAATAAACATTTTGGCATGTACACCGTTTTCACAAATCAACTTGAACTCACCTTGCTAGGTTAAGTTAAACCTAGGTTTCAATCCCTAACCATTGGCCTCCAAAAGCATAGATCCCACCCAAAGCTTTCCGAAGACATCCATTCCAACTCTTCAACTCAAGCTTCCAAAACCTAGATCCACACATTTCCAACCGTAAATAACCATAACCAAACACATAGAAACATTCCCCAAACACTTAATCATCAACATCTCTATTTTGGGCAAAACTCTAATTTTGACCCAAGACTCCCAAAATATTCCAAACCGAAATTAGAGAAATCAACACTAGGAAACCATCAATGGAGCATTTATAACTTACATTAAGGTTTAGAAATGGAAGGAATACACTTACCACTTAGGTTTTGGTGAAAACCTAGAAAACCCAAAAATCTCTAGGGTTGGAGATGAGAACTTGATCTTCCATCAAATGGTGAAACCACTAGCATGAGGTAGGGAAGAAACACTCTAATCTTCATGGAAAAGCCTCCAAAATCGATTAGGGTTTGAGTGGGTAGAAAGGGAAATGTTTTGGGAGAGAAAGGGGAGAGATTAGAAATGAAAAGTGAGAAAAATGGCTGAAATCGCAACATTTAACAATCTGGTACACGTAGGCTATAGTGCCAGGCTATTGTGCCAGTGGCACAATCGCTGGCACAATCGCCAGTAATGTACTGTGGGCCCTCAACCTTGGCGATTGTGCCAAGCTATTGTGCCCTCTGGCACAATCGCTGGCATAGTCGCCCGGGTGCCCCCGAACTCCAAAAATCCGACTTTTTCAACGCCAAAACTCCCAATACTCCAAGAGACTTTAAACAATGCATTTTCGCAACAAAACCCCACTGTTTATAAGTCACAGAGACGTCCGGGTGACATTTACTTACTGAAAATTGCGGGTGTTACAATCCTCCCAACCTTAAGAGGGATTTCGTCCTCGAAATCTAGATCTCTCTGAAGCATTGCCTGCAGGATTGATTGCCTCTACTCCGCTTGCCAGAAATACCACCATAATCTTATGTCGGTCCTTACAACAAATGTCCCCTTGGGCACATCACACTTATGTCCGAACGAACAGTTATCTTACTAATGTAGCTTTTAGCCGTGCGATTGCGGTTGTCTCCTAACCTTGGGTGACACATACTACCTCACGGTAGCTTGAAATCTATACATATATCTCACCAACCAACTTACCTCACATTCACATGATTCTGAACCCAAAGCCAAAGATCGCCACCAAACTCCCATGAATCCTCAGATCCTTAACGATCCATTCCTAATACTGATAAGGTTGTCCTTCCAAGGCGCAATAACACGCTCTACAGGTAACCGGTCAATGCAGTTTCGGTTATCAATCAACTCTCTTCCACTCCCAACCTCCAAATATTCCCTTAATACAAACATTATCACCACGGGAATACTTACACACATCGGTACTTAATCATCAACACCTAACCTTCTTTTAAATTCCATCACCAAAGGCTAATATTTTCCGTAATCCAACTGAAATACTTCCAAACCCTCCAAGGACTTAATGTCCTCAAATCAACAAGTCGGTCTACACTGAGCTGATCCCCGAAAGTTTTAAAGTTGACACTTAACGTGGCAGTAAAACTCCAAACATAAAGTCTTTACAGCACACCATGCATCCTCAATTCCCGAATGCTTACAAAGATGATACACCACCGCACATAACATACTACTGCATAGTTAACCCATCAATTCAAATCCAACCATTCTTAAACAACCGCATAAGGTTTTTAACCCGAAATTTTACCGGAAGGATAAAATCATAACTTACATAACTGGGAGAATGCATATTTATAATATCACAATTATTTATGCGTGCATCAATTCATAAACTGGAACCCAAAATCCAAGGCTAACCACAAGTCGGATCATCCGACGCTTCAATTCCCAAAGACTCCTTTAATCCTTTAATTACAACTCATTCCACGACGGGGTTTAAATCTATAGGCCTAATGAGTTCAAGGTTTTCAACTAATATGCCAACTTAAACTTTTATAAAACTTTCAAATACATAAGTTTTATAACAATTAATCGTGCGGTAAAAATCCAGTACCGTTCACTCGATAGGTTTTTAAAATTGAACATCGACGCTGCGCATATAAAATCCATTTCCAAAATTAGTTTGATCAGTAATTACGTTAATAAAACGGTAACAAAGATGTGTAGCAAAATTTACACTATAAACATGAAAATAAATTTCTGCACCACAACACGTGTATTAGATGTTTGTACAACTCCAAAAGAGAAATTCACAATTTGAACTTTAACATTCTTCCCCTTTTAATCAAAAGGTGTTGTGGCATAAAACTTTCAACAAGTCCTGCATGCATCAGTTTATTCCCCAAAACTCGGTAAAACGATGGGAACGTAAATAAATTTCAAATCGAGTTTAAAACTTTGAGCCGCACAGATAAAACACACTTGACCAAAGCGGTAACTACAATGACATGCAAACCGAAAATTCATTTCATGCACTGCGGAAAATTTCTAACAGTAAAATCAATAACTGAAATATGTTCAGAACAAAAGTTCTACCTGAAATACATAAATCTTTTATACGATTACTCACACCAACAGTATAATTTAATCCAAATAAAATTAGTATAAAACGATTGACACTTGAATATAGTCTAGAGATAAATCACGTGAAAATGAAACTTTCCCAAAACAATGCGTGGGATGACGTCTATTACCAAAACTTATAAATCAACGCACACAATAATGTACGTATACACATCCCAAAATTCACCTACGCGACGCAAAATGTCGTAAGATAAGACACCATAAAACCAAACTGAACTTTCATAAAACTCAATAACGGTAAAATCAAACGGTGTCAAAATTTCATTTCCCAACATAATAATAAAGAAAAAAACGTAATACGACAATAAATCCAAAATGTCAAATTCTAAATCGCAACGTAAGATAAAGTGACCCTTTTCAACAAAACCTTCATGAGACACGCTGCCCACAAAGTTCGTAAATTTATACGCAATAAAATTGAAACCCACGCAACACAAAGTACACTCACACGCCCGAAACGTTGCAAAACTATACTTCATAAAATTGAACACGACTCAAACAGACCAAAATTCTACAGAAAATCCCGACTCCAGAACATGGGACAACTCTTCCTTTAAAACCTTAACATATGCGGAGAAGATCCAATGTCAAGGTCAAAAATTCCACAGTTACTTGCCCAATAACTCAAATAACAATAAAACACGGATATTACAATGTCCGAAAAATAGCGTTACACATGGAACGTGGACGAAGAGATTCTTAACAACAATATGCAATCGCGTGCAACAAAACAGTCTTATGCATGCTTAAACTTGTGGTTTAAATACCGATGAGTAATAAATGCTTTATTGAGACATTGTAATATAACTCACTTTATGTTTGAGAACATGAGAAACAATTTATGCAAACTCATTTTAGAAATACATTTCGTGCATAGATTTGGTCGGCACTCAGCATCTTAGGACTACACTCCTCCATTTCCCGACATACTATTGTCATCCGGATGCATCAAACATCTTAGGGCCACAAACCCACTAATTTGGTTAACTTACAATTTCTCCTCGAAATAAATTTGGTCTAACGAACTTATAGTTATAATCCAACCAATAATTCTGACTAAAGATGATCAACTTAATGCATTCATCGCACTTAACTATCACTTCAACGTGACATTGCTATAGACATCAACCTTTCCTTAGATTACTCGCTTAGAAACTTTCTGACTACCCTAACGGTCATCATACCAAGGTAGTTTAAGTATACACATGTAATATGTAGGTTCACCATAACACTGGCCATGTGCCATTATGAACGTACCATACATGATCATCCTTGAGACCTTTGACAAATTTCCCGTTTCTAGCGACTCGATCAACTCCAAGATATCTTATCTTAAGGTGCCTAATATGCAACTTCACTTTCAATCACTTATAAGAACGCTAGTTTGAGTCTAGGCATCCAAAAATCAATACCTAAATCTCTCAAACATAAGCTCTGATACCAACCTGTAACTCCCTAAATTCTGGAAATAACAACTAATTTAAATTTTCTAAATACATCGATAATTGCATCATCTACAATCACAATTTAAGAATTAACCTCAATACACACGTTCAATCTATACATACAGTCTATAATAAGGACAGGTGCTACTAAAACCCAATAACGGTCACTATCTCCAATCTGCGGAAGACTTCACCAACTACCCACCCTTGTGCCAAGCTAAGGCTCGACTCTTCATAGATATGCTAGAACCAAACCCCCAACTGGAACCTGATACACATGCAGACAAATCAAAAGGTTAGGCTTGACGCCTAGTGATCTCAAGAGTTTTCAACACATATAAATTAATCGTTTAGAAAGGAAGAATGCGATTAGATTCATAATCTTTCAAAATGATATACTTCACTTATGAAAACGACTCGTTTAACAATAACTATCCATTTTGTACGAAAGAGACACCGAGTTAATCGTTAACCAAACCAAACTGTTTTAAAGGCGAGGATCTCAATATGAAACGTGCTTTTGTAAATTTGGATTTAAACCAAAACTTGCTAAAAAGGAAAATAGAGAGAGGACTTCCAATTTTATAAAACGCGGGTAACATGTTATATCTCGAAATGCCCAACACGGGTGGAACATGATACACAACTCATAAACCATAGATGAAAATCTATATAATTAAATATTGCCATGAACATAAACATTAAACCCAAAACTCACACGACCATATAATAGACTAAATCAAATACTGAAACGTGGAAGTGACTCATTCCATTCAAACCTTAATATACGTGGGAAACCCAATATTAAGGCCCTCATTTAGCGTCGACCACACAAACCAAAGTTGGTAAAAATACGACGTTGACTTTTAAAAATACCACGGATCTACGACGGAAAGATCCGTATATATTGAGAATAGAGGAACATGCAAGTAGGCCGTCCATACAACTTCCTCGCATGTCATCTAAACGTTTCCATCGTGGTGGCGAGAACATGTAAATGGGGCCACCTGTGATGTTATTGGATTTCACCACATATCCCGGTCCTAGTTCCCATGTCATACCAGACATCACAATCTTCAGACCGTTGCTGCCTCTTGCCATACTCCATCGAGTTACACCCAAGGTCTTACAGACATGGATACCTATTGCCTACTCGCTAGCAAACCCAAGCGGTCACTAAACATAACTCAAAATCTTAGGTCTTACAAATCAGACAGACTTACGTGCCTATGGATCCATTACAACACTGTCTGACATTACATGACTCCAATTGAAAGACCAAAGCTCCCAAAACATGTAACTCCCAATGGCATGAAATAATCGGCATCATACTCCAAAAATTCTACAACTGTTTTTAAACCGGACAAATGTCCTCAAGACTCCATTTAGTCAAAACCGAGCTAACGACCCAACAGTTTACATAATTACCCAAACGAAAGCCGATATAAACATTGAAACATGTTTGACCAACTATTATGCAAACACAACCAAAAGTATAATTAACCCAAATTTCATCGTTAGTTGAGACAAACCATTTTCCAAATAAACTCATACCCTTAAGTTTTCAAAATGCCTCATAACACAATAATATGCATTTTCTGAAAATGTTTATAAGACCAAATACACAAAATGACACTTACGTCAATTGAACTCCAATTGTATATGTAAAATCATCAAAGAAACATTTCAACATGATTTATTTACCAAAATACTCAAAGATCCCAAAATGGGTGTCTCGACATGTTCATAAAACTAAACATTTCAAAATATCCAAAACTTATCAGCAGGTAACAATTTAATGTAAAACATAAACACTTTAAAATAAACATTTTGGCATGTACACCGTTTTTTTAACAACCCAGAAACAAAAAGATAGGACACACAAAACAAGCGTCCAAACTCGGGTCCCAATACAAGAGCTGATCAGTAAGGATTTACATAGTCTGATACTAATTCTATTACAATCGAGAAACTATAATATAAACATCTATGCCGCTGCTAAGGTCCGCTCTTCACTTCCTACGCCTTCTAGCATTTCTCTTTCCCTTTTAAGAATCCCGAAGCAATTCTGTTACCTGAAAATGGTTTTAGAGAAAAGTGGAAACGAGGATTAGACGGAAAGGTGTAGTGAATTCCCACCTCGTCCATTTTATAATAAATTAACACACGGTCAAACGTCACAAGTTAAATTTTCAAAATTCGAGCTACAAGAAGTAGCTTGCTCCATGTCGGAATCCTTCACCAGAATCAGGACTACTCGTCCTCGGGGCCCCCCAGTAGATCCCCATACGGCCCCCTAGTCGATGTCGTTACCGATGTGTAGGAAACTAATTCCAAACACCCGGTTTCAACTATCCCCGATGATTGAATATAAACCATGCGCTCAGTTCATATAGCAATTCCAAGATTCACATTATAGACGATGAGACAATACATATGCATGACAATGAGTTAAACCAAAACGTTCACAGTTCGAAATCATGCTAATCGGAAACGCAATAAAGACATAAACGTTGTTAAAAACATGCCATTTCCAGTTTACAAGGATTTTAGGATAAAGGAACTCACCTGATGCTTGGATTTTTGGCACCCGCGCACACTAATCCCAAAAGAACGAAAGCCTACAATTCGAATGTAGAAAAGCCATTAAATTAGACCTACAAGACTCCTATATCAAGGTGATCCAACTAATTCCAGTGGCCGAATGCTCCGGGCGACCCCGGTTGGAAGGACAACGGGCCACCCCGGTCGAAGTGATGTCGGGCGACCCCGGTCCGTGGCACACCGGTCAGCCCCGGTCACAAGGGCCCCGGTCGACCCCGGTCACAAGGGCACCGGTCGGCCCTGGTCCGCGTGAACTAGGGCACTTCGCATACGGCCCCGACTTACATAGAACTCGATTTCGCCCAAAACCTCCCTCTAATCGATTCAATAACAACAATAGATTAAACAATACCGAATCAAGTCCTTAAACCAAACACTAAATCGTGCGCCCCCACCCCAACATCGATTTCGAGACCCAAATCGTTCTATCCTCCTCAGAACTGAAACGAGTCATAAATCTACAGATAAGGCTATGGATTAAAGGTTCTAATTAGAAAACTTACCACTTGATGATAAACCTCAACAATTAAAGTATCTTCTTCCCAAATTTCTGATTCCCGCAAGCTTCGATCGGCCTTTTCTTCTTCTTCTCAAGTCGCCACACATACACACACGCACCAAACGGCTATTTCACCCAAATGATTAATCCCTTAGGGTTTTAGGCCTCTAAATGGACATATTTTCACAATGCCCCCCCTCAACTTCCTTATTTTCCACAATTATTCCAAATCTCTTATAAATATCAAAAAAAAAATTCTTAACTTTGACAGGCGTTACAACACTCCCCCCCTTAAAAGAATTCCGTCCTCGGAATTTCTTCGGCAAAAAGATGCGGATTTTTGGACCTCATAACTGATTCTAACTCTCACGTCGCTTCTCGTCCTTTATGAAACTTCCATTGAACTTTCACTAGGTTGACATCCTTCGTCCTTAATTAGGGCTGGCAACAGGTAGGTTATGGGTAGGATAAGGGTTAATCCGTTATCCAATCCATTTAAAATAGCGGGTAACGAAACGGGTAATTATCCATCTCATAAAACCATTATCCGTATCCTACCCTACCCATTAAAAGTAGCGGGTAACGAAACGGGTAATGGATAAATGGTAAAACAAAATTTCATTTTGAACTTCAAATGATATTGTTAAACCTCAAACATATAAGTAAAACGTAAGTTCATAAATATAGTTATTATTTTATATCTAATTTGTTGTAGTAAACATTTAATTACTCTAAATATAATCATAGTATAATATTTTGAAAACATTTTAAAAAGTGTAAGACTAACACTTTTCGTTGTGATTATTTTCTAAATCCATCTTGTTTCTCATTTAATCAAAATGAAATCTTTACTCGATAAATATAAAAATAAATTAAAGTACATGTTAAAATACGACAACATTATTAAAAAAATATTAATAATTAACTTAATATAATTATGTATATATACACTAATATTTATTTTTATATAATTATAGATACATATACATATATATTATATCGTAACGGGTAACGGGTAATGGATAACGAAAAACCGTTTATCCATATCCTACCCACTAAAATTTCGGGTAAACGGGTAATGGATAAGTGGATAAATGGATAAAACTTTCCTTATCCATACCCTTATCCAACGGGTCGAAACATAACGGGTAACGGGTTTACCCTTACCCATTGCCAACCCTATCCTTAATCGTTTAACCTTGTGATCCACTATAGATTCAGGTTCTTCGGCGAAGTTTAACTTTTCATCCACCCGGATGTCTTGCAAAGGTACAACCATACCTACATCCGCTAAACATTTTCTCAAGTTGGAGACATGGAAAGTGTTGTGGATACTCTTCAACTCTTCTGACAAATCAAACTTATACGCCATGGCTCCGGCTCGTTCAATAATCTTAAATGACCCAATAAATCGTGGGCTTACCTTCCCTTTCTTCCCAAAGAGGATTACTCCTTTCCCAGGTGATACCCTCAACATCACTCTGTCCCTAATTTGAGTTTCAATGTCCTTTGGTTATTTGCCCTTCATCCCTTTTCTGAACCCACACACATAAGAAAACTCCCCAAAACCCCATCTTGACGCAGTGTCACCCTTACTCTTTAAATTCAAGGCTACATGTACATATTCCTTTCATTCAACAATACGATTCTTGGTAAAGCCATCTATGATTACACCTAACAGTAATAACACAACACTGATCACTAGATCTTTGATGGCCCACAGTTTCACCCCGCAAGAAAAACATTATCCGACACATCATCCATATTGAATCCTTTGGATATCCATATACTTATATCTAACCATGTACCATCCTTCGTTCTTCTTCCCATTTACTCCCTCATCGAGCTGGGTTAAACCCAAAGGCGCAAAGTAGAACACCACCAAATCCATCAATCTCCTAAGTTTCACAATCACCTCAGTGTCTATTTCTTTCCAACGTACTGCGACACAACCCCATGTAAGACAATCCCGATTTACACAAAATTAACATCAAAACACACTGGTCATACACATGCCCTAATACTTACTCCCATCCCCAACATCGATTACTACTACTTGATAATACCCATTTTACCCACAACCATAAATACTAATATGTCCATACCATGCATAACTCAACCTAAATATCATTCCCACATATTTCTTTACACAAATGCATAAATACTTGAGAACGTAAACTTTCCACATATTCAGTGCCCGATTAATCCGTCGAAGAGTTTAGCTCGCCCCAAACACATAACCGAATACCACTAACCCATTTATAGCCCATAATTTCCCTAGTTTTTATTCCAGTTTCACTTGCCAAACAAGAGGAGCAATATTTTCTCACAATACAAGTTTAACTTGTCCGACAACAAACTTAATGCTCACACCGAATGTTTATTACACTAATACTTACTTACCTTCTTCGATCTATCCCCTTCGAGCATCTCGATCAACCACGTTACATTGCTTATAGGAAAACATAGACCACTACTTTCAGAGAAAGGCTTACTAAAGGTTGCAAGCTTTCGATCAGACACACACGGATTTTTACTAACCCATAACCATAACCGTAAACTTTCTCATAATTTTGCATGAAGTTCAAATACTCGCAAGGATGACCCTCATAGTCATGCTCCACATTCTTTTGTTCCATCGGGCGAACTTCTCAGTTTCTGCTTACTCCCTTATGGCGACATACTAGCCTTATTTTCTCAACAACCAGACTTCAATCTAACAATCGGGATCTACTTATCTCATAAAACCCTCCCATTAACGTTCCGTTGGAATTCGATGAACCCACCCAAAGTTCACCGCAACCAAGGAGAATACGAGTTCTTCTTCTAGACAGTCGCCATTTATCACCTACCCCACTTGTCGCATTAGGATCCCTTTTTAAAATTTCCAGCCGAGATTTACTCTTAACTTTGTCCAACATTATAACCCAAAATTTTCATCCTTTACACCGATGATCCATTTACTTACACATCTAGTATGGCATAAAGTATCAACCACTTGATCAAACCCACAATACGTCATTTGCAACCCCTTTACATATAATCTAGTCACCCTTTCTTCTCACCACATGACACTGTGTAACACCCGTAAATTCCTGTCTGTGAAAGCCAATCCTTTGAGAAATCCTTGATTCTGATCATAGAATTTCATCCCTTACGCCTTACCTTTTAGGCCTTATCGCATCGTGGGTGCTCCGGATGAAAATGGAAGAAATCGGGGCTCGAAACACTCTGGGCGATAGTGCCCTGGGCACAATCGCCAAAAGAGTGGTGCCCGCGGTACAGTTTGGGTGATAGTGCCCTGGCGAGAGTGCCTTGGGCACAATCGCCGGGCACAATCGACTGCAGCCCCTGGTTGTTTTCAAATCGATTTTGAGCAGCCCCACCTCATTATTCTCAACCCCTTTCACCCTTTTCTCTCTAAGAAACCGAACCCCAAACCCTAAAAATCCGTTTTATGCATCCAAGGCACCAAATATAGCATGTTCCAAGTGCTTCTCCACCACCCAACAAAGATTGGAAGCTAAGGTCAAGAAGCTCCATCTTCATCTTCAACCTGAAGCTCATCATAGGGTTTTCTAGGTTTTCGTCAAAACCTAAGTGGTAAGTGTATCTTTCCCATTTCTAACCCTTGTTATAAGATATAAATGCTCTATTGGTGATTATCCTAGTGTATGGGTTATCAATTTCGGGTTTGATGGTTTTGGAGAAATCTTGGTCAAATTAGGGTTTTGGCCAAATTTGGGGATTTTAATGTAATATGTTTGGGGATCGATTCTAATTGGTTGAAGAAGTATATTCATGGTTGGAACTTGTGAATATAGGTTTTTGGAAGATTTTGCTTGTGGATTCAAGTGTCTTCAAGGAAGCTCAAGTTGGGGTGAAATCTAGATTTAGCCTAAATCTAGCAAGGTGAGTTCAAGTTGATTTGTTAAAACGGTGTACATGCCAAAATGTTTATTTTAAAGTGTTTGTGTTTTACACTAAATTGTTAACTGCTGATAAGTTTGGCTATTTGGAAATGTTTAGCTTTATAAACTTATGTTACAATATATAAATGGAGGTCATTTTATATAATTGTCCTTTTGGTGCATACGATTTTATAAACTGTGGGAAAATGCATGTAATGGTACTATGAGTCATTTTGGGTATCACAAAGAGAATAAGTTCTTTTGGAAAACGTATGTTTCAACCAATGAGAAGTTTTAGGTTATTTACTCTTGAGTCGGAGTATTTTCATAAATGTTGGCCAAAAGTATTTTGATGTTCATATTGGCACCCATTGGAGATTTACGTAAATTGTTGGGTCTTTATGTTGGGTTTCGGCTTTGTCAGGATTTTGGGACTTTGGTCCGGTTTTATAACCTAAGTGGAACTTTGTGGCGTGAGTTGCATTTATTGCATTTTATTTTAGAGAATACATGTTTTGGGTGCGTGAGTTATTCAGTTGGAGTCATGTATTCTAGACAGTGCTGTATTGGATCCATAGGCACGTGAGTCAGTGGTATGTATCGGTGAGGACTCTTGAGATTCTCACCTTGGGATATATGTCACGTTGGCATTGGTGTTATCCCGGTGGTTTTGCGAAGAGGAACCGTTATGGGTTGTACTTCGAGACCCTTGGGTCTGGTGTTTAGATGTCTAATTCTTGTGCACGAGGGTTAGACATCGAGTGTTATCAAGTAAGGAGCTGAGGCTCCTATCTTGACTGATAGGGAGTAGACACTAAGGGTCAAGTGGGCACCCTGAGGATGAAACTCCCTAGAGACCGAATAGGCACTAAGATCGCGTATCCTTGAGGTGTAGCTCGGCAGAGCAGGCAATAAGGGATACGGTGTGGTGGAGACTTGAAATATAGTCATGACTAGAGGTGTAGCTCGGTAGAGCAGGCAATACGATCACGATCTGAGGTGTAGTTCGACAACATATTTATGTGGTTTAACTTTGTGTACCGCCACGTATAATGGAATCGGGTATCCCCCGTCACCGGAAGGTGCTTTTTGGGTATTTAATTGTGTCATCTTATTATCCATGTTTTCGGTGACGTTTTACTCATGGGGAATTGTTTACTCAAGATTTATGGGTTGCGTTTTATGACATCTACGTTTGAAGGATTTCGAGAAGTAAAGTTTTATTTCATATTTTTATAAATTAAGAGCTTTGCTAATTATTCACGTTTTGGTTGAGTTTGGGATTAAAGTGGTCTTTACGAGAGAAGGTTCATGTTGGGTTCTTTGCTCTAAAGATGTACTTTTGAAAAATGGTGTCGTATGTATTTAAAGTAAATCTGTCAGAGAGTCTATTGATTTAAACTACTTTATTTCCCTTTTACAAATATATTTATTTCATGTTGTAAACGCTTGAACTCACTAGGCGTTAGCCTAACCTTTTTATTTGTCGTCATGTGCATCAGGTTCCGGATGGGGGGAAGAGGTTCTAGCTTTTTGGTGAAGTGTTGAGTGCTTAGAGTTTGTGCAAGGGTGAGTAGCTTGATAAAGTCTTCCGTGTTAGTCGTTGATAAGAGCAAATGTTTCTTTGGGGTTTTAGTAACACCCGACTTTGATTTGTCTTTCTGCGAGACTTGACATCTTAGTTGTTAAAGTTAAATCCAATATTCTTTTGAGGTGTCTCAAGTGATGATTGTAAAATAGATTATATCCTTTTTGTTGTTTAATTTGGAAGTTTTAAATTAGTTGCTCTGTTCACTTTTCGAGGGTGTTACACACTGTTACACTTGAATTTGATAGGAGGCGAGACCAAGTCCTCATGATCATCCGCACATATAACCAAACTTTCTTTCATATCTACCTATTCGTATGCAAGACCCAGTCGCATCCCCTGGCCTCATCTCTTCTCTCATCTAAATGTATCACATCTCCCAATATCCCGATATAATCCATGAACTCACTCTAATGGTACTAAACACTTATCCCCTTCGAACATGATAAAATCTCACAGATAACAACTCCCTTCCTAAGCAACCACTTTCCAATACCGTAACATTCCGGCATGATTACCTCGCCTCCGACAATGTCCACCTTCTCTAAAAGTCTGGCCTTCCATTTTTTTTCCGACAACATCTCAAACAGTTGTCAACCTTGATCTGTGAAGAAAACGACAAGACGATACTCTCATAGTGCCCGCCCCCCAACAGCCAGATTTTCTAACGAAACTCACTGGATCGCGCTTAGCTTAACCCTTCGCCGTCTCTAGATGAAAGAGGTTCACGGTTTACTTGGAGCATGATCTAACTTACGAAATCCTTCTGATAATTTAAAACTCAGGCTCAACCCCTTTTTAATTGTGCTTCAATTTCGACAAATACTGATAACCACAAGATGAACTTCTGAGCAAGGCTCCATCTACCATAACTCCATTGATGCCAAAATCCCCTTTTTTCGACATTATTGATCTTCCCTCTTTTCCTTAATAAATAACAAAAAAAAATATAAATCGCTGTTGGGTCTGAATATGCTAAGGATGGATACTGCTGCTACTTGAAAGGTATTACTACTGCTTGTAACATTACTACTGCAAGATGAACAATTACTACTGCTAGTAGATTTAATATTGCTTGAAAAGTTAGTACTGCTAGAAGCATAGTTAGTACTGCTTGGAGAGTTAGTACTGCTAGTAGTTAGTACTGCTTGAAGATTACTACTGCAAGTGAAGGGTTAATACTTTGAGGATGATAATACTGCTGAGGATGTTAATGCTGCTGGATAAGGACGAAGTTAATACTGCTTATGAAGATAATGCTTGAAGAGAAAGAATAGGAGCTGGAGATAGAGATGAAGATAATTATGGAATGGATTATGAAGATCAATTTTGTTTTGATAATTATCTTGTAATCTGCCTTGTATATATATACTGTATAGAAGGCATAGTTTAGATTACATTGATAGTTTTTCATATACGTTTGTTTTAGAGAGAATTAACCTCAAGGTTCTTAGAAGTCCTTTGAATAGAGAAGTATTGAACGTTTGTTGAGCCTGTTCAACAGATTGAGGTTTTGTGTGTAATCATTAAGTTAATTCAATATAACTTGTGATTTGCATTCAAGCACTGTTTCATTGATTGAGTGTTACAGTGTTTTTCCGCGACTTCTTTAACATTGTTTCTGAGTGTGTAAATTAAATTCTTAATTAGAATTTTTCGATCTTGTCAAGTGGTATCAGAGCAAGGAAACTCAGAAACCTATAATCATGGACAGTTCAAGCGACAGGGTTTTTGTATCAAAGGTTCCCATGCTCAAACCCAATGAGTTTGACATGTGGAAGATCAGAATCAAGCAATATATTCTTCTCACAGACTTCTCAATCTGGGATATCATTGAGAATGGTCCCTCAGATGGAAGAAAGATAGGACCAGATGGCAAAAGACCTCCACCAAAGTCTGATGGAGAGAGGGAGATGAGGCAGACAGAGATGAAAGCCTTGAGCACTGTGCTCTTGGCTATACCTAATGAGTACCAACACCAGTTCTGCAACTGCATGGATGCACAAATTCTATGGAATGCACTGGAGAAAAGATTTTCTGGTACCAAAAGTACCAAGAGAAATCAGAAGGCCATCCTGAAGCAGCAATATGAAAACTTCATGTCTACAAAGAATGAGTCCATGACTCAAACTTTTGATAGAATTAATAAGTTAATTGGTGAATTGGCTATTGTTGGTGTCCAGATAGATCAAGATGATGTCAACAGAAAATTTCTAAGATCTCTTGGTGATGAATGGACTATGTACACTGTCTCCTTCAGACAGAATGACCAACTGGAGGACAAGGAACTGGATGACCTCTATAATGACCTTAGGGTGTTTGAAGTAGAGGTAGAAGCAAAGAAGAGGCCCTCTGGATACTCATACAATGCTGCTCTTTTATCATCTTCTACTGATTCTGCTGCTAATACAGAATCAGTTAGTGCTGCCTATGGATCAAAGCAAGATGGATCTAATGACTCAGTTCTAGAAGCTTTTCTAGCCAGTCATGCTAATTCCACTCTAATTAATGATGACTTAGAACAGATAAATGTTGATGATCTGGAAGAGATGGATATCAAGTGGCAGATGGCTATGCTCACAATGAGGGTAAAAAGATTCATCAAAAGGAATGGAAGGAACAACTTTGCTCAGAAAAGAGAAGATGGGGTTGGATTTGATAAATCCATGGTTGAATGTTACAAGTGTCACAAGCTGGGGCACTTTGCAAGAGAATGCAGAAGTGGAATGCCTCAACAACATACTAGCAACCATCAACCATCACAGTCCACTAGCTTCAACAACAGGAACTCTTCTCAAGCTCTTGTTTCCCAAGAAGGAATGGGATTTGATTGGAGTGACCAAGCAGAAGAAGCAGTTCAGAATCAAGCTTTAATGGCTAAAGTTTCAGAGTCAGCAAGCACTGATATTCCCACAGAGGTAAAATCTAACCTTTGCTCAAAATCTTGCATAGAAACTGTTAAAAAGTACAGGGATCACAATCAAAGCATGTGTGATGACCTAAAAAGGTTAGAGAAAGATAGAAAAGAGTATGTTGTGATTGTTGAGAATTTAGAAGAACAGATTAAGGCATACAAAGCCAATGAACTTCAACACACATATGATACTAACTACTGGAAGTGGGAAAAGAATTAGTTAGAGTTTAAGCTTAAAAAGTCTGAAGAGGAATGTGAGAAGATAAGGAGTGATTTTGAGAAAGCCAAGTTGGACATTGAGAAGTTTTCCAATACCTCTAAAGCAATGGACTCACTTCTAAAATCTCAAGTCCATGACAACCTGAAAAGAGGTTTAGGATACAGCAGTACCCCTCCACCCTATAACAATAACTATATCCCTCCCACTTCAGACCTCTTAGAAAGACAAGAGAAAATAGACTTACCTGCAGGAGCCACAGATGTAGATCCTCTTGACAGTGTAGTGATTGAGGAAGAGGCTGAAGAAGAGACCACTAAGGGTAAGAATAAGGATGACCTTAAAGAAATTCCTTTAGAAAATCATATCCTTACTAATGAAGGGGGGGGGGGGTAAACCTTTTGTAAAAAGTGAGAAGGCTGAAAGTTGTAAGAGAGGGAAGGGAAAGGTACAGGGAGTCCATTACATGCAAACCACTGTTGTTAATCCCTGTACTTGTAAACAGAATCAACCCCAACAACATGATAAAACAAGGGGAAATCAAAGAAACAGAAATAATCAGTGGGCTTTAAAACAAGGAATTGATCTGAGAAAAATTAACAGACCAAAGCCTTGTTTTATCTGTGGCAAGTTAAATTATCTAGCCAAACACTGTTATTTCAATCCTATTAACCAAAGGATCACTTTTCAAAGAAATATACAAAATCCTGTTGGTTATAGGAAGCAAATAAGGAATCATATGGTTGAGAATGTGAGAAGGGGACCTATAAAATCTCATGCTCAGAATAAGTTTGCTAATTCAAAGAAAAATACTCCAAATAAGCCAAGGAGTAACTTAAAGAAAAAGAAAGCAAACAACTTTGTCCAGGTTTGGGTTCCAAAAGTAAAGAAATCTGTTAGTACTGCTACTACAAATAATACTGCTGACAGAAATAGTGTTGCTGCAAGCAATACTACTGCTAACAAAGTTAGTACTGCTAACCCAATTAGTACTGCTAACAAAGTTAGTACTGCCAATCAAGTTAGTACTGCTTCCAGTCACAGGCCCATTCTTCTGAAAAAGTATTCAAGCAATAAGATTCCTCAGTTTGATAATCTCATCAAGTCTGAATATGAATATGTTGATGAGAATGGGAAACCCAAGACCACTTTGGCTTGGGTTCCTATTAAAAACTAACTGCTTTATTATATGTGCAGGGCAACCAACAGCTCAAGGGAAGGAGCATTTGGCATGTTGATAGTGGTTGTTCCAGGCACATGACAGGTAACATGGCCTGCCTTCAAAACTTCAAAAGAATTGATGGAGGACATGTTGCTTTTGGTGATAATCCAGCAGGAGGAAAGATAAGTGGAAAAGGTAATGTGTCAAAAGGTAAGATGACCTTTGAGGATGTATACTATGTTGAGCAATTGAGATACAACCTGTTAAGTGTATCACAGGCCTGTGACAAGAAACATAGCATATTATTCAATGATACTGAATGTATTATCCTTGCTCTAGGGTTCAAGGTAGTTGATGAAAGTATGATACTACTTAGAACTCCTAGAAAGGAAAATGTTTATTTCTTAGACTTGGAGAGTGTAGCTTCTGATTCATCTTTAAATTGTTTATTTTCAAAAGCTTCTTTGGATGAATCATCTCTTTGGCACAGAAGGATGTGTCACATGAACTTTAAAACAATGAACAAACTTGTGAAAAACAACCTTGTAAGAGGTTTGCCACAAAAGGTATTTTCATGTGATGATCATTGTGTTGCATGTCTTAAAGACAGACAGCACAAAACTTCTCATAAGTCCAAAAAGATAAATACAATCTCTTCACCTCTTAATTTACTACATTTGGGTCTGTTTGGTCCTACAAATGTGATGAGTATTGGTAAGAAATCCTACTGCTTGGTTATTGTTGATGATTTCTCTAGATTCACTTGGGTCTATTTTCTGAGGACTAAGGATGAGACAAGTGAACTGATCAAATCCTTTGTTCTTAGAGTTATAAACCAAACAAATCTAAGCGTTAAAGTCATCAGGTCTGATAATGGAACTGAATTTAAAAACAATGACCTAAACAACTTTTGTGAGGAAAAAGGCATTGAGAGACAATAGTACTCTGATAGAAGCTGCTAGATCTCTGTTGGCAGATTCAAAACTTTCAATTACTTTTTGGGCAGAAGCAGTTAATACTGCCTGCTATGTTCAAAACAGAGTTCTAGTAGTGAAATCCCAAGGCAAGACACCTTATGAGCTTTTTAAAAAGAAGAAACCTTTTATTGGATTTCTCAAACCATTTGGGTGTCCTTGCACAATTCTCAATACCAAAACTCACCTAGGCAAGTTTGATAGCAAAGCTGAGGATGGGTTTCTTGTTGGATATTCATCTCAAAGTAAGGCCTACAGAGTTTTCAACACCTCTTCTAGGATTATCGAAGAAAATGACAATGTCAAATGCAATGAGAACACACCAAATCAACTTGGTTCAGGTCCTGATTGGCTATTTGACATTGATTCATTGTCTAATTCTTTGGGTTTCAGTAATGAGCATAATGCAGGAACAGGGACAGAAAAGGTACAAGTACAAAGACAAGAGTTTGTGCTGTTCCCAACACCTACTGCTGATCCTGTTGAATTCTATGACCAACATAAGAAAGATACTTCAGATTCAAAGGACACTGAACCAACTCAGACTCAGAATGAAGAGGACAGAGGTGAAAAGGAAGACCAACCCTCAGATTCAGGAATCAAAGGTCCTGAGATGCCATGTTTGGAAGAAGATGACACAGATGATTATAACTCTTCAGTTCTTGGTGGCAACACTCCTGAAAAGAATGACTCTAATCTGGAAGCAGATATTAATGAAGAGGTTGTTCATCAAACAAGAGTTCAGAAAAATCATCCTCCTCAATTGGTGATTGGTGACATCAATTCTCCTATAATCACAAGGAATCAAAGCAAGTTGGGAGGATTGAAGGACATACAATCAGGATTACTATCTTGCTTTCTATCACAGGTTGAACCCAAAAAGGCATATGATGCAATGAAGGATCCAAGCTGGATAGAAGCAATGCAAGAGGAGCTACTGTAGTTTGTGCTGCAGGATGTATGGGAATTGGTTGACTTTCCAAAAGGACACAGAGCTATAGGCACTAAATGGATCTTCAGGAACAAGAAAGATGAGAGAGGAATAGTAATAAAGAACAAATCCAGATTTGTGGCACAAGGGTATACTCAAGAAGAGGGAATTGATTATGAAGAGGTATTTGCACCAGTGGCCAGGATTGAGGCAATCAAGCTATTTTTAGCCTATGCTTCTTTCATGAAGTTCAGGGTCTACCAGATGGATGTAAAGAGTGCTTTCCTGTATGGGAGAATTGAAGAAGAAGTGTATGTCTGTCAGCCTCCAGGGTTTGAGAATCCAAATTATCCTGACAGAGTATACAAATTGAAGAAGGCACTCTATGGGCTACATCAAGCACCAAGAGCATGGTATGACACTCTGTCTACCTATCTCTTGGAAAATGGTTTTGAAAGGGGAATAATAGACAAGACTCTGTTCATCAAAAGGAAGAAGAAGGACATCCTACTTGTGCAGATCTATGTGGATGACATCATCTTTGGATCCACTAAAGATTTTATGTGCAAGGAGTTTGAGGAGCTAATGCATAAAAGATTCAAGATGAGCTCTATGGGTGAACTTACATTCTTCCTAGGGCTACAGGTTAAACAAAAGACAGATGGTATCTTCATCAGCCAATCCAAGTATGTGCAGGATATACTCACCAAATTTGGATTTTCAGATTCAAAGCCTGCAAGCACACCCATGGAAATACACAAACAGATCATTGCAGATCTTGAGGGGGAGGATGTGGATGTTCATCACTATAGATCCATGATTGGATCCCTCATGTATCTCACTGCTTCAAGACCAGATATCATGTTTGTTGTTTGTGTGTGTGCAATATTTCAAGTAAGACCTAAGCAGTCACACTTTCAAGGAGTCAAGAGGATATTCAAATATCTCAAAGGCCAACCTAGATTAGGTCTTTGGTATCCTCATGACTCACCATTTGACCTACTTGCTTATTCAGACAGTGACCTGGGTGGTGCAAATTTGGATAGAAAGTCAACTTCAGGGGGATGTCAGTTTTTGGATGCAAGACTAGTGTCATGGCAGTGCAAGAAACAAACCACAGTGTCCACCTCTACAACAGAAGTAGAGTATATAGCTGCTGCAAGCTGCTGTTCACAAGTACTCTGGATTCAGAATCAAATGTTGGACTATGGTATGACTTTTCTTCACACTCCAATCTTCATAGACAATAACAGTGCTATTAGCATTGTTAATAATCCAGTGAAGCACTCCAAAACAAAGCATATAGAAATCAGGTACCATTTTATCAGAGACTGTAATGAAAAGAAGATAATTCAGGTTGTGAAAGTCCATACAAGTAACCAATTTGCTGATCTATTCACTAAATCTTTTGATGTGGGTAGATTCACATTTTTGGTCACATGTGTGGGCATGATAAACTCTGAATAAGCCTATTATCTTGTGTCTCATGTACCTGTATAGATTCTTCCCTGTGTACTTTCTCATAATGTATGGAATATGGTGCTTTTAATCCTCTGTCTTTAAGTGTTTCAAGTTGCTTTGAAATAAAGGAAGTTAGTACTTCTGGTTCATTTAATACTGCTCGCACAAATGCTGACAGGACAAATAAGTATGGTTACTACTGCTAGGCAGTTTATACTGCCAGTGCAATGTTACTACTGCTTGTCTTGTTTCTACTGCCAAAAGAGTTAATACTGCTAGCCTGTGTTAATACTGCTGGTATGTGTTACTACTGCTAGCCTGTGTTAATACTGCTGGTATGTGTTACTACTGCCAGCATGTGTTAATACTGCTGGTATGTGCTACTACTGCCAGTTTGTGTTAATGCTGTTGGTAAGTGTTACTACTGCTACTGTAAGTTAATACTGCAGGTTTGTGTTAATGCTACTAGGGTATTTACTACTGCTCTTAACTGAAACTAGTACCCTATAAATACCCTTCATGCCCGCCAATTTATCAAAACGGCTCTTTGAATTTCTTTTGCCTAGTCATCTTCTCTCGTCCTAACTATTGCTTTCTAGCGATTACACCCTAGTGTTCAATCGACTTAAGAACTAATGGCAGGTCTCGTGTTTGTGGATGATCACAACGAGTTAGCAATGCTACAGAAACCCAAGCAAGCTTCGGGGTTTCATCAGATTGTGGATTTTCTCAACTCGTTGCACATTGCCTATGCCCTCACTGTCAATCCCACAATCTATGTGGAACATCTACGACAGTTCTGGGCAAATGCCTCAATCCAAACTGTGGAAGGAAGGCAGGTCATCCAATCAAGGGTTTGTGATAAACCCATTACCATATCAGAGGACAACATACGCATTCATCTTCAATTAGATGATGCCTCAGGTATTACCTCTCTTCCTAAGGAAGATCTCTTCCAAGTTCTTATTCGTATGGGATATGAAGGTCCCACTGATGTATATAAGTTTTACAAAAACAGATTTTCACCTCAGTGGCGATTCTTTGTTCATACCCTACAACACTGCATTTCACGAAAAACAACTGGATGGAGTGAGTTTAGCAGTTCCTTAGCTTATGCTTTGGTCTGCTTAGCGACCTCTAGAAAGTTTAACTTTTCTCAAATGATTTTAAACGATTTGCTGTCAAACCTGGATACCAAAACCAAAAGCTTTTATATGTATCCAAGGTTTGTGCAAGAAGTACTAAATCAAGAACTGGCGGATTTACCTCATTTCAATGAGGTATATGTACCAAAACCCCCAAAGGGGAATGTGTTCTCTAATATGAAGAGGCCTAGTACGGACTTCTCTGGTATAGACACACCATTGTTCTTTACAATGATGGTTGTGTCCCACTCTCAAGGTGAGGCATCAGGGTCAAAGCCCACATTAGACTAACCCACTGATGACCTACCCACACCTTCCACTACAAAGCATATCCCTCAGTCCCTTCTAAAGAAGCCAACATCCTCCATTACTCATACATACACAAGGAAAAAGGTACAGAAGGTTCCTTCCCTTCTAGTATCTTCACCCCCAAAGCCTAAAAGCCCTCTGATGGAGCATTTTCCATCAGAGAATATACAAAGGGAAACCACAGGGGTGTCTCCCAACCCCAAGAAGGTGCTCAATGAGGAGGAGGAAGAGCATGTGGGCAGTGAGGCTCACACTACTGACTTTGCACAATGTGCAGGGCAGGACAGTGTGAACATATTTAAGACCTTCCCTACGGCAACTTTGGGTGAGAAATCATCCAAAGGTCCCAGGTGCCAAGAAACCAAGGGGGTAGAGGATGCTTCTGCTAGGCAGGAGGCCTCTACTAAACGTTCCAATGATCTTCCAAGGGTGGTCAACACACCTAAAGGTGGTGAGGATATATATATATATATATATATATACGATGAATTGATGGAAACCATAGCAAATATCAATATGGATGTCATTTCTCAAGGGCACAAAATAGAGGAAATGCAACAGGTCAAAACTGCCCAACAAGGGCAGATTGCTAAACTGAAAAAGATGGTTCTTAAGCTGGTGCACAAAAAGAAAAGAACACAGTTTGTATTGAAGAAAAGGAGCATTCCTCATGATGCTTCCAAAAAGGGGGAGAGTCAAGCTGAAGTTGAAAAGAAAAGCCCTGTTAGAATGGAATCTCATTTTGAGGGGGAGATTGTTGCAGAAGCAGAAACAGCAAAAGAAGTAGAAACTACATCAGCAGCAGTAACTACACCAGAAGTAGTAACAACAGCAGTAGAAACAGAGAAAGTTGCAGCTGAAACAGGTATGTTTGCAGAGGAAATAGCAATTGTAGAGACTCTAGTAAAGGCAAAGAATAACACTCCCAAGTCCACTCAAAAGGCTAAGGGAGTGGTCACTAAAGAAGGAGAATCAGAACAGATAAAGAAAAAGATCAGTGAGGAAGAGATCAAAAAGAAAGGGAAAGAGAAAGTGGTTGAGTCTGAGAAACCAATGAAGAAGCTGAAACAGATTGATTTGGATGAAGAGTTAGCAAAGAAACTGCAAGAAGAGATGGAAATGGAAGAAGAAATCCAATCTGCAAAAGACAGAGAGATTGCTTTGGAGTTATCTACAAAGCTTAATGAGGAATTTCAAAGGAGTTTAAAGACCGTTGTTGCTGCTAAGAAAGTAACATTGAGAGCAACTAGACAAAGTCAAAGAAAGCCTTCAAAGACCTTCCTGGCAAATCAGGAAAGAAGGAAAATGATAAACTTTATGAAAGGAGCTATTGGAGTTCCTGAAGGAATGTTTACCAATATGTCATTTGGAAGGATAGAAGAGCTATACAAGAAGGAGATGGCCAAGCTGAAAGGGGATTTCACTCAAAGGGTTGAGGTTGAAAGAAAGTTGAAAGAAAGACATGATCTCAACATACAACAACCTTTCCCTGACAGTGAAGAAGGCACTCCTATCAAAGACAAGGAAGAAGTAAAGAAAGAAGAGACCTTAGCTCAGAAAATTGGAGCTATAAAAAGAAAGAAATATATTGCTACCAAGAAACAGGCAAAGAGGCCAATAATTGAAGAAGTTGAAAAGGAGAATAAAAGTGAAAGAGAAGAAGCAGAACCTACTGTTGCACCTTCAGCAGAGCTAGAGCAGAATCAAGAGCAGTCCAATCAACCTTCTAATGAGCAGTTCCATTTGTACATGACTTTGACAAATGAAGAACCAGTGCAAGCTGACCCTATCTCTATGAAAGCACCAGAGATTATCTTTTGGGATATTCTGAAGGACAACAGAAAAGAATATTTCAGATTCAAAAGAATGGGTGATCAGTTTGAGGTTTATGCAACTTGGGGAAAAGTGATTAGAAGTTGTTCCAGAGCCGACTTGGAGGAAATGTACAAAGTTGGAATAAAGATGTATGAATCTGTGTTTGCAAGGGACTGAAATGAGCTTAATCAAGATTGCCATGGAGTACTTATGCATGATGTTTGAGCCTGAAAGAGTGCAGTACATGATCAAAGATTTGCATCTTGAATATGGTTTTAAAAAGATTGATCATTGGATGCTGTTTGAAAACTGTGGTGTCTACATGATTACAATTGACAAAAGCTATCATGAGTACTACTTGGTTGACAAGATCTATGACCACAGCAAAGCTAAGTTGGAAGGGATGTTAAAAGCTAAGCTGGTATGTGTTAAAGGATCAGAAATGGCCAGAATAGTAATCAGAAGAACAATTAATCAACGTCTGGGACTGGATCCAAATCTTGGGAATTAAAGTTGGAGTTTTGAAAGCATCATGAAGACCCTATGCTGAAGAACTTAACTTCTCAATTTGAAAAGTTAAGTTAGGGGTGGATCGTTGGGTCTGAATGTGCTAAGGATGGATACTGCTGCTACTTGAAAGGTATTACTACTGCTTGTAACATTACTACTGCAAGATGAACAATTACTACTGCTAGTAGATTTAATACTGCTTGAAAAGTTAGTACTGCTAGAAGCATAGTTAGTACTGCTTGGAGAGTTAGTACTGCTAGTAGTTAGTACTGCTTGAAGATTACTACTGCAAGTGAAGGGTTAATACTTTGAGGATGATAATACTGCTGAGGATGTTAATGCTGCTGGATAAGGATGAAGTTAATACTGCTTATGAAGATAATGCTTGAAGAGAAAGAATAGGAGCTGGAGATAGAGATGAAGATAATTATGGAATGGATTATGAAGATCAATTTTGTTTTGATAATTATCTTGTAATCTGTCTTGTATATATACTGTATAGAAGGCATAGTTTAGATTACATTGATAGTTTTTCATGTACGTTTGTTTTAGATAGAATTAACCTCAAGGTTCTTAGAAGTCCTTTCAATAGAGAAGTATTGAACGTCTGTTGAGCCTGTTCAACAGATTGAGGTTTTTTGTGTAATCATTAAGTTAATTCAATATAACTTGTGATTTGCATTCAAGTATGTTTCATTGATTGAGTGTTAAAGTGTTTTTCCGCGACTTCTTTAACATTGTTTCTGAGTGTGTTAATTAAATTCTTAATTAGAATTTTTCGATCTTCTCAATCGCCAATCACTGGATTGACCGACACATTCCCTTCTCTCGACTCTTTCTTTGTACTTCAAACCACTAACCCACCCGACCCTCTGCGTTCATAGCCTTTATGCATGACATGTTTATAATTGAAAGTTAATTCTCATATTGAACGTTCAAAAGGCGTAATGCTTGAAATCATTTTTAAGCACACACGACTCAACACCCTCATAACTCAAGGTTATGCATCACGATCTCGAGTATAATTTGCATGCAACTTCCGATAAAATACCATTTTGACCAGATAAGACAGTGTCATGACAATCGTGATACGGAAAGAAATCTTCTCTATACACTAGGAAAGTTTTGAACGAAACCGCTTGCCCGAGTTAAAACAGTTGGTTCTCGCATGCGGTTATAAGATATCACGTGTCAAACCGATTTCGATTGCTCAACTTGCAGCCAACTACTTTCGTGATTTTTCGCAATGAAATTTAACTCGTCCTGAAGAAAATGATATAATTCACAAATCGATAAATTCGAAATTTTATTATGCAATGAAGAAAAATATAGGTTTGCCTTTCAGATTCAAACACACACTTGCGCTCATTAAGTTGGTTCCCAAAATATGAAATTCGATTTGTATGCATCCACTTTAAATCTTGAATAAGCTCTCGAGACACCTTTATAGACACCAAGCATGAACTCACTTGTAATTGAAGGCTAATCACTCAATTGAGGTCAACTGTTACATTCACCCACTTATACTGGCATTCAAACTTTGGCTAGCGATCATTTTCTCGTTCTGACCACAACTTGCAATTTTGATGTTTCACACCCTATCTAACAATCTAACAGATCCCCCACCAAGTTCTCCCTTTGAGCCCTGGTGTATAATTTATACGATTTCAGTCTTTGATTCCTACTGGTCGATAAACCAATCACACTTTCTCCTCATTCAGTTCCACTAAAAGTTTAATTCAATCACGACTAGAAGATCATGAGATTCCACTCTTCTCCCACCCTTGGATTTAAACCTTTCCGAACAAATCAACACATCAACTACCATCATGGGAACTTACTTGATACTGAAAGTTCCCTTTAATCAAACCTTCACCTAATTCGAGCACAAACCGCTCTACCTTGGTTGGTTTGTTATTGCCTTGATAATGTTCCTCCTAGAGTTTATCATCAATCTCACGCACCGCATCAAACTATTTATCAGCAACACATGACTAAAAATTTATTCCATCTCATTACCCCTTCATAGGCTAACCCCACCAAAACAACCTTTCGCTCGTGGTGAAAGCTAAACTATCCTCACATACCCTACATTCTATTGACCTCTACGCATAGAGTGGTATTTCGAGCACGTACATGTACCTGTAAATTCGCAATTACATTGTCCAGATGTAATTCCAGATTTACCTTACATGTTAGTCCCCACCTCTCAAGACACACGTTCCTATAGCGGTACCCCTAGGACATCCTAATTCCTCGGTTGTCTCCCATATTCTACAGTTTAAGTTTAGGACCAACTGGTCGCCTAAATCCCTTAAACTATGGCTCTAATACCAAATGTAACAACCCAGAAACAAAAAGATAAGACACACAAAACAAGCGTCCAAACTCGGGTCCCAATACAAGAGCTGATCAGTAAGGATTTACATAGTCTGATACTAAGTCTATTACAACCGAGAAACTATAATATAAACATCTATGCCGCTGCTAAGGTCCGCTCTCCACTTCTTACGCCTTCTAGCATTTCTCTTTCCCTTTTGAGAATCCCGATGCAATTCTGTTACCTGAAAATGGTTTTAGAGAAAAGTGGAAACGAGGATTAGACCGGAAGGTCTAGTGAATTCCCACCTCGTCCATTTTATAATAAAATAACACACGGTCAAACGTCACAAGTTTAATTTTCAAAATTCGAGCTACAAGAAGTAGCTTGCTCCACGTCGGAATCCTTCACCAGAATCAGGACTACTCGTCCTCGGGCCCCCCCCAGTAGATCCCCATACGGCCCTCTAGTCGATGCCGTTACCGATGTGTAGGAAATGAATTCCAAACACCCGGTTTCAACCATCCCCGATGATTGAATATAAACCATGCGCTCAGTTCATATAGCAATTCCAAGTTTCGCATTATAGACGACGATACAATACATATGCATGACAATGAGTTAAACCAAAACGTTCATAGTTCGAAATCATGCTAATCGGAAACGCAATAAAGACATAAACATTGATAAAAACATGCCGTTTCCAGTTTACAAGGATTTTAGGATAAAGGAACTCACCTGATGCTTGGATTTTTGGCACCCGCGCACATTAATCCCAAAAGAACGAAAGCCTACAATTCGAATGTAGAAAAGCCATTAAATTAGACCTACAAGACTCCTATATCAAGGTGATCCAATTAATTCCAGTGGCCGAATGCTCCGGGCGACCCCGGTCACGATATACCCGGGCAACCCCGGTTGGAAGGACACCGGGCCACCCCGGTCGAAGTGATGTCGGGCAACCCCGGTCCGTGGCACACCGGTCGGCCCCGGTCACAAGGGCACCGGTCAGCCCTGGTCCGCGTGAACTAGGGCACTTCGCATACGGCCCCGGCTTACACAAAACTCGATTTCTCCCAAAACCTTCCTCTAATTGATTCAATAACAACAATAGATTACACAATACCGAATCAAGTCCTTAAACCAAACACTAAATCGTGCGCCCCCACCCCAACATCGATTTCGAGACCCAAATCATTCTATCCTCCCCAGAACTGAAATGAGTCATAAATCTACAGATAAGGCTATGGATTAAAGGTTATAATTAGAAAACTTACCACTTGATGATAAACCTCAACGATTACAGTATCTTCTTCCCAAATTTCTGATTCCCGCAAGCTTCGATCGACCTTTTCTTCTTCTTCTTCTTCTTCAAGTCGCCACACATACACACACGCACCAGACGGCTATTTCACCCAAATGATTAATCCCTTAGGGTTTTAGGCCTCTAATTGGACATATTTTCACAATGCCCCCCTCAACTTCCTTATTTTCCACAATTATTCCAAATCTCTTATAAATATAAAAAAAATTCTTAACTTTGACGAGCGTTACAGTTTTCACAAATCAACTTGAACTCACCTTGCTAGGTTAAGTTAAACCTAGGTTTCAATCCCAAACCATTGGCCTCCAAAAGCATAGATCCCACCCAAAGCTTTCCGAAGACATCCATTCCAACTCTTCAACTCAAGCTTCCAAAACCTAGATCCACACATTTCCAACCGTAAATAACCATAACCAAACACATAGAAACATTCCCCAAACACTTAATCATCAACATCTCTATTTTGGGCAAAACCCTAATTTTGACCCAAGACTCCCAAAATCTTCCAAACCGAAATTAGAGAAATCAACACTAGGAAACCATCAATGGAGCATTTATAACTTACATTAAGGTTTAGAAATGGAAGGAATACACTTACCACTTAGGTGTTGGTGAAAACCTAGAAAACCCAAAAATCTCTAGGGTTGGAGATGAGAACTTGATCTTCCATCAAATGGTGAAACCACTAGCATGAGGTAGGGAAGAAACACTCTAATCTTCATGGAAAAGCCTCCAAAATCGATTAGGGTTTGAGTGGGTAGAAAGGGAAATGTTTTGGGAGAGAAAGGGGAGATATTAGAAATGAAAAAGTTAGAAAAATGGCTGAAATCACAACATTTAACAATCTGGTACACGTAGGCTATAGTGTCAGGCTATTGTGCCAGTGGCACAATCGCCAGAAATGTATCGCGGGCCCTCAGCCTTGGTGATTGTGCCAAGCTATTGTGCCCTCTGGCACAATCGCTGGCATAGTCGCCCGGGTGCCCCCGAACTCCAAAAATCCGACTTTTTCAACGCCAAAACTCCCAATACTCCGAGGGACTTTAAATAATGCATTTCCCCAACAAAACCCCACTGTTTATAAGTCACAGAGACGTCCGAGTGACATTTACTTACTGAAAATTGCGGGTGTTACACCTCACAATTGTTTCATGTGCAATTTGACAAAGAAAAAATCTCAGTTACGGAGAGATCTTAAAACGACAACACAATTCTTGTGCCTTATATATATATATATTGATAATTGATTGTTAAAAAAAATTAATATTCATTTATATATATATATATATATTAATATATATATATATATATTAATGATTCATAATTGGAAAAGATGAAACGGTTTTTGAATTAACGAGTGATTTTAACTCTTGAAAATAATCAATATTATGTACATTTCATTAACTAATATTTCTTAAAAAAGTTAAATAATTGATTCTAATTTTATTTCATTTATGTATATAGTTTGTTATTTTAATGTAAATTAAAAAAATGAAATGATTTTTATATATATTAATAATCATTGTAAAATTTTCATTTATTTTTAATTTATAGAATATTATTTTTTAATTTATATAATGTACATTTCATTAACTAATATTTCTTAAAAAATAAAAGAATTGATTCTAATTTTATTTCATTTATGTATATAGTTTGATTTTAATGTAATTTTAAAAAATGAAATGATTTATATATATATATATATATATATATATTAATAATCGTATTAACCTTTTCATTTATGTTTGATTTATATAATATTGTTTTTTTTATCCTTTTTTATACATAATATTAGATTAACAGTAATAAACTTATGAGTTCTTAAATAATGACTGTAGTAGAATTTCTAATTGTATATATTGATTTTAATAATAATTTATTTTTTTATTTAAGCTAACAGTGATTGATTGTTGTAGTTAAATAATAAAAATAAAAGAAAATATATAAATTGGAAGTTTGATCATTTAATAAGTTTTTACGATGTTTTTATTTATGTATATTTATTTCTAATAAGTTGTTTAAATGATTATGAATATTATAGATTTTTATTCTACATATTATTTTCTTTTTACAAATCTTAATGGTGGTAGTACATTCATTTTTCTTAATTTTTTATGCCGATTGGTTGTTGTGATGTAAATAAAATAATGAAAGTTAAATAAAAACAATAATTTTTTAATTTTATTGATTGTTGTTATGTAAAAAAAATATAAATAAAATATAAAAGTTTTTCTTTAAATTGATAGTTGTAAATTGAAAAATAAAAAAATATAGAGAAAATGAAATGTTAAATTCATGTTAAACTCATTTAAACCAAAATACCAAATTTTCCAAATTGTGCCTGCCTTTTGGTTAGGTGAAATGAAACTTACTTAAGCGAGATACTTGTAATGTCTGTTTCTAAAACATTGTTGCCGAAGTGCATCCTCATGCTTCCATCATAGTGACTTGCATCGTCACTTCTATCAGTCTAAACGGTAGAAGTGTATATATAATGTTCAAAGAAGTTCAAAAGAATGGAAAACTAAAACGTTTGAAACCCATGTTTTACCTAAAAGAATCATGTATCCTTTGTATTAATATCTAACTCAAAAAGAATATAAACGTAAGAAAAAAGACCAACATGTAATACAATCGTAGAATTTACAAAGGAAGAGATAGAGAAAAAATCTTTGAGGGCTCATCATAACTTGCAAAATCAATTGAAACGTCTCCAATGTCACCAAATTTTGAAGAGTCCCTACAAAACGTCAAAAATCCACAAAAAAAAATTACTTTCTATATAAGTTGCTTAGGTTGAAAACATATAAAATAATATCCATCTAGATATGAATCAATATGTACCTAACACAACAAAGTGATATATTCTCTCATAAAACCTTTTGGTTTTTTGATGTCGAGAGAATTTCATAGTTTGGCGATGTTGTTTTTTCCCATCACAACTTCAAAAAAACAAAAAACCACCTATATTTAAATAAGAGAAAACAGATGATTAATTAATTAACATTAAAAAAGGAAAAAAACGAATAGACATTAACATAAAGACGGGAAAACAAATGGTTAATAAACATAAATTGCAATAAGTACGTAAAATTACTAAAAAAAACCCTAGTTTCAATGATAATATAACTTATACATGGGGATGGAAAAGTATTCAATATATTCATCATTTTAAATTTTTTTAAATTCATTTAACTTACCAAATAAATAAAACAATAGACTCGTTTAATAATAGATTTGGTTTATAAGCATTGTTATCTTATTAAAAAAATAGTCCCATTTAATAAAAAAATTATAATTGTTGTTAGCTTACTAAAAAAATATAAAATAAATAAATAAATAAGTTCATTATAAGATTTATTTATTGTAATATATATATATATATATATATATATATTGGGTTTTTTGTATTTTTCACGAAATTTTTAAAATTCAATACATATATTAATTGGTTTTTAAAATTTTGAATGAAAGCTAAATAAAAATAAAGATTTAAATGATTTTTATATATCTTAAAATAAAAAAGGAAAACTTTTAGTAATTAATTTTCATTTATACATATTGTAATAGACTCATTTAATAATAGACGTATTGATATAAACATTTGTTAACTTACTAATAAAATAAAAAATTAAATAGATAGTGTAAGACTCGGTTTTAAAAAGTGTAATTATTCTTACCCGAATTGAACCGTAATTAAAAATAACAACTAAAGATAGTTGAGGGGTTAAAACCGCCAATTAACCAAACTCATTATAATTAATTATTAGGAAAAAAAAGAAAAAAAAGAAAAATTATATATAAAACCAAAAGTTAACCAAATCTTAGTAAACTACAATTTTGATCGTTCACATCATCACCATGACCGCCATCTTCCTCTCATCTCTCTCTCTCTAAACTTTCAAAAACTTCTCTCTAAATTTCTATCAATCCGTCGAAGTAATCAAAGATTTAATTACATATTCGGAATCTACGCGACGAATCCTTCCTGGAGGTATAAATTTCTTCTTAAGTTATTTAAGTTGGTAGGTTTAAGTAGTTGAAGTTGGTTGGTAGATTATGACATGTTATTGCAAAGTTATGATCAAATAGATATTTGGGAATGTTTAAGTTTGTCAAAATTACAAACGTGTAAAATTTAGAATCAAAACGGTGATATTTGTATCTAGATATTTAACCTCACACCAAGTGATTGATTTAATGTCTAAGAGAATATAAATTTGTGATTAAGCTTAGGATAATAAGCTTTGAGTTTTTGGGTTGTGCGATTAATAATAATTGGTGGTTTAAATAGGCAATCGAACGGGTTAAAGTTCGTCGTCATTCTCGATTAATCGCGTGATAATCTCAATTCGATTAAGGTATGGATTTCAATTCTTTTGAATCGTGGGCAACTAATTGTTGTAGTTGACCCTTCCTAAAGGTGGTTCACCACCTTGTGATTGATCAACCGAACGTGATCAACAAATGCGAAATTATACACACACATACACATTGATTTTGGTTTATTGAATCAATTGTTTGAACATTTTGATGTTTTATTAAAATGTGTCTCGTATGAGATTGTTTATGAAAAAAATATGAAGTATATAGATTATAATTTATGTGATCGCCATTTGGGTAAGTGGCATATGTTTAGTTTTCGTTGATTTTAGAAGAACCCAATAAATGGGCACATTATTTGGGATGCCTTCTATGGCGGCTTTGTTGTCATAGCGTCCTGCAGATGACGGTCCACCAGAGTTAAGCCTATGTGGCTTACGTGAACCCACTATGGGGGGACTTGGCTGACTTTGTTGGCTCCAGGGCGGATGAATCGATTCTAGAACTTTACTCACAGAATATGTGACCGTGGTTAAATTCACGGGGGACTCGTTGTGTGTGCCCGCATGCCGACCCAGTTCGTGTGGCTGATCATTCCACGAACACGACTGGAATTGACGGACTTTATTTATATACGTTTTGAAGTTAAAGTGTGAATTGTTCTTGAGATTATTGCATTTGATTATATTACCAAACGTTTCTCTTGATTTAAATGAACTATGAACTTCAGTCTCAAAGAACTTTCTTCGAATCGAATTTTTATGTCTTCCGCTTCGTTATCGATGTTTTCATTATTATTTACGAATTTATATTATAATCCATTCACTGAGCCATGTGCTCAGCCGTGTTTTTGTTTTCTAACACGGCAGGTACGAAGTGACGTTTACGGGGACGGGACTTGAGATCGAGCGTGAAATTTTGGAGTTCTTAGACTCGCATTATTATATAAACGTTCTATTTGTAACATCCCCCGTCCCCGTGGTCCGGAACGGGTGATGTCACATACGAGACTTAACATAATTACACAACTAAATCAGAGCTACTAATAAACTCTAAACATATATTACAATCCAAAATCTTATACTTCAAAAGATTTTACAAACTTAGAACGTTTATATAATAATGCGATTCTAAGAACTCCAAAATAACACGCTCGATCTCAAGTTCCGTCCCCGTAAACGTCACTTCGAACCTGCCGTGTCAGAAAACAAAAACACGGCTGAGCACAGGGCTCAGTGAATGGACTATAATATAAATTCGTAAATAATAATAAAAACATCGATAACGAAGCGGAAGACTTAAAAATTCAATTCGAAGAAAGTTCTTGAGACTGAAGTTCATAGTTCATTTAAATCAAAAGAAACGTTCGGTAATATAATCAAAAACAATAATCTCAAGAACAGTTCACACTTTAACTTCAAAATGTAATATAAATAAAGTCCGTCAATTCCAGTCGTTGTGTTCGTGGGGTGGCCAAACCACACGAACTGGGTCGGCATGCGGGCACACACAACGGATCCCCCGTGAATTTAACCACGGTCACATATTCTGTGGGTAAAGTTCTAGAATCGATTCATCCGCCCTGGAGCCAACAAAGTTAGCCAAGTCCTCCCAGAGTGGGTTCACGTAAGCCACATAGGCTTAACTCTGGTGGACCGTCATCTACAGAACGCTATGACAACAAAGCCGCCATAGAAGGCATCCCAAATAATGTGCCCATTTATTGGGTTATTCTAAAATCAACGAAAACTAAACATATGCCACTTACCCAAATGGCGATCACAGAAATTATAATCTATATACTTTACATTTTTCATAAACAATCTCATACGAGACACATTTTAATAAAACATCAAAATGTTCAAACAATTGATTCAATAAACCAAAATCAATGTGTATGTGTGTGTACAATTTTGTATTTGTTGATCACGGTCGGTTGATCAATCACAAGGTGGTGAACCACCTTTCGGAAGGGTCAACTACAACAAATAGTTGCCCACGATTCAAAAGAATTGAAATCCATACCTTAACCAAATTGAGACGTAACACGCGAGACTGAAGACGAACTTTAACCCGTTCGATTGCCTATTTAAACCACCAATTATTAATAATCGCATAACCTAAAACTCAATGGTTATATTATAAGCTTAAGCACGGATTTTGTTCACGTAGACATTAAACCGATCACTTGGTGTGCGGTTAAACATCTAGATACAAATATCACCATTTTGATTCTAAACTTTACCCGTTTGTAATTTTGACAAAAACAAACATTCCTATACATATACATGATTATAACTTTGTATTATATAATCATAATCTACCAACCAACTTTAACTACCCTAACTTACCAACTTAAATAACTTAAGAAGAAATTTATACCTCTAAGAAGGGTTCGTCGCGTAGATTCCGAATATGTAGTTATTTCGTCGATTACTTCAACGGATCGTAAGATAATCTAGAGAGAAGTTATTTGAAAGTTTAGAGAGAGAGAGATGAGAGAGAGACGGTGAAAAGAAAATGAAGGTGACGATATGTAGTTGTCTTCCATTTTTTTTTTTAACTTTATATATATATATATATATATATAATATTTACTTAAACTTTTAATAATTATTAAGAGTTTGAATATATGACGGTTTTTACCCCTCAACTATATTTGGTTGCTATTTTCAATTACGGTTCATTTCGGGTAACAAATAATTATATATATTTTTAAACCGAGTCTTACAATTATTCCCCCCCTTAAAAGAGATTTCGTCCCCGAAATCGAATTTAGACAGGCAATTTAAATAGATTAAAGAACTCGGGGTACTCTCGTCGCATGTGGTTCTCAGTTTCCCATGTCGCCTCACGTTCAGAATGATTTTTCCATAGAACTTTTACGAAAGGAATCACTCTCTTTCGTGTACCTCTCTCATCACGATCAATAATCGCTTCAGGTTCCTCGCGATAAGAAAGATCAGGTTCTATACGTTCCAAGGGATATTCAATGACGTGTAAGGGATGATAGTTGTACCCTCGAAGTGAAGATACATGGAACACATTATGTATTTGGGATAATTGCGGCGGTAGGGCTAACCGGTAAGCCACAACGCCAACCCTTTCCAGAATTTCGAAGGGACCAATATATCTCGGGCTCAACTTTCCTTTTAGACCGAAACGTCTGATACCGCGAGTTGGGGAAACTTTCAAGAAAACTTTATCTCCCGGTTGGAACTCGATAGGTCGTCGTCGCTTGTCGGCGTAGCTCTTTTGACGAGCCTGAGCCTCTTTCATCATTTGACGCGCAATTTCGACCTTCTCGGTAGTAACTTGTACCAGTTCTGGGCCTTCAAGAATACGTTCTCCAACTTCATTCCAACAAGTCGGTGTTCGACATTTTTGGCCATAAAGTGCTTCATACGGGGCCATGTCGATACTTGACTGCCAACTATTATTATAGGAGAACTCTATTAAGTACAAATAACTATCCCAACTTCCATGCCATTCCATCGCACATGCTCGGAGCATATCCTCCAGTGTTTGAATCGTACGTTCAGATTGCCCATCAGTTTGCGGATGAAAGGTTGTACTAAAATTCAAACGTGTGCCCCAAGCTTTATGTAAACCTTCCCAAAATCGAGATGTAAAACGTGGGTCTCGATCGGAGGTAATTGATACAGGAGTTCCATGGAGACGTACAATCTCACGTTGGAATACTTCTGTCAATTTATCAATTGACCATGTTTGTCGGATAGGAAGAAAATGAGCCGATTTTGTCAGTCGATCAACCACTACCCAAATTGCATCGTGTTTCAAGGTCGTGCGGGGTAGTCCGACTACAAAATCCATAGTTACGTGTTCCCATTTCCATATCGGGATGTTCAACGATTGAAGAAGACCACCCGGACGTTGATGTTCACTTTTAACTTGTTGACAAGTGAGACAACGAGCTACAAAATCGGTGATATCTCGTTTCATTCCAACCCACCAGTAATGGGTCTGTAAGTCGCGATACATTTTTGTTGTACCCGGGTGAACGGAAAACATAGATTTGTGAGATTCGGTCATAATCTGATCTTTAAGCTCCGAGTTATTCGGAACACAAAGACGATCCCGAAACCACAACACGTGATCATCATCGATCCTGAATTCCGAACTAACATTCTCTTTTGCTTGCTGGAAGTTCACCCACAATTCAACGTCGTCTTGTTGGGCTTCTTTTATCCGAGAAATTAGAGTCGGTTCTACCATCAGATTCGATAGAATTTCTGTTTGTGAACTCGGATAGATTTCTAGTCCGAACCGTTCAATCTCCAAAGCTAACTCTGTAGGAACAAGTAACGAGGAAACCTGTCCCACAACTTTACGACTTAAAGCGTCGGCGACTACATTAGCCTTACCCGGATGATACTGTATATGAACATCGTAATCCTTTAGAAGTTCGAGCCACCTCCGTTGACGCATATTTAACTCTTTTTGAGTAAATATATATTTAAGGCTCTTGTGGTCGGTGAAAACTTCACATGTTTCACCGTACAAATAATGACGCCAAATTTTAAGTGCGAAGATAACCGCAGCCAATTCGAGATCGTGAGTCGGATAATTGACCTCATAAGGCTTTAATTGACGTGATGCATATGCGATCACTCTACCGTTTTGCATAAGAACACAACCGAGACCTATCTTTGAAGCATCACTGTAAACTTGAAAACCTCCGGTGCCAGACGGTAATACAAGAACAGGTGCGGTAACCAATCGATGCTTCAATTCCTCGAAACTAGATTCTTGTTCGGAACCCCAATTGAATTTGACTCCTTTTCTGAGTAATCGGGTTAACGGTAGAGATATTTTAGAAAATCCTTCAACGAATCGTCTATAATAACCGGCCAGACCCAGAAAACCACGAACTTCAGATACGTTCGTAGGTCGAGGCCATTTAGTGACAGTTTCAATTTTCGTTGGATCGACTTTGACACCTTCCGCAGAAATTACGTGTCCGAGAAAAGATACTTGATCAAGCCAAAATTCACACTTAGAACGTTTTGCGTATAACTTTTTCGTTCGAAGAGTTTCCAAAACGATGTGAAGATGTTGATCATGTTTCTCTCTTGACTTTGAATATATCAATATGTCATCAATAAACACGATAACAAAGTCGTCGAGATAATCTTTGAAAACCCGATTCATAAGATCCATAAAGACCGCTGGAGCATTAGTTAGCCCGAAAGGCATTACTAAGAATTCGTAGTGCCCATAGCGAGTTCTGAATGCGGTTTTCGGAATATCACAATCTCGGATACGAAGTTGATGGTACCCGGACCGAAGATCAATTTTGGAAAAGTATCGTGCCCCTTGTAATTGATCGAACAGATCGTCGATTCTCGGCAACGGATACTTGTTACGGATCGTTACTTTATTAAGCTCCCGGTAATCAATACAAAGACGCATCGTACCGTCTTTCTTTTTAACAAAGAGAACCGGAGCTCCCCAGGGTGAAACGCTGGGTCGAATGAAACCTTTCTTTAATAAATCATCGAGTTGAGTTTTGAGTTCCTTCATTTCAGTTGGAGCCATTCGGTAGGGAGCCTTAGAAATAGGAGAAGCTCTCGGAACTAGATCGATGGTAAATTCGACTTCCCGAACTGGTGGTATACCCGGTAAATCGTCGGGAAACACATCAAGATATTCGGAAACAACAGGTACGGGTGCAGATGTAGGGATTATCTGTTCGGGATCTTGTAACGAGGCCAGAAAACCTTCATTACTTTGCCAAGTATACTGGTGCACCATAATAGAAGTTAAAGCGCTAACATCTTCTTTTGGAGTACCTCCTTGGAAGATTGCCTCTGGTTTGTCAACATCTCCAAATAATATTTGCTTGGCGTTACAGTCTATAGTTGCATGGTGGTGTGACAACCAGTCCATACCCAATATTAATTGAAAGTGGGACATATGCATTGGAAGTAGAGTGACCTCCCGTATGCGATCTCCAACAATTAACGGACAATTTGAAAATCGAGTTAACACACAGATTGAACCACCCATTGGGGTAGATATTACGACTGGACATTCGGTGGTTTGTTCATAAGGTTTTAACCGGGATTCTAATTGTTCAGAAACAACAGAGTGTGTTGCTCCGGTATCAAACAAGGCATAAACAGATAAATCATTTAAGTTAACATGGCCTGAAATCATACCCGCTTGAGATTTGTCGCCAGGTAATGCAAATACTCGCCCACTCGTAGTCGCTTGTTTTCCTTTTCCTTTTCCAGCTTTAGGACAATCTCTGGCCATATGCCCTTGTTCTTGACAATTAAAACACGAACCGGTCATCTTTAGACACGGACCCGGCCGATGTCGAAGATTGCACTGATCACAAATATTAATTGGACTTGAAACATTTTGACTCCCCCTGTTAGAAAACACTGGAAGTCGTGGCGTGAATTGACTTGAACTTTTATATGGTTTAATGTTCGACTTTGACTTTACAAAACGAGGGTTGCCTTGGAAAGATTCAGGTCCACGTTTCTTATTGTCAACGCGTGAAGTTAACTGTTGTTGTTGTGACCGATCAATATTCTTCGTTGCGTCGGCCACTTCAGTAACGGTATTAAAAGGAAGATTCAAGAGACTATCCTTATACTTCGAGTTAAGTGTCCATTTAAACTTATTGGCTTGTTGCGCTTGTGTGCCTGCGGTATTTCCTGCAAAACGAGAAAACTTAAGAAAACGAGCCATGTAGTCGGCAACGGTTTCTTCCTCGCCTTGTTGGATCGTTGAATAGTCTTGCACATAAGCATCGCGATCTGCCGCCGTAAAATACTGATTGAAGAAAAATTCTTTGAAGTTATCCCAAGATAAGTTCTTAACAGATGGGTCAGTTTGAACGCAAGCTTCCCACCAATTGTTCGCTTCTTTCTCAAACTTGTAAGTAGCCAAGCGGACCCTGTACTGATCTGGAATATCTAAGACATTAAAAATCTTTTCGATGTGCCGAATCCAGTGTTCAGCATCTACTGAATCTACGGCCATTGAGAAAGATTGAGGTTTCTGTTTATTAAACCTCTCTAGCCATGTATGCATTTCTCCCGTTGGATTACCCGAACTTGATCCGGGATTTCCAATATTTGATGTAGGACCAGAATTTGGATTTGGATTTGTATTCGGATTTGGAGGAAGATTTTGTGCCGTCTGTCGCATAGCCTGGATGGCTTGTTCAAGATATGCAGGCATCATACTTGACATGGTTTGACGGACCACATCAGCAATATTAGGTTCACTAGTACCGCCCACTGGGTTGGGAATTGGGTTACCCTCATGTTGAGATCTAGACTTGCGCGGGCGACCACGTCTCGACATTCTAATACAGAACAACATCAAGATCAGAATTCAAAACAGTTACGGATTGAAAATCAGTAAATAGAATTAAATTCTAGTATACCCATTCTAATGTCTACCCAATTCTCACAGGTCAAACCTATTTAATCTACAAGTCGTAACCTATGCTCTGATACCATATTTGTAACATCCCCCGTCCCCGTGGTCCGGAACGGGTGATGTCACATACGAGACTTAACATAATTACACAACTAAATCAGAGCTACTAATAAACTCTAAACATATATTACAATCCAAAATCTTATACTTCAAAAGATTTTATAAACTTAGAACGTTTATATAATAATGCGATTCTAAGAACTCCAAAATAACACGCTCGATCTCAAGTTCCGTCCCCGTAAACGTCACTTCGAACCTGCCGTGTCAGAAAACAAAAACACGGCTGAGCACAGGGCTCAGTGAATGGATTATAATATAAATTCGTAAATAATAATAAAAACATCGATAACGAAGCGGAAGACTTAAAAATTCAATTCGAAGAAAGTTCTTGAGACTGAAGTTCATAGTTCATTTAAATCAAAAGAAACGTTCGGTAATATAATCAAAAACAATAATCTCAAGAACAGTTCACACTTTAACTTCAAAATGTAATATAAATAAAGTCCGTCAATTCCAGTCGTTGTGTTCGTGGGGTGGCCAAACCACACGAACTGGGTCGGCATGCGGGCACACACAACGGATCCCCCGTGAATTTAACCACGGTCACATATTCTGTGGGTAAAGTTCTAGAATCGATTCATCCGCCCTGGAGCCAACAAAGTTAGCCAAGTCCTCCCAGAGTGGGTTCACGTAAGCCACATAGGCTTAACTCTGGTGGACCGTCATCTACAGAACGCTATGACAACAAAGCCGCCATAGAAGGCATCCCAAATAATGTGCCCATTTATTGGGTTATTCTAAAATCAACGAAAACTAAACATATGCCACTTACCCAAATGGCGATCACAGAAATTATAATCTATATACTTTACATTTTTCATAAACAATCTCATACGAGACACATTTTAATAAAACATCAAAATGTTCAAACAATTGATTCAATAAACCAAAATCAATGTGTATGTGTGTGTACAATTTTGTATTTGTTGATCACGGTCGGTTGATCAATCACAAGGTGGTGAACCACCTTTCGGAAGGGTCAACTACAACAAATAGTTGCCCACGATTCAAAAGAATTGAAATCCATACCTTAACCAAATTGAGACGTAACACGCGAGACTGAAGACGAACTTTAACCCGTTCGATTGCCTATTTAAACCACCAATTATTAATAATCGCATAACCTAAAACTCAATGGTTATATTATAAGCTTAAGCACGGATTTTGTTCACGTAGACATTAAACCGATCACTTGGTGTGCGGTTAAACATCTAGATACAAATATCACCATTTTGATTCTAAACTTTACCCGTTTGTAATTTTGACAAAAACAAACATTCCTATACATATACATGATTATAACTTTGTATTATATAATCATAATCTACCAACCAACTTTAACTACCCTAACTTACCAACTTAAATAACTTAAGAAGAAATTTATACCTCTAAGAAGGGTTCGTCGCGTAGATTCCGAATATGTAGTTATTTCGTCGATTACTTCAACGGATCGTAAGATAATCTAGAGAGAAGTTATTTGAAAGTTTAGAGAGAGAGAGATGAGAGAGAGACGGTGAAAAGAAAATGAAGGTGACGATATGTAGTTGTCTTCCATTTTTTTTTTTAACTTTATATATATATATATATATATATAATATTTACTTAAACTTTTAATAATTATTAAGAGTTTGAATATATGACGGTTTTTACCCCTCAACTATATTTGGTTGCTATTTTCAATTACGGTTCATTTCGGGTAACAAATAATTATATATATTTTTAAACCGAGTCTTACAATTATTCCCCCCCTTAAAAGAGATTTCGTCCCCGAAATCGAATTTAGACAGGCAATTTAAATAGATTAAAGAACTCGGGGTACTCTCGTCGCATGTGGTTCTCAGTTTCCCATGTCGCCTCACGTTCAGAATGATTTTTCCATAGAACTTTTACGAAAGGAATCACTCTCTTTCGTGTACCTCTCTCATCACGATCAATAATCGCTTCAGGTTCCTCGCGATAAGAAAGATCAGGTTCTATACGTTCCAAGGGATATTCAATGACGTGTAAGGGATGATAGTTGTACCCTCGAAGTGAAGATACATGGAACACATTATGTATTTGGGATAATTGCGGCGGTAGGGCTAACCGGTAAGCCACAACGCCAACCCTTTCCAGAATTTCGAAGGGACCAATATATCTCGGGCTCAACTTTCCTTTTAGACCGAAACGTCTGATACCGCGAGTTGGGGAAACTTTCAAGAAAACTTTATCTCCCGGTTGGAACTCGATAGGTCGTCGTCGCTTGTCGGCGTAGCTCTTTTGACGAGCCTGAGCCTCTTTCATCATTTGACGCGCAATTTCGACCTTCTCGGTAGTAACTTGTACCAGTTCTGGGCCTTCAAGAATACGTTCTCCAACTTCATTCCAACAAGTCGGTGTTCGACATTTTTGGCCATAAAGTGCTTCATACGGGGCCATGTCGATACTTGACTGCCAACTATTATTATAGGAGAACTCTATTAAGTACAAATAACTATCCCAACTTCCATGCCATTCCATCGCACATGCTCGGAGCATATCCTCCAGTGTTTGAATCGTACGTTCAGATTGCCCATCAGTTTGCGGATGAAAGGTTGTACTAAAATTCAAACGTGTGCCCCAAGCTTTATGTAAACCTTCCCAAAATCGAGATGTAAAACGTGGGTCTCGATCGGAGGTAATTGATACAGGAGTTCCATGGAGACGTACAATCTCACGTTGGAATACTTCTGTCAATTTATCAATTGACCATGTTTGTCGGATAGGAAGAAAATGAGCCGATTTTGTCAGTCGATCAACCACTACCCAAATTGCATCGTGTTTCAAGGTCGTGCGGGGTAGTCCGACTACAAAATCCATAGTTACGTGTTCCCATTTCCATATCGGGATGTTCAACGATTGAAGAAGACCACCCGGACGTTGATGTTCACTTTTAACTTGTTGACAAGTGAGACAACGAGCTACAAAATCGGTGATATCTCGTTTCATTCCAACCCACCAGTAATGGGTCTGTAAGTCGCGATACATTTTTGTTGTACCCGGGTGAACGGAAAACATAGATTTGTGAGATTCGGTCATAATCTGATCTTTAAGCTCCGAGTTATTCGGAACACAAAGACGATCCCGAAACCACAACACGTGATCATCATCGATCCTGAATTCCGAACTAACATTCTCTTTTGCTTGCTGGAAGTTCACCCACAATTCAACGTCGTCTTGTTGGGCTTCTTTTATCCGAGAAATTAGAGTCGGTTCTACCATCAGATTCGATAGAATTTCTGTTTGTGAACTCGGATAGATTTCTAGTCCGAACCGTTCAATCTCCAAAGCTAACTCTGTAGGAACAAGTAACGAGGAAACCTGTCCCACAACTTTACGACTTAAAGCGTCGGCGACTACATTAGCCTTACCCGGATGATACTGTATATGAACATCGTAATCCTTTAGAAGTTCGAGCCACCTCCGTTGACGCATATTTAACTCTTTTTGAGTAAATATATATTTAAGGCTCTTGTGGTCGGTGAAAACTTCACATGTTTCACCGTACAAATAATGACGCCAAATTTTAAGTGCGAAGATAACCGCAGCCAATTCGAGATCGTGAGTCGGATAATTGACCTCATAAGGCTTTAATTGACGTGATGCATATGCGATCACTCTACCGTTTTGCATAAGAACACAACCGAGACCTATCTTTGAAGCATCACTGTAAACTTGAAAACCTCCGGTGCCAGACGGTAATACAAGAACAGGTGCGGTAACCAATCGATGCTTCAATTCCTCGAAACTAGATTCTTGTTCGGAACCCCAATTGAATTTGACTCCTTTTCTGAGTAATCGGGTTAACGGTAGAGACATTTTAGAAAATCCTTCAACGAATCGTCTATAATAACCGGCCAGACCCAGAAAACCACGAACTTCAGATACGTTCGTAGGTCGAGGCCATTTAGTGACAGTTTCAATTTTCGTTGGATCGACTTTGACACCTTCCGCAGAAATTACGTGTCCGAGAAAAGATACTTGATCAAGCCAAAATTCACACTTAGAACGTTTTGCGTATAACTTTTTCGTTCGAAGAGTTTCCAAAACGATGTGAAGATGTTGATCATGTTTCTCTCTTGACTTTGAATATATCAATATGTCATCAATAAACACGATAACAAAGTCGTCGAGATAATCTTTGAAAACCCGATTCATAAGATCCATAAAGACCGCTGGAGCATTAGTTAGCCCGAAAGGCATTACTAAGAATTCGTAGTGCCCATAGCGAGTTCTGAATGCGGTTTTCGGAATATCACAATCTCGGATACGAAGTTGATGGTACCCGGACCGAAGATCAATTTTGGAAAAGTATCGTGCCCCTTGTAATTGATCGAACAGATCGTCGATTCTCGGCAACGGATACTTGTTACGGATCGTTACTTTATTAAGCTCCCGGTAATCAATACAAAGACGCATCGTACCGTCTTTCTTTTTAACAAAGAGAACCGGAGCTCCCCAGGGTGAAACGCTGGGTCGAATGAAACCTTTCTTTAATAAATCATCGAGTTGAGTTTTGAGTTCCTTCATTTCAGTTGGAGCCATTCGGTAGGGAGCCTTAGAAATAGGAGAAGCTCTCGGAACTAGATCGATGGTAAATTCGACTTCCCGAACTGGTGGTATACCCGGTAAATCGTCGGGAAACACATCAAGATATTCGGAAACAACAGGTACGGGTGCAGATGTAGGGATTATCTGTTCGGGATCTTGTAACGAGGCCAGAAAACCTTCATTACTTTGCCAAGTATACTGGTGCACCATAATAGAAGTTAAAGCGCTAACATCTTCTTTTGGAGTACCTCCTTGGAAGATTGCCTCTGGTTTGTCAACATCTCCAAATAATATTTGCTTGGCGTTACAGTCTATAGTTGCATGGTGGTGTGACAACCAGTCCATACCCAATATTAATTGAAAGTGGGACATATGCATTGGAAGTAGAGTGACCTCCCGTATGCGATCTCCAACAATTAACGGACAATTTGAAAATCGAGTTAACACACAGATTGAACCACCCATTGGGGTAGATATTACGACTGGACATTCGGTGGTTTGTTCATAAGGTTTTAACCGGGATTCTAATTGTTCAGAAACAACAGAGTGTGTTGCTCCGGTATCAAACAAGGCATAAACAGATAAATCATTTAAGTTAACATGGCCTGAAATCATACCCGCTTGAGATTTGTCGCCAGGTAATGCAAATACTCGCCCACTCGTAGTCGCTTGTTTTCCTTTTCCTTTTCCAGCTTTAGGACAATCTCTGGCCATATGCCCTTGTTCTTGACAATTAAAACACGAACCGGTCATCTTTAGACACGGACCCGGCCGATGTCGAAGATTGCACTGATCACAAATATTAATTGGACTTGAAACATTTTGACTCCCCCTGTTAGAAAACACTGGAAGTCGTGGCGTGAATTGACTTGAACTTTTATATGGTTTAATGTTCGACTTTGACTTTACAAAACGAGGGTTGCCTTGGAAAGATTCAGGTCCACGTTTCTTATTGTCAACGCGTGAAGTTAACTGTTGTTGTTGTGACCGATCAATATTCTTCGTTGCGTCGGCCACTTCAGTAACGGTATTAAAAGGAAGATTCAAGAGACTATCCTTATACTTCGAGTTAAGTGTCCATTTAAACTTATTGGCTTGTTGCGCTTGTGTGCCTGCGGTATTTCCTGCAAAACGAGAAAACTTAAGAAAACGAGCCATGTAGTCGGCAACGGTTTCTTCCTCGCCTTGTTGGATCGTTGAATAGTCTTGCACATAAGCATCGCGATCTGCCGCCGTAAAATACTGATTGAAGAAAAATTCTTTGAAGTTATCCCAAGATAAGTTCTTAACAGATGGGTCAGTTTGAACGCAAGCTTCCCACCAATTGTTCGCTTCTTTCTCAAACTTGTAAGTAGCCAAGCGGACCCTGTACTGATCTGGAATATCTAAGACATTAAAAATCTTTTCGATGTGCCGAATCCAGTGTTCAGCATCTACTGAATCTACGGCCATTGAGAAAGATTGAGGTTTCTGTTTATTAAACCTCTCTAGCCATGTATGCATTTCTCCCGTTGGATTACCCGAACTTGATCCGGGATTTCCAATATTTGATGTAGGACCAGAATTTGGATTTGGATTTGTATTCGGATTTGGAGGAAGATTTTGTGCCGTCTGTCGCATAGCCTGGATGGCTTGTTCAAGATATGCAGGCATCATACTTGACATGGTTTGACGGACCACATCAGCAATATTAGGTTCACTAGTACCGCCCACTGGGTTGGGAATTGGGTTACCCTCATGTTGAGATCTAGACTTGCGCGGGCGACCACGTCTCGACATTCTAATACAGAACAACATCAAGATCAGAATTCAAAACAGTTACGGATTGAAAATCAGTAAATAGAATTAAATTCTAGTATACCCATTCTAATGTCTACCCAATTCTCACAGGTCAAACCTATTTAATCTACAAGTCGTAACCTATGCTCTGATACCATATTTGTAACATCCCCCGTCCCCGTGGTCCGGAACGGGTGATGTCACATACGAGACTTAACATAATTACACAACTAAATCAGAGCTACTAATAAACTCTAAACATATATTACAATCCAAAATCTTATACTTCAAAAGATTTTATAAACTTAGAACGTTTATATAATAATGCGATTCTAAGAACTCCAAAATAACACGCTCGATCTCAAGTTCCGTCCCCGTAAACGTCACTTCGAACCTGCCGTGTCAGAAAACAAAAACACGGCTGAGCACAGGGCTCAGTGAATGGATTATAATATAAATTCGTAAATAATAATAAAAACATCGATAACGAAGCGGAAGACTTAAAAATTCAATTCGAAGAAAGTTCTTGAGACTGAAGTTCATAGTTCATTTAAATCAAAAGAAACGTTCGGTAATATAATCAAAAACAATAATCTCAAGAACAGTTCACACTTTAACTTCAAAATGTAATATAAATAAAGTCCGTCAATTCCAGTCGTTGTGTTCGTGGGGTGGCCAAACCACACGAACTGGGTCGGCATGCGGGCACACACAACGGATCCCCCGTGAATTTAACCACGGTCACATATTCTGTGGGTAAAGTTCTAGAATCGATTCATCCGCCCTGGAGCCAACAAAGTTAGCCAAGTCCTCCCAGAGTGGGTTCACGTAAGCCACATAGGCTTAACTCTGGTGGACCGTCATCTACAGAACGCTATGACAACAAAGCCGCCATAGAAGGCATCCCAAATAATGTGCCCATTTATTGGGTTATTCTAAAATCAACGAAAACTAAACATATGCCACTTACCCAAATGGCGATCACAGAAATTATAATCTATATACTTTACATTTTTCATAAACAATCTCATACGAGACACATTTTAATAAAACATCAAAATGTTCAAACAATTGATTCAATAAACCAAAATCAATGTGTATGTGTGTGTACAATTTTGTATTTGTTGATCACGGTCGGTTGATCAATCACAAGGTGGTGAACCACCTTTCGGAAGGGTCAACTACAACAAATAGTTGCCCACGATTCAAAAGAATTGAAATCCATACCTTAACCAAATTGAGACGTAACACGCGAGACTGAAGACGAACTTTAACCCGTTCGATTGCCTATTTAAACCACCAATTATTAATAATCGCATAACCTAAAACTCAATGGTTATATTATAAGCTTAAGCACGGATTTTGTTCACGTAGACATTAAACCGATCACTTGGTGTGCGGTTAAACATCTAGATACAAATATCACCATTTTGATTCTAAACTTTACCCGTTTGTAATTTTGACAAAAACAAACATTCCTATACATATACATGATTATAACTTTGTATTATATAATCATAATCTACCAACCAACTTTAACTACCCTAACTTACCAACTTAAATAACTTAAGAAGAAATTTATACCTCTAAGAAGGGTTCGTCGCGTAGATTCCGAATATGTAGTTATTTCGTCGATTACTTCAACGGATCGTAAGATAATCTAGAGAGAAGTTATTTGAAAGTTTAGAGAGAGAGAGATGAGAGAGAGACGGTGAAAAGAAAATGAAGGTGACGATATGTAGTTGTCTTCCATTTTTTTTTAACTTTATATATATATATATATATATATAATATTTACTTAAACTTTTAATAATTATTAAGAGTTTGAATATATGACGGTTTTTACCCCTCAACTATATTTGGTTGCTATTTTCAATTACGGTTCATTTCGGGTAACAAATAATTATATATATTTTTAAACCGAGTCTTACACTAAGTTTATAAACATTTTTTTAAATGTAATATTTTTGGACTGTAACATGTTTAGAGTTATTAGTAGCTCTGATTTAGTTGTGTAATTATGTTAAGTCCCGTTCGTGACATCAACCGTTCCGAACCACGGGGACGGGGGATGTTACAGATAGACTCGTTTAATTTTTTAATAAATAAAACAATATACTCATTTCATAAAAGTTTTGATTTTTAAGTATCGTTATCTTAGTAAGAAAAAAATAGACTCATTTAATAAACAAAATATTTATAATCATTGTTAGCTTACTTAAAAAATAAAAAACAAATAAAAAAAATAAGATTATTATAAGATTTTTTATTGTATTATATATTTATATATTGTTTTTTTTTTTTGTATTTTTCATGAAAATTTTAAAATTCAATAAATATATTAATTGCCTTTTAAACATACTAAGTAATAAAAGTAAAAATTATAATCCTATAAATTGAACTAAAAATCGTTGGATTATTGAATAAAAAGTTTGATTAAATAATAATAATAATTTTTAATTAGACTAAAAAAAGTAAGACAAATTTAAATTATATTTCTTGATATAGTTATGTTGTGCAAATAAAAATAATATAAAATAATAGAGAAAATGAAAGGTTAAATTCATGTTAAACTCATTTAAACCAAAATACCAAATTTTCCAAATTGTACCCGCCTTTTAGTTAGGTGAAATGAAAACTTACTTAAGCGAGATATTTGTAATGTCTATTTCTAAAACATTGTTGCCGAAGTGCATCCTCATGCTTCCATCATGGTGACTTGCATCGTCACTTCTATCAATCTAAACGGTATAAGTGTATATATAGTGTTCGAAGAAGTTCAAAAGAATGGAAAACTAATGGGCAATCTGAATGTACGATTAGAATTTAATTCTATTTACCGATTTTTAATCCGTAACTGTTTTGAATTCCGATCTTGATCTTGTTATGTGTTAGAATGTCGAGACGTGATCGCCCACGCAAATCCAGATGTTAACCTGAGGGTTACCCAAACCAATCCAGTGAGGGGTACAAGTGAGCTAAATATTGTTGATGTGGTCCGTCAGACCATGTCAATTATGTTGCATATATACATTAAGCAGACCATGTTAACTTAATCAATTTATCTGCTTATGCCTTGTTTGATACCGAGGCAACACACTCTGTTGTTTCTGAACAAATAGAATCCCAGTTAAAAACCTTTTGAGCAAACCACCTAAATTACAGTCGTGATATCTACCACTATGGGTGGTTCAATCTGTGTGTTAACTTGATTTTCAAACTGTCCGTTATTTATTGGAGATCTCATATGGGAGGTCACTCAACTTCCAATGCATATGTCCCACTTTCAATTAATATTGGGTATGGACTGGTTGACACACCACCGTGCAACTATAGACTGTAATGCCAAATAAATATTATGTGGGGAAATTGACAAAGCAGAGGTAATCTTCCAAGGAGGTACTCCAAAAGAAGATGTTAGTGCTTTAAACTCTATTACTGTGAAGCAGTATACTTGGCAAAGTAACGAAGGTTTTTTTGGCCTCGTTACAAGATCCCGAACAGGTAATCCCTACTTAAGTACCATACCTGTTGTTTCTGAATATCTTGATGTGTTTTCCGACGATCTACCGGGTATACCACCAGTCCGTGAAGTCGAATTTACCATCGATCTAGTCCCGGGAGCTTCTTCTATTTCCAAGGCTCCCTATCGAATAACTCCAACTGAAATGAAGGAACTCAAAACTCAACTCGATGATCTATTGAGGAAAGGTTTCATTCGACCCAGTGTCTCACCCTGGGGAGCTCCGGTTCTCTTTGTCAAAAAGAAAGACGGTACGATGCGTCTTTGTATTGATTACCCGGAGCTTAATAAAGTAACGATCCATAACAAGTATCCGTTGCCGAGAATCGACGATCTGTTCGATCAATTACAAGGGGCACGATAATTTTCCAAAATTGATCTTCGGTCCAGGTACCATCAACTTCGTATCCGAGATTGTGATATTTCGAAAACCGCATTCAAAACTCGCTATGGGCATTATGAATTCTTAGTAATGCCTTTCGGGCTAACTAATGCTCCATTGGTCTTTATGGATCTTATGAATCGGATTTTCAAGGATTATCTCGACGACTTTGTTGTCGTATTTATCGATGACATATTAATATACTCAAAGTCAAGAGAGCAACATGATCAACATCTTCACATCATTTTGGAAACTCTTCGAACGAAAAATTTATACGCAAAACGTTCCAAGTGTGAACTTTAGCTTGATCAAGTATCTTTTCTCGGACATGTAATCTCTGCGGAAGGTGTCATAGTCGATCCAACGAAAATTGAAACCGTCACTAAATGGCCTCGACCTACGAATGTATCTAAAGTTCGTGATTTTCTGGGTCCGGCTGGTTATTATAGACGATTTGTTGATAGCTTTTCTAAAATATCTCTACTGTTAACCCGATTACTCCGAAAAGGAGTCTAGGGGTTCCGAACAAGAATCTAGTTTCGAGGAACTGAAGCATCGATTGGTTATCGCGCCTGTTCTTGTATTACCGTCTGGCACCAGCGGGTTTCAAGTTTAAAGTGATGCTTCAAAGAAATGTCTCGGTTGTGTTCTTATGCAAAACGTAAGAGTGATCGCATATGCATCACGTCAATTAAAGCCTTATAACGTCAATTATCCTACTCATGATCTCGAATTGGTTGTTGTTATCTTCACACTCAAGATTTGGCGTCATTATTTATACGGCGAGACATGTGAAGTTTTCACCGACCACAAGAGCCTTAAATATATATTTACTCAAAAAAAAAGTTAAATATGCATCACGGAGATGGCTCGAACTTCTAAAGGATTATGATGTTGTTATACAGTATCATCCGGATAAGACTAATGTAGTCGCCGCCGCCTTAAGTCGTAAAGCCGTGGAACATGTTTCTTCTTTACTTGTTCCTACAGAGTAGGATTTGGAAATTGAACGGTTCGGACTGGAAATCTATCCGAGTTCGCAAATGGAAATTCTATCAAATCAAATGGTAGAACCGACTCTAATTTCTCGGATCAAAGAAGCCCAACAAAAAGACAGTGAATTATGGGCAAACTTCCCGCAAGCACAAGAGAATGTTAGTTCGGAATTCAGGATCGATAATGATCACGTGTTGTGGTTTCAGGATCGTCTTTGTGTTCCAAATAACTCGGAGCTTAAAGATCAGATTCTGACCGAAGCTCATAAATCAATGTTTTCTGTTCACCCAGGTACAACAAAAATGTATCGCGACTTAAAGAACCATTACTGGTGGGTTGGAATGAAGCGAGATATCGCCGACTTTGTAACTCGTTGTCTCACTTGTCAACAAGTTAAAAGTGAATATCAACGTCCGGGTGATCTTCTCCAATCACTGAACATTCCCGTATGGAAATGGGAACATATAACTATGGATTTTGTAGTCGGACTACCCCACACGACCTTGAAACATGATGCAATTTGGGTAGTGGTTGACCGACTGACGAAATCGGCTCATTTTCTTCCTATCCGACAAACTTGGTCAATTGATAAATTAACAGAAGTATTCCAACGTGAGATTGTACGTCTCCATGGCACTCCTATATCGATTACCTTCGATCGAGACCCACGCTTTAGATATCAATTTTGGGAAGGTTTACATAAAGCTTGGAGCACACATTTGAATTTTTGTACAACCTTTCATCCGAAAACTGATGGGCAATCTGAATGTACGATTCAAACACTGGAGGATATGTTCCGAGCATGTGCGTTGAATGGCATGGAAGTTGGGATAGTTACTTGTACCTAATAGAGTTCTCCTATAAATAACTGGCATTCGAGTATCGACATTGCTCCTTATGAAGTACTTTATGGCCGAAAATGTCGAACACCGACTTGTTGGAATGAAGTTGGAGAACGTATTCTCGAAGGTCCAGAATTGGTACAAGTTACTACCGAGAAGGTCGAAATTGCACGTCAAATGATGAAAGAGGCTCAGGCTCGTCAAAAGAGTTACGCCGACAAGTGACGACGACCTATCAAGTTCCAACCGAGAGAAAAAGTTTTCTTAAAAGTTTCTCCAACTCGTGGCATCAGACATTTTGGTCTCAAAGGAAAGTTGAGCCCGACATACATTAATCCCTTCGGAATTCTTGAAGGGGTTGGAGTTGTATCTTATCGATTAACTTTACCCCCGCAATTATCTCACGTACAAAACGTATTCATGTCTCTTCACTCTGAGGGTGAAACTATCATCCCTTACACATCGTTGAATATCTCTTGGAACACATAGAACATGATCTTTCTTATCGCGAGAAACCTAAAGCGATTATTGATCGTGATGAGAGATACAGGAAAGAGAGTGATTCCTTTTGTAAAAGTTCTTTGGAAGAATCACTCGGAACGTGAGGCGATGTGGAGAAACTGAGGAACACATGCGACAGGAGTACCCCGAGTTTTGTAATCGATGTAAGTTTCCTGTTTAAATTCGATTTCGGGTACGAAATCTTTTTAAGGGGGGGAATAATTGTAAGACTCGGTTTTAAAAAGTGTAATTATTCTTACCCGAATTGAACCGTAATTAAAAATAGCAACTAAAGATAGTTGAGGGGTTAAAACCGCCAATTAACCAAACTCATTATAATTAATTATTAGAAAAAAAAGAAAAAAGAAAAAATTATATATAAAACCAAAAGTTAACCAAATCTTAGTAAACTACAATTTTGATCGTTCACATCATCACCATGACCGCCATCTTCCTCTCATCTCTCTCTCTCTCTAAACTTTCAAAAACTTCTCTCTAAATTTCTATCAATCCGTCGAAGTAATCAAAGATTTAATTACATATTCGGAATCTACGCGACGAATCCTTCCTGGAGGTATAAATTTCTTCTTAAGTTATTTAAGTTGGTAGGTTTAAGTAGTTGAAGTTGGTTGGTAGATTATGACATGTTATTGCAAAGTTATGATCAAATAGATATTTGGGAATGTTTAAGTTTGTCAAAATTACAAACGTGTAAAATTTAGAATCAAAACGGTGATATTTGTATCTAGATATTTAACCTCACACCAAGTGATTGATTTAATGTCTAAGAGAATATAAATTTGTGATTAAGCTTAGGATAATAAGCTTTGAGTTTTTGGGTTGTGCGATTAATAATAATTGGTGGTTTAAATAGGCAATCGAACGGGTTAAAGTTCGTCGTCATTCTCGATTAATCGCGTGATAATCTCAATTCGATTAAGGTATGGATTTCAATTCTTTTGAATCGTGGGCAACTAATTGTTGTAGTTGACCCTTCCTAAAGGTGGTTCACCACCTTGTGATTGATCAACCGAACGTGATCAACAAATGCGAAATTATACACACACATACACATTGATTTTGGTTTATTGAATCAATTGTTTGAACATTTTGATGTTTTATTAAAATGTGTCTCGTATGAGATTGTTTATGAAAAAAATATGAAGTATATAGATTATAATTTATGTGATCGCCATTTGGGTAAGTGGCATATGTTTAGTTTTCGTTGATTTTAGAAGAACCCAATAAATGGGCACATTATTTGGGATGCCTTCTATGGCGGCTTTGTTGTCATAGCGTCCTGCAGATGACGGTCCACCAGAGTTAAGCCTATGTGGCTTACGTGAACCCACTATGGGGGGACTTGGCTGACTTTGTTGGCTCCAGGGCGGATGAATCGATTCTAGAACTTTACTCACAGAATATGTGACCGTGGTTAAATTCACGGGGGACTCGTTGTGTGTGCCCGCATGCCGACCCAGTTCGTGTGGCTGATCATTCCACGAACACGAGTGGAATTGACGGACTTTATTTATATACGTTTTGAAGTTAAAGTGTGAATTGTTCTTGAGATTATTGCATTTGATTATATTACCAAACGTTTCTCTTGATTTAAATGAACTATGAACTTCAGTCTCAAAGAACTTTCTTCGAATCGAATTTTTATGTCTTCCGCTTCGTTATCGATGTTTTCATTATTATTTACGAATTTATATTATAATCCATTCACTGAGCCATGTGCTCAGCCGTGTTTTTGTTTTCTAACACGGCAGGTACGAAGTGACGTTTACGGGGACGGGACTTGAGATCGAGCGTGAAATTTTGGAGTTCTTAGACTCGCATTATTATATAAACGTTCTAAGTTTATAAACATTTTTTTAAATGTAATATTTTTGGACTGTAACATGTTTAGAGTTATTAGTAGCTCTGATTTAGTTGTGTAATTATGTTAAGTCCCGTTCGTGACATCAACCGTTCCGAACCACGGGGACGGGGGATGTTACAGATAGACTCGTTTAATTTTTTAATAAATAAAACAATATACTCATTTCATAAAAGTTTTGATTTTTAAGTATCGTTATCTTAGTAAGAAAAAAAATAGACTCATTTAATAAACAAAATATTTATAATGATTGTTAGCTTACTTAAAAAATAAAAAACAAATAAAAAAATAAGATTATTATAAGATTTTTTATTGTATTATATATTTATATATTGTTTTTTTTTTGTATTTTTCATGAAAATTTTAAAATTCAATAAATATATTAATTGCCTTTTAAACATACTAAGTAATAAAAGTAAAAATTATAATCCTATAAATTGAACTAAAAATCGTTGGATTATTGAATAAAAAGTTTGATTAAATAATAATAATAATTTTTAATTAGACTAAAAAAAGTAAGACAAATTTAAATTATATTTCTTGATATAGTTATGTTGTGCAAATAAAAATAATATAAAATAATAGAGAAAATGAAAGGTTAAATTCATGTTAAACTCATTTAAACCAAAATACCAAATTTTCCAAATTGTACCCGCCTTTTAGTTAGGTGAAATGAAAACTTACTTAAGCGAGATATTTGTAATGTCTATTTCTAAAACATTGTTGCCGAAGTGCATCCTCATGCTTCCATCATGGTGACTTGCATCGTCACTTCTATCAATCTAAACGGTATAAGTGTATATATAGTGTTCGAAGAAGTTCAAAAGAATGGAAAACTAAAACGTTTGAAACCCATGTTTTACCTAAAAGAATCATATATCATTTGAATTAATATCTAACTCAAAAAGAATATAAACGTAAGAAAAAAGACCAACATGTCATACAATCGTAGAATTTACAATTTACAAAGGGAGAGATAGAGAAAAAATCTTTAAGGGCTCATCATAACTTGCAAAATCGATTGAAACGTCTCCAATGTCACCAAATCTTGAAGAGTCCTACAAAACGTCAAAAATCCACAAAAAAATTTTACTTTCTATATAAGTTGCTTAGGTTGGAAAATATAAAATAATATCCATCTAGATATGAATCAATATGTACCTAACACAACAAAGTGTTATATTCTCTCATAAAATTTTTTGGTTTTTTGATGTCGAGAGAACTTCATAGTTTGGCGATGTTTTTTCCTATCACAACTTCAAAAAAACAAAAAACCACCTATATTTAAATAAGATAAAACCGATGATTAATTAATTAACATTAAAAAAAGGAAAAACGAACAGACATTAACATAAAGACGGGAAAACAAATGGTCAATAAACATAAATTGCAATAAGTACGTAAAATTACTAAAAACCCCTAGTTTTAATGATAATATAATTTATACATGGGGATGGAAAAGTATTCAATATATTCATCATTTTAAATTTTTTTAAATTCATTTAACTTACCAAATAAATAAAACAATAAACTCGTTTAATAATAGTTTTGGTTTATAAATATTGTTATCTTATTAAAAAAAATAGACCCGTTTAATAAAAAAATTATAATTGTTGTTAGCTTACTAAAAAATATAAAATAAATAAATAAATAAATAACTCGTCTATTATTTTGTATTTTTCACAAAAATTTTAAAATTCAAATCATATATTAATTGGTTTTTAAAATTTTAAATGAAAGCTAAATAAAAATAAAGATTTAATTGATTTTTATATATCTTAAAATAAAAAATGAAAACTTTAAGTAAATAATTTTCATTTATACATACTGTAATAGACTCATTTAGTAATAGACGTATTGATATAAACATTTGTTAACTTACTAAGAAAAAAATTAAATAGATAGACTCATTTAACTTTTTAATAAATAAAACAATACACTAATTAAATAAAAGTTCTGATTTTTAAGTATCGTTATATTAGTAAGATTTTTTTTGACTCATTTCATAAACAAATTATTTATAATCATTGTTAGCTTACTAAAAATTATTCATAAACAAATTATTTATAATCATTGTTAGCTTACTAAAAATAAAAACATATTAATTGATTTTTAACATACTAAGTAATAAAAATAAAAATTATAATCCTATAAATTGAATTAAAATTCATTGGATTTTTGAATAAAAAGTTTGATTAAATAATAATAATAATTTTTAATAACACTAAAAAAAGTAACACAAATGTAAATTATATTTCTTGATATACTTATGTTGTGCAAATAAATATAATATAAAATAATAGAGAAAATGAAAGGTTAAATTCATGTTAAACTCATTTAATGATAACTTTGTACTTAAAAAAATCAAAATTAGGAGAAAATAGAAAAAGATGAATGGAGGCTTCTAATTGTGCCACCTAAGCAACACCAAGTTTTGCTTTTATATAGATATAAATATAAATATATATTGATTGTTGGATTATTAAGAAAAAAATTTATTTATAAATATTGTTGGTTTATTCAATTAAGTTAGGGATATTGTAAATAAAAAATATTTAAAATTTAAAATAATATAACAAAAATAATTAATTAAGTGTTATTAAAAATAAAATAATATTTAAGCTAAATAAATTAGATTTTTAGTCATATTAATGATTTTTATTTTGATTAAAATGAAAAAAAATGAAAAGTCATTGCATTTAATGTGAGAAGACTATTTAAAAATAATTCAAAAATAGAAGAAAAAAGATAAATGGCCATGGAGGTCTCTCCTTAACTCTCTCTCATAATACTTCTTTTATATATATATATATATATATATATATATATTGATTGTTAGTTTATTCAATTAATTATGGATAATGTAAAAAACATTGAAACCAAAATATATTTAAAATAATAAAACAAAACTAATTAAATTATAAGTTTGACATTAAATAATTGTTAATAAAAATAAAATTTAAGGTAATAAAAATTAGATTTTTAGTTATATTAATGATTTTTATTTTATTTTAAATGAAAAAAAAATAAAAAATCATTGCATTTAATGTGATGAGACTTTTTAAAAATAATTCAAAAATAAGAGAAAAAAGATAAGAGGTCTCTCCTTTACTCTCTATCATATTCTTTCTTTTATATATATATATATATATATATATATATATTGATTGTTAGCTCATTCAATAAAAAAAGTTTTATTTATAAACATTGTTAGCTTATTCAATAAAAATGTTTTATTTATAAATATTGTTAGTTTATTCAATTAATTATGGTAATGTAAAAAAAAATTTGAATCCAAAATATATTTAAAATAATAAAACAAAACTAATTAAATTATAAGTTTGACATTAAATAATTGTTAATAAAATTAAAATAAAATTTAAGGTAATAAAAATTAGATGTTTAGTTATAATAATTATTTTTATTTTGATTAAAATGAAAAAAAATGAAAAATCATTGCATTTAATGTGATGAGACTTTTTAAAAATAATTCAAAAATAGGAGAAAAAAGATAAATAGTCATGGAGGTCTCTCCTTTACTCTCTCTCATATTCCTTATTATATGTATATATATTGATGTTAACTTAAAAAAAAAAGAAATACTCTAATAAAATAAGTATTCATTTATAAACATTTTTAGTTTACTAATAAAAATACTCTAATAAAATAAGTATTCATTTATAAACATTGTTACCTATCTTTTTAAGTGCATATAATATTCAATTTATTAAGTTACTAAATGAAAATATAACATAAGTAAATTCATTAAATTAAAATAAAATAATCATCGTTATAAAAAAAATAATTAAAATCTTAAAATTTTAGTAAATGTTGGATTTTTTGAATTATGGTTTGATTAAATAAAAAAGAAATTTGATATAAAACTAATAAAAATTAAATAGAGAAAATGAGAAGAAGAACACATTTAATGCTACATTTTTTATTTAAAAAAAATTAAAACACCCACAAAATTTTATGCCCTCAATGGAGGCTTCTCCTTAACTCTCTCTCATCATCCTTCTTTTATATATATTGATATTGATTGTTACCTATCTTTTTAAGTGTATATAATATTCAATTTATATAAGTTTACTAAATGAAAATATAACATAAGTAAATTCATTACATAAAAATAAAATAATCATCGTTATAAAAAAAATAATTAAAATCTTAAAATTTTAGTAAATGTTGGATTTTTTTGAATTATGATTTGATTAAATAAAAAAGGAATTTGATATAAAACTAATAAAAATTAAATACAGAAAATGAGAAGTTGAACACATTTAATGCTACATTTTTTATTTAAAAAAATCAAAACTCCCACAAAATTTATGCCCTCAATGGAGACTTCTCCTTAACTCTCTCCTCATCCTTCTTATATATATATATATATATATATATATATATATATTGATTAATGTTCGACTTCGAGCGGTGCGAGATTGTCAAAAATCCTATTGAAAAAATGTATAAGTTATTTTTATTTATTGTTTTTATTAATTTAGACCATGTTGCAAAACATTATACAATATCTTTAATGATGAAATTGAGTGTCGATGAACATTATTGTTCTCAATTTAGCATATAAAGATTGATTATAAGCCAATTTAATTAATAGTATTCTAAAGTATATTAGATGTGTAATGAAATTATTAATAACAACCATAGTTTAAACATCTATTATATAACATAAATTTTAATTAAAATAAATTAATACAAAAATGACATAGAATTGACGCCATACTTAAAAATTGAAACTAAAAATGTAGTTTGCTAGTAACAACGTCATATCATAATAAACAAAATCAACATGTTCACCGGAGGCTCTAGGGCAGGCGGAATAGGAGAGCACTCATCTATTAGCATCGTGGTGACTCTTTTGGAATAAAAAATAGGAGAGCACTCATCTATTAGCATCGTGGTGACTCTTTTGGAATAAAAAATAGAAATAAGAATTAGATAATAATAAATCATGAAATTATAAGATAGATAAAATCAATTTTAAATTGAGATTGTAGTAATAGTAGACTGCATGACTTACATTTCATAATATATGCGTATGTTGTCCATGAAGCCTTCATGTTCTTCAATATGTTCAACGATCTTCACAACTTATTTAGACAATATCTCATTTGTTTTGCCTTTTGTTTGTGCACTTTCTACCAAAAAATAAAACATATAAAATACATATAACACCATATAACTTAACAACATACATAAATTCATATCTTAAATGATTGAATATAGTGAGAGAAAAGTTGTTTGACAAAAAATCAAACCATTAGGTAGACAACTAAAAAATGAAGACCACACGGTTAAATAAATAAAGAAATAAATAATTAATTAACATAAATAAGGGAAAATCAATAGTTATCTAACCTAAAGAAAGGAAATTGAATAGTTAAATAACATAAATTTCAATGTGTATGTATAAGTACAAAAATGTCAATTCATTTAATGAAAATATAACTTATATATGGGGATATAGATTCTAAGTTCAATTCTTTTTTTATCTTTATATATACACATATATATTAAAATGAAATTAAAATTATATGTTATATAATAATTCTATTTTATATGATTGTCATAAGTTAATTCATATATATATAAATATATAAGAAATTTGTTTTTTCCAATATGAATAAAATATTATATTAACAAATAAGAATTTTATTATTTAATATTTAAAAATACTCAAAAAACATAAATAAATTACTTTACTAATGAATAAGAGTATTATTATTTAATATTTAGAAATATTAATTTAAAATTAAAGAGAAATTGAAAGGTTTACTCATTTATTAACAATTAACAATTTTTATTAAAAATTAATTCAAAAATATGAGAAAAAAGATAAATGAGATCCTAGTCTCTAGAAGATGCCAATTAAAAGAAAGATGAAAGGTTTTGGAGTTAATGAAAAGATAGATAAAAGAAATAATGGTGTTATGCATAAATATAAATATTGATTTATAATTATTGTTACCTTAATTTAACAAATAAAATTATTTGTAATCAATGATTAATTAAGTTATTGATATAAAAGTAAATAAAAATACATGTTTAATTAATAATATCAAAGTTAATAAAAGTAAAAGTTATATTTCATTAGTTTTTACAAAAAAAAAGTTAGATTCATATAACTCAAGTCTTAATTTATAATCATTCTTAACTTACCAATAATTTTTCGATTATGTTAATAAAAAGAAAATTATTTAAATTTAAATGGGTGTTTGAATATAATAATAATAAAGTAAATAAAAATAAAACAAATATATTTGTTAATTGTTATCTAAAAATATAAATTAAATAATATAAATCTGTATTTTATAATCTATTTTACCTTACCAATAATTTTTTGGTTATGTAAGAAAAGAAAAAAAATTAAGATATATGTTTTAATAATAATAAGTTAGTAAATAAAAATAAAACTAATATATTAATTAATTGTTATTAAAAATGTCAGATAAATAATGTTGCTATTTGTAGAAAAGTGTATGCAATAATTGTTAAGAAAACATAGTAAAATAAAAATGTGATTTATTTAATTAAAAATAAACCAAAATTATAACGAAATAGATAAACAAAAACGGAGGTTTCTCATTGATTTGATTGACCTTTCTTTATATATACTAATATTAATGTTCGACATTGAGCGTTGCGAGATTGTCAAAAATCCTATTGAAAAAAATGTATAAGTTATTTTTATTTATTGTTTTTATTAATTTAGACCATGTTGCAAAACATTATACAATATCTTTAATGATGAAATTGAGTGTCGATGAACATTATTGTTCTCAATTTTAGCATATAAAGATTGATTATAAGCCTATTTAATTAATAGTATTATAAAGTATATTAGATGTGTAATGAAATTATTAATAACAACCATAGTTTAAACATCTATTATATAACATAACTTTTAATTAAAATAAATTAATACAAAAATGACATAGAATTGACACCATACTTAAAAATCGAAACTAACAATGTAGTTTGCTAGTAACGTCATATCATAATAAACAAAATCAACATGTTCACCGGAGGCTCTAGGGCATTGGGAATAGGAGAGCACTCATCTATTAGCATCGTGGTGACTATTTTGGAATAAAAAATAGAAATGAAAATTAGATAATAATAAATCATGAAATTACAAAATAGATAAAATCAATTTTAAATTGAGATTGTAGTAATAGTAGACTGAATGACTTACATTTCATAATATACGTGTATGTTGTCCATGAAACGTTCATGTTTTTCAATATGTTCAACGATCTTCACAACTTATTTAGACAATATCTGTAACACCCTAAAATCTGGAAATAACAACTAATTTAAAATTTTCTAAATACATCAATAAATGATACATCTACAATCACAATTTATTAAATAGCCTCAGTACACATATTTCATTCTATACATACAGTCTATAATAAGGACGAATGCTACTAAAACCCCTTAATAGTCACTATCTCCAAACTGCGGAAGACTTCACCAACTACTTACTCTTACCCAAAGTTAAGGCTCAACTCTTCATAGAATTGCTAGAATTCAAACTCCCAACTGGAACCTAATGCACATGCCGACAAATAAAAAGGTTAGGCTTAACGCCTAGTGAGCTCAAGAGTTTTTAACATATAAAAATGAATCGTTTAAAGAAAGAAGAATGCCATTAAAATCACAATCTTTCAAAATGATATGCTCCGCTTATGAAAACGACTCGTTTACCAATAAATATGCATTTTAAACGGAAGAGACGCCGAGTTAATCGTCAACCAAACCAAACTGTTTTATAGACTAAGATCCCAATATAAAACGTCTTTCGTAAACTTAGTCTTAACCCAAAACTTGCTCAAAATAAGAAAAGAGAGAGGACTCCCAATTTTATAAAAACGTGGGTAAAAATGTTATCCCTCGAAATACCCAACACGGGTGGAACATGATACACAACTCTTAAACCATAGATGAAAATCTGTATAAATAAATATTGCCGTGAACACGGACATTAGACCCAAAACTCACGCGACCATAAAATGGACGAAATCAAATACCGAAACGTGGAAACGACGCATTCCATTCAAACCTTAATATACGTGGGGAACACCCAATATTAAGGTCATCATTTACTGTCGACCACACAAACCAAAGTTGGTAAAATATGACACTAACATTTTAAAACCCACGGATCTACGACAGAGAGACCCGCACACTTTGAGAATAGAGAAACATGCAAGTAGGTCGCCCATACAACTTCCTCACATGTCATCAAAACGTTTCCATCGTGAGTGGCGAGAACACGTAAATGGGGCCACCCGTGATGTTATTGGATTTCACCACATATCCTAATCCTAGTTCCCATGCCATGCAAGACATCACAATCCTCGGACCGTTTGTTGTCTCTTGCCATACTCCGTCGAATTCCACCCCAAGGTCTTACGGACATGGATGCCTATCAAATCTAGACGAGTTACAACCCGGAGGCTCGAGCCCTCCTATTGCCTACTCGCTAGCAAACCCAAGCGGTCACTAAATGTAACCCAAAACCTCAGGCCGTATAAACCAGACATACTTACGTGCCTATAGATTCATTAGAACACTGTCTAACGTTACATGACTCCAAATGAAAGACCAAAGCTCCCAAAACATGCAACTCTCGGATGACACGAAAATGCGCCATCATACTCAAAACCCCACAACGGTTATTAAACCGGACAAACGTCCTCAAGACTCAGTTTAGTCAAAACCGAGCCAAAGGCCTAACAATTTACGTAAGTACCCAATGAAAGCTAGTAGAGACATCGAAATACGTTTGACCAACAATTATGCAAACACCACGACCAAAAAGAGAATTTACTCCAATTCAACACTGGTTGAGGCAAACCATTTTCCAATGGACTCATACCCTTATGTTTTCAAAATGCCTCATAACACAATAATATGCATTTTCTGAAAAGGTTTATAAGATCAAATACATAAAATGACACTTACGTCAAATGAACTCCAATTATATATGTAAAATCATCAAAGAAACATTTCAACATGATTTATTTACCAAAATACCCAAAGATCCCAAAATGGGCGTCTCAACATGTTCATAAAACTAAACATTTCAAAATAACCAAAACTTATCAGCAGTTAACAATTTAATGCAAAACACAAACATTTTAAAATAAACATTTTGGCATGTACACCGTTTTCACAAATCAACTTGAACTCACCTTGTTAGGTTAAGTTAAACCTAGGTTTCAATCCCCAACGATTGGCCTCCAAAAGCATAGATCCCACCCAAAGCTTTCTGAAGACATCCATTCCAACTCTTCAACTCAAGTTTCCAAAACCTAGATCCACACATTTTCAACTGTAAATAATCATATTCAACCCTTTAGAAATGCTCCCCAAGTATGTACATGAACTTTTTATCTTATACTAAAAACCCTAATTTTCCATACTTGAAGAAGGAGAAGATTACCTCAACCATTAGCTTGAATCCACCAACCCAAACACTTGTAGGTCACCAAAACGAACCATAAACTTCCAATCTTCAAATGATGAAAAGGGTTAGATGAAACCCCCAAGAACTTGGTGCAGAAGATGAAGATGAAGGTGGTTTATGATCTCAACTAGCTAGATGATGAAGAATCATGAGGTTTAAGGAGGAAAAACCCTCAAAATGGGTTAGGGTTCGATTTTAGAGGTTGGGGGTCAGTTTGGGAGAGAAAAAGGGGAAGAGATTTAGGGTTTTGTTGTGAGAAATGAAGATGATTGGCTGAAAATCGAGTTTTAGCTCGACAGGGTGTTTCGCGAGTTATGCTGCGACATAAGTCGCCCGTTTCCTCTTAAGTCGCGTGGGTGGCTCTAAGTCGCGGCACAAGTCGCGTAGTGCACTGTTTGTCCGGTTTCCTTCTTGTTCACTGTTTTGGCCGTAACTTATTCGTTATAGCTCCAATTTTGCTCCGGAAAGAATCGTTGGACTTGTAATTGAATCCTTTATCCATCAAGACTGTAAAATCTAGGATTCATGTCCAAAACATTATATATTTTCTTTCCTTTAATATTACCGATTTCTGAATTAACTTGAAATGATACATTTCGAAATCGGGGTGTTACAATATCTCACTTGTTTTGTCTTTTGTTTGTGCACTTTCTACAAAAAAATATATAAAATACATATAACACCATATAACTTAACAACATACATAAGTTCATATCTTAGATGATCGAATATAGTGAGAGAAAAGTTGTTTGACAAAAACCAAACCATTAGGTAGACAACTAAAAAATGAAGACCACAAGGTTAAATAAATAAGATAAATGAATAATTAATTAACATAAATAAGGGAAAATGAATAGTTATTTAACATAAAGAAAAAGAAATTGAATAGTTAAATAACATAAATTTCAATGTGTATGTATAAGTACAAAAATCCCAATACATTTAATGAAAATATAACTTATATATGGGGATATAGATTCTAAATTCAATTCTTTTTTTTTTATATTTATATATACACATATATATTAAAATAAAAATAAAGTTATATGTTATATAATAATTCTATTTTATATGATTGTCATAAGTTAATTCATATATATATATATATATATAAAATTTGTTTTTTCCAATATGAATAAAATATTATATTAACATATAAGAATTTTATTTTTTAATATTTTAAAATATTCAAAAAACATAAATAAATTACTTTACTAATGAATAAGAGTATTATTATTTAATATTTAGAAATATTAAATTAAATTTAAAGAGAAAATGAAAGGTACAACTAAAAAATGAAGACCACAAGGTTAAATAAATAAGAGAAATGAATAAATAGTTAACATAAATAAGGGAAAATGAATAGTTATCTAACCTAAAGAAAAGAAATTGAATAGTTAAATAATATAAATTTCAATGTGTATGTATAAGTACAATAATCCCAATACATTTAATGAAAATATGACTTATATATGGGGATATAGATTCTAAATTCAATTCTTTTTTTATCTTTATATATACACATATATATTAAAATGAAATTAAAATTATATGTTATATAATAATTCTATTTTATATGATTGTCATAAGTTAATTCACACACACACACACACACACACACACACACACACACACACATATATATATATATATATATATATATATGAAATCTGTTTTTTCCAATATGAATAAAATATTGTATTAACAAATAAGAATTTTATTATTTAATATTTTAAAATATTTAAAAAACATAAATAAATTACTTTACTGATGAATAAGAGTATTATTATTTAATATTTAGAAATATTAAATTAAAATTAAAGAGAAAATGAAAGGTTTACTCATTTATTAACAATTAACAATTTTTATTAAAAATTAATTCAAAAATATGTGAAAAAAGATAAATGAGATCCTAGTCTCTAGAAGATGTCACCTCATCAAGCATTGGTTTTACTTTAATATATATATATATATATATATATATATATATATTATTTAATATTTAAAAATATTCAAAAAATATAAATAAATTACTTTACTAATGAATAAGAGGGGTATGACTTGACAACTTCTCAACACTTCATTTTTATTTATCTATTTTCCTAGAATTTTGAATTATTTTAAATAAAAACCACACATTAAATGTCTATCATTAATTAGTGTTTGGATCGCGCGTTGCACGGTGACGAAAATATTTTGTTAGAAATTATGTAAATAAACTAAGATTAAACATAACTTGTTATTTGACAACTAATGTAATGCAATGTAAAACCTGAACTCACTTAAAGTGTACTCTTTTAATGTTAGTGTCATTTCAGGCTTGTACGTGTGGTTTGCATCTTTATACACGTTTGATTCAAATTAAGAAAGTGCCCCGCTAAGCCCTTTTCAAGTTGGAAATGTTATAAACATAACCGTCCAATTGATAAATATGTTTTCTTTTTTGTAGGAATGTACTAAATTGCAAAGTTGTGTGCAATATTATTTGTAAGTAATATTCAGACTTGATGTGTTTAAGACTTTGTCAAAGATGAATGTTGGTATAGTATTAGTTGAATAAGTAAACAAATAACTTTATATTGGTTGAAAGTGATCAATTCTTTGTGTATATTTATAATTAACTTAATAGTTGACTTAATATAAAGTTTTAGTTAATGGTTGAATTAATAGTTGTTTTGGTTAAGTGAAGACATGAGTCTGGGAGTTCTTAAATATATTGATATTTTATATTCATCTTAATCATCAATCGCTTAAGAGAATGTTTATTTATTTCTTTAAATTTGACTATTTTGATGTATAGATATTAGATGGTGAGATTCTTTTCTCTCTTTATTTGTGGTGAGTACTCATGAAGGTTTGTTCCATACACCTAAATCAAAGAACCCAATAACCCTCGTCAATGAATAACAACAACCCTCATAGACTCGGGAGATATAGTTTTACATATACAAAAACCTTTCAAGAATCTTTTTGATACTTATTAAATCAAAATGAAATGAAAAAATAAATATATAGCGCAATGTAAAGATTTGAGTGAATTGTTTGGTATAGGATTTTTCATACTACCTCTTGTATATGCCTCATTTACATTTCCCAAATTATAGGTAATACAAAATCAACACATAATGATGGATGCTTCCATTTGCCATTAAAACAATTAATAAACAACCATGGGTTCTTGTCAACTATGCCTATATTTTCGATTTCAATAACAAATTTGGCCCTCCATGATTTCGTCTATATAAGTTGCGGTGCATAAGCCCCTTTAGATATATGGCCTACTTTCTTGAATCTCGTAATCACAAAAGTATAAAAAATTCTTAAGAGCGTATATGATTGAGTCGTAAACAAAATATATCATTTGATAATAAAAAAACCCAACAAAACGGAAAAGTATGATTATATAATAACAAATTATATTCCTTGAACGATATTATAGATACATATTTGTTCGGGATGTTTTTAATCAAGCGTTTTGTTCTACCTAATTTAGTTTTCTTTGATCAACCTATTTCTCTTCCATGATAGTTCCTTAAATATCTATTTTTTTGATGGAGAAATTTAAGGGTTTCATGGAGAATTAAAAGAAAGTAATGAAAGAAGCAAATGAATAGTTGGTGGTTAAACCAATATACAAATTTACACAAAAATCGGCTAAGAATGAAATACACAATTTTCAAATAGGGGTAAATGAGTCTTTAATATATTAAACATTTAAAAAAAACTATGGAAATTTATACATCATTTTCTACTCCACAAATGTGTCACCTCATTTGTTATGATTTTTACTTATATATATATATATATATATATATATATAAAGAATAAAGAATAAAGAGATATTAGATTGTTAATTAGATTGTTATTAAATTTTGTGTAACCAAAGATGGTGAAGATGAATAGTCTAGGTAATTAAATGTTTGCTAATAAATATATAAATGAAAAAAAAAATACAAAAATTGAGAAAAATGAAAAATATGATTTGGATGCTTGGAGGATGCCATCTCATTGTTGGTGGGTTTTACTTTAACAGATATACTAGTCTATGGACTGTGCGTTGCGCGGTAACTATATTTTTTTAGTCATGAAATATGTTAGATTACAATATTAGAAACATAGTGATTTCTTTTAAAGTTAGACGTGTACTTCAATATCTCAAATAGTAGTCCCTAAGGTTCGAATTTTGCTCTGAAAATGGGACCTACTACTAACTTCGTTAAAAAACTCAGTTAGAGTCAGGCGCAATTTCGTCCAATCAAGTTTTTATCTAATTTTGTAATTATTTTTGTTTGTAGAAAACATAAAATTATAGAGGCTAACTTGTAATATTATATATATATATATATATACATATAAATGTATATACATATCACAGGGACCATGACCACCATCCCCTTCACACTTCAATCTTCGGTCGACCATCGTCCCCTCCACACTTCAATCTCCAGCCATGACCATCGTCCCCTCTACACCTCCACAACTCATCTCCGGCAACACCCTTCCCCCCTCCATCATAACCCACCATCGGAGAATCTCGTAACCATAGTAATCCACCACCGGAGACGAAGGGTGGTGTTGAATGTCGATCTCTTTGTCACAAACAACCCCAACCCATCTAATGAATCGTCATAAGGATGTATCATCAAAACCATGCGGACGATATAACACGGACGATGCCATAAGGAAGATGGTCAGTCACGATAGTGATGCATTAAAGGGGTGTCGGGTCACATATCGTTAGGATCATCAAAACCAACGGGGCCAAACAACAGAGGATGAAACAACGGAAAAGATGGTGGGTCATGGTGGTGATGGGTTAAAGGGTTGTCGGAGTAACGGTGGTGGTGGGTTAACGACCGGAAATGGACCGAAGATGGTGGGTCACGATGAGAATCACTTCAATCGGCCAAACTTTGTTCCCATCCCTATATATGGGTAAAAGGTCACGTCAATTGTGTGTATACATGTGTATATATATACACAATATATATGAACTTAACTCGATCATTAAACTTGGGTTTAGCTATATTTAGCTAAACACCATTTCACACTATTTCAACATTAATCTACCCCTTATATACACATCTTCATCTTTCAATTTTCTATCTTTCAACCAATGTGGGACAACCTTAACAACATAATGTTTCATCTTTTCACCAAGGCCAACCTTTTTAAGTAAAAAAAATTCAAAGTTATGAGAATTTAGATAAATAGAAATGAAGACCTCACATGGTGCCACCTCATCACTTTTGGGTTTTCCTTTTATATATATAAAGATATAGATTTTTAGTGTACACGTTTCCAATGTATCTTAAAAATATAAACAATAAACCTGATTAAACCTTTCCCATTTTGACCACTGCCACACCATACTCCTTCCTACCACGATCTTGTACGCACCTTCGACTCGTCGACTTCCCCATATCCGTTTCCCCCTCCAGTGTTGGATCCTGATGATCCTCCCTTATCATCCAACACCATTATGATCCCTTTTCACCTCGATTAACACACACATGATTATGTTTTTTGTGCTCAAAAGATTCAAATGTTTATAGAAAACGAAAGAAACAATTGTTGTTGGTGGTTGCTTAACCAACTAGAAGGTCAGGAAGGTTGATTATAACACTACCACCATCAAAACTTCCAACTTATTTTTTTTCCACATTATCATTCCTCCGATGTCTTTATTAATTTAAATTGGATTCAAATGAAGATTTCTTGAAGCCGAAGATGTTTCATCGTTCTTTTGCTATAACTGTGGGTTCGAATACAAAATCCGGTTTTAGGCTACTTGAAATGGGGGTGGTTGTCGGTAACGGAGATGGCTGAAATCCCTTCCCACCAGGAACTTTATTACTCAAGGACCATTCGATTGCAGATTTGATAGTTGGGCTCTAATAGCAGGCTTTACGAATGACCCAATCTTCTTTTCCATCGTCTTCCCTCTCTATCTCACCAATCTTCTCCTTGCATTACCACCCAATTAATACTTAGAGCAAAAAAAAAAAAAAAAACAATTAGTTTATTATTGCCCAACGAAAGTCTATCCCAAGTTCTACTTCATACCCCTTGCAGATTAAAAAAATAGTATCATATGTCATATTGGTGTTCTCACGTTTTCTTACTTTTACCTTGTTCTTATTTGAAAATTCATCTCTCTTTCTAGGTCTTGATATATATATATATATATATATATATGTGTGTGTGTATGTGTGAGTATATGTATGTGTGTATAGGGGTAGTTTCAAATGAGAACACCCCAAATTTGTGAGAATGTGGGACCACCAATAGAGTATAGTCAATCACATGTGATACTATAGTAGAGAGTTACGCAGAACATTGTCGCGACCTAGGTCGTGGGCCAAGCCATGACTGCACAAATCCTTAGTTTTAATTTAAAAAATACTTCTTTAATCATATGTGATTTACTATTGTGATGTACGTGTTGAAATGTTCTCGTAAATTGGGGGTGTTCTTATTTGAACCTTTCTCTCTCTCTCTCTCTCTCTCTATATATATATATATATATATATATGTTCTACTTCAGCAGATAATATGCATAGTATACCTATGGATGTTACATTTGATCAAACAAAGCCTCTTGACTTGCTTGTTGGTTTGTGGGTCTGCTTCTTTTTTGATATGGTAAGCCACCTATAGGTGGTCGATCATGTTTCTTGAGAGAGTTGTATCCAAGTTAACCGATCAGGATTTCTCCGAAGCGCTTAGCTTCATGTCATCTCGTGGGGCATTTGATGTCCCGACAGTGACGACCATAGGTAAATATCATGAGAACGTAAGAAGAGAAAGTTCGTATATGAATTATTGAAAAATCTATGCGAAGATGTATAGTGAAACCGACAACAAATATTAATTATTCATAGGTGTTCACATATGAAATTTCAAATGGATTTTTCAATAATTCATATAATATATATACTAAAAAGAGGAGAACAATGGAAAACCATCCGAATATCCATTTATTTTAATCAAATGATTGTGAGTAACTGAGAAGGCTACATTTTGTCAAAATCTACGATTTTAAGGGGGGTATATTAAAATATCTATATATTAATAGAGGTTACATTGTTTCATTGTTTACCTATTTTTTGTGTTCTATCTAAAACCTCCCCCTCTTTATTTATATATATATAGAGGAAATTTCAAACGATAACGCTAACTATTTAAGAAAACAGCAAAAAACAACAGACCATGTACAAAATCATATGTGATTTTACACTAACCCGAAAAAATCGGACGTGGTTGCACGCAATGTCGTGTGAATCATATATGATTTTGTATGTACTCGGCTGTTCTCGTGTTTTCTTAAATAGGTGTTGTTCTCGTATGAACCCACCCTCTCTCTCTCTCTATATATATATATAGTCATAGGTTAAAATGAGAAATGTTAAGTGTGTGAGAAATAGAGAAGTAATCCTAACCATTCATACGGTTAAGATCAGATTTGACTGGTAAAAAATTGCGGCTTTGACTGGTCAAGAATTGTGGCTTTGACTGGTCAAAAGTTGCAGCTATTCCAAAAATAGAAGGACAGTTTCGTAACTTTTACAAATACGCAGGACGAGTTCATATGTGAACCTGTGTGATTCACAAATGAATAGTCGACTTGAACTTTCCTCTAGTCCTAGAATCACTACCTCTTTAAACCTCTGATGAGAAAGATGAACTAGTGAAATTCACTTAAGAAAGCTTTTTAACTGATTCACATATGAACTTTTGTGATTCATATATAAACTAATTAACTGATTCACATATGAACTAATGAAATGTAGATTCATATGTGAATCAGTTGAACTAATTAACAGATTCACATATGAATCTTTGTAATTCACATACGAACTAATTAACTGATTCACATATGAACATATAGTTCATATGTAAATCACACAGGTTCACATATGAACTCGTCCCACGTATTTGTAAAAATTACGAAACTATCCCTCTATCTTCTGCAGACCACACGAGGAATTATCCGGTGCTTCACAGTCAAAGTTGCAAATGTTGACTAGATGAAAGGTTAGGATCATTTCTCTCTTTCTCACACACTTAGAATTTCTTATTTGAACCTCTCCCTATATATATATATATATATGTGTGTGTGTGTGTGTGTGTAGGGGCAGGAGCTAAACATTTTGCGAGAAAGCGAGAAGTGTGATATCATATATGATAGACAAGCTTAATCATATATAATTAAACACATGTTATATTAGAAATACATAGACTTTTAAGCATATATGATTAAACACACCTACAGTCTATGTAATCATATATGATATCTCACTTCTCCCCTTATCGCATGATCCTTCCTCTCTCCCTCTCTCTCTCTCTCTCTCTCTCTATATATATATATATATATATATAGGGTTTTAATCAAATGAGAACCATAAAAATATTGAGGACCGTGAGGACTAATCTCAATCATTAAAGGGTTTTAATCAGGGGTCATTAAAAACAATGGCATTTGTTGTAATATTGTGAAAGTGTTGAAAGTTTAAGGGTAATATTGTAATTTACGCTCCTCCCATCCTTATCTTTTTCCAAATACATTTTAACCTAGAGTTTATACTCCCAAACCCATCCGATTTAGCCATTCGGTTCGTTCGCTTTCTTTCCTAAACCTCTCTCCTTTCTCTTGTCTCTTTTTTACGATTCCGACAGACGGTGAACCACTTAGAACCGTCCAAATCCACTGCCCTGTGCCGTTGTGCTTCTAGTGTTGCTATAGGGTAAGTTAATGAGTCATTGATCCATGGTAGAATACTTATATAATTTAGTTCTTGGAATCAATTACCCGAGATCGGCCTCCTCTGACTTGTTTGAATCCGTTTAGAAAAACAGAACCAGAAGAATTATTGGCGACGACATGTGTAGGGATGAAAAGGCTACAGATTAAGTGGCGATGGATGGTGGTTTTGCAGTGGCCAAAGAATCCAAAAACCCACATGAAGATTTGGGATAATCAATTATCGGAATTTAATCGTCGGGAAAGGAGCGACACTGTTTTCATGTCTTCACTAGAAAGTTCTTCTTTCTAGTATTGCTCTTGATTGATTTGATTATCGATTTGTAAGTTTGGATTGAGAAAAAGAAAAAAAAGGTTAGGGTTTAATTTGGGGGAAATGTGAAATTTGGTTGATTCTATTATCGATTTGTAAGGTTGGGTTTTGTTGGTCCCGAAGGTGCTAAACAAGTTTATAGAAGGGGGGGGGGTTGAAACAAATTTTTATGGTTTAATAAATTGTTTATTGATAACTCAAATCACAATTTACAGTTTTTTGCGGAATAAGATTAAGTAAACCTAATCTAAACAAACTTAAGAAACACTAAGTAGGTTGCACTTAGAACAAGAGAGAGAGAAGTTAAGGAAATATAGAAAGCAAGGCTTTCTATATGGTTCACTGAGAGATAGAGGATAGAAGGAAACACTTCATAATGAAGTTTAACCTTAATATATATACCCTATGCATTTAATGCATAACAGGGGCACTTTACACGTGTCATCTTTTGGTTGGTTGCATGCCTCTGACTTTTAGCGACATGCTCTTGGCCGAATGGTGAACATTGTAGCCTTCAGAGTTGTTGTACGATCTGAGGCAAAAGTATGTTTCTTTTGACACATTGTACTTGTTGTGCAAGGATAAGGCAAAAGAACCTTGTAGTGTAAACTTCATAATCATCGATTGCTGAGGGGGTCTTTCTTCAGAGATTATGAGTTAAGAATCAGCTATTGCTGAAGCTTTTCTTCGCAGCTCTTCGCGTGTGTGGACTTGTCTTGGTTTCAATGATATCCGCATCAGATCAGGAGTAGACTTGTCACTTGTTCATCAGCTTTGTCTTCGATGTCAACGATGAATGTCTTTGTCGCGAAACTTGTCTTCAGGGATTACATTTAACAGAATACATTAGAGATCATCAGCGATACTGAACATACTCAGTATATGATCGCTGATGGTGAAACACTAATACATTCAAATATTAAATGGAATTTTCACTAAGTATTTCAAAGTGTCATTATCAAATCACTGAGAGAGTTTGGATCAACAATCTCCCCCTATTTGATGATGACAAAGCAATAAGAGAAAATTACTTTACATTTCAAAATATAAGGTTAATCAGGACTCATAACATACATGTCCCAATTACTATTTTGAGGGATCTTTTACAGTACTTATGGAGTAAAGTACTTCACTGAAATTTTCATTAATTCGTAAAAGAGTTACACAGGGAATATGAAAATTATAAGTACAAGTAAAGTCCTATACTAATACTGCAAGCCAAACTAATAGATTACAAGATACAAAAGACAATCTATCAGCTAAGTTGGTTCTTCCTTGACTTGGAATTCTTCTTCATCTATCATATGGTTAGGTATCTCTTCTGCTCTCTGTCTTCGATCCGCCGCCTCCTTTCGAATAAGAGATTTGATGAGGTTCCCTGAGGTTAAGTTATCGCACCAGATGTATAGAAGGTCCTTCAAATGTGCAAGAGGGCAGAGGGGAATCTTTGAGACTCGTTGCAATCTGATGATGTCATCGTCGTCAAGGAAATTTATTCCATAAGAATGACTTATCACCTTCCCAGGTATAAAGGGTCCACTAGGGGGCAGTGATAAGTCTAGAGCTAAATGATCGAGTGAAGGTACAACCACTGCATCTCTGGAGAATTTGATGCTTGTCTCGTTTCTGATCACTGCATCATTATTAGATGAAGAGGCGTGTTTCCTTCTAGCTGTTCTTGGCTTCTGTGGTAGAGCTTAGGGCACACTCATTTTGGCAGTGACCCTGTTGATGGGAGCTTCGAGCAATTCTTCAATGTGGCCTCTATGCTTTGACTTTGACTTCTTCAGTGCTTCCTTGAACTCTAACCACTCATATAATCCGAAGTGTTCCAACTTTGATAGAAACATTGCCTTTGAAGTGCCATCTCTTCTGAAAATCTCCATTGTGACAGTTAGTTGGTTCTTCTTGCTCTTCCCTCAGATAGTCACCATTGAGATCCTTGATGGTTCAGATCTGTGATCAAGATTCTTTCTGCACCAAGCAAGATCACGATCACTGGCCTGTTCATCTTTTCGGTTCTCATCCTCAAATTCCTTCAACACAGTTTCTTGAACTCTGACCAGATTCTTTTTCAGCTTTTTATCTCGGACCAGGTTTTATTGTTCCTTAAGGGCAAATGAGGCATCCTTTCAGCATTCAACATATAGATGTTCAGCCCTGATGGATTCTTCTCTTTCCTCCGGAGTCAAGAAGTCGAGTTCTTCGGAGGTGTCTTAAGGAGGGATCTTCAACCTTTGACTTTCAAGATGAAGAATCATCTCTGACCGCCTCTTGTTTTCATCCTCTAGCCTTTTGAGAAGTCGAGAGGGTCTGTTGGGGTGGCTCAATGATTCTTCTTCTTCTTCTTGATCATCAGTCTCTCGAACGGAGACTGGGATTATTGACAGGTCTTCATCTAGGGTTGCTGGGATTATTTGATGAGTTGCTCCCTTAAGCAGGGGAGAGAACCAACTGATCAAAATGAAAAGAAAGACATTGGTAATTTTGGAGAGAGATAGATAAAGTCTTGGAATGACAGAGGGGTTTAAGGTGAGAAAATAAGGATAAGGGGATAATGGAGAGGCATACCTGAGAAGGTTGCTCCCCCTTAGATGGTGATATGATCTTCAGGTTTTCTTCGACAGCAATCCCCTTTTTCTTGCCTTGGGTTGAAGGTTCTGAAGTCGTATCCTTTCTCGCCCCTGCTTCATTTATGACTACGCCTTTGAGTGTAGGGACACTGATGGAGGTTGGAGTGAACCACTATGAGGCATCATCCTCGTCATCGACATCTTCATCATCAACGTCTTGAAAGCCTTGATCATCAAGATCAAGATCTTCTTCCTCTTCTTCCTCCTACTCTTCTTCTTCAATTTCATCTTCAACGCTCACTGAAAAGGAGGGAAGGTCTTGGTCATCAGTTGTCTTCTCCCCCTTAACATAAGGAGGTTCTTCCATGACAACTTCCTCTTTGGTCTTCTCCCCCTCTTTGTCGTAATATAGGGGGAGGGATCCGGCAGCTTCAGCGGCTACATTAGAGGTCTTCGGGGCATTAGCCTCTAGTTCCTTCAACTTATCTTCAATTGTTGGGATGACAGAGGTTGCCTCGAAAATGAAATTTCCAGCGAGCGTCAAGGACAACCTGTCATTATCCGTGAAGGAGGGTTAAGGGACAAGAGCTAGTTCCCTCAACTTTTGAAGGATATCACTCAGCAGCTGATTGGTGACATCCGCTTTGCCACTGAGGGTCTTCACCTCAACGGTTAACTTGTCGATGTGGCCATTTAGGTATTGGAGTGCGATGGTATTATTTTCCACGTCGGTCTTCAGTATCTGCACCTCCTCTTGGAGAGTAGAGATCTGAGAAGTCTCAAGTTTGGAATAGAGGGAGGAGGTGAAAGTCTTCAGGGCTTCACCAGCAGTGTTGATCACTGTGGTGTTGTCACTGATGTTGGTGGAGAGAGAGTCCACCTTCTTGATAACCTCGCTGAGAGAGGTGTCGATGGTCGCCAAAGTAGGACCTGTAAAACACGTTAATTTTAGAGCAAGTGATTGCTCGGGCTTATATAGTAGGGAGGGAGATGTGTTTGGGATTTGGTGAATACTTGATGTAGCAAATAAATTGAATAAATCCATGTCCCGCTCTAAAAGAGTTTGGGACACGTTTATTTGCTGAGAACCTTTGAGAGGGAGGCCATCAGGTCCTATTGAGATGGTTGATATCTCTGGCAGCTGTAAAACAACAGGGTTAGAGACGAAAGAAGGAGATGGAAGGGATAAGAATTGTAAAGGAAGAGCAATGGTGTTGCTCGAATTTACCTCAGCAGTGCTTTGAGGCACTAAGAGTATTGGGTTAGATACCAGCCTAGATTCAGTGATGATGGGCACTGAAGCAGTTGAGGCGGCGGCTGTGGAGGAGTGATCCACGAAAGCGTCCAGAGTTTTCTATTGAGAGACAAGCCCTGTTGTTGACGGCTATTGAGAGGTTGGATCCACAATCTTCTTGGCCTTTTTAGCGTGGCCAGGAAGCACTGTTGATTTGCGTTTGGAGGAAGTGGTAGCGGTAGGGATATCCTTTGAAGGAACTGCAGGAACGACCGTTGAAGTAGAAGAGATAGAGAGAGACTTACCTCCTTTTTAGCGGGCTCCACATCGAGGATTCGGACCCCGAGTTTTGAGATATGACAATCACCCTATTTCGAGTAGAGATCACCCAAGAAGAACTTTAGTAGGGCCGAGATGAAGTAGACATATGGGACATTTGTTTTCCTGTCAGGATTCTCGATCTTTGCCATCAGGTCGTCAAAGATCATCCCTGCATAGTCCACATTTCTTCCAGAGATGAGAGAGTAGGCCATCTGCAGTTGCACTTTTCTCGCCTGGTCTATCGATCCTGTCTTCCCGCTCATGCATTAGATAACATGCAAGAAGACGTAGTTTAGTTCTGAAGGCATCTTGGCCTTTAGGATCTTGGTCAACTTCTTGTTGGGCACCGTCGACCTTGGCTTCAGGTCCCACTGATATTCCATCAAGTCAAGGAATTGAAACAACTCTTCATCAGTGGGTAGAGCTTCAAATCCTTCCTTTGTTTTGGAAGGAAAGTGAAGAGTGGTGCGGATGTTATTTGATGTAATACTCCATGCGTCGTGCTGAGTCTGGAATGCGATGACTGTCAGCGGCTTGACCTGCATGGTGGTCACTTGAGCTTTTTCAATAGTAAACCAAAATTGTTGAAGTAGAGTTTTGTATGGTGGAGGAGCAACAGTGAGGACAAAGGCCAGTGGAGAGGCCTTCAGGAACGCTGCTACCTCAAGAAGATGAGTGAAGGGCTTCTTTTTGGGAAATTTTAGTAGAGCAAGGTGGTTATTGCCAGAGAACTGAACTGCAGAGAGTTCGAACTTGAGATTCTTTGATTTTATCAAAGTGGTTTGACATGCCATTTCTGAAAGAAAAGAGAATAAAAGAACAAAGGGCTTTTAGAGAGAGAAAAGAAATGGAAAGGTTTACCAGTTTCCTTTTTAAGAAAGAAACATGTAAATGAGCATTTCCAATAATTTATGATTTAGAAAAGGAAGCAATAAGGATATGGTAAGTTTCCTTTTTAAGAAATAAACATGAATAGTCTTAAAAGCAAATTTAAGTCTTAAAAACCAAAAGGTTTTTGAGTGTAAATCATGAAAGAAATGAATTTTGGAAAGAAAAACAATTTTTGATCTAGAAAAATGAGTTTTTAAGATCAAACAAAGTTTTTTTTATAAAGAATTTAGAGAAGAAAATGAACCTATTTGGTTGAAGGTTTGAAGAAATGTGCTTAGGTTCTTGAGTTCTTAGAATGCTTTGTATGCCGAGAGTAATGTGCACGTAAAAGGTAAAAATATGAATGAGATGGGTTTATATATGAGAGAGTGAGGAGAGAAAAGGAATGATGAGCAGGAAAAAGATGCTCATCATGACGCGGACACGTCCCTTGAATTTGATTGGTCAAGAAGTGCAACAGACGAACGTTTCAGAAGAAATGCATGCCATGGATTGTTGGTACAAATGACGTCACACTAAAAAAATGTCTTTTCATTTTTAAGAATATCACTGATAGAAAATATGGATAACTTCTATTTTTGAAGAATCATTGATGAGAAATATCAGTGAGGAGTTTTATTTTCAAAAAGCTTTTAATCACTTGAAGAATTTCAGTGATTAAGTTTTGTTTTAGAAGAACATCTCGCTTAATAAAATTCAGTGAGAAGAGATTAGAAGACATACCTGAATATCAGAGTAATTTTAATAAGAGTGAAAGGGATGAATACGAGATTACAATTAGTTCTACTCCAAAGTCCCAATTCTATGTGACAACTATAGTGCAATAGCCATTGCAAACAACCGTGTGCTGCACTCAAGATCCAAGCACATTGACATCATATATCACTTTATTAGAGATCATATCTTTAAAGGTGATATTGAACTACACTTCATCCCAACTGATTTTCAGTTGGTCGATCTCTTCACTAAACCTCTTGATGAAGCTAGGTTTAATTTTCTTATAGGATCCTTAGGCATGTTAAACTTTGATCAATAAAAAAACCTACCAAAAGTTCCCCTTTCGGCAGGTCTCTCCTCAGCATGAAGAAAGGGTTGTGTCCTTCGGCAGATTTCCAACCTACCGAGCATCACATTTTCAGTAGGTCCTCACAAGTGATCTTCGATAGGTCTTCTCTTTGGAAAGTCTTCGCTTTGACAAGTCATAAACCTACCGAAAGCACCCTTCTAGTACCGAAACCTCTACCGAAAGCTACTCTCGACATTTCAATCTTCGGTTGGTTTCATACTTTCAGTTCCTTAGCTTTCGGCTATGACTCCACTTATCGAATATCTTCGGTTGGCTCCTATCACCTCGGTAAGTCCCTTCAGTTACTCCATATCTACCGAAGAACCATCTCGGCAACCCCTTCGGCTATTCTACAACCCTATTGCTGTATTTTTTTGGTAGGTCCTTCTCCTACCGAACTACTTTCGGCATGCTGTTGTACTTATCTACTCCTTTTTTACCACGTGTCATGATTTGACACGTTGTGTCAGAGACACGACGTTCCCTCTTTCCACTACCCTCTTTTTCACCTGAAAGTGGTCTTTCCACTACCTCACATCTTCGAAAACGGCTGCCATCATAACCTATTAACCCATCCCATTATGACCTATTTTCTTTAAACCTACAACCCTTCATTTTCCCCCATTATATATATTTCAACTCTCCCACTTTATTCATTTTTACTGTTCTCTCATCTCCTTCATCGAGCTTCCTCTCTCAAACGAAGATCTGCAACCTGCAAACTCAAAAATCTCAACAATGGCCTCCTCTACTGTTTTAATGTCTTCCAAAGAAAGCAAGGGTGAACCTCTCACCCTAGACTCACTTTTTTTCCCATACTGCAACCACATTGCTTGTTTTTGATCATCCGGAGTTCAATCAGGCATCTCTCTTCCTTCAACGCTCACCTCTTCAGTATGCCTTTACTGCCACTCCTAAGATGAGCAAATTGGTCCTCGGGAATTTCAGGCTTATCTGCATTTACGATTCTGAAAACGTATCTATTTTAGCTTCGATTTTGACTGATTCGGAGGACCACGACATTACTTTTGGGGTTGACGATGTACGGGAAGCTCTTAATCTTCCTTCCTTCCCTTCTTACGACCACTTCCCTACTGGACATGAACAGGAGGTGGTAGTCGATGCTCTCAATTACATCTCAGAAGGTAAGGACAAAGGTTCCGAGACTCTCCTTCGCAAGAATATGGGGGGTGTCTGGAATTTCTTTTTTTTTTCTCACCTCATCCACTCTCTCTCTCTCAAGACCTCTGGACGGGATCAATCACCGTCCTACATCACCAATTTGGCTCATGCCTTGATGTTCACTCAGATGATCGACTTTGCTCAGTTCTTCTTTGACTTTATTGTGGTTGTGAGTACTCCACCTCGAGGATCTCTGGTAGCTTACCCTCGGTTCCTTTCTTTTCTCATCAACCTCAAACTCAAGAATTCTCTTGAGATAGATGCCAATATAGCCGAACCAAAAATCATTTACGATTTCTTGGCTACAAAGGTCGGCAAGCTGGTACTGAAGATGGGACCCTTTTCCACCAATCGGCCGCTAACTCGAGGTATGCTCTCTTAATTCTCTGCTCCCAATCCGAAGTGGGTTGCAGCTGTTGACCTTGGTGCTACACAGCCCCAAGAGCCATTGGTTGCTCCTACTTTTCTGGCCTCTCCCCCATTTCCCGAGCTAAGACCATGGCCACTAAAAAGAAGAAACCTAAGGCCACCGCTTCCTCCGCACTTGCTTCAATGACTTTGCCTCCGAAGGAACCTTCGGAAGCTACCCAAGTCACACCCATTTCTTCACACAAGGGGAGGAGCTCCAAATCCCTTTCCAAGTCTCATTCTAAGAGGCTTACGATGCCCCTTTCGGCCAAACAACCTACACCACCTACCGATTCTCAAAAATTGGTTCGTGTTGAACTTCTCCCATCCGGGCCACGGAAATCTACAACACCCCAAACTGACTCCTTCATGCCTTCTCCACAAGGCACAATTGTACAAAAGGGGACCCTCACTGCACCTTTGTGTGTCCCACAATACAAGTTCTAAATAAGATTAAGAACATGAATTTCAATCTCAATAGTCATATGTCATTAATTTTGATTCTTAAAGTTTACAAATTCTTACAGAATGCTCTCTCAATATTTTCTCTCTCTAAAACTCTCTCTGTCCGCATACTTCAGTTCTACTCTTAGTCACAAATGCTTACAAGAAAGAAAAACAAAACTATTTATACTTCCGTAGAATACAAAGACAAAAACTTAAAAAAGTTGACTTTGACTTTGACTTAGACTAATTACAAAGACTTTGACTTTTGCTTGAAGGTTTGACTTTAATTCCCATCTTCATGATCTTGGATCAAACATATTTGTGCACAAACAATCTCCCCCCTTTGGATTCAAGATCATCTTCAAAAAGATATGCATTGAAACTCCCCTTTGGAATCAGAAACAAATTATCTCCCCTTTAGATAAGCAAAAACAAATTTCAGCATCAAAGAACAATCTCCCTCTTTTGGATAAACTTGTAATTTTCTTCAAACTGAATTTCATCTTTAAAGCACGTTCTCCCCTTTCCAAGAACATTCTTCCTCTTTAAGTTTCTGACAAATAACTTTCCTTTGAAAGTCAATATCTCCTTTTGAATAAATCTGTTCAAAATCAATCCTTCTTTTCTTTGAACTTCCTTTAGACCTTCTGTAATCTCCTCCAAACTCTGTAATTATATTTTGTAAGAATCTTTAACAATCTCCCCAGGGTAATAAAAACCTCTTCCAGACTTCAAAAAAATATCATCTTTAGATTTAGCTCACTTTGCTTCAGCAATTCATCTTCAAAGAAAATTTATGTACATTTCAGCAAACTTTCCGAATTCTTTGAACTTTTTCTTTCAAATCTTGAACAATCTCTCCATAACAAATACTAACTGTTCTCCAAATCATATTTCTTGAAATTACTTGTCCCATATTCCCAACAGTTAACTTCCTCAAAATCAAACATTTCTTGATCATCTCCCCAAAACTATTACAAACTTGTTCACCATACAACATTTCTTGAAATTATTTCTCCCCCTTTTTGATGATGTAGAGCATAGAAATCATCAAAACTTCTTCAAGAAATGTCATAAATCTTTTTCTGACCATGATCTTTCCATATGAGCCTCTGATCATCCGTCAATTCATAAAGTATTCATCCGAATCTATTCAAATTCAGACAAATAAGAGCGTAACCCTGAATCAACAAATAAATCAGTTAATATGCCTTTAAGTAACACGAAGTCACTTAGTACAACAAATGTACTGTACAAGAAGTTTTATTGATGTTCACTCCCCAGGTCTTCCATTTAATCATCGAATAACACAAGATTATTCTATGAACGTTCCGACTATTAAAAAAAAAATTCTGTGTGAAAGTGCTTGTGTATGAAAGAATTAAAACATGAATGTTTATAAAGCTCAAAATATGTAAACCATTGAGACAACAATAGTAATACACGATCTCAATTGTGCATGATCGAAGTGCGAAGGTGGGGCAGACTTCCTTCTTTTTCAATATCCACATCTTCTGAAAGAAGACGAGATAGATTATCTGCTGCGTCCCCATGAAAATTGAAACATCTCTTTGTTAAGAAAGAAATGAGTAACTGGTGGGGTTTAATACAAGAGTTGGCATGGGCTAGTTTCCTATTTCAATGAAGTTCACGAAAGAATTGTGAAACAACAGTAATGTGGCTGCCCGACTCAGAAAGTAGTTGGTGCAAAGTTTGATATTCTTTTACTCTGATCGCTCACCCTCTTTCTTTTTAACATTTAGACTCACTTATAACCAAACTCTCTTTTCATTTTATCTTAGCACACACCCACACTCAGATATTGACTCCTCGCCTCTCGATCACTCAAGAATAACTTCTTGGGTAGGAAACACTGGTTCAGTGGCGGAGCCACACTGGAGCGAGAGGGTGCAAATGCACCCCCTGATTTTTCAAAAAAAAAGTTTGATATAATAGTCATAGCCATTATCCAAGATAGAAGAAGAGATAAGAAAGAAAACATGTGAGATGTGAGATAGTTGAGGTGGTGGTCTGTAGGTAGGTAAAAGTAAAGTGTTGAGTCGCCTTACATTTAAGATCCTCAAATTTCTAAAAGAAAGTATTACAATTTAATCTAAATTAAGGAGCCTTTTTTTAGGATTCATAAAATTATGATAATATTGAGAACTAGTACATTATATGGTATTTTATATAAATTTTTTTCATTTAATACTAATGACTACACAAGAAATGGCAAAGATCACATGTTTCAAGAATCATGTCTACTCTTCAAAAGGGAAGATTGTTAGATTGAAGACATGCTGAATTTCAGAGAAAGAGATTGCATCTTCTGAGCTGAACAAGAAGACTGAATTGGATAAATCTTTTTATTAAATGATCTTGATCCAAAGGGGGAGATTGTTAGACCACAGTCTCATTGGATTCAAGATCATCCAATCTGAAGATCGTAATCTGAAGCTAAAGCCGGAACGTCGACTCTTGATATAAAAGTCTATGTCTATTTGTAATAAATGTCAATGTAATTTAATGTAATATGTTTTAGTTTACTTAGATCTATATATCTAAGTTAAAGTATTGTAATAGTTAGTTAAAGGTAACTTAGTTAGTTATTTAGTTTCTAGTTTATATTAGATATAATATCTAGATTTAATATCTAGATATTAATCTTGATAGTGTGTTCAACACACTTGCTAGATTTTAAGTGTATCTCTAGTCTCTCAATATCAGATCACTCATCACACATACAAACACACACATCAAGGTGTAAAAGAGAGAAAACATAGAGAACACAAAGCAAAGCTTAATCGATCAACCTTGTAATCGTTATTTTATATATCAAACAGGTTGGTAATCTTATTGTGTTGTTTCTAAGTGAGGTTCGCGTTTCTAATGGGACCCGAGAAGTTTGAGCTTTGCGGGTCACTTGAGAACCGAGAAGTTGAGCTTTTCGGGTCACTTGGGAACCGAGAAGTTGAGCTTTTCGGGTCACTTGGGAACCGAGAAGTTGAGCTTTTCGGGTCATTTGGGAACCGAGAAGTTGAGCTTTTCGGGTCACTTGGGAACCGAGAAGTTGAGCTTTTCGGGTTATTCAACCTCTGGAATGCGGGTGTTCGACCTGTTCTTCTGAAAATCGTATGAATCTTGTTCCTGAAACGATTTAGCAATAACAAACACTACCCTTATGTCTAGAAACACTTCTAGAACAGATTGTAGGCACTCGATCTCACTAAAACACTCTTTTTAGAAATTAATCTGATCGCACAGTGACTTACTCTTCTCAACTCTTTTCTCACAAAAACCACAAATTGGAACTCGATTTAAGCTTTAACGTGAAATTAAACACATACAACTCGATCTAGCATGTATTTCGATCACACTCTGATCGATTCTAACACCTAAAACACTCTTACACTCGAAATCAATTTTTCTTGAAGAACACATAGACGTTTTTCTGAAAAACTTGTTTGATCTTAATCAGGCTCTGATACCAATTGTCGGTCCAACAATACTTTATAACAAGTTCTTAGAAACAACACAATAAGATTACCAACCTGTTTGATATATAAAATAACGATTACAAGGTTGATCGATTAAGCTTTGCTTTGTGTTCTCTATGTTTTCTCTCTTTTACACCTTGATGTGTGTGTTTGTATGTGTGATGAGTGATCTGATCTTGAGAGACTAGAGATACACTTAAAATCTAGCAAGTGTGTTGAACACACTATCAAGATTAATATCTAGATATTAAATCTAGATATTATATCTAATATAAACTAGAAACTAAATAACTAACTAAGTTACCTTTAACTAACTATTACAATACTTTAACTTAGATATATAGATCTAAGTAAACTAAAACATATTACATTAAATTACATTGACATTTATTACAAATAGACATAGACTTTTATATCAAGAGTCGACGTTCCGGCTTTAGCTTCAGATTACGATCTTCAGATTGGATGATCTTGAATCCAATGAGATTGTGGTCTAACAACTAATATTTAAGAATATTGATTAACTTATATTTGTTTCATAATATGTTTGGTTCACATGCATTTGTTTCATAATGTGAACTTTTTTGGCCTGTTTGTGAAATAAAAGTTACACGTAAAAAAAATTCACATTGTGTACCGAATACATATGAATCAAATACATCGTAAAAAAATGTTCATCAATACATTGAATGGTAACCTTAAATGAGAAAAAATCATGTGAAACAATATCTTAAGATAAAGGTAGTGTCGGTGAATAGTGTTACACCAAATTTAGTGTTCTACTTTTCAAAAGTATTTAATGAAAAGGAAAACAACTGATGATTTGTCATCTGTGTCAAATAAACAATTATGATAGTTGTAAACATAAATCATATGAAATAAATTCATTGTTGAACCTATAAAGATCAGTATTTGATCAATATACTATTGTTGTTTTTGTTATTTTCAAAAAATTAATAACTATTTTTATTTATTTTATTTGGTGCTCCCCCTCATAACAATTTCTGGCTCTGCCCCTGCACTGGTTAACGTGAATCCATAGAAGTTCTATAAACTCACACAATTCCTATGTAATTGTCCTAAAAGCAAAAAGTTGCTCAATTGGTTTAACTTTTCAGTTAAAGCACAAAATGAAATACATGTTAGATATATGTATGCTCATAAAGATAATCATAAAGATTTGAGCATTTTAATCATGGAAGATTTTCTCAAAAACAAGTATATTAAATGAATGAAATGAATACAAAAGACTTGTTTGAGAATCTGACAATGTATTGAAAAGATCAAATATGAATAATTTATCAATAAAAGCTTAGGTCATGAAAAATTAGATGTTGTCTATACGAATCAAATATAAACATTCTTGAAAGAAACGTTTTGAATGAAATAATGCTCATCAAACTTTGAATATCAAACGGGGTGTCTTACCATCGAAAATTATTATCAATTTGAGACATGGTAAGAACATAGTCAATAAAAGTACTAAACCGGTGTGTGTGAATACTTGACAGTATATGGAAAACATAATACACAAGTATTTATCTTCAGAAACAAACGGTTAGTTAACAATAAAGTTCATAATATGAAAAACATTTAAAATCACACTTCTAAATTCATGAAGTCGTTTTGAGAATAAGAAGTGGTTTGAAAGTTTAAGCAAATTGTTTTCATAGTTGAAAGTCGTCCATCTTTCAAAAATGTATGAGATTAAGATTAGAATAATCCTTACACTCATCATTAATCTCATAAAGTCAGCTCTAAAGTCAAGATTGATATGATCATGTAAGCTCCCCCTAAAATCTGTAATTAGTCAATAAGTCGTCAAAGTACAAAGTCATATTCACAAACTTTATTTAAAACTAAAGACATAAAAGCAATAAAACTTTTAAGAACGAGTTTTGATTAGATGTAATCAGAAGTCAATTTCCTTACTCCCCCTGAACATATGCATCACAAGATATGTCAGTGAAAAATATACATCCATAGTCTCGAAACTGTATTCTCATCCACAATACTTGAGAGCAGCAACTGGCAGCAGCTATGATAATGTCCAATTCAAGCTTAAGGAATCAATTAACAACAATTCAAACAAGATTTTAGAGAGAGAGTTTAGAGAGTGAAAGTCACAAGTATATTAATGTCACAAGAGTTATGCGTATAATGACAAGGGTTACAAGCTTCTCTCAAAGCTAAGCTATATATACTTCTAGACTTCTCTCAAACAATTACAAAATAACCTCACTACAAAGGTTCTCTCAAAACATTAAAAGTCAAACATAAAGTCAAACAAATTGATCTAAACAAATACAGTAACAATCTCCCCCTTTTAGATCAATTGTGAATATTTGGTCTGCCCCAACGTGATAGACACCCTTGATGAATTCCGAGCAAAGACTCAAAATTTCTGATGTCGCGCCGAAAGTTGAAACGATCATAAAGAGAATCAACTATTCTTTCAATGTTGAGTCTGAGTTGCCTTGGCATACCTTTTTCACCTTATTTCTTCTTCTCCTTGTTGTCTTTAAACTTACTTTCCAATTGCAACTTTAACATCCTCAAAGTTCCATCTGAAAACTTGGCGATTTCTGAAAGTCTGAAGAATCTTTTCTTATTCCCAGAGTTCTTGTAAACCACACCAAGTTCAGGCTTCTCAAGCACAGTGAACAAACTATACTCATCAACGTTCTCCAAGCTAAGAGCAGGCTTTATCATGTTGATTTTCTTTTGGTTTGTCTCTATTCCAAGCTGAAAGTCATAGCAATAAGTGAAATTGACCTGTCTTCTCATAAACCTCTTCACAGCATCCAGTGCAACAAGAATGTTTTCCTTCCTTACAGTCATATTCCTGAAGAGATGGTACATGGTTTGTCTCTATTCCAAGCTAAAAGTCATATTCAGGAAACAAAAGTCAGCTTTAGAGAAAACACATTCAGTTAAATCTCTTCGTTGCACATGGAATACCGGATACCAGATACGTACAAATTGAACAAGTCTCACAAGCTTTAACGGGTCAATCCCTGACTTGTTTCTGATAATACTCTCCCTTTGTCTGGCCCAGTTCATCATTCTTGCATATTCTTATTGATAATCTGGATGTTGGTCTGAGACACCCAAGACTTTAAATCTGTCCATCTCTCTAATCCTGTGAACAAAAATATTCTTCATCTCTTCTTCAAGAAATGGTTGCCTCAATCTATTCCTCAACAATCTGATTTGAGCATCAGTAAGAACAGGAGGTAAAAATGGTTGATCAGAAGGACTAATTTGGGTTTCAACAGGGTTAGAAGGGAAGAAAGGTTCATTTACAGTGTTTGGGTTAGGAAAATTTTCAGGGTTGGGTAGTTCAATAAAGTTTGGGCTTGGGAATCTTTGTAGACTAGGTAAGTTTGTTTGGGTAGGTGAAATAGGTTGGTTGGTTGGGATAGTTTGAGTTGGGGTTGGTTGAGCAGTTTGAGTAGTTTGGGTAAGTTGGGTAGTTTGGGTAGAAATATCAGGTTGAGTGGGTTGGATGATTTGGATTTCTAGGCTTGATGTAGGTTGGTTTATTTGGCTAGATTGGTTAGAAGGTTGGTTGGAAGGTTCAATGACAACCATTTCTTTAAATGAAGGAATTTCAGATTGTTGAAGAGTGGTTTCTGGAAGATCAGTGTTCACAGGACTAAAATGGATGTCTTCCTGAGAGCATGCAAGGATGTCCAGAATGTTAGCTTCACCTTCTTCAAACAAATCTCTTTCTTCTTCCTTTATCTTCCAAAACCTTTCATACTTTTCATCATAAGATGCCTCATCATTAGAAGAAAGATCTATGGCATATATTTCTTCCAAACCAGTGAGCCTGATTATTTCCTCCTTTGTAGCAACCACGGGCTTTTCAACCAGTAGATCTACTTCTTCATTAACATACAAAATCAGTTCCATTCTTTGACCTTCACCAACATCCATTTGTTCATCACCAACTAAATCCACCATTTCAGTATCTTCACCCCTTTCTGAACCACCAGCAGCACGTTCAGATTTTGAAGAAGTTCATTGTCTCTTACTTATCTCCCCCTCATGGTCATGATCAGAATCATGATCATGTCTTTTTCTTGAACCTGCTTGTGTCTTACAAGAATCCTGAACTGCTCTGGTCAATTCCTGGATATGCTGAACCATCTCTGCCTTGAATGCATTGAACTCTGTAATGGAAACAACTTCAGTTTGGGCTTGAGGTTGGTGAGTTCTAAGCAATCCAATCAGGTCAACATCTGAATCCTCAGCGGGTGCCTGAGACAGTAATTTGGCAAAAAGTAGTGATTTCAGCTCCACCGATAGATCAGCTTGTTGAACGAGTGGTGGTGGAGGTGGCTGAACAGACTCTTCCACCGTTGGGCCTTTACCCTTTAACAAACTCTTCACCTTTGCAATCTCCTCCTGAAAGTTCTCCGTTTAGCGCTCAGTAATACGGTTTTCAACAACCTTTAAGGCGTCGTCGAGATGTTCCTTTGACACGAAGTCGGGTAAAGTAACACCGGGGTCACTTAGAATTCCCGTTAACACAACTGTTGAGGATCCAACAGTGTGGCCTGTGTTCATCGCTGGAATTTCGTTAACAAGGACAGGACTTCCACCTGATCGTTGTAGTCCGGACTGCGGATCTACTACAGGTGTTCCGACCGGGTCACTAAGATGACCGGTAATAGCAGAAGGTATTGATTGTGTCCTATGAATGAAAACAAATGTATCAATTGGTTCTAGACTCAATTGTGCACTGAAAGAAATCGAGCTCGGGGGCAACTGAGCTCTTGTTTCAATACCTGCCAGTTCCGAGTGAACGACATATAGAGTATGTGCTAATTCCTCGTGTAAAGATGAGACTACAGCCTGTTGAGAGGCAGTAGAATGGCTAGCTGTGGTGTGCATTTGCATAAGTGGGCGACTTATGTCTTGTACTTCCGATTGCAACACATGCAATGGAGCACTTGATGTGGTTACCCGTCTAGAATGGTAGGTTATGTGACACTCACGCTCTCCATATTCTTTTGCTTAAACCTCTCTCAGTCTCACACTTTCAATATTTTCAACTATGTCTCCCTCTGATCTCCTTATATCTCCCACTACTTGAGAAATCTCCATATCAGCAGTATCAATGATCATGTCCTCATGATGTAAAGAAACATCATCAAGAAATCCAAAACTATGCTGGAGATTCTCATTTTCTATGTCAGCTTCATGAAAAATAACATCTTCAGCTTGATGATCCGAAGTAGCTGAAGGAACATGATCTGATGAACTAGTATGCCTATCCGACTCAGTATCAGATATCATATCATCATCAACAATCCTTACCTGAGGACTTGTTTGACGGATTAAAGTCCGTTCAGGTTCGGATGTAGAAACCTCTAAACGTGTGGCAACTTGTGCCGAGGTCCCCACAACTTCAGATGTAATGATTTGAACCCCACCAGTTTCCCTCTCTAAATTTTCCCTCGTCTCTCCCCGCTCCTGAACCCCCGTGGTTTCAGGAACCCTCACCGACTCCTCTCGCCTAAGGTTTGAGTCCTGGGTAGGGATTACCAGTGCTGGTATTCCCATAGACTCTCTATACTCAACTACGCACTCAGAGTTCAGATCGGCATATGAGAGCAGAGCTTGTGGAACCGGCATGGAATAAGGAAACTGATTTTTCTGCTTTTGAAGATATTTCATCTCAAATTCTGGAGCAAGTTCATGCTGAAGTCGTTTCGGAATGTCTCTGTTCGATCGGATCATACTTCGGATAATCATCTATAAGAATCTTTGATAAGGCACATAGACAGGACTTTTGGATGTCCTCTTGTTGATAACCTTCTCATAAAGTTCTGTCCAGAACACCATGGAATAATCAACATGTAAGTCGTACACGACTGCATGGAATAATCTTAGTGTATGCATGTTGGTGTTGTCTAGACCAGAATTCCTTGAAGTGAAGCAACGGTTGAAGATAGAGAACATTTGATAGTAGAAAGGAGGTAGATTGGTCTTCTTGAACTCACTGATCTTGGTGAGTGAACCAGTGTAACCCAAGGCTAGAATGCCTGTAAAGACTTCGGAATCCAGTGGATATGAATCCAAATGAGTTTTGCCTTCTTTGGAATTTGCCTCCGGTAAGTCTAGAATCCATCTCAATCTCTGATAAGTAAGAATAGATGTGAAGTTGTCTATTCTGAGCCTGAAGTACTTGTTTGTTTCACTTTCAACCACATACTCGATCGTCTTCTAGACTTGCTGTAAGTAGATTAGTGGAATAGCAACAGTGTCTGTTAGAGCATGGTGAAGTGGATGGCCTTTTAGAATCTCTACCACAAGTGGATTGACAGATAATGAGTCAAAGTCCACATGGTGGTTATTTGGATACGACAACAGGTACTCAGATGGATTAATGAGGGCTTGATCAGGATCTTGACCAATCTCCGATTGAAAGTGAGATCGGGAGGAAGGCATAGGAGTTTCTTTTGAGCCCTGTGGATCATGTTCATCCATGTGAACACTTTGATCATGGATATGTTCTTCCGCCATTGATTACCTGAAAAATAGAACAAGTATTGGATAAAATCCAATATGTTAGTCAATAAGCTCAAAAGATGTTTTCAAAAAATCATTTTGAGACTTGAAGTATCAAGTACAGAAACAATTGTACTTTTAAAGATCAGAACATATACACACAGAAAGTTACAAGATAACAAAATGTAACTTAAAAAAAAAACTAAAAAGACACAAACTTGAACATGACACTTGACACTTTGAATTTGTTTTGACAAAATAATGTTGTTTTGCCAAACACTTGAAACTGTGAGATTTTGAAAAAAAAAATTCTAAGTAAAGAACTCTCATAATACAGAATTTTGCAAAGTTACCAAAAACTCTTAAAATTTTTAGAACTCTTGAAACTTTTAAAACTCTTAAATCTTGAAACTCTCATGAACCTAAAATCATTAAATCACATTAATTGGTTTATAACTCATGAATCTGAACTTAGAACTCTCAAACACTGTTCATCCGAAAATTTGACTTTCAAAAATTTGAATTTCAAAATTTGAATTTCAAAAAAAAATTCAAATAGACAACTTTAATCCCAACAATCTGATTGATTAGATTTATATCTATTAAAAAATTTAAAGTTGGGTCCAAAGTGACTTTTTAATTCAAATTTAATTCAAGTTAAACCATCAAGATTAAATGTAACAGTCCAGTTCAATAAATCGAAGTTCAAAAGTTCCAATCTTCAGTTCATGAGTCCATATTGTAGTTCTTGTGCAAAATCAAGCATAAGATCAGTTCAGGACACAACCGTTCATATGGAGTTCAACAGTTCATAGTTCCAAGTCCAAAAATCCAATAGTTATGGTAAACCTGCAAAGAAAAAAATCGAGCCAAACCCAAATACAAATAAAGTATTATGTGCAATATAAACAATAATTTTGAAAGAACAAACTCAAAATTATCAGTGTCATCGTTCATGAAGATGAACAGACATGAAATTAAAAAAAAAACAGAACAAAATCAAAAACCCTAGTTCTTGTGAAAATCGAATCTGAAAAATAGAACAAACATACAAAATATACAATAATCGAACAAAAATAAGAACACCTACACTTGAATCTTTGTAAGTATGATCCTGAAATCGAAAAGTCGCAAACACACGTTGAGAGAAAAAGTCTAAGTGAGAAACTCGCTGGAAAAATATGAGAGAAGTGGTCTAAAAGTGGAAAACCTTCGAATATATACCCTGAGAGTAAAGTGACACGTGGCACGATTTGATTGGGCCAACCACTTCTAGCATAACACAGAGAAACGAGCTTGCCGCACAATGAATGGCAAGTTGTGTGTGCACTTCGCGCATGAACGATGTGCACGAAGTGGTAAAACTCGCACGACGAAGCTTGTGCGAACAAGATACGCGCATGATACTATGTGCGTGAACCGCAATGAACAGTAACTACTCCCAAGTAGTTATGTGCGCGAAGTAGAAACGCGCATGACATAGCTTGCGAGTTTTGGACTTCGCGCAACCTTTGTAATGCGCAAAGTGAGAACTCGCACAATGAAGTGTGCACGTTCTACACTTAGCGCACACAATGATTTGCGTGAAGTATAAACTCGCATAGTGCTATGCGCGTTCTATACTTAGAAAAAATTTTGAAAATTTTCCAAAAATGGAAACTTTCCAAAAATGCATTAAGCCTTTTTCCAAAAACATCAAGTTTTATAAAAACACTTTTAAGCACAAAAATTAACTTTTTCTCTGAAAATTTCTTTCTGATTTCAAAATCATTTGAAAATACACACTCACACACTAACTTACAGACTTTCCATTATGCTCCCCCTTCACATGTGCAAGTCTGTGTTTCTCCCCCTTCATTTGACATTCTGTTCTTCTGACTGAAGTACGAGTCCTGATCTGATGTGATCAGAAGTCATTGACCAATGCAATGAGGTCCGGGTTCTGATCTGACATAATTAGAAGCCATAGTATCTGCTCCCCCTAAACCTGTGCATCCTGCAAAACAGATTTTACAGTTTTTGGTACCCATTGATACTGGGGTCCTGATTTGTTAGATTTGCGAACCCACTTCTCAGTTGTTTTATACTTTTTAACTACATTATGCTGAGAAGTTATTCGGTAAGTACCATACCATTTGTGAGCAGATTCTCTATGCACAAAATCATTCTCTCCACAGTAAGAACAACATATCCTCTTTTTAGCTAACCTGATAATATGATTAGTAGAGAAATACGTATCAGGTGTAGCAAAAAAATTACCTTTTCGAGCTCTGTTCTTTTTAACTTTTGATGTGGATGGAGATGATTTCTGATCCGCTTTTCCATCTAAAGAACCTTTAACAACCCAAACCATCTGATCTGTCCTTGATGGTTTTCCAAGAATTTTACTATTAGATTTAACTGTTCCATCAATAGTATGATTATAAAACAGATTTGTTGGACGAATCTGACTTGTATTAACAGTTTTAGATTTGACACTATTCTTTCTTGAAACTTTTTCAGATATAAAACTGGAAGCAGTTTTAAAAGAACAAATTGATTCAGTTGTCTTGTCAATAGGTGATTGATCTATCACATCCGCATAAATCTTTTCTGACAACTGAATATTTGCAACTTCCAGATCTTTTATCTTTTTAGATAAAAGATTCTTTTCTTCAAGAATTGTGTCAAATTTCACTTGTAAGTCAGATTTGGCCTTTTGTTCTTTTGACATATCAGATGATAGACCAGTTAATCTTTTTGAAAGCTTAGAAATTTCATTTTCAAAATTTTGGCGGTCAAGCTCAAATTCCTTTTCTAAGTTCTTGTTTTTAGCAGAAATTTCATTAAATATCCCAACATTTTTCTTTTCAGATTTCTTCTTTTCAATCTCAAAAGACTTATTCTTTTCTTGAAATAATTTCTTTTCTTTTTCAAGTAAGTCTTGTAAAACTGAGATTTTCTTGGGAAATTCAATTACTTTTTCATCAAGAACTTTCCTTTCCTTTGCAAATGTGTCTCTTTCTGTAATTAAAATTTTCTCAAACTCAGACACTTGCTTGGAAAGTTTCAAACATCTATGCTCTAAGTCTTTCTTTTTCTTGAAGAGCATTCTTGGAAAAATCAGACAGTTTCTGATTGTAAAGTTTCTCTAGACTAGCTTTTTCTTCAGCTTTATCCTTTTCTTTATCTGCCAGAAGACTTTTCATTAAATCAACATTCTTTGCTTCCATGGCATAAATCTTCTCTTCAAACTCTTTCAATTTGTTGAGTAGAGCAACTGATTCAGCTTTAGTGACTGAAAAATTATTCTCAGTTGTCTTCAGTTTGGTTTGAAGAAGATGTATCTCTCTTTCTCTCAATTTGATTTCTTTGTCATTTGTGCTGAGAATACCTGTATAATCAAATTTTGAATTATTAGTACATTTATCACAAACAGAAGATTTGTCAGAATTTAACAATTTAGAATTAAAATCATGAATCTGCTTTTTAAGGGCTGCATTCTGAATTTTCAACTTGTCTAGTTCAGCCTCAATTGCTTCAGCCTCAATTACAGGTATTTTCGGCATATACATGATTGCCACATCTCTCCCAGCTAAAACAGTTGACATCTTGACTAGATTTAAGAAATAATACTGATAATAAGCTTGAAAACAGTAGATCTCCCAAAAGATTCAGAAACAGTTGACTAGAAGAGTCAAACCCAGATTATCACAAAAACAGATTTCCTAAAAAAATCACAAGTATAAAACTCGCAGAGAGTTGGAACTCGCAGAAAGCAGAAACTCGCAAGTCACTATTCCCAAACTTCTCGCTAAACGCCTTGTGCGCGAAACAGAAACTCGCAGAACACTAAGAGCGCGAAGTGAGAAACTTGCAAATAATGTTGAGCGCGAAGTGACTTCTCGCAAGGTACTGTGTGCGCGAACTTGACTTGTAAAATTTTCGAAACTCGAATTTCTCGCAAACGAATGTAAACTCGCACGCTAGTGGAAACTCGCAGAAGCCTTTGCGAGAACCGTACTTAGAAAAAATTTGAACATCTTGAAACGCGCAGAATGCAAACTCGCAAACAAGAAACTCGCAGAACAAACAATGAAACCCTTTGCGCAAACATAATTCTCGCAAGTTGTACTATGCGCGAACCTGCAAAACTCGCACAACAAGCATGAATAGTGTTTTGCGCGTTCTTCCTTAGCGCGAAACTCGGATCTTGCGAGTTCTTCCCTTTGCTTCTGAAAATCGATCCAAATCTTAATTTCCCTGCAAATCTCTTTATAAACACTTACAACAGGTTCGAAAATACAACTTGAACACAATTCGAACAAACAACTATGATCAAAATTGAAAATTACAGTGCGAATTTTTCAAAATACAGACTCTGTGTGTTCGTATATCTGAAAATCAAGAAAATCGAAAATTACATCAAATCAAGTGATTATTTCGTGAAATCGTGTGAATACAATGTGTTTACAATCACAAATCGATCACAACTATTACAAAGAAACACACTAATTTCAACAAAACAAGAAAATCTCGATCAAACAGGGAAAATTCAAGAATACGACTGTGTTCTTTAAATTTTCCAGAAATTGATCTGATTTGACAATCAAAACACTCTGAATTCTCTTAGGTAGGCTCTGATACCAATTGATAATGTCCAATTCAAGCTTAAGGAATCAATTAACAAGATTTTAAACAAGATTTTAGAGAGAGTGTTTAGAGAGAGAAAGTCACAAGTCTATTAATGTCACAAGAGTTATGCGTACAATGACAAGGGTTACAAGCTTCTCTCAAAGCTAAGCTATATATACTTCTAGACTTCTCTCAAACAATTACAAAATAACCTCACTACAAAGATTCTCTCAAAACATTAAAAGTCAAACATAAAGTCAAACAAATTGATCTAAACAAATACAGTAACAAGCTACATACTCTGCTTCAGCAGTTGAAGTGGAAACACAAAGTTGTTTCTTTGACGCCCAACTTACGAGCTTGTCTCCGAGAAATTGAATGTGACCCGATGTGCTTTTCTTGTCTAGCATACAACCTGCATGATCTGTGTCTGAATACACTGTTAGCTCAAAACATGTATCTTTAGGATACCACAAACCAAGATCTGCAGTTCCCTTCAAATATCTAAATATGCGTTTTACAACCAACATATGGGATTCTTTAGGTGAAGCTAGATATCTAGAACATAAGCATGTAGAGAACATAATATCTGGACGACTAGCCGTAAGTACATTAAAGAACCAATCATTCCTCTATAGGTTCTAACATCAACAGCTTTTCCCGAAAGATCAGCTCTGATTTTAGTTCCTGGTGCCATCGGGGTAGAAATTGGAGTATAATTTGACATATTAAATTTCTTTAAAATGTCAGCAAAATACTTCGCTTGATTTATAAAATCCCCGTGGAAAATTGTTTAACTTGTAATCCGAGAAAGAAGTTCATCTCTCCCATCATACTCATCTGAAAACGTGACACCATGAGGTTAGAAAAATTCTTATAGTACTTTGGATTAGTTGAACCAAATATGATATCGTCCACATATATTTAAATTAAAATGATATCAACTTTCTCCTTTTTAAAGAATAAAGTGGTGTCGATTTTACCTTTGGAAAACCCAGACTTGATAAGGAATTTGGATAACACGTCATACCAAGCTCGAGGGGCTTGTTTGAGTCCGTAAAGTGATTTGTGTAGAATATAGACATGATCAGGTTTTTCCGCACATACGAATCCTTCAGGTTGAGAAACATACACCTCTTCTTTTAATAATCCATTCAGAAAGGCTGTCTTGACATCAATCTGATAAACCGTAAAATTCTTCTGTGTAGCGTAGGCTAGGAACATCCTAATTGCCTCAATACGCGCAACTGGTGCATACGTCTCATCATAATCAATGCTTTCCTCTTGTCTGTATCCCTTAGCTACAAGTCTTTCTTTGTTTCGAATAACAACACCATCTTCATCCTTCTTATTTTTGAATACCCACTTGGTGCTAATAATTGTCTTTCCTTCAGGTCGGGGCACCAATCGCCAGACTTTAAGCGCTTCAAATTGGTTGAGCTCTTCTTGCATGGATGTAACCCAATCTGGATCACGAAGAGCTTTTGAAACTTTTGTTGGTTCTATTTTGCTCAGGAATTAATCAAATAAGCATTCATTTGCTGTTGCAGACCTAGTTTTCACTGGCTTTAACAGATCTCCAATAATTTGATGAACCAGGTGCGCTTTGGTCCACTTGTATACATGAGGAAGTGTATTAGATGTAGATTGATCATGTTGAACATCTAGATATCCACTTTCTTCTTCTTGTTCAGTATGGGGTTCAGTTGAAGTAATCGGTGTAGAAGTTTTAGTAGATTGGACATTTAATGTCTGTTGAGTAGGCATTACCGTACATCCAACTGATTGCGTAACTTCTGGATCGACAGTTTCATTAGAAACTTCAACTGAGTGAGTAGGTGTTTGAATTTGAGTTTCTTCCTAAATCGGGGAATCAAATTCAGTTGAGACATCTGAAGTGATTGGATGATGACTGCTTGAATCTTTAGATTTGTCAATCACAACAGGTTTAGTCAATTTAGAACCAAGAAACTCATCATAGAAAAATTCAAACAATAAGTGTAATTCATTAAATGAGATGTAGACGTTGACGCTTTATCAGAATTAGAAACTTTAACCGTAGGTTCTGGACTGATTTATCCAGAAGATAAAACTTCTGTTATAACGGGTTCTGAACTGCTTTGATCAGAAGCCATTTCTTCATCGAATGTGACATTTACGCTCTCCACCACTATTTTGTATTTCTTCATGTAAACTTTGTATGCAACAGATGTCTGAGAATATCCAATAAAAATGCCTTCATCAGCTTTCAGACTTAACTTGTTAAAGTTCTCCTTGTCATTCAGCACAAAACACCTGCCTCCAAAAATGTGAAAATGTTTAATGCTAGGTATTCTATTATTAATCAAAGCATATGGTGTTTTACCAAACCGACGATGAATTATTGAGCGATTTTGCGTATAACATGCAGTAGATACATCTTCAGCCCACAAAAATAAAGGTAGATCGGACTGGCTTAGCATCGTTCGTGAAGCCTCGACAAGAGTCCGATTTCGTCGTTCAACTACCCCATTTTATTCCAGAGTTCTGGCAGCAAAAAATTGATGTGTTATCCCGACCGATTCGAGATAATCGTCAACAATTATGTTCTTGAATTTTGTGCCATTATCAGTTCGAAGAAGCTTAATTGTCTTCTGCAAGTTCACTTGAACGGTCTTTAAGAATGAGATGATGACATCGGGCGTCTCATCTTTTGATCTTAGAAATTTGACCCAAGTGTATCTTGAATAATCATCCACAATCACCAAAACGTATTTCTTGCCGTTTATGCTTTGAGTTCGCATTGGACCACAGAGATCCATATGCATCAGTTCTAAAGGAGTACTTGTGCTTGGTTTAGGCTTAGGCTTATGAGAAGCTCTTTTCATTTTACCTTTCTCACACGCAACACACAGATGTTCTTTGACATATTTCAGCTCAGGTAAACCTTTGATCAGATTGCCAATCACCAACTTATTGATATATCGGAAGTTGAGATGATATAGCCTTCTATGCCATAACCAACTCTGTTGCATAGAGGCTTTAGAAAGTAAACACACCGCATTATCAGTCTTGACTTTTGACAGATTGATCGTGTAGATGTTTGACTTCCACGTCCCAACCAAGAGTTCTTTACCATCTCCAGTTCTAACACAACATCGCTTGGCCTTGAAATTAACCTCTAAATCCTTGTCACGGAACTGACCAATGCTGAATAGGTTGTGTCCTAATCCTTCAACGTAGCTCACTTTCTTAATCGTAACATTTTCTTGCACGACATCTCCATATCCCAATATTGGTGAAAACTGGTCATTCCCAAATCTGACATTCCCGCAGAATTTCTCTGTATAATTAGATAAAATATCTTTCTGCCTGATCATATGCTTGGAGCAACCAAAATCCAAGTACTGCATATGACGGGTCTGCATATGATAAATCAAGGAACAACAGGTTTAGGTACCCATTTATAGATGGGTCCTAGCAAGTTAGCACATGATTTTGGCATCCATTTGAATTTGGACCCTTTAATCTTTTGAAAAACTTTTGAAATAGTATTATTAGAATAGACATGATATGATCCAAACCAATTATCAGAATATTGTCGAGATACAAAATCATTTCTACGATATGTGGAAGACTTATTACTAGACGAAGATAATTGGAGTAATTGCTTTATTGAATAAGACTTGTAAGAAGATACAAGTTTTGGTTTATGAGAAGCAATGTTATCAATTACATCAGTATCACTAACAACAATCCAATTACATTCAATATCAGAACATGATTTTGTAGTCTCATCAACTTTCTTCTTTGGTCTCCATTCTGATTTCACTTCATGCTTTTTCTTTTTTCACATCTGAAATACATGAATTTTGAAAGTTAGAACTGTGAGATTTAAAAGATTGTCTTTTCCTAGATTTACCACTGTTAATCTGTTTTTGTGAATGCCTATTCTTTTTCTTCTTACCTTTGGCATTTTTGGTACTCACAAAAACTGGTTTGTCAACTTTCGTTGATGATTCACCCTTTTCAAATACACTTGGTAAACCTTTGGAATTCACAATAAATTGAGAATGATCTGGAAGTTTTGCATTAAAATCAAATTGATCAACACATTCATCAAAACAATCATCAGAGTTTAGAAAATCAAACTCTTCATCTAACAAAGCGCTAACATCATTTGATTTAGAAACTTTGGAAGACTTTGAGAAATCAATGTTTATAAAAACAGTTGAAAATACCATTTGTTCTGGTCCAGTAAAAAATTCTCTCTTCTTCAAGAGTGTTCTCAAGTTTAGAAATTTTACTTTCTAAAATGAGTGGAGGAACATAAAATTTTTCTTCAATCGGTTTTGCCCCCATTTCCTCTTCCTCATCTGATGATTTTGTCCATTTAATTCTGAGTCGAGGATATTTAGGTGCCAATTTTAGAAATTCAAAATCTTATAATGTAGGCACTTTAGAAATACCCTTTTTCAAATAATGTGGGTTATCGTAACCAATACCCCAACATTCACTACTCTCTTTTGGTTTATTAAGATGAATGGTTTGTTCAGTTTGACCTCTAGTATAAAGTTTTTCTTCCAAAAACACTCACTTTTTCAACCAAAGACTTGTTTTCTTTCTTTAAAGATAAGCACTTTTTAGCAACCTCTTTGATCTCAAGTTCACACAATTTGGATTTTGAGGATGTTTCAGACAATTTATTATGGATTACAGTCTATTCCCTAGCATTGGTATCAATATTTTTATGTAAAGTCTCAATCAATACATTCTTCTTAGCAATGTCATTGTTGAGTTTTAGTATTTATTGGTTTTTCTTTTCAATGATACCTTTTGAGTGTTTAAGTTTAGACTGTAAATCCTGAAGTTCAATCATCATGGATTGCATTTGAGTTAAGAAATCATATTCAGACATATCACATACCTCTAAAGTGTCCTCCTAATCAGAAACTTCTTCAGTTACATTCTGACCCATGAAGCACATATGGGCAGTTACTTCCTTGTCACTTTCAGGCTCAGAGTGATCCAACCACAAGTCATCTTCAGCCATTAATGCTTTGCCAGCTTCTTTCTGCTTGGCCAGAAGCATCTTGTTCTTGTAGTATTCAGAATTGCGAACTTTTGGCTTCCGACAATCTTTAGCAAAATGGCCTACTTTGCCATAGTTATATCACTTGACTGGTTCAACCTCTTTCTTCTCCTCATATCTATTCCCATATTTCTTTGCTTCAGGAATCTTTTCTTCAAACCTTCTACTTTCTACTCTCTCTTTGTTCTCAAAATTCTTTGACCCCGATGAATATCGTTGACTGTTTGAACCTGACTTCTTGTAAAATTTCTTTTAGAAAGCCTTGGTCAACAGTAGCATTGCTTGCTTTAGATTCTCTCCGTCATCTGAATCAGAATCATCACTATTCTCTTCAACCGATTCAGACACCATCACCTTCTTCTTCTTCTTCTTCTTCTTCAGACTCATTGATCTTTTCTCATTTCTTTTAACCACTAAGGCAACTGGATCAACTATCGGTTTCTCAACTTTATACTTTTCATCTCTAATCTCCTCTACCTCTACCTCATTCTGTCTCAGAGTCTTATACACTTCATGTAAAGGAATCTCAATGAGATCTTTCATCTGCTTCATCTAACGAGTAAATCTTGTCCACTTAGGCTGTAAGATACTTAGAAACTTCACATTTAGTTCAATCAGAGACTTCTTTACTCTGTTTTTGCTAAGCTCATTCAGAAGAGTATCAAATCTGTCATAAGTAGCCTCAAGATTTTCACCTTCTTTTGCTTTAAACTCTTCATAGTTATTGATACAATTTAAAACTTTTAGCTGATTGCCTATCTTTGATCCTAACATCATCTTCTTCAGTTGATCCCACATTTATTTTCCTATAGCATTGTAGCTATCTATCTTCACATAGATCTCATTGGGAATACCTTGAAGTAGAAAAGATCTGGCTAGTCTGTCAGCTTTGTGTCTCTTTTTCTGTTCATCAGAATATTCATCTACATCCATTGGATATTCTTTGTTCACTACCTCCTCTCCACCAGCTTCTGTAGAATGAATCTTTGTTGGAGGTTTCATCACTCCTTCTTTCAAAGATAACCTGATGTAATCTCTAAGTTCATTTCTGTCTATGAAGTCCAAGAATCTATCTTTCCACTGCTCATAATCTCCTTCGAATAAAATTGGTGGCTTGACATTGGTTCCAATAGCAAGAGCATCCCTCGAAGTCATCCTGACAAATAAACTGTAAAATAAGAACTTAAAATGATCGTTAGTTCAAAAGAAATAAGTATTCAGCAAAATCTTAGAAAAATTTTCAGAAAATAAATTTCCAAAAATTCTCACACCACTGAGCTTAGAAATTCGTAGAACACTTAGAAATTCGCAGAACATGAACAATTATGTTAAAGCACAATTTTATTGGATTCAAGATCATCAAATACTGAAGATGGAAATCTGAAGTTAAAGCTGGAAAAGTCGTCTCAACAAATAGTCTAGGGTTCTTTTTTGTAATAATAGTCAAAGTTTATTTTCCGTAATTTATTATTAGTCTTTTATTATTAAATAAGTTTATTTTAGCTGTTGGGCCTAAACCTTGTCAAGCCCATTAGGTTCTTAAGCCTATGTTTAAATAGGTTTATTAGTGGTAATTAGGGTAGAGTTGATCATAATTGAGAATTAGCCGTATATTGGAAATATAGAGAGAGGTCGCTGTGAACAAGAGGAAACAGAGAGATAGATCGGTTCATCAAAAACTTTGTAATCCTTTGAATCAATTGAATAATCATATCAGGTTTGCATTATCGTTATTGCTTATTTGTTTACTTGATTGAATGATTGCTTATTGGGACACACAATTGGTATCAGAGCACGTTACAGATTGAATTGAATGAGTTTTGTTCGGTTCTGTTTTCTGTCAAAGATTCATAATTTTTATTGTGTGATTGTTCTTTCAAGTGTTTATTGATTGGATTGTGTTTGTTTAGCATATTATCGTGTTTGGGTATTGGTTGATTTGAATATTGCTTCGATTTTGATTATCAAAGTGATGATTTTTGTTTTCTGGGTTCGTTTTTGAGTCGACACTGTGTCATAAATCGATTTATTCTGAAAGTGGTTTTTAATGAAATTAACTGATTGCAATCTGTTCTAGTCGGTAAATTGATCGAATTGGCAAAGTTTGGTAGTTTAATTCGAGTTTTCGAGTGTTTTCTGGACTGATTTGTGTTTATGGGTCGAAGAACATCAAGAACATACCGGTCGCTCGACATTCATATCGGTCGACTTGGTTTGCGTTTCACGCTATACCGGTCTTTGTTTATATCGGTCCTTTCACTATCGGTCGACCACACCTTATCGGTCGACCGGTACACACAGTCCACTTCGGTCTAAGCTATATCGGTCTAATCTATTTCCGGTCGAAGACCTATATCGGTCTAAGCACACTGTCAGTCGAACAACCATCCGGTCTTACATATTATCGGTCGAAGGTATATCGGTTCATAGCATCATACCGGTCTTTGAACTTCCTCGGTCGAACAAGTGTCCGGTCGAACAAGTATACGCAAACCTCCACCTTGCGCATCGGCCTTGATATGCAAACCTCACTTTGCGCATCGGCCTTGATACGCAAACCTCACTTTCCGCATCGGCCTTGACACGCAAACCTCACTTTGCGCATCGGCCTTGATACGCAAACCTCATTTTGCGCAACGACCTTGATACGCAAACCTTCACTTTGCGTAAGTACTGTTCACACTATTCACTGTTCACTTTTGCGAATTTTGTTCCAGGTTTGCACAGTTCGATTTTTCAATTTTTTGCAAACTATAATATGGCCTCTAAATGTCCAAATTTTAGCGGGACCCCCGTGCTAAGTCTGCGAAGGGGGACAAAGTTCTGTTCGTGATCAGATTTTTCTGAATTTCATTCTAAGATTTTCAGTATTGTGTAATTTTATCTGGGCTAACGATCAAAGATCAATTTCTTATTGCTTATCTATATCAGAATGAATTCTAGTGAAACTCCTTCAATCAGTACTGATGAGAAGCCACCGGTACTTTTCAAAGGAGAGTATGATGCATGGAAAAATCAGTTCATAGATTTCATTGATAAACATGCATTAAGGGATCTTATTAGAATATCTCTGAGGGAAGGGTGTATGACAACTCCAAGGAAAGTTTTTAATCTTATAAATGATAATGGAGAAAGAGAAGAAAAAGAGCTTCCATTACCACTCAATATGTACTTAGACGAGCAAAGAAAAAGGCATGAAGCTGACAAATTATCTCGATCTTTTCTAATGAAAGGAATGTCAAAAGAGATTTCAAAAGAGATCTTCTTTACATTAGACAGTAAAAAGGCTACAGGAAAGTTGTTATGGGAACATATTGAGAAGATTGAGACAGGACCAAAGTTGTCTTCAAGAGTAAAGTTTCTGGAATTTGAGAACTCTCATCTAAAAGAAAAGATCTCTGCCTTGGAAGCTCAAATCCAGAAACTAGATTCTGTTGAGAACAATGAGAAAGTGAATGATTTGGAGAGTACACATGCAAATCTTCAAAAGAAGATATCTGATCTGGAGAAAAAGATGGCCAAAGAAAGATCTGAGTTTGAGTTTGAAAAGAAAGCGTTTGTAAAGAAATTCTCAGACTTTTCGAGAAAAAGTGCAGAAGAGAAGAAAGCGGTTGAGCTGAAATGTTTAAAGCTGTCAGGATCGAATTCTCAACAAGAATTAATTCTCAGAAACAATATCAAAGAAGTTTGCGGAATAACACTTTGATATTCAATGAAATCAACACAGTAAATATGAAGAACAAACTGTAAACTTGTATTGAATGCTTTGAAGTTACAAGATTACACACTCAACCTCAATATTGATGAACAAGCTCACCAATACGAATTCTACTTCTCTAGAATTAGGATCTATGCCTTGAGGTTGTTTTTTCTCTCTAGAACTTAGAATTAATTTTTTCTAAAACTATTCTGTATCTTCTATACATATACTAAACAAAAAGATAATTACAAAAAATAAACATATCTTCAGTATATCTTCCATGTATATCTCTAAGCTTCCATGTATATCCTTTCATGCGAATCTTCATCATATAAGCAGTATTAATCTTCAGCAGTATTAAATTTCTTCTAGCAGCATTAACTACTAAGCAGCACTAACCACTAGCAGTACTAACTAGCTAAGCAGTACTAACTTTGTTCAAGCAGCACTAACTTTGACTAGCAGTATTAATAGTACTAGCAGTAGTAACACTCAGCAGTATTAACCTTTAAGTCTTCTAGCAGTAGTAACTTTGATTCAGCAGCATTAACCATACTTGATGAATTCTTCAGTTCCCAACAAAAGCTTTCTCAAAAGACTTCTGAATTTGAGAAAGTAATTATTCTGGAAAAGGGAAAAATTTGCCAAAGAAAAGAAGGCCATTGAAAAGAAGAACACTGGATTCTTTAAAGAAATATCCGGCCAGAGAAATGATGCTGAGAAGGGATTTGAAGAAGAGAGAAATTTCTTTGAAGCTGAGATTAGAATGCTGACTGTCAAGCTATCTGAATTATCTGAAAGTGCCTTGAAAGATCAAAAAGCAAAGTCTGAATTCAAGAAATAGATTGACCAACTTGTTAAAGAAATAGACAGCTTTGCTTCAAAGATTAAAGAGCTTGAAAGGATTGTTTCAAAGGTGGTCGTGACTGAGCAAACGACTCCAGAGTCACAAATCCACACACCTAGAAATAATTCAGCTGACTTCAAAAAGACAACCTCAAGTTGACATTTGAAATATGTTTCTTCAAGAAGGTTAGTCAATTCATTTGATCAGATTCGTACTACTAACATTTTATTTGATGACAATGTAGATTGTTCAGATACATACAGAAGTAGAAGAAGAATAAGAAGAAGAAGAAGAAGAAGAAGAAGAAGAAGAAGAAGAAGAAGTTACGAAGAAGAAGAACTGGTATGGAAGAAGAAACCAGTTGAAAATGAGAAGAAAGACGAGAAAGGAAAGAAGTCATGTGTACATAACCATAATGCCGAGAAGAACAATGCGCATAAAGGTAAAACTGAACATATCTATACGAGAGATCAATTAATCAGGTTGTCAGGTAAGCAATTCTATTGTTCTTACTGTCGTACACATGATCTTCTTCATAAAAAAAGTGATCATTTATGGTATGGTTCTTACTCATTTACTCCCATAAGAACTGCAACTAACAAACATGGACCCAAATACCAGTGGGTACCAAAGAAAAAGGATGAATCTGTGTTGCAGGCACCTACTGTCAAGGGGGAGTAAGAGAACGGAGGCTTCTAAGTAAATCAGCTTAGGACCCATACTTCAACGAAGTTTGACTTCTAAAGACAATAGTTTAGGACTCGTACTTCAGTGATCAAAAGACCTTACTCCTGTGCTGATATGAGAATTGTACTCCAAATCTCGATTGAGAAAATCAACCATCAAGGGGGAGTACATACTTTTCTGAAATTTTATGCATCTGTCAGATATGAAAATAAACATTTCAGGGGGAGTCAATGTTTATATTTTTCATTGATAATTTTTCTGATGCATAATTTCAGGGGGAGTAAAGGTGATGACTTCTGATGACTTCTAAGTATTCAATGTGATTTAAATCCAAAGTCACTGTATATACTCCACTAATTTCATATAGAGTCCAACTGTTGACTGACTTGAATACATCCTTGATCACATGCTTTACTTCTTCAGGTTTGAACATCATGCACAGATACTCCATTACTAGTTTTGTAATTGAAATCCCTGGAGCCTTTAGTATATCTGCATACAACTTCATTCCTATCTCAAACATCTCTTCAAGATCTGACCTGGAGCATGTTCTGACAATTTTTGCCCATGTGTTGAACACTTCATACTTTTCATCCTTCCTTTTTAGCCTTATGTATTCCTTTCCATCCACTGTCAATGTATCCCAGTGAATGACCTCAGGAGGCTTAACTCCTACAGGTTCTGCTGAAATTGGTTTAGGCACTTTGTCCATCACTACCATATACAAATTTACATCATCTGTGTTTGTTGGCTCTTTCTGTTTAGATGACTCAGGTGCCCCTTCTTCTTCAGCAGTCTTCTCAGCCTCTTCTTCAGATACTCTAGGCTTCTTGATTGACTTTCTTCTAGCCATCATCTTTGTTCTTTTTAAAGTCTTTAGACTTTCTCCCAGAGTGGCCTCTTTCTTAGGGGGTGTTTCTTGCTCATCTGGAAATGGCTTTTGACAATCAAAGTCATTACTTTCTTTCATCCTCTTCTCCATCTCCACCCTAGCAGTTTCATTTCCCTGAAGCTTTAACATCTCTGACTCATACAGCTCTTTGATCTTCTCAAAAGACATTTTGGAGAACATCTCCTTTTTGACTCCTACAGCACCTTTGAGAAATATAATCATCTTGTTTCTCTCTTGGGTACCTAGGAATGTCCTTGAGGGTTTTCTCTTCTTTGTAGCTGCTTTTACTACCACTGCTTTCTTCATAGCTGCATCTTTCTTCTGTGCAATTTCAGTTGCCAGACTCAGTTGATAAGCTTCATTCAGTTCAGCAGCTAGAGCTTTTGCTATCTCTCTGTCCTTTTCCATCTGAACTCTTTCTTCCTCCTCAATGTCATCTTGCATCTTTCTAGCTAGGGCTTCATCTGATTCAACCAACCTTTGCTTTTTGATTGGTTGATCAGATTCCACCATCTTTGCTTTTCCTTTGTCTTTGCTCATTGCCTTCTTACTGTTATCTTTCTTGATCACTTCACCTTGTTCTTTGATGATTACTCCTTTGGTCTTTGAAGTGACCTTGGGAGTATCATTCTTGGCTTTAAGTAAGGTTTCTGCAATCTCAAGATCTGTTAAAACTTCTTTCACAGTTTCTGCTGCTTTATTAATGTCAGCAGTAGTAACTGTTTCTGCTGCTTCTTGTGTTTCTATTGGCACTGAATTTCTTTGTGTTTCTGCTTCCTGCTCCCCCTCAACATTAAATTTCTCTCCATCAAGCTCCCCCTTTCTTGTGGCTTCTTCCATGTTGATCTCCCCCTTTTTGGGAGCATCATTCTCAGTGTTCCTTCTCCTTAGTTGGAATTGCTTTCTCTTCTTCCTCTGTACCAGACTTAGCACCATCTTCTTCAGCTTAGCAATCTGTACTTGTTGGGACAGAATGACCAGCTTCATCTCCTCTATTTCTTTTCCTTGTTTCATAACATCTAGGTTGATGTTTCCCATGGTTTCCATCAATTCCTGGTAACTATATCTGTCCTCACCTTCTCTAGAAGTGTTACCCTCCTTTGAAGGATCATTGGATCTTTTAGTAGTGGAAGTCTTCTGCCTAGCAGAAGCACTATCCACCCCTGTGGTTTCTTGGCACCAGGGACCTTCGAATGATTGCTCATTCAAAGTTGCCATGGGGGAGGTCTTATTTATGTTACCACTTTCCTCCTCTGTGCTAGCAGGAGTAGTGGCAGCCTCATCACCCATATGCTCTACCTCCTCCTCAGAGAGCACCTCCTTTGGGTTGGGAGACACCCTTGTGGATTCCCTTTGAATATTCTCTACTGGAGAATGCTCCAATAGAGGGCTTAAAGGCTTGGGGGATGATGGTACAAGAAGGGAAGGAGCCTTCTTTACCTGTTTCCTCTTGTAAGTTTGGGTGATAGGAGAGGTTGGTTTTTCAAGAAGGGACTGGGGAATAGATTTTGAGAGGGAAGGTTGGGATTGGCTAGCAGTGGGTTGGTCTGATGGGGGCCTTGACCCTGCTGCCATACCTTCATTGGTTTGGGACACCACCATCATTGTAGAGAACAATGGGGTGTCAACTCCTTCAGAGTCCCCAACAGATCTTCTCATATTTGAGAAAACCTTGCCTTTGGGGGGTTTAGGTACATATACCCCAACAGGTTGAGGTATATCCGTCAATTCATGAGTAATAACTTCTTGAACAAACCTGGGATACATAAAGAAGCTCTTTTTGTTTCCCATGTTTGAGACAAGATCACTGAAAATCATTTTAGAAAAGTTATACTTTCTGGCAGTGGACAAGCACACCAAAGCATAAGCAATAGTGCTGCTGAACTCACTCCATCCAGTAGTCTTCTTGGAGATACAGTGCATGAGAGTATGGACAAAGAAACGCCATTGGGGTGAAAATTTGGCTTTTGAGAATTTGAAAACACCCAATGGGCCTCCATACCCCATTCTTGTAATATTTGAAAACAGTTCATCGTTTGGGATAGAAGTTATACCAGAGGCATCGTCTAGACGTAGACTGATGCGAATAACCTCTTCAGTAACTGTTAGTGATTGATCACAGATTCTTGTCTTGATCATTTGCACACCATTCTCAACAACAATGGTGGCATGAGCCCAGAACTGCCTTTGATGCTCGATATAGATTGTAGGGGATACAATTAGAGCATGAGCAATATGGCTTGACTTGAGGAAATCCACAATCTGATGAAATCCTGCAGCTTGCTTTGGCTTTTGTAGCATCGCAATCTCATTGTGCTCGTCGATGAATGTCATGGATGCCATTGATCTTAGTGAAAAGCTTGCCTGAAAACTTCGAACTTGAGAGGGAAAGGGTTTAGAGTACAAGAGAATAGTATGCAAAGAGTCGTTATGAACTTTTAGGCGGGCAAAGAGTATTTATAGTATTCGGAACATAAGCAGTATTAACCTAGAGCAGTATTAACTACTAGCAGTATTAACTGAAAGCAGTATTAACTACTAGCAGTATTAACTACTAGAGCAGTATTAACTACTAGCAGTATTAACTGAAAGCAGTATTAACTACTAGCAGTATTAACTACTAGCAGTATTAACGAACTAGCAGTATTAACTACCTAGCAGTATTAACTGAAAGCAGTATTAACTACTAGCAGTATTAACTGAAAGCAGTATTAACTACTAGCAGTATTAACTACTAGCAGTATTAACGAACTAGCAGTATTAACTACCTAGCAGTATTAATTGAAAGCAGTATTAACTACTAGCAGTATTAACCACTAGCAGTATTAACTGAAAGCAGTATTAACTAACTAGCAGTATTAACTAACTAGCAGTATTAACTGAAAGCAGTATTAACTAACTAGCAGTATTAACTGAAAGCAGTATTAACTAACTTACTCCTTTAAGCTTGTGAAACACTGAGTACTGCTATGCATATCCTGGAAAAGAAGATTAGTAACACCAAGAATAAAAATATACAGGTATAAAACCACTTTTTGAGAAGGGGCTTATTCAGAGTTGATCATTCCCACACTAGTTACCAAGAAAGTGAATCTACCCACATCAAAGGCTTTAGTGAATAGATCAGCAAACTGATTATCAGTGTGGACTTTTACAACTTGAATAAGTTTCTTTTCATTACAGTCTCTTATGAAGTGATACCTGATCTCAATGTGCTTTGTCTTAGAGTGCTTGACAGGATTATTCACAATGCTGATAGCACTGCTATTATCAATAAAAATGGGAGTGTGTAGAAAGGTTACCCCATAATCCAACATTTGATTCTGAATCCATAAGACTTGAGAACAGCAACTTGCAGCTGCTATGTACTCTGCCTCTGTTGTAGATGTGGACACTGTGGTTTGTTTCTTGCACTGCCATGAAACTAGTCTAGCACCCAAAAACTGACATCCTCCAGAAGTAGATTTTCTGTCCAAGTTTGCTCCACCTAGATCACTATCTGAGTATGCTATTAGGTCAAAGGGTGAGTCATGAGGATACCAAAGTCCCAATTTGGGTTGCCCTTTGAGATATCTGAATATCCTCTTAACAGCTTGAAAGTGAGATTGCTTTGGCCTAACTTGGAATCTTGCACATACACAGACTAGAAACATTATATCTGGCCTTGATGCTGTGAGATACATGAGAGAGCCAATCATGGATCTATAATGATGCACATCCATATCCTCCCCCTCAAGATCTGCTGTTATTTGCTTGTGTGTTTCCATAGGTGTGCTGGCAGGTTTTGACTCTAAGAAACCAAACTTGGTTAGAATGTCCTGCACATACTTGGATTGACAGATGAAGATGCCATCTGACTTCTGTTGAACTTGGAGTCCAAGGAAGAAAGTAAGTTCCCCCATGGAACTCATTTTGAACCTTTGATGCATTAGATCCTCAAACTCCTTGCACATGTTGTCTCTTGTAGATCCAAAGATATTGTCATCAACATAGATTTGGACCAGCAAGATATCCTTCTTCTTTCTCTTGATAAATAGAGTCTTATCAATGACTCCTCTTTCAAAGTCATTTTCCAAGAGATAGGATGACAGAGTGTCATACCATGCTCTTGGAGCTTGATGTAGCCCATAAAGTGCTTTCTTTAATTTGTATACCCTGTCTGGATAGCTTGGGTTTTCAAACCCTGGTGGTTGACAGACATATACCTCTTCTTCAATTGAGCCATAGAGAAAAGCACTTTTTACATCCATTTGATAGACTTTGAAGTTCATGTAAGAAGCATAGGCTAGGAATAATCTGATTGCTTCTATCCTAGCCACAGGTGCAAAAACTTCTTCATAATCTATACCCTCTTCTTGAGTATATCCTTGAGCCACTAGCCTTGCTTTGTTCCTTATGACAATACCTCTTTCATCTCTCTTGTTTCTGAAAATCCACTTTGTGCCAATTGCTCTGTGACCTTTAGGAAGGTCTACTAAATCCCATACATCTTGTAGCTTGAACTGTAACAGTTCTTCTTGCATTGCTTCTATCCAGCTAGATTCTTTCATAGCATCATGTGCCTTTTTAGGCTCAAGCTGGGATAGAAAACAAGAAAGGACTGTATGCTGTTGATCTTGCATTTCTTGAAGCCTGCTTTGATGTCTAGTCATCATAGGAGAAGAGATATCTCCTATTACCAGCTGTGGAGGATGATTCTTTTGAACTCTGGTGTTATGACTAGGTTCTTCATTCAGTCCAACCTCTAGATTAGAGTCATGCAACTCAACTGAAGTGTTTTCAGATGCCACTTCTGATTCTTTATTTTCTTGAGTCTCCTCATCTCTAGTTTCTTCTTCACTCTGATTTGGTCCAGTAAATGATTCCTTTTCACAGTCTTCAACAGAATTCACTGTGGGTATGGGAAATATCACAGATTTAGATATACTTTCTGAGGCTTGTGTGATCCCTGATCCTCCACTTCCTGTTCCTGTATAATCATCACTACTGAAACCAAAAGAATTAGTTAGTGAATCAATGTCAAATAGCCACTGAGGTCCAGACCCAACAGGATTTGGTGTGTTCTCATTGCATTTGACATTGTCACTTTCTTCAATTATTCTAGAAGATGAGTTAAAAACTCTGTAGGCCTTACTCTGAGATGAATATCCAACAAGAAATCCATCATCTGCTTTGCTATCAAACTTACCTAAGTGAGATTTGGTATTGAGAATTGTACAAGGACACCCAAAAGGTTTGAAGAAACCAATGAAAGGTTTTCTTTTATTTAAAAGCTCATATGGGGTCTTGTTCTTTTGCTTGACCACTAGAACTCTATTTTGGACATAACAAGCAGTATTAACTGCTTTAGCCCAGAAGGTAATTGGCAATTTTGAATCATCCAACAGAGATCTAGCAGCCTCTATTAGTGTCCTATTTCTCCTTTCAGCAATACCATTCTGTTGAGGAGTCCTAGGAGCACTATATTGCCTCTCAATACCTTTCTCTTCACAAAAGGTGTTTAGATCATGATTTTTAAACTCAGTTCCATTGTCTGATCTAATGACTTTTACTCTTTGATTAGTTTGGTTTTCAATTCTTAGAATAAAGGATTTGATAAGTCCACTTGTCTCATCCTTAGTCCTTAGAAAATATACCCAAGTAAATCTGGAGTAATCATCAACAATAACCAAGCAGTAAGATTTCTTGCCTATACTCATAACATTTGTAGGACCAAACAGATCCATATGCAGTAACTGGAGACAAGAAGAAATAGAATTTAACTCTTTGGTCTTATGAGAAGTTTTGTGCTGTTTGCCTTTAAGACAAGCAACACAATGATCATCACATGAAAAGACTTTTGAAGGTAAACCTCTTACAAGGTTGTTTTTAACAAGTTTGTTCATAGTCTTGAAATTCATGTGACACATCCTTCTGTGCCAAAGAGAGGATTCATCTACAGAAGCTTTTGAAACAAGACAATTTAGAGATGAATCACTATCAACATTGTCCATATCTAGACAGTAAACATTGTCCTTTCTTGGAGTTCTAAGTAGTATCATGCTTTCATCAACTACCTTGAACCCTGGAGCAAGGATCATACACTCAGTATTTGTAAATAATATACTATGTTGTTTGTCACAAACCTGTGATACACTTAACAGGTTGTACTTTAATTGATCAACATAGTAGACATCCTCAAATGTCATCTTACCTTTGGTGACATTACCTTTTCCACTTATCTTACCACCAGTAAGATTATCTCCAAATGCAACATGTCCTCCATTGATATGCTTGAAATCCTGAAGGCATGACATGTTGCCTGTCATGTGCCTAGAGCAACCACTATCAACATGCCATATGCTCTTTCCCTTTAGCTGTTGGTTGCCCTGCACATAAGATAGATCAGTTAGTATGAATTAGGAACCCAAGCCAAAGTGGTCTTGGGTACCCCTTTCTCATCAAAATACTTGCATTCTTTCTTGACAAGATTTTTGAACTTTAACTCCTCATTCTTGGAGTATTTTGTTACAACAATGGGCTTGGAAATATTTTTGCTAGAATCAGTACTGTTTTTAGAAATACTAACTGCCTTAGCAGTACTTGCATGCTTAGCAGCACTAACCTTGTTAGCAGTAGTAACTGTGTTAGCAGCAGTAACTGTGTTGGCAGTATTAACCTTTGAAGAGGTACTAACAGTATTAGCAGCATTAATATTTTCAGCAGTACTAACACAGGTAGCAGTAGTAACCATGTTAGCAGTACTAACAATTTTAGTGCTTCTAACCCTGTCATCAGTACTAACAGATTCAGTGTTTCTAGGCACCCACATTTTGACACTTTCTTTTAAAATCTTTTTCTTCATGGGGCCTTTCCTTTCATCATGTTTCTTTATCACATGTTTCTTTCCAGCCTTCCTATAACCAACAGGTTTTTGCACAAATCTTTGAAAGTTCATCTGTTGGTTAATAGGGTTATAGTAACAATACTTAGACAAATGATTTAACTTGCCACATATGAAACAAGGTTTTGGTCTATTGATTTTATTCAGATCAACTCCTTGTTTCTGAGCCCATTGATTATTCCAGTTTCTTTGATTTCCTCTTTTTAAACCAGAATTTAGGCTCTTGGCTTTACTACAATCACACTGTTTACAAGATCCAGGATTCACAACTGTGGTTTGTTTGTAATGGACCTTGTTATCCTTTCCTTTTGTCTGCTCTATCTCCTTGGACTTGGCCCAGATTTTCCCACATCCCTCATTGGTGATAATATTGTTTTCTAATGGTATCTTTTTACTCACATCATTATCCCTATACTCACTAGCTTCTTTCTCAGTTAAATCCTTAATTACTACTTCATCCAAAGGATCTATCTTAAAGGCTTTCTCAGATAAGTCCTTTTTCTCCTTGGTTTCTAACAAGTCTGAAGTAGGAGGGATATAATTGTTATTGTAAAGAGGAGGTGTATTTTTGTATCCAATACCAGGCTTCATCTTGTCATGAATCTGAGCCTTTAGAAGAGAATTCATTGCTTTTGAAGCATATGAAAACTTTTCTATGTCAAGTTTAACTTTAGACAGTTCCTCTTTCAGCCTATCACTCTCTTCTAAGGATTTAGACAGTTTGGTCTCTAACTCATTCTTTTCCCACTTCCAATAGTTTGTGTCATAAGAGTGTTGAAGTTCATTAGCTTGAAAGCCTTTGATTTGCTCTTCAAATCTCTCTACTATCAACACATACTCTCTTCTGTCCTTTTCTAATCTTTTGAGGTCATCACACATACTTTGATTGTGATCTCTGTATCTTGTGACAGTGTCAATGCAAGATTTAGTACAAAGATTAGAAATTACCTCAGAGGGAAGATCAGACACTTCTGCCATAAGAGCTTGATTCTGAATGGCTTCCTCAGCTTGATCACTCCAGTCAAATCCCATTCCTTGTTGAGAAACAAGGGCTTGAGCAGGATTCTTGTTTTGATTGTAGCCTCCATTCTGAGCTTGTTGGTTATTGTTGTTTGGAATAGCACTCCTGCATTCTCTAGCAAAGTGTCCTTTCATGTGACACTTATAACATTCCACCTTGGTCTTGTCAAAACCAGCTCCATCTTCTCTTCTTTGAGAGAAGTTATTCCTTCCTGTTCTTTTAATGAACTTCTTTACCCTCATTGATAACATGGCTATCTGCCATTTAATATCCATCTCCTCCAGATCATCAGGGTGAATTTGATCCAGATCATCATTAATCAAAGAATTGCTGCTATGACTGGACACAAAGGCTTCAAAGATAGTTTCAGTGCCTTTTTCTGAACTTACTCCACTGGCAATACTAACTGCTTCAGGGTTGGCAGTAGTATCAGTGGATGCTGAGAGGAGTGCAGCATTGTGGATATAACTAGAGGGCTTCTTCTTGGTTTCTACCTCAGTTTCAAAAACCCTTAGATCATTGTATAGATCATCAAGTTCTTTCTCTTCCAGATTGTCACTCTGTCTATATGAGACAGTGTACATAGTCCATTCATCTCCAAGAGATCTGAGGAACTTTCTGTTGATATCATCTTGTTCCATCTTTACTCCTACAGTAGCCAGTTCACCTATGAGTTTGTTGAACCTATCAAAAGTTTGAGTCATAGACTCATTCTTTGAGGAAGTGAAGTTCTCATACTGCTGCTTTAGAACATCTCTTTGGTTTCTTTTAATGCTTTTAGTTCCAGCAAATCTTTTCTCTAGAGCATTCCAGAGAATCTGAGCATCAGTGCAGTTGCAAAATTGATGCTGATATTCATTGGGGATGGCCAAGAGCAGAGTGCTTAAGGCCTTCATCTCTGTCTGTCTGATCTTCCTCTCACCATCTGTCTTTGGTGGAGGTCTTTTTCCATCTGCTCCTATCCTTCCAGCTTCAGAAGGACCATTCTCAATGATATCCCACATTGAGAAGTCAGTGAGAAGAATGTATTGTCTAATTCTGATCTTCCACATGTCAAACTCACTGGGTTTGAGCATTGGAACCTTAGAGACCAAAGTACTGCTTGATTCTGTAAGATTTTCCATGATGAACAGATGTTTCTGAGAGAGTTTCTGCTCTGATACCACTTGTCAGGATCGAATTCTCAACAAGAATTAATTCTCAGAAACAATATCAAAGAAGTTTGCGGAATAACACTTTGATATTCAATGAAATCAACACAGTAAATATGAAGAACAAACTGTAAGCTTGTATTGAATGCTTTGAAGTTACAAGATTACACACTCAACCTCAATATTGATGAACAAGCTCACCAATACGAATTCTACTTCTCTAGAATTAGGATCTATGCCTTGAGGTTGTTTTTTCTCTCTAGAACTTAGAATTAATTTTTTCTAAAACTATTCTGTATCTTCTATACATATACTAAACAAAAAGATAATTACAAAAAATAAACATATCTTCAGTATATCTTCCATGTATATCTCTAAGCTTCCATGTATATCCTTTCATGCGAATCTTCATCATATAAGCAGTATTAATCTTCAGCAGTATTAAATTTCTTCTAGCAGCATTAACTACTAAGCAGCACTAACCACTAGCAGTACTAACTAGCTAAGCAGTACTAACTTTGTTCAAGCAGCACTAACTTTGACTAGCAGTATTAATAGTACTAGCAGTAGTAACACTCAGCAGTATTAACCTTTAAGTCTTCTAGCAGTAGTAACTTTGATTCAGCAGCATTAACCATACTTGATGAATTCTTCAGTTCCCAACAAAAGCTTTCTCAAAAGACTTCTGAATTTGAGAAAGTAATTATTCTGGAAAAGGGAAAAATTTGCCAAAGAAAAGAAGGCCATTGAAAAGAAGAACACTGGATTCTTTAAAGAAATATCCGGCCAGAGAAATGATCCTGAGAAGGGATTTGAAGAAGAGAGAAATTTCTTTGAAACTGAGATTAGAAAGCTGACTGTCAAGCTATCTGAATTATCTGAAAGTGCCTTGAAAGATCAAAAAGCAAAGTCTGAATTCAAGAAATAGATTGACCAACTTGTTAAAGAAATAGACAGCTTTGCTTCAAAGATTAAAGAGCTTGAAAGGATTGTTTCGAAGGTGGTCGTGACTGAGCAAACGACTCCAGAGTCACAAATCCACACACCTAGAAATAATTCAGCTGACTTCAAAAAGACAACCTCAAGTTGACATTTGAAATATGTTTCTTCAAGAAGGTTAGTCAATTCATTTGATCAGATTCGTACTACTAACATTTTATTTGATGACAATGTAGATTGTTCAGATACATACAGAAGTAGAAGAAGAATAAGAAGAAGAAGAAGAAGAAGAAGAAGAAGAAGAAGAAGAAGAAGTTACGAAGAAGAAGAACTGGTATGGAAGAAGAAACCAGTTGAAAATGAGAAGAAAGACGAGAAAGGAAAGAAGTCATGTGTACATAACCATAATGCCGAGAAGAACAATGCGCATAAAGGTAAAGCTGAACATATCTACACGAGAGATCAATTAATCAGGTTGTCAGGTAAGCAATTCTATTGTTCTTACTGTCGTACACATGATCTTCTTCATAAAACAAGTGATCATTTATGGTATGGTTCTTACTCATTTACTCCCATAAGAACTGCAACTAACAAACATGGACCCAAATACCAGTGGGTACCAAAGAAAAAGGATGAATCTGTGTTGCAGGCACCTACTGTCAAGGGGGAGTAAGAGAACGGAGGCTTCTAAGTAAATCAGCTTAGGACCCATACTTCAACGAAGTTTGACTTCTAAAGACAATAGTTTAGGACTCGTACTTCAGTGATCAAAAGACCTTACTCCTGTGCTGATATGAGAATTGTACTCCAAATCTCGATTGAGAAAATCAACCATCAAGGGGGAGTACATACTTTTCTGAAATTTTATGCATCTGTCAGATATGAAAATAAACATTTCAGGGGGAGTCAATGTTTATATTTTTCATTGATAATTTTTCTGATGCATAATTTCAGGGGGAGTAAAGGTGATGACTTCTGATGACTTCTAAGTATTCAATGTGATTTAAATCCAAAGTCACTGTATATACTCCACTAATTTCATATAGAGTCCAACTGTTGACTGACTTGAATACATCCTTGATCACATGCTTTACTTCTTCAGGTTTGAACATCATGCACAGATACTCCATTACTAGTTTTGTAATTGAAATCCCTGGAGCCTTTAGTATATCTGCATACAACTTCATTCCTATCTCAAACATCTCTTCAAGATCTGACCTGGAGCATGTTCTGACAATTTTTGCCCATGTGTTGAACACTTCATACTTTTCATCCTTCCTTTTTAGCCTTATGTATTCCTTTCCATCCACTGTCAATGTATCCCAGTGAATGACCTCAGGAGGCTTAACTCCTACAGGTTCTGCTGAAATTGGTTTAGGCACTTTGTCCATCACTACCATATACAAATTTACATCATCTGTGTTTGTTGGCTCTTTCTGTTTAGATGACTCAGGTGCCCCTTCTTCTTCAGCAGTCTTCTCAGCCTCTTCTTCAGATACTCTAGGCTTCTTGATTGACTTTCTTCTAGCCATCATCTTTGTTCTTTTTAAAGTCTTTAGACTTTCTCCCAGAGTGGCCTCTTTCTTAGGGGGTGTTTCTTGCTCATCTGGAAATGGCTTTTGACAATCAAAGTCATTACTTTCTTTCATCCTCTTCTCCATCTCCACCCTAGCAGTTTCATTTCCCTGAAGCTTTAACATCTCTGACTCATACAGCTCTTTGATCTTCTCAAAAGACATTTTGGAGAACATCTCCTTTTTGACTCCTACAGCACCTTTGAGAAATATAATCATCTTGTTTCTCTCTTGGGTACCTAGGAATGTCCTTGAGGGTTTTCTCTTCTTTGTAGCTGCTTTTACTACCACTGCTTTCTTCATAGCTGCATCTTTCTTCTGTGCAATTTCAGTTGCCAGACTCAGTTGATAAGCTTCATTCAGTTCAGCAGCTAGAGCTTTTGCTATCTCTCTGTCCTTTTCCATCTGAACTCTTTCTTCCTCCTCAATGTCATCTTGCATCTTTCTAGCTAGGGCTTCATCTGATTCAACCAACCTTTGCTTTTTGATTGGTTGATCAGATTCCACCATCTTTGCTTTTCCTTTGTCTTTGCTCATTGCCTTCTTACTGTTATCTTTCTTGATCACTTCACCTTGTTCTTTGATGATTACTCCTTTGGTCTTTGAAGTGACCTTGGGAGTATCATTCTTGGCTTTAAGTAAGGTTTCTGCAATCTCAAGATCTGTTAAAACTTCTTTCACAGTTTCTGCTGCTTTATTAATGTCAGCAGTAGTAACTGTTTCTGCTGCTTCTTGTGTTTCTATTGGCACTGAATTTCTTTGTGTTTCTGCTTCCTGCTCCCCCTCAACATTAAATTTCTCTCCATCAAGCTCCCCCTTTCTTGTGGCTTCTTCCATGTTGATCTCCCCCTTTTTGGGAGCATCATTCTCAGTGTTCCTTCTCCTTAGTTGGAATTGCTTTCTCTTCTTCCTCTGTACCAGACTTAGCACCATCTTCTTCAGCTTAGCAATCTGTACTTGTTGGGACAGAATGACCAGCTTCATCTCCTCTATTTCTTTTCCTTGTTTCATAACATCTAGGTTGATGTTTCCCATGGTTTCCATCAATTCCTGGTAACTATATCTGTCCTCACCTTCTCTAGAAGTGTTACCCTCCTTTGAAGGATCATTGGATCTTTTAGTAGTGGAAGTCTTCTGCCTAGCAGAAGCACTATCCACCCCTGTGGTTTCTTGGCACCAGGGACCTTCGAATGATTGCTCATTCAAAGTTGCCATGGGGGAGGTCTTATTTATGTTACCACTTTCCTCCTCTGTGCTAGCAGGAGTAGTGGCAGCCTCATCACCCATATGCTCTACCTCCTCCTCAGAGAGCACCTCCTTTGGGTTGGGAGACACCCTTGTGGATTCCCTTTGAATATTCTCTACTGGAGAATGCTCCAATAGAGGGCTTAAAGGCTTGGGGGATGATGGTACAAGAAGGGAAGGAGCCTTCTTTACCTGTTTCCTCTTGTAAGTTTGGGTGATAGGAGAGGTTGGTTTTTCAAGAAGGGACTGGGGAATAGATTTTGAGAGGGAAGGTTGGGATTGGCTAGCAGTGGGTTGGTCTGATGGGGGCCTTGACCCTGCTGCCATACCTTCATTGGTTTGGGACACCACCATCATTGTAGAGAACAATGGGGTGTCAACTCCTTCAGAGTCCCCAACAGATCTTCTCATATTTGAGAAAACCTTGCCTTTGGGGGGTTTAGGTACATATACCCCAACAGGTTGAGGTATATCCGTCAATTCATGAGTAATAACTTCTTGAACAAACCTGGGATACATAAAGAAGCTCTTTTTGTTTCCCATGTTTGAGACAAGATCACTGAAAATCATTTTAGAAAAGTTATACTTTCTGGCAGTGGACAAGCACACCAAAGCATAAGCAATAGTGCTGCTGAACTCACTCCATCCAGTAGTCTTCTTGGAGATACAGTGCATGAGAGTATGGACAAAGAAACGCCATTGGGGTGAAAATTTGGCTTTTGAGAATTTGAAAACACCCAATGGGCCTCCATACCCCATTCTTGTAATATTTGAAAACAGTTCATCGTTTGGGATAGAAGTTATACCAGAGGCATCGTCTAGACGTAGACTGATGCGAATAACCTCTTCAGTAACTGTTAGTGATTGATCACAGATTCTTGTCTTGATCATTTGCACACCATTCTCAACAACAATGGTGGCATGAGCCCAGAACTGCCTTTGATGCTCGATATAGATTGTAGGGGATACAATTAGAGCATGAGCAATATGGCTTGACTTGAGGAAATCCACAATCTGATGAAATCCTGCAGCTTGCTTTGGCTTTTGTAGCATCGCAATCTCATTGTGCTCGTCGATGAATGTCATGGATGCCATTGATCTTAGTGAAAAGCTTGCCTGAAAACTTCGAACTTGAGAGGGAAAGGGTTTAGAGTACAAGAGAATAGTATGCAAAGAGTCGTTATGAACTTTTAGGCGGGCAAAGAGTATTTATAGTATTCGGAACATAAGCAGTATTAACCTAGAGCAGTATTAACTACTAGCAGTATTAACTGAAAGCAGTATTAACTACTAGCAGTATTAACTACTAGAGCAGTATTAACTACTAGCAGTATTAACTGAAAGCAGTATTAACTACTAGCAGTATTAACTACTAGCAGTATTAACGAACTAGCAGTATTAACTACCTAGCAGTATTAACTGAAAGCAGTATTAACTACTAGCAGTATTAACTGAAAGCAGTATTAACTACTAGCAGTATTAACTACTAGCAGTATTAACGAACTAGCAGTATTAACTACCTAGCAGTATTAATTGAAAGCAGTATTAACTACTAGCAGTATTAACCACTAGCAGTATTAACTGAAAGCAGTATTAACTAACTAGCAGTATTAACTAACTAGCAGTATTAACTGAAAGCAGTATTAACTAACTAGCAGTATTAACTGAAAGCAGTATTAACTAACTTACTCCTTTAAGCTTGTGAAACACTGAGTACTGCTATGCATATCCTGGAAAAGAAGATTAGTAACACCAAGAATAAAAATATACAGGTATAAAACCACTTTTTGAGAAGGGGCTTATTCAGAGTTGATCATTCCCACACTAGTTACCAAGAAAGTGAATCTACCCACATCAAAGGCTTTAGTGAATAGATCAGCAAACTGATTATCAGTGTGGACTTTTACAACTTGAATAAGTTTCTTTTCATTACAGTCTCTTATGAAGTGATACCTGATCTCAATGTGCTTTGTCTTAGAGTGCTTGACAGGATTATTCACAATGCTGATAGCACTGCTATTATCAATAAAAATGGGAGTGTGTAGAAAGGTTACCCCATAATCCAACATTTGATTCTGAATCCATAAGACTTGAGAACAGCAACTTGCAGCTGCTATGTACTCTGCCTCTGTTGTAGATGTGGACACTGTGGTTTGTTTCTTGCACTGCCATGAAACTAGTCTAGCACCCAAAAACTGACATCCTCCAGAAGTAGATTTTCTGTCCAAGTTTGCTCCACCTAGATCACTATCTGAGTATGCTATTAGGTCAAAGGGTGAGTCATGAGGATACCAAAGTCCCAATTTGGGTTGCCCTTTGAGATATCTGAATATCCTCTTAACAGCTTGAAAGTGAGATTGCTTTGGCCTAACTTGGAATCTTGCACATACACAGACTAGAAACATTATATCTGGCCTTGATGCTGTGAGATACATGAGAGAGCCAATCATGGATCTATAATGATGCACATCCATATCCTCCCCCTCAAGATCTGCTGTTATTTGCTTGTGTGTTTCCATAGGTGTGCTGGCAGGTTTTGACTCTAAGAAACCAAACTTGGTTAGAATGTCCTGCACATACTTGGATTGACAGATGAAGATGCCATCTGACTTCTGTTGAACTTGGAGTCCAAGGAAGAAAGTAAGTTCCCCCATGGAACTCATTTTGAACCTTTGATGCATTAGATCCTCAAACTCCTTGCACATGTTGTCTCTTGTAGATCCAAAGATATTGTCATCAACATAGATTTGGACCAGCAAGATATCCTTCTTCTTTCTCTTGATAAATAGAGTCTTATCAATGACTCCTCTTTCAAAGTCATTTTCCAAGAGATAGGATGACAGAGTGTCATACCATGCTCTTGGAGCTTGATGTAGCCCATAAAGTGCTTTCTTTAATTTGTATACCCTGTCTGGATAGCTTGGGTTTTCAAACCCTGGTGGTTGACAGACATATACCTCTTCTTCAATTGAGCCATAGAGAAAAGCACTTTTTACATCCATTTGATAGACTTTGAAGTTCATGTAAGAAGCATAGGCTAGGAATAATCTGATTGCTTCTATCCTAGCCACAGGTGCAAAAACTTCTTCATAATCTATACCCTCTTCTTGAGTATATCCTTGAGCCACTAGCCTTGCTTTGTTCCTTATGACAATACCTCTTTCATCTCTCTTGTTTCTGAAAATCCACTTTGTGCCAATTGCTCTGTGACCTTTAGGAAGGTCTACTAAATCCCATACATCTTGTAGCTTGAACTGTAACAGTTCTTCTTGCATTGCTTCTATCCAGCTAGATTCTTTCATAGCATCATGTGCCTTTTTAGGCTCAAGCTGGGATAGAAAACAAGAAAGGACTGTATGCTGTTGATCTTGCATTTCTTGAAGCCTGCTTTGATGTCTAGTCATCATAGGAGAAGAGATATCTCCTATTACCAGCTGTGGAGGATGATTCTTTTGAACTCTGGTGTTATGACTAGGTTCTTCATTCAGTCCAACCTCTAGATTAGAGTCATGCAACTCAACTGAAGTGTTTTCAGATGCCACTTCTGATTCTTTATTTTCTTGAGTCTCCTCATCTCTAGTTTCTTCTTCACTCTGATTTGGTCCAGTAAATGATTCCTTTTCACAGTCTTCAACAGAATTCACTGTGGGTATGGGAAATATCACAGATTTAGATATACTTTCTGAGGCTTGTGTGATCCCTGATCCTCCACTTCCTGTTCCTGTATAATCATCACTACTGAAACCAAAAGAATTAGTTAGTGAATCAATGTCAAATAGCCACTGAGGTCCAGACCCAACAGGATTTGGTGTGTTCTCATTGCATTTGACATTGTCACTTTCTTCAATTATTCTAGAAGATGAGTTAAAAACTCTGTAGGCCTTACTCTGAGATGAATATCCAACAAGAAATCCATCATCTGCTTTGCTATCAAACTTACCTAAGTGAGATTTGGTATTGAGAATTGTACAAGGACACCCAAAAGGTTTGAAGAAACCAATGAAAGGTTTTCTTTTATTTAAAAGCTCATATGGGGTCTTGTTCTTTTGCTTGACCACTAGAACTCTATTTTGGACATAACAAGCAGTATTAACTGCTTTAGCACAGAAGGTAATTGGCAATTTTGAATCATCCAACAGAGATCTAGCAGCCTCTATTAGTGTCCTATTTCTCCTTTCAGCAATACCATTCTGTTGAGGAGTCCTAGGAGCACTATATTGCCTCTCAATACCTTTCTCTTCACAAAAGGTGTTTAGATCATGATTTTTAAACTCAGTTCCATTGTCTGATCTAATGACTTTTACTCTTTGATTAGTTTGGTTTTCAATTCTTAGAATAAAGGATTTGATAAGTCCACTTGTCTCATCCTTAGTCCTTAGAAAATATACCCAAGTAAATCTGGAGTAATCATCAACAATAACCAAGCAGTAAGATTTCTTGCCTATACTCATAACATTTGTAGGACCAAACAGATCCATATGCAGTAACTGGAGACAAGAAGAAATAGAATTTAACTCTTTGGTCTTATGAGAAGTTTTGTGCTGTTTGCCTTTAAGACAAGCAACACAATGATCATCACATGAAAAGACTTTTGAAGGTAAACCTCTTACAAGGTTGTTTTTAACAAGTTTGTTCATAGTCTTGAAATTCATGTGACACATCCTTCTGTGCCAAAGAGAGGATTCATCTACAGAAGCTTTTGAAACAAGACAATTTAGAGATGAATCACTATCAACATTGTCCATATCTAGACAGTAAACATTGTCCTTTCTTGGAGTTCTAAGTAGTATCATGCTTTCATCAACTACCTTGAACCCTGGAGCAAGGATCATACACTCAGTATTTGTAAATAATATACTATGTTGTTTGTCACAAACCTGTGATACACTTAACAGGTTGTACTTTAATTGATCAACATAGTAGACATCCTCAAATGTCATCTTACCTTTGGTGACATTACCTTTTCCACTTATCTTACCACCAGTAAGATTATCTCCAAATGCAACATGTCCTCCATTGATATGCTTGAAATCCTGAAGGCATGACATGTTGCCTGTCATGTGCCTAGAGCAACCACTATCAACATGCCATATGCTCTTTCCCTTTAGCTGTTGGTTGCCCTGCACATAAGATAGATCAGTTAGTATGAATTAGGAACCCAAGCCAAAGTGGTCTTGGGTACCCCTTTCTCATCAAAATACTTGCATTCTTTCTTGACAAGATTTTTGAACTTTAACTCCTCATTCTTGGAGTATTTTGTTACAACAATGGGCTTGGAAATATTTTTGCTAGAATCAGTACTGTTTTTAGAAATACTAACTGCCTTAGCAGTACTTGCATGCTTAGCAGCACTAACCTTGTTAGCAGTAGTAACTGTGTTAGCAGCAGTAACTGTGTTGGCAGTATTAACCTTTGAAGAGGTACTAACAGTATTAGCAGCATTAATATTTTCAGCAGTACTAACACAGGTAGCAGTAGTAACCATGTTAGCAGTACTAACAATTTTAGTGCTTCTAACCCTGTCATCAGTACTAACAGATTCAGTGTTTCTAGGCACCCACATTTTGACACTTTCTTTTAAAATCTTTTTCTTCATGGGGCCTTTCCTTTCATCATGTTTCTTTATCACATGTTTCTTTCCAGCCTTCCTATAACCAACAGGTTTTTGCACAAATCTTTGAAAGTTCATCTGTTGGTTAATAGGGTTATAGTAACAATACTTAGACAAATGATTTAACTTGCCACATATGAAACAAGGTTTTGGTCTATTGATTTTATTCAGATCAACTCCTTGTTTCTGAGCCCATTGATTATTCCAGTTTCTTTGATTTCCTCTTTTTAAACCAGAATTTAGGCTCTTGGCTTTACTACAATCACACTGTTTACAAGATCCAGGATTCACAACTGTGGTTTGTTTGTAATGGACCTTGTTATCCTTTCCTTTTGTCTGCTCTATCTCCTTGGACTTGGCCCAGATTTTCCCACATCCCTCATTGGTGATAATATTGTTTTCTAATGGTATCTTTTTACTCACATCATTATCCCTATACTCACTAGCTTCTTTCTCAGTTAAATCCTTAATTACTACTTCATCCAAAGGATCTATCTTAAAGGCTTTCTCAGATAAGTCCTTTTTCTCCTTGGTTTCTAACAAGTCTGAAGTAGGAGGGATATAATTGTTATTGTAAAGAGGAGGTGTATTTTTGTATCCAATACCAGGCTTCATCTTGTCATGAATCTGAGCCTTTAGAAGAGAATTCATTGCTTTTGAAGCATATGAAAACTTTTCTATGTCAAGTTTAACTTTAGACAGTTCCTCTTTCAGCCTATCACTCTCTTCTAAGGATTTAGACAGTTTGGTCTCTAACTCATTCTTTTCCCACTTCCAATAGTTTGTGTCATAAGAGTGTTGAAGTTCATTAGCTTGAAAGCCTTTGATTTGCTCTTCAAATCTCTCTACTATCAACACATACTCTCTTCTGTCCTTTTCTAATCTTTTGAGGTCATCACACATACTTTGATTGTGATCTCTGTATCTTGTGACAGTGTCAATGCAAGATTTAGTACAAAGATTAGAAATTACCTCAGAGGGAAGATCAGACACTTCTGCCATAAGAGCTTGATTCTGAATGGCTTCCTCAGCTTGATCACTCCAGTCAAATCCCATTCCTTGTTGAGAAACAAGGGCTTGAGCAGGATTCTTGTTTTGATTGTAGCCTCCATTCTGAGCTTGTTGGTTATTGTTGTTTGGAATAGCACTCCTGCATTCTCTAGCAAAGTGTCCTTTCATGTGACACTTATAACATTCCACCTTGGTCTTGTCAAAACCAGCTCCATCTTCTCTTCTTTGAGAGAAGTTATTCCTTCCTGTTCTTTTAATGAACTTCTTTACCCTCATTGATAACATGGCTATCTGCCATTTAATATCCATCTCCTCCAGATCATCAGGGTGAATTTGATCCAGATCATCATTAATCAAAGAATTGCTGCTATGACTGGACACAAAGGCTTCAAAGATAGTTTCAGTGCCTTTTTCTGAACTTACTCCACTGGCAATACTAACTGCTTCAGGGTTGGCAGTAGTATCAGTGGATGCTGAGAGGAGTGCAGCATTGTGGATATAACTAGAGGGCTTCTTCTTGGTTTCTACCTCAGTTTCAAAAACCCTTAGATCATTGTATAGATCATCAAGTTCTTTCTCTTCCAGATTGTCACTCTGTCTATATGAGACAGTGTACATAGTCCATTCATCTCCAAGAGATCTGAGGAACTTTCTGTTGATATCATCTTGTTCCATCTTTACTCCTACAGTAGCCAGTTCACCTATGAGTTTGTTGAACCTATCAAAAGTTTGAGTCATAGACTCATTCTTTGAGGAAGTGAAGTTCTCATACTGCTGCTTTAGAACATCTCTTTGGTTTCTTTTAATGCTTTTAGTTCCAGCAAATCTTTTCTCTAGAGCATTCCAGAGAATCTGAGCATCAGTGCAGTTGCAAAATTGATGCTGATATTCATTGGGGATGGCCAAGAGCAGAGTGCTTAAGGCCTTCATCTCTGTCTGTCTGATCTTCCTCTCACCATCTGTCTTTGGTGGAGGTCTTTTTCCATCTGCTCCTATCCTTCCAGCTTCAGAAGGACCATTCTCAATGATATCCCACATTGAGAAGTCAGTGAGAAGAATGTATTGTCTAATTCTGATCTTCCACATGTCAAACTCACTGGGTTTGAGCATTGGAACCTTAGAGACCAAAGTACTGCTTGATTCTGTAAGATTTTCCATGATGAACAGATGTTTCTGAGAGAGTTTCTGCTCTGATACCACTTGTCAGGATCGAATTCTCAACAAGAATTAATTCTCAGAAACAATATCAAAGAAGTTTGCGGAATAACACTTTGATATTCAATGAAATCAACACAGTAAATATGAAGAACAAACTGTAAGCTTGTATTGAATGCTTTGAAGTTACAAGATTACACACTCAACCTCAATATTGATGAACAAGCTCACCAATACGAATTCTACTTCTCTAGAATTAGGATCTATGCCTTGAGGTTGTTTTTTCTCTCTAGAACTTAGAATTAATTTTTTCTAAAACTATTCTGTATCTTCTATACATATACTAAACAAAAAGATAATTACAAAAAATAAACATATCTTCAGTATATCTTCCATGTATATCTCTAAGCTTCCATGTATATCCTTTCATGCGAATCTTCATCATATAAGCAGTATTAATCTTCAGCAGTATTAAATTTCTTCTAGCAGCATTAACTACTAAGCAGCACTAACCACTAGCAGTACTAACTAGCTAAGCAGTACTAACTTTGTTCAAGCAGCACTAACTTTGACTAGCAGTATTAATAGTACTAGCAGTAGTAACACTCAGCAGTATTAACCTTTAAGTCTTCTAGCAGTAGTAACTTTGATTCAGCAGCATTAACCATACTTGATGAATTCTTCAGTTCCCAACAAAAGCTTTCTCAAAAGACTTCTGAATTTGAGAAAGTAATTATTCTGGAAAAGGGAAAAATTTGCCAAAGAAAAGAAGGCCATTGAAAAGAAGAACACTGGATTCTTTAAAGAAATATCCGGCCAGAGAAATGATCCTGAGAAGGGATTTGAAGAAGAGAGAAATTTCTTTGAAACTGAGATTAGAAAGCTGACTGTCAAGCTATCTGAATTATCTGAAAGTGCCTTGAAAGATCAAAAAGCAAAGTCTGAATTCAAGAAATAGATTGACCAACTTGTTAAAGAAATAGACAGCTTTGCTTCAAAGATTAAAGAGCTTGAAAGGATTGTTTCGAAGGTGGTCGTGACTGAGCAAACGACTCCAGAGTCACAAATCCACACACCTAGAAATAATTCAGCTGACTTCAAAAAGACAACCTCAAGTTGACATTTGAAATATGTTTCTTCAAGAAGGTTAGTCAATTCATTTGATCAGATTCGTACTACTAACATTTTATTTGATGACAATGTAGATTGTTCAGATACATACAGAAGTAGAAGAAGAATAAGAAGAAGAAGAAGAAGAAGAAGAAGAAGAAGAAGAAGAAGAAGTTACGAAGAAGAAGAACTGGTATGGAAGAAGAAACCAGTTGAAAATGAGAAGAAAGACGAGAAAGGAAAGAAGTCATGTGTACATAACCATAATGCCGAGAAGAACAATGCGCATAAAGGTAAAGCTGAACATATCTACACGAGAGATCAATTAATCAGGTTGTCAGGTAAGCAATTCTATTGTTCTTACTGTCGTACACATGATCTTCTTCATAAAACAAGTGATCATTTATGGTATGGTTCTTACTCATTTACTCCCATAAGAACTGCAACTAACAAACATGGACCCAAATACCAGTGGGTACCAAAGAAAAAGGATGAATCTGTGTTGCAGGCACCTACTGTCAAGGGGGAGTAAGAGAACGGAGGCTTCTAAGTAAATCAGCTTAGGACCCATACTTCAACGAAGTTTGACTTCTAAAGACAATAGTTTAGGACTCGTACTTCAGTGATCAAAAGACCTTACTCCTGTGCTGATATGAGAATTGTACTCCAAATCTCGATTGAGAAAATCAACCATCAAGGGGGAGTACATACTTTTCTGAAATTTTATGCATCTGTCAGATATGAAAATAAACATTTCAGGGGGAGTCAATGTTTATATTTTTCATTGATAATTTTTCTGATGCATAATTTCAGGGGGAGTAAAGGTGATGACTTCTGATTACTTTTGATCAGAACTCGTATTTTAGTCGTTTTACTGCTTTATGTCATTTAATTTTCAGTGAATAAAGTTGCTTTGTCTAGACTTTTAGACTTTTGTAGGTTGAGAGATACTTTAAAGATCATATCTTTATCACTTTCAGCTTGACTTCGTGAGATGTAAGACTGCATTCTAAAAGGTATAATTTCTTATCTTCATCTCATTTATGGTTGAAAGAAGGACAACTTTCAATCATAAGAAAACATGTTCTTAAATGTTCAAACCACTTCCCGATTCTCAAACAGATTTCTTGAATTGGAAGTGTGCTTTTAAATGTTTTCTGCTCCATCTATGCACTTTAACTAATAAAGTTAAACCATCTGAGCATCATATGCTTCATAGGAAAACATGGGATCAGTGTGCTAGGACTTAAAAGAAACTTCTATGGATTCACGGTAACCAGTGTTTCCTACCCAAGAAGTTAATCCTATAGTGGTTGAATGTGAGGAGTTCAAAAAGAAATGAGTGTGGGATGTGTGATGAGAGATATTGTAAAAGAGCGTTCGGTTAGCTGTGAGCTTAAAGATTAAAAGAAAGAGGGTGAGAGATCAGAGTAAAAGAATTTTTAAACTCTGCACCAAATACTTTCTGAGCCGGGCAGCCACATTTCTAATGCTTCACAATTCTTGGTGAACATTATTGAAACAGACAACTAGCCCATGCCAACTCTTGACATTAGCCCACCAGCCACTTATTTTCTTCTCAACAAGAAAATGTTTTCATTTTCAAACGGGGAAGCAACACATATGCTATCTGATTTTCATTTGGAAAATCTGGATATTGAAAAGAAGGAAGTCTGCCCCACCTTCGTACTTCACTAATGCACATTGAATCTGTGTTTAACTAACTGTTGTCTCAGTGGTTTACACTTTTTGAGCCTTATAAGCAATCATCTTATGCTTAATTTATTCCATCACTTGCACGAACACACAAAGAATTTGTTTCTTTGTCATAACGTTCATAGAAATTGTCTTTGTGATGTTTCGATGATTGAATGGAAGCCCTGGGGGAGTGAACATCATAAAAGCTCCTTTATATTGTGTATTCGTTACACACAGTGACTTTATGTTACTGACAGGCAATTTTAACTGGTTCATTTGTTGATTCAGGTGTTACCTTTCATATCTATCTATTTTGTCTGGATTTGCAAAGATCTGGATACACATCTTTATGAATTGACGGATCATCAGTGGTTCTGTTTGCAAGATCAGTGTTAGGCGACATTTCTTGACATAAAGTTTTGATGAACTTCTCATTCCTTTCATCAAAAAGGGGGAGAAGCGTCAATCAAGAAATGGAGAGAAGATTGGAAGTTTTGAAATAATTTCTGAAGATTTAATTTCTGAAGACTTGCTGAATTGAAGAAATTTTCTGAACATGATTTGCTAAAGCATTATGAGCTAAAACTGGAGATAATTTCTTTCCAAGAGATATCAACTATTAGGGAGATTGCTACATTCTGAAGACAAAGAAGGAGGTTACATCTTCTGAGCTTAAAAGAGAAGGATTGAATTGCTGAATTTGTTTAGTAATGATCTTGATCCAAAGAGGGAGATTGTTAAAGCACAGTTTTATTGGATTCAAGATCATCAAATACTGAAGATGGAAATCTGAAGTTAAAGCCGGAAAAGTCGTCTCAACAAATAATCTAGGGTTCTTTTTGTAATAATAGTCAAAGTTTATTTTCCGTAATTTATTATTAGTCTTTTATTATTAAATAAGTTTAGTTTTAGTTGTTGGGCCTAAACCTTGTCAAGCCCATTAGGTTCTTAAGCCTATGTTTAAATAGGTTTATTAGTGGTAATTAGGGTAGAGTTGATCATAATTGAGAATTAGCCGTATATTGGAAATATAGAGAGAGGTCGCCGTGAACAAGAGGAAACAGAGAGATAGATCGGTTCATCAAAAACCTTGTAATCTTTTGAATCAATTGAATAATCATATCAGGTTTGCATTATCGTTATTGCTTATTTGTTTACTTGATTGAATGATTGCTTATTGGGACACACAATTGGTATCAGAGCAAGGTTTACCATTCCTATTATATCTGAATTTGAAAAGCTTCGGATATATATACATTTCATGAATTGACGGATACTCAGATCACAGGTGGGAGAATGTCAAATTATCATAAAGGGGAGATCAAAGACAGTGCTGAAATTGAATAAGTTTTGATGATCATGATGGTCACAATTATAAAAAAGGGGGAGAATAAGTTCAATTTCAAGTTATTTTCTGAAGATTGTCTAGAGATCAAAGAGATGAAGATGATGTTTCATTTTTTCAAAGATGAAAGTTTTTCAAATATTTTATTTCTTCTATCCCGTATCATGTGGTGTCTACTACAAGTTTGTTTATCATTCCTCCTATGCGCTGATTGAAACAAGTTCTTGAGATGAAAGTCTATTCAACTCGCGGTTCAAAGACATATTCTTTGTTTTAAACTGAAGTTGCACCGTGGAATATCACGTAACTCTCACATTATCTTTCTTTTATGCTGATCCGATGTGATTGAGTTTCTACAGTTAAAAGTTGCGTGATAGTGCATTCAGTCGAGGCTACTGTACATTGAATCTGGTTACAAAGTTGATACTATGAAGACCAAGAGATTTATTCAAGGGGGAGCGTGGAAAGACATGAAGACATGCAACACCAAAGTTCTTCAAAGATTCAAGAGGGAAAGAAGATCAAGGCCTGAAGTATTCAAGAAGATAAATGCTTTATTCAACTTTAGGGGGAGATTGTTAGGGCTGAAAGTCCTATGTGTTGAAAGTGGAATAAAGTATTTATAAGGGTGCATAATGTAATTCATTAATAGTTGATTAATTAGATGGGCCCAAGCCCATAAGCCCATTAGGCCTGTAAGCCTAAGTATATAAAGGCATTATTAGTTCATTATTCAAGTTAGACGTTTTCATTAGTCAGGTTTGTTAAGTCAGTCTCATAATTTACAGATTACTAGTCAATAGGTTTACTCTCTTTGATCATAAATTCTCTCTGTAAACCTGTAACCCTTTGATTGCTTATTAATCATATGACTAGTTGTTGTGACTCAAATACTGTTCATCTTTGATAATATTTGTTGTTGGTTGCACTGTACTGGGATCTACAAATTCTCATACCACAATTCGCACACCTTAAGCAATTCGCATACCCTATGCAATTCGCACACTTTGAGATGCGGATTTCAGAAATTCGCACACTGCTATAAGCGAATTCTTAGCTTTTCGCATACAATTATATGCGAATTATAGACTTAGAATATTCTCGAGCTTCCAACTTTTCGCACGAAACTTTTCGCACAACAGGGAGATACGAATTCTATACTTATAAATTATTTGAACCTCAAAGAATTCATATCGAAGCGAAATCCACACTTAGAAAAAAAAATTCTATGCCAAATCTGAGTAATTCGCATGAAGCACAATACGAATTCAAGGAATTCATATGCTTCCTTATGCGAAATCTAATTGTGTTTCCCACAATACAAGTTCTAAACAAGATTAAGAACAAGAATTTCAATTTCAATTTCAATCTCAATAGTCATATGTCATTAATTTTGATTCTTAAAGTTTACAAATTCTTACAGAATGTTCTCTCAATATTTTCTCTCTCTAAAACTCTCTCTGACCGCGTACTTCAGTTCTACTTTTAGTCACACATGCTTACAAGAAAGAAAAACAAAACTATTTATACTTCCTTACAATACAAAGACAAAAAATTAAAACAAGTTGACTTTGACTTTGACTTATTACAAAGACTTTGACTTTTGCTTGAAGGTTTGACTTGAGATTTGACTTTAATTCCCATCTTCATGATCTTGGATCCAACATATTTGTGCATAAACAACCTTCATCAACTTTCTCTTTGGATGATGAAGATGACTAGGACGCCTCCATGGTCCAAGGTTTCTCTTCTCCACTTCATGTCTTTATACTCGGGACCGAAAGTCCTAAAAATCCTGCACGATCCAATGAAGGATCGGTCATTGAGGGGCGGGTTTTGAGGGTCTTGAAAATTTTCTGGATTTCTTATTTGTGGATACACGATCTGGGTTGGCCCATCAACAAGCCCAAGGTTATGTTGTTATACGGGATCCCTCCCGAAGTTTTGGCAAAAAGTTTCTCCTCAGCCTTCTCCCAAGCATACTAAACAACCCACCCCTCACGCCTCCCCAAATCAAACACCCCCTCAGTCACCACAAACCTCCCACTCTGACACCTCATCATCCAACTCATCCCCCGATTTACCTCATAACTGACCCCCTTTGTTCCCTACCGAATACTACCACACCACCCACCAACTCCTCCCCCTCACCGACCAAGCTTCTCTTCGGAACCACCTCCACCCTACCAACCGACCTCCTCCCAAACTCCCATCCTTCTTACCCCTGAGGTGCTTTCCGATATCCTTGATACAAATCAGCAGCATCGTTTACTTAGTGCTCAATTCACCAATCTACAGGAGGAATTCGGTCGGTTTCTTGCTCACATGGGTCATCATGTTACTATTCTCGAACAAAAATTCATTCGGAATACGCAGATCTCCTGTGACCTTGATTTCAACAACACTCATCTGATCGAAATTCTTAATCTTCTCAAGGAGCCGAATACCGAGCTTCACTCAGTCCAGAATGGGTTCTTCAATTGCATGGATGCCATGCACCAGGATCTGACCGATATGTCTGCCCCGCTCATCTCATTGGTAAGGGCATCAACACTAGGTTGGAAAGGCTCCTGAAGGATAACGTCAACCTTTTCTTGTCCATTGCATCTCTCAAAGCTTCATCTGATGCACGGGATAAGGAGGTTGCCTCTTTGAAGACCAAGGTCCTCTCTCAGGACATAGTCAATGAAAAATTTCAGGATTCTCCTTCTCGTCTCCATCAGAAGGTCGATAATCTATCTGAGTCGGTTACCAAATCTCGTTCGGAAGAATGAGATATAGATATGGGTGATGTGGCATTCGGTGATGATGATCGTGATTGTCTCGATCGGATTGATCGACGGGTGGGTCGTGCATCAACCAAGATAGGGGTTTCTTCTCCGTCGGCCGCTGAGGGAGATAAACCTGTTGAGGGGGAGCATCATACCCCTCATGTCACAATTTCTAGTGTCCACCAAGAAGAAACCGGCAGATCCACTCTAGCTGATCTGACCGAAGGAGAGGGCACCGACCGATCAATTGCAGCCGATCGAATCGATGTATCTGAGGGGGAGCCGAAGAAAGAGAAAGGCAAGAAAAAGCTAACACCTGAGGAGGAAGCTGAGGAAATAAAAAGATTTAAGGAAGCAAGAACCAAGTGCTCCTCAGATGTTCTATGGCTACAACCTCCCCCAAAGATAACTTCTCAACTTGGGATGTTGGCCGAAGAGTTGAAGGTAGCCGAGCTTTCTCAGAAAGCCTTTGATGAATCAAAAGAGCTAGCTCGGAAAATCGTTGAAGAAGAGGCTGAGAAGGAAAAAATTTTGGTTGATCCTATGAGTGCCTAAAAGCTGGAGCTTGGAAGACTGGAGAAATCGACCAAAGAGTATGAAGAATAAAAAGCCAAGTGTATTCGGTGGTACAAGAATTCTCTAACTAGCCGATGTCACAGCTCTCCAATTTTGAGTGTCAGGATCTCTGGGCCAAAGTCTTCTAAAGACCTAATATGGATGATCATTATACGAGAAGATGGGACAAGCCGGACAAATAACCTGGAATGGCTTAGGGCCTATGGCCTTAGTGAATGGTTCAAAATCATCAAAATTATGGAAAAGAGTAGAAGTGGTTTCAAAGACCAAATGATTGATCAAATCGACACTCTTCAGAAGAGGATGAAATCCTACCGATCCAAGTATCAAATCGAGCACACAACTACCGAAATTGAGTTCATTCAGAAACTCAAGGTTGATCACTCCTTTTCCTCCTCCAAGACGAAGCCTTAGTCGGCTAAGAAGGAAAGTGTTTTTCAAGCTATAGCCAAGGAAGGAAAGATTCCAAAAACCTCCAACCTTGACCTAAGTCTACCAACCATAGTGCCTCAGCCTTCAACAACCGTCATCCTCGAGCCTGTGTATGGGATTTTCTTCAATGATGGCTTCGGCCAAATTCACTTCTTTAGAGCAAATCAAGTCCCTATTGCCGACAACATCTTCTTATCTGGGATTCTTTAGATCATCCCAATCGATGATCATGCGGTGGATCTCTTCCAAGCTGTAACTGATGAACTAAAGAAGAGGGATTTCATCCAAGGTGATCCTTTTGAAGAATCTTAGATATTCTATCTTTATTTCGATTGTACTTGAAATTTTGCTTCGTATTGTAATCTTTCTTATAAGATTAATACAAGTACACTTTTCTTTTGAGTAAATAGTGTGTATGTTAGCCCCAACTCTGATTTGTAAAAGTATTAAAAATATTTTAAGTCCTACTTCAGAGAACTTCCAGAGAGAGCCATCAGAGAGACAACCTATCTCTAAAGAACATTCCAGAGATAGCTTCATCAGAGGTCTACATCAGAGCTCTGAAGACATTCTCTCTGAAGATCGAGCTGAAGATTTCTACAAGTGTTGACATGAGATCATAAAACACGTCACCTAGTGATAAGATTTACCTTTTAGGTAGATTATTGTTCAAGCATGTCTTAAGCTTACCTTTTAGTAGTTACTATTCAAACATGTCTTGTGTGTCAGGAAAGTACATTGTTCACCTTTTGAGTCCTATAAATCAACGTGCAACCCTTTGCTCAAAGTGTGCTTTTCCTTTACCTACTTGTAAAAGAATTATTTCTTTATGCACTGTGAATTGTATAAGAAGATCTTATAAGATTAATCCACCTTTTTGGTGTTCATCATAATCTACATTGCATTATCCAGTGAATATTTGTTTTTCATTATTTACTCTATTAGATATATCTTCTTTACTGTGAGTACGAATCACACTTGGTTTAAACATTATTTGCTTCCGCTATTATTGTAAAATGTTTATTTGTTTAAATCATTGTTAAGACAAGGATCTGGGATCCAACAATTGGCATTAGAGCCTGTTTCATTTTCTTAAATCAAATAAGATCAAATATGTTTACTCAGATTGATTCTTGTCTTTTGATTTAGTTCTTTCATTTCTGTGCATGTTTATATAAACTGCTGTTTACTTAAGAACACTATATGCTACAGGTTTGAAAAATACTTATTGTTGAAGGCTATGTCAGGATCGAATTCTCAACAAGAATTAATTCTCAGAAACAATATCAAAGAAGTTTGCGGAATAACACTTTGATATTCAATGAAACAGTACATCAACACAGTAAATATGAATAACAAACTGTAAGCTTTTATTTGATGCTTTGAAGTTACAAGATTACTCACTCAACCTCAATATTGATGAACAGACTCACCAATACGAATTCTACTTCTCTAGAATTAGGATCTATACCTTGAGGTTGTTTTTCTCTAAAAATAATGAAAACTTAAAGTTAAAAGTTATCCTCCTATTCTAAACAATACTTTATATATATACTGAATACAAAGATAATTACAATGAATAAAATATCTTCAGTATATCTTCTATGTATATCTCTAAGCTTCCATGTATATCCTTTCATACGAATCTTCATCATATAAGCAGTATTAATCTTCAGCAGCATTAACTTCCTTCTAGCAGCATTAACTACTAAGCAGTACTAACCACTAGCAGTACTAACTAGCTAAGCAGTACTAACTTTGTTCAAGCAGCACTAACTTTGACTAGCAGTATTAATAGTACTAGCAGTAGTAACACTCAGCAGTACTAACCTTTAAGTCTTCTAGCAGTATTAACTCTGAACTAGCAGCATTAACCATACTTGATAAATTCTTCAGTTCCCAACAATCTCCCCCTAACTTGACTTTTAGGAAAAGAAGTCAAGTTCTTCAGATCTTCTTCAAGATGCTTTTAACACCACCTCTGATTCAATTTCCCAAATTTGGATCTAGGCCCAAACTTTGATTTACAGTTCTTCTCACCACAATCTTGGCCATTTCTGAATCCTTTGTACAAACCAGTGTAGCTTTAAGCATCCCTTCTAACTTCTCCTTGCTATGCTCATATATTTTGTCCACCAGGTAGTATTCATGATAACAATTGTCAATAGTAATCATGTATACTCCACAGTTTTCAAACAGTATCCATTTGTCAATCTTCTTGAATATGAACTCATGCATATGATCTTTAATCCTATGGTGCACTCTTGCAGGCTCAAACATCATGCACAAGTATTCCAATGTCACTTTGAGAAGATTCTCTTCAGTACCTTTCAATACAGGTTCATAAAGTTTCATCCCAACTTTATATAGTTCTTCTATATCAGCTCTTGAACAACTTCTGATGACTTTCCCCCATGTTGAATAAGCTTCAAATGAACCATCAGCTCTCTTGATTCTGAAGAAATTCTTTCCATTGTCTCTCAGAATATCCCAGAAGATGATCTCTGGAGCTTGCATAGAGATTGGAACAGCTTTCAAAGGTTCCACTATTGTCATGTACGGATCCATACTTTCATCAGGTTGCTTAGTGACCTGCTCTGGACTCTGTACTGGCTCTGTTGGGGATGTGACTGAAGGTTCTGCTTCCTTTTCAGTTTCTTCCACCCTAGGCCTTTTCAACTGCCTTTTTGGAGCAATTGTTTTCACTCTTTTTCCAGACTTGGCTTCTCTACCAACATTTCCAGGTTCTTCCTTCTTCTCTTCTGCATCTTCTTTGGAAGGTGTGGTTTTCTCAGGGAATGGTTGTTGGATGTTGAGATCATGTCTCTCTTTCATCCTTCTTTCTGCTTCTTCCCTTTGAGAGGAATCCCCTTGGAGCTTTGTCATTTCCTTCCTGTATAGCTCTTCAACCTGAGAGTATGCCATATGAGTAAACATCTCCCCCTTAACACCAATTGCACCTTTCAGGAAGTTTATCATCTTTCTTCTTTCCTGATTGGCCAAAAAGGTCTTGGAGGGTTGTCTTTTCTGCTTTTTGAATGGCATTCTTTTTACTTGTACTTGCTTGGCCTGAGCTGCTGTTTTCATGCTCTTCTGATACTCTTCATTTAGTTTTCTGGCCATATTCAGTGCAAGCTCTCTATCCTTCTCAGATTGAAGTTGTTCCTCCCTTTCCATTTCTGCCTGAAGCTGCTTTGCCACTTCTTCATCCAGTTCTATCTGAATTTTCTTCTTTGCAGGTTGTTCAGGTTCAATCATCTTAGCTTTACCCTTTGTATCCTTCAACCCTGCCTCACTTCTTTCTTGTGTCTTCTTTTCAAGGTCTCCTTCATTGATGACCACTCCCTTAGCCTTTTGAGTAGCCTTAGGAGTGTCATTCTTTGCTTTTACTAAGGTTTCAGCTATTTCCAATTCTTCAACAGATAGCCCTGTTACTGCTTGAACATTATCTGTTTCTACTTCTTGTGCTTCTTTTTCTGCAGCTTTCTCCCCCTTAACATCAAATCCCATCTCAGAAATACTTTCTTTTTCTGCTTCAGCCTCTGAATTCTCCCCCTTGTTGAAATCATCTTGAACATTTGTCCTCCTCTTGAGCACAAACTGCTTCCTTCTCCTTTTCTGTAACAATCTTGTCACCATTTTCTTCAGTTTGGTGATCTGAACTTGTTGAGATAGAATAATCAGCTTCATCTCCTCTATTTCTTTTCCTTGCTTGATGACATCCTGGTTGATGTTTACCATGGTCTCCATCAATTCATCATAGTTATATCTGTCCTCACCTTCTCCAGGAGTGTTACCCCCTATTGAAGGATCATTGGATCTTTTATTAGTAGATGTCTTCTGCCTAGCAGAAGCACTATCCACCCCTGTGGTTTCTTGGCACCAGGGTCCTTCAAATGATTGCTCATTCAAAGTTGCCATGGGGGAGGTCTTATTGATGTTACCACTGTCCTCCTCTGTGCTAGCAGGAGTAGTGGCAGCCTCATCACCCATATGCTCTACCTCCTCCTCAGAGAGCACCTCCTTTGGGTTGGGAGACACCCTAGTGGATTCCCTTTGGATATTCTCTATTGGAGAATGCTCCAATAGAGGGCTTTGAGGCTCTTGGTTAATAGTAGGTACAACAAGGGAAGGAGCCTTGTGTACCTTTCTCTTGACATAGGTCTTGGATATTATGGGAGTGGGTTTAGCAGCAAAGGACTGAGGGAAAATTTGAGAGATGGAAGGTTGGGATTGGCTAGCAGTGGGTTGGTCTAATGAGGGCCTTGACCCTGCTACCATACCTTCATTGGTTTGGGACACCACCATCATTGTAGAGAACAATGGGGTGTCAACTCCTTCAGAGTCCCCAGCAGATCTTCTCATATTTGAGAAAACCTTGCCTTTGGGGGGTTTAGGTACATATACCCCAACAGGTTGAGGTATATCCGTCAATTGATGAGTAATAACTTCTTGAACAAACCTGGGATACATAAAGAAGCTCTTTTTGTTTCCCATGTTTGAGACAAGATCATTGAAAATCATTTGTGAAAAATTGTACCTTCTGGTAGTGGCCAAGCACACCAAAGCATAAGCAATAGTGCTGCTGAACTCACTCCATCCAGTAGTCTTTTTGGATATACAATGCATTAGAGTATGGACAAAGAAACGCCATTGGGGAGAGAATTTTTCTTTAGAAAACTTGAAAACACCCAATGGGCCTCCATACCCCATTCTTGTAAGATTTGAAAACAGTTCATCATTTGGGATAGAAGTTATACCAGAGGCATCGTCTAGACGTAGACTGATGCGTATAACCTCTTCAGTAACTGTTAGTGGTTGATCACAGATTCTTGTCTTGATCATTTGCACACCATTTTCCACAACAATGGTTGCATTGGCCCAGAACTGCCTTTGATGCTCAATGTAGATTGTAGGGGATACAGTAAGAGCATGAGCAATGTGGCTTGACTTGAGGAAATCCACAATCTGATGAAAGCCTTCTGCTTGTTTTGGCTTTTGGAGCATTGCGATTTCATTGTGCTCGTCAATGAACGCCATTGATGCCATTGACCTTGAAGATTCTTGCCTGAAAACTTTGAACTTTGAGAGAGAAAGGGTTTAGAGCGCAAGGGAACAGTATGCAAAGAGTCGTTATGAACTTTTAGGCGGGCAAAGAGTATTTATAGTATTCAGAATATAAGCAGTATTAACCTAGAGCAGTGTTAACTACTAGCAGTAGTAACGGCTAGCAGTATTAACTAACTAGCAGTATTAACTAACTAGCAGTATTAACTGAAAGCAGTATTAACTTCTAGCAGTATTAACTGAAAGCAGTATTAACCACTAGTAGTATTAACTACTAGCAGTATTAACTGAAAGCAGTATTAACTACTAGCAGTATTAACTACTAGCAGTATTAACTGAAAGCAGTATTAACTACTAGCAGTAGTAACTGAAAGCAGTATTAACCACTAGCAGTATTAACTGAAAGCAGTATTAACCACTAGCAGTATTAACTGAAAGCAGTATTAACTACTAGCAGTATTAACTATACTTACTCCTTTTAAACTTGCTAAACACTGAGTACTGCTATGCATATCCTGAAAAAGAAGATTAGTAACAACAAGAATAAAAATATACAGGTATAAAACCACTTTTTGAGAAGAAGATTATTCAGAGTTTATCATTCCCACACTTGTGACCAAGAAAGTGAATCTACCCACATCAAAAGCTTTAGTGAATAGATCAGCAAACTGATTATCAGTGTGGACTTTGACAACTTGAATAAGTTTCTTTTCATTACAATCTCTTATAAAGTGATACCTGATTTCAATGTGCTTTGTCTTTGAGTGCTTGACTGGATTATTTACAATGCTAATAGCACTGCTGTTGTCAATAAAGATTGGAGTGTGTAGAAAGGTTACCCCATAATCCAACATTTGATTCTGAATCCATAAGACTTGAGAACAGCAACTTGCAGCTGCTATGTACTCTGCCTCTGTTGTAGATGTGGATACTGTGGTTTGTTTCTTGCACTGCCATGAGACTAGTCTAGCACCCAAGAACTGACATCCTCCAGAAGTAGATTTTCTGTCCAAGTTTGCCCCACCTAGATCACTGTCTGAGTATGCTATTAGGTCAAAAGGTGAGTTATGAGGATACCAAAGTCCCAATCTGGGTTGCCCTTTGAGATATCTGAATATCCTCTTAACAGCTTGAAAGTGAGAGTGCTTTGGCCTAACTTGAAATCTTGCACATACACAGACTGGAAACATTATATCTGGCCTTGATGCTGTGAGATACATGAGAGAGCCAATCATGGATCTATAATAATGCACATCCATGTCCTCCCCCTCAAGATCTGCTGTGATCTGCTTGTGTGTTTCCATAGGTGTGCTGGCAGGTTTTGATTCTGAGAAACCAAACTTGGTTAGAATATCCTGCACATACTTGGATTGACATATGAAAATGCCATCTGACTTCTGTTGAACTTGGAGTCCAAGGAAGAAAGTAAGTTCCCCCATGGAACTCATTTTGAACCTTTGATGCATTAAATCCTCAAACTCCTTGCACATGATGTTTCTTGTAGAACCAAAAATAATGTCATCAACATATATTTGGACCAGCAAGATATCCTTCTTCTTTCTTTTGATAAATAGAGTCTTATCAATGACTCCTCTTTCAAAGTCATTTTCCAAGAGATAGGATGACAGGGTGTCATACCATGCTCTTGGGGCTTGATGTAGTCCATAAAGTGCTTTCTTCAATTTATATACTCTGTCTGGATAGCTTGGATTTTCAAACCCTGGTGGTTGACAGACATATACTTCTTCTTCAATTGATCCATAGAGAAAAGCACTTTTTACATCCATTTGATAGACTTTGAAGTTCATGTAAGAGGCATAGGCTAGGAATAGTCTGATTGCTTCTATCCTAGCCACAGGTGCAAAAACTTCTTCATAATCTATACCCTCTTCTTGAGTATAGCCTTGAGCCACCAGCCTTGCTTTGTTCCTTATGACAATACCTCTTTCATCTCTCTTGTTTCTGAAAATCCACTTTGTGCCAATTGCTCTGTGACCTTTAGGAAGGTCTACTAGATCCCATACATCTTGTAGCTTGAACTGTAACAGTTCTTCTTGCATTGCTTCTATCCAGCTAGATTCTTTCATAGCATCATGTGCCTTTTTAGGCTCAAGCTGGGATAAAAAGCAAGAAAGGACTGTATGCTGTTGATCTTGCATTTCTTGAAGCCTGCTTTGATGTCTAGTCATCATAGGAGAAGAGATATCTCCTATTACCAGCTGTGGAGGATGATTCTTTTGAACTCTGGTGTTATGACTAGGTTCTTCATTCAGTCCAGCCTCTAGATTAGAGTCATGCAACTCAACTGAAGTGTTTTCAGATGCCACTTCTGATTCTTGAGTCTCCTCATCTCTAGTGTCTTCTTCACTCTGACTTGGTTCAGTAAATGGTTCCTTTTCACAGTCTTCATTTACTGTGGGTATGGGAAAAATCACAGATTTAGATATACTTTCTTGAACTTGTGTGATCTCTGATTCTCCACTACCTGTTCCTGTAAACTCATTACTGAAACCAAAAGAGTTAGTTAGTGAGTCAATGTCAAATAGCCACTGAGGTCCAGACCCAACAGGATTTGGTGTGCTCTCATTGCATTTGACATTGTCACTTTCTTCAATTATTCTAGAAGAAGAGTTAAATACTCTGTAGGCCTTACTCTGAGATGAATATCCCACAAGAAATCCATCATCTGCTTTGCTATCAAACTTACCTAAGTGAGATTTGGTATTTAGAATTGTACAAGGACACCCAAAAGGTTTGAAGAAACCAATAAAAGGTTTTCTTTTATTTAAAAGTTCATATGGGGTCTTGTTCTTTTGCTTGACCACTAGAACTCTGTTTTGGACATAACAAGCAGTATTAACTGCTTCAGCCCAGAAGGTAATAGGTAATTTTGAATCAGCCAACAGAGATCTAGCAGCCTCTATTAGTGTCCTATTTCTCCTTTCAGCAACACCATTCTGTTGAGGAGTCCTAGGAGCACTATATTGTCTCTCAATACCTTTTTCCTCACAGAAGGTGTTTAGATCATGATTTTTAAACTCAGTTCCATTGTCTGATCTAATGACTTTTACTCTTTGATTAGTTTGGTTTTCAATTCTTAGAATAAAGGATTTGATAAGATCACTTGTTTCATCCTTAGTCCTTAGAAAATATACCCAAGTAAATCTGGAGTAATCATCAACAATAACTAAGCAGTAAGATTTCTTGCCTATACTCATAACATTTGTAGGACCAAACAGATCCATATGCAATAACTGGAGACAAGAAGAAACAGAATTTAACTCTTTGGTCTTATGAGAAGTTTTGTGTTGTTTGCCTTTAAGACAAGCAACACAATGATCATCACATGAAAAGACTTTTGAGGGTAAACCTCTTACAAGGTTATTTTTAACAAGATTGTTCATAGTCTTGAAATTCATGTGACACATCCTTATGTGCCAAAGGGAGGATTCATCTACAGAAGCTTTTGAAACAAGACAATTTAAAGATGAATCACTATCAACATTGTTCAAATCAAGACAGTAAACATTGTCCTTCCTTGGAGTTCTAAGTAGTATCATGCTTTCATCAACTACCTTGAACCCTGGAGCAAGGATCATACACTCAGTATTAGTAAATAATATACTATGTTGTTTGTCACAAACCTGTGATACACTTAACAGGTTGTACTTTAATTGATCAACATAGTAGACATCCTCAAATGTCATCTTACCTTTGGTGACATTACCTTTTCCACTTATCTTACCACCAGTAAGATTGTCTCCAAATGCAACATGTCCTCCATTGATATGTGTGAAATCCTGAAGACATGATATGTTGCCTGTCATGTGCCTAGAGCAACCACTATCAACATGCCAAATGCTCTTTCCCTTGAGCTGTTGGTTGCCCTGCACATTAGATAAATCAATTAGTATGATTGGGGACCCAAGCAACAGTTGTCTTGGGTCTTCCTTTCTCATCAAAGTATTTACATTCCTTTTTAATGAGGTTTTTAAACTCAGAGCACTCTTTATTAGAGTACGTTGTCAATGTTATTGGCTTAGCAAAACCAACACTAGAAGCAGTACTAACCTTAGAAGTACTAACAGAGTTAGCAGTACTAACCTTGTTGGCAGCATTAACATTGTTAGCAGTAGTATTACTTCTAGCAGCACTATCATTGTCAGCAACACTATTTGTGGTAGCAGTACTAACAGTTTTAGTGCTTTTAGGAATCCACATATTGACACTTTCTTTGACAGACTTTTTCTTCATGTGGCTTTTAGTTTTAACAGTTTTCTTAGCCACATGGTTCTTTTCAATTTTCTTATAACCAAAGGGTTTTTGCATGGATCTTTGGAAATTCATCCTTTGTTTCATAGGATTGAAATAACAGAATTTTGCAAGATGATTCAATTTGCCACAGATAAAACAAGGTTTTGGTCTATTGATTTTACTCAGATCAACCCCTTGTTTTTGTGCCCACTGATTATTCCAGTTTCTTTGATTTCCCCTCTTTTTGTCCTGTTTTTGGGGCTCATTCTTCTTACATGCACACTGTTTGCAAGGACCTGGATTCACAACTGTGGTCTGTTTGTAATGGACCTTACCAGACTTTCCCTCTGTCTTCTCTATGTCCTTGGATTTGATCCAAGCCCTTCCACAATCATCATTGGTGATAATGTTATTCTCTAGAGGAATCTCACCACTCACCTTATTCTCCTTACTCTTGCCAACCTCTTTCTCAGTCTTATCTTCAACAACTACCTCATCTAAGGGATCTATTTCAGTGGCTCCCTCAGACAAGTCCTTCCTATCTTTGGTGTCTAACAGGTCTGAAGTAGGAGGAATGTAATTGTTGTTATATGGTGGAGGTGTTGCATTGTACCCAATTCCTCTTCTTAGCTTATCATGAATCTGATTTTGTAGTAAAGAGTCCATTGCTTTAGAGGCATTGGAAAACTTTTCTACATCAAGCTTAACCTTGGTTAGCTCCTCTTTCAGTTTTTCACTCTCCTCTTTAGATTTGGTCAGTTTAAGTTCTAAATCCTTTTTCTCCCACTGCCAGTAATTGGTGTCATATGAGTGTTGGAGTTCATTGGCTTGAAAACCTTTGATCTGATCTTCAAATCTCTCTACAATCCTTACATAGTCTTTGATATCTTTTTCTAATCTCTTAAGGTCATCACTCATCTTCTGATTGTGATCCCTGTACCTTTTAACAGTGTCTATGCAAGTTTTAGAACAGAGATTAGAACTTACCTCAGATGGGAGATCAGATACTTTAGCCATTAGAGCTTGATTCTGAATAGCCTCTTCAGCTTGATCACTCCAATCAAACCCCATTCCTTGTTGAGAAACAAGGGCTTGAGCAGAGTTTCTGTTGTTATTGAAGCTTCCAGATTGAGTTTGTTGATGGTTGTTGTTGTGAGACACTCCACTTCTGCATTCTCTAGCAAAATTTCCCTTCAGATGGCATTTGTAGCATTCCACCTTTGATTTATCAAACCCTGCTCCATCTTCTCTTCTTTGAGAGAAGTTGTTCCTCCCAGTTCTTTTTATGAACTTTTTAACTCTCATGGAGAGCATGGCCATTTGCCATTTAATATCCATCTCTTCAAGATCATCTGGATTGAGTTGTTCCAAGTCATCATTAATGAGAGAAGAGTTTCCATGACTTGCCAGAAAGGCCTCAAACACAGTTTCAGAGCCTTTCTCTTGGTTTGTTCCATTAGCAGCATTAACTGATTCAGGGTTAGCAGTAGAATCAATTGATGCTGATAGGAGTGCAGCATTATGAATATATCCAGAAGGCTTCTTCTTTGCCTCCACCTCAGCTTCAAATACTCTAAGATCATTGTACAGATCATCAAGTTCTTTTTCTTCCAACTGATCATTCTGTCTGAATGACACAGTGTACATGATCCATTCATCTCCAAGGGACCTTAAGAACTTTCTGTTCACATCATCTTGATCAATCTGTACTCCCATAGTAGCTAGTTCACCAATTAGTTTATTAAACCTGTCAAAAGTTTGAGTCATGGACTCATTCTTAGCAGAGATGAAGTTTTCATACTGTTGCTTTAAGATTGCCTTTTGATTTCTCTTGGTACTTTTGGTACCTGAGAATCTCTTCTCTAGAGCATTCCAGAGCATCTGTGCATCAGTGCAATTGCAGAATTGGTGTTGATACTCATTTGGAATGGCCAAGAGCAGTGTGCTCAAGGCTTTCATCTCTGTCTGTCTTGATTTCCTGTCTGCATCTGTCTTTGGAGGAGTTCTTTTGCCATCTTCACCAATTTTTCCTCCATCAGATGGGCCATTCTCAATGATGTCCCACATAGAGTAATCTGTGAGGAGAATATATTGCTTGATTCTGATCTTCCACATGTCAAATTCATTGGATCTAAGCATTGGAACTTTTGAGACCAAAGTACTGCTTGATTCTGTAAGATTTTCCATGATGAATAGTTGTTTCTGAGAAATCAGTGCTCTGATACCACTTGTCAGGATCGAATTCTCAACAAGAATTAATTCTCAGAAACAATATCAAAGAAGTTTGCGGAATAACACTTTGATATTCAATGAAACAGTACATCAACACAGTAAATATGAATAACAAACTGTAAGCTTTTATTTGATGCTTTGAAGTTACAAGATTACTCACTCAACCTCAATATTGATGAACAGGCTCACCAATACGAATTCTACTTCTCTAGAATTAGGATCTATACCTTGAGGTTGTTTTTCTCTAAAAATAATGAAAACTTAAAGTTAAAAGTTATCCTCCTATTCTAAACAATACTTTATATATATACTGAATACAAAGATAATTACAATGAATAAAATATCTTCAGTATATCTTCTATGTATATCTCTAAGCTTCCATGTATATCCTTTCATACGAATCTTCATCATATAAGCAGTATTAATCTTCAGCAGCATTAACTTCCTTCTAGCAGCATTAACTACTAAGCAGTACTAACCACTAGCAGTACTAACTAGCTAAGCAGTACTAACTTTGTTCAAGCAGCACTAACTTTGACTAGCAGTATTAATAGTACTAGCAGTAGTAACACTCAGCAGTACTAACCTTTAAGTCTTCTAGCAATATTAACTCTGAACTAACAACATTAACCATACTTGATAAATTCTTCAGTTCCCAACAGGCTAACTTTAGCTTCTTTTCAAAAAGATCTCAAGCTTCATCTCTTTTAAAAGCATCATCTTCCTCTTTTTAAAATGGCAAACTCAAGTATAAGTGCAATCTATATTGCTGGATCTTTAACTAAACCTCCTACTCTTCTGAGAGATGAATATCCTCAATGGAATATTAGGATGGTCAACTTTTTGGAAGGAATGGACAAAGATCTTATGAGATCTGTCACTCATGGATCTCATCAACCAATGGTTTTGGTTCCTAGAGTTCCTGCAATAGCAACAACTGCAGAAATACCTGCATATTTTGAGAAGAAAACCACTGGATTTACTGATGAAGAACTAACTAAAATGGAAAATGATTCCAAAGTTGTTAGACTCTTAATCATGGCCATCCCAAATGACATATTTCATGAGCTTGACTCATGTGTGACTGCAAAAGAGATTTGGGACCAGTTGTTAAATAAACTTCAAGGTGGTATTAAAACTCAGAAAAACAGAAGGACACAATGCATAAACGAATATCATGACTTTAAAGCACTACCTGAAGAAACACTGCAACAAACATATTCTAGGATTAATGTCTTGATAAACAAATGTAGAAAGTATGGGGTCATAAGATCCAAAGAGGAAAACAATGTACTTTTCTTGAAAAGTCTAAATGATGAATGGCTGCAACTATCCATGTCTCTTCAAGCAAATCAAATTTTGAATCATGGACACTAACAGACATTTATGGTACTCTTGTTGCTCAAGAAAGGGAAGTTGTCAAACAAAAGAGTAAAACCTCTTTGGGTGGAACACTTGCCTTGATGTCAAAAGATAAAAGCATTTCTGAAGAAAGTTCTCTTTGAAAATAAAACTAGAAAATCAAAAGGTTCAAGGGAAAAGTTTTCTGAAAAGGAGTCCAAAAGAAAGTCAAAAAGGGCCATGATAGCAGAAGATAACAAGGATTTAGACTAAGATGATGAAAGTCCAATCCAAGCTTATAGAATAGACACTGATTATGTAGAAATCATTCTTTGATTAATCAAACAACAATTACAATGATTTCTTGTGTCACAGATCTCACAGTGCCATATATACCTATTTCTCACAATGTATTCTCTCTCTCTAATCTGTATGTGCTTGTGTTTTTGAATATGAACATTAACTCTTCTATTTATATGGTCAACATGACCTCTCACAACTAGCTAAAGTCAAAGTGAATCACTTTGACTTACAACACAATTTACAACAAAACAACTTATACTTTTACAACTTTAAACTTTGACCTCTCATTTAATTTTGAATACAATCTTGACTCAACATTCTCCTCCTTTGGATTCAAGATTAAAAAAATTTTGACGATAATCTTCAGGTCATCTTCCAGTTGAAAAATCTTCAACATTTGTATCCTTCATAGCTTTGAATCTTGAACAACTTTGTCTTTCTTCATAAACTTTGAAAACTTCAAATCTTTAATATCTTCTTCAATCTCCCCCACTTGTCACAAATGTACAACAAGCTTTCGTAAAAACTCTTTCAACTTGATGATTATTAGACTTTGCTTTGACTTGAAAAACAAATTCTCTCCACTTTACAACTTTCTCTTGATTCTGCTTTCTTCAAAAATTTAACTTTGAATCATCTCCCCTTTCAGATAATATCAATGTAATTCTGACTTTGAAATCTTGAAATTTCTCCCCCTTTTTGATGAATGATGAGAAATCATAATCATCAAAACATTTCAACGTCAGATCTGGCTTTGATAATATTTCCCCGAAATATCAAGATAAGCACAGTCTTCATGAGAAACAATCTCCCCCAAAATAAGAATTAACAATCTTCGCATGAAAGAATATCTCCAACTGATCAGATATGAACATGTAGCCATCAATTTATATAATGCATTCATCCGAATATTTTCAAATTCAGACAAAATAAGATTGGTAACCCTGAATCAACATATGAATCAGTTAACATGCCTGTCTGTAGCACATAGTCACTGTGTACAACAAATGTACATTAGAATGGAGCTTTTTGATGTTTACTCCCCCAGGGCTTCCATTCAATCATTGAAAAACAACAAAGGAATTTTCTATGAACGTTAAGACAAGAAAACTTATTCCTTGTGTGCTCGTGCATGTGTAAAATGATTGAACCAATTAAACCTTGAACAGGCTCAAAGTGTGTAAACCATTGAGACAACAACAGTATTACATAGACTCAATGTGTATGAATGAGGTTCGAAGGTGGGGCAACTTTCCTTCTTTTTCAATATCAATACTTTCCAAACGAATATTTGATAGATTTGAGAAAAAGATGAGTAGTAGGTGGGGTTTATGCAAGAGTTGGCATGGGCTAGTTGCCTGTTTCAATGAAGTTCACGAAAGAATTGTGAAACAACAGATTACGTGGCTGACCGACTCAGAAAAGATTTGGTGCAGAGTTTGATATGGTTTTACTCTGATCTCTCACCCTCTTTCTTTTAAACATTTAAGCTCGCATCTAACCAATATCTCTTTCACATTTTACCTCAGCACACACCCACTCTCTATTCTTTTGACCCCTCTCCCCTCAATCACTCGGCATAACTTCTTGGGTAGGAAGTACAGGTGAACGTAAATTCATAGATGTTCTGATAAGCTCACACATTGAACCCATGAATTTTGTCCTAAAAATGAAATGTTTCTCAACAGTTTATCTTGTCAGATAAACACAAGATATCATTATCAGAAAATGTATGCTCATGAATAATAAGAATGAGATTTGAGCATTTTGAACATTTAAGATCTCTCAAAACGATGAAATTGAAGGAAATGAAATGAAGTCAAGTTAAATGTTTTGAGAATATGACAATGACGCGATCAGATCAAATATCATGATAAAAAATATGTTGGGATATCAAAGAATTGAAAGATGTTTATATGAACAAATACAAACATATTCGACAATGAAAGTACATGATAAAGAAATGACTTCTAATACTCAAACAATGTAGAATACAAACGGGAGTATTACCATCGAAAGATTTATCATTTGAGACATGGTAATAACAAACTCAATAAAAGTACTGAACCGATGTGTGATAATATATGAAAAGACAATACACAAGTATTTATCTTTAAGAACCACACTGTCAGATAAACATGAAAGTATCAATATGAAAAACATTTAAAAGCACACTTCGAAATTCATAAAACGTTTGAGAACATGAAGTCGTTTGAACTTTTAAGAAAACATTTTTTCTCATCCGAAAGTCGTTCTTCTTTAAAATATGGTAGAGTTTAAGATTCAGAATAATATACCTCCAGTGTATGAACCTTAACTCCCCCTAAAATGAATATTTATCATTTAAGCTCCCTTTGACAAAAACATTAGATACTCCCCTTCTGTATCTGTAAAATATCAAACATTAGAAAAGAACAATATGAATATGACAATGAAATTTATTTTTCTTTTCTCTTCTATTCTCCTTTTTAAAGATATGACAGTGAAAATTTAAATATCTCCCCCTAAAACATACAACAAATACTTCCAAAATAAGATGTATCTTTTCAGCTTCCTTAAGAATGAAAACTCTTAAGTACGGGTTTTGGACAAAATTATCCAGAAGCCATTGTCACATATTCTCCGATGAGAATAGTAACTCCCCTTAAAAGCAACAATCAATTTATCTTTTAATCTCCTCCTGAAAAAACAAAAATTGTATCAGTAAAAATATAAAACATATAAGCCCCCCTTAACATTTGCATAATCCTTAATCAATAATTCGAGTTTTGAATTACTAGGATTGAAGTAAATTTAGAAGTCAAACTCCCCCTGAAAACTTGCATTCACAAATTTATCAGAAGAAATAATAAGTACTCCCCCTTGAAGATTGATCATCTTTTATGCTTCGGAGTACAAAAATTCTTTTGATCTTTGAAGTGTGAGTCCTAAATAGATGTTTTTTGAAGTCTATATTCTTTATCATTGAAGACCGGGTCTTGAACTGCTTTGTTCTAAAACCAATCAAATCTTCGAATTAGCTTCTGTAAATTCACCAATTTGTCCACGATCACTACTAGAACATATTACAATCACTTGATTTCACCAAAAACAATACAAATATACATCTTGATCGTGAATATAGTGCGTCGAACTTCAAGACTCAAAAAATACAAAATCACGAAATTAAATCACAATTTCAGTGCAATAGTGCAATAAAATCGAATAGGATTTGTCTACTACATACATCAATCACTAAATAAGAAAGAATTTAACAACAAAAACATGAAATCTAATGATTCGATCACAACTCAGAAAATAGGGTGCGGGTTCTTCATTTTTGTTGATTTGATCCGAATTTTCTCTGATACCAATTGAAAGTCCAATCCAAGCTTATATGATAGACACTGATTATGTAGAAATCATTCTTTGATTAATCAAACAACAATTACAATGATTCCTTGTGTCATAGATCTCACAGTGCCATATACCTATTTCTCACAATGTATTCTCTCTCTCTAATCTGTATGCGCGTGTGTTTTTGAATGTGAACATTGACTCTTCTATTGATATGGTCAACATGACCTCTCACAACTAGCTAAAGTCAAAGTCAATCACTTTGACTTACAACACAATTTACAACAAAAGTACTTATACTTTTACAACTTTACACTTTGACCTCTTATTTAATCTTGAATACAATCTTGCCTCAACAGATGATGATGAAGATGAAGACATAAATGATTTTGCTCAATCTCTTGCTTTAATCACTCATCAGTTTAACAAGAGACTTGGCAACAAAGTGTTTGAGAAAAGAAGGGATGAAGGAGACAGTATAGGAGAAAGAAGATTTCAGAAGGAAGAATACCAACAAGAGCCAAGATTAACTCTGCATAGTGATCAAAAGGCTATTCATTACAACCATCATGAACCAGTTCAAAATCAAAGACCTCAACCACAGTTTCAACAATCTTTTCAACAACCTCAGAGATTTTTTCAACCACCAACTCAAAGACAAGGAAGTACTGCTTTTCCCACAAATCAGAATAATGGAAGATGCTTCAGATGTGGCAAGTCAGGTCACTTCTCTGCTAATTGCAAGGGTAGACTGATCAAAGATCAGGACTACTACAAGAACAAGTACAAATATAATGTGAAAGAAATAGTTCTTGTAGTAGAGATGGAAGACTAGCTCTCTGACTCAACCTCTGATGGAGAAGAAGAACCTACCAACCTCTGTGGTATGGCATTAGCTGATGATGAACAATCAGAAGGATCATCCCAGGACTACTTTGAAAAGGTATACACCCCATCTACTTCTAAATCTGAACTTGAACTAGATGTGCTCAAACTCACTGATGAATTTAAGAGTTTAAAGCAAAAGATTCCTGATAAAAAAGAAAAGAGAAAACAAGTTTTAAAAGACTTAAACTTTTACAAAAGAGAAAAGGATCTTTTAGAACCAGAAAAGAAAGAGATTTTTGATGAAAGACAGAGCTTGAAAAATCTCAAAGGATGAAAGAAAAATATTTCTCTGAAAAATACAAGGAACTTGAAAAAGTTTTAAAGGCAAAAGAAGAAGAAGTAAAAAGATATGACTATGAAAGGCTTAATTCTGTTGCTTTAACCAACTTTTTTCAAAAAGAGAGAGAGGTTTTACACCAATATCTGAAAAGAAAGGAATTACATATTAAAAGCTATCTAGATGCACAAGATGTGCATATCAAGATAAAATCACATATGGATACTCAGGGATTGGGATTCAATGAAATGGATCCATTCACTGGAAAGAAGAAAACATCATTGTCTTCTACTTTATGTGTTGGAAAAGTTCAGAACCCTGACTTACCATCTCTGGATAACTCTAATGTCTTCAAAAGAGTTAAAACTTTTGAAGGATCAAGACTCAGAAACTAGAAATTTAAGAACAATTCTTACTCTGAAGCAAAAACAGACTAAAAAACTTTTCAAAATACTATCAGAGAGTCTTCAGAAGTTCCACAAACAAAAACTCAGAGTAATGATCCCAAGGATATCTTCAGATTTGACTCTTTTCATATTTAAAAACCAGAGGTCTCTGAAGCAAGTACCTCTGAAGCACCTCTGTTTTCACCGAACTCTGAAGAAAAGGTCAGAACTACTTTTGAAGAAGACATTAGAAGAGCTTTTAAATAAAATGTTATTTCTGACTTGCAAAAGAAAGCTAGCATGAAAAAGATCATTAAAATTTCCAAACCTAGAGAAGCTGTTAAAACTTCAGAGACAGTTACCTCTGACATAATCAAGAAAGACTTTCTTGACTATGACTCTGATTCTGATTCAGAGAATGATGAACAAATATTTTTCACTCATAAAAGGTCATTCACAAAGAAAAACAGATTGTGGGCTCTGGAATTTTAAACAAGCCAGTTCAAATTTCCAAACCAAAACCTAGAGTACCAATCTGTCCTGACTTTCTAGACATGTGTCTAAAGGCCAAGTCATCTCTAGAATTGGAAAAAGAATTGAAGGAAAAAGCAAAGAATAAAACTAACACTTTACAATTCTATGCCTACAAACCTATCAAATTCATTCCTGATCAAAAAGGCAAATGGAAAGAAATTAACCATTCTGTTCCTGATTGTGCAGTGAGCAAAAAGGAAAACAAGATGTTTTGAGCCAAGAAATATCTACTTCAAAAGAAGGCCAAGAAGTCTGAAGTAGATAGGAATGTTTGTAAAATTCCTAGTGCTAGCTCTGATAGATTTCAAAAGAAAAATGTACCAAAAGTCATTAATGAAATCAAAAGCTTTGTACATACTTCTTCATGTTTTGTCAACTGCAAATGCATTAATGTTGGTCCCGAAGGTGCTTAACAAGTTTGTAGAAAGGGGGGGGGTTGAATACAAACACAGAATTTAAAGTTTAATAAATTGTTCATTGATAAATCAAACACAATTTACAAGTCTGTTGCGGAATAAGATTAAGTAGAACTCAATCTAAACAAACTTAAGAAAACACTAAGATGGTTGCACAAGAATATAGAGAAAGGGGATTAGAGAATATAGAAAGCAATGGTTTCTATGAAGGTTCAAGAATAGAGCACACTCTCAGATGGAGAGGTGATCTTTCTATTTATACCCTATGCATTAAATGCATGGCAGGGTACTTTACACGTGTCATTCATTGATTGGCTTTGGAAGTCTGAATTTGGGAGACATGCTTTCGGCCGTATCATGAACAGTGTAGTTGACAAAGTTGTTGTACGAATTATGGCAGAGGCATGTCTGTTCTGACACATCGTACTGGGTGTTCGAGGTAAGACAAAAGAGACTTGAGGCATAAGCTAAATGATCATTGATCGTTGAATATCTCTTCCTTCAGAGATACAAAGAAGTTCAGCTAGCGCTGAAGCTTTTCCTCAGGTTTCTTCGCGTATGAGTAGAGTCGTCTTTATTTCACTGATATCTGCATCAGGTCACTAATAGACTTGTCATTGTTCAGCAGCTTCGTCTTCGATTCAGCTATGAACATCTGTTGACACGAAACTTGTCTTCAGGGATTACGTTTACTGTGTTACATCAGAAACCATCAGTGATAACTGAACAGACTCAGTCTAATCGCTGATAGTGAAACACTAATACATATGAGCATTTATAAGAGAGATCATCAGCGATAATTGAACAGACTCAGTCTGATCGCTGATGGTGAAACACTAATACATATTAAAACGTAATTTTCACTAAGTATAGAAGAGGGTCATTATCAAACCACTGAGAGAGTTTGGATTAACAATCTCCCCCTATTTGATAATGACAAAGTAACTGAAGAAAATTACTTTATAGTTCAAAATAATGGAATAATCAGGACTCATAACATACATGTCCCAATTACTATTTTGAGGGATCTTTTACAGTACTGATAGGGTTAAGCACTTCACTGAAATTTTCATTAATTCAAAGATAGAATTACAAGGTATGAAAATTACATGTACAAGTGAGGAACTAACTACTGTAAGTTTAACTAATTGATTACAAGAATTAGGAAATTAATCTATCAGCTATCTACAGAAGACTTTGGAGGATTGATCATATACTCAGGTATTTCTTCTCCTCTTTGCCTTCGTTCAGAAGATTCTTGACTAATGATTGCTTTGATTGGCTCAGCAGAAGGAGAGAAGTCACACCATAAGCATAGGAGATTCTTGAGATGACTGAGGGGACAGATAGGAATTTCAGAGACTCTTTGGAATCTGAGTTGTTCCTCATCATCTCTGAAGAAGATACCAAAAGGATCATTAATTACTTACCCTGCAATATATGGACCACCAGGGGGCAGGGATAGATCTAGAACTGAGAGATCAGGAGGAGGACCGAACAGAGCTTCTTTTGAGAACTTGATGAAGGTGACGTTTCTTATTGCAGCGACATTCTCAGATGAGGAGGAGCCAGGCTTTCTTTTGAGATGCCTTGGCTTAGAAGGAAGAGTACATGGCACCTTTAATATAGCAGCGACTCTGTTGATGAGAGCATCATTTATCCCTTCAACATAGCCTCTGTAGGTTAACTTGGATTTCTTCAGCGCATCTTTGAACTCTAGCCATTCCATGTAGCCGAAGCTTTCCATCTTTGAAACTAACATAGCCTTACAACTTCCATCTTCTATGGTTATCTCCATTGTGACAGAAGCTCGGTCCTTCTTCTTTCTCCCTGAGATGACAACGGCTACGATCTTCATTGGGTCAGAGCGATAGTCGACTTTATGTTTGCACCATTCGACTGTGTTATCGCTGACCGCTAGTTCTTTTGAGCGCTCCTCTTCAATTTCCTTTAATAGAGCAGCCTGGACTTCCCCTGGTTTCTTTTTCAGCTTTTTGTCTTTGACTTGAGAGGACTGAATCTTGAGAGCAAGAGAGGCATCTCTTTGACAATCAGCTATCAGTTTCTCAGCTCTGACAGATTCTTCTACGTCAGCTTCAGTCAGGAACTCTAATTCTGTAGAAGTTGTTTGAAGAGGGACCTTCAGCCGTTGACTTTCTAGATGAGAGATCATTTCTGTTCTTCTCTTCATCTCTTCCTCTGACCAGTAAGATGGTCTAGAGGGCCTTCCTGGATGGTGCAGGGATTCTTCTTCTTCATCTTCTTCATCAATCTCATTTAAAAAGATTGGGATTATTGATTCATCAGCTATGGCAGCTGGGATTATTTGTAGTTCCTTACCCTTAAGCAGGAGAGAGAACTGTCTGGTCAGAAAATTGATAAAAAGGAGTTAGTGTTTGTTTGGGAAGAAGAAAGATAAAGGCTAGAAAGAAACAAGGGTTGGGGATTTATAGAATGATACAGGGACAAGTGAAAGGCATACCTAAGAAGGATTCTCCTCAGATAGTGAAACGTTAATCAGGCTTCCTTCAGCAGCTGCACCCTTAGATATGCTTTGGGAAGGGGCTCCTGAGGATGTTTCATGACTCCCCCTGCTGTGACAGCTTCTTTCGAAGCTATCACTGATGATGTGGCGGCTGCAGAAAACCATAAAAATTGATATTCTTCATCGTCATCATCATCATCTTGATGGTGTAGCTCTTCATCCTGATCTTGAAGATCAAGATCTTCATCTTCTTCATCCTCCTCCTCTTCTTCTTCATCTACAAAGACTGGATCGTAGGAAGAAGATGGAGGGGCTTTGTCAACAACCTTCTCCCCCTCAACAAGCGAGGGAGGTTCTTCCGTTTGGACTTCAGCAACAACTTCCTCATTTTCTTCTTCGTTCAGATCTTTCTCCCCTCTTTGTCATTATCAGATGGGGGAGTTCAGTGGTCGAAGGAATAGCTTTAGCAGTTACCAGGGATCGGACTTCAACCTCCAGACGCTCTAGACGGCCTTCAATCACAGGGATGTCTGAAGTAGCTTGATGAATAAATTCAACAGTGATATTCAGAGAAGTGCGGTCAGTCTCTGTGAAAGAAGGAGGTAGAGTCGGAGTTGGTTCATTCAGCTTCTCAAGGACTTCCTGTGAATAGATGTGCAGGAGTCGATCTTCGAAGATAACCCCTGGACATCGTTGCTTAGAGTATCGAAGCGTCCCTGAAGGAGTTGAGTATCCTCCTTTACCTTGACGAGCTCTCCCTGAAGAGCTGAGATTTGTGAGGCTTCAGCTTTGGTGGAGCAGGTAGCTGTCAATTGCTTCAGTTCTTCACCAGCGCTATTGACGGCGCTGGTGGTTTCGTTGATGGAGGTTGTGATAGAATCCACCTTCACACCTATACTGTTGACATGAGCGTCAACAGTCTCCATATTAAGACCTGAAAGAAAAGTTAGTTTCTGAGAAACATGCTTATATGGAGAGTTGGGAGTAGTGTTTAGGGTTATAGGAGTACCTGAGTTATCAAACAGTTTGTAGAATTGCATAGATTTTTCAAAAGTTTGATTGTCAGGTCCTATGGGTGCATATTGTGGTTGCGTAGAAATGTATTGAGGGTTAGAGACCAAAAATATGGGAGGACAAGTAATAGGAATAGAAGAAGTTGGGAGTTGGGTAGCTACCTCAGTTGTTACTAAGATGGGTGGTTGCGTCACTGATGTTATGACAACGACCAGGATCGCTGGCACGGTTGATGATGTGATAGTTGAGTATGTGGAGGAGAGACCTACGAAATCATCCAAGGAAGTTTGTTAAGAAACTACCTCAGGCCTTGAACTAGTGGCGATGGTCTCCTTAGTCAATTTGGCCTTCTTTGAAGGACTAGAAAGACTAGCTGACGGTCGTTTTGAAGCGGTTGTAGCGGCAGGGCTAGAAGAAGAAAGAACCTCCTGCGTGGCCACTGAAGTAGAAGAAGTGTGGAGAGAGAGTCGAGAGCGAAGAGTAGAAATACTTACCTCGTTGTCGAGTGGTTTGACCTCCAACGATCGCTGACCCATTTTGGCGAAAGAGCCATAAGAAGTAGTGGGGTAAGAAGCAGGGTAGAGGAATTTCAGGTATGCACAGATGAACCATACATATGGGATCTTGGGATCCCTCTCCGTCTTCTCTATTTTTGACTTGAGATCGTCAAAGATAGCAGTGGCATAGTCAAAGTTTCTTCCAACGATCACAGAATAAGCCATCTGGACCTGAACCTTGCTAGCCTGATCAAGTGAACCACTTTTCCCACTCATACATTGAATGAAGTGAGAAAAAATAAAGTTCAGTTGAGAAAGCATGTTCGCCTTCTTGATGAGAGTCAGCCGCTTGTTGGGGATGGTCGTTCAGGGGTTGTTGTCCCAACAATATTCCATAGCATCCAGAAACTGGATGAGTTCAGCATCAGTTGGCAGAGCATCAAATCCACTCTTGGGTTTGTCAGGAAATCTGAGGGCCTTCCTCAAGCTGAAAGCGGTCATCATCCCTGATCCTAAGTTAGTGCTGAAAGAAATTGCAGGAACCTGGTCACCTTTCTTGTTGGTGATGGAGGTTTCTTTAGCAGAGAACCAAAACTATTGGAGAAGCGTTTTGGAAGGCTGAGGGTCCATAGTGAGGGCGTAAGCAATGCAAGATTGCTTCAGGAACTTAGCAACTTCCACTAGGTGTGGGTATTTGACACCATCAAAGTCCAAGCGTGCAAGATGGTTGTTCTTGGGAATCTCTGATTCAGTGAGAGCAAACTTGACTGACTTGGAGGCAATAAGAGATGATTGTGCCATTTCTGAATATGGAAAGAATGAGAATAGAAGGAAAGGATTAGAGTCTAAAAATAAATAAGTTTTTACCAGTTTCTATTTGGAGAAAGAAACGTAGAGAAACCAAAATATTTGAAGATTAAAACAGTGTTCTTAGTGAAAGATGGAAGAACAATGAGAAAACCAAAGGTTTTGAATGAATAAAATAAAAAAGAATGATTTTAGAGAATTGAAATCTTATAAAAATCCATAATGATGGAACATAAATAGGATTTAGTAATAAGATAAAAAGAAGATCAAAATAACCTGTTGATCTTGAAAGAAGATGATGCAAATGCTTGAAATTTCTTGAGAGAGAATTCTTGCTTTGAAAGGATTTCCAGAAAGCATAAAACGATAAGAATGGAAAAACATTCTTTTTATACGTTTGAGAGTGTGAGAGAGAATGAGGCGGAAGAACAAATGTTCATCATGACATGGACACGTCTCACGAAGTTGATTGGATAGAAGGGAAACGGACGAACGTGTTAGAGAAAAAGGCATGCCATGGACTGTCGGTTTAAATGACGTCATAGGAGAGAGAAAAATGTTTCATTTGTCCTTTTCGAAATTATCTCTGAAGAAGAGTCAGAGATAGGTTTTCTTTTTGAAATAATCCCTGATAGAAATTCATAGATTGATTTTTCATTTCAGAAAGATCATTGAAGAAAAATGTCAGTGATATAATTTGCTTATCAAAAAGCTTTTAATAATTTGAAGAAAGAAAATGATTATTTTTATTTTTGAGAGAAAAAAACAACTTACTGAATGAATATTCAGTGATGGAGAATAAGAGAACATACCTGAGAGTCAGAAATTTATTTAGAGATAGAGTGATAAAGGGGAACTTAGAATCACTAACATAATGAAGGAAGATGAAGAGTTACACTTCAAGATTCAGCATTCCAAGCTCACTGATGAGAAAGTTGAACATTGTCTCATCAAGAGGTTTGGTGAATAAATCAGCAAGCTGATAGTCAGTGGGTATAAAGTGAAGTTCAATATCACCATTCATCACATGATCTCTGATAAAATAATATATGATCTCTATGTGTTTCGTCTTTGAATGTAGTACTGGATTGTTTGCTATAGCGATAGCACTAGTGCTGTCGCAATAGATTGGAATCTTTGATAGCTGAAGGTCATAATCTAATAGTTGATTTCTCATCCATAAGACCTGAGCACAACAACTTCCAGCGGCTACGTATTCAGCTTCATCTGTGGAAGTGGACACTGAATTTTGCTTTTTGCTTGTCCAACTTACTAGCTTTCCTCCTAGGAGTTAACATCCACCAGTGGTGCTCTTTCTATCGAGTTTACAACCTGCAAAATTACTATCAGAATATCCAGTTAGATCAAACCCTGAGTCTTTGGGATACCAAAGACCGAGGTTAGGAGTCCCTTTGAGATATCTAAAAATTCGCTTAACAGCGATCAGATGGGATTCCTTAGGTTCAGACTGATAGCGTGCACATAAACAAGTAGAGTACATGATGTCAGGTCGGCTCGCTGTAAGATACAGCAGGGAGCCTATCATTCCTCTATAGGAAGTGATATTAACAGGTTTTCCAGATGGATCCTTGTTAAGTGTCAGAGGAGGTGCCATAGGAGTCTTCATCGCTGAATTTTATGTTAGATCAAACTTCTTCAACATATCTTTAACATACTTACCTTGGCTGATAAAAGTACCTTTATCAGATTGTTTAATCTGAAGACCAAGAAAATATGCCAGCTCACCCATCATACTCATTTTGTATTCTTTCTTCATTCTGAACTTTGTCGTGTCTGAATACCTGCATCGGGATCACCAATAATTTGATCTATGGGGTGATCTATGGTACATCGCTGAGCAGGAGCATGATCAGTCATTTCAGAGGTTGGATCAACAATGGGAATGTTCACTGATGAAGAAGCTTGAGGTTCATTAGCTATTAATTGTTGAGTGTCAGACAAACCATTGTTTTCTAAGAGGTGTTCAGACAAAGATGGATCTGATGGAGGAAGTGTGTTTAGAGGCTCAGCTGAAACCCATGAGATGGATTCAGCGTTCGGAGGTATGATGTTTAGATCATTATCAGCAGTAGGAGGATTTGTGTGCTGATGGTTTGAAAAGAAAGATTCTGTTTCTTTGTAGTGAGAAAACATCCAAGCATTTAACTCTTCATTGTCAGCGATTGGTTTAGAGTTCGCTGAACGAGTTTCATCAAAGGTGACATGAATTGTTTCTTCCACATATTGTCTTCTCTTGTTGAAAACTCTGTAGGCTTTGGATATGGAGGAATATCCTAGAAATATTCCATCATCAGCTTTTGGGTCGAACTTTCCAAGCTGATCTTTGTTGTTTAAAATAAAGCACTGACAACCAAAGATATGAAGAAAACTGATAGATGGTTGTTAGTGTATTAAATTGTATTCAAGATTTAGTGAGAAAATTCTTGTATAAAGCCTTGTAATAGAATAGTCAAAGGAAGTCTTTGAAAGTCAAATAGTGTGAAAGTCAACATAAGTATTAGAGGTGTTGAAGTACTTGAGAGTTTGTTCAAGTACTTGAGAGTTTGAGTGGGTCATTGTTCAAGTTACTTGAGAGTTTAGTTGGACTACTTGAGTGTTTCTTAGTTCATATAAATAGGTTTAATTCTTGTAATTGTGTAAGAGCTTAATGTCATAATTCAGATTTACTTTCTCTCTCTACTCTCTCTCTAGAATATATACACTGTTATATCATGATCTTGATTGAGAGTGTTTGAATAGCTTGATTGAATCTGGGAAATACATTTTCAATTGGTATCAGAGCAAACCAAATCATTTCAGATGGATCATTACTTCAAAGTTTGATTTAATTTTCGAATTCTGATTTTCAAAAATTCGTTTTCTTGAAAAAGTCACCGTTGGATCAAAATGTTATGAATTTGTTGTTCTTTGATTGAAAAAATGATCCAATATAATTCGTTTTGTATAACATAATCATTCTTGTTCATAAACACTGTTCTTGAATCGAATGAGTGCATTTTGATGTTTTCAATCAAAATCTTGTGGTAGTTTTGTGTTCTAAATGATAAATCGATCAGTTCTATGGAATTTCATGTTTTATTTTGCAGGTTTAGAGCATTTTGGATCGATTTTGTGAACGAAAGTGTCGAAATGCGCAAGATCTAGCAAACGCGCAAGTTCATCCTGAGAACGCGCAAGATTCAAGCTGAAGAACGTGCAAGCAAAGCCTGCGAGTTCACCATCAAACGCGCAAGTCAAAGGATTTGATGTTTGGCTAGAACGCGCAAGTGTATGAAGAACGCGCAAGCAACACGTGCGAGTTTGGGTAAAACGCGCAGATAGAGACAAGCGAGTTTGATAAACGCTCAAGTCAAAGCCTGCGAGTTTGATCGAAACGCGCTAGAGAAGCGTGCGAGTTTAAGCGTAACGCGCTAACAACAGTGTTCTGCGAGTTGTTTGATCTGCGAGTTTGTTCGAAACAGTGATTAGCGAGTTCCAGTGTCTTGCGAGTTTCATCGTCATGCGAGTTTGAGCAAACGCGCTACTATTGGCCTGCGAGTTCTAGAAACGCGCACGTTACCATTTGCGAGTTTCAACTTGAACAGTGACTAGTGTGTACAGTGTCGTGCGAGTTTCAAGACTTAGATTTTTTTTGAAAATTAAATTTTTTGTGTGATCCAAGTTTGACTTTTTAGTCAACTTTTCTGAATTGGTTTGGGAACGATCATTTTTTTTCAATCATTTCTTTCTAGAGAAAAATATGTCAGAGGAACCCCCGTGCTAAGTCTGCGGAGGGGGACATATTTTTTTAGTGGTCATAATTTTCTGATTTTTGACGATCATTTTTTTAAGCTAATCTGTCAAGATGTCTACTACAGACGAGAGAGGGAACATTGTTTTATCTGCAAGAGATATGGCTGTTTTGTACATGCCGGAAATACCAAAGATGGAAGCTGAATTAGACAAGCTGAAAAATCAGAATTCAAAGCTTCTTAAACAAATTCAGGATTTTAATTCCAATTTGTCAAATTCTGATACAATTCCTGTTTGTGCAAAATGTATTGATGATGTCAAATCTGTTTTTGCAGGTAATGATAGTGCAAGAGAGAAAGAGATTAAAGAGAAAGAGAACATCATTGCTTTAAAAGAAAATACAATTGTTACATGTGAGAAAGAATTAAAGTTAAAAGAGAGAAAAATTGTAAAACTTCAAACCCAACTGAAGACGACTGAACAGAAGTCATCAGAGCTATAAGCTGAATCAGTTGAGCTTTAAACCAAGTTTACGGCTTTCGAAGAGAAGATATCTGTGTTGGAGAAGAAGAATGCTGATCTGATGTCAAGTCTTCAAGCAGATAAAGAAAAAGCTAATCTGGAGAAGGATTCCATTCAAAAGCTTTCTGATTTTTCAAAGAAAACACTCCAAGAGAAAAATGATTTGGAGCTTAGATGCATAAAACTCTCCAAGCAAGTATCCGACTTTGAAAAGATTTTGATAACTGAACGGGATATATTTGCTAAAGAGAAACAAGTTCTGGAAAATAAAATTACTGAACTTCCCAACCAGATTTCCACTTTACAAGACCTACTTGAGAAAGAAAGAAAATGCTTTAAAGAAAACAAAAGGTCTTATGAGCTTGAAAAGAGAAATGTTGAAAAGAGAAATACTGGGATTTTCGAAGATATTTCTGAGAAAAACAAGAACTTGGAAAAAGATTTTGAACAAGAACGTTCATATTTTGAATCTGAAATATCTAAGCTCACATCCAAATTATCTGTTCTATCATCAGATATTCTTAAAGAACAGATGGCGTGATGATATTCTTAAAGAACAGATGGCTAGATCTGATTTGAAACAGAAATTTGACACACTTTCAGATGAAAGAAACATTTTGACTAAAAAGATAAATGACTTGGAAGCTGCAAACATTGAATTGTCTGATAAAGTAACAGCTGATGTGATTAGTCAATCACCTGTTGATAACTTAACAGAATCAGTTTGTTCTTTCAAACCAGCTTCAAGTTCCATTCATGAGAAAAATGTTTTGAAAAATAAAAGTATCAAACCAATCACTGTCAAATCAAGTCAGATCAAACCATCTAATCTATTCTATGACAAATCTGTTGATGGTTCAGCGAAATTCTATGTCAAATCTCTTAGAAAACAATCTAAGAAAAATCAGATGGTCTGGCAAGTGAAGGATTCTTCAGAAGAGAAAAAGAAAGACAAAGCATCTGCATTCCCAACCAATGCTAACAAGAACAGTGTGCATAAAGGTAACTCTTTTGGTAATTCTGATATATATTACTCGACTAATCATTTGATCAGGGTTGCTCAAAAGAAGATTTGTTGTTCTTACTGTGGAGCACATGACTTTGTAAGTAAAAATTTTGTTAATTACTTGTATGGTTCATATAATGTAACCCCCACAAGAACTGCAACTAACACTTCTGGACCCAAATACCAGTGGGTACCAAAAGCTAAAACTGTGTTGCAGGCACCCAAAGTTTAAGGAGGAGCATGATGTTTGACTTCTGATCATGTAAAGATCAGGACTCGTACTTCAAAGTAAAAAATTTTGACTTCTAAGTACTACAACTTAGAACTCGGACTTCAAAGTCAAAGACTATGGCTTTTGAACAAAACAGTTCAAAACCTGGATTTAAGTGTCAAGATTGTGGCTTCTGATCACATGACAGATCAGGACCCGTTCTTCAATGTTCAGATAAGGATATTATGCAAAATATCCAGGGGGAGCTTATCTGACCTAAATCATTCTATAATGATTTGAGGGGGAGCTTAAATGTAAGTATCTTCTAATCTTACATCTCTGATTGTTTGAAAGAAGAACAACTTTCAAGCATGAAAAACAGTTTCTTAAATGTTCAAACCACTTCTCTATTCTCAAAAGATTTCATGAATTCAGAAGTGAGCTTTTAAATGTTTTTCATTATTAAGCTTTCATGTTTAACTGGCCGTGTGTTTCCAAAGATTAATACTTGCGTATTATCTTTTCTATATACTGTCAAGTATTCATACACATCAGTTCAGTACTTCATTTGATTTTGTTATTACCATGTCTTTAAAAGAAACAATTTTTCGATGGTAATACTCACGTTTGCTTTCAAATGTTGTTGAGCATCAGTCATCATTTCTAATCTTGTGCTTTCATTGCAAAATTGTTTATATTCGTTCATATAAACGAAATATCCAATTCTTTGATACCCTAACCATTTTATTTGATCTGATTGATACATTATTCGTTCATATTTGATCTGTTTCATTTGTTGAATCAGGGTTACCAAGTTCATTATATCTGAATTTGAAAAGATTCAGGTATATACAGTTCATGATTCAGCTATTCAGATCAAAGGGCAGAAAATGTCAAGTGTATCTCAAAGGGGGGAGAATATTTGAAAAAGGGGGAGATTCAAAGAAAGTGCTGAAATTGAGAATGTTTTGATGATTATGGTGCTCACAATCATCAAAAAGGGGGAGAAGTCTAAAAAAATCAATTTCAAACAAAGACTTGTGGAGAAATTCAAAAAGTTCAAACTTATTCAAAGATGATTCAAATTCTGAATAAAGATGATCTGAAAAAGATTCCGAAGAAGATTCGTGAAAGTTTGTTTTTCCAAAGACGGTCCAGAGATCATAAGAGATGAAGATACAAGATCAGAGATTCCTCAAAGCTTAAAGATGAAGTTTTCAAAGAGTTTCAAAGTTTCAAGAATTCAGATTCGTGTTGAAGACTTGTTGACTTTCCAAAGCTACAAAATATTAAAGACTTTTCAAAGATTCTTCAAAGACTGAAGATTGTTAAAAGCTTCAAAGTTTTAAAGATGTCAGAGATAAAAGTTGAAGAATCAAGCGCTGAAGACAAGTGTCAATTTTTTTTAAATCTTGAATACAAAGGGGGAGAATGTTAGTGTATTAAATTGTATTCAAGAATGTTAGTCTTGTATAAAGCCTTGTAATAGAATAGTCAAAGGAAGTCTTTGAAAGTCAAATAGTGTGAAAGTCAACATAAGTATTAGAGGTGTTGAAGTACTTGAGAGTTTGAGTGGGTCATTGTTCAAGTTACTTGAGAGTTTCATAGAGAGTATAAATAGGTTTAATTCTTGTAATTTTTGTAAGAGCTTAATGTCATAATTCAGATTTACTTTCTCTCTCTACTCTCTCTTCTCTCTCTAGAATATATACACTGTTATATCATGATCTTGATTGAGAGTGTTTGAATAGCTTGATTGAATCTGGGAAATACATTTTCAACAAAATCAGTCTGTTCTTTTAAACAGCTTCAAGTTCTATTCATGATCAAAATGTTTTCAAAAAGAACAGTGTCAAACCTATAATTGTCAAATCAAGTCAGATTCGACCATCAAATCTATTTTATGACAAATCTGTTGATGGTTCAGCAAATTTTTACATCAAATCTCTTGGAAAGTCTTCTAAGAAAAATCAGATGGTCTGGCGAGTGAAGACTCCTAATGAAGAGAAGAAGAATGACAGATCATTCAAATCCACAACCAATGCCAAGAAGAACAGTACGCATAAAGGTAAATCTTTTGATAATCCTGATATGTTTTACTCTACTAATCATTTGATCAGGGTTGATCAAAAGAAGATTTGTTGTTCTTACTGTGGAGCACATCACTTTGTAAGTAAAAATTTTGTTAATTACTGGTATGGTTCATATAATGTAACCCCCACAAGAACTGCAACTAACACTTCAAGACCCAAATACCAGTGGGTACCAAAAGCTAAAATTGTGTTGCAGGCACCCAAAGTTTAAGGGGGAGCATGATGTTTGACTTCTGATCATGTACAGATCAGGACTCGTACTTCAAAGTACAAAATTTTGACTTCTAAGTACTACAACTTAGAACTCGGACTTCAAAGTCAAAGACTATGGCTTTTGAACAAAACAGTTCAAAACCCGGACTTAAGTGTCAAGACTGTGGCTTCTGATCACATGACAGATCAGGACCCGTTCTTTAATGTTCAGGCATGGATATTTTGCTAATATCCAGGGGGAGCTTAAAAGAAAACAAATCATGATATACTGATTTGAGGGGGAGCTTAAAAGTAAATATCTTCTGATCTTAGATCTTTGATTGTTTGAAAGAAGATCAACTTTCAAGCATGAAAAACAATTTCTTAAATGTTCAAACCACTTCTCTATTCTCAAAAGATTTCATGAATTAAGAAGTGTGATTTTAAATGTTTTTCAATATTGAGCTTTAATGTTTAACTGACCGTGTGTTTCTAAAGATCAATACTCGTGTATTATCTTTCCTATATACTGTAAAGTATTCACACACATCGGTTCAGTACTTCATTTGAAATTGTTATTACCATGTCTCATAGCGAACAAATTTTTCGATGGTAATACCCCTGTTTGCTTTCAAATGTTGTTGAGCATCATTCATCATTTCAATTTTTGTGCTTTCATTGCAAAATTGTTTATATTTGTTCATATAAACAAAATAACCAATTCTTTGATACCGTAACCATTTCACGTTCATATCTTATGATATTTGATCTGATTGATACATTGTCAGATTCTCAAAACAATTCTCTTGATTTCATTTTATTCATTCAATATCCTTGTTTTGATAGATCTTCATTGTTCAAATGCTTAATTATCATTCAGTTCTCTTGATGAGCATACATTTTGACAATGTTATCATTTTTATGCTTAATTGTTCAAGTTAAACTGTTGAGCAACCATTCTTTATAGGACTTACATGGGATCAGTGTGAGAACTTAAACAGAACTTCCATGGATTCACGTACATCTGTGTTTCCTACCCAGGAAGTAATCCTAGAGTGATTGAGGGGTGAGGGGTCAAAAATCAAAGAGTGGGGGAGATAACTAATCCGGTTGAGTTTTTCTCATTGTGCTGAGCGGTAAAATGAAAATAAGAGTTTGGTTAGAAGTGAGCTTCAATGTTTAAAAAGAAAGAGGGTGTGAGAACAGAGTTAAAAGAATATAAAACTTTGCACCAACCACTTTCTGAGCCGGGCAGCCACATCTACTGATTGGTTCACATTCCTTGGTGACCATCATTGAAACAGGCAGTGAGCCCATGCCAACTCTTGCAATTACCCCACCAGCCACTCGTTTCTTTCTTAACAAAGAAATGTTTCATTTTCTTTGGGGACGCAGCATATCTGCTATCTGATCTTCACTCGGAAGATTCAGATATTGAAAAAGAAGGAAGTTTGCCCCACCTTCGCACCTCTTTCATGCACATTGAGTTCGTGTAATATCTGTTGCTGTCTCAACAATTTACACATTTTGAACCTTATGAAACACAATCATTGTGCTAAATTCTTTCATACACAAGCACGAGCACACAGAAAATTTGTTTTTCTGTCAGAACATTCATAGATAAACCTTGTGTTTTTCAATGATTGAATGGAAGTCCTGGGGAGTCATCATCAAACCAGCTCCTTAAATTGTACATTCGTTGTACACAGTAACTTTGTGTTACTGACAGGCACTTCTAACTATTTCATTTGTTGAATCAGGGTTACAACGTTAATTATATCTGAATTTGAAAAGATTCGGGTATATACAGTTCATGATTCAGCTATTCAGATCAAAGGGCAGAGAATGTCAAATGTATCTCAAAGGGGGAGAATATTTGTAAAAGGGGGAGATTCAAAGAAAGTGCTGAAATTGAGGATCTTTTGATGATTATGGTGCTCACAATCATCAAAAAGGGGGAGAAGTCTAAAAAGATCAATTTCAAACAAAGACTTGTGGAGAAATTCAAAAAGTTCAAACTTATTCAAAGATGATTCAAATTCTGAATAAAGATGATCTGAAAAAGATTCTGAAGAAGATTCGTGAAAGTTTGTTTTTCCAAAGACGGTCCAGAGATCATAAGAGATGAAGATACAAGATCAGAGATTCCTCAAAGCTTAAAGATGAAGTTTTCAAAGAGTTTCAAAGTTTCAAGAATTCAGATTCGTGTTGAAGACTTGTTGACTTTCCAAAGCTACAAAGTATTAAAGACTTTTCAAAGATTCTTCAAAGACTGAAGATTGTTAAAAGCTTCAAAGTTTTAAAGATGTCATACATAAAAGTTGAAGAATCAAGCGTTGAAGACAAATGTCAATTTTTATTAAATCTTGAATACAAAGGGGGAGAATGTTAGTGCATTAATTGTATACAAGATTTAATTGGGAAAGTCATGTCAAGTAAAGTCAACAAAGTCAAAGCCTGTTTAGTCAAATATGAGTTTACTTAGCTTTTAAGCTTGTGATTTAGTCCTTGGTATAAATACCTATGGCCTTGTATTAGTTCATCGTATGCTTTAACATTGTCAGATATATGATTGGAACTTTCTCTCTCTATACTCTCTCTAGAACTTCATATTGTCAATATCTTGATTGTTAGATTGCTTAAATTAATTGGGAATACATTTTCAATGGTTTTCTTCCATGAAAAAGTTCATAAGTTGTCTTTCCAAATCGCTTTACGATCAGCGATCTGTTTTGAGTAAAACATGAAGTGTTTACAGCTTCAGCCCAAAATTGAGTAGGGAGGTGAGAATCGCTGAGCATTGATCTAGCAGCTTCAATGATCGTTCTGTTTCTTCTTTCAGCGAATCCGTTTTGCTGAGGTGTTCTTACTGAAGAGAAGTTATGAGAAATTCCCTTGTTCTCAAAGAAATTGTTCAGAGAACTGTTTTTAAACTCAGTTCCATGATCACTTCTTATTGAACGAACAGTAAGATTATTCAGCACTTCCATCTTTTTAACAAAAGATATTAGTTCTTCTGGAGTATCACTCTTGCAACGAAGAAAGATAACCCAGGTGTAGCGAGTGTATTCATCTACAATGACAAGCGTATATTTCTTTCCAGCTATTGATTGGATGTTGACAGGGCCAAACAAATCCATATGCAAGAGTTGAAGAGGACTTGTCACTGAGGAAACTTGTTTAGTCTTGAAACTAGCTTTTGTCTGTTTTCCTTTTTCACATGTTGAGCAGAGAGATTCTTTAGCATATGAGTGCTGAGGAAGACCAGAAACTAGTTCCTTAGATGAGAGAGAATTCAGGGTTTTGATGTTTAGATGAGATAGCCTTTTGTGCCATAGCCAGTTGACATCAGAAGAGGCTTTGGAAAGAAACATATGTTTTCAGTGGTAGTAGAGTCCATATCTATTACATAGACATTTTCTTTACGATAACCACTGAGAGCAAGTTTTCCTTTCTCATTTACCACTGAACATGCTTTCTTGGTAAAGCGAACTTCATAGTCTTTGTCACATAGCTGACTGATGCTCAGAAGATTGTGCTTCAGTCCATCTACATAAGCGACTCTTCTGAAGGTAGTTGTCCCATTGCTGAGGACACCAAACCCTCGGGTATATCCTTTTCCATTTCCACCGAAGGTCACAGAGGGACCTTTCTTTTCCTTGTATTCAGTGAGCAGGTCTTTTTGTCCTGTCATATGACGAGAGTATCCACTATCGAGATACCAGATGCCCTTTGATCCCTGCAAACATAAGAAAGATTAATCTTTGTTTGGTACCCACTTTTCAATGGGTCCTTTAGGGTTAGTGGAGATGGAAGGTTCATCAATCTTCACAGCAGATGAAGATTCAGCTTCAGTGGTAACCTTCACCTTGGTTAATTTCTTAACCTTAGTGGTATTTTTCACCTTGGTAGATTTTTCAACTTTGGTGACCTTCTCAGCCTTGGAGGCATTCATCTTCACTTTAGCTGATTTATTAGCTTTAGTGGCAGTAGGACATTTGCTTGCGATATGGTCAGTAAATCCACAGTGATAGCATTTTCTATATTTGAAAGTGGTTTTAGGACCATGAGTAAAAGGTTTTGAGAATTTAAGATGAGCAGGTCCAGCTCCAAGAATGCTTTTTGCATGAGATCTGGGAGGTATTTTCATTTCTTCAGATCTCTTAGGCTTAAGATCAACCTTTAACTTTGGAGGATAGAGATCAAAGATTTCTATCACAAAGCTAGACGATTGATTCGCTGAAGGTTTAGAAGGAACTTTCAGCTTTGCTTTCTTGGTAGTCTTCTGAGGACGAAGAATGGATTTTCCTTTATCCGCAGACTTAGAGCCTTTGGATATTTCGTCAGGGATGGGATTAGAAGATGATGAAGGATAAAACTGATTATAAGAAGTGTTAGAGATAGAAGTGACAAACGTTCCAAACTTAAGCATGGAACTGTCTTCTTTAGGCTCATCCTGTGGTTTCCAAAAACCAAGACCGGTTTTATCACCGCTAGGAGCTTGAGCGTTTATTATCTCAGTGATCTTTATTGAGGAATTTCACCATTTTTCAACTGTAGCCTTTTATGATTTTAGAGCAGCGATGGCTTGTTCGCGTTCTATGTTGATGATTTTATTTACAAAAACTTGATCTTTCAAACTTTCCTCTAAAAGAGTCAGTTCTCTAATCTTTTCATGGCATTTTTCCAGTTGTTCAGTTAAATCATTGTTTTTGCTTTCAGCTAGAGATTTGTCATTTAGAGCATTGTAAAGATCAATTGTCAGCACATCAACTGCGCGACTTCTCTCTGATTCATGTAGAGAGGGATTAGTAGAGATAGATACCTGAGATGATATATAGCTCATAGAAGTTTCAGTTGGTTCTTCCACTTCTTCTTTAATCTCAGCCATGAGGCAGAGATTAGAGACTTCTTCTTCATCAGAACTTGATTCTTCTGGTTCAGCCCAGTCATGTTCTTCAGCGATGAGACCTTTACCTTTTTGCTTAAGGTATTTGTCATCGCTGGATCTTCTCGAGGTAGAAGGTTTGAAGACTTTCTTCGACCTACACTCACTTGCAAAGTGTCCAATCTTTTCACAGGTAAAGCAAGTAGCAGTAGCCTTATCAACAGGGGTTGATTTTGGCTTGTCAGTGAGGGAGAGAGGCTTATTTCTTCGAAAATTGCTCTTTCTTGCAAAGCTCTTAAATGAGTTTGTCAAGAGTGCTAAGGACTCATCAAACTCTGAAAGATCAGTGTCTGATAGATCCTCAGATTCATAATCTAACTCAGTGATGGTGAGAGTAGATCGCTGAGATGGAATTATCTCTAAAGAGACTAAAGCAACAGGAGTGATTTTGGGGTCTTTAGAATCTTTCACTAGATTCTTCTTCAAAAGATTTGATTGCTCATAGTTGAGCAAGATTCCATACAAGGTGTTGAGAGAAAGAGAATTTAAGTCTTTTGTCACCTTAAGACATATTGACTACTGTCCCGACTTTCAGGAAGACATTCTAAGAATTTTGTTAGGACCTCAGAATTAGAATAGGTCCTGCCAATGGTTCTTAGATCAATGATTAAGCAGTTAAACCGCTGATGAACATCAGAGAGAGATTCATTCTTACCAGCGATAAAACTTTCATACTGTCTTACCAAGTTAATCTTTCGAGTCTCTTGGATTTCAGTGGTGCCTTCATATTGAATACATATGGTTTCCCACATTTCTTTAGAAGTTTTAAGATGCATGATGGAATGGAAAACTTCATCAGGCAGAGCCATAGAGATAATGGTCTTTGCCCTTGCATCTATACCAACCTTCTTTTTGTCTTCATCACTCAATTATTTGATTTCCTTAGCAATATAGCGTTCAGGAATAAAAGGAGTGGTGGCAGTAGCTGGAACGACAGCTATGATTTGGACAGGTTCATAGCGTCCGTTTGCTACGTACTCAGGTATAGTGGGATCTGCACCTTCAAGAAATAACATCATTCAATTTTTCCAGAGAGAAAAGTTATCTCTGCTAAATCGAGGAGGTTTAGAAAGTGAACCATTATCATAGTAGTTTGTATTTGTGTTAAGTGCCATTTTAGAATAACAAGGAAGAGAATAAAGCAAGATCTTGTTTATCAGATTAAACAGTCTGCTCTGATACCACTTGTTGGTCCCGGAGGTGCTTAACAAGTTTGTAGAAGGGGGGGGGGGTTTGAATACAACACAGAATTTAAAGTTTAATAAATTGTTTATTGATAAATCAAACACAATTTACAAGTCTGTTGCGGAATATGATTAAGTAAAACTCAATCTAAACAAACTTAAGAAAACACTAAGATGGTTACACAAGAATATAGAGAAAGGGGATTAGAGAATATAGAAAGCAAGGGTTTCTATGAAGGTTCAAGAATAGAGCACCCTCTCAGATGGAGAGGTGATCTTTCTATTTATACCCTATGCATTAAATGCATGGCAGGGTACTTTACACGTGTCATTCATTGATTGGCTTTGGGAGTATGACTTTGGGAGACATGCTTTCGGCCGTATCATGAACAGTGTAGTTGACAGAGTTGTTGTATGAGTTGTGGCAGAGGTATGTCCGTTCTGACACATCGTACTGGGTGTGTAAGGTAAGACAAAAGAGACTTGAGGCATAAGCTAAATGATCATCGATCGCTGAATATCTCTTCCTTCAGAGATACAAAGAAGTTCAGCTATCGCTGAAGCTTTTCCTCAGGTTTCTTCACGTATGAGTAGAGTCGTCTTTGCTTCACTCATATCCGCATCAGGTCACTAGTACACTTGTCATTGTTCAGCGGCTTCGTCTTCGATTCAGCTATGAACATCTGTTGATGCGAAACTTGTCTTCAGGGATTACGTTTACTGTGTTACATCAGAAACCATCAGCGATAACTGAACAGACTCAGTCTAATCGCTGCTAGTGAAACACTAATACATATGAGCATTTATAAGAGAGATCATCAGCGATAACTGAACAGATTCAGTCTGATCGCTGATGGTGAAACACTAATACATATTAAAAATGTAATTTTCACTAAGTATAGAAGAGGGTCGTTATCAAATCACTAAGAGAGTTTGGATCAACAATTAATCTTCTAATTAAATTGAAGAATCATTTTAATGGTCCTCATTGCTTTATGCACAAGCCTCAAAAGAAGAAATTTTCAGAGACTAAGCCTCTAAAGCATCAGAAAGGACAATCTGGCACATCATCAAAGGATGAATAGCCAAAGATTGAAAAGAAAAACCAAAAGCCTAACATAAATGGACCCATTATGAGATGGGTACCTAAAAACCTCTAATTTGTCTTGCAGAAATAGCATGTGCCCATCTGGTATCTTGATTCTAGATGCTCAAGGCATATGACTAGGGATAAAAGGTTACTATCCTCTTTCAAAGACCAAATTGGAGGAGCATTAACTTTTGGGGATAACAAGCAGGGACATATCATAGGACATGGAGAACTTGCAAGAGGAAATGTATCAGTTTCGAAAGTTGCTTATGTTGATGGGTTAAAGCATAATTTGCTCAGCATAAGTCAACTTTGTTACCATGGTTTTGATGTGAAATTCCAAAGGAGGTACTTCTCTTTGTTACATTCAAATACAGGTAAGGAAATGATTAAAGCTGACAGAAAAGGTAATCTAGATCGCATGAACTTTACAAAACATAGAGATACCAATTCAGAGAAACTCTGGTTGGTATCTCTGAACAATGAGGATGCCTAGCTCTGGCATAAAAAGTTCTCACACTTGAATTTTTCATCACTTGATAAGTTGGTAAAACTTAATTTGGTAAAAGGTCTACCATCTCTAAAGTTTAACAAAGACTATCTCTGTTCTGCTTGTGAGATGGGAAAATTGAAAAGATCATCACATAAAACCAAAACTGATAATAATTGTCCTAGACCTCTGCACATGCTTCATGTTGACCTTTGTGGTCCAATCTCTGTGCAAAGTCTGTCTGGAAAGAAGTATATACTGGTACTCATTGATGAATATTCAAGATATACTTGGATTGAGTTCATCAGAGCTAAGTCTGGTGTACAAGAGATTCTGATAATTTTGTTAAAAAGATTACATGTTCTGTTCAACTGCAAAGTTCAAAAGCTGAGGAGTGACAATGGAACAAAGTTCAGAAATGCCAAAATCAATATTTACCTTTCAGAAGAAAGCATTACTCCAAACTTATCCACAACAAGATCACCTCAACAAAATGGTGTTGTTGAGCGGAAAAATAGAACACTTGTTGAAGCTGCAAGAACAATGCTTGCAGGATATGATCTTCCAACCAATTTTTTTGGGCTGAAGCAGTGTCAACTGCCTACTTTACTCAAAACAGAGCAACTATTGTTTAAAAGATTAAAAAAAAAAGCATGTGAACTCATTAACAATAGAAGACCAAATGTCAAATACTTTCATGTTTTTTGTGCAGGTGCTATATCTTAAATGACAGAGATCAACTTGGCAAATTTGACAAAAAGGCTGATGTAAAAAAGTTCATTGGTTATTTATTGACTTCCAAGGCCTTCAGAGTGTTCAATTTAAGAACCAGGACCATTCAAGAAAGCGTCAATGTCTCATTTGATGAAAGAGAATCAATAAGCTCTGAAACTCAAAATTCTTTGACCAAAGAAGCCTCTGACTCATCAAAGCTCAGAGGGTCAGAATTGAATAGAATATTTTAAGACTTCTTTGATGATGATGACACCACTGAATTTATATTCAGAGATAATCACAGTGTTGTACCAAAAGAACCTTAGATATCAGGTACAAATCTTTTGGGTCCTTTTGATACTACACCTTTTACTTCAAACAATGCAGGTCCAAGCGATACATCCAGACCAACTTTTGAAGAAGAACAAGAATCTTCTAAAGAAGAAGGTGAACAAGAGACATCTGTTGAAGAGACTCTAGAGCCTCCATCACCATTTATGGAAATTTCTTCAGAGCCTCTGAATAGTACAACAGAGATGCCTCATCCTGTCATCTCTAAAGCTCAAACTCCACCACACATTCATGCTCCAATATCAAGATGGACAAAGGATCACCCCCATGATCAAATAATAGGATCTCCCTCTGATGGTGTAAAAACCAGATCCGCCGCCATCAATGAATGCCTCTTTGCTAATTTCTTAAGCATAATTGAACCTAAAAAGGATAATAAAGCTCTTGCAGATCCAAACTGAATTAATGCTATGCAAGAAGTGCTTCAAGAGTTTGAAAGAAATAAAGTCTGGACCCTGGTTCCCCTTCCCAAAGGAAAATTTGCAATTGTAACCAAATGGGTTTTCAGAAACAAAAAGGATGAGGATAGCATTATAATCATAAACAATGCCAGATTGGTTGCTAAGGTAGCGTTTGGTACGTAGACAAGATTGGACGGGACTGGACAGGACGGGACTGGACAGGACAGAACTGGACAGGACTGGACAGGACAAGAGGCTAGGACAGGACTGGACAAGAGAAATGACTGTCTTGTGTTTGGTACGACTAGGACTTGATAGAACAGGACTGGACAAGTTTCCCTGAAAGTTGTTTGATAATTTTATATGTCATATAATAGTTATAAATAAAAAAAATAAAGTATATTTTTAAATAATTTAATTAAAAAACATTATTATTTTGTTTACACAATTTCATACAAACAAAAACAATAGTAGGAAATTTGAATGAAGAATCTGAAATAATTGATGGTAGTTCGAAAAAAGTCGATTCATATAAAAAAATATAATAGTTGATTCAATTTGAAAGATCTTAATGAATTGGCAGATGCATAGTTGCAACGACGAGTAAAGATAAAAGACGATGGGTGGTCGGTGAAAGACGATAGTTGTGAAGAAGGTGAAAGATAGTGGATAGTGGTGGTGCAGGAGATTGTTGTGGTTGATGTGGTGGAGGTATAGGTGGTCGACGATGGTAGTGGTGGCGGCAGTGTACAGTGGCAATATAGATTATTGTAGGTGGAGGAAGTTGTTGTAGTAGTGGAGGAAGAGGTGGAAGTGGTCGACGATGGTTGGTGGTGGCTACTAGTAGCCGTCGATGGTGGTGGCGACCATAGGTGGTGGTGATCGGTGTTAGTGGAGGTGGTGACGATGGTAGTGGTGGTGGCGATGACCAATGGTTTTGGAGGTGGTGGAGGAGGTTGCTATGGTGGAGAAATAGGTAGAGGTGGCCGACGGTGGTTGGCGGTGGCTACTAGTGTCCGCCGATGGTGGTAGTAGCGACGATGGGTAGTGGTGACCCTTAAGACTAATACCATATTAGGATTATATATCAAATGGCGGCAAATCAATGATTTTTAGTTTCTGTCTCATTTCTTTCCCATGTTGTTCCACCTATTTTGGTGGAACAAGAAAATACCCCTTTTTGTCCCACCCTGTCCAGTTTTTGTCCCTGTCCCATGTCGCGCCAAACATGGGACAGTGAACTTTTGTCCTGTCCCATGTCACGCTAAACATGGGACAGTGAATTTTTTTCCCGTCCCATCCAGTCTGCAAACCAAACACAACCTAAGGGATATTTCCAAGAAGAAGGAATTGATTATGATGAAACCTTTGCACCTGTGGCTTGGCTAGAATAAATTAGAATCTTCTTAGCCTATGCTGCACACAAAGGGTTCAGAGTATATCAAATGGATGTCAAATCTGCCTTTCTTAATGGTAAACTCAATGAAGAAGTATATGTCCAACAACCACCTAGATTTGAAAGTTTGGAGTTCCCAGAACATTTATATTATCTTGACAAAGCTCTGTATGGCCTTAAACAGGCTCCTAGAGCATGGTATGTAACTCTGTCAACTTTTCTGATTGATAATGGTTTTGAAAAAAAAAATTGTGGATACTACTCTATTCATCAAAAAGTACAAAAATAAGCTACTTTTGGTACAGATCTATGTTGATGATATTATCTTTGGGTCTACAAATCAAAAGTATTGTGACAAGTTTTCAGAGTTGGTGAAGATTGAATTTGAAATGAGTCTCATAGGAGAACTAACCTTCTTTCTAGGATTGCAAGTAAAACAAATTTCAGAGGGCACTTTCATAAATCAAGCCAAATATGTCTCTGATATTTTGAAAAAGTACAAAATCAATGATTCAACTCCTATGAAAACTCCTATTGCCACTGGAGTCAATCTTGACTCTGATCATTTAGAGAAACCTGTGGCTGTCAAAACCTACAGAGGCATGATAGGATCACTTTTATACTTAACTGCAAGTAGACCTGATATAATGTTTGCAACCTATCTATGTGCTAGATATCAAGCTAATCCAAAGGAATCACACTTATCTGCTATCAAGAGAGTGCTTAGATACCACAGAGGCACACCATCTCTTGGCCTCTGGTATTCAAAACTCTCTGGTTTTGAACTAACAGCTTACACTGATGCAAATCATGCAGGATGCAAGTTAGACAGAAAAAGTACCTCTGGATGTTGTCAACTTTTGGTAAATAAGTTACTGAGTTGGTCATATTAAAAGCAGAACTGTGGGTCAACATCTACAACATAAGCAGTGTATGTGGCTGCTGCTAGTTGTTGTTCACAAGTGATATGGGTGAGGACTCAACTCAGAGACTATGGTCTTGAATTTGATAAAATTCCCATCTTGTGTCACTCCAGAAGTGTAATTACCATCTCTGCTAATCCAGTGCAACATTCCAAGACAAAGCACATTGATGTCAGGTATCATTATCTTAAAAATCATGTTGAAAAGGGCACTGTTGGATCAGTAATTGTATTCAAGATTAAAGTTCAGGTTTCAAATTGTAATAAGTTGATAGTTATTTGTTATTGGGCCTCAAGCCCATTAGGCTTATACGGTCTAAGTATAAATAGGTTTTAGGTATTAGGTTTAAGGGTGAATCCTCTAATAACTCATAATCATTAATTATTATCATAATTCTATAGAGAGGGAGTCGTACTCTGTAATCGTACATATCAAGGTACCAAGAACATTCACACAAGGTTTTCATTGATTAATCAAGGGATCGTGGTATGTTATTCTGATCTGTTTATCTCTTGATCTTTATTGTCTGTGATTGTTTATCAACTAGTTATATGGGTTTAACAAGTGGTATCAGAGCCAAAGAATCAAGTTTTTTTGGATTAAAAACAGTATTTTTCGATTGTTCACTGTGTTCATCGACTTTTCACTGTGTGAAGATCGATTGATTGAGTTACTGTGTTTTTATGCATAAAATTGAGATGATTAGATGTGTTTCATGTTATTGAATGTTATCTGATAGTTTAATTGCACTTAATATCACAAATCGATTGGTTTTTGAGGATTTTTTGAAAACTGGGTTCGTGAAAAAGTCGAACACTGCTCTTTGATATCCAGATCTGTTCTTGGATTTTTTGAGTGAAATCTGATAAGAAACTGATTGGGTTGTGTTCAAAATCAGTGCTAAATTGATTCTGTGTTGATTAATCTCAATATTACACTGAAATCGATTAGTATTTTGAAGATTTGTGATATCCCTGTTCGTGAACTGTCGACTTCTGTCCTGTTCGAATTGAAGTTTAAAAGGTGTTTTTAATTATCAAGTTTGTTTGGGTATTGATCGATATATGTTTGTGGATATATGATATGGATTTTACTCTGCTTTGTAATCGATTAAAGTGTTTTCTGGGTTGAAAATCGTGTTCTGGATCGAACTAAGAACACCAGTCTTTATTCAAGTAGTCCATCCCGGTCGCAAACACCGATCGGTAAAATACCGGTCACTCAGACACAGGTCGATACTCAGGACCGGTCGGCAATAGACCGGTCGATACTTTGATCCGGTCGCACCATCCCGGTCACAAGATACCGGTCGTTACACAGGACACCGGTCGCAAACACAGGTCCGGTCGAGATACCGGTCGAACAAGACACCGGTCAAGCAAGGCACCGGTCGCATCATTTGATTTATTTTGCGCCATCAGTTATTCGCGCAATCCTCAGGTTTGCGCCATCCGTTCATCGTGCAAACATAACTTTTGCGCCACCTCTTACTCGCACAAAACTCAGTTCGCGCGACCCATACCTCGCGCAAAATCTATTTTTGCGCCACCTACTGTTCGCGCAAAACTCTATCTCGTGCGACCTGTCTCTAGCGCAAAACTCTTCTTATGCCACCATCTTCTCGTGCAAAGTCTCCTTTTTGCGCCACTGTCCTTAGCATATATCTGACTTTTGCACCAGATTTACTGTGTTTAATCTATTTGTGTTTTATACTGTTTGCGATATCTGCATTTGAATTATTTTTGGAAATTTATTTTTCTGAAAAAATTTTAGTGTAGTTTTTATCTAATTCTTGATTCTAAAGATCTCATCTAGTTGATTCTCTTGGTACAGATAAGTTTGCTTTCTAACCATACAGCTAAAGATGTCGAACCAACTTCTCTCAATGGGATCTCAGTCCAAACCTCATGTCCTCATGGTTAATGAGTATCAGCAATGGAAGAAGAGAATGATCCAGTTTCTGAATCACAAGAATAGAGAATACATGGAATCAATCACTTCTGGTCCAGTAAATCCAATGATCAGAGTACCTGGTCAAGCAGAAACTGAAACCTCTCCAGAAATCCCTGACAGATTTGTTCCTAAACCGTATCAGTACTTCAGTGAAAAGGAGAAAGATTTGTACAAGATTGATGAAGAGGCTCTCATTTACCTGACGATGGCCAACCCAAATGACATCTACAATCAAGTAGACAGTTGAAATTCTGCTAAGGAAATCTGGGATGAACTAGCAAGACAGTTTGAAGGAAGTGATGCCTCAATTCAAGCAAAGCAGAATCTATGCATAAATGCATATGAGGGATTTCACGCAAAGGAAGGAGAGTCGCTGCTAGATACCTACAACAGATACAACATCATTCTCAATGACTTGCGGAGGAACAATATCTCCAAATCTGCTTATGAGATAAATTACAAGTTCATCAAGAACCTAAATCCTGAATGGAAGAACTTTGCCATCAACCTCCAGATGTCAAAGAACATGGCTCAAGAAAACGTCACTGATATCTTCTCTACTCTTTCTCAGCATGAGGATGAGGTGAGAACCATCAGCAATGAGTCTAATAATCTGAAGGATTCTGTGGCTCTCATAGCTGGCAAAGGGAAGAATTCAAGTTCAAGTCCTGTATCCTCTGCAAGGTCAAAGAAAAAGGTGTCTAAAGCTCTTGTTACGGAGTTTACTGAGTCTAATTCTGCTTCGAGTGATGAAGAATTGTAGATTGATTCTGATCCGGATATACAGAAGTTCTCTGAGGACTTGGCTCTAATTACTCGACGATTCAAGAAGAGCTTTGGCAAAAAGAAATACTACTCAAAGCCAAAGTATGATGGATACAAGAAAGAGAAGTCTGAAATGAGATACAAGCCAAGGCATGGAAGGAGAGAGGAAGGATGAGAAGAGAGGAAGGAAAATAGAAGAGAAGAAAAGAGAGAGGAGAAGAAAGAAAGGATGAATTGGGAAGATGCTACAACTGTGGCAAATTTGGGCACTTCTCCAAAGACTGTAAGTTCAAGAAGGTAAAGAACTCAGAATACTATGTAAGGAAGTCACTTATTGCCAAGAAAGCTGAAGAAGGAAAGATGCTTATGGCTGAAGAGGAAAACTAGCTGTTCCAGAGTTCTGATGACGAGAAGGGAATTACGGTTCTAACCAAGAAAGATTATGCTTTAGCATAAATGCCAGAGATTCCAGCACTAGAAGCTGAGAATGAAAATCTGAAGATTCAGAACTCATCTCTTCTAGAACAGATTGACAGATTGAAAAATAATAAGGACTCAGAGAAAGATTTTGTTTGCTCAGAATGCATTAATGATTCTAAAATTAATTTTGCAGGAATAATTGAGTCTAAAGAAAAAGAGATCTTAAATCTTCAAGCAAAACTGAAGAAATCTGAAAGTTATAATTCAAGCTCTACATGGTCAAAGAAGGAATTAATGCAAAAAGAACTTGATGAGCTTAGAAGAAGAGCAAACATTGCTATTGAGACATCTATCGGGCTGAGAAAAATGAATTCTCAAATTTTTGCTGAAAGGGATTCGTTGAAAGAAAAAGTCTTCAGTCTTGAGTTTGAGATTAATATGCTGAAAGAAAAGGCAACCCAAGACAAAGACAATACAAAAGTCCAAGATGAGATGTTGAAGATTGAGAAAGAGAGAAAATAATTTGCTAAGAAATTCTCTGATTTCTCCAGAAAAGACTTTGAAGAGAAGAAATCGTTAGAGCTTAAATGTGTTAAGCTTTCTCAACAAGTTTCAGACTTTGAGAAGGTTATCATTCTTGAGAGAGACAAGGCTGAGAAAGAAAAGAAGAAAGTTGAGCTGAAGGATATAAATAAAGACTTTTCTAATGAAAAGAAAGATCTAGAGACTGAGATAGCTAAGCTGACAGGAAAGTTATCTGAGCTATCAACAAATATTCTGGAGGAAAAGAAGACAAAATCTGAGTTGCATAAGAAGTTTGATCTGATTGCAAAGGAAAGAAATAGTTTGTCGTCAAAGATAAAGGAACTTGAAGAGATCGTATTCAAAGTGAAGTTGACTGAGCACAAGACGCCAGACTTAATAGCTCAATCACTGAGAGATGATCTAACTGCATTCAAATGTTCACTCAATTCAGCAGCAAGTTCAATTTTTACTAATGTTTCTAATAATCCTTTGTTTGATGTAATTGATGATCATACTTCTGAACATAAAGATCAAATTCGTCCTTCTAACCTTTTCTATGACAAAAATTTTGATGGTTCAGGTAACTTCAAGAAGAATAAGTCTCGGAAGAAAATGTTCTAGAGAAGGGAAGATAAAGAAAAATATAGAGAAAATTGGATCTGGAGAGTTAAAGGATCTTCTGAGGAAAAGAAGAAAGAAGAATCATTTGTCCATACATCAAATGCAAAATGGAACTATGCCTCAAAAGGTAAAACTTTTGGCAAACCTGATCTGGTTTACACAATCAATCAATTGATCAGGTTAGCACAAAAGAAAATTAGTTGTTCCTACTGTGGCTCAAATGATTTTGTAAGAAAAGATTATGTGAATAACTGGTATGGTTCTTACTTTATATCTCCCACTAGAACTGCAACTAACCCATTAGGACCCAATTACCAGTGGGTACCAAAAGCTAAATTTGTGTTACAGGCACCCAAGGTTTAAGGGGGAGAAAGAACAATGACTTCTGATTACTACAGATCAGGACTCTTGCCTCATTGTCAAAAACATGACTTCTAAGTACAACAGCTTAGGACTCGATCTTCAATGACAAGAAAGTTCACTTCTAAACAATATAGTCTAGGACTCGGGCTTCAATGTCAAATAAAGAAGATTAAATACTATTCTCACCGGAGAATAAGTAATCATGGTTTTTGAATACTTAAGTTCAAAACCCGCACTCAAATGTTTCTTCTAATATGATGCTTAAATGATAACATCTTTTATAGAAGTGTTTGATTTGAGGGGGAGTTAATTGCTATATCTCTTAGGGGGAGGAGATAAATGTGATTTTTACTATCATTGTCATATTTTTCTGATGAATTGTTGTTTTACAGATATAAAGTGGGAGAACACTTAAATGAAAATATTCATTCCAGGGGGAGTTAAGGATTCTGATTTACAGGTATATCTTTCTAATCCTTACACTCTATCACTTGTTGAAAGATGAACAACTTTCACTTGTGAAAAATGGTTTCTTAAATGTTCAAACCACTTCTTATTCTTCAATGATTTTCATGAATTTTAAAGTGTGATTTTAAATGATTTTTGGATACTTAATTGACAAACTCTTTTAAGTTGAGGGGGAGCTTATTAGACAAAGAGCTTAATTGCCAACTACCTTTAGTTTGAGGGGGAGAATAGCATTGTCATAACAACTTATGTTTTTGATTTCTCCAAAATTTTATTCTTCATGTTTATTTGTATTCCTTTGTGCTTACATGTACGAAAAGACTGTTGAACAGCACGTTCTTTTAGGAAAATACATGGGATTCAGTGTGAGAACTTAACAGAACTTCCATGAATTCACGATAACCAGTGTTTCCTACCCAGGAAGTATTCCCTGAGTGATTGAGGGGAGAGGGGTCAAAAGATTTGAGTGTTGGTGTGTGAAGAGGTAAAATGGAAAAGAGAGATTTGTTAGAAGTGAGAATTAAAAGAAAGAGGGTGAGAGAACAGAGTAAAAGAATATCAAACTCTGCACCAAACTTCTTTCTGAGTCGGGCAGCCACATTATCTGTTGTTTCACATTTCTTCGTGAACGACATTGAACAAGGAAACTAGCCCGTGACATCTCTTGCATACAACCCCACCAGCTACTCATTCTTTTCTCAAAAAGAGAATGTTTCACATTTTCTAAGGAAGCAGCACATATGCTATTGGTTCTTCATTTGGAAGTTACTAATATTGAAAAAGAAAGAAAGTTGCCCCACCTTCGACCCTTTCTCATGCACATTGAGTCTTTGTATACTTTGTTGCTGTCTTAACAAGGTTACATACTTTGAGCTTACTTTGAAAAGCAATCATTTATGCTTTATTCTTTCATACACATGCACAAGCACACAGAAATTTCTTTTCTGTCAGAACGTTCATAGATAACCATGTGTTATTCGATGATTGAATGGAAGTCCTGGGGAGTCAACGTCAAAACCAGCTCCTTATATAGTAACTTTGTGTTACTCAGTAACTATGTGTTACTGACAGGCATTCCAAACTGAGTCATTTGTTGATTCAGGGTTACCACAATTATTTTATTTGAATCTGAAAAGATTGAAATAATCACTTTCTCCATTTGGAGAGACTGCTTTTATTTCCACGTAGGGATCTATACATGAAGACAATGCTTAATTGATGCCTATATAAACAAGAGGGAGATTGTTTTTGCTATGTTTTGACGATGATGATTCTCACCACTCATCAAAAAGGGGGATAATATACAAAGGGGGAGAATATAAAGAGACAGAAGATACAAGAATTTTTTATCTGAAGATTGCTGAAGAATTCAAAGATATCAAAGTGTCTGAGCTTATTTGATCTATCAAAAGTCTGATTGAAGATGATCGTCAGAAGGACACTTCATTTAAAGAAAGAGGAAGATGAAGGTTGTATCTGAAGTTTTTCAAGAGAAGTGAAGACCCGAAGCAAATTGCCAAAAAAAATTTAATCTTGAATCCAAAGGGGGAGATTGTTGGATCAGTAATTGTATTCAAGATTAAAGTTCAGGGTTCAAATTGTAATAAGTTGATAGTTATTTGTTATTGGGCCTCAAGCCCATTAGACTTATACGGTCTAAGTATAAATAGGTTTTAGGTATTAGGTTTAAGGGTGAATCCTCTAATAACTCATAATCATTAATTATTATCATAATTCTATAGAGTGGGAGCCGTACTCTGTAATCGTACATATCAAGGTACCAAGAACACTCACACAAGGTTTTCATTGATTAATCAAGGGATCGTGGTATGTTATTCTGATCTGTTTATCTCTTGATCTTTATTGTGTATGATTGTTTATCAACTGGTTATCTGGGTTTAACAGGCACAATTGAGATGTATTTTGTTCCTAATAATTTGCAACTTGCTGATATCTTCACAAAAGCTTTGGATGAACGAAGGTTCAATTTCTTGATCAACAAGTTGGGCATGCTAAATATGTCTACTTGATCTTAACACAGATCATAGCCTCTGACACCTTCATCAGAGCCTCTGATATCCTAAGGTAGCATATTTGAGATCAGAGCCTCTGATACACATATCATAGCCTCTGAGTCTCTACAGCATGTTCACAAATCATATCATTTTGTTCACCTATGCACATTTCTAGGGGGAGAGAAAACAAATGAAATCACTCATCTTTTAAGGAGGAGAAAACTACCCTTATTTGTCGAGGGGGAGTAAGAACCATTGGAATGTAATAAAGTCAAGCATCAGAGCTTCTGATACTAATATCAGAGCCTCTGCTCTTGCTTCTAATACTTCTATCAGAGTTTATGATCTTACCTCTGATATTCATACCAGAGCCTCTAATCTTTCATCATAGGATCATTTCAAAAGGTATGTACCTTATTCTTATCTTTAAAACACATCCTTTTTGAAAAACCAATACTCGATTCAAATTTTTGAAACATATCTCAGAATCTATTATTTAGTCTCTGACAATCCTCTCCAGAGCCTCTGATATCATCTTCTCTAAAGATACATCAGAGCACTAAATCTTAGTGTTCTTAGATATTCCTTCAATCAAGTTTTGTTTTTCTTAATAATTTTTGAGACACAAAAGAAATTTAAATTTTGAGAAAAGTTTTTTTATTTGTGGATTTATTTAAATAGGAATTGGGTTGTGTGGGTTATTAACTTAGATAACTGTCATATTTTAATAAGAATATCCAAAATGACAGTTGTCTGATGTAAGCGTCCTTTCACTCTCACTCTCCACGTGTCCATACTTGAGTTGATGGGAGATGGAACGTTTCTGACATGGGTAATCACAACCGCCGTTTCCATTTATGACATGGGTACTCAACTATGCCACTTCCATAGCCCCAAACCCACGTCTCATGTCCATAAAAACCCACTCCACACTTCATTCCATCTTTACGGTCTCAAGAATTTCTTTCTCAATCTTCATCTTTTCTCTCAAGAAAAAAAAGCTTCAAATCTTCAAATCTTCAAATCTGCAACAATGTCGCAAAACAAAGAAGGTTCAGATGATTTAAGCAGAATCGTTCCCCATCGTGAACAAGCCCAGTTCAACATCCCCGTGAAAGGAAATAATTTCTACCTGGAACTGAATCCTCTCAAATTCGAAGAACAATACAGACCCATTCTCTAATTTTTTCGAACCTATGAACTCAACGATGCCTTGACCAGTTTGGACTCAAATGTTCTACTCAACTATGTCCAACAATGGTGGTACTCTAGTGAGTAAATTGAAACAGCAAAAGGACTTGTTGGCTACATAGATGCTGATGAAAAGGATGTCACCATTCGCATTTCCCCCAAAACTTTAAGACGTAGGTTGTTTCTTCTCAAAACCAGTGACTTAGGGATACCCAGATTTGAAAAACCCCCATCTCAAGAAACCCTACTTCAGTTCCTTATTCACATAGGCTATAACAAAGAAATAGCAAGATTAAATTCATTTCGGAGGCAGCATCTACCACTAGTCCGGAACTTCATAATTAATGTGATAAATTACACACTGAATTGCAAGCTTGGTAGCTAGGATCAGGCCAACCCTACCCTTTTGACTATCATGTATGCCCTATTATTCAATAGGAATGTAGACATGGTGAAGCTGATCTACTCAGAGATCCACACTGCAGTAGAAAGGAAAAACAAGGCGCTGGCCAAGGGAAATCAACCTGTTTCTATTTTGTTTCCCAGGTTCATCTCATTGGTCATCAGAGGAGCGATAAGGAAGTTCACACTCTCTGAAGAAGGACCAAAAACCCCATTGTTCGTTATGAATAGTTTTAAGCCAACAACAACCCTACCCAACCCATCTAAGCGAAGGTTCCCTCAGAGCATGATAAAATATATTCCAGAGGACCACACCACTCTTACTTTTCTCAGAGGTGTTGCCCAATTTCCAGAACCGGTAATCGGATCCCCAACACACTTAGGTTCCGAGCCTGAGTTAGAATCAGAAGCTGAGCAATCTGATACTCTTTTAGATGAGAACATAGGAGAACCCGGGGGTGCCTCTGAAGAGAGAAGATCAGAGGGTGCCTCTGACGCTGAGGAAGAGATTAACTCTCTCAGAAAAGAGGAGAGTGAGGAAAAGATTATCTAAGAGAGAGTAATTCTCGACACCCTAGGATCTGAGGGTGGAGAGGTAGAAAAAGATGCCCCTAGAGGCACACATGTGAGATTTCCAAGCCCCTTCTGCCTCTAAAGCACACAACCTTGGGGAAGCCACACATATGGATAAGTCCTCCCAAAAGGACTTAGCTATTGAAGATATAAGTACTCCTTCGCCCCAGAGTACGCCACCATCCCCTACACACCGTGATGCCTCTGTGGCTCATGATTTAAAGGATCATCCCATAGTTCCAGAGGTCTTTAAGATCTTGTGTAGGGATTACCTTACTGAGGGGCAATTGAATGACCTAGCTGCACACCCAACTCACCAACAACAACATTAGACTTACTTCTCTGGAGAAGCTAGTAGAAGGTTGCTCTAATACACTTTCAACGGAGCTCTCAGCGGACAAGGAAGATATCATTAAGGCTGTTCTAGTGCCTTCTTCTCCATCACCCTCTGTCACCCCTTCTGACATGGAGAAGTTAAAATCTGACCTTTTGAAGATGATCACGGAAACCATTGCTGCTATTCAAGTCCCTGATGCTCCTCAACCTTTAATTCAACCACCATCAAACACAACAAACTTGGTTACTAAGGCCAATCTATACGAGTTCTCATGGCAGGTGTTAGAGTTAAATTGTATTCAAGATTAAAATGAGGGTCTGTATTGTAATTGTTATAAAAGTGTGAGTGTGTATATTATATTTGTAGTGTAGTTGACCAAATGCTAAGGTCATGTTGACCATATATAAAGCAGGTCAATGTGTTGTAAGTCATTAACGAACACACACGTATTTTGAGTTTTACACCGTAGAAACACACACAGAGCATATTGTAAAAAGCAAGAAATAGGTATATGGATTGATTTAAGTTGTGTGAATCAATAAAAGAAAGTGTTTCTTAATCATTAGTGTGTTAATTTTTGGCTAGAAACTGGAATAATAAATGGTATCAGATCTTAATTCGACTTAATTCAACAGAAAACGTTTACGCACTGAGTTTTTAGAGTTTTTGATTGATTTCTGAATTTGAAAGTGTTTTTCATCAAATTGTTGATTTCATAGTGATCGTTGAGCATCATAGAATGTTTTTGTGTGGTTAAATTTCACTTTTAAACTGATTTGATCTTAAAATTTGGATTTTTGAAAAAGTTTGAGTCGAACGAGTTTATACACCGTTTGATTATGAGAATGTGTGATTGAGTCGATTTTTGTGAAATTCATTGATTGTGTTTTGTTCTAACACTAATCTTGATTGATCTTGTGAAGTTTCAGCGCCTAATTTGAAGGATTGTGGAATTTTGGACTAATTTTTGTATTTTTGGACCGAAAATTGGAACAACTCGCAAGATCCACACATTTCGTATGAAGAACTCGCACATGCTCTAGAATTCGCATAGATTTCTTGAATTGTGTCTAAGTGTTGAATTCACATGAGTGTTATATGCGAAATCCTTAGAATTCGCACATGCCTTTATACGAAAAGTAGGAATTCTCATGACACTAGTATACGAAAAGTTGAATCAAAATTCTTCTAAGGATAGAATTTGTATATGCCTGCGTGCGAATTGTCAAGAATTCGCATATAAGAGTGATACGAATTGCCATGATTTCGCATACTTTGTTGAAATTTTTTCTAAGTATGGAATTCGTATCGATGCGAAAAGTTTAGTGTTTTTGAAAAAAAAATTCTAAGTGAAGATTTCGCATCTCCTGTGATAAGAAAAGTTTATGCAAAAAGTTTGAAAATTCAAAATTTTCTAAGTCAAGAATTCGCGTAGCTCTCTTGTGCGAATTGTGAAGAACTCGCATATAACTACATACGAATTCCTTAGATTTCGCATATATTTGCATGCGAATTGCATTGTTTTCGTTTATCTCTTGCGTGCGAATTGTTTAAGGTGTGCGAATTCTGAACTTGTTTTTAGTGTGCATACAAATTCCACAGGTCCTGCGAATTCTGATGTTAATTTTTGTGCGAATTGCTTTCTAATCTCAGTTGTGTAAGAATTCTATACTTAGAAATTTTTGGGAAATTTATTTTCTGAAAATTTTTTAAGTGTTGAATCTGTTGATTCTTTTTGTCGAACTAAGGATAAATTCTAGCTTAATTCTTCTACAGATTCTTAAAGATGTCTAAAGATCTTCTTTCGATGGGGTCTTAATCTAAGCCTCCGGTATTGTCAATCGGAGAGTACGCTCAATGGAAAAGATGAATGAATCAGTTTCTGAATCACAAAAATCGTGAGTACATGAAGTCTATAACTGATGGACCGGTGAATCCTCAAGTTACAGTTCCTGGATAAACAGCCACTGATACCTCTCCAGAGATTCCTGTTAGGTTCATACCTAAACCATATCAATATTTCAGTGAGAGAGAGAAAGAGCTGTAAAAGATAGATGAAGAAACCCTCATATATTTGACAATGGCAATCCCGAACGACATCTACAATCGAGTAGATAGCAGAGATTCTGCTAAGGAGATGTGGGATGAACTTGAGCGGCAATTTCAGGGAACTGATCGGTCCATCCAAGCTAAACTGAATCAAAGCATCAATGCATATGAAGGTTTTCATGCAAAAGAAGGAGAAGCATTGATAGGCACATATAACAGATTTAACGTGATCTTGAATGACTTGCGAAGAAACGGGATGAACAAGTCAATTTCTGAGATAAACTACAAGCTCATCAAGAACTTGAATCCTGAATGGAAGAGCTATGCGATAAACCTCCAAATGTCCAAGAACATGGCACAAGAGGATGTGAATGACATCTTCTCAACTTTATCCCAGCACGAGGATGAAGTAAAGTTACTGAGCGAGGATAAGAAGATTGTCAAAGATTCACTAGCTCTACTTGCTGAACGAAAGAAGGGTTCTAGTTCTAACTCCGTTTCTACGTCAAAGTCAAAGCTGAAAAAGTCCAAAGATTTTCTTACTGATCTTAGCCAATATAGTTCTGAGTCATCTGTCGAAGAAGTTGAAGTTCACTCTGAAGACGATATCCAGAGATTTACTAACAATATTGCCTTCATAACCAAGCAATTTAACAAGAGCTTCGGAAAGAAAGAGTACTATTCAAAGCCGAAATATGAAGGATATAAGAAGGAGAAGTCAGAAAAGTATAAGACCCGATTCGGAAAGAGAGAAAAGAAGAGAGAAGAGAAGAAAGAGAATAAGATTGATCCTAAGTCTGGACAGTGCTTCAACTGTGGCAAAGTCGTCCATTTTTCTAAGGATTGCAAGTTCAAACGTGTTAAGAACTCGGAGTACTATGCTAAAAAGTCACCGATTGCCAAGAAACAAGAAGAAGGAAAGGTGTTAATGGCAGAAGAGGAAAATTGGCTCTATCAAAGCTCAGATGATGAGTCAGCACATTTCACTCAGGTATGCATGATGGCTGATGTTGATGATAATGCTGAAGCCGCTTCTGAACAATCTGAAGGTGATTCCGAGGTAAGTACTAACTCTAAAACTCCTGACCTTGTTAAATCTCTAATGGCACAGATCCAACACATGGAAAAGGAATTTGAGACTTTAAAGAGTACACTTAGCTATGAACGACAAACAATGATGAGTTTTCGTGACGAAAACGCATTGTTGAAAGTTGTCATTGAGGACAAGGAAAATGAAAAAGTTGCTTTAAAGAAAGAAAGAGAAACTTTGAAAATAAAGATTTCGGAACTTGAAAAAGACTTGGTTAATTTAAATTCTGAAAAGGGTGAATTCAAAATTAAATTTGAGGTTTGCTTCCAAGAGAGAAATGAGGCTTACTGTAAGATTAAACAACTGGAAGACCTAAACTTGAAAAGAGGATAGACTGAGCAGACGTTAAACTTGTTAACAAACAAACTTCAAGACGTCAGATTTTATAATGCTAAAACGAGATTAGGTTTACCTGAAAATGATGTTTTAAATAAAGCCCCAGAAAACTTATATAATTTTGATAAATTAGTCTCAAAAGTAAAGAAAATTCCAAATATTCATGACACTTTTGTCAAAGCTGAAACTTCAAAATCTGACATTTCATTCAAAGGTAAAGAGGTAATAGATGACGATACGTCAAGTTGTGCTTATTCACAAAACAGTTTTAAATCAGTTGGATTTAAATACAATGATTTGAACAAGAGTTATAAAAATAGAAAACTTGAATTTGTTTAGTTTGAATCATTGTTTTCCACACCATCTTCTACTGAATCAATCAACGATGACAAAGTTATTCCTGAGACTGAATGTTAGTACGATGAGTATGAATCGGACACTGATGTTTATGCTCAGACTCTTATATCTGAATCTGTTACTTCTGAATCTTCAAGTGAAGTTAAGATAGAAGAGAATTCAAATGTCATTAATTCAAGCATTTAAAAAGAGTTTGTTAATAAAATGACTGAGGAGATTTTTTATGACATGATTAATTCCTCAGATCCTGTTCCAATCTTGAAGAAGTTTGAATCCGACTCTATGACTGATCAAACATCAGATTTTGAAAAACAAATTAAAAGTTTGCAAAAGACTCTTGAGGAGATAGATGATGAAAATTGTGATCTAAGATTTAAATTGGATAAATATTTTGAAGAGAACAAAGATCTTTGTAAAGAACTGAATGATTTGAAAAATGATTTGTTCAAAAAGAATTTAACTGATAAAAAGATGTTTGATGATCAAAAGTGGAATGTTCGATCAAATCCAGAGTTTGAGACTTCAACAAATCCTACAGTTGTTTATTCTGAATGTCCTGAATATTTACCAAGCATTTATGAAAAGGGCGAAACTTCTGGTATTTTGAAAAAGAATTCATCCTTGAAGAAGAAAACTAATAAAGTTTCTTTTCATGTTTCAGATCTAAGTAAAGGAGTTTGTAAAGGAGAATGGAGAAAGAAAGACAATGATAAGAAAGTTTGTAAAGATTTTGTTGAAAAAGATTGTACTGTTTGAAAATGTATTTCCCAATCTAATCAAGCAATCAAACAATTAATCTCAATCAAGATTATAGATGTAACAGTGAAAGTCTAGAGAGAGAGTAGAGAGAGAAAGTCAATCACAAGTATATTAAAGTCACAAGTCTGACAATTACAAAGTGGTTTGAATCTTAGTGCTACATGATTTACAAAGCAAACACTATTTATATGAGGACTAAAACCACATGCTTAAACACAAAGATTAAACTCTCACAAGTCTAAACACCATATACTTAGACTTTGACATACTTTGACTTAGACATTGTTGACTTTACTTGACTTGACTTTTCTGACTAAATCTTGGATACAATTTTATACACCAACATTCTCCCCCTTTGTATTCAAGATTTAAAAAAAATTGACATTAGTCTTCAGCCTTGATTCTTCAACTTTTGTCTCTAACATTCTTTAACAAAGAAGCTCTGGCAATCTTCAGTCTTTCAATCCTTGAAGAATCTTGAAAAGTCTTTTGCACTTTGTATCTTTGAAAATCAACAAGTCTTGAACAAACCTTTGAAAACTTTGAAAAATCTTTGGAACTTCGAGGGATCTTTCACTAATATGTACCTTATGTATCTTCATCACTTGTAATTTCTTGATCGTCTTCAGAAAACAAACTTTCTCAAATCATTTGGACTTGTCTTCAGAATCTTTTGAGAATGATTTATTTTCATCTGATTTGAACTTTCAGTAATTCTCCACAAGTCTTGACTTTGAACTTTCTTTAGAACTTTGAAATTGATTTGAAATTTGGACTTTGTAGATTTCTCCCCCTTTTTGATGATTGTGAGCATCATGATCATCAAAACTCTTCAATTTCAACACTTTCTTTGATCTTCCCCTTTGTAATAAACTAACAATCTCCCCTTTTTATGGTAGGTTTGACATTCTCCGCCCTTTGATCTGAATAGCTGAATCATGAACTGTATATACCCGAATCTTTTCAAATTCAGATATAATGAACTTTGTAACCCTGATTCAACAAATGAAACAGTTAGTATGCCTGTAAGTAGCACGGAGCCACTTTGTACAACGGATTTTGTGATGTTCACTCCCCCAGGGATTCCATTCAATCATCGAAAAACCACAAAGGAATTTTCTATGAATGTTATGACAAGAAAACATATTCCTTGTGTGTACGTGCTAGTGAAGAAATGATTGAAGCTACTTAAGCTTTATCAGGCTCAAATTGTGTAAACTACGGACTCAATGTGCATGAAAGAGGTGCGAAGGTGGGGCAACTTTCCTTCTTTTTCAATATCTGAATCTTCCGAGTGAAGACTAGATAGCAGATATACGGTGTCCCCAAAGAAAATGAAACATTTCTTTGTTAAGAAAGAAACGAGTGGCTGGTGGGGTAATTGCAAGAGTTGGCATGGGCTCACTACCTGTTTCAATGATGGTCACCAAAGAATGTGAACTAATCAGTAGATGTGGCTGCCCGACTCATAAAGTATTTGGTGCAGAGTTCTGATATTCTTTTAACTATGTTCTCAAACCCTCTTTCTTTTTAACATTTTGCTCACTTCTAACCAAACTCTCATTTACATTTTTCCGCTCCACACAATGAGAAAAACTCAACCAGATGAGTTATCTCCCCCACTCTTTGATTTATGACCCCTCACCCCTCAATCACTCGAGGATAACTTCCTGGGTAGGAAACACAGGTTTACGTGAATCCATGGAAGTGTTGTTTAAGTTCTCACACGAATCCCATGTAAGTCCTAAAAAGAATAGTTGCTCAACAATTTAACTTGAACAGTTAAGCACAAAATGTATGATAACATTCTCAAAATATATGCTCATTAACAATATGAATGAATTTTGAGCATTTGAACAATAAAGATTTCTCAAAACAAGGATATTTGAATGAATGAAATGAAATCAAGAGAATTGTTTTGAGAATCTGACAATGTATCAATCAGATCAAATAAAATGGTTAGGGTATCAAAGAATATGATATTTTGTTTATATGAACAAATATAAACAATTTAGCAATGAAAGCACAAATTTAGAAATGATGATTGACGCTCAACAATCATTTGAAAGCAAACGGGAGTATTACCATCAAAAAATTGGTTCGTTTAGAGACATGGTAATAACAATTTCAAATGAAGTACTTAACCGATGTGTGTGAATACTTTACAGTATATAGACAAGATAACACGCGAGTATTGATCTTTGGAAACACACGGTCAGTTAAACATTAAAGCTCAATTATGAAAAACATTTAAAATCACACTTCTAAATTCATGAAATCTTTAGAGAATCAAAAGTGGTTTGAACATTTAAGATACCGTTTTTCATGCTTGAAAGTTGTTCTTCTTTCAAACAATCAGAGATATAGATCAGAAGATATTTACTTTTAAGCTCCCCCTCAAATTATAATATAATGATTTAGGTCAGATAAGCTCCCTCTGGATATTTACAAAATATCCATGTCTGAACATTGAAGAACGGGTCCTGATCTGTCATGTGATCAGAAGCCACAGTCTTTTACATTAAAGTTCGGGTTCTAAACTGAAGTGTTTAGAAGCCATCATTCTTTGAACTTTGAAGAATGAGTCCTAGACTGTTTTGTCTAGAAGTCAAAGTCCTTTAACATTAAGGTTCGGGTTTTGAACTATTTTGTTCAAAAGCCTTACTCTTTGACTTTGAAGTCCGAGTCCTGAGTTGATTTACTCAGAAGTCATTCATCATGCGCCCCTTTAAACTTTGGGTGCCTGCAACACAGTTTTAGCTTTTGGTACCCACTGGTATTTGGGTCCTGATGTGTTAGTTGCAGTTCGTGTGGGGTTAACATATTAAGAACCATACCAGTAATTAACAAAATTCTTACTTACAAAGTCATGTGCTCCACAGTAAGAACAACAAATTTTCTTCTGAGCAATCCTGATAAGATGATTAGTAGAATAAAACGTATCAGCATTACCAAAAGAATTACCTTTATGTACTCTATTCTTCTTGGCTTTGGTTGTGGACGCATATGCTTTGTCTTTCGTCTTCTCTTCATCTGAAAAACTCTTCACTCTCCAGACCATCTGATTTTTCTTTGATTGCTTCCCAAGAGATTTTACATATAAATTTGCTGAACCATCAACAGATTTGTCATAAAACAGATTAGATGGTCTAATCTGACTTGATTTGACAGTGTTTGGTTTGACATTTTTCTTTTTGAAAACATTTTTGTCATGAATAGAACTTGAAGTTGTTTTGAAAGAACAGACTGATTCTGTTGAATTATCAACAGGTGATTGATCAATCACATCAACTATAATCTTTTCTGATAAATTGACATTTGCAACTTCTAAGTCTTTTATCTTTTCAGATAAAATATTTCTTTCAGCATTAAGTGTGTCAAACTTTTGTTTCAAATCAGATCTGGCCTTCTGTTCTTTTTGCACATCTGATGATATAACAATTATTTTGGATGTGAGCTTTGATATTTCAGATTCAATATGTGAACGTTCAAGCTCAAAATCTTTTTTCCATGTTCTTGTTCTTTTCTGAAATATCTTTGAAAATCCCAGTATTTCTCTTTTTAGTATTTTACTTTTCAAGCTCATAAGACTGCTTCTTTTCTTTGAAAATCTGTCTTTCTTTTTCAAGCAAGTCTTGTAAAGTAGAAATCTGTTTGGGAAATTCAGTTATTTTGTTTTCAAGAACTTGTCTTTATTTCGCAAAAGTGTCTCTTTCAGTGATTATTATTTTTTCGAATTCTGACATTTGCTTAGAAAGTTTTGAACATCTCAGCTCCAAATCCTTTTTCTCTTGTAAAGTTTTCTTGGAAAGTTCAGATGATTGTTGAGTTGAAGATGTCCTCAAATTTGATTTTTCTTTATCTGCTTGGATGCTTTTCTTCAGATCAGCATTCTGTATCTCCAAGGCAGATATTTTGTCTTCAAAAGCCTTAAACTTGAGTTGAAATCTTTTGAGAATCAAAAGTGGTTTGAACATTTAAGATACCGTTTTTCATGCTTGAAAGTTGTTCTTCTTTCAAACAATCAGAGATATAGATCAGAAGATATTTACTTTTAAGCTCCCCCTCAAATTATAATATAATGATTTAGGTCAGATAAGCTCCCTCTGGATATTTACAAAATATCCATGTCTGAACATTGAAGAACGGGTCCTGATCTGTCATGTGATCAGAAGCCACAGTCTTTTACATTAAAGTTCGGGTTCTAAACTGAAGTGTTTAGAAGCCATCATTCTTTGAACTTTGAAGAATGAGTCCTAGACTGTTTTGTCTAGAAGTCAAAGTCCTTTAACATTAAGGTTCGGGTTTTGAACTGTTTTGTTCAAAAGCCTTACTCTTTGACTTTGAAGTCCGAGTCCTGAGTTGATTTACTCAGAAGTCATTCATCATGCGCCCCTTTAAACTTTGGGTGCCTGCAACACAGTTTTAGCTTTTGGTACCCACTGGTATTTGGGTCCTGATGTGTTAGTTGCAGTTCGTGTGGGGTTAACATATTAAGAACCATACCAGTAATTAACAAAATTCTTACTTACAAAGTCATGTGCTCCACAGTAAGAACAACAAATTTTCTTCTGAGCAATCCTGATAAGATGATTAGTAGAATAAAACGTATCAGCATTACCAAAAGAATTACCTTTATGTACTCTGTTCTTCTTGGCTTTGGTTGTGGACGCATATGCTTTGTCTTTCGTCTTCTCTTCATCTGAAAAACTCTTCACTCTCCAGACCATCTGATTTTTCTTTGATTGCTTTCCAAGAGATTTTACATATAAATTTGCTGAACCATCAACAGATTTGTCATAAAACAGATTAGATGGTCTAATCTGACTTGATTTGACAGTGTTTGGTTTGACATTTTTCTTTTTGAAAACATTTTTGTCATGAATAGAACTTGAAGTTGTTTTGAAAGAACAGACTGATTCTGTTGAATTATCAACAGGTGATTGATCAATTACATCAACTATAATCTTTTCTGATAAATTGACATTTGCAGCTTCTAAGTCTTTTATCTTTTCAGATAAAATATTTCTTTCAGCATTAAGTGTGTCAAACTTTTGTTTCAAATCAGATCTGGCCTTCTGTTCTTTTTGCACATCTGATGATATAACAATTATTTTGGATGTGAGCTTTGATATTTCAGATTCAATATGTGAACGTTCAAGCTCAAAATCTTTTTTCCATGTTCTTGTTCTTTTCTGAAATATCTTTGAAAATCCCAGTATTTCTCTTTTTAGTATTTTACTTTTCAAGCTCATAAGACTGCTTCTTTTCTTTGAAAATCTGTCTTTCTTTTTCAAGCAAGTCTTTAAAGTAGAAATCTGTTTGGGAAATTCAGTTATTTTGTTTTCAAGAACTTGTCTTTATTTCGCAAAAGTGTCTCTTTCAGTGATTATTATTTTTTCGAATTCTGACATTTGCTTAGAAAGTTTTGAACATCTCAGCTCCAAATCCTTTTTCTCTTGTAAAGTTTTCTTGGAAAGTTCAGATGATTGTTGAGTTGAAGATGTCCTCAAATTTGATTTTTCTTTATCTGCTTGGATGTTTTTCTTCAGATCAGCATTTTGTATCTCCAAGGCAGATATTTTGTCTTCAAAAGCCTTAAACTTGAGTTGAAGCTTAACTGATTCATCTTTCAGCTCTGATGATGTCTGTTCAGTTTTATTCAATTGGCTTTGAAGATTTGCAATCTTTCTCTCTTTCAGCTTTATCTCTTTCTCACAAGAATGAATGATATTTTCCTTTAAAGCAATCATTTTCTCTCTTTCTTTAATCTCTTCCTCTTTTGCATTGATGATACCTGCAATTGCAAAATCAGATTTAACTTTATCAGTACATTTTGCACAACCAGGAGTTTTATATCAGAATTTGACAATTTAGATTTCAACTCCTGAATTTGTTTAAGAAGCTCTGAATTCTGATCTTTCAGTTTATCCCACTCAGCTTCTATTTTAGGTATCTCAGGCACAATTTTTTTTAAAGTTGGAGTTATTTCATTTCCATCCACTATGATATGTGGAATTAAAACAATAGGCTCCAAATCTTTGTTGTTTATCTGGTTTCTCCACTGAGAATGTTTATCTGTAGAAGACATCTTGACAGATTAGCTTGATAAGAATGATTGTTCCCAAACAATTCAGAACAATTGACTGGAAGTCAAAAACAGATCACCACTTGAAAAGTAAAATTTTCTCAGAAAAATTCTTTCAACTTTTGAACTCTTCAAAGCAATGGAATTCTCATATTACAGAACTGAAATTCGCAAACCAAGTGAATTTTGAAATTCTCAGATTAACTGGACTGGCCACACTCAGAATTCGTAAAACAAACGAATTTGCAAAACTAGAACTTGCAGACTAAGTGGATTGGCAAATGAATTTACTTGGATAGCGCAAAACAACTTACTCTAGTAGCGTAAATCAAACAAGTTTAAAAACTCTCAGCCCAATTAGCTTTGAGTTTGTAGGCTGCATAAACATGAACTCCCAGACTGTAAATTAAATTCGCAAACTGTTTGAAATCTTGAAACAATAGAACTCAAGTTTAAAACTCGCAGATTCAAAAGAACTTGAAACACACAGACCACATGATTTTAAACTTGCATATTATTTGAACATGAAACTCTCAAGTTACTTGAATATGAATCCTCACAAACTCTCAAGTTATTTGAATCATCAAACTCGCAGATTGTTTCAATTGGAAACACGCAGATCAATTTAGTTCAGAAACGCGCAGATTGAATGATATGAAACGCGCAAATCGAATTGGATTGAAGCTAGCGCAAATCAAATGAAATTGAATCTTGCGCAAATCAATTGAAATTGAATCTCGCGCAAATCAATTGAAATTGAAGCTCGCGCAAATCAATTGAAATTGAAGCTCGTGCAAATCGCAGATCAATTCAGCGACCGGGGTCACTTCGGGGACCGGGGTCATGGACTGGTGTGTTACACGACCGGTGTGATACAAGGCGACTGGTGTCTTCACCCACAGCCGACCGGTGCTTAAACAAAACCTGTATCGACCGGTGTCTAAAGCTTTTTCAGAACTCGTAGGCTGCTTGAACTCTCAGATCACACGAATTTGAATAGAAATCGCAAATCAAAGTGATCATGAATCATGAACGCGCAGGTAGAGTCTTGAGGGTTTGTAGAACTCGCAGATGCTTGTCTGCGTGTTTTCTCAAAACTCGCAGATCAAAGTGAACAATTGAAACTCAATGGTTTACGTGTTCTTCATGAAACTCGTAGGCTGCTTGTTTTGAGTTTGTATAATCTTCAACTTGACAGATCGATCCAAGTAAATTCAAATCTGCAAATTGAATCTTGAAATTACACCAATACAATCGAAATACAAATCAGAACAACTTTCTATCAATCCAAACTAACTAAAACAGAAAATTACAGTGCTCATTGATCAATACAGTGTTTGATAATTTTTGCCAACAAGATCCGAATATTCGAAAATTGAATCTGATCTTGTGGATGATTCGTGAATTTGTGAATAACAGTGATTCTACAACAACAATCGAACTCAATGAAACTAGTTTTACATTCAAAAACTAACTGTCAACAATGAATTCGATTTAATCAGTGAATGACCAAAAAAAATTGCATGTTCTTCACATTTCCAGCGATCCACAATTTCAATTCAATCTGCAATTCAAGAATTAATATGTGAATTCATGTGAATTAGAAAGAATCTAAAGAATCCTATTGAATCATCTTTGCAATCTAAAATCAATCAATCACAAGAAAATTTGATTTAACAGTGAAGATCCAAGAAAAAATTATGCGTGTTCTTGAAAATTTTCAGAAATTGATCCAATAAAGATGTGATAATCTTTCTGAATTTTAATGGTCTCGCTCTGATACCAATTGAAAATGTATTTCCCAATCTAATCAAACAATTAATCTCAATCAAGATTATATATGTAACAGTGAAAGTCTAGAGAGAGAGTAGAGAGAGAAAGTCAATCACAAGTATATTAAAGTCACAAGTCTGACAATTACAATGTGATTTGAATCTTAGTGCTACATGATTTACAAAGCAAACACTATTTATATGAGGACTAAAACCACATGCTTAAACACAAAAATTAAACTCTAACAAGTATAAACAACATATACTTAGACTTTGACATACTTTGACTTAGACATTGTTGACTTTACTTGACTTGACTTTTCTCACTAAATCTTGGATACAATTTTATACACCAACATTGTTCCCAATAGTGTTGATGTGACATGTAATAGTTCGAATGCAAATAAATGTCAAGATTGTTTGAATAAATGTAATTCTTTTCATAAATCAAAGATATTGACATTTGCTCGTAAGAACTTAATATGTAAACACTGTGGTGACAATGTTTTTCACTGTACTCCATTCCTCCTCAGTCAAAAGCTGTTAAAAGAGCATTTAAAGCTAAAACTGTCTCCAAGTCCTCAACATAACACATTAAAGTGTTTCAAGCTAAGTCTACTAATCTTTATAAGAAACAACTATTTCATGATCTTAATGTGAAAATGGTCTGGAAATGGTTGCCCAAACCTAAATATGAGTGGAGAGTCAAGGGAAAAGTAGATGATTTAAAGAAACTGCATGATGCTAACAAAACAGGACCTATCAGGATATGGGTACCTAAAAATAAGTGATTTGTTCCTTTTTGCAGGCCTGTCATTTGTGGTTCATTGACTCTGGATGCTCTCGACATATGACAGGATATAAGCACTTAATGCACAACTTTGTTGAAGAACCTGCAGGAACAGTCAGTTTTGCTAATTATGAGCTTCAAATATTCATCAGAGGATACAATATGCTGAAAAATGGCATTGTAACCATCAAGAAAGTACTTTACGTGGAAGGACTCGATCATAACTTGTTTAGTACTAGTCATTTATGCGATAGTATGTATCAGGTTCGGTTTACAATCACCCACTGTTATATTGAAGATCCGGACGGTTATGAGATTTTTCGAGCTGAACGTTATGGAAATCTTTATGCGGTAAATTTTCCAACGCTTTCGGCTACATGTCCTGTATGCTTACATGCAAAAGCATCGAAAGCTCAAAGTTGGATATGGCATCGGTGCTTGTGTCATCAAAATTTCAAGGCTATTAATTAGTTAGCGAGACAAGGAATTGTGAAAGGTTACCGGAGATGAGATTTGAGAAGGATTCGCTTTGCTCCGCATGTGAAATAGGGAAGATGAAACGAAGTTTACATAAATCAAAGACTAAATCTTCTTGCTCAACGCCCCTGGAATTAATTCATATGTGAAATGGACGATGAGACGTTTGATCCGCATCACCCTGATCATGTCTACATCCTAGACAAAGCACTTTATGGTTTAAAACAGGCACCACGAGCTTGGTATGAAACTCTTACTCAGTTTTAACTCGCCTCAGGTTTTAAAAAGGGTATAATTGATACAACCCTATTTCTTAAAAAGCAAGGTGAGGATTTAATACTAATCCAGATTTATGTATACGATATTATATTTGGGTCTACTAATCCAAAATTTTGCAAGAACTTTTCCAAAATCATGGAGTCTCGGTTTTGAAATGTCTATGATGGGTGAGTTAACATTTTTTCTTGGACTTCAATTCAAACAGTCACCAGAAGGTATTTTTATAAACCAATCAAAGTACATACGAGACATTCTGAAAAAGTTCAATATGACTGATAGTTCGGTAATTAAAACACCTATGGCTACCGGAACACCTTTAGATGCAGATTTGTCTAGAAAATTTGTTGATCAGAAAGTGTACCAAAGTATGATTGGTTCATTACTGTATCTAACAGCTAGCAGACCTGATATAATGTTTGCTACATGTTTTTGTGCTAGATATCAGGCAAAACCTAAGGAATCTCACCTGATCGCCGTTAAAAGAATACCTAGATACCTCAAAGTCACTCCCGAGTTAGGCCTTTGGTCTCCTAAGGATTCTGTATTTGCGTTAACTGCATATACTGATGTTGATCATGCCGGTTGCAAACTGGATAGAAAGAGAACCTCTGGCTCATGCCAAGTTTTAGGAGATAAGCTTGTTAGCTGGACATCGAAGAAACAAAACTGTGTTTCTACATCCACTGTTGAGGCAGAATACATAGTTACGGCCAGCTGTTGTTCGCAAGTCCTCTGGATGAAGACTCAGTTGAAGGATTTTAGATATTCGTACAAGCGTGTCCCTATTTATTGTGATTCCAAGAGCGCAATTGCAATAACCACTTATCCATTTCAACACTAAAAACAAAACATATTGATGTGCGCTACCATTTCATTAAAGATCATGTGGAGAATGGAGATGTTGAAATGCACTTTGTTCAAACAGACTACCAATTAGCTGATCTTTTCACTAAACCGTTAGATGAAAAGCGTTTTAACTTCTTAATCAGCAAATTAGGTATGTTGAATATGTTTGCTTGAATACTTATCCATGATCTGAGGGGGAGTGTATCTTACTTTTGCTTACTTATCTGTGTTTTTAGGAATTCTGAACAGTTGCTGATATTCATCAAATACTGATTAAAGCAGAATAATTTCTATAATGATTACCAATATCTTTTGTTTTGCAGGTTATTTCATGTGACTACGGCTTCTGGATATTTCAATTTAGAACCCGTTGTCAAAAGTTTTTCTTCTTAAGGATGCTGAAATGATACATCTTTTTAAGGAGTTTTTACTGTTAGTTTGAGAGGGTGTTTATAAGATTTTCACTGTTATATTTTTAAGGGGGAGATGAGAAAAGTTAGTCATACTTTCACTGTCATATTATTTTGATGATTTGACTTTTTACAGGTACTGAGGGGGAGTATCTGAAGTTTTGTCAAGGATTCTTAAAAGATAATATTCATTTTAGGGTGAGTTTAGAATTATGCATTGAAGGTATATCTTTCTGAATCTTAAACTATACCATACTTTGTAAGAAGAACGACTTTCAGGTATTAAAAACACTTTCTTAAGCGTTCAAACCACTTCGTGTTTTCAAATGTTTTACGAATTTCGGAGTGATATTTTTAAATGTTTTTCATATCAAGTGATTTATTGATTATCTGACCGTGTGCTTCCAAAAGATAAATACTTGTGTATTATCTTGTCTATATACCGTCAAGTATTCTTATGCTCACTGGTTCAGTACATTCTTTTTGAATTTGTTATTACCATGTCTCAAAAGATAAATCTTTCGATGGTAATACTCCCGTTTGAAATTCAATGTTGTTTGAGACCAGACGTCATTTCTTCTTTAAATGTGCGTTCATTGTTAAATTGTTTATATTCTATTCATATAAACAAATGTCCGTTCTTTGATACCCCATTACATTTTTCTTCATGATGTTTGATCTAATTAAATCATTGTCAGATTCTCAAAACAATAAAATTGAATGATCATAAATGTTCAAAGTTTTGAGAGATCTTAAATGTTCACATTGCTCAAATTTCATTCTTTTTATTCATGAGCATACATTTTCTGATAATGATATCTTGTGTTTAAATGTCAAGATAACTGTTGAGCAACACATTCTTTTTAGGACAATATACATGGGACTCAGTGTGAGTGCTTAAAATGACTTCCATGAATTCACGTTAACCAGTGTTTCCTATCCCGGACGTAATCCTTGAGTGATTGAGGGGAGAGGGGTCAAAAGAATTGAGAGTGGGTGTGTGCTGAGGTAAAATGTAAAAGAGAGGTTGGTTAGAAGTGAGCTCAAAAGTTTAAAAGAAAAAGGGTGAGAGATTAGAGTAAAAGAATAATAAACTCTGCACCTAATTCTTTCTGAGCCGGATAGCCACATAATCTGTTGATTCACATTTCTTCGTGACCTTCATTGAAAAAGGCAACTAGCCCATACCAACTCTTGCATATAACCCCACCTGCTACTCATTTTTTCTTAACAAAAGAATGTTTCATTTTCCTGGGGAAGCAACACATTATCTATCTGATATTCATTCGGATGATTCGGATATTGAAAAAGAAGGATAGTTTCCCCACCTCCGATCCTTTCTCATGCACATTGAGTCTATGTATAACTGTTTCTGTCTCAATGGTTTACATTATTTTGACCCTTATCAAAGCAATCATTATGCATAATTCTTTCATACACAAGCACAAACGCACAGAAAATTCATTTTTCTATCAGAACGTTCATAGATTAACCTTGTGTTATTCAATGATTGAATGGAAGTCTTGGGGAGTGAACATCAGTCAAGCTCCTTATACAGTACATCTATTGTACTAAGTAACTTTGTGTTACTTACAGGCATTATAATTGTTTCATCTGTTGATTCAAGTTTACCATTCTTATTTCGTTTGAATTTGCAAAGATTCAGATGATTATATTTCTGAATTTACGGCAAACTATCAGATCAGACAGAGCTTGTTTATATCATTCTTTGGGGGAGATTGACTATTTTCCTACTTGGGGGAGATTGTTCTATATTTCTCATGAAGACTGTGCTTACATTGATTATTTGGGGAAGATACTTCAAAGACAGAACTAACCTTGAAATGTTTTGATGATTCTGATTCTCATATCTCATCAAAAAGGGAGTGATATTTCAAGATTTCAATCTCAGATCCATTTCAAAGTGAAAGCAAAGTCAAATGAACGTGATAAAGGGAATGATTAAAGAAAGATGAAAAGCTGATGATGTTTATATTTCAAAGTTTGTTGCGTTAAAGAGATTTTCTGAAGATCTTGATTGCATGTTTGTATCAAAGAAGTATATTTTTAAAGATGTGAAAGACTTGAAGTTTTTCAAAAGCTATCAAAGATCAATCAAAGTGACAACGGTTTGAAGATGTCAAAGTTGTGAAAGACTGATTGATGAAGTTTATTCTGAAGAAAGAAGACCTGAAGATTAATGTCAATTTTTTTTAATCATAAATCCAAAGGCGGAGATTGTTAGAGTTAAATTGAATTCAAGATTAAAATGAGGGTATGTATTGTAATTGTTGTAAAACTGTGAGTGTGTATATTGTATTTGTAGTGTAGTTGACCAAATGCTATGGTCATGTTGACCATATATAAAATAGGTCAATGTGTTGTAAGTCATTAACGAACACACATGTATTCTGAGTTTTACACCGTAGAAACACACACACAGAGCATATTGTAAAAAGCAAGAAATAGGTATATGGATTGATTTAGGTTGTGTGAATCAATAAAAGAAAGTGTTTCTTAATCATTAGTGTGTTAATTGTTGGCTAGAAACTGGAACAATAGCAGGTGACGAAAAAATGCTCACAGTATCGAGCAAGTTTGTTGCCAAAGCAGGACAACAAACACAGACGGTTCAGAACTTGCTTCAGAGTGATTTCCCTCCAAAGATAGAGTCCAAGTTGAAGAGGAAGGTCACAGAGACTTCCTGCGCAGGGGAGGCTTCCAAGAAAACAAGATTTGACGACTCTGACGATGGTAATGATGATGATAAGCCACAGGGTCTCTAGATCATCAAAAGGGGGATAAGCAAGGAACCATCAGAACAGAAGAAGCAAGAGCCTCTGCTCCCCCCTCCTCCTCTACACCCAAACAAATTGGAGCTCAAGACTTGAAAGAACTATAGAGGAATCCCACCTCTGTTGAAGACCAACAAAGAAGAATTTTGAGATCTCTAGTCCCTGTCATCCTTCTTGCACCTCCCACTTCAGAAGTACCACTAGTTCCTGTGATCAACGTCATTCCAGAGACCATCGCTGCTCTTGATGATGAAGAACTTATGGATTACTGCAGCACTCCCTCAAAGGATGCATTCTCCTCCCCAGAATGTCCAATGATCATAATGAGAGATGCATTTGGGAGTGACTCTAAAGATGGAGAAGCTGCTGAAAAGGTGGAGTATACTTATCAGAATGCTCAACCTCACCAAGTAGATACATCAGAGGCAGAGCAACAGACTGAAGACCAACTGCAGATAGATGTGATGATTACTTCTACAATCAATGAGACTCGACCATTAACCCCCTACAATCCAAAGAAAAGAACTAGAGACAGTTCATCAACAGTTGTCTGCTGAAGATACAACAATGGTTGATGATGAACAAGTACCTCCCATTTCTGAAGCTGAAAGATCAACCTCAGAGGTACCTATTCAAAGATCAAGCATTGGAGTTCCTGCATTCTCATCATTCACAAAGCCCCCAGAGTTCCTCACCACTGAAGAAAAAACATCAGTTGAAGATACCTTCAGATACTTCTACTGTGAGTTCAACACAGAGGACAAACTTGCTTTTCCTCTAAACCCAAGAATCAGAGAAAGTATGGATGAGATTGAAAAAAGATTCACTAGAGATAAAACAAGCAACAGAAAATATATCCTCTCATATATAACCCATCATCGAAATAAATAAGATCTCTGAGAAGAAGTATGGCTACAAACAAATCATCTACATGCACTATGAAGTCATTCGTTCAAATCATAAAGTTTACCAATTCAATGATAATGATCGGATAAATCTGAACCCTTATGACTTGCATCATCTTCATGCTTTCTGCTCTGCTAAATCAGAAAAGGGAAGAGTCCTCAGAATGGCTGAATATGAAGTCAAGAGAGCAATGGAAGCTCACATCAAGCTCAGAGCCAAACTGGGCTTTCAAATCGCCCTGAACCTAGGAATTGACAGATTAGGGGTCACTGCTCCAATGGAAATGATTGAAGACTTAGCAGAGCCTCTGGGTTCATGTTCAGAGTATCAAATGTGAAGAAGATCTTCCTAGCATCTGAAGTGGCCCAATACTCAGATGAGACTCTAAAAGGGATGATACGGATGTTGAATGTGAAGAAGGAAAGACATATAGCAGATTTGTTTGAATCATTGTACACAGAGATTAGCTCAATGATTCTTTTCAAAGAGTTAATCATTGTAAAAGGGATTATTACTAAGTCAAGAATTCGAATATAGTTGTGTGCGAATTTCTCAAGATTCGCATATAGCAGCGTGTGAATTTCTAAGATGGCCCATCATACTGCGTGCGAATTTCAAGAACTCGCATCTCATTGTGTGAGGATTTCTAAGGGTGTGTGAATTTTGTTCTCAGTGGTGTGCGAATTGTTCAAGATCTGCGAATTCTGTGAAAGTTGTGCGAATTCTAGTGTCAGTGGTGTGAGGATTTCAGCCTTAGGAAATATTTGGAAAATTTATTTCTGAAAATTTTTCTAAGATTTTCTGATTATTGATTTATTTCAAACTAACGATCATTTCAAGTTCTTATTTTACAGTTTATTTGTCAAGATGACTTCCAAGGATGCTCTTTCTATCGGAACTGATGTCAAACCACCCGTTCTGTTCAAAGGTGAATACGAACAATGGAAAGACATATTTTTAGACTTCACAGACAGACATGCAAATGGTGACAACATCAAGATGTCTATTGAGAAAGGTCTAATGATTCCTCTCACTATGGAAATTCCTGATGATGAATCATCTGACAGTGAAGATGGAAATCAACCAGGAGAATAGAGGACAAAGAGGGTTCCTATGCATATTTCTCAGTATTCTGATGAACATAAAAACAGATTCAAGGCTGACAAGCAGGCTAGATCTCTACTCCTTCAAAGCATACCAAATGAGATTTACATTAAGATAGACAACTACAAGGCAACAACCAAAAAGATGTGGAATAACCTAGAGAAGATGACGATGGGATCCAAAGTTGGAAACCAGATGAAAGTGGCCAACTGCATAAACAGTTATGAGGAATTCAAAGCTAAGGATAGAGAAAGCTTAGAGGAAACTTATGAGAGGTTTGTGTCTTTGCTGAATGAGTTGGCAAAGAATAAGGTAAAAACGAAGCATATAGAGAACAACGTCAAATTTCTCAACATTCTTCAGCCAGAATGGAAGAAGCATACCAGAAGGATGAAACAGCTGAAAGACCTTAGTGAAATACCATTACATGAAGTATATGAAACCCTCCACCAGAATGACGAGGAAGTTGAAGAAAATAGAGGAGAGAAGAAAAAGAGTGAAAAGCCGGTAGCTAATCCTATTGCTTTAGTTGTGGACAAAAAGAAAGAGAAAGAGAAGAAGGACAAAAAGAAGATTGTTGTTTCTAGTTCTGATGAGACTGACAGTGCTAATTCAAATTATGATGATGGTGAAAATCTGAAGCAAGCTATGCTACTGCTTACCCGAGCCTTTCAGAAGAAATTTTATAAGAAGTCAGGTTCTAACTGTCAAAGATATTCGTCAGGATCTAGGAATTATGATCATAAGGAAAGGATTGAAGGGAGAAGATTTGGTGATAGAAGGTTTGAAGAGAAGGGTTTTGTGGAAAGGCAGCCATAAAAGAGATATGTGAATGAGTATGGAGAGAAGAAAGCTGACCAACCAGTCAAGTGCTACAACTGTGGCAAGGTAGGCCATTTTGCAAAAGACTGCCAGAAGCCAATTGTGAGAAATTCTGAATACTACAAGAATTAGATGCTTCTGGCCAAGCAAAAAGAAGCAGGCAAAGCACTGATGGTTGAGGATGATTTCTGGCTTGATCATTCAGATGATGAGGATAAAGAAGAGACTACTCATATGTGCTTAATGGGCAAGGAAGTCAAATATGATGAATCTGATGAAGAAACTTCCGAAGAGGTACAAAACTTTTATGAATCTGATTTTTTGAAACAAATGGAAACCATGATGGTCGAGCTTCAAGACTTACAAGCTAAGCTAAAAAAGGAGAAAAGCAGAGTTGCGAAAAAGCGTCAAACAATTTTTGATCTCAACAAGGAACTTGCTGGGAACAAAAACTTGATTGACTCTTTGAACAAATCTGTTACTATTTTTGAAAAACAAAAAGCTTGTTTTGAAACTCAAATTTCTGAAATAGTTTTGAAGTTTAATAAATCTGATCGCGAGAAACAAGAGTTTATTTTAAAAGTTCACAAATTGCAGATTGATAATAAAAATTTGCAGAAAAAGATTAATGGTTTGGAAGCAAAGCTTTATACTCGAGGTCAAACGGATCAAACCATTTATCTAAACACACCAAAGGAAGAAGCAGATTTTAAAGATAAGTGGGTTCTTGGTTACGATAACCCACATTATCTGAAGAAAGCTATTCGAAAGCAACCCGCTTTATATAATTTTAATTTCTTACAAGTGGCCGACAAAAATCCTCACTTGAAACCCAAATTTGTTACAAAATCATCTAATGAGGTTGAAGCTAAATAAGATGAGAACAGGAAGAACACAACCAAAATGCAACTACCCTTCTGCTATAAAAAGTTGAATGCTAGTTATCTTTCTGAGCAACCAAAATTTCTATCAAATGATTATTTTCAGAGCTATTCTACTGAGGAGATGGAAGCAAAAGCAGTTAAGGCAAAGATTTATGTTCCTCCACTTGTTTTAGAAAGCAAAATTTCTGAGCTTCAAAACATTTTAGTTGATGAAAGAATTTTGGTTGATCTTGAGAAGATTGTGTCTTCTACTATTATGAAGAACACTGTTTTTAAATCTGAAGCTACAAATGACAACTCTGAATCAGAAAGAGTTTGTGTAAACAATTCTACTGATTCAGATGCGTCATCGTGTAAAGTTTTCATGGGAAATGTTTTTACAAATCCTAAAACTTCAGATAATGCTAAAATGTCTTTCAAACATAAGTTATCTCCAAAGCCAAATGATTTCAAATTTTCAAACTCTTCCAAGGCACAACTATTTGATGATGACTTATTTGCGGATGACAATGATTTTTTAAATTCTTATTGATGTTTTGATGAAAATATTGAGAAGTTTGATTTCAATGCTAAACTTCCAGATCATTCTGATTTTGTTATCAATACTGATGCTTTACCTAGTGTATTTGAGAAAGGTGAATCATCAACTAAGGTTGATGAATCAGTTCCTGTGAGTACCTATTATACTTGTTGGGTCTGAAATATGCTAAGTCTGGATAGTGCTGCTGAGAATTGAAGATTACTACTGCTGAAGACATTTGTACCGCTACTTGAAGAGATTACTACTGCTAGTAGTATTAGTACTGCTTGAAGGGTTAGTACTGCCAGTTGAAAGTTACTACTGCTAGCATGTTAGTACTGCTGATGATAAGCAGATACTGCTAGAAGAATTAATGTTGTTGATGTTGATAAGGGTGGTTTGTTACTTGAAGCGAAAGATAAGGAGTTGAATATAATCATGGAATGGATGCTGAAGATCAACTTACTTTCATAATTATCTTGTAATATGTTTTGTATATATAGTCTAGAAGTCTTAGATTTTTGAAGATATACGTCTTTTGTGTTTCAGAGAGAATTAGCCTCAAGATTCTTAGTGATCCTTTCATTAGAGAAGTTTTGAACGTCTGTTGAGCTTGTTCAACAGATTGAGGCTTTGTTTGTAATCTTCAAGCTAATTCAATAAGACTTGTGATTTGAATTCATGCACTGTTTCATTGATTTCTTGTTAAAGTGTTATTCCGCAACTTCTTTAATAAAGTTTTTGAGTGTTTATTTAAATTCTTGTTTTGAATTTCGATCCTGACAAGTGGTATTAGAGCTTTAGGAACTCAGAAATCAATAATCATCATGAACGGATTAAACGACAGTGTTCTTGTTTCAAAGGTTCCCATGCTCAAACCTAATGAGTTTGACATGTGGAAAATCAGGATCAGACAGTATATACTTCTTACAGACTACTCAATGTGGGACGTCATTGAGAATGGTCCCTCCAGTGAAGGAGAGATGGGAGCAGATGGCAAGAGACCTCCACCAAAGACTGATGGAGAAAGAAAGATGAGGCAGACTGAGATGAAAGCCTTGAGCACTCTGCTCTTGGCAATTCCTAATGAATATCAACATCAGTTTTGCAACTGTGCTGATGCCAAAATCTTGTGGAATGCCTTGGAGAAGAGGTTTTCAGGTACCAAATGCACTAAAGAGAAATCAGAAAGCAATTCTCAAGCAACAATATGAAAATTTTATGTCTACAAAGAATGAGTCTATGACTCAAACCTTTGATAGGTTCAACAAGTTGATTGGAGAATTGGCAACTGTTGGTGTCAAGATGGACCAGGATGATATCAACAGAAAGTTTCTAAGATCTCTTGGTGATGAATGGATAATGTATACAGTATCCTTCAGGCAGAATGATAATCTGGACGATAAGGAACTTGATGACCTCTACAATGATCTCAGGGTGTTTGAAGCATATGTTGAATCAAAGAAGAAGCCATCTGGATATTCTCATAATGCTGCTCTCCTATCATCTACTACTGATTCTTCTGCTAATACAGAATCAGTTAGTGCTGTTTATGGCTCAAAACAGGATGGACCCAATGATTCTGTCTTGGAAGCTTTCCTTGCTAGTCATGCTCAATCTTCTCTTATCAATGATGATCTGGAGCAGATCAATGTAGATGATCTTGAAGAGATGGACATCAAGTGGCAAATGGAAATGCTCACCATGAGAATCAAAAGATTCATTAAAAGAACAGGAAGAAACAACTTTGCCATGAGAAGAGAAGATGGTGCTGGATTTGACAAATCCAAGGTGGAATGCTACAAGTGTCATAAACTGAGGCACTTTGCAAGAGAATGCAGAGGAGCAATTTCTCACCAACATGAGAACAACAATCAACAATTAAAGTCCACAAACTACAACAACAGGAACTCATCTCAAGCACTTGTCACACAAGAAGGAATGGGCTTTGATTGGAGTGATCAAGCAGATGAGGCAATCTAGAATCAAGCATTGATGGCTGAGGTTTCAGAGTCTTCAAGCACAACAATCCCCACAGAGGTAAAATCTAAACTTTGCTCTAAATCCTGTCTTGAAACTATTAGAAAGTACAGGGATCACAATCAGAGCATGTGTGATGATTTTAAAAGGTTGGAGAAACATAGGAAAGAGTCTAGTTTGATCATTGTGAATTTTGAAGAACAGATCAAGGCATATCAGGACAATGAACTTCAACATTCATATGATCACAACTATTGGAAGTGGGAGAAGAAGGAGTTAGAGATTAAGCTAGAGAAGGCTAGAGAGGAATGTGAGAAAGTTAGGAGTGAATTTGAGAAGGCCAAATTAGACATTGAGAAATTTTCCAATGCTTCTAAAGCAATGGACACTTTACTCAAATCTCAAGTTCATGACAAACTGAAGAGAGGTATAGGCTACAACAACACCCCTCCACCTTACAAAGTAGTGGTTGAGGTAGAGTCTGAAGTAGAGGACACTGAGGATAAGAATAAGGAAGACCAGAAAGAAATTCCCCTAGAAAACCATATTCTTACAAATGAGAGGGGGGTAAACCATTTGTCAAGAGTGATAAAGTGGAGATGTCTAAGATAGGGAAAGAGAATGTTAAGAGTGAGAGAGCTGAGACCTCTAGGAAAGAGAAAAAGAGTAAGAATGAAGAAACTTCCAGGAAAGGGAAGGAAAAGGTACAGGGAGTTCACTATATGCAAACTACTGTTGTAAATCTCTGTACTTGTCAACAGATCAAGCCCCATCAACATGATAAAATAAGGGGAAATCAGAGAAACAGAAATAACCAGTGGGCTCAAAAACAAGGAATTGATCTTAGCAAAATCAATAGACCAAAGCCTTGTTTTATTTGTGGCAAGTTGAATCATTTAGCCAAACACTGTTATTTTAATCATGTTAACCAAAGAATTACTTTTCAAAGACAAACAAGAAATTCTGTTGGTTATAGGAAGCAATCAAGACTATCAAGGAACCGCATGGCTGATAATGTGAGAACAACACCAATGAAAACTGGCACTGCAAAATCTCACATTCAGAATAAGTTTGCTAAAACAAAAGAAAATACTCCAAGCAAATCAAGGAGTAACTTAAAGAATAGGAAAGCAAACTACTCTGTCAAAATTTGGGTTCCAAAAGGCACTAAACCTGTTAGTACTGCTACCTCAAATAGTACTGCTAACAGAAATAGTGCTGCTGATAGCAATACTACTGCTAACCAAGTTAGTACTGCTAACAAAGTTAGTACTGCTGACCAAGTTAATATTGCTAACAATGATAGTACTGCTACCAGTGTTAATATTGTCAAGCCTATAATTATGACAAAGTATTCCAGCCATGAGATTCCTAATTCTGATTATCTCATCAAGACTAAGCCTACTGAGTATGAGTATGTTGATAAGAAAGGGCAACCCAAGACCATTTTGGCTTGGGTTCCCTCAAGACACTAACTGTTTTAACTTATGTCCAGGGCAACCAACAGCTCAAGAGGAAGAGCATTTGGCATGTAGATAGTGGCTGCTCTAGGCACATGACAGGTAACATGGCCTGCCTTCAAAATTTCAAAAGGTTTGATGGAGGACGTGTTGCTTTTGGTGACAATCCAGCAGGAGGTAAAATAAGTGGTAAAGGTATGGTTTCAAAAGGTAAGATGACTTTTGAAGATGTTTACTAGTTGAGCAATTGAGATACAACCTGTTAAGTGTATCACAGGTTTGTGACAAGAAACATAGTATATTATTTAGTGATTCTGAATGTATTATCCTTGCTCCAGGATTCAAGGTAGTTGATGAAAATATGATACTACTTAGAACTCCTAGAAAGGATAATGTTTATTGTTTAGACTTAGAGAGTGTTTCATCAGGTTCATCACTAAACTGTCTGTTTTCAAAAGCTTCTTTAGATGAATCATCTCTTTGGCACAGAAGGATGTGTTACATGAATTTTAAAACTATGAACAAACTTGTGAAAACCAAACTTGTGAAAAACAACCTTGTGAGAGGTTTGCCTCAAAAAGTGTTTTCATGTGATGATCATTGTGTTGCATGTCTTAAAGGCAAGCAGCACAAAACTTCTCATAAGTCCAAAGAAATAAACACAATCTCTTCACCCCTTCAGTTATTGCATATGGATCTTTTTGGTCCTACAAATGTGATGAGTATTGGTAAGAAATCCTATTGCTTAGCCATTGTTGATGACTTCTCTAGATTTACTTGGGTATATTTTCTGAGGACTAAGGATGAGACAAGTGGACTGATCAAATCCTTTGTCCTTAGGATTGAAAACCAAACAAATCTAAGAGTTAAAGTCATCAGATCTGATAATGGAACTAAGTTTAAAAACCGTGACTTAAACAGCTTTTGTGAGACTAAAGGTATTGAGAGACAATTCAGTGCTCCTAGGACTCCTCAAAAGAATGGTGTTGCTGAGAGGAGAAATAGGACATTGATTGAGGCTGTTAGATCTCTGTTGGCAGATTCAAAGCTACCCATTACTTTTTGGGCAGAAGCAGTTAATACTGTTTGTTATGTCCAAAATAGAGTTCTAGTAGTCAAATCCCAAGGAAAGACACCTTATGAACTTTTCAAAAAGAAGAAACCTTTTATTGGATTTTTCAAACCTTTTGGGTGTCCTTGCACAATTCTCAACACCAAATCTCATTTAGGCAAGTTTGAAAGCAAAGCTGAGGATGGATTTCTTGTTGGATACTCCTCTCAGAGCAAGGCATACAAAGTATTCAACAGTTCTTGCAGGATTATAGAGGAAAGTGACAATGTCAAATGCAATGAGAACATACCAAATCAGATTGGTACAGGTCCTGATTGGCTGTTTGACATTTATTCACTAACTAATTCTTTGGGTTTTAGTAATGAGCAAATTGCAGGAACAAGTTCAGAAAAGGTACAAGAACAGAGACAAGAGTTTGTGTTGTTCCCTATACCTACAGTTGATCCTGTTGAATTTTGTCAACAAGAAAAGAGATATGATAAAGGTGATGAAGAGGATAAAGGTGAAAAAGAGGATGCTCATCCTTCAGGTTCAGGAAACACAGGTCCTGAAATGCCCACATTGTCAGAGAATGATACTGATGATGAAAATTCTTCAGTTTTTGGTGGAAACACTCCTGAAAAGAATGACTCCAATCTTGATGCAAATATTAATGAGGAGGTTGTCCATCAAACAAGAACTCAGAAGAATCATCCTCCTCAGTTGGTGATTGGTGATATCAATTCCCCCAGGATCACAAGGCATCAAAGTAAGTTAAGAGGATTGAAAGACTTACAGTCAGGTTTATTGTCTTGTTTTCTATCCCAGATTGAACCCAAGAAGGCTTATGATGCAATGAAAGACCCAAGTTGGATAGAAGCAATGCAAGAGGAGCTGCTGCAGTTTGTGCTGCAACATGTGTGGGATCTGGTTGACCTTCCACAAGGACACAGGGCAATTGGAACTAAATGGATTTTCAGGAATAAGAAAGATGAGAGAGGGATAGTGATAAAGAATAAGGCCAGACTTGTGGCACAAGGGTACACGCAAGAAGATGGGATAGACTATAAAGAAGTGTTTGCACCAGTAGCCAGAATTGAGGCAATTAGGTTGTTTCTAGCCTATGCTTCTTTCATGAAGTTTAGAGTATATCAGATGGATGTTAAGAGTGCATTCCTATATGGGAAAATTGATGAAGAAGTGTATGTTTGTCAGCCTCCAGGGTTTGAGAATCCTAACTTTCCTGACAAAGTATACAAATTAAAGAAGGCACTCTATGGGCTACATCAAGCACCAAGACCATGGTATGACACTCTGTCTACCTATCTCTTGGAAAATGATTTTGAAAGGGGAATCATTGACAAGACCCTTTTCATTCAAAGGAAGAAGAAGGACATCCTGCTTATACAAATCTATGTGGATGATATCATCTTTGGATCCACAAAAGATCATATGTGTAAGGAGTTTGAGGAGTTGATGCACAAAAGATTCAAGATGAGCTCTATGGGTGAACTCACATTCTTCCTTGGGCTACAGGTTAAATAGAAGAAAGATGGCATTTTCATAAGTCAATCCAAGTATGTGCAGGATATACTTACAAAGTTTGGATTTTCAGAAGCAAAGCCTGCAAGCACACCTATGGAAACACACAAACAGATCACTGCAGATCTTGAGGGGTAGGATGTGGATGTTCATCATTATAGATCCATGATAGGCTCCCTCATGTATCTAACAGCTTCAAGACCAGACATTATGTTTGTTGTATGTGTGTGTGCAAGATTTCAAGTGAGGCCTAAGCAATCTCACTTTCAAGCCGTCAAAAGGATCTTCAGATATCTCAAAGGACAACCTAGGTTGGGTCTTTGGTATCCTCATGACTCACCATTTGATCTGCTTGCATATTCTGATAGTGATTTGGGTGGTGCAAACTAGGATAGAAAGTCTACATCAGAAGGATGTCAGTTTTTGGGTGCAAGGCTAGTTTCATGGCAGTGTAAAAACCAAACCACAGTGTCCACCTCTACAACAGAAGCAGAGTATAAAGCTGCTGCAAGCTGTTCCTCACAAGTGCTATGGATTCAGAATCAGATGTTGGACTATGGTATTACTTTTCTTCACACTCCCATCTTCATTTATAACAATAGTGCTATAAGCATTGTTCATAATCCGGTGAAGCACTCAAAAACCAAGCATATAGAAATCAGGTACCATTTTATTAGAGATTGCAATGAAAAGAAGTTAATTCAGGTTTTGAATGTACACACTAGTAACCAATTTGCTGATCTATTAACCAAAGCTTTTGATGTGGGTAGATTCACATTCTTGGTCACAAGTGTGGGCATGGTAAACACTGAGTAAGCCTCTTTCGATTTTCTTCATGTACCATTTCTGTATAGATTCTTCAATGTTTACTTTCTCATATTTCATTGTGCATGGTGCTGCTAACCATTTGTGTTTACGTGTTTCAGATTGCTTTGTTGATTAGATACTTGGTACTTCTGGTTCAGTTAATACTGCTCTCACCATTACTCCTGCTGTCAGCTCAAATATGGTTAAGTATGGTTACTACTGCTAGGTGGTTTATACTGCCAGTGCAAAGTTACTTCTGCTTGCCTTATTTCTACTGTCCGGCAGTGTTAATACTGCTAGTATGTGTTAATACTGCTGGTATGTGTTACTACTGCTGATATGGGTTAATACTGCGGGTATGTGTTAATGCTGCTAGGGTCCTTAATACTGCTTTTAACTGAATCCCTTACCCTATAAATACCCTCTCTGACCGCCAAAACCCAAACGGCTCTTTGAATTTCCATTGAGTTTTCATCCTCTCTCACTCTCTAAAATTCTTGATTACCAGAGTGTAAACCCTAGTTTTAATTCGAACCCTAGACTCGATCAGAAAGATGGCAGAACATGATTTCGTTGATGACCACAATGAGCTTGCAATGTTACAAAAACCCAAACAAGCTAAGGGTTTTCATGAAATTGTGGATTTCTTAACATCATCACATATTGCATATGCGCTAACTGTAAATCCTACCATCTATGTGGAACATATGCGACAGTTCTGGGCAAATGCATCCATCCAGACTGTTGATGGCAATCAGTTCATTCAATCAAGGGTCTGTGATAAACCTATCACAATCACAGAAGGCTGCATACGCACTCATCTTCATCTAGATGATGCCTCAGGTATTTCTACTCTCTCAAAGGAAGCTCTATTTCAAGAAATTGGTAGAATGGGGTATGAAGGTCCTACTGAGGTTTACACATTTTACAAAAGCAAATTTTCACCTCAATGGAGATTCTTTGTTCATACTCTTCAACACTGTATATCTCGCAAGACAACTGGATGGAGTGAGTTTAGCAGTACAATAGCTTATGCTCTTGTATGCTTAGCTACCTCCAGAAAGTTCAATTTTTCCCAAATGATTTTAAATGATTTGCTGACAAACTTGGATACCAAAACCAAAACCAAACGATTTTATATGTATCCAAGGTTTGTACAAAGAGGTACTAAACATGGAATTGACGGATTTACCCTCTTTTGAAGAGGTGTATGTACCTAGACCTCCAAAAGGGAAGGTATTTTCCAATATGAGAAGGCCTAGTAAGGACTTTTCTGGAAAAGACACACCATTGTTCTCTACAATGATGGTTGTGTCCCACCCACATGGTGAGGCATCAGGGTCACAGCCCATATCTGACCAACCCATTGATGACCTACCCACACCATTCACTTCAAATGTTCTTCCCCAGATCCTTGTTGATAAGCCAATTCCCCCAATCACTCAAAAATATACAAAGAAAAAGGTACAGAAGGTTCCTTCCCTTCCTGTATCTCCACCCCAAAAGCCTACAAGCCCTCTGATGGAGCATTCTCTATCAGAGAATATCCAAAGGGAATCTACAGGGGTGTCTCCCAACCCCGAGAAGGTGCTCTCTCAGGAGAAGGATGAGCATGTGGACAGCAAGGCTCACACTACTAATTCTGCACAAGGTGTGGGTCAGGACAGTGTGAACATGGCTAAGACCTTCCCCATGGCAACTTTGGATGAGAAATCATCTAAGGGACCCAGGTGCCAAGAAACCAAGGGGGTAGTAGGTGCTTCTGCTAGGTAGAAGGCCTCTACTAAAAGATCCCATGATCCTTCAAGGGTGGTCAACACACCTAAAGGAGGTGAGGACAGATATACCTATGACGAATTGATGGATACCATTGGCATGGTGAACCTGGATGTACACAATCAGGGTTTGGAGATAAAGGCAATGAACAAGGTGATCATTTCTCAACAGGGGCAGATAGACAAACTCAAGAAGATGGTGCTTAATTTGGTGCACAAGAAGAAGAGAAAGCAATTTGTCTTGAAGAAAAGGGGAACTGCTCATGATGCTTCCAAAAAGGGGGAGAATCAAGAAGCTGAAGTTGAGAAGGAAAGTTCAGTTGGAATGGAATTTCAATTTGAGGGGGAGATTGGTGGTGATGCTGAAAAGAATAAGAAGGATCAAGGTGTGAAAGCAGTAGAAACAATAGTGAAAGAAGCAGTAATCCAGCCAGCCGTAGAAACTGAAGAAGCAGCAGTAACTACTGAGCCAGCAGTAGAAACAAAGAAAGTAGCAGCAGAAATAGGAATGTCTATGGAAGAAATTGAGATTGCAGAGACTTTGGCTAATGCAAAGAATCACACTCCTAAGGCTATTCAAAAGGCTAAGGGAGTGGTGATTAAAGAAGGAGGCACAGAGAAGAAAAAGAAAGAGATTAGTGTGACAGAGGCCAAGAAGAAAGGGAAAGAAAAGATGGTTGAGCCTGTGAAACCATTAAAGAAGCAGAAGCAAATAGAATTGGATGCAGAATTGGTTAAGAAAATGCAAGAAGAGTTAACTACAGTTGAGCAAGAAGCTCTTTCTTTGAAAGTAGCAAAGGAGTTGCATGCACAGTTTGAGAAGGAGTTTGAAAAGGAGGATGAGATCCAAAAGGCCAAAGACAGAAAGCTTGCAATGGATTTGGCAACAAGGCTTAATGAAGAATACCAGAAGAGTTTGAAGACTGCTGCAAAGAGGGTACAATGAAAGCAACTAGACAAAGGCAGCCTTCAAAGACCTTTCTAGCTACACTGGAAAGAAGAAAGATGATAAACTTCTTGAAAGGATCTGTTGGAGTTCCTGAAGGAATGTTTACTAAAATGTCTTTTAGCAGGATAGAAGATTTGTACAAAAAGGAGATGGCAAAGCTGCAAGGAGATTTCAATCAGAGGGTTGAAGTTGAAAGAAAGACATCATCTAAACATTCAACAGCCTTTTCTTGAAAGTGAAGAAGGCACTCCGACTAAAGAAAAGGTAGAAGTTAAGAAGGAAGAGACTCTAGCTCAAAAGATTGGAGATGCCAAGAGAAAGAAGTCAATTGCTACAAAACCAAAGGCAAAAAGGCCAAGAACCGAGGAAGGTGAGAAAGAGCAGGGCAGTGAAAGAATGGAAGTTGAATCATCAAGAACTACATATGCACCTCATGTGCCTGCTACTCCAGTCAGTTCAATGCTTCCAAAGATTATCTTTTGGGATGTATATGTGGAGAAAGACAAGCACTTTCTCAGAATCAAAAGAGCAAATAACAGATTTGAGATCTATACAAGTTTTCATCAGTTCATGCAAAAGTGCTCAAGAAGTGACTTGGAAGAAATGTATTCTGTTGGGATGAAGTTGTATGAAGACAGGATTCAACAAGGAGCTCAGGATGATATAAGGCTGATCATGGACTGGATATGTATCATGTTTGAACCTGACATAATACAACTTGAAAAGCAGAATGTGTTGAGATGGCATTTGTTTAAGCAATGTAGTATTTATGCTTTGTTTATGTCAAAGGCAAAGATAGAGTATTATCTGGTGGAAAAGCAGTATAAGCATGATGTGATCAGATTGAAAGGTATGCTGCAATTAAAGCTGAGTGGTGGAAGAGGATCAGAAATGGAGAAGGATCTAATCCAGTTACTCAAAGAGCAGAATCAACAAGAGCAGCAGAAACAAGCAGAGTATGTTGAAACTCAAGAGCAGAGTCAAGAGCAATCAAGTCAACATCCTTCAGAACAGTTAAGTCAATCTGATGTGCAGTTTGATTTTTATTTAACAGTGACAGATGAAGAATCATTGAAAATTGATCCTATTTTAGTGAGAGCTCCAGAAATCATTCATTGGGATACTGTGGTGGATAAAGGCACAAAATTCTACAGAATCAAAAGAATGGGTGGCAAGTATGAGGTCTATTCAACTTGGAATAAGATCATCAGAAGTTGTACCAGATTTGATTTGGAAGACATGTACAGGGTTGGATTGGAATTGTATGGTGACTTGTTGAGAGGAGCAAGAATGAGCTTAACAAAGATGGCTCTGGAGTATTTGTGTATGATGCTTGACCCTGCTAAAGTTGAATATCTTACCAAAGACTTGCATCACAGAGAAGAATTTAACAGTATTGATCATTGGGTGCTTGTTAAAAAATCTGGAGTATATGTCATAACTATTGATAACAGCTTTCATGAGTACTATCTGGTTGATAGGGTGTATGATCACAGCAAAGAAAAATTGCAGGGGATGTTGAAGGCTAAGTTGGTATGCACTACAGATTCAGAAATGGCAAGAATTTTGATTAGAAGAACAATCAATCAATATGCAGGATTGGATCCTGATCTGTGAATTTGAGCAGTAATTTTGAAAGCATTATGAAGACCTTATTCTGTAGAACTTAACTTCTTGATTTCAAAAGTTAAGTTAGGGGGAGATTGTTGGGTCTAAAATATGCTAAGTCTGGATAGTACTGCTGAGAATTGAAGATTACTACTGCTGAAGACATTTGTACTGCTACTTGAAGAGATTACTACTGCTAGTAGTATTAGTATTGCTTGAAGGGTTAGTACTGCTTGGAGAGTTAGTACTGCCAGTTGAAAGTTACTACTGCTAGCATGTTAGTACTGCTGATGATAAGCAGATACTGCTAGAAGAATTAATGTTGTTGATGTTGATAAGGGTGGTTTGTTACTTGAAGTGAAAGATAAGGAGTTGAAGATAATCATGGAATGGATGTTGAAGATCAACTTACTTTCATAATTATCTTGTAATCTGTTTTGTATATATAGTCTAGAAGTCTTAGATTTTTGAAGATATAAGTCTTTTGTGTTTCAGAGAGAATTAGCCTCAAGATTCTTAGTGATCCTTTCATTAGAGAAGTTTTGAACGTCTGTTGTGCTTGTTCAACAGATTGAGGCTTTGTTTGTAATCTTCAAGCTAATTCAATAAGACTTGTGATTTGAATTCATACACTGTTTCATTGATTTCTTGTTAAAGTGTTATTCCGCAACTTATTTAATAAAGTTTCTGAGTGTTTATCTAAATTCTTGTTTTGAATTTCGATCCTGACAATACTAAAGGTAAGAAACATAAGAAAAGGCGCTCACAAAAATGGACTAACACAAGTAGGCATAAGAAAGCACAAACTCTGACATCTCATGGTTCTTACAAATCTAAATCTTCTGTTTCAGATTTGAAAAGTAAAAGGTCTGAGGCAAAGCTTTAATGGTGACCTAAGAAGAATGTTGAAGAGTTGACAAAATCATTGTCTGATTTGAATTGTAATAGGACTGTTGTTAGTGTTATTGATGTAATTGATCAATGTGCTTCTCATAAAACAAAACTTGTAACTTCTTACAAGGTTTATACAATAAAGCAGTTGATCCAATTATCTCGTTCTACTAGTCAGTATTCTACACATGGTCGAAATGATTTTGTTACTCGACAATATTCTATTTGTTGGTTTGGATCTTATCATGTTTATTCTTCAAATGTTTTTCAAAGGAGAAGAGGACCCAAATTCAAATGGATGCCAAAATCTTGTGCTAACACGAAGGGACCCATCTATAAATGGGTGCCTAAACCAATTGTTGTTTGATTTCTCTTATGCAGACCCATCATATGTGGTACTTGGATTATGGTTGCTCCAAGCATATGACTGGGCAGAAAGATATTTTATCTAATTATACAGAGAAATTCTGTGGCAACGTCAGATTTGGGAATGACCACTTTTCGCCAATCTTGGGATATGGAGACGTAGTGCAAGAGAACATAACGATTAAGAAGGTGAGCTATGTTGAAGGATTAGGACACAATCTATTCATCATTGGTCAGTTCTTTAACAAGGATTTAGAGGTTAATTTTAAGGCCAAGCGATGTGTTAGAACTGAAGATGGTAAAGAACTCTTGGTGGGGACGCGGAAGTCAAACCTCTACATGATAAATCTGTCAAATGTCAAGAATGATAAAGCTGGTTATGTCATAGAATGCTATCTCATCTCAACTTCAGATACATTAACAAGTTGGTGACTGGAAGTTTGGTCAAGGGTTTACCTGAGCTAAAATACGTCAAAGAACATCTGTGTGATGCGTGTGAGAAAGGTAAGATGAAAAGAGCTTCTCATAAGCCTAAGCCGGAGCCGAGCACAAGTACTTCTTTAGAGTTGCTACATATGGATCTATGTGGTCCAATGCGAACACAAAGCAGAAACAGCAAGAAATACGTCTTGGTGATTGTGGACGATTATTCAAGATACACTTGGGTCAAATTTCTAAGATCGAAAGATGAGACGCCCGATGTCATCATCTCATTCTTAAAGACCGTTCAAATGAACATGCAGAAGACAGTTAAGCTTCTTAGAACTGATAATGGCACGGAATTCAAGAACAAAACGGTTGACGATTATCTCGAATCAGTCGGGATAACTCATTAGTTTTCTGCTGCCAGAACTCCAGAACAAAATGGGGTAGTTGAACAAAGATATCAGACTCTTGTTGAGGGTGTACGAACGATGCTGAGCCAATCCGATCTACCTTTATTTTTGTGGGTCGAAGTTGTCTCAACTGCATGTTATACGCAAAATCGTTCAATCATTCATCGCCGGTTTGGTAAAACTGTTAGAACATATTTTATGTTCTTATTAGAAGTTTTATAAAGTAATCAAAATATTGTAATGGGCCTTGTATTGGGTTTGGGCTTATATTGTGTACAAGGGAGTATGGGGTATAAATAGGAATCATGTAGTATTGTTTTAGGTTAACCTTTCATTTTGTGTAATTTCTCAATCATCAACAATGTAGCCGCATACTAGAGTTTTCTCTCTAGTAGTGTAGTTTGCATTTTCCTTTGAATAATATACTGATTTCTATCCCCTAATCTTCTTGTTTATTATCAATCAATACCAATCATGATCTCAATTGGACCTCACAATTGGTATCAGAGCTAAACAGAAAACATATTTCTGAACGATCTGAGATCTGATTTGGTTTTTGAAGAACAGTCTGGTGAATATATCGATTTCTGGTTTTGTGTTGATTTGAATGTTCTTTGTTGTTTAATTGATTCAGAAATTATTGTAGATCATTATAGAATCAATTTCTTGTATCAATTTCAGTCCAGAAAATCGAATCAATCGATTTTGAGTTCATTATGTTCGAAAATTTTATTCACTGTGGTTGAATCGACTTGGGGCTTAGAGTCGAAATTAGACTTGGTGTTCAACTACAAATGTACTCCAAAGAATTTTTCAAACCTATGGATAAAGTATCAACTCAAGAATCGATGTATTGAAGTTTGTGTTGAAGATTTTCAAAAATCGTTCCAGATCCATAAGTTTCGCAAGATCTTGTGAAGAACTCGCAAGTAGTGAAGATTTCGCAGAAAGAAGGCTTTTATTGAAGGATTCGCAGAACATTTGGACACAAAAAATTTGTATAAGTGTGGAATTCGCAAGTGGCATATTGCGAAAGTTGAAGGATTCACAGGCCACTGTGCTACATGTTGTGTGCGAATTCCTTGAATTCGCAGGCCACTTGATTCTTAATGTCTAAGTTTCGCAGGTTCTATGTTTGCGAAAAGTGGCTTCCAAAATTTTGAAAATGTTCTAAGTCCAGAATTCGCAGGTAAGGGAGTTGCGAATTCTGAGGATTTGTGAAGATGACGTCTGCGAAATGCGAGGATTCGCTAACATGAGGCTTGCGAAAGTCAGGAATTTGCAATGCAAGCCTCTGCGAATTTTGAGGTTAAGCTTAATGCATCTTGCGAATTGTGCTCTATTGTTTATAGGGATCTGCGAATTTCAGTTGTTTGCAAAAGTTTTGGTGATTTTTGAGAATTCTGACTGTTCTGAACCCTATTTCATACAAGTTTGCCAAGTTCCTGAGCTTTATACGCGGAATGCATATGTGACAGCTGGTTGGTCACATATCCTTAGCAACTGATCTATATTTCACGAGCGCTCATGATCTGCAAAGTTTTTCAGATTCTGGATTTAATGATTTGGTCTCTGCTTGGATTGAGTTAGCTGCCTGAGCATCTGCAATCATCAGTCTGGAAAGCTTCTTCAGTTGTTAGACCATTGAGAGCACTTTATCATTCTTCTGACTTGATCACTCAGTAGTGTGAGGGACTGCAATCACTGTTCTGCACTTTGGTTGTGCTTCAGAATCCTGAGAGCCGATAATCATCCAGCTGATTTGTGAAGAAAGGAGTTCCGGGTTTGATGACTCAGTATTCTGGAAACCAGTCAGAAAATGAGTACCTTTCATCAGTTGTTGAACATTGCTTGCCTTCTAACCCTTGCCTTGTAGTGTTGCTACCGGATGCTACCGCCCGTATGCTTATCAGATGAAGTTCTTAAGCTGAATTCTAAATTCAACTCATGGTTCACAAACAGATCAGATGTTATATACTGAAGATGCACTTGGGTGTCACTCCATAATCCACACATATCATTCTTGTGGACGTTAAGGAATGTGTTGGATTTACTAGAGGAAAAAGTTGTCTTTATGTGCACTCAGTCGAGGTTATTATCTACATCAGATCTGATATTTCAGTTGATACTTCGAGGATAAGAGATACATTCTAGGGGGAGCTTAAGGATGCTTTGATGTTTATGCAGCACTAAGTTTTATAAAGAAATCAAGGGGGAGAGGAGTTGAAGTTGGTGCTGATCAGAGAATGATTACTTTACAAAACTTAGGGGGAGAATGGTAGAACATATTTTATGTTCTTATTAGAAGTTTTATAAAGTAATCAATATATTGTAATGGGCCTTGTATTGGGTTTGGGCTTATATTGTGTACAAGGGAGTATGGGGTATAAATAGGAATCATGTAGTATTGTTTAGGTTAACCTTTCATTTTGTGTAATTTCTCAATCATCAACAATGTAGCCGCATACTAGAGTTTTCTCTCAAGTAGTGAGGCTTGCATTTTCCTTTGAATAATATACTGATTTCTATCCCCTAATCTTCTTGTTTATTATCAATCAATACCAATCATGATCTCAATTGGACCTCACATAGTTGAACCTAATTATCTTATAACGGAACAATCAAAATTTTACATCCTTTAAACCCCCAAACATAAAACAAGAATACTCCAAATTATAAAACTAAGAACGAGTATTTCAACAAAATACCTGACACCCAATTCGCTCAGGGTAGTCCCCTCCATTGTTCCTTAGAGATCCAACAACCCTGCAGGGATTACAAAACATCTTCAATAAAATGCATAAAAGATTCGTAACCGACGATTTCAAGATAACAAAGTAATCAAGAATTCCCATAAAAAAGACCGTAAAGCGTACACACTCTGATAATCAAATTAAACAAAAGGGTCGATGCGTTTCGACGAATGCAACCAAATAAAACGAAGGCAGAGTCGATATCACCTGAGGTAGCGTACATTGCAACCATTTTTGCACCGAGGAAGGAGTTGGAATTAAGTCCACGAAGAATCAAATGGCGTACGAAGTTGATGATGGCAAAGGGATGAATTGAAAACGTAGTGAGTGTAAAGACAGGGAGACTGGAGCAAGATTTGCTAGAGGGTTTGAGGTGTAGAGAGAGGGAGACGTATAGATTGGTTTGAGAAGTCAGGGAAATGAAACCCTAATTGTCTTCAATTTTAGGAGTGAAGGGAAATTGGGAGTGAAAACAAAAAAAAGGAGGGAAATGAAATTTTGAGAGAGTGAATAATATTTTTAGGTCGGAAATTAAATTTTGGATTTACATTAAAATATATAGTTGTATTTTTTTTATAATTTGTTTACTTGATTTCTTTATTGAGATTATACTTTTATAAATAAAAATTACGATTAGTTTTTATATATAAATATTACAAGTGTGTAAAAGATTTGTTCAAAATTTTAGTTTTTTTTGTAAAATTTATACTTTTATATAAAAAAAAATTGATATACGGTAAACATCTCCCACATTTTACAAGTGTGTAGAAGATTTGATAGAGCTCATCAAAACTCATAATGATCGTTGATGACTAATTAAGGTCCAATATAACTTTTTAAAGCCCAATTGCACCGATTTTATGCCCAATTGAATCGATGTAAGCCCAATAGAACCATCAAAGCCCAATAAGGCTCATCAAAGCGCATTATGAGCGTTGGTGTCTTATTAAGGCCAAATATAACTTATTAAAGCCTAATAGAACCATCAAAGCCCAATAAAACCATCAAAGCCCAATAGAGCCTATCAAATCCCATTATGAGCATTGTTGACTTATTAAGGCCCAATATAACCTATTAAAACCCAATTGAACCGATTTAAGCTCAGTTGAACCAGTTTACGCCTAATAGAACCGATTTAAGCCCAATTGTATCGGCTTAAGATCAATATAACCCATCAAATCCCAATTGAACCCATCAAAGCCCATTCTAATTGTTATTGATTTATTAAGGCCCAATATAACCTAGTAAAACCCAATTGAACCGATTTAAGCCCAATAAAACCAATTTAAGTCCAGTTGAATCGATTTAAGCCCAATATAACCTAGTAAAACCCAATTCAACCAATTTAAACCCAATAGAAGTATCAAATCCCAATAGAACCATCAAATCCCAATAAAGCCTATCAGAGCCCATTATGAGCATTGTTGACTTATTAAGGCCCAATATAACCTATTAAAACCCAATTGAACTGATTTAAGCCCAGTTGAACTGGTTTAAGCCAAATAGAACCAATTTAAGTCTAATTGAACTGGCTTAAGATCAATATAACCCATCAAAGCCCATTATGATTGTTATTGACTTATTAAGGCCCAATATAACCTAGTAAAACCCAATTGAACTGATGTAAGCCCAATAAAACCGATTTAAGTCCAGTTTAATAGATTTAAGCCCAATATAACCTAGAAAAACACAATTGAAACATTTTAAACCAAATATTATCCTCAAATCTCAATAAAAGCCCATCAAAACCCATTATGAGCATTGTTGACTTATTATGGCCTAATATAACCTATTAAAGCCCAACTGAATCGCTTTAAGCCTAATTGAACTGATTTAAGCCCAACAGAACCAATATAATATCAATATAACCCATCAAATCCCAATTGAACCCATCAAAGCCTGTTGTGGTCGTTGTTGACTTATTAATGCCCAAACGCATATGTCGTGTATTCGTGTCAATTAGACAACTAAGAACCATTATACCCTGATATAAGCCACTCAACCACCATTATTGTTCAATATGACATTTTATGACTTATTAAGGCCCAATAACACCAATGGAGACTTGTTATATGTTTGTGTGCACGTATCCACTCATAGATGTATGTGTTGTCTATTAGGATCGAAATGACAACTAAGAACTATTATATCACAATACGAACCACTAAATCACCATTATATCCCAATATGTTTTATAACTTATTAAGGCCCGACTTAACACCATATGTGACTTATTACGTGTTTGTGTACATATATGTACCATATATATGTGTGTGGTGTGAAGACGGTTCGATAAGAAAACTAAATCACCATAGCCCAATACGAACCACTAAGACACAATAAAACCAAGTAAAGCTCAATTGGAAATGAATAAGAATATACGGAGATAAGTTTTGAAAAAAATACACAAAAACGTAAATTTTTTTACAAATCAGCCACAAAGTTCATTAAAGTAATTAAAAAAATTATTTAAAAAATATTTCCGACGGATTTCCGACAGAAATTAATTTAATTTAAAATTAAATTAATTTCCATCGGAAATCTGTCGGAAATAAATTGGAATTTTAATTAAATTTTAAAAAATAACTATTATTCTGATAGGCGGGTTTACACCCCCCCCCCCCAATCTAACCGCAAGTGTATTGGTCTAATCAAGTAATATATACTTAAAGTACGAGTATCGAACCAAGAGAACTAGGAACTAAGTATCACAATGACTATATTCACTATTAACTGAAGGGTCCAAAAGATTGAATTTTTAGGATTGATTAACTAAATACTAATAAAAATAAATCAAATAAACACACTATTCAAATAACGACTTTGGAAAACTTTTATGGAGACAATTAGTTGAGGGTTGGAAATCATATGGTTTTCACTAATGAACAATATTCTTGAAAACAATTATCAGTTAAACCCTTTAATAAAAATCTAATCTGTAAAATCACCGTTGTTCTTTCTCAAGCAACAACGGATTTTATTTTGAAAACACAAGTCTCATCTCTCGATCTTAACACATGAATTTAAAACACATTAATTTCCAGATTATTATGATACTAAGGTTTAGTTGGTATATCTCTATCCAATTTCTCACCTTAGGCATATAATTCTAGTTCTTGTTAACAATTCATTCTCTCGAACTTAGTTTATAACAAATAAATCAGATGAAAGTTGGCCAAACTCACAAAAGCATTAAAACCCAAATCATATGCTTCATTAGTTAGGAAAAACTGATAAAAATCCCAAATTACATGTTCATAAGCTTAAACCAAAATCAAACCAACCCCCAACATCTAAAGATTAGTTCATGTTGGGGGTATTAAACAAGAAAATCATAGAAGAGTTCATAGATCTAAGAAAAATCTCTCGAAGAATCAAATATTGAAAACTCCCTTTGATTATGTGATACCGACGAAGAATTGGAAGAAATCCGTGTAAGAATCGCGTCTCCAAGATGTTTCCGAGCTTCAATTTGGTATGCTCCTCTTGCAAAAATCACCCCAAAGTCGCCCCCTAGCTTCTCTCCCGTTGCTAAATTGATAATAGAGTGGAAAGTGCTTCAAAACCCTAAGAGATAAGGCTTAAAAACGCATCAGCACGCTGCCGGTACTTTCACCGAGACTTAACTCTCGGTGAAAGTCTCGGCGGGCACTGATTCTTATAAAATGCACTGGTGCTAGTTGTACCGAGACTACAGTCTCGGTCAAAGTCTCGGTAAGCAATTTTCTCCAAAATCAGGTTTTCATGCTAGTTACACCGAGACTTAACTATCGGTCAAAGTCTCGGTGAACACTTTTTCTCCAAAATTTCACTTTGATGCATTTTCCGAGCCTTGACCCAAGATTTGACTTGCACGAGCTTTGCTTTGCCATTAAACTCATCGGGTGTGCCATTCTCTTCTATAATTAGCTTCTTTTGGACCCATTTTCTTAATTTATTCCCAAAAGATAGATACCTGAAAAACTCGCGAATAAATGTGAAAAGACGCTTCGTTTGATTGGAGAAAAAATCATAATTACTCGAAAAGTGGCTCTAAAATAACACCGAAATTGGCGTTATCAACAACCCCAAACCGAGCGTTGCTTGTCCCCAAGCAAATTAGCGACAAAGGTAAAATAAGAAAAGATCAAAAGCAAGTTGATTCTGTAACATTGGCCTACGGGTATACTTATCATGAAGTTTGAACTATCATTGTGCCAATTAGTCGTGAAAAATAACGAGAAGACGGTAAGAATTCAATCATAGCACAATTAACAACAAACTAAACATTGAAGATTGAACTGAAAACAAAGTCAATATACTGAACTACAACTATTCAACTACACTTTCAGATAGGATTTCGCCTCGACCCTACCTTACGAGATGCACTCGATTCACTCGAATCCTAGGCTATCACACATATATTTCATGCAGATGGAGTTTATAGACAAAGAAAAGCAAGTAATAACTGCATGATGTATAAGTTGAAAAACGCACAGATGAACTCAAGGTGATCTCGGAAGGGAATCAAGTAACAAGACAAGGAATATTAGTAAGAGAGTTAATCTACCTTTATCAAATTTTCCAGAAGATCATTCAGGTCTTTTAACAGGTTGTAATGGGGCTAGGGGTTGTGGCTAAGAAATGATGGGTAAGTGGAACAAAAGCCCAGATGTGTCAATAATTTGTGTGGTCCTTTGACTTTTCACCTTACTCACCCCTTTTCTTTTCTTTTTCACTTTCCTTCTTCCACCATTACACCCTTTGGGTGCAATTCCCTATCATGTTGCTCTTTTTCTTTTCTTTTCTTTTCTTTTTTTATGGGGCACCATTGGTCCTCTTTTATTAGCAGCTCTATAATCTGATTGGTTTTGATTTCTTTTTCCCAATCTTTTTTTTCTACTCATTCCTTTCTATCTACCATCACCATGATTACTAACCGCTTGTGATTGACACATCTTAGGACAAGGGTATGCTAGTGTTTAGGCTAGGATTAAAAGTGGGTTCAGAAACGAGTATTTTAATAGTAAAAGGCTGCAAAAGGGGTTGGGTGCACACAATTAAAACAAGGGAACGATAGCCAAAAGAATTACATCATAGAATTCACACACAATGCCTAAAATCATGTCTTAAGGTCCACACGAATAGGTGACTAAACCCTTAATCAATATCCTGATGGACGTCTTTGCTACTTGATGCAATTTATAGTGAGATCAAGCTATAACTACAATGAAAGAGTAACAGATAAGTGTATATACTATTTTGCATTATATCTCTCAGAATCGAATTGGTATTCATTAGGCTCAACATCTCACAGGTGGTCTCCACTAATGTCTCCTAATCATGCAATCTTCTAATTGTTGATCCAGACTATATCACCGTTCTCAGATTCGCAAGACAATGTAAATTTTGTGAAAATTGTGCTTTTCATAGAATTCCGTGTCCTCATCCTAAAAGAAAATTTTAAAATGTTGGCCCAAAACAGTGTAATGCAATTATACAATAATGAGTATATCTGTGCCTACAACCCCAAATCTTACCAACACATTGTCCTCATTGTGTCAGCTTGGTTTTGAGTAAAGATAATAAGATGTGCATAAATCAACAATAGACATATAGTGCATACATGATGCCCAAATACATGACAATTAGTGTATAAAGAGATTATGAGTAGTGGCAAGAGTAGTAGATAAGTACAGTCATCCATATGGCCGATAAGTAGAATACACGAGGAAATCAAGGAGTCCTTGAATTCGGATCCAGCGCTCGTTTAGTACTCTTCTCTTTTTTTCTATTAACGCTCTTCTTCTTGTGATATATGTGTTTGGCTCTTGACGTAATCGGGCCTTTTCGACTGCTAATCTTGCCATAAGCCGACCATCTCGGGATGGTAGTGGTCGGGTTGCTTCTTCCCATTTCCTGAAACAAAGGTTAACATAATTCGAATGATCAGGAGAATAGATGAAACCCCAAACCTAGACTCTTGTCTAGGTTTGAACCTTGTGCACAAGGGAAGGTGTTGGTGGACCGGCTACCCTAAACCTAGGCTAAGGCCTAAGTTGGGCTCATACTTCGTCATAGAAGGTATCCCAAGAATGTCCACCCCAAACCTAGGTAGAAACCTAGGTTTGAATCGAGTTTGGTGAGAATGGGTGGATGAATCATTAGGCGAGTTGTGGTCGATCGAAGAGAGAGAGGTCAAGAGAGTGGGGGTGTTGAGAGAGGGTAAGGGAAATAAGCGTAGGATCGATTGGAAAGGGTTTTAGTTGCAAACAGCCTCCGGCGCTACTTGTACCGAGACTTTAAGTCTCGGTATAAGTCTCGACAGTCTTTTGAGAGAGGTTTAACTTAAACAGCCCTCGGCGGTAGTTGTACCGAGACTAAAGTCTTGGTATAAATCTCGAGAATGTTTTAAGCGATGGAGAGGCAGAGGCTATTGGTACAAGTATCGAGACTTTAGTCTCGGTGTAACTATCTGGAGAACAAACAGCCCCCATCGGTACTTTCACCGAGACTTTAGTCTCGGTGAAACTCTCGGTGAGTAAAAATTTCCAAACATTCCAGCCCCCACCGGTACTTTCACCGAGAGTTAACTGTCGAGCAAACTCTCGAAGACTAAATTTTCAAAGAATTTTCAGTGGCTACCGGGACTTGTCCCGAGACTTTATTAGCGGTAAAAACTCTTAAAGGCCAAGATTTACTAACTTGAATAAAGCTACCGCGAACTCCTTAAGGCCATAACTTACCATCGAAACTACGTTAATCACTGGGAATCGTTCAAAACTCGGATTTTTGACAAGAGGCCACAACGACACGAAACTAAAACATAATGAAAAACTAAAGCTACAAAACTTAAACGAAAACAAACCTGATAGGTTGCCTCCCACCTAGCGCCTTATTTATAGTCACGGCACGACTGTGTGGCTCTGAACTTGGATCGATATCGCTTGCGGATTTGTACCGCCCACACATATGGTTTTCTGCAAACTTTCCCGCATCTGGTTTTCCGTGATCACCGGTTTCTTGTCCAGTCCGACCCTTTACACTCTCTAACACCTTAAAAGTCACTTTTTCACTGCCAACTCTTAATATCATCTCACATTCCTCCATGTCAATAACCGCCTTGCTCGTGGTTAGAAATGGTCTTCCCAATATTAGCGGGACCTCCTTATCTTCATCCATATCTAGAACCACAAAATCAACCGGAAAGTAAAACTTATCGACTCTAATCGGCACATCTTCAACTACTCCATGTGGGTGCTTTACTGATCGGTCTTCCAATTGTAATGTTGAAAACTCCCTTTGATTATGTGATACCGATGAAGAATTGGAAGAAATCCGTGTAAGAATCGCGTCTCCAAGATGTTTCCGAGCCTCAATTTGGTATTCTCCTCTTGCAAAAATCACCCCAAAGTCGCCCCTAGCTTCTCTCCCGTTGCCAAATTGATAATAGAGTGGAAGGTGCTTCAAAACTCTAAGAGATAAGGCTTAAAAACGCATCAGCACGCTGCCGGTACTTTCACCGAGACTTAACTCTCGGTGAAAGTCTCGGCGGGCACTGATTCTTATAAAATGCACTGGTGCTAGTTGTACCGAGACTAAAGTCTCGGTGAGCAATTTTCTCCAAAATCAGGTTTTGATGCTAGTTACACCGAGACTTAACTATCGGTCAAAGTCTCGGTGAACATTTTTTCTCCAAAATTTCACTTTGATGCATTTTCCGAGCCTTGACCCAAGATTTGACTTGCACGAGCTTTGTTTTGCCATTAAACTCATCGGGTGTGCCATTCTCTTCTATAATTAGCTTCTTTTGAACCCATTTTCTTAATTTATTCTCAAAAGATATATACCTGAAAAACTCGCGAATAAATGTGAAAAGACGCTTCGTTTGATTGGAGAAACAAGCATAATTACTCGAAAAAATGGCTCTAAAATAACGCCGAAATTGACGTTATCATATTCTAAAAAAATATTTTTAAAAACTCAAATTAGTTTCCGATGGAAATTAATTTAATTTTAAATTAAATTAATTTCCGTCGGAAATCCGTCGGAAATTAATTCAAATTGTTTAAATTGTTAAAATAATCATGATTTTTAGAAAAGGTTTTAAAATAAGAAAATATATTTAAAAATTTTAAATTAATTTCCGACGAAAATTAATTTAATTTAATTTAAAATTAAATTAATTTTCGTCGGAAATCCGTCGAAAATTAATTCGATTTTTCTAAATTTTTAAAATAATCATGATTTTTAGAAAAGGTTTTAAAATAAGAAAAAAATTTAAATTATTTTCCGACGGATTTCCGACGGAATTTAATTTAATTAAATATTTAATTAATTTTCGTCGGAAAACCGTGAGAAGTTAAATCGATTTTTTAGAATTTTTTTCTTAACCATTATTTTTAGAAAAGGTTTAAAAATAATATTTATTTAAAAAAATAGAATTAATTTCCGACGGAAATTAAATTAATTTCCGTCGGAAATTAATGAAACTAATTTAATTATTTTCTAATTTGTTTTTTTAGTTATTAGTTTATTTAATTAATTAATTTAATTTCAATTAAACAAATATTTGTGACGGATTTGTGACGGATAAAATATCCGTCACAAATATTAAAGAGAATATAAGATTTTTTTCGTAAAATTTCAGTGGCGGATTTCCGACGGATTTAAGGTGATGTTGACTGTTGTTGACTTTTGTGGAATCCAACGGAAATCCGTCGAAAATCCGCCATAAAATTTTCCGACGGAAAATCCGTCGGAAATGGCCATCGGTTATAGCCCTTTTCTAGTAGTGAAACTTTTGTTTTCAAAATTGTGAATCAACACTACATTGTTTCACCTTATGAAACAACATTTTATTGTTTCACTTTAGTGACATTATATTGTTTCACATTATGAAAAGAAAACGTTAATGTTTAACTTTCACATCACATTTTACATCAATTATGTTTTGTTTTCACAATCTCAAACAACAATAAATTTATTTAATTGTAGCGACATTGTATTATTAATTGTGTAAAATAAAATTTGGTATTTCCATAATCCATGTGAGGTTTTAATTACAATATCTTTATTTACTATATTTTCTTTTTCTATGTGATGGTTTTATTATTTAAAATAGTCAAATATATTTTATAAAAATGTAAGTTTTTTCTATATGTTACCATCAAATAATGTATATGTGAGAAAATAACGAGTAAAAATTAAATTAATAATACAATCAACTAATGAAATATAAAAGATTATTATCAATTAATGAAAATAAAAAATCTTATTATTACATATAAATTACATCACATAAGATTGAATAAAAATAAAATAATAATTGTTTGTAAATTTGCTACCTATAAAAAATGGAAGTGGAAAATAATCAAGAAAAAGAAAAATTACAATCACGTCCTTACTTAATTGTAAATGGAAGATTGGTTCTTAAGGTTCTCAACATTTTTGTGGTTCTCATTTGATTACCGTCCTATATATATATATAGGTGGTTTAATTTGTAAACCACATTTATTTTGCAAAATATGCAACATATTTTCTAACCGTAGATTTCATCAATCAAGGGTGAAGATGTATTTGAGTTGTTTATGTTAATAAAAATTAAAATTTAATATACTTAATTAATGAAATTAGGATGGAAGGGCATAATCATAAATTAGAGTTTCAATTTATGTCAATAACAATAAATTGCAAACTATATGAATGAAAATCGCATATTTAAAACCATAGGAACAAAAACAAAAAATTATTAACAAACAACATAGACTAAAATCGTAATCTACTCATACATATATATATGTGTGTGTGTAGAGATAGAGAGAGGGGTTCAAACGAAAACAATAACAAAATAAGAAAACGGCCAAATCACGTACAAAATACACCAACGGTCAACACAAGGGTATCTGAGCGATGTGGTCCGCGACCTCAGGTCGCGGCCAAAGTTGCGTGAATCACATGTAATTTTACACGTATTTTGGTATAAAATCACATGATTCCACCGTTTTCTTATATTTTTTTATTTAGGTAGTGTTCTCGTATGAAACTGATTATATATATGTATGTGTATATATATATATATATATAGAGAGAGAGAGAGAGAGAGAGAGAGAGAAAGAAAGAAGTTTAAACAAGAACGCTAACTATTTAAGAAAACAAGAAAACAATAGATCATGTACAAAATCATATGTGATTTTACATTAACTCAAAAAAAAAACGGACGCTGACGACTTTGGGCACGACCTTAATTAAATCGCCACAAAGTTGTGTGAATCATATATAATTTTGTACATGAATTATATATCATTTTGTATGTACTCGGTTGTTCTCATATTTTTTTAAATAGATATTGCTCTCGTATGAACCCACCTATAAAGAAATCATCACATCATTTTGTTTGTTAGTTCCTTTGATGCAATTCTTTTTTCAAATTTCAGTCACTAAATAATTGCTATCAATAACTAAACTTCACCTTACCTAAAATAATATACTATTGAAACAACAGTTGACTTTTTAAATCATACATCATATTTTTAATTTTTGTTATCATTGAATATAAATAAAACGAGTTCAGGTAGCGTTTGGTATGGAAACATGATTGGACGGCACTGGACTGGACAGAACTGGACAGGACAGGAGGCTAGGACAGGACTGGACAAGACAAATGTCTGTCTTGTGTTTGGTACGCCTACGACTGTACAGGACTGAACAAGTTTCCCTAAAAGTTATTTGATGATTTTATATGCCATATAATAGTTATAAATAACATAAATAAATTATATCTTTAAATAATTTAATTAAAAAATGTTTTTATTTTTTTACACAATTTTCATACATATAAATACATACAAAAACAATACAATGGTAGGAAATTTGAATGAAAAATCTGAAATAATTGATGATAGTTCGAAAAAATCCGATTCATATAAAGAAAATATAATATCTGATTCAATTTGGAAGATATTAATGAATTGGCGGATGCATAGTTGCAGCGACAGTAATGATAAAGGCGATTGGTGGTCGGTAAAGGTGGTCATGGACGGTGGTTGGCGGCGAGCAACGGTGGTTAGCGGTGAGCGTCGGTGGTGGCGACGGCTATGGGTGGTGGTGATCGGTGGAGGTGGCGATGGTGGGTGGTTGTGGAGGTGGTGGAGGAAGTTGTTGTAGTAGTGGAGGAAGAGGTGGAAGTGGTCGACGATGGTTGGTGGTGGCTACTGGTGGCCGTCGACGATGGTTAGCGGCGAGCGACGGTGGTTGGCGGTGAGCGGCGGTGGCGGCGTCAATGAGTGGTGGTGATCGGTGGAGGTGGCGATGGTCGGTGGTTGTGGAGGTGGTGGAGGAAGTGTTTGTAGTAGTGGAGGAAGAGGTGGAAGTGGTCGACGATGGTTGGTGGTGGCTACCGGTGGACGTCGATGGTGGTGGCGGCCATAGGTGGTGGTGATCGGTGTTAGTGGAGGTGGTCGACGATGGTAGTGGTGATGGTCGATGGTTGTGGAGGTGGTGGAGGAGGTTGTTATGGTGGAGAAATAGGTAGAGGTGGTCGACGGTGGTTGGCGGTGGCTACTAGTGGCCGCTGATGGTGGTAGTGGCGGCGATGGGTAGTGGTGACCCTTAAGACTAATACCATATTAGGATTATATATCAAATGACGGTAGATTAGTGAATTTGTCTTGTCCCATGTCACGCCAAACGTGGAACAGTGAGTTTTTGTCCCGTCCTGTCCCACCCAGTCTGCAAACCAAACACACCCTTAGAAACTTACACATTTTAATACGTATTTTATGATTATTTAACATTTTCTATTGTACTTTTTTATAAGATAGTTTTGAAAAGTATCCTATTTTTTTTACATATGTCACATTTTAAAAATGCCTTATAAATAGACTAAGATGAAGATTTAATTTCTAAGTTAGATTAATTTCGTTATAACAACGTATTGCATTTTTTACAAATAGGCACACGATTCTTCATGCTATTAATTAAGTACTAAAAGGACAATTTTGTTGCAGTTTACTACTTAACCCTTTTGAAAAAACTTTAATAATAATGCTACTTTTTACAAGATAATTAAGACGTATTGATACAAAAAGAGAAATTAGGGGTGACAATTTTCTACCAAACCAAAACAACCAACATGTGTTGCAACCATACCAATTAAATTGATACCAATTTAAGTATCATTTTAATGGCTACCAATTACAACTGTGTATCAAATATATAAGCTTGGTTGATGCACAATATTGGATGTTGTATACGACAGTAATACCATGGTACCAATTTTATTAATTATTTATTAGTTTTTATATTCTTTATGTATTAAACATTATTACTTCAACTATTTTGTTTGAACATTTGAATATTTGCAAGTTTTATCTTTTGGAATTAAAAACCTTAAACATCATATTGGCTATCTAGAAACTCAAAATATCATTAAAAATTTAAATAAAAAATAAATTTTTATATATGTAACTTGATGTTTGTATAACACTAGTACCAATCGAAAAAAGTTGGTACCAATTCAGTTGGTTGGTACATGATATAAGATTTTATGTACTAATTATAATTGGTTAGTACACGATATCGGAGAGAAAAAAATTTTTGGTGCCGTGTACCAAGTCTATCCCTAAAAAAGATATTGGGAAAACTTTTGGTTCAAAAATCGTTTGTTGCTATGAAGGTTAATATTTTTTTTGACTTATTTTCCTTTATTTGTTTGACAAACATATTAATACGACCGTTAAAAAGTTAATTTCCAGTAGCTTTCTCCTAAACCATGTCACCTACCTACCTAATCTCCTGTTCCATCATAACTCTCTTTAAATAGAAGTCATTCTTGTATAAGCACATTTAGAGGCAACCTCTTAATCGCTAAGAGGTAAATCTTGTTTGGCAAAAAAATGGGCTGCCTCTTAATGGTTCCAAAATTCTCTTAATGATTTTGTATCTTGACCCTCCCTTAACAGCCCTGATTTCATTATGAACAATTAGCAAACAACCATATTTCATTTTACACTATATCATAAAAACCTCTTAATCATTCTGCACTAAACCATTCAGCAACTGCCAAACAGCCCCTTAGATTGAAGAAGGCATAATGTATGATCGTATATTTGCAAAAACGATTTGGGAATTGTGCATTTGTGATATGCATTTTTGTTTGTACTGTTTCTATGCCCAGCTTCCACCTATCGATTTGTAAGTTTTCGTTACAACACACGTTACGAAATGGTTATCGTGAGTACTACCCATGTCGAGCAACAAGAAAGTATGAAAGACGTACGGGGTGATTCCCGAACCATTGAGTGTGCCATCGAACACATGAAAAATGCAGCCAATAGAAACTCGGGCTCGCTGTTATTGGCTACACCGGCACCGGCACCTATTCGATCCTCAGCCAAGAAGTCGAAATGATAGTTTTGAAGATCCTCGTGAATTGAACCACATGATAGCTAGGTATATTGATTTACTATATGTAGAAACCTTCTTTTCTCTACAAGAACTCTTTTGTAGAATTTTCATTTATCCTTAATTACATGCATGGTATCAAAGCTGGAGTCTTACACCACAGGCGTGGATTTTCATTTTTATTTATTTTCTAAATAGAAATAAACGTTTTCCGTAGCTAATCCGTCGCTAATTAGCGACGGAATTGCAAGGGATAGGCTTGGTAGTCGTTCCGCGGCAAAAAAATGCATTTTTAATTTGGCATGGGTAGTTTATAAGCATAACGCACTCTAAAGGCAGGCTCTTTTAGAAAGATATTCAAAAGGATTCTACGTATTCTAACATATATTTTATGTGATTTGCAAATTGCAGGTTTTCGGAAGCAGTATCGGATTACTGTGAAATCAAGGGGACCATAAGAATTGATGGGCAAAGATCCACCATTTTTACTAGCAAGTTAGCTGGTAATGAGTCGTGGGTCATAAGACCTTATGCCATAAAAGGAAGTGAGGCAATGAAATCCCGAGAATGGACCATAAAACCGGTCAAGGGTCGAGATATGCCAAGTTGCACGATAACTCACTCCGTTCTGGTCGTCCTTTTTTCGACCGGTGGATTTTCAGGAAACCATTTCCATGATTTTTCCGATATTGTTATTCCATTGTATTCAAATACGCGAGTTTACAATCAAAAAGTTCATCTTCTCGTGACCAATTATAAACATTGGTGGATTTCAAAGTTTCAAAGATTACTCAACCAACTTTCTGATCATCAAGATCAAGTGCATTGCTACAAAAACGCCATCGTTGGCCTAAAGGGCTGGGCATCGACACATCAAGATACCGAAACGGGTACTCGATTAACGACTTTCGTGACTTCTTGAGGTCTACGTACTCTTTGAAAAGACGGGCAGTGATAAAGTTAGAACCAATCAATCACCAAAGGCCTCGGTTGATGATAATATCAAGGAAAAGTACGCGAAGACTAACAAACGAGGCCCGTATTGCCAAAATGGCTCAAAAGATCGGCTACGAAGTGGTCATTGCCAACGTGACTCTTTCTACTAATCTTACGAGCTTCTCTCAAGTTGTAAATTCTTGTGACGTTTTCATGGGAGTGCACGGAGCGGGACTAACGAACATGGTTTTCCTGCCTGATAACGCGGTGGTGGTGCCACTCGGCGGGATTGAGGGGTTCGCAAAAACGGACTTTGGTGACCCTTCGAAGGAGATGAGGTTGAGGTATTTAAAGTACAGCATAAGGGTGAAAGAGAGCTCATTGGCAACACAATATGCAGCAGATGATGTGGTTTTGAGAGATCCAATGTCGATACACAAACAAGGGTGGGATGCAATCAGGACTACTTATCTTGTTCAACAGAATGTAAAGCTCGATGTTCGAAGGTTTAGATCGACTTTGTTAAAAGCTTTAAAACTTTTAGGTCACTAGCGGAAACCGCACAGCAGTGACGGATCCTGAAATTTAGGTAACCGGAACTTTGGGATATAAAAAAATTTGAAACCAAATAAGTAATCATCCAAATCAAAACGGTCTCGGGTTATATATTCAGTTTGCGGGTTAAACGGTTCGGTTAACCAAATAATCAATGTAAGTTTCGATTTCGATTATTTTCTTTTACCATATCGGTTAATCGAGTAGCAAATTATTCTCTATTAGTTAATTTATATAAGAGTAAATTACAGCGTTGGTCCTTGTGGTTAAATCTGGATATGATCCCTATTTTGAAATAAGTATACTAGGGTCCCTATGGTTTCCATTTCGTTTCAAGTTGAGCCCCTCTTTCAAGAATAAGTACATTGGACGTCCTGCGACAATAACACCGTTAAATCCATTCTGTTAGCTTAAGGGCATTTTTGTCATTTCTTTATTAGACCACATGTCCCTTTATTTCCCCCTTTCTTTCACTTGACGTGCAACTTATATTTATATAGAGAGAGGTAGGTTATTATGCAACTCTTTTACATGGTGCAACCCACCCTTTATCCACCACTCATTTTCTTTTCATTTTTTTTTTCTTTTTCTTAATTATAAAAGTGAAAATAAAATTAGTGGTGGATGGAGAGTTACATGGTTGTATCATGTGAAAATGTTGCATTATATATATATATATATATATATATATATATATATATATAGAGAGAGAGAGAGAGAGAGAGAGAGAGAGAGAGAGAGAGAAAGAGAGAGAGAGAAGTTTAAATGAAAACTCATATTTCATTGTGTACGTGAGGACAAATCTTAGTCATTCCATCTTTTTTGATCCAACAACTCATATTAAATAGAGTTTTTAATTTTAAGATGTTTAGGGTAAAAATAGAAGATAATTTAAAGCTACGCCTACCATATTTGACTTTTTATTTTCTTTTTTAACTAAAAATTTTACCCAATTAAAGTTTAAAATAAATTATCTTAAAAGTTAATAATATTTTAATTAAACAAATTACATCAAAAAAACGAGAATTTCGTGCTATTCGATATGACATCTAACTCGATATAGCTTTTTTGTCGTTTTAACCGTTTTTTACGTAAAACGCTATATATGTGTTATATTCATTATGAATATTTATGTACGTTCAAGTTTGTACAACACTTCGACACCGTAAGTATGTAACTCGACATCACCTTCTTCAACACTTTCTCAAATGTCGTAAGACATCGCGTTTCTTCAGCACTGTAACCCAACACCCATCAAGACGAATCGAGAACCTATCGAGTAATTCTGAGTGAACCGGAGAACAAAAGAGAGTGTGTCAGGTCTCTACATGAACGTTCACATTTTTATTCATACTGAATGTGGGACATCTGGGGATGCGCATACATATTCATAATGAATTAAACCAAATTTTGGTTATGAATTGGGAAACAAAATAGAGTGCGTCATGTGTCTACACCTTCACGGGTCATTCATATATTATTCATCATTAATAATGTATCATTCAGGGTGAATAATACACGATTCATGATAAATAATACATGAATCATGGATTCGTGTATTATTCATCCTGAATACTGTATTATTCATCATGAATAGTGAATGAACGTTCACCTTTGTTATTCATACTGAATGTGGACACCCGATGACGTACATGCATATTCATAATGAATATAACATATATATAGAATTTCACGTAAAAAACGGTTAAAACGAAGAAAAAAATATCGAGATGGATGTCATATCGAAGAGCACGAAATTCTCGTTTTTTTATATAATTTGTTTGATTAAAATATTAGTAATTTTTAACATAATTTCTTTTAAAGTTTAAGGGGGTAATTTTTTTTAATTAAAAATAAAATAAAGAGTCAAACAAGGTAGGCGTTGATTCAAATTTCCAATTTTGTCCTTAATCTCTTCTCAACTAACCTTATTATGTATTAATCATTAATTAGTTTTCTAAGTTTTGATCAATGGTTAAGATTTGTTCTCAAGTACATAATAAAATATGAGTTTTCATTTAAACCCACCTCTCTCTCTCTCTCTATATATATATATATATATATTATATGTCTTAGGTTCATTTGAGAAACGGTAAATATATGAGAAATAGAGAAGTAATCCTAGCCATTCATACGGTCAAGATCGGATTTGACTGGTCAAATATTTCGGCTTTGACTGGTCAAAAGTTACGGCTTTGACCGGTCAAAAGTTGCGACTATTCCAAAAATATAAGGACACTTTCGTAATTTTTACAAAATACACGGGCTGTGTTCATATATGAACCTGTATAATTCACATATGAACTATATGGTCATATGTGAATCAGTGTAATTCACATCTGAATTCTTTTAACTGATTCATATATGAACCTTTGTGATTCATATATGAACTAATTAACTGTAAATTCATATATGAATCATTTGAACTAATTAACAGATTCATATATGAACTTTTGTGATTCATATATGAACTAATTAACTGATTCTAATATGAACTAATTAACTGATTCACATATGAACGTATAGACCATATAGGTTCATATATGAACTCATCCCGCGTATTTTACAAAACTACCCCTCTACCTTCTATAGACCATGCAAGGAATTATCTGGTGTTTAGCGGTCAAAGCCGCAAATATTGACCAGATGAATGGCTAAGATTACTTCTTTATTTCTCATACATTTATCATTTCTCAACTGAACCTCTCCCTATATATTATATATATATATATATATATAGAGAGAGAGAGAGAGAGAGAAAGGGGGGTTTATTTTGCAACCCATAAAAAGGTTGAACCTCTTGCAACCTTGATCATCACCGTTCATTTTGATTTCAGATTTTTTGTTTTTTTTATTTTTTTAAATATTCATCAGGATAGTTTAGGTAATTGGTAAACAATATTTTATTAGTTTTTATTTTGTTATTATCTCTCTTGATGATGGCGAATTTTAAGGACCCCATCTCTATTTGTGAATTAATTTAATTAAGGAATTTATTATATTTTCAAATCATGGTTATCTTCACCCATACAGTTGGGTTCCTCTCTCCCTCCGGCAACTGATTCTCGTCGGTTATCATTCCACCTCCCCATCATCTCTCCGACCTCTCCTAAAACTTGTAGTTGATCATCGATCATTGTCTTCTCTTTAAAAATGGCGGTAGAAGAGAGAGAGCCACAACCACCGTTCGAGTCTCAAACATTCCTCGATCAACCACCGCTAAAGACCTTCTCGACTTCCTTCAATCCTACACCGGAAAGCCTCCGTATTCGCCTGCGAAATCTTATTCGATCACAAAATTTGGTCCTATTCGGTCGTATTCGGTTCGAAACCATAGAATCCAAATCCAAAACCATATCCTTATCTAGACAGGGACTCATGTGCTTCAAGGGTTTCAACCTCTCCCTCTCTCAGTCCCTCGATGACATCTTTTTCCGGCCAGTACACCCCCATAATATGGTCGAACACGAGGTTTTGCGAATCGGGTTGTTGCTGAAAATAGGGATTGCAAGTCTGTTTTGGAGTCCTGGTAAGATTTTAAAGCTTGGGCTTTGCTTGAGTTTTGGGTCAAACAACATGGGGATTGTTGTAACACCCTCAAATTTGGAAAGAGCAACTAATAAAAAACTTTAAATTAAACATCCGAAAAGGATAAAATCTATTCTACAAATCATCACTTGAGTCACTTCCAATAAAACGCTAGATTTAACTTCAACAAATAATTAGTCCAGTCTCGAATAAAGACTAATCAAGGTCGGGTGTTACTAAAACCCAAAAGAAACAGTTGCTCTTCTCAACGACTAAGCGGAAGACTTCATCAAGACACTCACCCTTGCACATACTCCTAGCTCTCAACACTTCACCAAGACGCTAGAACCTCTTCCCCCATCCGAAACCTGATGCACATGCCGACAAATAAAAAGGTTAGGTTATCGCCTAGTGCGTTCAAGAGTTTACAACATGAAATAAACACATTTGCTAAAGGGAGAGAAAGTAGTTTAAATCACAGACCTTCAGAAGGATTTACTTTAAATATCAAACGACACCATTTTCCGAAAGTACACCTTTAAATCAAGGAACCCAACATGAACCTTCTTTCGTAAAACCACTTTAATCCCAAACTCACCCAAAACGTGAATAGTAAGCAAAACTCCCAATTTATAATAATACGAAATAAGATTTTACTTCTCGAAGCACCCCAAACGTGGGCAGGGCATAATACGCAACCCATAAATCTTGAGTAAACAATTCCGCATATGTAAAATGTCATCGAAAACATGGATAATAAAATGACACAATTTAGTAACCAAATAACACCTTCCGGTGACGGGGGATACTTGATTCCATTGTACGTGGCGGAACACAAAGTTAAGCCACATAACCATGTTGTCGAACTACACCTCAGATCGTGATTGTATTGCCTGTTTCGCCGAGCTACACCTCCAGTCGTGACTGTATTGCCTGCTCCGTTGAGCTACACCTCCAGTCGGACTTTATTTCAAGTCCCAAACACCGTATCCCCCATTGCCTGCTCTGCCGAGCTACACCTCAAGGATACACGATCTTATTACTTGTTCGGTCTCTAGTGGAGTTTCATCCTCAGGGTACTCATTCGACCCCTAGTGCCTACTCCCTAGCATTTAAGATAGGAGCCTCAGCTCTTTACTTGAGAAATCTCGATGTCTAACCTCGTGCACAAGAATTAGACATCCAAACACAAGACCCATGGTCCCGAAGTACAACCCATAAAGGTTCCTCTTCGCCAAACAACTGGGACGACACTAATGCCCACACGACATAATTTCCCAAAGTGAGAATCCCAAGAGTCCTCACCATTAAACACGACTGACCTACATGTCAATGGATCCAATGCATTACAGTCTAATACACATGACTCCAAATAAGTGACTTACGCACTCAAACGTGTATTCTCCAAAATAAAGCGCAATAAATGCAGCACTCACCCAAAGCTCCACTTTAGGCTATTAAACCGGACAATTGTCCCCAAGACTTGGTGATTACAAAAATTAAGCCTTAAGCCCGACCAGCAAATGACCATATGCTAAAATCCACAAAATGCAGTAAAACGCAACCGACCGTGACTATGCAACCACATGCTCCCAATATGTATGGATACAATCCAAAATCATTTAGATTTAAACAAATCATTTTCTAAGCAAGTCTATAACCACATAGGTTTCCAACATCTGAAATATTCACAAGGTTGGGAATGACCAAACTCCAATGACTCGTACATTGGTATTTTCAAAACATTTCTCAACACAAAATACACTTATTTCCAATAGCCACAAAAATGCATTTTTATTAAATACCCTCCATTTGTGAAAATGGTTATCAAAACGTCTCCATTATGATACATTCATCAAATATCCCAAAAATCCCCAAAAGTGGGTAGTTTATAAAGTCAAACACTTCCAAATAATCAAAACTTATCAGGTGATCAGCAGTAAACAATTTCATGTAAAACACAAAACATTTTAAAATAAACATTTTGGCATGTACATCGTTTTCACAAATCAACTTAAACTCATCTTGCTAGATTTAGGCTAAATCTAGATTTTACCCCAACTTGAGTTTCCTTGAAGAAACTTGAATCCACAAGCCAAATCTTCCAAAAACCTAGATCCATAAATTTTCAACCATAAATACTCACATTCAACCATTAAGAATCATTCCCCAAACATTAAACATGAAAACCTCAACTTATACCCAAAACCCTAATTTCCATATATGAAGAAAAGGGAATATTACCTTTACCATAGATCGAATCCATCAACTATACTTCTCTAGGTCACCCATGTGAGCCACCACTACAACCTTTAAGAGAATGGAGAGGGTCTTGAAGAGGGTTTGATAAAACCTTAGAAAGTTGGTGATGAAGATGATAAACTGGAGAGATTGAGCTTAAGCTTCCATAACCTTGTTGGATGGTGAAGTATCACTTGAAATCCTGAGATATTGAGTATCAAAAGCTCAAAATCAACAATGGTGGTCATGAGGTTCGGTTTAGAGAGAAAGGAGAGGGTAGGGTTGAATGAGGTTGCAACAAATGGGATGAGATAGGCAAAATTCGAGTTTTAAAAGTCCTTGCCCCCGACCGCGACAATGACCGGCGACTATGCCCTTGGCATAGTCGCGTGGCATTGTCGCCCGTGCCCAGGCACTTGCGGTACCATGTCCGCGATTGTGCCACGCGATAGTGACATATGTCACTATCGTCGGGCATTGTCGCCCAGACTATGCAGAGCTCTGAATTCCTTCCTTTTTCGCGCTCAAAAGCTCCCGATACTCCAAGGGACTTGAATGATGTTTTCCTAACACAATCCCACCATTTACAAGTTTCAAGAAACGTCTGGTGACCCTTACCGACCAAAAATTACGGGTGTTACAATTTTTATAGGTTACAGTTGCAATTTAGTGATGTTTTAGAGTCTTGTCCATGCTCTGTTCATAGCGAAGAACACAATGTTGTTATTCTGAAGGTTTATAATCTTCTTTCTTTTGCAAAAATTCGAATATATATTTCATGAAGATGGTTTCATGAAGAAGGTTTCATGAAGATGGTTTGCAGAAGGTTTCTTGAAGAAGGTTTCATGAAGAAAGTTTATAGAAGAAGGTTTCATGAATGTTTCATGAAGAAACTGTCGGCAATGTAAAGAAGATCTTCGTGAAGAAGGTGTTTTGTAACCCTCAAAAAGGTTTCACCGGCCATGGGGTTTCATGAAGAAGGTTTCACTGGAAAAATGGGGTTTCATGAAGAAGGTGTTACCGGAAAAAATGGAGTTTCATGTAGAAGGTTCACCGGAAAAAAAAGGTGGTTTGATGAAGAAGGTTTCACCAGAGAATGAGTTACCTATTTTGGATTGATTTTTGTTACTAATGAAATTCAAGAAATACCCTTAAGTTCTTTATTTTTAGTAAAGAAAGAAATGAAAAATATATTTAAAATTACTTTTGATCTAAACCGTTGATTTTGATTTTGAAGGCTAGGATGAGGTTTGCAAGGGTTTCAACCTTTTTATGGGTTACAAATTAAAGGACCCCGATATATATATATATATAGTCTTAGGTTCATTTGAGAAATGATAAATATGTGAGAAATAGAGAAGTAATCCTAGCCATTCATACGGTCAAGATCGGATTTGACTGGTCAAATATTGCGGCTTTGACCGGTCAAAAGTTACGGCTATTCCAAAAATAGGAGTTTCGTATTTTTTACAAAATACATGGGCTGAGTTCATATATGAACTAGTATAATTCACATATGAACTGTATGTTCATATGTAAACCAATGTAATTCACATATGAACTTTTTTAACTGATTCATATATGAACCTTTGTGATTCATATATGAACTAATTAACTGATTCACATATGAACTAATTAGTTGTAGGTTCATATGTGAATCAATTGAACTAATTAACAGATTTATATATGAACCTTTATGATTCACATATGAACTAATTAACTGATTCATATATGAACGTATTGTTCATATGTGAATTATACATGTTCGTATATGAACTTGTCCCACGTATTTTATGAAACTACCCCTCTATCTTCTATAGACCACGCAAGGAATTATCTGGTGCTTCACGGTCAAAGCCGCAAATGTTGACTAGATGAATGGCTATGATTACTTTTCTATTTCTCATACATTTACCATTTCTCAAATGAACCTCTCCCTATAAATATATATATATATATATATACACACACGTATATAGACTTGGGATCACATGAGACCAGTATGTTTCTGTGAGACCCGTATGACCAAATTTGTACACTTGAAACTTCACAACAAAATACTATGAAGGTAACCTTCACATTGTTTTTGTTGTGAAGGTTCAGATTTTTTTACCTTCACGGTGTTTTGCTGTGAAGTTTCAAGTGTAAAAACTTGGTCTCACGGGTCTCAAGGAAACAGATTCCCCAAAAGCTTCTCCAAAATGGGGATTTTGGGGTTTTTTTGCTCCAACAGATTCCCCAAAACCTTCTCCAAAATGGAGAAAGTATGAGAGAGATGATGAAAATCTCCAAATTTGAAGATATCTCCAATAATGATTACTTATTAGAGAGAAATAGTTTTTTATTCTTTCTACCAATGAAATTGCTTTAAATTAAATGTTTATGAGAGAGAAATAATATTATAATAATATAATTAATTATGTAATCTCTAAAATAGAGAATCTGTTGGAGATGAAGGTGAATTTTTTTTAAGATTTTGACTTTTTACTTCTCCATTTTGGAGAAGTTGTTGGAGATGCTCTAAGACCTACACACAAACCGCCACCAGCCTACAAAAAAAAAAAAAAAAAAACTAAAACTCCTTACCTCGCAAAACCCATTTGTACAGCTCATACACACTTCTTGAGTATTGCTATAGAAAACTCGATTTGTCCATCAGTGGAGTCTTAAAATAAGGTTTTACTGTTGTTAGAGGAGGGAGGACATGAGGGGAGAGGTTGCAGGTATGTGTGGGTTTCCCTCTGTCTTTTCCGACCTCCATCTCCCCCTCAACTTTCCATCTCCATAGAAGACCCCTTGCAATCCTTTCCTTCTGAATTTGGGTTCTGAGCAAGGATTTGAGAAAAGTGATGCATTCCTGAAAGGGTTTGCTTTCGATTATCAGTAATGCATACCATAGGTCCTGTCAAATGAAGATGAAGAGGGGTTTCCAAAAGATCAGAATCGTGAAGATGAAGAAGGGGTTCGAACAAATCAGAATCAGGAAGATGAAGAGGGGGTTCGAACTGGAATGCATTTTTATACATTTTCTTGATTTCTAGAACTTTTTATATCATCATCCACCTTCCTCTCCTCTTTTTGAGATTTTATTTGCAGTTTCTAGGTGTGTAAAAAATAATAGTTTTGGGCGTAGAGAGGAAAGGGGCTTCACCAGAAAGGAATAGGGGGAGATATGATTTTGTGTGTGTATATATATATATATATATAGAGAGAGAGAGAGAGAGACAGAGGGAGGATTAAATGGGAACACTACATATTTAAAAGAACACGAGAACCAACAAAATCATGTATGATTTTACATTAATGTGCGAAAATGCCACACAGACTTGAAGCCGCAGTCAAAGTCCCCCACGTGGCTTTTTTCGCGCGTTAATGTAAAATCATATATGAATTTTTTTGGTTATCGTGTTCTTTTAAATAGATATTGTTCTCATTTGAACCCAACTATTTATATATATAGAGAGAGAGAGAGAGAAAGAGAGAGAGAGAGAGAGAGAGAGAGAGGGAGGGAGAATCAAACGAGAACAGTAACTATTTAAAAGAACACGGGAACTAACAAAATCATTAGTGATTTTACATTAACGCACAAAAAAACCACAAGGACCTGAAGCCGCGGCCAAAGTTCTTTTTTCGTGTGTTAATGTAAAATCACTAATGATTTTTTTAGTTCTCGTGTTCTTTTAAATAGGTATTGTTCTCGTTTGAACTCGACTATATATATATATATATAGGTTGCAGGTCAAGTGAAAGAAAGAGGGAAAGAGGGTTTGAGACGGTAGCAAGTCAAATGGAGAGGGGAGTGAAATGACATGTGGCAACTTTTGATTGATGCTCTAAAAAGGTTTTTAAATTAAGAGTAAACTACAATTTTGGTCCCTATGGTATACCGCTTTCTTTGAAAGGCGTCCCTGTGGTTCAAAAACTGCAATTATCGTCACTCGAGTTTGCATTTTGCTTTGAAAATCGTCCCTGGTCACTAACTCCGTTAAAATTGTCCGTTAAGGTCGGGGGTAGTTTCGTCTTTTTCCTTTACAAGGACAAGTTTTTTAATTTTGTTTGAACTGGAGGGACCAAATTGTAATTTAGTCTAATTTATATATATATATATATATATGTGTGTGTGTGTGTGTGTGTGTGTGTGTGTGCCATATATACTTACGCACGTGGACTTCGTTGTTAACAACTCTAACGGTCTTCTCCGGCACCATCATCTGGCAACCACATCACCTCTCCAGCCCTGCCCGTCCCCCTCCCCTTTCTCGACCAACTCCCCACCATCCCAACCTGCAACTTCGACCAACTCTCCATCGGCCCAACCTTTCTTCCCCAACCCAACTTCCAGACTTGCAAATTGCAACATACATACTGCACGCATAATACATATACAATCACACACATGTTATATATTCACACACACACACACACACATATATATATATATAAGCAGACACATAAACACTCTTACACCCTCACCTTTCTCATCACCATAAATGACCGGCCTTACCTTTCTCCTTGCACACACACAAATTGTTACATCGTTGGAAAACACACACACACACACACACTCTTAATAACCTCCTTCGGACGCCAAATATGGCATATGGGAGATCGAGGTATTTTAACGGTGGTCCCTGAGAAGGTGGGTTGTAACGGTGGTTGGTAGAGGTATTTTAACTGTGACAAGGGAAGAGGAAGGAGAGGGCTAGAGGGAATGGGGAAGCGATGGTGACCACTGTTGGTCCCGAAGGTGCTTAACAAGTTTGTATAAGGGGGGGGGGGGGGGTTGAATACAAACACAGAAATTAAAGTTTAATAAATTGTTTATTGATAAATCAAACACAATTTACAAGTTTGTTGCGGAGAAAGATTAAGTAAGACTCAATCTAAACAAACTTAAGAAACACTAAGATGGTTGCACAAGACTTTAAGAGAATGGGGGATTTAAGGAATATAGAAAACAAGGGTTTCTATTTGGGGTTCAAGGATTGAGCACACCCTTCAGATGAAGGGGTGATCTTCCTATTTATACCCTATGCATTAAATGCATGGCAGGGCACTTTACACGTGGCATTCACTGATTGGCTTTGAGAGTCTGACTTTTGGGAGGCATGCTTTCATCCGGATCATGAACAGTGTAGTTGACAGAGTTGTTGTACGAATTATGGCAGAGACATGTCCGTTCTGACATATCGTACTATGTTGTGCAAGGTGAGACAAAAGGAAACTTGAGGTATAAGCTTTGTGATCATTCAATCGTTGAATATCTCTTTAGGCAGAGACATCAAGAGTTCAGCGATCGTTAAAGCTTTACTCATGTTCCTTCGCGTATAAATAGAGTTGTCTTTGCTTCACTGATATCCGCATCAGGTCACTAGTAGACTTCTCTTTGTTCAGCAGCTTCGTCTTCGATTCAGCTATGAACATCTGTTGACGCGAGACTTGTCTTCAGGGATTACGTTTGCTGTTTACATCAGAAACTATCAGCGATAACTGAACAGACTCAGTCTGATCACTGATAGTGAAACACTAATACATATGAATGTTTGTAAGAAAGACTATCAGCGATAACTGAACAGACTCAGTCTGATCGCTGATGGTGAAACACTAATACATATTAAACGTAATTTTCACTAAGTATAAAAGAGGGTCGTTATCAAATCACTGAGAGAGCTTGGATCAACAATCTCCCCCTATTTGATAATGACAAAGTAACTGAAGAAAATTACTTTATAATTCAAAATGATGGAATAATCAGGACTCATAACATACATGTCCCAATTACTATTTTGAGGGATCTTTTACAACACTGATAGAGCTAAATACTTCACTGAAATTCTCATTAATCCAAGAAAGGAATTACAAGGTATGAAAATTACAAGTACAAGTGATGTACTAACTACTGTAAGTTAAACTAATAGATTACAAGAAAACTAATCTATCAGCTATCTAAAGAGGGTTTAGGAGGATTGATCAAATACTCAGGTATTTCTTCTCCTTTTTGCCTTCTCTCTAAAGATTCTTTGCAGATGATCGCTATGATTGGCTCAGCAGCAGGAGAGAGAGTACACCATAAGCACATGAGATCCTTGAGAAGAGCGAGGGGACAAATAGGGATTTCAGTGACCCTTTGAAATCTGAGTTGTTCCTCGTCATCTCTGAAGAAGATTCCAAAAGGTTCTTCAAGTACTTGTCCCGCAACAAATGGTCCGCCAGGAGGCAGAGATAGATCCAGAACTGAAAGATCAGGAGGAGGACCGAACAGAGCTTCTCTTGAGAATTTGATGGAGGTTTCATTTCTGATCACTGCGACATTATCAAATGAGGAGGAGACAGGCTTTCTCTTAATTTTCTTGGACTTTGGAGGAAGAGTAGATGGCACCTTTAGTATAGCAGCGACTCTGTTGATGAGGGCATTATTTACCCTTTCAACATAGCCTCTGTATGTTGACTTTGATTTCTTCAGCGCATCTTTGAACTCAAGCCACTCCATGTAGCCGAAGTCTTCCAGCTTTGAAATGAACATAGCCTTGCAGCTTCCATCCTCTCTGGTAATCTCCATGGTGACAGAAAGTTTATCCTTCTTCTTTCTCCCAGAGATAGCAACAGCTACGATCTTCATTGGGTCATGGCGATAGTCAATTTTGTGCTTGCACCAATCGACAGAATTATCGCTGACCGCTTTTTCTTTGGAGCGTTCCTCTTCAATTTCTTTCAAAAGAGCTGCATGGACTTCCACTGGTTTGCTTTTCAGCTTCTTGTCTTTGACTTGAGAAGACTGAATTTTGAGAGCCAGAGAGGCATCTCTTTGACAGTCAGCAATCAGCTTCTCAGCCCTGACGGATTCTTCAATTTCAGCTTCAGTCAGGAACTCCAGATCTGATGATTGAGAGGGGATCTTTCGTCGTTGACTCTCCAGATGAGAGATAATCTCCATTCTTTTCTTTCTCTCTTCCTCTGACCAATGAGATGGTCTAGAGGGCCTTCCAGGATGTTGCAAGGACTCTTCTTCTTCTTCATCCTCTTCATCAACCTCTCTTACAGAGATTGGGATTATTTGATCATCAGCTTCAGCAGCTGGAATTATTTGGAGTTATTTACCCTTAAGCAGGGGAGAGAACTATCTGGTCAGAAAAAGAAAAAGGTTAGATTTATTTTTAGGGAAGAAGAGAGATAAAGGCTAGAAAGAAACAGGGTTGGATTTTTATAGAAGGATAAGGGAACAAGAGTAAGGCATACCTGAGAAGGATTCTCCTCAGGTAGTGAAATCATCTTCAGGGTTCCCTCAGCAGTTGCACCTTTGCTTTGGGAAGGTGTTCCTGAAGGTGTCTCTTGACTCCCCCTGCTTTGATAACTTCTTTCGAAGCTATCGCTGATGACGTGACGGCTGACGAACACCATAGAGATTGATCTTCATCGTCATCATCATCATCATCTTGATGAGGTTCTTCCTCTTGATCTTCAAGATCAAGGGCTTCATCATCATCGTCCTCTTCTTCTTCATCATCGATTAAATCTTCGAGAGAAGGAGGGGCTTTTTCAGCAGCTATCTCCCCCTCAACCTGAGAGGGAGTTTCCTTCTGTTGGACCTCAGCAGCAACTTCAAACTCCGTATTTTCTTCAGCTGTCTTCTCCCCCTCTTTGTCATTATCATTGAGGGAGAGGTCTTTGGAAGGAGATGAAGTTTTTGCAGCGGCCAACACCTGAACTTCAGCCTCCAAACAGTCCAGACGGCCTCCAAACGCAGGAAGATCTGATGTAGCCTGATGAATGAACTCCACGACAATGTTCAGCGATGTACGATCGTTCTCTGTGAATGAGGGAGTAGGAGCCGGAGCTGGTGCCTTCAGGTGAGACAGGATTTGCTGAAGAAGAACTTCACAGGAATCAATCTTTGTAGCCAGGGCTGCAAACTGTTGCTGTGAGTCTTCCCTGACTTTGACAATCGCTTCTTGGAGAGTAGCGATTTCAGAGACGTCAGCTTTGGAGGCGTAGTTGGTTGTCAGCGTCTTCAGAGCTTCACCAGCTGATTGAACAGCATTGGTGGTGGTGTTGAGAGAGGCAGTCAGAGATTCCACCTTTGCACTCAGATTGTTGACATTGGTGTCAACAGTCGCCAAACTAGGACCTGAAATATAAGTTAGTTTTTGAGAAACAGGCTTATATGGTGAGTTGGGAGAAGTGTTTAAGGTTATAGGGATACCTGAATTATCAAACATTTTGTACAATTGTAACGATTCCTCAAAAGATTGATGTTCAGGTCCTATGGGTCCAAACTGTGGTCGAGTAGATATAGATGGAGGGTTAGAGATCAAAGAAATAGAAGGACTAGAGATGGGGATAGAAGTAGGGATAGGGGTAGTTACCGTAGTGGTCACCTCAGGAGGTGGAAAAGCTGAGATGATTGGCGATGTCACTGTTGATGTGACAGCGACCTTAGTCACTGGCACGGTTGACGTGGGTATCGCTGAGGATGTGGAGGAGAGACCCACGAAAGCATCTAAGGAGGTTTGTTGAGAAACATCCTTAGGTCTTGAGCTAGAGGTAGCTTTCTCCTTGGTCACCTTGGCCTTCTTCGAAGGACCAAGGGAGCCAGTTGATGGTCGTTTGGAAGGGGTAGCGGCAGGGATAGCAGAAGAAGGAACCTCCTGCGTGGCCGCTGAAGACGAAGAAGTGAGGAGAGAGAGACGGGAGCGAAGTTCAGAGATACTTACCTCGTTGGGGAGCGTCTTGACCTCCAGGGAGCGCTGACCCACTTTTGGAAAAGAAGCATCCGAGTTAGTGGGGTAAGTAGAAGGGTAGAGGAACTTCAGGTACGCGCAGATGAAGCGTACGTAGGGGACCTTGGGATCCCTTTTGGTCTTCTCTATCTTTGACTTTAGATCGTCAAATATAGTTGTTGCGTAGTCGAAGTTTCTTCCAGCTATCACTGAATAAGCCATCTGGACCTGAATCTTGCTGGCTTGGTCTAGTGACCCACTCTTCCCACTCATACACCGAATGAAGTGTGAGAAGATGTAGTTAAGCTGAGAAGGCATCAGTGCCTTCTTCACAAGAGTCAGCTTCTTGTTGGGAATCGTCGTCCTTGGCTTAGGTTCCCAAGCATATTCCATGGCATCCAGGAATTGGATGAGTTCAGCATCAGTTGGCAAGGCGTCGAATCCATTCCTGGGTTTGTCAGGAAAACGCAGAGCTTTCCTTAGCCCTAAGGCAGTCATCATCCCTGATCCTAGTTCAGTGATGAAGGAGATAGCAGGAACCTGTTCACCCTTTTTGTTGGTGATAGAGGTTTCGTCAGCAGTAAACCAGAATTGTTGAAGAAGAGCTTTGGAGGGTGTGGGATCCACAGTGATAGCGTAAACAATGCAGGATTGCTTTAGAAACATTGCGGCTTCCTTCAGATGTGAGTACTTGACACCGTCAAAATCGAGGCGAGCGAGATGATTGTTCTTCGGAAGTTCTGAGTCAGTGATGGCGAACTTGACGTTCTTAGAGGCGACAAGTGCAGATTGAGCCATTCTGAGTATGAGTAGATAAAAGAGTAGATGAAAGGTTTTAGTCTACAAGTAAAGAAGATTTTCCCAGTTTCTATTTTGGGAAAGAAACATAGAAAAATCAACAAATTTGAAGATTAAAAAGGTGTTCTTAATATAATATACAAGAACAAGAAGAAAAACCAAAGATTTTGAATGAAGAAAATCAAAATAAAATGGTTTTTAAAGAATAAAATAAAAAAAATGATTTTATGTGATAAGAATCTTATAAACCCATAATGGCAGGCCATAAATGGAGTTATATGTAAAAAGATTTAAGATAAGAATAAAAACAAGATCAAGAATAACCTGTTGATCTTTGAAGAGGATGATGCAAATGCTTGAGAATGCTAGAATGCTTGAGAGAGTATTCTTGCTTTGTAAGTATTTCCAGAAAGCGTAAAGTGATAAGAATGGAAAAACATTCCTTTTATACGTGTGAGATAGGAGAGAGAGTGTGAGAGACGGGAAAATAATTGTTCATCATGACATGGACACGTCCCACGAAGTTGATTGGATGGAAGGGCAACGGACGAACGTGTCAGAAAAAGGCATGTCGTGGATTGTCGGTTCAAATGACGTCATAGAAAAGAGACTGTTCATTTGTCCGTTTTGAAATTATCGCTGAAGAAAAGTCAGCGATATATTTTCTTTTTAAGGATCACTGACAAGAAATATCAGTGATGAATGTATTTTTCAAAAAAGCTTTTAATCATTTGAAGAAGGTTCAGTGATTAAAGTTTATATTTTGAAAAACATTTTAACTGACTGAAGATTCAGTTGTAGGTATTGAGAGAACATACCTGAGAGTCAGAATGTTTATCAGAGAGTGATAAAAGGGGAACTTATGATTACTGACACAATGCATGAATGTTGAAGAATTATTCTTCGAGATTCAGCATTCCAAGCTCACTGATGAGAAAGTTGAACCTTGTCTCATCAAGAGGTTTGGTGAATAAATCAGCAAGCTGAAAGTCAGTAGGGATGAAATGAAGTTCAATATCACCGTTCATCACATGATCTCTGATAAATTTATATCTGATCTCTATGTGTTTCGTCTTTGAATGTAGCACTGGATTATTTGCTATAGCGATAGCACTAGTGTTGTCGCAATAGATAGGAATCTTTGACAGCTGAAGGTCATAGTCTAATAGTTGATTTCTCATCCACAAGATCTGAGAACAACAGCTTCCAGCGGCTACGTATTCAGCTTCAGCTGTGGAAGTGGAAGTGGACACTGAATTTTGCTTCTTGCTTGTCCAACTTACCAGCTTTCCTCCCAGGAGTTGACATCTACCAGTGGTACTCTTTCTGTCAAGTTTACAGCCTGCAAAATCACTATCAGAATAACCAGTTAGATCGAACCCTGAGTCTTTGGGATACCAAAGACCTAGGTTAGGAGTTCCTTTCAGATATCTGAAAATTCGCTTAACAGCGATCAGATGGGATTCCTTTGGTTCAGATTGATAGCGTGCACATAAACAAGTAGAGTACATAATGTCAGGTCGGCTCGCCGTAAGATACAGGAGGGAGCCTATCATTCCTCTATAGGCAGTGACATTAACAAGTTTTCCAGAAGGATATTTGTTAAGTGTCAAGGGAGGTGCCATAGGAGTTTTCATCGCTGAAGTTTGTGTAAGATCAAACTTCTTCAGCATATCTTTAACATACTTACCTTGGTTGATAAAAGTACCTTTGTCAGACTGTTTAATCTGAAGACCAAGAAAATATGTCAGCTCACCCATCATACTCATTTTGTATTCTTTCTTCATTCTTTCAGCGAAGCGAGTACATAGAGATGGGTTAGTAGAACCAAATATTATGTCATCGACATATATTTGTACAAGAATTATATGACCTTTTATCTTTTTGAAAAATAACGTATTATCAATCTTGTCACGTTCAAATTTTCAGAGATAAGAAATGACGAGAGAGTGTCATACCAAGCACGAGGGGCTTGTTTTAGACCATAGAGAGCCTTATCCAATTTATAAACATAATTTGGATACTTAGGGTCATAGAACCCTGGAGGTTGTTCTACATAGACTTCTTCATTCATCTTTCCATTTAGGAACGCTGATTTTACATCCATTTGATAGACGATGAAGTCTTTATAGACTGCATAGGCTAAGAATAGTCGAATTGCTTCAAGCCTAGCCACAGGAGCAAAGGTTTCATCATAGTCTATGCCTTCCTCTTGTCTGTATCCCTGAGCAACAAGTCGAGCCTTGTTGCGGGTTACAGTTCCATGTTCATCTAACTTATTTCTAAACACCCATTTGGTGCCTATAACAGTTTTATCAGATAGCCTAGGAACGAGATTCCAAACTTTGTTACGGGTAAACTCAGTCAGCTCTTCGTGCATAGCGCTGACCCAGTTTGGATCTCTGAGGGCATCATCAGTCTTCTTTGGTTCAATTAAAGAAAGAAAGTTGACAAAGAGACAGATATTACCTGAGTTTCGTCGTGTCTGAATACCTGCATCGAGATCACCAAGAATTTGATCTATTGGGTGATCTTTGGTCCATCGCTGAGCAGGAGCATGATTGCTTAACTCAGAGGTTGGATCAACAATTGGAATGATTACTGATGAGGACGTTTGAGGTTCATCAGCAATTAACTGTTAAGTACTGGACATGATGTTGTTATCAGAGAGGTTTTCAGACGAAGGTAGATCTGATGGTAGTAGTGTGTTAAGAGGTTCAGCTGAAACCCATGAGGTGGATTCAGCGTTAGGATGTATAATGTTTGGATCATCATCAGCAGCTGGAGGATCTGAATGCTGATGGTTTGAGAAGAAAGGTTATGTTTCTCTGTAGTGAGAAAGCATCCAAGCATTTAACTCTTCATTGCCAGTGATTGGTTTAGAGTTCGCTGAGCGAGTTTCATCGAATGTGACATGAATTGTTTCTTCCACAGATTGTCTTCTTTTGTTGAAAACTCTGTAGGCTTTGGAGATGGAGGAATATCCTAGAAATATTCCATCATCAGCTTTTGGGTCGAACTTTCCAAGTTGATCTCTGTTGTTTAAGATATAGCACTGACAACTAAAGATATGAAGAAAGCTGATAGAAGGCTTCCTTCCATGAAAAAGTTCATAAGTTGTCTTCCCAAATCGCTTTATTATTAGCGATCTGTTTTGAGTAAAACATGCAGTGTTTACAGCTTCTGCCCAAAATTGAGTAGGGAGGTGAGAATCGCTGAGCATTGATCTAGCAGCTTCAATGATCGTTCTGTTTCTTCTTTCAGCGACTCCGTTTTGCTGAGGTGTTCTTACTGAAAAGAAGTTATGAGAAATTCCCTTGTTCTCAAAGAAATTGTTTAGGGAACTGTTTTTCAATTCAGTTCCATGATCACTTCTTATTGAATGAATAGTAAGATTATTCAGCACTTCCATCTTTTTAACAAAAGATGTTAGTTCTTCTGGAGTATCATTTTTACAGCGAAGAAAGATAACCCAGGTATAGCGAGAGAATTCATCTACAATGACAAGCGTATATTTCTTTCCAGCTATTGATTGGATGTTGACAGGGCCAAACAGATCCATATGCAAGAGCTAAAGAGGACTTGTCACTGAGGAAACTTGTTTAGACTTGAAGCTAGCTTTTGTTTGTTTTCCTTTTTCACATGCTGAGCAGAGAGATTCTTTAGCATATGAGTGCTGAGGAAGACCAGAAACCAGTTCCTTAGATGAGAGAGAATTCAGGGTTTTGAAGTTTAGATGAGAGAGCCTTTTGTGCCATAGCCAGTTGACATCAGAAGAGGCCTTAGAGAGAAAACATAAGTTTTCAGTGGTAGTAGAGTCCATATCTATTACATAGACATTTTCTCTGCGATAACCACTGAGAGCAAGTTTTCCTTTCTCATCCACCACTGAACATGCTTTCTTAGAAAAGCGAACTTCGTAGTCTTTGTCACATAGTTGACTGATTCTCAAAAGGTTGTGCTTCAGTCCATCTACATAAGCGACTCTTCGAAAGGTTGTTGTCCCATTGCTAAGGACATCAAACCCTCGGGTATATCCTTTTCCATTTCCACCGAAGGTCATAGAGGGATCTTTCTCTTCCTTGTATTCAGTGAGCAGGTCTTTTTGTCCAGTCATATGATGAGAACATCCACTATCGAGATACCAGATGCCCTTTGATCCATGCACACATAAGGAAGATTAAGCGTTGTTTGGTACCCATTTTTCAATGGGTCCTTTAGAGTTAGTAGATATGGAAAGTTCAGTAGTCTTCATAGCAGATGAAGATTCAGCTTCAGTGATAATCTTCACTTTGGTTGATTTCTTAACCTTAGTGGTATTTTTCACCTTGGTTGATTTTTCAATTTTGGTGACTTTCTCAGCCTTAGAGGCATTTATCTTCACTTTAGCTGTTTTATCAGCTTTGGTGGCAGTCGGACATTTACTTGCAATATGGTCAGTAAAACCACAGTGATAACATTTTCTGTATTTGAAAATGGTTTTAGGACCAGAAGTAGAAGGTTTTGCAAGTTTCAGATGAGCAGGTCCATGTCCAAGAAGACTTTTCTCATGAGATCTGGGAGGAATTTTCATTTCTTCAGATCTCGTGGATTTAAGATCAATCTTTAGCTTTGGAGGACAGAGATCAAAGATTTCTATCACAGAGCTAGATGATTGATTTGCTGAAGGTTTAGAAGTAACCTTCAGCTTTGCTTTCCTGGTAGCCTTCTGAGGAAGAAGGGTGGATTTTCCTTTATCCGCAGACTTAGTGTCTTTGGATTTTTCCTCAGGGATAGAATTAGAAGAATAAGGATAAAATTGATCATAAGAAGTGTCAGAGATAGAAGTGACAAACGTTCCAAACTTAAGCATGGAACTTTCTTCTTTAGGATCATCCTGTGGTGTCCAAAAGCCAAGACCAGTTTTATCACTTTCAGGAGTTTGAGCATTTATTATCTCAGAGATCTTTGTTGATGATTTGCACCATTTTTCAACATGAGCTTTTTCTGATTTTAGAGCAGCGATGGCTTGTTCGCGTTCAATGCTGATGATTTCATTTATAATGACTTGATCTTTCAACTTTTCTTCTAAAAGATTTAGTTCTCTGATCTTTTCATGACATTTCTTTAGCTCTTGAGTTAAATGAACATTTTTATTCTCAGCTTGGGTTTTGTCGTTTAGAGCATTATAAAGGTCAATCGTCAGCACATCAACAGCGCGACTTCTCTCAGCTTCAGGCAGAGAGGGATTTGTAGAGATAGATACCTAAGATGATATGTAGCTCATAGAAGGTTCAGATGGTTCTTCCGCTTCTTCTTTAATCTCGGCCATGAGGCAGAGATTAGCGACTTCTTCTTCATCAGAACTTGAGACCTTTACCTTTTCGCGATGAGACCTTTACCTTTTCGCTTGTAGTTCTTCAGCTTTTGATATTTGTTCTTCAGCTTTAGGTATTTGTCATCACTGGATCTTCTTGAGGTAGAAGGCTTGAAGACCTTTTTAGACTTGCACTCACTAGCAAAGTGTCCAACCTTTTCACAGTTATAGCAAGTGGCAGTAGCCTTATCAACAGGAGTTGATTTTGGCTTTTCAGTAAGAGAGAGAGGCTTATTTCTTCGGAAATTGCTCTTTCTTGCAAATCTCTTAAAAGAGTTTGTCAAGAGTGCTAAGGACTCATCGAACTCTGAAAGATCAGGGTCTGATAGATCCTCAGATTCAGAATCTAACTCAGTGATGGTGAGAGTAGATCGCTGAGATGGAATTATCTCTGAAGAGACTAAAGCAACAGGAGTGCTTTTGTAGTCTTTAGAATCTTTTACAAGATTATTCTTTAAGAGATTCGATTGCTCATAGTTGAGCAATATTCCATACAGAGTGCTGAGAGAAAGAGAATTTAAGTCTTTTGTCAGCTTAAGACATATTGAATAACTGTCCCAGCTTTCAGGAAGACATTCTAAGAATTTTGTTAAGACCTCAGAATTAGAATAGGTCCTACCAACTGTTCTTAGATCAATGATTAAACAGTTAAACCGCTGATGAACGTCAGAAAGAGATTCATTCTTACCAGCGATGAAACTTTCATACTGTCTTACCAAGTTAATCTTTCGAGTCTCTTGGATTTCAGTGGTACCCTCATATTGAACACATATGGTTTCCCACATTTCTTTAGAAGTTTTCAGATGCATGATGGAATGGAAAACTTCATCAGGCAGAGCCATTGATATAATGGTCTTTGCTCTTGCATCTATACCGACCTTCTTTTTGTCTTCATCACTCCACTGTCTTATTTCCTTAACGACATAGCGTTCAGGGACAGCTTCAGTGGTGGCAGTAGCGGGAACTGCGGCTATAATTCTAACAGGTTCATAGGGTCCATTTTCTATATATTCAGGTATAGTAGGATCAGCACCTTCAAGAAATAGCATCATTCGATTTTTCCATAGAGAAAAGTTATCTCTGCTAAATCGAGGAGGTTTAGAAAGTGAGCCATTATCATAGTAGTTTGTGTTTGTGTTAAGTGCCATTTAGAATAGCAAAGAAAAGAATAAAGCAAGATCTTGTTTATTAGATTAAACAAACCGCTCTGATACCACTTGTTGGTCCCGAAGGTGCTTAACAAGTTTGTAGAAGGGGGGGGGGGTTGAATACAAACACAGAAATTAAAGTTTAATAAATTGTTTATTGATAAATCAAACACAATTTACAAGTTTGTTGCAGAGAAAGATTAAGTAAGACTCAATCTAAACAAACCTAAGAAACACTAAGATGGTTGCACAAGACTTTAAGAGAATGGGGGATTTAAGGAATATAGAAAACAAGGGTTTCTATTTGGGGTTCAAGGATTGAGCACACCCTTCAGATAAAGGGGTGATCTTCCTATTTATACCCTATGCATTAAATGCATGGCAGGGCACTTTACACGTGGCATTCACTGATTGGCTTTGAGAGTCTGACTTTTGGGAGGCATGCTTTCAGCCGGATCATGAACAGTGTAGTTGACAGAGTTGTTGTACGAATTGTGGCAGAGACATGTCCGTTCTGACATATCGTACTATGTTGTGCAAGGTGAGACAAAAGGAAACTTGAGGTATAAGCTTTGTGATCATTCAATCGTTGAATATCTCTTTAGGCAGAGACATCAAGAGTTCAGCGATCGTTGAAGCTTTACTCATGTTCCTTCGTGTATAAATAGAGTTGTCTTTGCTTCACTGATATCCGCATCAGGTCACTAGTAGACTTCTCTTTGTTCAGCAGCTTTGTCTTCGATTCAGCTATGAACATCTGTTGACGCGAGACTTGTCTTCAGGGATTACGTTTGCTGTTTACATCAGAAACTATCAGCGATAACTGAACAGACTCAGTCTGATCACTGATAGTGAAACACTAATACATATGAATGTTTGTAAGAAAGACTATCAGCGATAACTGAACAGACTCAGTCTGATCGCTGATGGTGAAACACTAATACATATTAAACGTAATTTTCACTAAGTATAAAAGAAGGTCGTTATCAAATCACTGAGAGAGCTTGGATCAACAACCACGTCTCTCTCCAACGTCATCGCCACCCTCATTTCTAGTTCTAGTCGTCGAAGTCAACCACCGTGACCACCCTCACAGTTGGTTAAATCCCAACCAAGTTGTTATCTCGAGCTTTCATCTAATCATCCGCGACCATCTGAACTCATCTCAGCCATCGATGTATGTTACAAAAATGATGATATTTTCTCCAAAGTCGAAATCTCTGATTTGGAAAGATTATTCAAGATCATCGATGTGTTGTATTTTTGGCTACAAAATCATATAAAAAGATTTGGATTTTAATTGATTTAGGTTTAAGGTTTTGATTTCGGCCGGAGAAGATCATTGGAGACAAAGTCCGGAGAAGATCGTCGGTGAAGCTCAAGGAAGAAGATGGTCGGCTTTAATCGTGAGTATTTATATATGTGTGTGAGAGAGATTATATTAATCATAATTAGAATATTATATATAATAAGTTGGAGTCAAAGACAAAAAAGGATAAAAGGACATAAATGCCCCTTACTTAACGGACCAGTTAAACGAAGTTAATGACCAGGGACGATTTTCAAAGCAAAATGCAAACTCGAGTGACGATAATTGCAGTTTTTGAAGCACAGGGACGACTTTCAAAGAAAGTGGTATACCACAGGGACCAAAATTGTAGTTTACTCTTAAGTTAATAAATAAAATGACAAAAATACCCCTGAGTTAACAGAATGGAGTTAACGGTGTTAGTGTCATAGGGACGTCCAGTGTACTTATTTTTGAATGAGGGACCCAGCTTGAAACGAAATGCAAGCCATAGGGACCTATGGTGTACTTATTTCAAAATAGGGACCATATCCAAATTCTAAGCTAACCACATGGACCAACGATGTAATTTACTCTTTATATAATTTCTTTCCAGATGAATTGGTTTGAGCATATATAAAATTAACATTTGATGAATTGATTTATATTTAAACTAGAGTAAACTATGATTTTTCGTCCTCGTGGTTTGATGTTTATAATGATTTTCGTCCATGGTCTTTCAAAACTGCTCTTTTCATCGCTCTGGTTTCTATTTTGATTTCATTATCGTCAATTCATTCAACTTTGTTAAAATTAAAGTTAATTCTTCCAAAAAGTGATTGAGAAAATTACATATTTGATCCTTGTGGTATATCAATTTTTATATTTTTATTCTTAAATTACATAGTTTACATTTATTACTTTTTACTTTTTCTTTATTTATTATATTTCATCAAGACATTTATTTTTCTATTAATTATATTGTATATTTCTAAAATTATTATAACTTTAATTATAAAAATAATATAATAACTTCATTAAAATTATTGATAAATACATTATATCTTTTTTTCAAAACTTTCGGTTTAAATCTCCTAAATTATAGAATAACTTGTTACTCGACTCGACTAAGCTCGTTCACACCCGCACCTGTAACCAGCGTGCAGCAAGGCCCTGCCCATAACCGTTTTTCCCGTAAAATCCCAAAACCGGTTGGACCAAGCCAATCCTAACGTCTCTCATAGGTTAAGGAGGCCATATATATCTAGACATTGATTAGTTCAGGGCACAATACGCACTTATATATTCCTTCGACCAGGACCAAAACCATTCAAATGGCACCAAACCCTCAAGTGTTTGGCTTGAACAACCGGCCATTTACCTTCGAATTTCATATGTGAATAGGTAGGTGACATTCAAGGGTTCATTTAACTGGAAAAAGAAAAGGCAAACACAGCAAAGAACCCACAAGAAAAGCATCACATGTTCACAAATTTGATGCCAAAAAGAATAAATAAATAATTACAGGTTTCCAGATACCAATTTCAGTCTTTAATGATAGATAGTAGCGATTACATACATATATATTCCCCAAGAACTGGAAGACTATCATAGATCAAGAACAATAAAACGATTTTCAGGCAGATAAATGACTATCTGGACCGGTGTGAACTAGTATTGTTTTTTTTAAAAGGTTTCCTACTTCTTTACTGTATGACACTAATTTCCTAAAAGAAAAAAATGTAAAAAGTGAAGCGAATATGTGGGTATCACCTGGCACCACGCTTTAAATAAACGTCGATCTTCTTATCCAGTTGTTGGACTTCTTCAGAGTTGTAATAAATGAGAGTTGGTCTCAGATCGTTTGTATCCTTAGCTTCCTTGTGTTGTGGAGATCTAATGATCAAAAGCTAAATGACGTTGATTTTATGGGGACTTAACTCCACTTTGTGGTTTGAGCTCGATTCTTTGTTTTGCTTTTCTTGAGTATGGTTGAGATATGGTCGATGGCCTTTTGAGATGATTGGGTCTCCCCGGTTAACCACTGAAGAGCCTCAGAGGCAGCACTTTTTTCGGCTAGCTTTTTACCGCCACATGGCTGACCAACGAAATCCAAACCGTTGAAGAAAACAGTGGATCGGAACTTATTGTTTTTCAACTGTGATGTTTTGTAGGTGGGCGGTTGATGACCTGCTCTAAGAAGCAATGTTTGCAAGTGATTCTTGGAATTGTCGTGTTCGGCTACGCTGCCACTCATTGTGGATGTGCGCTTTTTATCTGCCTCTTTCCCAGAACTCTTTGAAGCTGGTGGCAGCTTACGACCATAGACGAATCTACCCTCACATCGATCTCCAGATACTAGCAGTTTTAAAGCCTCCAGGAGTCCGTTGTCGTTGCCTATGTCCATTTTGGGATTCAGAAGCTGCAATTCATTACCAGGAAGAAGGAAAAATAAGACGTAACTTCTGGTAACCAAGTTTAAACACACATGCAAATGCACCAACTAGTTAGTGATAGCAATGTTTAGGCTATGTTTGGCAAGTCACGTTTGGTAAAAACTAGCTGATAAGCAAGATGATAATGTAAATTTACTTAAAAGGATGGGGGTTTGGCTCATTTATGTAAAATATGAGGGGCATAACTGGAAATTGGTGAAAAAGCCCCTGGAACTGGAACTTGTTGAAATGCTACCAGAAGTAGCTTTTCAAAAAGCTAGCTTATAAGCCAATTCATGGCTTATCAAACAGAGTTTTTTCAACGCGTTCAAAAAATAAGCTAGCTTATGGTTGCCAAACAAGACCTTTAACCTATCCCACACACTAAAATAGCACTATGTGAATCTACCAGGGGAGAATCGTGTTGCGAGGAATATGCCTGCCTTAAAGGGTAATAGATATACGATGAATAATGCTTATTGACGAGAAGCTAAACAGAGTTTGTATGTGAAGAATCCGTTCCAAAAGCACATTCATCTTATGAGATATTCAAATACCATATTCCACATACATATACATATATACACATAGAAGGAAGTTCCGTTATGAACCTGAAATTAATTACGAACACGGGAACCACCCACAGCGCGACACGTGACGTGGCATATTCAGAATGAATATTCATCATGAATCACATATTCATGATGAATATGGGAGTGTTATTCATCATGAATCACACATTCATGATGACCAATGATGAATAACGCGTCCATATTCATGATGTATATGTCATGTGTCATGTTGTAGGCGATTCCCGGGTTCCTAATCAATTGTAGGTTCCTAACCGAAAGTACATGTTTGGTTCAGCTACTAAATAGATAAATCAGTTCTACTTAGCTATAGGTTCTCCTTGTAGTATTCATAAGCTTTATATTTCAGGGCACAATCAGTGTTTTTGAATATCGAAGCATAAGACTTGCATCAAAAGGTGGCACCCTCTAACATCGTCTATTAAGAGTACCCCATATATATATATATATAGAGAGAGAGAGAGAGAGAGAGAGAGAAATACATGAAGGCAACACCACTTGATCCAAAACTTTTTATTCAAGTGTTGCTATGCAGAATGACATATATCGTGCATAGGATTCCAATTACTCCATGGAATAAGGTTCACCATAATCTTGAAGGCTACTATGGTTATACATTGTGGTGCACGCCTACAGCTATACATATGCATGTAGGTAATTAAAGAGGGAGAAACGATTATCATAATTGTGGCCTCATTGGACACTAAGGTGCCATTTGTTTGTTTTTTCATGAAACCATATATTGATTAAGTTGGCTGTATAAATTAAGTCAAATTATTGTTTGTTATGCTGAATAAACTGTCTGAATTATATAAATTACCATTTTACTCTTCTGTTTGGATTAAGCTACAAATGAACCATTTTCTAGTAATTAGTGTCTACATGCCCTATTTTAGTTTGTCCTAAAATAAGTGTCCACTTTCAAAAGTAAATGTCTACTTTCCTATTCTACCCTTAATTATATGATGGAGAACATTTCTCTCTATATATAATTAAGGGTAAAATGGTCATTTTGTCGGTTACAAAGTGTAATAATTACAAATTCCTAAAACTGTGTGCATTTTATATTGTGGACATTTATTTTGGGAAGGAGGGAGTAGTAAACATGAATGAACAAAATAATTTCATATCTACTACATTGTTTACCTTCATCTGGATGAGTTCATCGAGCTCTCTCTTTAATGCAAGATAAGTGCCAGCCAAGCCAGGCTTCATGAAGAACTCTAAGTAACCACCCAACATTTTCAAGTGCCCATCCTAACAAAAACCAGTTGTATTTTAGCAAATGCCGTGTAATAACAAGAAAATTTGCATATGAACGAGAAACTTACCAGACCCCCTCTGGAAACGCTTCCTCCAAATAAGAGAAGCACAGAATCTGACACAGCTGTTGAATCCCGTAGAAATACACTATTCACTTTCACCTTTTCATTGAATACCAGCCATGGGTATGGGATGGTTGGTTCTTGAGAATTAACCGAATTCTATGCATACGAGAAGAAAATGAAATTAATATGAAATTACGAAGTTGGATAATTAGAAATAGTGTAGGAATTTCTTCATGGACACCAAATAGCAAAATGGACTTACTGAATAGAGCAATACAGGACCATCCTCCATTGTTTTTAGTGATACTGATTTCTCTTTGTTCTGCCAAAATAAGCATACGTGTTTTTATAAACATATATAAACACCATGAATTGAGAAGCAGCTTAAACCAAAATCCAGCAAACTTAAGTATGAGAACAAGGACCTGTTATTGTTTTTAGAGGTGAATCTATCGGTATTATCCAAAGTACGCATTTCATGTTAGCATTTTTACATCACAAGTTACTTCTTTTTTTAAGTATATTATAGACTTATAGTTATATATGGCAGAACTCACACAAACTCCTCACCTTAACGCCTTGACCTCCAATGAGGTTGAGATCTACCAGTAACCTGGGGTCATTGACCCTTTTGCCACAAGTTACTTTTCTACAGTTTATTCTTACAATTTACAGCAAGCATAGCTATAACTTCCGGTATATCTGGACTAATGTATCCCAAGTTGCTACAATTTAGACTTGACTGACTCAATCATCCATGTTCATGAGAGGGGTAACAGTTCTGTAACTTTAAGAGCTAAATCTTGTTGGGCCAAAAAAAAAAAGTTTGCCTCTTAATGGTTCCAAAACCCTCTGAATGATTTTGTATCTTGGGCCTCCCTTAACCATTCAGAGCCCTGATTTCATTATGAACAATTATCAAACAACCATATTTCATTTTGAACTTTATCATAAGAGCCTCTTAATCATTCTGGCCACTTAATCATTCTGCACCAAAACATTCAGCAACTGCCAAACAGCCCCTAATATGGACAAATGTTTACTTTATAATGACAAATATCTACAAATTAACTTTATTGTTAAGAAAATTACCACAATTATTATAATTGTCATTTTTATCTTTACGCTAGACAGATTTAATTAATTTCTATAATCAATATTTAGTTTGTAAAAGCTCATTGGAAGCCCTTTTTTCTTCTCATCTCCTTGATCTTCCCCTTCTGACTACTGCTCACAAAGCCCATCAAATTATCCATGCCTGTACTTGGATACAAATAAGAAACCAAACTGGTAGTTATACCAGAAACAGTTTTAATTAATGTTTGTGGACTTAAAGAGGAAATTGCAGTGCAAAGAAGTTTACTCCTGAAGCTTGATTTAAGAGAAAAACCAAAGACAGCTGAAATGCATTCCATCAGTCAATATACACACCAAACTAAATGAGCCCCGTATATCCCACTGGGAGGGGTGAGATGTAAACAGACCTGACCCCTACCCCAGAGAATAGAGCGGCATTTAAACATGTGTGAAAAGAAAGGTAGCCCGAAAAGGCTGAATGAAAATAGGAAGCTCACCACAACAGAGCAAATTCCTGGGAACAGCCCTGAGCAGATAATGGCTCGGATGAGATGCTCGTCATGGCTCCATGTGTTGCATTTCTCCATATTGTCAACCAATCCACCATCCCTAAGCAAATGATAGAACTGCTTCCTAAGAGAATCAATAGCCCTCAGAGTTTGTGAAGAAAGGAAATTTCTCCAACAATACTCATGACCTGATTGCTGTCTTTCAGCAGCTTTCCAACCATCAAAAGCACGAAGAAGAGCAAGGTGGTCACTGTTATCACGCGAGGAAAACTGGGCTTTTGCAGACTCGGCAAGCTTAAAAAATCAATTCGGATAAACAATTAAATGAAGCTTAAAATTTAAGAATGTAAGATGGGATAACAATTTCAAGCTGAATTATAGCTGGCAATTACAAATTTTTTACCTACTGCAGAAGAGAACAAGTTAGAACCTCCCTTCCGAAGAAAAAAAGAGAAACGAGACACCTTGACTTTTGAGCTCAATTTATGAATTTCAAAAAAAAGAATAAATAGATTTCGTTCAAATTGATACCAACAAATAAATTATGCGAGCAAGTTTAATGTGTTCTATAGAACTTTTTAAAGGAGTTCTGTTAATCCTTCCAAAGTTGCTCCGTTTTATCATAAAAGTGAAAATGTATACCTCTATATCTTTAGAACAGAGAGAGACACAACTTTACAAATTAAAAAATGTTGAGTGGGATTTTGGCGTGTGCAGTCAATAACTTTGATAGATGTCACAGAATTTAACATGTAATTTAGAAACTAAAAAATAATTGGTTTATAAATAATACAGATTCATGGAAATTGGATTCCAGTCTCATAAAACTCATTTGACAACAGTAAGGTACTTACATCCTTCTTGTCGAACGGCATCAAAAATGGATCTCTAACACTTAAACCAGCAACAATAGTCATTATTGGATCGAGGCAGTTGAAAATAGCCCCTAATATCAACATCTTACCAAGTTTGGGCTCAACTGGAAGCACTGACAATTTGCGACCTGTGAAAAGAGCAACCATGAATCAATAAAATAAGGTAAACAAAGCTACTTACAGTGAACGGTTCTATATATCAGGAAGTTCAATCATGAAAACGGAAGGGAAACCAAATGAATCTGAGGCGTTCATTACCTAACACTGTAAGGTTTTCATTGTCATCTAGAGCCCCAATTATTTTCAAGTATTCAACAGCATTTTGAACCTGTAATGTGGCAAATTTTCGGTATCATGTTGAGAATAATAGAAAAATATACAATGATGTTCTTTTTACTTGTGGAATAAGTTTATGTTCGAACTTACTGATAATGGTTCTGGTGGCTGCAAGGCACTTGATAAGAACTCCGAAATACTACCAAGTTGCAAGCTTTTAATTTGAAGGCATAAAGATTGTAAGGGTGTCCTTAACAGTTCTGGCAGTTGATATTCAGCAAATGCATCATATACAGATTTGGGATACAAGTGATAGCATTCGCCTGGCTGTACACGGCCAGCTCTTCCCCTCCTCTACCACAATGGATGAAAGTTGATGAGCTCACATACAGTATTTGCAAAATTCAAATTTCTTAGGAATCCTAAAATATTTTCAAGATAACTTTCTTGTCCACTTGCAGTATGTCATTCAAAATAGTCAACAGTATTTCCCCAAAATCGAAGAAATTCATTTTTCACATTTAAAGTCACGTACTAGATAAAAAAGGGAGTAATTATATTCTTCATAGCTCATTCATGACGCAACTTAATCACAGTAGTCTTACTTGCCGAGCAGAAGCCTTTGAGATCCAGGCCGGAAGCAAACATGGAGTGTTGTTCAGTGCATCATAGGACGTCTCCTTAGCTTTTCCACAGTCAACCACGAAAACTACATCGTTGATGGTGATGCTTGTCTCAGCCATGTTGGTGGCTAAAACTATTTTCCTGATGCCATCTTCGGGTCTATTGAATATCAATTTCTGATAACAGCCACAACAAATAAAGGAAATAGGAAATCAGCTCCTGTTATCGGGCTAATGGCTCATCATGTGCCCTATTTTAAGAGAGTTCCTGATTGATGATATTATTCCAAATTCCTATATATTTACAGCTATCAACTATTTTTAGGGCAAGTGGATTTGACTTTCTTTAACACATTATGATATTTTCATGGTAATGAAGGGTTAGAAAGAATTATCCTGCACATTTGTTAAAAAATAAAGGTTCTTAATCGAGACAACTGTTGAAAAAGCAATTATGTGTCAGAAACCTTCATATTTAGGAGAAGTGAACAGAACAAATAAAATTTACATGAAAAAGACGTTAACAAACGCTAATTAGAAAAAGTAACATTTCAAAAACTATATGAACTGTGTTATGAAACTTTCTAGATACCACTGCAGAGGTCGAGCCTCACGTCACTAGTCACTATCATGTAATAACTATCAGAAAACAGAAAATACCGTAAAACAATACCTTTTCAAGAAACATAATTCGTAACCCATAATAAAAGAAGATTAACAATATTTACCTGTTCTGAGCTGTCCATAGAACCATGGCATGCAAGCAGTAAAACTTTGGTTGGATCTCCCAGCAGTGGATGAGATTGGAGTTGATCCTTGAGAGAATTTATGTCATCCCAACCAGTCATAAACACCAAAACAGCACCGGGCCTTTCTTTTCTACATATATGACAAAGAACGTTCTCAATAAGATTGAAGCCAATTGAATCAGGGTTCCAGCATGATAAGGAATCCCTAGTCCGTGGGTTAAAATCTCTTAAATCAGCTGCTTCAAGTGCATCCTGTTCAAATGCACAAAGTTTCATGTTAGTAAAAAGTATTAAAAGCAATGCAGAAACAAACAAGTCAATACTCCCAGAATCCTATACCTCTGCAGCCGAAGCAATTTGGCTCTTCTTTTTACGGACAGTTTGTTTCTGCATTTTCCACATTTTCTCTTGGCCATAGTTATCAATTTGATTATATGTTGACAACCTGTATCCAGTCATATCTAAAATATTCTCTAGAAAATAGCTTCGGACCGGATACGTGAACCCCTGCCAACAAGAAATCACCAGGACAGAACAGGCAAAGTATTATTAACAACACCAAAAACATACAGGAATAAGGCAATCTCAAAGTGCTTTTTGTGCATGCAAATTGCAAATTCATACTCTTAACTTAACAGCCAGAACTTACAGGAATATGGATCGTTGGAGCCCCACCAAAGTAGGAGGAGAAAAGCTCAGCATTTAGGGTTGCACTCATCAAAATTAACTTCAGTTCTGGCCGGCGAGGAAGGAGCTCCTTCAGGACAATAAGAAGAAAATCTGCCATGAAATGAATATTTCGTCAAGCAAAAAATTGTGATTTATTAATAAAAAAATTTACGCGTTTCTTTAAGTTACCTTCATTCATCCCTCGTTCATGGATCTCATCGACAATAACATGAGTTACACCTCGCAAGCTCCTGTCAAGTAGTAATCTCCTTAGCAAAATGCCGGTGGTGCAAAACAGAAGACGAGTATCCCTTCCTTTTATTCCCTCAAGCCGAACTTTATAACCAACCTTTGGAAAAAGATCAAAATAAAAGCATGTCACAATCTATTACAATGTTATTGGGAGCTACAAATATATAAAACATATATAAAGTTGAGACAGAAGTTACAGAATCTCCAAGCTTCTCCCCTCGTTCTGCAGCGACCCTCTCGGCAACTGACATGGCCGATATTCGTCTGGGCTGGGTACAGATGATACTGCAAAGAGCTCCACGAGCAGCGTCAATCTCAGACTCTAAGATGTACTGAGGTAGTTGTGTGGTTTTACCACAACCCGTTTCACCAGACACAACAATTACCTGCCAAAACAATTTCAATCATTTTTGGCTGAATTACACAAGCCTTTATGAATTACACATGAACCCCTCATCTAATTTGTATATAAATTATACAATTGAACACAGACCGTATGAGGCTACAAGAATAATTTGAACTGTTAACAATTTGTCATAGCATCCAAATCCTCTTTTGTAAGCTAAATTTATATGTACACAGATCTATCCATATGTCTATATATGCATACGGATTATGTTAATATTTGTATGCCTATATATACACACATATATGTATGTATATTTCCGCAATCTTGGGCCTTTAGTGCTCACAAGGTTCCTTTCAATACTCAAAAGGAGAAAGATGGCTTTGTCAAGACGATCAGTGGCAACGACTTAATGATAACATTGCCACAATGCAGCAAGACATCTATGAGTTGCAAAAGCACTTTGGTCATTCTTATTTTTTTGATGATGGGAATGAGTGATCTTTTTATGTTGTTATACAAACTTGATTTGTTATGGTTGTACTAAACTTATTTTCGTACCAACTTTATGGTTTGTTTGGAACTGCTATGTGTGCTTATTATGATGTTCCGCTTCGATGTACTTTGATGTTAATATTAGTTAACTTATCCTCCCTACAGGATGCTCCTTTTGAGGGGAGCTCGTTTTAAGGGGAAGCTAATTCCCACCTTTTTTATCTAACCAAAAGAGGGAGAGTAGATGTACGTATTCTTTTTTGGGTTTGTGGTGCAATTTTACAACTTCATCTTGGAAACATGCCACAAGTTTGTCATCATCAAAAGGGAAGATTGTTGATGCAAGCGTATGGTTAATTTTCATTATTTTATAATACTTGAGAGTCTCGTTGTTTTGATGATTGACAAACGAAAACTTGACACTATTTGCATTCTAATAATTTAATTGTATCGTGCAAGAATAAATTGATAAAGTCCAATTATCTGACGATATAGAATTATAAATGTCAAATCTTAAAAAAGAACGGAACTGACTTCGAGAAGAATACCATCTCTGAACATCACCAATATATTTGAGAAATGTGCCATGAAGATTTCATTGAATATTTAATCAAGCAAACTTTCAAAAATTACTTCATCTTTGGATTATTATACAATAAACATTGTTGAAAGAAATCAATAAAATACATCTATGAGATTTTATAAAATAAACAATTCTTTTCAAATATCATCTTGGAAAAATAAAAAGATGACTGATATCTACTTTCTTGATTGGTAAAAAAATCATATTTTCTATTGACTTGACAAGTTGCCTCAATTAGAAAGAATTACATTTAAATGCAAAAGTGACTCATTAAATGCTCATAGATGGCTAAACAAATCCGGACGTCTGCAATAGACTATTTTTGACATGTCCGTACTTTCAACATTGAAAAAGCAAAAGTTTTCTATAATGGGTTAGGGAAGATGTCCGCATGGTGCTCAATGCAGACATCCAGGTGACCATCGGTTTTGAAATTTGAAGTTCAAATCAAAAGCTTTTCTCCCACTCGAGAAGGCTCTAGGGGAACGTGAATTAGCGAAGTTAGTGAGCAACCATAAATAACGGTGCTTGTATCTCTAATCCAACTTTACATTCAGCATTATCATTTTGTGTTTGATTTTTTAGAAAATATTATTGTTGGAACATTGTGGAAAAAGATTTTTAAAAGTGTCATTTACAACGTTAACACCCCCAAGGTTGTCTAACATTATCTTCATTTTACTTTCTCTATCATTTCTTTTTATCAATATAACAATTTATTACTCACTCGATTACAAAAGAATTTGCAACTTATTTTAGGATGTCAATATCAATTACAAGACTTCCTATTCTAGAACTTTGTGCCAAAATTCCCTATTCGCCACTAGGTAAAAATGCTTACTTGTTTGTGTAGTGCAATCAAAGACTATGCCCACATCAAGGCTAAGGCTTCATTCATTGAGGTAGTTCGCCTTAATTTATATGTTCCATGTTTAGAATTTGAATTTAAGATATCAAGTATTATAATTAAATAAATTATGGTCATGTAATGGGTTTATTCGTAGGAGGGGGAAAAATTCAACAACTATTGTACTTTAGTTGAGTTCTAAATCGAACTAATCTTTAACAAATAGATCATCTAGAAGGAGTTTACGCAGCCCTATAAGCTTTCTCTGAAAATTAAACTTGGTCAGGGTATCTTTTAGTTAACCATCCTCAGGACCTCAAGTATGTGTCAAAGTATTTTCTATAATTTTGTACGGTATCACTATATTAAAATAGGTAAATTTTAGATGATAAACATGTAGCCTTACATAGGAACCTCATAAGAGAATAATAACAGTTTTGACAAGTGACAATGAACATAGAACACAATACTGATAAGATATCATACTTGACCTATGTCAGTAGTTCAAAAAGGTAAGACAAGTGATCTCTTCCTTTTACCACAAATTGAAATTTGAAACGAAATATTACATGACCAAGCAAAGAAGCAACATTGAATAAAGTTTGTCCTGGGGTTCTGTCCCCTTTTTCCAAAAAAAAAACATTACCTGGTTTCTGGAAATAGCATTTAACAATGCTTCTTTCTCTTTATATGCAGGTAGACTTCTCCGTAATTCTTGCATTTTTTGGCCTTCCTCAGATTCCTACATAGATATATAAAGACGTCAAAATGATATGCCATTGTCTAACATCAGCATCTGCTAGTAGTTTATATATCAAGAGTAGACGTGGCAAAAAATGACACGACACGCTAACCCGACACGAACTCGACACGAAGTAAACGGGTTTGGGTAATACATTTCAACCCGTTTAAGTAAACGGGTTGACACGACACGACACGAAAATTAAACGGATAAGGTCAGGGTCAAAAATTTCAACTCGAAAATGACCCGAATAACCCGTTTATATATATATATATATATAAGAAGTTTTCTTTTTAATGTTTTAGATTATGTTAGAACTTGTAAGTTTGAACTATAAAATTTGGATTTCCAATGCTTTCATTTGAATTTTGGATTTGTACTTTTTTGTGAATTTTCAATTTTTAGTTTTTTAAATGTTAAACGGGTTATGCGGGTCCTATCGGGTTAGGCGGGTCGGGTTAGGGTTGAGATTTTCTGACCCGTTTATTAAACGGGTCGGGTTAGGATTAGACACTCTCAACCCGTTTAACTTTGAACCCGACACGACACGTTTGCCAGGTCTAATCAAGAGCATATTCTGCAACTCAAGATTGATGTGTAAGTGACAAAAGAATGACTTAAGGAAGGCAGATACAGAGATCAAGTTAGACACCTTTGGATAGCCATATGAATTCAATGGAGAGCATATACATTAACTTAAAGAATATCAAAATATACTAAAAGCAACCACTCCTCTAGTCCAATAATATACTTCTCAAGTGAGACTGGGAAAAACCTGCCAATCTTGTTGGATATTGCGCAGCTGCAAACTCTTCCGTCGGAGAATTCCTTCTGCAACAGGACTTTGTCTCAGAGGCTCAATTTGCTCATGAAATCCTTCCTCAATAACAAGACTTGAAGAGGTGCTTGATGTTGGTAAGACATTGTTTGGATAACCATCTCCGAGAACAGTCTTTTGCGAAAGGTACAATTTGAGATGATAATCAACCCGGCTGTGTAATTCTGAAGAAAGAATGACCTACAAACATTCAAGAACGTTCATAACCACAAGCACTCAACTAATATATGTATGTAAATATATGATGTTTTTGTACATGAACCCTGTTCGCCCACATGTAGGGATGGAGCTCCCACAACCACTATTAATCATGTGTGATTCCATTAACTAGACCACCCCATTAGAAAATTAATGTATATGTATATATACATATGTGTAATTTTTTTTGTATAATCTTGTAAATGCATGTAATAAAGTGTGCACGCGTGGACATATTTCATTCGCATGCAGCAGTTACCAATCTAGGCAACAACATTACAAATACTCTTTCAAGTCTATGTGTTTATGATAATTACTGAAGTTGCAAAAATTATTGAAGAAGGAATCTCGTATCAATGTAAAGCATAGTTGTTATGGTGCCATGGTGACGAATAATGGAAAGGTACCTCTCTTTGTGGGCGTTTATCATCTAGATCTGATCTATAATTTGGCAAGGGAACTTTACTAAAGACAACTACTTTTGAATATTGGCAGCTGCAAAGATTATTATTATCAGCTCACAAAAAAGGCAAGTATGAATAGTCAATACAAAGATAATGGCCGTTGAAACTCGGGATACCAATGTAAGCCCATTCGAGTGGCCAATGCTGAGATTTGCTCAAAGTCTCTTCTGTCTTTTCTCTCTCGAGAAACTAGCTCTTGCTCATTTTTGTTGCGGATTAGCGTAGTTAGCTTCCACTTCCACTCTTCAATGTTATCAAGTGTTGAAGCCCCCTAGTCAATAATCAATATAGAAAGTGGTGATATGTCTAGTGATATATAAGCACGATGAGTTCAACAGATAAGACGTTAGAACATTCATAACATAGGTAATAATTTCTTGATTGAATTAAAATAAATGCTACCATTAGAGCTAGCATGTCAATGCCATATTGTTTTACCCATTTGCTACTTTAAGTACTTATTCAAGATTTGATTGCCTAAAACTTCATATTCAATTAAATAATATATAGTGATGTACTGTTTCATGGCAGTCATGTAGTAGTTGTTACAACATTACTTGTGATTTTTTTTTGTCCACAAGATGTACCTTAATTTGAAGATAGAGTTCAATGGAAGGGTTATTAAGACATCTAATTAGCATCCAATCGTCATCACTGATATTTATACAATGTTGAACACTTCAACTCTTGTGTGTTGTGATTTGTGAAACAGAGGAGTATATCTTGAATTCTTTATTGTGGTGAATTAAATGGTCAACAAAACTTATAGAGGTGTGGAATATAACAGTTATTGATTCATCAATAAGAAAATAACCAAATATTTATCTATGTTCTAGAAATTGACAACGAGTCCCCATCCATTTGGCTCCACCAGGTTTCCATATCACATGTGACAAACATTTCCATGTGTTTGTTTCAACTCATCTCAAGTTGCTAGCTGCTTGAACTTGATATCATACAAGAAGACTGATGACCACTTATAACTTGATAATGTCAGAATTGATAAACATTCTTACAACTCTATTTACGTATGTGTACAAGAGTGTTTGTGCGTATTCACATTGAGTTCAAGCTATAAAAAGAAGACTTTGTTTTCAAATAAACCAACTCTTTAATTCACCAATAACTACATTATTGCATAGGAAAATAGCAATTCCTTGGGCCAGGCAATAGTTTAGCTTCATATGCCGCTATTACAATTCTCTACATGCTCAGTGTACTTCCATTGGCTTCCTTGCATATTCACTTAAACATAAAACATCTATACATGCATAATCAAACAAACAACACAATCTGTTTGTTCACTGTAGCATATAAAACACAAGTTGGTAGAGAGGGGGGGGGTCTTCACAGAAACAACCTATCTACCAGAAGCTCTACCCTTTGGGGTAGAAAATCCTAAATTTGAGTTTTAAGTTTCTACCACAATAAAACCCCATTCGTAAGCCTTTATGCCAACACTAATTTATCCAAAGAATACAATGAAAAATTAGACACAAAAATGATAATGTGATATAGTGATGGATGAAAGTGGCATGGATTCCTCTGTTTCTTCTGTAGGGGTAAATAAAAAGTAAATAAATCGAAAGGAGGTATCTTTTGTGCAATTTAGTCTACGGGATTACTTGCAGAAATCCTCATTAGGTATAAATAAATAAAAACCAACCAAATTGGGAGATGACTGCAAATGTTCACGGTCAGACTCCTCCTCAGAAGCATATTCGTCGTAGGCGTAGCGACTGTAGGGCAAACTTTGCTGGTAAAAGTAAGGTGATGAGTATGAATCTCTATTTCCCGTTTTCTTAATGACGAGATTGGAAGAAGAAACACGGGAGGAAGAAGAACAGGTTAAGACTAACGCAGGCCTGGATGAGGACGGAGGAAGAGGGCGGACGAGTCTAGGGCTTAGATTAAGGCGACGGCGGAGCTGAAATGAAGTAGTCCTGAGTGGGTTCAGAGATACTCTGAGGTAATTGTGAACGAAAATTGCAGAGTAAGGCATGATGGGAATCTTGCTTGGGATTTATTGCTTCTTCAATTCATCATTTCGAGTGGAAGTTTGAGAGGGTTTTAGATGGGGTTATGGCGTTGTTGGTTGAGGGGGGCAAGAAGCTCTTGTCCTGTAATTTTTGTCAAGAGCCTACGTGGAAGAGGAAGTGCCAAATAACTTGCTTGTAGTTTTTTTTATTTTCTTCTAATTTTAAAAAATGATCCCTTGCATCATGGGTTATTTCTAGAAAGACTTGCGATTCAATTTAAGGTTGCGTTTGGTACATGGAACAAGACAGAGTATAACGGGACAAAACGCATTATCCCACGTTTTGCATGATATAGAATAGGACAAAATTCACTGTCTCGCTTTTGGTAGGTTTGTGGTAAAGGGAAACCTTGTGGTAGTGTGGGATAGGGGTGGTAAAAAGTGACTCAACCTGCCAACCCAGCCCAAAATTAGCAAGTTGGGTTTAGCTTTTCAACCCATTTCCCGCCTAACCCATTTATGTAAATGGGTTGGGTTTTGTTGAAATTTTCAACATGTTTTCAACTCATTTATAACTTGTTATCAACCCATTTACAACACATGTCTTCAACCCATTTATAATACTACACTAGTTATGTACCCGTGCGTTGCAACGGGATGTAAATGTTCTAGAGAATTTTAATTGTTTGAAATTGTGAGTAAAAAAAGGGTAAAATCCACGTAGATTTTTGTGAATCCCAGTTTACAAGTGTAATCAATAAATCAATGAATAACGATCAATATATGTCATTAAATCTGGTCATATGATTGTATTAACTGATAAAGCTCAAAGGGTTTACAGAGAGAATTTTATCTGATATGTGTAAACGGCAAAACAAAACATTATATACCCAGGGCTTAAGCTTAACAGGCCCAAAGCCCATTTAACACAGAAAAGCCCATTACAGAATAAAGAAATAAAATAATACATTTTGCACCCATCTACTTCAATTCAACAAATAAAACACACCCTAACAATCTCCCCCTTTGAATTGAAGTTCGTAGTCTCTCCAGTTCGGAACACACGCTTTTCGAAGACCAAAGTGCATCTCGAAGATCCTTATTGAATTCCGGTACTCTAGTCTTTCAAGGATCAGATTCAAAGCTCTAGACACAAGTTTTCTGTAATTTAGATCCAACTGATTCTGACCTTTTTCGTGTTGAGACAACATAGCACGAAGTTTGTTTCTGAGAATGTACAGAGTACCATCACAGAATATGGCAATTTGGTTGAACCTGAAGTAGCGCATTTTGCCTTTCCTGTTGGGATACGTCATGCCAAGTTCCGTAGTTTCAATCACTCTGTATGCTGGATCATCCTTAAAGTTACTTGGTAATCTCAAATCCGGTTTGAACAGATTGATCTTGGCTTGATGACTTTCAATACCAATCTGTAAATCTTCAAGACACGCTAACTTTATCTTGGTCATCATGAAACGCTTTACTGCAGTCAGAGCATCTTGAATTACACCAGGACGTATGGTTCGAGTCTTCAAGTCACGTAGCAAAAACAGAAAATCTCGTAGCTCAAGATCCTCAAAATCAAACTCTGTGAATTTCCATTGTGTCCCATCTTCTCTAGTAACAAGAAAAGTCGGATACCATATTTTTTCTTCGGAGCGGTCAGTACCAATTTCATCAACAGATTTGATTTTGAGTTTTGTTCTGCCCGTGGTTGGTCTATTGTTGTTCTCTCTCAAGAAACAATAAGCGAATTGTTTCCGTCTGTCGAATGACCCAATACCATAGATAAACACCTTATCATAAGTTATGATCCAATGAGCAAAGATCCTTTTGTAAGATTCTTCAAGAAAGGGAACATTGATCCTTACTCTTTCCTATTTCAATGGTGGACTAGATCGTGCGTTTACAGCTTCTGGAACTGGAGTTTCTGACATATTCTGATCGGGGAGATATGGTGGAACGGAAGCAATTGATCGTAGAGGGATGACGCCAGAAAGTGCCTCGGTAGATTGAAACTCTAGTCGCATCTGCTCAAATAAGCAATCATAGTCTCCTTGTTGCATACATTCTACATCGTCGAATGTGCACAATTCATTGACTCTTTCTTGGAATACGACTAAAGCTCTTTCGGATACTGGTTCAGCTGACTCACCAATATTTGCAAATTGATCACCCAAATCATAATTTCTGACCTCACCGGGTGAGTTTGTACCGTCTTCACAATCGATTAATTTTGTGACTGAGCAATCTGCCTGAAGATGACTCGACTGTGAAATAGCCTCTATTTGTGCCTCATTGATCTCTGTATCATGTACTGATTTTGTGTTCCGAGCCCCTTCTGATTGTCTATCCTGTGCAGTTCCCGATTGACTAGTGATGTTCTTGCTGCTGTGTCATTGAGGCGCTGTCGTTTCTCCCCCTCATGACGATCAGGATCATCACGGTCGTCATGTGGACGTTTGGAAGAATCGGCTTGAGAGCGGCAGGTATCCTCGAGTACCTTAACCCTGTTGGAAAGGGCAGATTTCGAAGACTGAAACTCAGTAGAAATAGATTCCATCTTTGTAGTGAGGTCTCGGAAACCTGCTCGGACTTCATCTTGGAAAGCACGGGACTCAGACTGTTGGCGAAGAATGGCTATCAAACCTGCATCTTCAGGTGTACCATGAGATAGGAGATCGGATAAGAGCATGGATTTGAGCTCGGAGGTGGACGGTCGCTGCTGTACTGGTGGAGGTGGTGGCGGTGGTGGTGTTGAAAGAGGAGCTTCAGCTACTGGGGAGTTGCCTTTCAGCATTCGGAGAACCGTTTGCTGGAACTCCTCAGCTCATCGGCACTGTTGATCTAATTGGCGAGAGATGGAACCATCTACAACATGAAAAGCCTGCTGCAATAGTTCTAGTGTAATGAAAGAGGGTAAGCTAACACCTGGGTCACATAGACTTCCAGTTGGGGTAACGACTGTTGAAGTCGTACCGCCTACGTTCACAGCTGGCGTGATGATAGTTGTGGTAGGACTTCCGGCCAATCTTCGTGAAGCACCGCTTGTGGGTGTCACTATAGTCGTTCCGGTTGGGCCACACAGGCTTACAACAATAGACTCAGTATTTGTCTTAGAGTGTATAGGCTCTAGACTCAATGTGTGCTCAAATGAAGTCGATGGCCGGGGCTGGGGCCTATATTGTTCAATACCTTGACTCTCTAAGTGAGAGCCTGGTAGCATATGTGTTATATACCCGTGTATATCTGAAACAACCATCTGTTGTGAGATGATTGAGTGTCCGGGTGGGGTTTGTGCTTGTGCCGCTGGGTCCACGACGTCTTCTTCAATGCCTCGTCCCAACACATGGGAATTGACAGTAGATGTGGCTACCTGTCTAGATGTGGCTGAGATGCTCAAACGCTCCTGATTTCTCTTACTCCGCCTTTCCTTCACACAGACTCTCTCATTTTCATTCTTATTTTCGACTGAAACTCCCTCCTCTCTCCTTATGTCTCCAGAGTTGGATTGGGAAAGGGAAGGTGTAAGGATTGGGTGGTTTGAAGATGTGGGAGAGGTAGGTTGAAGAGAGGTGGGTGTAGAAGAAATGGGTGTAGGTGAGGTTGGTTGGGATTGGGAAGAGGAATAGGATGGTGAGTTTGGTTCGGGGGAGGGTTGAGTGGAAGAGATTGGAGATAGGCAACGATCGATAGGTGTGAAACAAAATTGTGTGCGATCGTTGTCCGATTCGGTGGAGGATGAGGAAGAGTTGGATGGGGTATCACACTGTGATGCGTTACTCTCAGTACCGGCTATGGTTGGGTTGCTGGTGACTGGTACATCATGGAGTGTAGAGGAAGTACCAGGCTTGGTTGGTCTTACCCTACTAGCAGTAGCATGATAGAACCCCTCACGATTTTGTCTCTCTTCGCACCCTGTCCAGAAGTCCCTATATTCCGGACTTTTGGAAGTCTCACTCGTGGACCCTGACGTCGCTCGGGTTGTGCTCCCTTGGTAGGTCCTGCCGGTGCTGACTATACCTCTAGAGCTTGTTGGCCTATGTAATTCCTATAAAATACCACACTAGGTGTCATGGGACGAGTATATGCTAGTAAGGCATCGGGTATACGCATCGGGTGAATGTTTGGATTCTCTTTAGGCTCGTTAACTATAAGGCATCTTGTGAGAAGTGCACACCTGATGAGATCTCCGTCGTGGAATTTGGGAGTTGCTGGTCATTAATCGATCGATAGCAAGTTGTAGAAACCTCATGTAAGGAATGAAATTCCGTCAGTTTCCAGTGTTCTTGTCTTGAACATTTTGAACCAGCCCCTTCCAGATAAGACCAACATAGTCGACTTGTTGATGATAGGCAACACCATGGAAGATGCGTAGGAAGGTGGTGCTGCACTTATCGATACATTTTATGTTAGACGAGAGGCAGCGGTTGAGAATGGTGAAGAATGTGAACCATATTGGATGGAGATGTTTGCGGGTGAATGTTGTCACTTTGGTGAGGGAATCATCGTAGCCGAGTGCTTGGACCTCTCTGAGCAGTTGGTCATCAGGTATTTCTGGATCAAAGGTTGCGCGGCCGGAAAGAATAGCATCTGGAAGATTGAGAAGTAGTCGGAGACTGTTGGTTGTGAGTACCAACAGGATTGTGTCTACGAGGGCCTCTAGCTTTTCAATATTGTTCCGTTCATCAGAGATGTATCGAATTGTGTGTCAAACCTGCTGCAGATAGATCTCTGGGACTTCATCGGTAGCGGTGAGAGCACGACAGAGGGGATGGCGACTGAGGATTTCGAGTACTATCTAGTGAGTACAGCGGAATTGGATGAAGTCGATATTGTAGTTGTTCGGAGTCAACGACAGGTAAGAGTTGGGGCTGATAAGAGCATCATCAGCAACGGGATCGATCAGATCGGCCACCGGGACATTAGGATTTTGTGCCATGTGGTACCTGAGAATAGATAGAGTTAGCAAATCGGTTATGTAGTGTAATTGTGTGATTGAGCTCATAAACCGGTTAGCTAACGAGAACCAAGTTCATCTTTATTTCCACAATAGAACCACGGTCTGACCGGAGACGGCCGGTGGACGGATTGGCATTTCAAGGGGCACGATGTCGAAGTCATGTTGTGGCATTGGGCCGAAGCCATGTTGTGGTCAAGGCCCGAAGCCATGTTATGGCAGGGCCCGAAGCCATGTTGTGGTCAGGGTCGGAGCCATGTTGTGGCAGGGCCCGAAACCATGTTGTGATCAGGCCCGAAGCCATGTTGTGGCAGGGCCCGAAGCCATGTTGTGATCGAAACCTAAATCAATTAATAACCCCAAACAAACACCGAACGACAATCCAAATACCTGTTTAGCTCAAGACAAATCGAAAACCAACTCGAATTAAGTCTAACTCATTAAACCAAATTGATCCAGATCGAGGCAGAACCAATTTAACCAAGTAATCACACCAAAGTCATGAATATAAATAGATAACAGGTTATGGCCAAGGCTACCAGGACGATTAACAGTTGAGGAATTAATCTATTAACCAAAAAGTCGACATGGAAATCGATTAAACACCAAATTTAGTTCATACAGAAAAACAACTATTCACGTCTAACTCAATCATACGAGGACCACACCCGACTCCTAACTGAATAACATAGTTGGGCCCAAAATAATCAAAGGACCAAAACAAGTCAATCAATTCATAATATCCCAAATCAACTGTACGTTCGATCAAATAAGCCACACCAATCGAACCTGAAGCATGGAAGTAACATCTATTTCAAGACCCAGTGATTTGACTTCCAAAATCAATCAGACTAACAAATCTATTAACAAATAACACAGTTCTGGAACATCCCAAAATCAATCAAACAGATAACTCTAAGCTATCTTACATATACGACTAGCTCAAATTAATTATCAGTCCAAGGCAAACGCTAGTAGATCGAATTTTGTCCATATCATTCAAATAAAAACGAATCGATTACCACGACAACAATTTCTGCTTACAATGGCGACAGTGGGTGGTGGGTGGTGTGAAATCGAGGGAAACAGACAGGACGAGGGAGAGGGGACCTACCTGTGAGATGGCGACGAGAGAGAGCTAGGCTGAGAGTGAGCCGAGAGCGAAGGAGAGAGAGACCAGGGGTTCGATCGAGAGAGAGACCAGGGGGTCGATCCAGAGAGAGACCAGGGGTCGAGATCGATCGATCAGGATCGAGGGAGGGAAGATATCGAGGGGTTCGAGAGAGGGCTGGGATCGAGAGGGAGAGAGAGAGAGAGGTGAGGGTCGAGAGAGAGAGCGAGCGATCGATTTGAGAGTGATTGAGAGAGTGGGGGTCGAGAGATTGAGGGGAGGGGAGAGGGTTTGGAGAAAGTGAGAGGAGAAGAGGGGTTGAGAGAATAGAAGGATGAGAGGGGTTCGAGAGATTTAGGCGAGAACCGGGGGTGGGGATCGACTAATGCGATTTTCAAACCCCGGATAGGGTTTTAACCCACCCGGTCCGACTTGGTCGATTTCCGGGTACCCGGTGCAACGTTTTTTTTTCATAAAATACAAAAAAAACAATAAAAAAATAAAATAAAAAATTAACAATAAATGTTAACAAAAAAATAAAACTTAACTAACAAAAAACTAAATAATAAAAAGAAAGGGCTCCCCCTCAGAAAAAGAGATTTTGGTTTCTCCCCTCAACCGGAAAAACTTCTTTCGAGGAAAAAGAATTACCCCCCCCCCCCCTTGACTGATGCGAAATACCAAACGATTATGAAATCGAACTTTGTACTCCCCCTCGTACTGAGAACAGGAAAGGAATGAGAAACTTACCTGGTCTATAGTGGTGGAACTCCCCCTACACTTTCGAGTGAGCGATAAGCAGAAATGTAGAAACATACGCAGGAAATTAAATAAACGAAAACACAGAGATTAAAAAGAAACACGTAAACAGAGAATGAAAAACGAATTCTAAAATGAGAATACAATAGTTTAATCTGTAACACCCTTAAATCTGAAGATAGCAACTTATTAATTTTTTTTAAATACATCAATAATTACTTTGACTACAGACACAATTTGAGAATTAACCTCAATACACACATTCATCCTATACATACCATCTATGAAAAGGACGGGTGTTACTAAACCCAATAACAATTACTATCTCCAACCTGCGGAAGACTTCACCAGCTACTTACTCTTGTATGAAGCTAAGGCTCAACTCCTCACAGCACTTGCTAGAACCGAACCCCCGACAGGAACCTGATACACATGCCGACAAATCAAAAGGTTAGGCTTAACGCCTAGTGAGCTCAAGAGTTTTAACATGAATGAATATATCTTTAAAAGACAGGAAATCAGTTTTAAAGCAAGATCCTTCAAAATATTATACTTTAAAATGGAAACGACACATTTGACCATAATATCCACTTTTAAAGACAATGCTCCCAAACACACATTTCTTATAAAGCGATGCAACCTGTAACTCACCCAAAACAGGGTCATAGTTCGATACTCAATTTGTGAAAATGTAAATAATACTTCATATCCCAAAACACCCAAAACTCGGGTGGGACATAATACTCGACCCTTAAATAACGGAAAACAATCCATATAAATATGATACGCCATTAAAACATGGAACTGAAACTTAATACTCACGCGACCATAAAATGGAATGAAATCCAAATATTAAAGCATGGACAATTAAATATCCAAAATACAGCGGGCCGACAACGGGGGATACCCGTATCCGTGGAGAGCGGAGGAACACAAAAGTATGCCACTCAACCAACGTTGATCGTATGACACTTCACGACACGAAGGCCCAAGTGCCCCTACGACCTCTTGACAAGTTCACCAAAAGAGACAGTTGACCTTGGTGGTCGTTACAAGGAACTCCACCTCAAAAGGGCCGGCACACCGGGGACTACAACTAAGGAAATTCCTCAAAGGCCTGACATACTAGGGACTACAACTACGGAAATTCCCCAAAAGCGGAGGTCACAGTACTTACCTCCCAGGCAGTACTATCCAGACTCAACCCTCCTAGTGCCTCCTTGTCAAGTTTCGGTCATAAAACATGGGTCCCGGAGTCCAACCCCGTACCACCCAATTGACCATCAAATAAGACTGACTCATGTGCCTATGGATCCAATGCAACACAGTCTAAAGTTACACGACTACTCATGAATGACTAAAGCACTCGAGTCTGTAACTATCGATAATATGCAATAAAATGCATTAAGATGTAAATCACAAATTGGACTCTACATCGAGCTATTAAAATCGGACAAATGTCCTCAAGACTCTTTTAAGCCAATACCGAGCTAAAATGCTCAAAATCCATTTGACCAACAATTACCGGTCCCCCAAATAATGAAATGTCTTTAAACAACGTTTACGAAGACACATACCTCAAAGACGAGATTAACCCAAAACTCAACGTGTAATGGGACCAAAGGTTTTCCAAATGGTTTATGAATGCAAATACACCAAAATACATATAACATGAAATAGACTCCATTTGTACAAAGTCGTCAAAGATGTATAACTCATGAAATAGACCTTACTTGTACAAAATCACCAAGAATACGTAATTCATGTTATATAGTTGTTGAAACGTTCAAACCCAATATAAACATTTTAAGAGGCTAACACAACCCAAGTTTACCAAGTATGAAAACTTATCAAAATACTCACACCTTGACAAATAACCAAGTAAAACATATTTTACTTCTAAATACTCAAAACTTATCAGCAGTTAACCATTTCCTGTAAAACACTTTAAAATAAACATTTTGGCATGTACACCGTTTTCACAAATCAACTTGAACTCACCTTGCTAGATTTAGGCTAAATCTAGGTTTCACCCAACGAGCTCTTTTGAAGGCCACTTGAATCCTCAAGCCGAGGACTTCCAAAACCTAGATCCACACATAACAAACCGTTTAGAAAAATTCCCCAAACATTATTTACTAAAATCCCTAACTAGATCAAAACCCTAATTTCCCCAAAACCATCAAAATCCGAGATTGGATAAACCAAACACTAGGGAGACATCAATGAAGCATTTACAAAATTAAATCAAGGAAGCTTACCATTCTAGGTGATGAGGCTTTCCGAGGACACCCATTCCAACTCTTCAATCCGAGCTCCCACATGTTGAACTTGATGAGGAAGATGAAGATGGAGGTTTTGTGGTTCAAGATCCCAATAGCTAGATGATGAAGAATCATGTGGTTCAAGGGGGAAAACCCTCAAAATACGTAAGGGTTCGTCATTTGGGGTTTGGGAGAGAAAAGGGAAGAAATTTATGGTTTGGGTTTGAGAGAAATGATGCTAATGGCTGAAAAATCGGCTTTTAGCTCAACCAGTGCGTCACGCGGGTTATGCCGCGACCTCAAGTCGCGGCATAAGTCGCCTGTTTCCTCTAGAACTCACTTCCAGTGAGTTACGCGGCTTGTGCCGCGACCCCAAGTCGCGCCACAACTCGCGGCAGCCCAAATCTCAATTTTTTTCTCGCGTCTTCTCACCTGATTCGATCCTCGATGATTCCATAACAAATCTCATCTGATTTCCCAACACCTTTACGTTCCAAAAGCCAAAATACTCCCGAACTATCACTAAAGGAAGTCTCCAAATTACGGGTGTTACAATCCTCCCAACCTTAGAAGAGATTTCGTCCTCGAAATCTGACACCGACTAAACACCCAACACCGCCTTCAACGAGATAGATTGATTCTCTACCCAACAGGAGGGCTTCCACCATCCTTGCCTCATGCACGACCCGATTACAACTCAATTTCAAAATCCAGAAAATCTTGCCGAGGATGGGACGAACATCGAGTCCCTATCGACTACCTTACCACCCCTAAGATATCGGCTGTCTCCCAACCTTAAATGATCATTACTATCTTCGGGGTAGTTTGTGACCTCAACTTCTCGACAACCAAATCACTTCGAATCCACACGATTCTGAACCCAAAGCCAAGAATCGTCAACGAACTCTCAAAATCCTTAATTTTCAACTGATCCAATCCTAATGCTAATAAAGTTGTCCTCCCAAGGCGCACTAATGCGTCCTTCAAGCAACTGGTTACCCCAGAGTTGGCTATCACTCAACTCCGATTCCAATCACAACCTTACAACATTCCCTTAATAGAACCTTTATCATCACAGGAATGCTTATACCCATCGGTACTTGCTCATCAACACCTAATCTTCTTTCAAATTTCCATCACCGAAAGGTCATTATTTCCCATGATCCAACCGGGATACTTCCGAACATTCCAAGATCTTTTGACTTCAAGAAAACAAGTCGACACCTAGGACTAAACGGTGACCTCGAAAATGTGGGCATCCCACCCAAAATTTCAATCCAGACGGATGGTCGCACTAAGGATGACACCAAACAGAGTGCTAAAATTTCCAAGTCTTACGTTTCTAATAGACAGATCGCCAAAGTTTTCCTTTAATCGCAGAACCCACTAAGACGGTACACCATCAACATATACTATGATGTAACACCGACGAGCAATCCATCAAAACGAATCCAAAATAAGCGCAGATAGTCACATAAGACCTTATCCCGCATGATTACCGAAGTATAAAATCACTCCTTAATTAACTGGGAAGACTTAAATATACTATTTCCAATATTACAAACGCGCACAGATTCGAAAACCCAAGTCCAAAATTCAAGACTGACCGCAAGTCAGATCATCCGATGTTTCAACTCCTAAGGACTCCCTTAGTCCCTAATTACAACTCCTTTCACGACAGGGGTTTAAATCTATAGGCCTAATGAGTTCAAGGTTTTTCAACCAGTAAGCCAATTTGAAATTTATAAAACTTTCAAATACATAAGCTTTTTAACACTTAAACGTGCGGTGAAAATACACTACCGATCATTCGATAGGTTTCAAAATTGATTATCAACACAGCGCATATGAAACCATTTCCAAAACTCATTTGTTCAGTACTTAAGTTAATAAGGACAATAATAAAGCATGCGCAACAATTTACCCATAATTGTGAAAATAGGTTCCTGCACCACCACATGTGCAATAAATGTTTGTACAATTCCAAAGGAGAGATTCACAAATTAACTTTAAACTTCTGACTCTTTAACCTAGAAGACATGGTGGCATAAAATCATCAACAACCCCTTGCGCACCAGTTTATTTCCCCAAAGCCAGGTAAAATGATGGGAATGCAAATAAAATCTCAAATCGAGTTTAAAGCTTTAAGTCGAATAGGTAAACACATTTGACCCAACAAAAACTCCAACGACAAGGATGCCGCTAACTCGTTAAATGCATTGCGGAAATTTCTAACAGTAAAAGTTGATGATTGAAATATGATCAGAACAAAAGTCCTGTTTTAAAATAACGTAAATCGTTTATATAATTACTCACACCAAAGTTATAAGTAAATCCAAATGCAAATAGTATGCGACGATTGACATTTGCATAAAGCCCAAAGATAATTCACATGATAATGAAATTCCTAAAACAACATGTGGGATGACCTCGAATAACAATATTCATAAAATAACGCACACCATGATGCACAAGTACATGATCCCAAAATTATTTACGCGACGCAAAATGACATAAGATGAGACACCATAAACTCAACTGAATTTTCACAAAAAATATTAATGCTAAAATCAAGTGGTGTCAAAATTTTCATTTCTCAACAAAGTGTGCAAGACGACAATAGGTCTGAAATATTAAACTTCTAAGAGTTTCCTCTTTTTATTGCAATGAAAGGTAAAGTGACACTTTTCAACAAAATTTACATTGGACATGACGCCGAATAAACTCGCAAGTTTAGACGAAGCAAAAGTAAAACCCAGCATCAAAAGACATTGCAAAATAATACACCATGAAATTTAGCAAAACACGTACAAACCAAAATTCTTAAGAAATTCCGACTCAAAACATGGGATTAACTTTTCCTTTAAAACCATTGACATACGTGGAGGTGATCCAATGTCTAGGTCAAAATCTCATAGTTACTTACCCAATATCCAAATGACATTAAAACATGGACATTACAATATCCGGAAATAGCGTTAAACACGAGGCGTGAATAAAGAGAATTTTGATAACAATTTGCAATCATGTGCAACAAAACAATTTCATGCATGCTTAAGCTCACAATTTAAAATCTGATGAATGCTAAATGATTTACCAAGACTTTATAATGTAAATCACTTTTTGTTTTGTGAACATGAGAAAAGATTTATGCAAATTTATTTTAGAATTAAATTTAGTGCATGAACTTGATCGGCACTCACATCTAAGGATTACGCTTCTCAATAACCCGACATACTATGGTCATCCGGATGCATCAACATCTTAGAGCAACAATCTCATTACTTTGGTTGGCTTACGATTTCCCTTTGAAATAGAAACGGTATAACGAACTTATAGTCCTAATTCAACCAATAACTCTGATTCAAGATGATCAACTTAATGTGTTCATCGCACTTAGCTACCACCCCAAAGTGACATTGCTATAAACATCAATCCTCCCTTAGCTTACTCGCTTAGAAACTTTCTCACTACCCCAACGGTTATCATACCAAGGTAGTTCAAGTATACACATGTAGCATGTAGGTTCACCATAACACTGGCCAGGTGCCATTATGAACGTACCAAACATGATCATCCTTGCGACTCTCGACAAGTTTCCCGTTTCTAGCGACTTGCTCAACCTCAAAATATCTTATCTTAAGGTACCTAATATGCAACTTCACTCACAATCACTTATAAGAACGCTAGTTTGAGTCTAGGCATCCAAAAATCGATACCTAATTCTCTCAAACTTAAGCTCTGATACCAACTTGTAACACCCTTAAATCTGAAGATAGCAACTTATTAAAAAATTTCTAAATACATCAATAATTACTTTGACTACAGACACAATTTGAGAATTAACCTCAATACACACATTCATCCTATACATACCATCTATGAAAAGGACGGGTGTTACTAAACCCAGTAACAATTACTATCTCCAACCTGTGGAAGACTTCACCAGCAACTTACTCTTGTATAAAGCTAAGGCTCAACTCCTCACAGCACTTGCTAGAACCGAACCCCCGACAGGAACCTGATGCACATGCCGACAAATAAAAAGGTTAGACTTAACGCCTAGTGAGCTCAAGAGTTTTAACATGAATGAATATATCTTTAAAAGACAGCAAATCAGTTTTAAAACAAGATCCTTCAAAATATTATACTTCAAAATGGAAACGACACATTTTCCCATAATATACACTTTTAAAGACAATGCTCCCAAACACACATTTTTTATAAAGCGATGCAACCCGTAACTCACCCAAAACGTGGTCATAGTTCGATACTCAATTTGTGAAAATGTAAATAATACTTCATATCCCAAAACACCCAAAACTCGGGTGGGACATAATACTCGACCATTAAATAACGGAAAACAATCCATATAAATATGATACGCCATTAAAACATGGAACTGAAACTTAATACTCATGCGACCATAAACTGGAATGAAATCCAAATATTAAAGCATGGACAATTAAATATCCAAAATACAGCGGGCCGACAACGGGGGATACTCGTATCCGTGGAGAGCGGAGGAACACAAAAGTATGCCACTCAACCAACGTTGATCGTATGACACTTCACGACACGAAGGCCCAAGTGCCCCTACGACCTCTTGACAAGTTCACCAAAAGAGACAGTTGACCTTGGTGGCCGTTACAAGGAACTCCACCGCAAAAGGGCCGACACACCGGGGACTACAACTAAGGAAATTCCCCGAATGGCCCAACACCCCGGGGACTACAACTAAGGAAATTCCTCAAAGGCCCAGCATACTAGGGACTACAACTATGGAAATTCCTGAAAAGCGGAGGTCACAATACTCACCTCCCAGGCAGTACTATCCAGACTCAACCCTCCTAGTGCCTCCTTGTCAAGTTTCGGTCATAAAACATGGGTCCCGGAGTCCAACCCCGTACCACCCAATTGACCATCAAATAACGAGCTCTTTTGAAGGCCACTTGAATCCTCAAGCCGTGGACTTCCAAAACCTAGATCCACACATACCAAACCGTTTAGAAACATTCCCCAAACATTATTTACTAAAATCCTCAACTAGATCAAAACCCTAATTTCCCCAAAACCATCAAAATCCGAGATTGGATAAACCAAACACTAGGGAGACATCAATGGAGCATTTACAACATTAAATCAAGGAAGCTTACCATTCTAGGTGATGAGGCTTTCCGAGGACACCCATTCCAACTCTTTAATCCGAGCTCCCACACGTTGAACTTGATGAGGAAGATGAAGATGGAGGTTTTGTGGTTCAAGATCCCAATAGCTAGATGATGAAGAATCATGTGGTTCAAAGGGGAAAAACCCTCAAAATACGTAAGGGTTCGTCATTTGGGGTTTGGGAGAGAAAAGGGAAGAAATTTAGGGTTTGGGTTTGAGAGAAATGAGGCTAATGGCTGAAAAATCGGCTTTTAGCTCAACCAGTGCGTCACGCGGGTTATGCCGCGACCTCAAGTCACGGCATAAGTCGCCCGTTTCCTCCGAAACTCACTTCCAGTGAGTTACGCGGCTTGTGCCGCGACCCCAAGTCACGCCACAACTCGCGACAGCCCAAATCTCGGTTTTCTCGCGTCTTCTGACCTGATTCGATCCTCGATGATTCCATAGCAAATCTCATCTGATTTCCTAACACCTTTACGTTCCAAAATCCAAAAGACTCTCGAACTATCACTAAAGGAAGTCTCTAAATTACGGGTGTTACATAATCGATTTTGTGCGCGACACAATTAAATATAATGAACATGGATTGTTGTCTTGACCATCCGGATGGTAGTTCGGGATGGAGGAGGGTACAGTCCATGTTTAATATATAGAAATTGTGTAGACGTATAAAACCAACTTAAACTTTCAGATTTAGCATTCCAAGTTTGGACACAAGAAAATTGAACCGATTTTCGTCCAAGGGTTTGGTAAATAGGTATGCTAACTGAAGATCTAAATTCACAAAATAGAGTTCGATCGTACCTCGTTCGACGTGATCTTTAATAAAATGATACTGAACATCTATGTGTTTCGTCTTGGTGTGCTGGACAGGATTGCTTGTGATGGAGATAGCGCTCTTTGAGTCACAGTAAATAGGAATCTTGGAGTAGTGGAACCCGTAATCCTTCAGGTATGTGTGCATCCAAATCACTTGAGAGCATCCACTGGCGGCAACAACATACTCTGCTTCAGCTGTGGAGGTTGACACGCAATTCTGCTTCTTTGACGCCCAACTTACGAGTTGTCTCCAAGGAACTGGACGTGACCCGTAGTACTCTTTCTATCGAACATACACCCTGCGTGATCTGCATCGGAATAGGCAACAAGCTCGTACCTAGTGTCCTTGGGATACCAGAGACCAAGATCAGTAGTACCTTTCAAGTACCAAAAAATTCTTTTAACTGCTATGAGATGAGATTCCTTAGGCTTAGACTGATATCGCGCACACAGACATGTCGAAAACATAATATATGGTCTATGAGCCGTTAAATACATTAACTATCCTATCATGCCTCTATAGATTGTAACATATACTTCCTTTCCGTCAGGATCGGAGTGTAGCTTAGACCCTGGTGCCATAGGAGTTTTCATGGGAGAACTGTTTTCCATCTTGTATTTCTTTAAAATATCTAAAATATATTTTGATTGATTAATGAAAATTCCAGTGGAAAGTTGTTTGACCTGAAGGCCAAGAAAAAAATTCAGTTCCCCCATCATACTCATTTGAAACTTTGACATCATTAAGGCATAAAAATGCTTACAATATTGTGGGTTAGTAGAGCCAAATATAATATCATCTACATAAACCTGCATGAGTATGATATCAGCCTTTTCTTTCTTAATAAAAAGAATGGTATCGATCTTACCTTTTGAGAAGCTCGACTTGACTAGGAATTGAGACAGAACATCATACCAGGCTCTTGGGGCTTGCTTGAGACCGTAAAGAGCTTTCTCCAGTCGGTAAACATGAGTTGGTTTTTCTGGATCCATAAAGCCTTCCGGTTGGGGGACGTACACCTCTTCTTTCAGGATGCCATTCAAGAAAGCCGTTTTCACGTCCATTTAGAAGACCGTGAAGTTCTTGTGGGCTGCATTTGCCAGGAACATCCGTATAGCTTCTATCCATGCTACTGGTGTAAACGTCTCGTCATAGTCAATTCCCTCGTGTTGTCGATAGCCTTTAGCTACAAGTCATGCTTTGTTACGAACCACTATTCCATCTTCATCTCTTTTGTTCTTGAAGATCCATTTCGTTCCAATGATGGTCTTGTTGCGAGGCCGAGGTACAAGTCGCCACAACTTTAAGGTTTCGAACTGGTTCAACTCTTCTTGCATCGCGATAATCCAATCGGGATCCTTCAGAGCTTCAGAAACTGTCGATGGTTCTATCTTACTCAGAAAGATCGAGAACATACAGTCATTGGCAGACATGGACCGTGTTTGAACTGGGGCAGTCGGATCGCCGATGATCTGGTGTAGAGGGTGGTCCTTCGTCCAACGATGTGTGTGCGGAAGCGGTTGAGTGTTCTAATCAGGAGCATAGTCGACATAGTTACCCGGCGGAATGTCTTGAACTGATTCGAGAGAAGGTTGTAAACCAGATGGGGCGAATGCTAACTTCATGGGGTGAGTATCTTGAACCGGTGCTGAGGAAGGCTCTTTGGTTGGGTGACGGCTGAAGTTGAGGGACCACTCGCTTCTTCAGGTGTCCTTGTCTTGGTGGATCCTTCAGTAGAGGGCGTCGTCTCGACACTGACAGGCACAACTGGATAAGTAGAGGAGCTTGGTTCTTCAGTAGTTGCAACATGGATAGTTGGATCATCTTGTGTGATAGTTTTTGAAGAATCGGAAGATCCCGGGATAGAGACAGCGGTCTTAACTTCAGCTCCATTATCCCTGTTGGAGACAAAGGAGATAAGCTTAGTAGAACCAAAATATTCATCATAGAAACATTGAAATAATAGATCCAAATCATCTGATGGTGATTGTGATGTAGATGCTCGATCTGGTGGGGCTGTTGCTGTTCTACAGCTAAAACATCGGTTAGTGCGGGTTCTGAACTGATGTGTTCAGAAGCGAATTCTCCTAACTCATCAAAGGTGACATTGACACTCTCCGTAATAGTTTTGGTCCTTTTGATGTAGACTCTGTAGGCACCAGACTCAGAAGAATAGCCGATGAAGACGCCTTTGTCAGCCTTTGGGTTGAATTTGCCTAGATCCTCTCTGTCATTCAGGATAAAGCACCTGCATCCAAAAGCATGAAAGAATTTTATATTATGTATATAGTTGTTAATGATCTCATATGGAGTCTTTCCAAACCATTTGTTGACAATCGAACGGTTTTGGGTGAAGCAGGCAGTAGCAACGGCTTCGGCCCAAAAAAATAGTGGAAGCTTCGATTGTGTCAACATGGTACGGGCAACTTCTACGAGTGTCCGATTTCGTCTTTCAACGACTCCATTTTGCTGAGGCGTGTGAGCTGCCCAAGTAGGTGTGAGTGATGCCGATAAACTCGAGATATGTACTCAACACCCTGTTCTTAAACTCCTTTCCGTTGTTGGTTCGGATGGATTGTGCCATCAGCTGTAGATGGACTTGCACACTCTTCAGAAAGCTGATGATGAGCTAAGGAGTTTCATCTTTGGTTCGGAGGAACTTGACCCATGTATAACGCAAGTAGTCATCTACCATGACAAGATCATATTTCTTGCCATTTATGCTCTGGATGCGCATCGGGCCACACAGATCCATATGAATCAGCTCGAGAGATCTAGAGGTGCTTGGTTCTACTTTCGGCTTGTGAAAGACTTTCTTCATTTTGCCCATTTCGCAGGGCGCACAGAGATGTTCCTTTTCAAATTTGAGTTCTGACAATCCTTGACTAACCCTCCGATGACTAACTTGTTGATGTTCTTGAAATTAAGATGGGAGAGTTGTCGATGCCAGAGCCAGTTTTGTTGTAAGGAAGCTTTGGACAAGAGGCAAATAGCCTTGGAAGTCTTGACGGATGCCAAGTCAATCGTATATAGATTGGATCGTCTTGTCCCAGATAGGATCTCCGTACCATCATCTGTGCGAATACTGCATCCTCTGGCTTTGAAGTTGACCTCAAGATTCTTATCACAAAATTGACCGATGTTGAATAGATTGTGTCCTAGTCCTTCGACATACGAGACCATCTTGATGGTGATGTTGTCTCGTACAATTTCCCCATAACCCATAATTGGTGAAAAATGATCGTTGCTAAAGCGAACGGTGCCGCAGTACTTGTCGGTGAAATTCGACAATAGCTCCTTTCTTCCAGTCATGTGTTTGGAGCAACCAGAATCTAAATACCACACATGACTGGCCCGCAAAACCGATTAACGAGGTTTAGGTACCCATTCATAAATGGGTCCTTTCGAGTTAGATTTAGGCACTCACTTATAAACAGGCCCTTTGCGATGTTTAGGGGCACTAGAATGGGAAGTATGATAATAATAATTATACTTGCCAAAACAATCAGATGCATTATATTTATCAACAAAATCATTCGATTCACACCAATAGCAACAAATATTATCATGGGCAAGATTAATAAAATGCTCAATTGAATTAATATTGCAAGGAAACGGAAAATTATGTCCAAAAATAGCATCCTTATTAAAAAAACACGAGAAATATTGTTTTTCCTATCACTAAAAGCGGAATTAAATGACTTGTTGTTCTTGTCCTTTAATGACTGCTTTGCTACCCAAACTTTCTTAACTCCCTTTTGAGTGAATTGATTATCTGAAAAATCAGTAAACCAAGAGTCAGAAGAGTGAAATTGAGATGTACTTGATTTTTGAGATTTTCCAGTTTTTCGTTGTTTCTGTGAACGCCTTTTGGATTTAGAATTAGATTTAGAATTAGATTTAGATTGGGAGGCATTCACAGAGACACGTTGAGAGGTGGAATTAGATCTTTCGCCCATATCAATGAGATCTGACAAAATCTTGTTTTTCCCTTTATCAAGAAACTCGGTATGGCTTAGAAGTTTAGGATCAAAGTCAAATTTGTTTACATCATCATTCAGACATTCCTTAGAATTCATTAAGGCAGAAAAGAACTCTTCATCAGACTGTATGTCCTCTCCTAGATTCGGTGAGTCACAGGAATTTGGGGGTATGTCAAAACGATTATCAGTTACCCCTATGAAAGCTTTGCATGAGGATGGTTCTGATTTCACTAACTGATTTTCAGAATGACTACCTTCAGGAACAGAAGTATCCGTACACTTAGCTGGGGTTTGGAATTGAAGTTCCTCAATTTTAGAAATTAGCAACCCCCTTTCCTTATCAAAAGAACTCATAGCTACTTCCAGATCCATTTGAAGATTGGTTTTGTCTTGCTGTTCTTGAAAAATTTTAGTTGTTAAACTAGACAACTGTTTTGACAACTTGTGAATTTCAGAATTGAACAACTCGCGTTCTTTTTCAAAATCATGTTCAAGTTGAACCAATTTATTTTCTAAAACCAATGGTGGGACATATATCTTTGGTTCAACAAGTTTGGAATGGATCTCTTCATTGGAGTAACTATGAAAGTAGTCGGTCGAGAGTGTTAGTTCTCTCGTACGATAACTTGCATTGAGTTCGTCATAAACAAAGGGAAGTTGCACATTGTCAGTCTTTTTCCTATTTAAATCTTCCTGTGCATCAACCTCTTCAGGAGATTCCATAAACTGTATTTGATATTCCGGACCAAGATCCATATATTCAAATTTGTAGAGAGTAGGTGTTTCTGCCAAAGCCTTGGTAAGGTAGCAAGGATTTTCATATCCCAAACCTGACTTATCTTTGGGATCCCTGAATTCTTTAGATGTGATCAAGTGAATGGTGTGATCTGATTGTCCAAGCTTGTACAATTTAAGTTCAAGGGCTTTCAGTTTATCAAGTAAATCATTCTTTTGAACTAAAGCAAACTCATACTTATTCATGTAATCCTCAGTCTCACGTTCAGACTTTTTAAGCTTACTTGAAAAATTAGAAATCTGAGCATTTAAAGCTTTGTTAGATTCAACAAGTTTGGCCTTTTCTGCTTGCAGGCTCTTCGCCCAACTAAGATTATCAACACATTCACCGTTTACTTGAGTAAGAACTTTTTCATTGTTTAGTAAACGTGTTTCTAGTTTGGCGACAAGAGCTTGTTCACTTTTTAGACGACCAGTTAGATCTTGTAGCTTAAGCATCATTATTTGAATCTGATCAAGTAAAGCGGTATAAGTCGAAGAACTTACCTCAGAACCATCTTCAAAAGATTGTGATGCACGATCATCATTGTCGGAGTTGTAAGTCTCAGAGTTTCTTGCCATGAAGCACAGGTGGGCATGAGCATCTTCTTCCTCTTCATCGTCGGTGAGATTCAACCAGTGAGCATCTTCTGCTAGCAGTGCTTTGCCGGCCTCCTTTTGCTTGGCTAGAAGTAACTTGTTCTTGTAGTACTCAGCATTCTTGACAACTGGTTTCCGACATTCACGAGCAAAATGACCCGTCTTACCACAGTTGTAGCACTTAGGTGGTTCATCAGCTCCCTTAATCTCTAGTTTAGCCTCCGTTTCTCTTTTTGCATCAAACCATTTCTTTCCTTCATACTTCTCCTTGTACTCATGATGTTTACCCCCTATGGCGTACCGCTGATTGTTGGGAGTAGAGCGCTTGAAGAACTTTTTCTGAACAACCTTGGTTAGGAACAACATTGCTTCTTTGATGTCTTGTAGCTCTGGATCAACATCACTATCATCATCTTCCCCCTTTGATTCTCTCGGATCCCGTTCTTTCCTTGGCATGCGAGATGATCCTCTTTCCCGTTTATCAGACACGAGAGCAAGAGTATCGGTCGGTTTATCCACTTTTCGATTTTCATCAACAATTTCTAAAACCTCTTCTTCGTTTTGGTTGAGAATCTCGTACACCTCAAGCAACCCGATTTCAGACAAAACCTTGTTTTGCCTTATCTGAGAGGTGAAGCGCTTCCATTCTGGTCACAAGTTGTTGAGAAACTTGACGTTGTTTTCAATAACAGTTTTGTGGATGTGGTTCTTGCTGAGTTCGTTTAGCAGGAGACAGAACCGATCATAAGTTTCTTCAAGAGATTCTCCTTCCCTAGCTTTAAAGTCTTCATAGTTGTTGATGCAGATGGTAACTTTTAGTTAGTTTCCAACCTTGGTTCCCATCATCATCTTCTCTATTTGTGTCCACATTCCATTGGTAGTCTCTTTATAGCTGTCAATGGTCGTGTAGATGTCGTTTGGAAGACTTTGAAGCAGGTAGGATTTTGCCAATTTATCACCGTGAGCCCGTCGCTTCTCTTCATCTGAATATTTTTCCTTTTCTTTCACTTTCACCCCTGCTGGTATAGGTGGATCCGCGTTTGGCATAGCGGGCGTCTCGGAGTAAAATATGTGTTGTCCTTCGGTGAGGGAAGCAATAATTTCCTCTCCAAAATCATGCCGTTAAATGAAATCCAAAAATCTGTCCCGCCACTGAGGATATTAACCTCTAAAAAGGATGGGAGGTCGAGTGTTCGTACCCATGGCCAAAGCTTCGCGGGTAGACATCGTTCTAATACTTGCAAATGACAGTGAGACGATCGCAATTTGATTCAAAAAGGTGTAAAGGAACGAAAAACACTCTAAGACGACACTTTAAGATAACCACTAAAAACAAAAACTGGATTGAAAAATAAAACAGACTAAGGGTAGGAACAGGGCTTCGTGGGGAGAGGGTTTTGTGGGGAGAGGGTTTCGGAGGAAGAGGGCTTCGCGGGGGAGGGCTTGGGAGGAGAGGTCTTGGGAGGAGAGGGATTTGCGAGACCCTGCTAGGGTTTACCTGGGTTTCGCGGCGCACTTAAGATGTCGACACCAAAATAAAAAAAATAAAAATTTTAATACGAAACCAATAAACTTTAGCAATGATTATGGATTAAATTCAGAAATCTAACACTCTTTTTCAATGATTTTCAACCAAAAACAATGATTTTCAATAAAACTCAAGAACACATTCTAAAAATTTTAGATCTTTAAAATCTAAAATTCTACTTCAATCTTACGAATTGGAAGATGAAACTTTACCAAACCTTTAATCTAACACAACTAAGTAGATTGGGAACAATTAGACTCAACGATTTAGCAAAAAACAATAAACCCATAAATCAATTGAGAAGCCGATCGTACACAGAGAAGAGAAAAGATTTTTTTTTACGTTTTTCGAATCAAATCTTCGTCTCTTTGCTCTGATACCAATTGTGAATCCCAATTTGCAAGTGTAATCAATAAATCAATGAATAACGATCAATATATGTCATTAAATATGGTCAGATGATTGTATTAACTGATAAAGCTCGAAGGGTTTACAGAGAGAATTTTATCTGATATGTGTAAACCTCTAAATGACCATTAACCTAGAAACTAGGCAAAACAAAACATTATATACCCAGGGCTTAAGCCTATCAGGCCCGAAGCCCATTTAACACAGAAAAGCCCATTACAGAATAAAGAAATAAAATAATACATTTTGCACCCCTCTACTTCAATTCAACAAATAAAACACACCCTAACAATTTTCCATCGCCAATGGTCATTGGCCCCTTGGGCCTTGGCCACCGATGTGACTTGTAGTTGTTCTAACCGACTTGGTTTATATGTTTAAGTAGGATGTGTAAATATAGTACATGGCAAAATACTTATATGATTGATATTGATTAACTCGAAAATCCCAACATCAATTACAACTTAGCGATAAAAATGGTTTTTGAAACTTAGAATAGTCGTATAGCAAAGTAATAGTTAAATGATATTGATTTGTTCGACGACGAAGCGGGAGGGAAAACAATGCATATATCTCATTTGCCAAATGAAGAGGTATTCCAACAATATAAAGAATAACACCTGGATTACTAAATAGAACAATTAGAAGGTCCAAGGCATTAGAATAACGCGATAAGAATGCAATCATATTGATCATGATGAAACCATATATTACACATACACCAATCATTTTCAAATATGATTCAATTTAAAACAATGATAAACCTATTTTGACGATTTAAATAGGAAAGGTAACCTCTCGAACACCTAGCTTAATTAGAAGGAAAATTGCAAAGTTTCAACTACTGATGTGTTAAATCCATCTCTTTCAACAATTCTTTGACCTCTAGCTCTCAACACCTTGTTGCCAAAAATATCCAACTCAGATCCGGTAGTAGCACAGTAATTGGAAGAACTTCATATGGTTGCTATATTTGATTTTTGCCATCACCATTTTCATCCTCGAAATAAGAACTTGCATCACAAGATTAAGGTTTTGAAATCTAATTTTATCAACACATAAAATGAAATATGAAAGTAAAGAAAAATGATAGTATATGATTAATGTTTGTAGAATGCTATGCTAAAATAGAAAATCTATATTATGGTGCTATCAGCATAGCTTAGCATAACAAATGGTAGTTGTAATGGTGGGAAATAAAAATTAAATGCTAAGTATTGTTTGTTGTATACCATCATACCAAAACAACCAATGTATAGACCTGAATTCTCTCCTTAGGGTTTGGCCTCCTTCACATTCTAATTGCCCTTAATGTTGAGTGTATAAAAACATTAACCCCCCCTAAAAAAGTATAAATAAAGAAACATTACATACAAAATTATTAATAAATTTCAATTCGGTTGTAAATCAATCACATACAACCCCACACTAAATTGAAAGATAGAAAAAAAGCCTCTTTACCTCTTGCTTACAACATAAGCTTGAGGTTATAGAACATAAAGTCAATTAAACCTTGTAAAACCACCCAGGGAAATGTTCATAATTTATCAGACACCAAAGCAAGAAATCAATCCAAAAGCACCTTGTGCTAAAAAAACCAAGAACACAAATAAGTGCAGAGTTTTGTTGGAAGAAACCAAAAAATGTAAAATCTTTAAAATTGAGACAAATAAATAAAGGTACCGTGTTGATCCTTCCTTCCACATTGGATGTTCCTCTTTCTCAGAGGAAAGAGATACTTATAAATTTTCACAATGATAAGAGATGTCAATGCATCGAGCTTTAAAAGGTACAATCTACAAGCAAAATTGATTACCTGGATTCTCAGTGGGAGTTCTTGAATGTCTACCACAGATTTTGTGAAAATAAAGCTTAGATGTTGGTCATAACAAAAATCAAAGTGAAAGTGGTTTGAGTTCACAAAGAAGTGAAAATTTTAAACAAAAACAAGTCACTTGAGACAAGTGTTTCAAAACGAAAAAAAACCCCTGAATATGTGACCCAAAACATTGATATCTAGGGCATCAAAACCACCACCTGGGAATCTATTTGCAAACAAGAACAACTTGTTAACCAAACACATCCAAAATCAACAGACTCTCAGAATGATCACTGTGGTACTTACCTTATTCTCTCTTAGTGCTAAACGCATCCAAAAACAACGACAAAAACTCATTCAACTACAAATCAACGTAAACTAAAATCACAAAGCATCTCGCTTGAGTGTAAAGTACATAAAGGTTGGAGATATAAAAATTTACCTTATAATCGTGAGATTGCAAATGCAGAGGGTTCAAGCGAAAGGAAACAAACCTATTTTTTGTGTATGTTTGTTTGAAATCAAATGGAGAGGGGAGCCTATCGATTGAACCTTTTTGGAGACATTTGAGACATGAAAACCTGAGAGGATGAGATAAGTAACCAAAATGAAGAAGCCTCTTTGAATCCTTTAGAAACCTACAACTTGAAATCTATATTCAGAAGATTTGAGAGATCGAAATCCAAACCTAAACACAATGACAAATTGAATGCATCTTGTGGAAGAAAAGTGTCACATTGAAAATTGAATCTGATTTTGAAAGTAAATCGACATATATAGATGAAGAGAATCGAATGGTCACCTTGGGAAGTAAAAGTCACATTGAAAATTGAATTGAGTCCCTGATTTCAAAAGCAAGGAGTCACATTGAAAACCGAAAGGTCATCTTCAGGAAAGTAAAGCATTGAGAAGTTGTACCATATGTTTTTTTTATTGTAATTAAAATATTTTTAAAATTTATGTTTAAAAATGTAGTACCTTAAGCTTTGTTGGTTGTATTTAAGAGTTTTTAAGATATTGTGCTTAAAAAAAAACAGTACCATATGCTTTAATAGTTGTGTTTAAGACTTTTTCAAATATGCTTGATAATGTAGTATAGATAATTTTATTTTATTTTTAATTATTAGTCATTATTAAATTATAATTAATAATTTAGTATATGTTTAATGATTAAAAATTTAATAGAAAAAAATATGCTTCCTAAATCGGATTTGCTTTATCCTCCTCACGTCACCAAACCAAATTCTCTCTTTCAGCCTTTTGTAGTTTTGTTTACGTCGCCTCCTCAAAATTGAAAACCCTAGTTCCAGTTCCACGGCGCCGACATCGACTTGAGGCTTCCAGTTCCACGGCGAGTCGGCGACGCCCTTCCACATCGACTTTAGGCTTCCACGACGACACCCTTCCACGACGGTCGACTATCTTTCCACGATGACTTGAGACTTCCATAGTTCCACGGTAATACTCTATAGTATGTAGTTTTTTTCACGTCGAGTTTGTGGTTGTGTTTAAATGAAGCTTTGGACAATTTATTTACTTTGTGGTTGTGTGTCATGAAATTAAGTTGCCTAATCATTTTTATTTAATTTAAAAATTTAAAATTAAATGAGTCAACTCAGGTTCAACCCATTTATTTAACGAGTTGGGTTGAGATAATCATAAACAGGTCAACCCACTATCAACTCATCTAAGTTACAGATTGGGTTGGGTTGAAAATCTCAACCCATTTAATTAAACAAGTTACGTACGATTGAGATTTTCAACCCAATTAATAAATGGGTTGAACACGAACCCAACCTAACCTGACTCATTGCCACCCCTAGTGTGGGATATAAGATCTAGAGAAACCCTTGAAGATTTCAAGTCATCACCAAATGAGACTCTCATTTTGGAGTAAAATCTAAATTTAGCAATGTGAGTTCAAGTTGATTTGTGAAAAACGTTATACATGCCAAAAATGTTCAGTTTAAGGTGTTTATGTGATTTATATTATTTTTATCAAATGTTGGAATATTTGAAGAGTTCTACTTAATTGGAATATTTGAATTTACAATTCTCGTACAACACCCATATTTGGGATTTTCGGGTACTTTGATAAATAAATCATCTTATAAATGGAGGTCGTTTGGTGAAACTTCACTTTTAGCGTGTGTTTGGATAAATGCATACATTATATTATGGGGACTTTTGAAAGTGTAAATGGCGTGAGCCTCTTTGGAAATGGGTTGTCCCAATCAAAAATTGTGTTTTGGGTTATTCATGTATTTGGAGCATAGGTTTTCATAAACGTGGGTTGTTTATGTTTTATTTCATTTTATAACTTTTAATAATTGGCCTTTTGATTAGTTGAGCCTATGGCTCGGTTTGGACCTTGTTGGATCTTGGGGACAATTGTCCAATTTTGATAGCTCAATGTAGAGCATTTGGTTATGATTTGCATTTACTGCATCTTATTTGAGAAATACATGTTTTGAATGCGCTCGTTCATTCGTTTGGAGTCATGTAATGTTTTTGACTGTAATGCAATGGATCCATAGGCACTTTAGTCTTTACATTCAATGATGGGACGTTAGTTTCCCTGATTGTAGCACAGAATAGGCATCGGGTCTTATGGTAAGTAAGATGTAGACCCGTATGGTCGGGCATTGTCCCACGAGCAGTAAAGTGTAATTCCAATGTGCTTGTATGTTTTTCTTAGATTTGGAGATCTCAAAGTATTGACCTAGAGGAGTTGAGATTGAGACTCCACGAGCAATAGACTTCCAGGAGTTCAATTTGATATATCATATGATAATGATCCAAGTGTTTGGTTTTATTAACGCAGATACATGACCTACTTTTGTGTTCCGTCACGTTCAATGAAATCGGGTCTCCCCTGTTACCTAATGGTGGACTTTGGATATATTCTTTGGAGACAAAGATCATCCACGATTTGACGCTTTCGATATTGTTTATTGTTTTTACCGGTTGCTTTGGGTATTGAGTATCATTCGTGTTTTCAATGACATTTTATATATGTGGATTGTTATCCATGATTTATAAGTTGAGTACTATGCCCTCATCCTTGTTTTGGGTGTTTCTGTATATAACGTTTTATCCACGTTTTCATTAATTGAGAAGTAAACCATTAATCATGCACATTGTGGGTGAGTTTTTTTGGTTTGTATTTACATCTTGAGGAAATGTTTATATTGTCGTTGTTATTTACTCATACGCGTGTTATTGGAAAACGAATAGTTTTCATGTTTAAAGTAAATCATTTGCAAACCATAATTTAAATTGCATTCCCTCCATTTATCGATTTATATGTTTATGATCGAAAAACTTTTAAACTCACTAGGCGTTAGCCTAACCTTTTTATTTTGTCGGCATGTGCATTAGGTTCCAGTTGGGGAATGATTTTAGCGACATCGTGAAGTAATGAATGCTAGCTAGATGCACTAGAAGAGAGTAGCTATTGGGTGAAGTCTTCCGCACTTTGAGATTAGTAACTCGTTTGGGTTTTAATAACACCCGACCTTATTTAGTGTTTATATAAGACTTGGTTATTATTTGTTGAGGGTTAATCTAGAATACAGTTTGAGATATTTCGAGGATAGGTTTGTATAAAGGAAATTTTATCCTTTACTTGTTGTATTATGGAAAAAAATTATTTAGTTGCTCTCTCCAAATTTGAGGGTGTTACAAGTTGGTATCAAAGCATAAGTTTGAGAGATTTAGGTGTAGATTTCGGATACCTAGACTCAAACTAGTGTTCTTCTAAGTGAATGAATGTGAGAATGCATGATCAAACACTTTAAGATAGGATATTCTAAGTGTAACATCCGAAATTTATAATTAAGTAAGTCTTAAGTCTAATTGTTCCGTTTACCGCTTAAGTTGTCTTATCTGTTTTTACTTCATACTTAATCATATAAAACGTTCCTTAGATTACGTCATCTGTTAATCGAGACTTTTCGGATGAGAAATCGAGTGGCCAGACCCTTTCGGCGACATTGCCGGCGACTATGACACATGTCAATGTCGCGGGGGCAAAGTCGCGGGATGTTCATGGGTTTCGGTACATCCCGCGCGAGAGTGACACATGATTGTGCCCTTGGTCACTCTCGCTAGTCACAATCGCGGGGATTGTACCGAGGGATGTTGGGTTTCGGCGACTATGCCCTGGCGATAGTGCCTAGGGCAATGTCGCGGGGCATTCTCGCCCGCGGGATCTGCCCGTTTTAAATCACATTTCCAGGCTCTTTTCATATCATAACTTTACAAACAGATCTAGGGTTCATTTAGGAGCAGCTTTGGGGCGATTTTTCACACTTCTACACCCTCTCCCTTCATTTATTACACTAGAGGTGATTAGGGATCTTTAAATCTTCAACCAACCACTTCAAGAGTGCATTCAAGAGCAAATAATCATGCTTTGGGATCTCAAGACTTCATCTCCTCATCATTTCATCTATTTTCTAGGGTTTTATTTAAAAACCTAGGGAGTGAGTATTCTAAACCTTTTCAACTGAGATACATGTATTTATTTGTACATTTGTTATTGTTTCTATTAAATGAAAACTAGGGTTTCTTTACATCTTGCTATTTGACTCAATGAAACTTGGAATATGGAAGAGGAACTTGGTTGATAGGAAGGTATAGAGGTTGGTAATACGAGCAAGTAAAGAAAAGTATTCTATTGGTGGAATTTTATGATATGGCTATTTTATGTGTTGAAAAATATTTCTTACCTTATGTGCATTTATTTCCATGTTCAACCATATATGCATGAGCAAGGTAGAAATGAGATTACCGTTCCTTGCATATATTTATTTGGAGATAATGATTTGGGGAAAGTTTTACATTGGCGATGAAAGTGTATTGTAAGAGTTAAAATACTCTTTGGACATGCATGAGAGGTATGGATGAACCAAGTCAAATGGTCACTAGGAGGACATAGTCTTGGGCGCCACCGGGTTGGTATGTGCCTAGACCCCCGCCATTTGGGGCAATGTCGTCGTTGTATCCCCGAATGTGTCGGGCCTTGAGGTGTTGCTATTGGAGCTTGACACTAGGGTATCTCGTCTCTTGGGTGAGATTTGTTTAGTGTTATGGGTATCCCCCATTGATTCCAGTTGTGGAACTCATCTTTGACATTTATATGTCGGAACAGTTTACATGCATATACTAACTGTCATATTACTCACTAGGCTTTTTGGCCTAACACTTGCTTGTTGTATATGTGTATCTCAGGTTCTAATGCCGCCGTTGCCAAGAAGGCTTAGTTGGGGTTGTGTGAGCTTGGGGAGATTAAAGGTTCATTTTTGGGAGGACCGACATTGGATTATAGACGACACCCTTTTTGTAATCTTGTTTCTGTTGAGGAATTAGATTAGGTGGTTGTTGTTGTATTTTCCCTTATAATTACAAACTGTAATTAAACAGGTATCTTGATTCCCCATTTTTTGTATGGCTCATGCTTTGGCATTTATATACCAATTTTCCAGTTTCCGGAAAATTTTTGTTGGCCCGTTTTTAGGGTGTTACACTAAGGTCGATAGAATCACTAGAATCAGGAATCATGATGTGGGTAGCAAGGATTTTCATGTATGGTACGTTCATAATTGCACGTGGCTAGTGTTGTGGTGAACTTACATGTTGCATGTATATGCTTGAATCACCTTCACGTGATGATCGATGAGGTAGAGGATAAATTCCCTGGTGAATAGTCATTTGAAGAAGTTGATGTTTAGAGCATTGTCACTTTGAGTGACAGTATGATGAGTAGATTAAGTTGACCATGTTGGGTCAGAGTTATTGGTCGAATTATAACCATAGCCTTATTGAATATGCCTTGTTTCAAGAAGAAATTGTAAGGTCAACCGATTTAGTTGTCGATTATTGCCTTAAGATGTTTGCGCATTTGTGTATCGGTAGTGTGACCGTTGGATTTGGTGGGCTTGGTCCTAAGTTTTGAGCCTCGACTAAAATTCATGCATGAAATTTATTTCTAACATAATTTGCATACAATATTTCATACTTTCTCAAATCATCGTGCAGGTTGTCTTATGAATTTTTGGAAAGACGTTTAGCACGCACAAAATTTTAAACCATGATTTTAAACATACATAAAATTGATTTATTGCATGTGGTTGCACACTTTTTTTGAGATTTTCTTTATCCACGTTGTTGTCAAACACTATTTTCAGATATGGTAATATCCATGTTTTAATGTTGTCTGGGGTCTTGGGTAAGTAACTGCGATTTATGACCTTGATGTTGGATCTCCTCCACATATGTGAAGGTTTTGAATGAAGGAGTTATTTTCATATTTTGGTGTTTAGGTTTTATTGAGAATTTTATTCCATGCGAGTTTTGTTGAGAAATGTTACTCTATGTTGTGTTGCAACAAAAAGGAGAATTTTTAAAATGTTGATATTTTATGATTCCTCTGTTGAGTTTTGTGTTAGTATATCTCGCTGCACACTACTTTAATGTACGAATTGAATTATACTTGTGGCGTGAGTAAGCGTATAACAGTACCATGATAGTTTGTATTAATGTTTGTTGTTAGTGCATAAATATGTTGGATCCAAGATCATTTGGATACAAAGTCAAAGTCCAAGTCCAAGTCAAAGCCTCTCAAGCAAAAATCAAAGTCAAGCTATTGAAGAAGATTGTCAAAGTCAAAGCTTATAAAAGTCAAAGTATTAGTTAGTTGTTTGTTGTATTTTGTAACTTGTTAGTATAAATAGTTCTTTTTGTTAGTAGACTCATTAGACAAGACGTATACATTGAGAATCTAGAAAGAAATATATCCATTTGAGAGCATATGTAATATGTTGAATTGGAATAAAATAATATGACAAATTTGATTTAATGTCTTGTTCATCTTGATTAGTTTGCACACATTTGGGACACACAATTGTTATCAGAGCACACATAGAATCGAAATCATGATCATAATCTAGGAATTTGATCGAATACTTCAAGAACTCGCACAATCTACTGTTCTATAATTGATTTCTTGTTCTTGTATGTTTTTATTGTAATTTCAGTTGTATTGTAATCATAATTTGTTCTAGAACATGTTTTGTGTTGATTAGGTTGTCCAATTCACAACAGAATTGTGTGAATTTTGGATTTTTGTTGAGTTTCATTAGAGTTGTAATACCCACTGTGTTCTTGTTCAATTTGTAATTTTTGGTTGATTTGGTTGTAATCGATTGTTTGTAAAGTGTTCAGACCTTGATCGAGGACAAATTGACAAAGCTTCATGGACTGATTTGAAGTATTGGATCGATTTTTGGTTGAATTTGAAGTTTTTGGGCCGAGATCTACAAATTTCGCATGAAAAATGAAGAACTCGCATGTTTCTTGATAGAATTCGCATCGCATAGTGGTTAAGGAAAAACTAAGGAAAGAATTTACATATGGTTACGTGCGAAAAGTGAGAAATTCGCACACTGCAGTATACGAAAAGTGAAGTCCGAAAAATACTAAGGGAGAAATTCGCATCGCGATGGATACGAATTGTGGGAATTCACATCCCATTGTATGCGAAATCTGAGAAATACGCATCCCATTACGTGCGAAATCTGAGGAATTCGCATCTCAAGTCTGAAAATTTTCTAAATCAGTGCAAGATACAAGATGACTTCGAAGGATGCTCTTTCAATTGGTACAGATGTCAAACCACCTGTTTTGTTCAAGGGTGAATATGAGCAATGGAAGGATAGATTTCTGGATTTCATAGACAGACATGACAGTGGAGAATTCATCAAACAATCAATTGATGAGGGTCTGATGAAACCAGTAACTGCTATTGTACCTGATGAGGAAAATCAGAGTTCAGATAGTGAAGATGGTACTGAGGACAGAAGGGTAAATATTAAAGAGATTGTTGTTGATTTCTCAAGCTATACTCCTAAACAAAAGAAGAGATACAAGGCTGACAAACAGGCTAGATCTTTACTTCTTCAGAGTATACTGTTAGGTCCATGAGATCAAATGAATTGATTAAACAATATTGACAAGGATTATTGGGGATTGAATATGTAGTTTTATTGAACACAAATCTAAACTACACTACAGAGAGCAAGGATTCGTATGGGCTACATGATTACAATGAAAAGTTACTTACTAAACTAACTATCAGACTCTATTTATACTCCCAATACCCTTGTACACATTAAGCCCAAACCCAAGTACAAGGCCCAATAACAAATACAAATAGATTACTTTACTAAACTTCTAAAATAGAACATTTATGTTCTAACATTCTCCCCCTAAATTTTGTAAAGTAATCATTCTCTTTTCAGCTCAGCTTCAGCTCCTCTCCCCCTTGATTTCTTTAGAAAACTTAGTGTTGCATAAACTTCAAAGCTCCTCTAGCTCTCCCTTGAAAGTAGCTCTTATCCTTGAAGTTTCAACTATAATATCAGATCTGATGTAGACCATAACCTCCACTTAGTGCACATAAAGACAACTTTTGACTCTTGTAAACCCAACACATTCCGTACGCCCACAAGAATGATATGTGTTGAATTATGGAATGACAACCAAGTGCATCTTCAGTGTATAACATCTGATCTGTCTTTGAACCTCGAGTTGAAATAAGAATTCAACTTAAGAACTTAATTTGATCAGCTTACAGGAGGTAGCAACTGGTAGCAACACTACAAGGTAAGGGTTAGAAAGCAACTACTGTTCAACAACTGATGAAAGACGCTCATTTTCTAACTGTTTTTCAGAACACTGAACAATCAAACCCATAACTCCTTTCTCACGGATCAGCTGGATGATTATAAGCACTCAGAATTCTGAAACACAACTCAAGAATCAGAACAATGATTGCAGTCGCTCACACTACTGATTGATCAGGTCAAAAGAATGATAAAGAGCACTCAACGGTCTAACAACAAAAGAAGCTTTCCAGACTGATGATTGCAGATACTCAGGCAACTAAGTCAATCTAATCAGAGACTAAATCCTTAAATCCAGTATCTGAAAATCTTGACATACATGTGCACTCGTGAAAATTAGATCAGTTGCTAAGAATATGTGACCAACATATGATAAGAGTGATGTCACATATGCATTACGTGTAAAAAGCTCGAGAACAGGGCAAACTTGTAGCAAAATGGGTTCAGAACAGTCATAATTCGCATAAAATCACAAACTTTTCGCATAACATCAACAATTCACAGATCACTATTCAAGTGGAGCACAATTCGCATGAGGCTTAGCCGAACACCTCAGAATTCGCATAGGCCTGCGTGTGAATTCTAGCTTCTCGTACGCGCCTATGTGCGAAATCCTCACTTCTCGCATATCTCTCTTAAGCGAATTCTTCCTTTTCGCATCACTCACACATGCGAATTCATTACTTCTCGCATACGACTCCATGCGAATTCTAAACTTAGAATTTTTCTTTAACCACATAGAATTCGTATCAACATTTCGCATAAGACTAGCATGCGAATTTTGCACTTTTCGCATCCATCTGCCATGTGAAATCTATACTTGAAAATTTTCATCTTCAAAGTCCTTCAACGTGCGAATTCCATCATGCGAATTATTCGGTGCGAGTTCTTTCAAACCATGCGAGTTATTTGAGTATCATACGAATTATGTGGATCTCGATTGTTTTTCCAGATTTTATTCGAATTCATCTTCAATACTACGAATTTTGAGTTGAAACTTTGTGAGGAGGTTCGAAAACAGCAATGGAGCACAATTGTTGTTGATGATCTAGTCCAAAAACATCTCTAAGGCACACTTTGATCTCAACACAGTGGAATATGTTTTCGAACATAAAAATCTCAAAAATCGATCTAATTAGCCAAAATTTGATGAAATTACACAAAGTAATTGATTCTATAATGTTCGACTTTATCCACAGAATCAATTTGGCAATAAAGTTCATCCAATTTAACATCAAATTTAAGAATTCGAAAAATCCACAGCGACTGTTCCATCAAATCAATCTGATCTCGATCGTACGTAGAAAGATTTCTATGTTAGGCTCTGATACCACTTGTTAGGTCCATGAGATCAAATGAATTGATTAAACAAGATTGACAAGGATCATTGGGGATTGAATATGTAGTTTTATTGAAAACAAATCTAAACTACACTACAGAGAGCAAGGATTCGTATGGGATACATGATTACAATGAAAAGTTACTTACTAAACTAACTATCATACTCTATTTATACTCCCAATACCCTTGTACACATTAAGCCCAAACCCAAGTACAAGGCCCAATAACAAATACGAATAGATTACTTTACTAAACTTATAAAATAGAACATTTATGTTCTAACATATACTAAATGCGATCTACATAAAGATTGACAACTACAAAGCAACGGCTAAGAAAATGTGGGATCAGTTAGAGAAGATGATGATGTGATCTAAAGTTGGTAATAAGATGAAAGTAGTAAACTGCATCAATAATTATGAAGAATTCAAAGCCAAATCTGGTGAAAGTTTAGATGACACATATGAAAGATTTGTTTCTCTACTAAATGAGCTGGCAAAGAACAAGCTGAAAAAGAAATAGATTAAGAATAATGTCAAGTTTCTCAGTGTCTTACAGCCAGAGTGGAAGAAGCATACAAGAAGAATGAAACAAATGAAAGATCTGAGTGAGATCCCTTTACATGAAGTTTATGAAACACTTCGTCAGAATGAGGAGGAGGTAGAAGAGGAAAGAGATGAGAAAAAGAAGAATGAGAAGAAAGTTGATGATCATGTTGCTTTGGTTGTTGATAGGAAGAAAGAGAAAGAAAAGAAAGATAAGAAGAAGAAAAAGAAGATTGTGGTTTCTAGTTCTAGTGATTCTGACAGTAATGAATCAGACTCTGATGATGGAGAGAACCTTAAGCAAGCCATGATTTTGCTTACCCGAGCATTTCAAAAGAAATTTTACAAGAAGCCAGGTTCCAACAGTCAAAGATACTCTTCAGGATCAAGGAACTATGAACACAAGGAAAGAGTGGAAGGAAGAAGGTTTGATGATAGAAGGTCTGAAGGAAAGGAAACCGGAAGAAAAGAGGTATGTTAATCAGTATGGTGAGAAGAAAACTAAGGAGCCAGTCAAGTGCTACAATTGTAGTAAGATAGGCCATTTTGCTAAGGATTGCCGGAAGCCTACAGTTAGAAATTCTGAGTACTATAAGAATAAGATGCCTCTAGCCAAGTAAAAAGAGGCAGGCAAAGCACTGATGGCAGAAGATGATTTCTGGTTGGATCATTCAGATTATGAGAGGACAAAGAAGAGACTGCTCACATGTGCTTAATGGGAAAGGAAGTCAAGTATGATGAATCTGATGAGGAAACTTCCGAAGAGGTAAATAACTTTTCTGAATCTGATTTTTTAATGAAAATGGAAACCATGATGATGGAACTTCAAGACCTACAAGCTAAGCTTAAAAAAGGAGAAAATTAGACTTGCGAAAAAGCGTCAAATAATTTTTAATCTCTACAAGGAAATTGTTGGGGAACAAAAACTTGACTGACTCTTTGAACAAATCTGCTACTCATTTTGAAAAACAAAAAGCATGTCTTGAAACTCAAATTTCTGAAACAATTTCTAAGTTCAACAAGTGTGAACTTGAGAAACAAGAGTTTGTTGTGCAATATAATAATTTGAAGTTTGAAAACAAATCTTTGCTTAAAAAGATTAATGGTTTGGAAGCTGATTTATACTAGAGGTCAAACTGATCAAACATTTTATCTAAACAAACCAAAGGAAGTAACAGACTTCAAAGATAATTGGGGTATTGGTTATGATAACCCACATTTTCTGAAGAAAGCTATTCGAAAGCAGCCCACTTTATATAATTTTGATTTCTTACAAGTGGTTGATAAATGTCCTCATTTGAAACCCAAATTTGTTACAAAATCATCTGATGCAGTTGAAGCTAAGGAAGATGAAAACAGGAAGAAAACAACAAAAATGCAACTACCATTTTACTATAACAAGCTGAATGATAGTTATCTAACTGAACAACCTAAATTTCTTTCAAAATGATTATTTTCAAAGCTATTTTACTGAGGAAATGGAGGCTAAACCTATTGAAGCTAAAATTTATGTACCTCCACTCATCTTAGAAAGTAAAATTTTTGAGCTTGAGAATACCTTAGTGGATGAGCGGATTTTGGCTGATTTAGAAAATATTGTGTTTTCCACTATGCTTTTTAATACAGATTTAAAATCTTCTAAAGTGTCTACCTATGATGATGATGATGTAAACTTATTTAAGGATGAAACTGATTTTTTGAATTCCGATGGTTATTTTGATGAAAGTGTTGACATGTTTGATTTCAATGCCAAACTACCAGATCATTCTGATTTTGTTATCAATACTGATGCTTTACCTATTGTATTTGAAAAAGGTGAGACATCAACTAAGGTTGATAAATCAGTTCCTGTGAGTACTTATTATGCTAAACATAAGAAGCAAAAGAAAAGACACTCACAGAAATGGACCATCACGAGTAAGCATAAGAAAACTCAAAATCTTAAATCTTATGGTTCTTACAAATCTAAATCTTCTGTTTCAGATTTGAAAAGTAAAAGGTCTGAGACAAAGTTTGCATGACAACCAAAAAGGAAGTTTGAACTACTACTAGTTTGTCTGATGTAGTTGATCATATTGCTTCTCATAAAACAAAACTTGTAACTTCTTACAAGACTTATTCAATAAAGCAATTGATCCAATTATCTCGTTCCACTAGTCAATATTCTACATATGGTCGAAATGATTTTGTTACTCAACAATATTTTGATAGTTGGTTTGGATCATATCATGTTTATTCTTCTAATGATTTTCAAAAACAAAGAGGACCCAAATTCAAATGGGTGCCAAAATCTTATGCTAACATGAAAGGACCCATCTATAAATGGGTACCTAAACCTGTTGTTGTATGATTTCTCATGTGCAGACCCGTCATATGTGGTACTTAGATTCAGGTTGTTCCAAGCATATGACATGGTAGAAAGATATTTTATCTAATTATATAGAGAAATTTTGCGGCAATATAAGATTTGGAAATGACCAGCTTTTACCAATCTTGGGATATGGATATGTTGTGCAAGAGAATGTAACGATAAAGAAGGTGAGTTATGTTGAAGGATTAGGACACAATCTTTTCAGCAATGGTCAGTTTTGAGACAAGGACTTAGAGGTAAATTAATGTTGTGTGAGAACTGAAGATAGAAAAGAACTCTTGGTTGGCACGAGAAAGTCAATCATCTACACAATCAATCTATCTAATGTAAAGCCAGACAATGTTGTTTGTCTACTGTCGAAGGCCTCTATGTAACATAGCTGATTATGGCATAGACGGATATCTCACCTTAACTTCAGATACATTAACAAGTTGGTGACTGGGAATTTGGTTAAAGGACTTCCAGAGCTTAAGTATGAAAAATGACATATGTGTGACGCGTGTGAGAAAGGAAAAATGAATAGATCTTCACATAAGCCTAAGCCTGAACCTAGTACGAGTGCTCCTTTAGAGTTATTGCATATGTTGGTGATTTTAGTGAAAGCATCGGTTCATTTTGTGTAGTTGGATTCACAAGATAAAAATGGGGTTTGTAGCTAAGTTATAACTCGAGTTAGGAGGTGCGGAGTGCACACTCGTATAAGCTAACTACGACCCGGGATAGTTGGACGGTCGTTTGGTGGTTTATCAGTTTGTAACTGAAACAGTGGCCCGGGCGGGTTGTGTTGCGGGTTAAACTGCACGGCTACCCGTGCCGTGCACTGGAATGTGGGTTGAAACTGTGACTCGGGCAGGTTGTGCCGCGGGTTAACCCGCACGGCTACCCATGCCATGTACTGGAACGTGGGTTGAAAACAGTGACCCGGGCGAGTTATAGCGCGGGTTAACTCGTGCGGCTACCCACGCCGCGGTCTGTAAATGATATCCTTTGAGATATCATAGTTTTGTAACCTACAAATCAAATTTTGTAACCTACAAATCATTATGTAACTTACAAATCATTTTGTAACCTCCCACCATTATGTCCAACAATCAATACCATTAATTGGGAAATTATTATCGGTTTTAATATAGCGTCGGTTACGATTCTCGAGGTGTTTAAATAGGATCGATTTCTGCCAAAATCAATACCGGTGAATTTGAGATTATCCTCGAGTGAATTTCGTGATACCCAGGCAGAATAGGGTCAAAATATCACTTAAGGAAAGCGAGCTCTCACGCGATCTCACATTATTATCCGAGTTTTGATCACTCCTTCTCCCTCTGTCTCAATTTTTCTGCACACACTCCCCAATAATCTTAAGTGATATTCCTCATCGTGTGAGAGATGGAGTGTGATCAGTCCGTGAGATAAATGATGACCAAGTTCACCAAGCTTGAAAAATTCGAAGGTGTCAACTTTCGAAGATGGTAGAAGAAGATGCATTTCCTGTTGACGACATTGAAGGTAGTGTACATGCTAAGCACTCCTATGTCGGAGGTGATGAAAGACGAGATGTTGGAGATGACCCGACATCGCGGAAAGTGGGAGAACGACGACTACATCTGTCATGGCCACATCTTAAACGGTATGTGTGACTCCCTCTTTGACATTTATCAAAACATCGAATCTACCAAAGAGCTATGTGACTCTCTTGAGTCCGAATACATGGCAGAGGATGCTTCTAGTAAAAAGTTCCTCGTTAGTAATTTCAATAATTACAAAATGGTGGACTCAAGGCCTGTGATGGAGCAATATAATGAGCTCCTTCGCATTTTAGGCCAATATGCTCAACACAATATGAAGATGGACGAATCCATCTCTGTATCGGGCATAATTGATAAATTGCCCCCCTCTTGGAAAGATTTCAAACACATGTTGAAACACAAGAAGGAAGAGTTGTCTTTTGTACAACTCAGTAGTCACTTGCGCATAGAAGAATCTCTTCGGGCGCAAGAGACTGAGAAACCTAAGATAAAAGAGGTTTATGTTCCTTCGGTGAACATGGTTGAAGAGGGAAAGTCCAACAACTTCAAGGGAAAACGCAAATTCAATGACGCCAAGAAAGGGCCCAACAAAAAGGTTAAATTAACCTGTTGGACCTGTGGGATGACCGGCCATCTTAAGCGGGATTGTCGGGTTGTCAAGAACAAGAATGGAGCAAGCACAAGTGGTGGTGGGAAAGGATCCAAGGATCAACACCCACGGCAAGGTCAGTTTATTGACTTTGGTTTTAATTCACATTTGAATTATATGCCACTAATATCCGAATCATTTTATGTGCAGGATGATGATGATGCTTGGTGGATTGACACGGGTGCCTCGAGTCATGTGTGCAAGGATCGACGTTGGTTCACCTCTTTGGAACCGGTTGAAGACGGATCCGTGCTACACATGGGGAACGAGTCAAATGCTCCCATTCTTGGACGCAACTTAGTTAGGCTAGAGTTTAGTTCTAGCAAAATAATTGAACTTATTGACGTTTTGTTTGTACCACAAATTCGAAAGAATTTGGTTTTCGGTAGTATCTTGAATAAGTTAGGATATAGGCAAGTTTTTTAGACCGGAAAGTTTACCTTGTCAAAAGGTGGCACTTTTGTAGGATTTGGCTATTTGATGAATGACATGTTTATGTTGAGTTTAAATAAAACGAATTTTATTTCAGATTATGTTTATATTGCAAATGTGAATTGTTTTGATTCTATTTTTTGGCATGCAAGACTTGGTCATGTTAATTTTAAAAGTATGGTTGAAATGTCAAAAGACGGTCATATTCCGACTTTTGACGTTAAAACCGAAAAATGTAAAACTTGCATGTTGACAAAGATCACTAGACAACCTTTTCCTAATGTGAAAAGGTATTCGTCGGTGCTTGAATTAATTCATAGTGATCTTTGTGATTTGCATTCAACTCCGTCTTTTGGTAATAAAAAGTATGTGGTTACTTTTATTGACGACACTTCACTTTTTTGCTATATTTATTTGTTACACTCAAAAGATGAAGCGTTGGATAAATTTAAAATTTATAAAACGGAAGTTGAAAAGCAAATTAATAGTTTTATTAAATGTCTACGCACCGATCGTGGTGGAGAATTTTACAACCCCATGTATTTCCAATCCGTAGGAATTATCCATGAGACTACAACGCCTTATACACCACAACAAAATGGTGTGGCAGAACGGAAAATTAGAGTTCTCAAAGAAATGGTGAACTCTATGTTGTACTACTCGGGATTGAGTGATAGATTTTGGGGCAAAGCCATGTTAACGACTTGTTATTTATTAAATCGAGTTCCCAATAACAGGAACAAGATTACCCCGTATGAACTTTGGTTCAAGAAACGACCTAACTTGAATTATATTCGAGTTTGGGGTTGTCGGGCGGTTGTTTGACTACCCGAACCCAAAAGGAAAACTTTGGGTGAGAAATGTATTGATTGCATCTTTGTTGGATATGCCAAGCATTCCAAGGCCTATAGGTTATATGTTATTGAACCTAATGATTCTATAGCGATTCACACAGTTATAGAATCGAGAGATGCATTATTTGATGAGACTAGATTCTCTTCACTACCTAGGCTGAAGGACATAGTTCCAAGTACTAGTGGAACTAGTGAGGTTGAAGAACAAGAAATTGTTCAAACCGAATCTCCGATGCTTCGAAGGAGCAAAAGAGGAAGGATTGAAAAATCCATTGGTCCCGATTTTCAAGTATACTTGGTAGAAGGATCAAGAGATGAGATTGGGTCACAATTCTTTTACTGTTATAGTATTGAGGAGGATCCAAAATCATTTGATGAGGCTATGAAGTCTCAAGATGTTGCTTTCTGGAAAGAAGCAATAAGTGATGAGATGGACTCCATCATGGGGAATAATACTTGGGTATTATCGGACTTGCCACCGGGTTGTAAAACTTTGGGATGCAAGTGGATCTTCAAAAGGAAGATGAAAGCCGATGGATCAATTGACAAGTTCAAAGCTCGATTAGTAATCCAAGGCTTTAGGCAACAGGAAGGCATCAATTATTTTGATACATATGCCCCGGTTGCAAGGATCTCCACGATTAGATTGTTGATAGCCTTATGAGCTATCCACAATTTAGTGATTCATCAAATGGATGTCAAAATGGCATTTTTGAATGGTGAATTGGAGGAAGAAGTTTACATGAAACAACCAGAAGGTTTTGTTATGCCCGATATGGAGCATAAGGTATGTAAACTTGTAAAATCATTGTATAGGCTTAAACAAGCACCCAAACAATGGCATCAAAATTTTGATGAGGTTATCTTGTCCAACGGTTTTATGTTAAACCAAGCGGACAAGTGTGTATATAGCAAATTTGACACTTCCGGTAATGGAGTAATAATTTGGTTATACGTTGATGACATGTTGATCTTTGGCACCGACCAAAATCAAGTTGATAAAACTAAAGAGTTTTTGTCATCAAGTTTCTCCATGAAATACATCGAAGAGTCGGAGGTGATCCTTGGAATAAGGATCAAGCCTGAGAACAAAGGGATTGCAATTACACAATCTCATTATATTGAGAAAGTATTAAAGAAATTAAATTTCTTTGATTGTTCTCCGGTGAGTACTCCATATGATCCGAGTGTGAAACTTATGCCCAATTCGGGTGAAGCGGTGTCACAACTCGAGTACTCAAAGGCTATTGGATGCTTGATGTATGCCATGTCAAGCACTAGGCCAGTTATCGCTTTTGCCATAGGCATGTTGAGTAGGTATACTAGTAATCCTAGTACACATCATTGGCAAGCGATAAGACAATATTTAAATACTTGAAGAAAACCATTGATTATGGTTTGTCATATGTCGGGTTTCATTCGGTTTTAGAGGGATATTCGGATGCAAGTTGGATTACCAACTTAGAAGATCACTCTTCTACGAGTGGTTGGGTATACGTGCTTGGGGGAGGTGCCATCTCATGGGATTCCAAGAAGCAAACTTGCATCACGAGTTCGACTATGAAGTCGGAATTTGTGGCATTAGCCGCTGCCGGTAAAGAGACGGAGTGGCTAAGGAATTTAGTCCGTGAAATTCCGTTATGGCCGAAACCAATATCACCCATTTCTATCCGTTGTGATAGTGCGACTACTTTGGATAAAGCATATAGCCAAGTATATAATGGCAAGTCTAGACACTTAGGTGTTAGACATAACATGATTCGTGAGCTAATCACGAATGGGGTGATTTTGGTTGAATTTTTTCGGTCACAACAAAATCTAGCGGACCACATGACGAAGGGGTTAGCTAGGGACTTGGTTCACAAGTCGGTGATAGGGATGTGATTAAAGTCCATTTAAATCTCTAACGGTGAGATACCTAAATCCCTTCTAATACAACGTTAGAAGTTGAATTCAATGGAAAAACTCACTCTAAGGGATTTGAGCACAAGATAATCATCCAAAGATATGTGCTCGGTACTGCAAGTGAGGGAGGTAATTGTTCTTTTGTAAAAGTGCGTGTGCAGGTGCATGATGAAAGGAACTACCTATATGAGTGCGAAGTGTGGCTGCTTCAAGAAGCTTGGACTTAGCTTTGATGCACTCACGAATGGATAAGGACACATGGCCTGTATAGTGTCAAGTTTAAACGTTAGAGAATCTTTTAAATTCATGTGTATGTTATTTTCTGATACTCAAATGGGTTGAAGGGTTCAATCCATAGGACACTCGAATTCTAGAGTATTTGAAATGTGTAATGTACTAAGATGGAAATTCAATCTTTTAGATATTTTCATTTATGCATGAATTTGTTTTGCTATATTAATTTTATTTGTGAATCAAGGATTGCACTAAAATGGGGGAGGAATGTTGGTGATTTTAGTGAAATCATCGTTTTATTTTGTGTAGTTGGATTCACAAGATAATAATGGGGTTTGTATCTAAGTTATAACTTGAGTTAGGAGGTGCGGAGTTGTGTGTCCCTGATTTATGACAAGTTCTTATCAACACAAACAACAACAAAGTTTTACCAACCTGATTGATAAATAAACGCGGATTACAGATTGATGTTTGTGATTTACTCTTTTAAGCTCTCTAAGTTTTACACCGTTGAAAATGTGTTATGTGTGTGTTCTAATATTATCTAACACACCTAATAACTAACATAATATCTAACAAAGATATTATCTAAACTAATATCTAATAAATATCTATTTATAAGATATTCAGAATAAACATAAAATACAATAAACAACTTTGACGATTTATTACAAACTGACTTTAGACTTATATTAAGAGTTGACTTTCCAGCTTTAGCTTTAGATTGCGATCTTCAGATTGGATGATCTTGAATCCAATAAATCTGTGATCTAACAATCTCCCCCTTTGGATCAAGATCATTACTAAAATGATTTAGCAATTCAGTCTTCTCTTTCAGCTCAGAAGACGCAATCTCTTTCTTTTTCTTCAATATGTAATAATATCCAGTTTTAGTTCAGAATGCTTTAGCAAAGTATCTTCAAAGAAAATTTATATCAAATCAGCATGTCTTCAAAATACTTTGATCTCTCGCATTTCTTGGTTAGCTCTTCTCCCATTTCTTCAGAATAATTTGAAGATTTCTCTAAACTTTTGATCTTTCACATTTCTTGGTTGGCTCTTCTCCCCATTTTTGATGAAAAGAGCAACGAATTCATCAAAACATTTAGCAAGAAATGTCTTTCATCAGGAGCTTCTGATCCGTCAATTCAAAAGATATTCATCCAGATCTTTGTAAATCTAGACAAAATAATCGTGTAACACCTGAATCAACAAATGAATCAGTTAATATGCTTGTCAGTAACACTAAGTCACTGTGTGTAACGAATACACATTGGAAATGAGCTTTTTGATGTTCACTCTCCCAGGGCTTCCATTCAATCATCGAAACACCACAAAGGTAATTTCTATAAACGTTATGACAAAGAAACAAATTCCTTGTGTGTTCGTGCAAGTGATAGAAAGAATTAAGCACTTGATGATTGCTTATAAGGCTCAATATTATGTAAACCACTGAGACAACAGTAAGTTAAACACAGACTCAATATGCATGAGTGAAGTGCGAAGGTGGGGCAGACTTCCTTCTTTTCAATATCTAGATTTTCCAAATGAAAATCAGATAGCAAATGTGTTGCTTCCCCTTTGAAAATGAAACGTTTTCCTTTTAAGAAGAAAATGAGTAGCTGGTGGGGTTAATCAAGAGTTGGCATGGGCTAGTTGCCTGTTTCAATAATGTTCACCAAAGAAATGTGAAACACTAGAAATGTGAAACACTAGAAATGTGGCTGCCCGAATCAGAAAGTAGTTGGTGCAGAGTTCTGATATTCTTTTAGCTCTTTTCTCACACCCTCTTTCTTTTAAACATTAAGCTCACTGCTAACCAAACTCTCTTTTTCATTATTGCTCATCACACAACCCACACTCATTTCTTTTAAATTTCCCACACTCAATCACTATGGATTAACCTCTTGGGTAGGAAACATTGGTTAACGTGTATCCGTAGAAGTTGTGTTAAGTCCTAGCACATTGATCCCATGTTTTTCTATGAAGCATATGATGCTCAAAATGGTTTAACTATATCAGTTAAAGTACAAATTATATGTTGAAAACATTTAAAGGCACACTTCCAATTCATGAAATCGTTTTGAGATTCGGGAAGTGGTTTGAACATTTAAGAACATGTTTTCAATGATTGAAAGTTGTTCTTCTTTCAACCATATATGAGATTAAGATAAAGGATTATACCTTTACGTGCGATCTTACATCTCATGAAGCTAAGCTTAAAGTCATAAAGATATGAACATGTAAGCGTCTCTCAAACTGCAAAAGTCTTAAAGTCAAGTCAAAGTAACGTTATTCACATTGAATTAAAAGACAAAAAGCAGTAAAACAATGAAAGTACGAGTTCTGATCTGAAATAATAAAAAGTCATATCCTAACTCCTTTGACTTGTAAAACTCCCCCTAAAATCATGCATCACAAAAATTTTCCATTAAAAAGGTAAATGCAGAAGTTAGTGAGTCTTCTCCTCAAATTAATATTGACCATCTGTCAATTTCTTCTTATACTCCCCCTTGGATCATGAACAGAATATTTGAAGTGCAGATATCATTCAGAAATAAGAATGAAGAAATGATGAAAAAGTATACAATTAGAAAACTTTGATAGGTAACTACTGATTATGTCTTAAGATTTAGCATACCAAGCTTAGAGACAAGAAAGGTGAACCTCTTTTCGTCTAAAGGTTTGGTAAACAAATATGCAAGCTGATAATCAGTTTTTACAAAGAAAAGTTCAATTGTTCCTTTTTCGACATTATCTTTGATAAAATGATACCTGACATCTATGTGTTTGGTCTTGGTGTGCTGAACAGGATTCGCTGTTATCGCGATGGCGCTCTTTAAGTCACAGTAGATTAGGATTTTGTTGAAGTGAAAACCGTAGTCGCGCAGTTGTGTTCTCATCCACAAGACCTGAGAACAGTAGCTAGCAGCAACTACATATTCTGCTTCGGCCGTTGAAGTTGATACACAAAGTTGCTTCTTCGATGCCCAACTTATGAGTTTATCACCGAGGAACTGTATATGACCTGACGTGCTCTTCCTGTCTAGAATACAACTAGCATGATCTACGTCTGTATATGTCGTTAGTTCAAAGGTAGTATCTTTAGGATACCACAGACCAAGATCTGCAGTCCCCTTCAGATACCTAAAAATGCGCTTAACTGCAGACAAATGGGATTCTTTGGGATTGGCCTGATATCTAGCACATAAGCATATAGAGAACATTATATCTGGCCTACTAGAAGTAAGATACATCAAAGGACCTATCATCCCTCTGTAAGTCCTAACATCAACAGCCTTTCCAGAAGGATCGGTGCCAATCTTAGTACCTGGTGCCATTGGGGTACCAATCGGTTTAGAATTTTCCATTTTGAACTTCCGAAGAATATCAAGAATGTATTTTGATTGATTGATAAAAATCCCCGATGAAAATTGTTTGACTTGTAATCCGAGAAAGAAATTCATCTCTCCCATCATATTCATCTGAAATCTTGACACCATAAGGTTTGAAAAATTCTTACAGTACTTAGGATTTGTAGAGCCAAAAATAATATCATCCACACAGATTTGTATAAGAATGATATCGGCTTTCTCCTTTTCAATAAACAAAGTGGTGTCTACCGTACCTTTTGTAAAACCAGACTTGACTAAAAATTGAGATAGGACATCATACCAGGCGCAAGGATCTTGTTTCAGTCCATAGAGTGTTTTGTCGAGAATGTAGACATGATTCGGTTTCTCTTGATTGACAAAGCCTTCTGGCTGCGAGACGTAGACTTCTTCCTTTAGAATGCCATTCAGAAAGGCGGTCTTCACGTCCATTTGAAAGACAGTGAAGTTCTTGTGAGCTGCGTAGGCCAAAAACATTTGAATTGCCTCTAAACGCGCCACAAGAGCATAAGTCTCGTCGTAGTCTATTCCTTCCTCTTGCCTGTATCTCTTGGCAACAAGTCTTGCTTTGTTTCTGATAACGGTACCATCTTCATCTTTCTTGATTTTGAAAACCCATTTCGTACCTATAATGGTTTTACCTTGAGGTTTGGGTTGAACTGATTCAACTCTTCTTGCATTGCAGTCACCCAGTCTGAATCGGCAAGAGCCTCGGATATGCGAGATGGATCGATCTTTCTCATAAAGGATTCATGCATACACATATTCATTGAAACTGACCTAGTTTGCACCGGTTTGGTTGGATCACCAATGATCTGGCTTATCGGGTGCTCTTTGGTCCATTTATGTTCATGAGGGAGTGGATTATATGAATATATATCAATATTATCATCTAAGAATCCACTGGTACCTTCTTCAGGTTGTCCAGGAGGAATGATGATTGCAGTTGAAGTAGTAGGTGCAGAAGGCTCAGCAGGTACAACTTGGTCCATCTGTAGATCAGTCTGTACAGAACATCCTACTGATACAACAACTTCTGTCTCTTCATTATTTGTCACAACTTCAACTGTTGGAGTCGGCATTTGAACTGGAATTTCTTGCTGAATCGGGGAGTTGGATTCAATAGAGATATGTGAACTGGTTGGATGAGTAGTCGTTGAGTCTTCCATCCTGTCAACCACAACAGATTTCTTCACATTAGATCACAGAAATTCATCATAAAACAATTCAAATAATAAATCTAAATCAGATAAATGATTAGTAGACGTTGATGCTTCATTTGATTTGATCGCTTGAGACGTAGGTTCTGGACTGTTTTGCCCAGAAGCTAGTACTCCAGTTATCACGGGTTCTGAACTGTGTTGTTCAGAAGCCATTTCTTCATCAAATGTGACGTTTACGCTTTCAACAACTGTTTTTGACTTCTTCAGATATACACGGAATGCAGTAGATGTAGAGGAATAACCAATGAAGATGCCTTTGTCCGCCTTGGCACTGAACTTGTTCAGACTCTCTCTATCGTTTAGAATATAACACTTACACCCAAATATATGGAAATATTTGATTGTCGGTGTTCGGTTGTTGATTAACGCATAAGGAGTCTTCTTGAATCTGCGGTGTATCATGGATCGATTCTGAGTGTAGCACGCAGTCGATACAGCTTTAGCCCACAGAAATAGAGGTAAGTCAGATTGACTTAGCATAGTACGAGCAGCCTCGACTAGCGTACGATTTCTTCTTTCGACCACTCCATTCTGTTGAGGCGTACGAGCAGCAGAGTATTGATGTGATATCCCGACCGATTCGAGATATTCTTGAACTGTTTTGTTCTTGAACTATGTGCCATTGTCCGTTCTTAGAAGCTTGACCGGTTTCTGCAGATTTACCTGGGTCGTCTTCAGGAATGTAATAAGAACATCAGGTTTCGCATCTTTTGAATGTAGAACTTTGACCCAAGTGTATCGCGAGTAATCGTCCACGATAACTAGTATGTACTTCTTTCCGCCTAGACTTTGCGTTCGCATCGGACCGCATAAGTCCATATGCAACAACTCTAACGGAGAGCTTGTACTCGGTTCAGGCTTTGGTTTATGTGGAGCTCTCTTCATCTTTCCCTTTTCACATGCTGCACACAGGTGTTCTTTTTCATACTTCAGCTCTGGAAGTCCTTTAACTAGCTTTTCACTGACCAGATTGTTTATGTACCTAAAGTTGAGGTGAGAGAGTCATCGATGACATAGCCAGCTTTGCTGCATCGAGGCTTTAGAGAGTAGACATACCTGCTTTTCAGTCTGAACGTTTGACAAACTAATTGTGTAGAGGTCGGACTTTCGAGTGCCGACCAAGAGTTCCTTGCCTTCTTCAGTGCGAACAGAACACCTCTTGGCCTTGAAATTTACCTCTAAGCCTTTGTCACAGAACTGGCCTATACTGAAAAGGTTGTGTCTTAAGCCTTCAACATAGCTCACCTTCTTAATCGTGACTTTGCCGTGTACCATATCACCATATCCCAGAATTGGTGAAAACTGATCATTACCAAATTTAACTGTTCCGCAGTATTTCTCTGTAAAGTTGGTCAACATACCTTTCTGCCCGGTCATATGCTTGGAACACCCGCTATCCAAGTACCACATATGACAGGTCTGCACAAGAGAAATTACGAAACAAGAGATTTAGGTACCCACTTATAAATGGGACCTAAGGTGTTAGTACATGATTTTGATTTTGGCACCCATTGAAATTTGGGTCCTCTTTGCTTTTGAGAATCAAATGAAGAATTAGAATGATAAGAGGGAACATGATATGTGCCAAACCAAACATCAGAATCTTGACAAGAAGCATAAACATGTTTATCATAATATGAAGACTTTCTAGCAGATAAAGATAACTGGAATAATTGCTTCATAGAGTATTTCTTGCGAGAAACGACAAGTTTTGGTTTCAAAATAGCAACATCAACAATCAAAACATCTTTACTAGGCGTAGTCTTATTACAATCAACACTAGAAAAAGATTTATCAGTCTCGTCAATCTCCTGTTTTGGTTGCCATTGAGATTTAACTCCTAGACCTTTCTTGCTCAGATCTGAAACATTTGAAACTTTTGAGTCAGATTTTTGAGAAACAGACGAATGCTTCTTCTTTGGCTTACCAGTAGTGATTGGTTTATGTGAATGCTGAGATTTATTCTTCTTACCTTTAGCATTCTTAGATTTCACAAAAACTGTTTCATCAACTTTCGTTGATGATTTACCTTTCTCAAACATACTGGATAATCCAAAGGAATTCACAACAAAAGACGAATGGTTAGGAAGTTTGGCACTAAAATCAAATTGATCAAAACAATCATCTAAAATACCATCAGAGTTTAAAAAATCATACCCTTCATCAAGTAGACCAAACATATCTTTAGATTTTGAAGCCTTGGTTGATTTAGAAAGAACAAAATACTTAAGCACAGTTGAAAACACATTTTGTTCAACTTCAATCAAAAGTCTTTCATCTGCTAAAGATTCCTCAAGTTCAGAAATTATACTTTTCAAAATGAGAGGAGGGACGTAAAGTTTACCTTTAATAAGCTTCGCCTCCATTTCTTTTACAGAATAACTCTCAAAGAAATCATTTGAAAGAGATTTTGATTGAACAAAATCATAACTTTGATTCAACTTCCCATAAAGAAATGGAAGTTGAAATTTGGATTTGATCTTTCATTTTTCGGTTTCCTTGGCTTCATCCTCTTTAGACAGTCCAGTCCAGAAAACTTTAAGGCCAGGGTATCGTTGAGAGAGTCTTAAAAATGTAAAATCATAAAGTGCAGGCACTTCAGATATACCGTTTTTAAGGTAATGAGGATTCTCATAACCCAGTCCCCAATTCTCTCTATTCTCTTTTGGTTTGTTTAGATGAATGGTTTGTTCAGTTTGACCCAGTGAGTATAACTTCTCTTCCAATGCTTTTAATTTTGCATGTAAAGAAATGTTTTCTTTGGAACACGAAGAATACATTTTCGTAAGCTCTTTGAAATCAAACACACTCTTTCTCAATTTAGTCTTTGTTTCAACAACCTCTTTAAGAATTATGGTCTGTTTTTTTGCGCTGGTGTCAATGTTTTTATGTAAAGTCTGAACCAATACTTTCTTTTCAGCAATATTCTCGCTAAGTTTCTGTATTGATTGGTTTTGTTCATGAATAACACCCTTTTCACGCTTAAGCTTCGACTCTAACTCTTCAAGTTTAGTCAACATGGCATGCATTTGATTTAAGAAATCTGATTGAGTTAAATCACATACCTCATTTTCCTCATCATCGGAATCAGCTTCAACTTCTGTTTCCTGCTTGCCCATTAAGCACATGTGTGCTGTCTCGTCCTTCTCTTCATTCTCATCTTCCTGGTCTGAATGATCTAGCCAGTACTCATCTTCTGCCATCAATGCCTTTCCAGCCTCCTTTTGCTTGGCTAGAAGCATTTTATTCTTGTAGTAGTCTGAGTTTCTGACTTTGGGTCTTCGGCAGTCTTTGGCAAAATGTCCAAGTCTACCATAGTTGTAGCACTTTGGAGGTTCTGACTGACTAGTTTCTTCAGCTTTATACCTTCTTTCTTCCGGCCTTCTTTCCTCTACTCTTTTACCTTCAACTCTCTCCTTATGAACATAGTTGCTTGGACCAGAAGAATACCTCTGACTGTTTGAGCTTGGCTTTTTGTAGAACTTTCTTTGAAAAGCCTTAGTCAACATAAGCATTGCCTGCTTCAGTTTTTCATGGTCATCCGAGTCAGAGTTTGCTTCACTTTCAATTTCTTCTGATTCAGACACAATCATCTTGTTCTTCTTCTTTTTCACAACAAGAGCAATTGAGTCAGCACTTGTCTTTTCAACCTGTTTCTTTTCATCCATGATTTCATCCACCTCTTCTTCATTCTGTTTGAGGTTTTCATACACCTCATGAAGTGGAATCTCGTTTAGATCCTTGATTTGCTTCATTTGTCTGGAAAACCTCTTCCATTCAGGCTGGAGAATGCTTAGGAATTTGACATTCAACTCTATTTGCGATTTGTTGACCTTGTTCTTGCTTAGATCATTTAGCAAGTTCACAAATCTGTCGTATGTTACTGCTAGTGACTCTCCAACTCTGCCTTTGAATTCTTCATAGTTGTTTAGGCAGTTGGATATCTTCAGCTGGTTTCCAACTTTTGAACCTAGCATCATTTTCTCTAGCTGATCCCACATCTCTTTGCCAGAGGCCTTGTAGCTGTCTATCTTCACATATATTTCATTTGGAATGCCTTGAAGAATGTAAGACTTTGCTAATCTATCACCTCTTGCTCTCTTTAGGTTATCACCATTGAGCTCATCATACCTAAGTGGATAATCTATCTCCTGAGTACCCTCCATACGAGTCTTCATAACAGGTGCCATAATTCCTTCTTCCAAGGATTTCCTGATGAATACTCCTAAATCATGTCTTTCAATGAAGTCCATGAACCGATCTTTCCACTTCTCATACTCTCCCCTTAAGAGTACTGGTGGCTTTGTGTCAGTTCCGATAGCTAGAGCTTCTCTTGATGTCATCCTGATTGAAAAAGACCAAGTCTGGTACTGGCGCAAAAGGCACACTTTGCGCTTAAGGTGGCTGGCGCAAAAGAGTTTTGCGCGAGGTGTAGGTGGCGCAAAAGACAATTTGCGCTAGAAGAGGTTGGCGCAAAAGAGTTTTGCGTGAAGTGAAGGTGGCCCAAAACTTTAGTTAGACTGGAAGATGGAGTTTTGTGCTAGACGTTAGTGGCGCAAACTTGAACTTTGTGCGATAAGCTGATGGCGCAAACTTTGAAGATGGAGATTTGCGCGAGATGGTGATGGCGCAAACCTGAACTTTGCGCTAATCGAAGCTGGCGCGAAGGACACTTTGAGCTACAAAGAGCTGGCGCAAAAGTGACTTGCGTGAGATGAGGGTTGGCGCAAACTGAAAGTTGAATCTGGCGTAAACCTTGCTATGAACTGGCGCAAACTTGAACTTTGACCGAGTTCGTCCCTGTAGCTTCGAAAATCGACTATAATCCAGAATAAACCTATCTAGACTTCGATTAGCAGTTCCAAATTTTAACAAATTGACCACTAACACTTCTAGAACAGATTACAAGCTTTTGATTTAAAAAATAAACTCTTTTCGAAGATTTGATCTATGGAACAGTGTCGATGAACTCGTGAACAGTTTTGCAACAAAATCACAAAATTTGAATCGATTTAAGATCTATACTGATATTAAACAACACCAACTCGATATAGACCACAAATCGATCACAACTTGATCGATTTCAACTCCAATAAACCACTAAAACTCAAAAAATGATTTTGAAATGAAGAACACAGCGTCGATGTTTTTAAAACTTGATTTGAATCTGGTTTAGGCTCTGATACCAATTGTGTGTCCCTGATTTATGACAAGTTCTTGTCAACACAAATAACAACAAAGATTTACCAACCTGATTGATAAATAAACGCGGATTACAGATTGATGTTTGTGATTTACTCTTTTAATAATAACTAACACACCTAATAACTAACATAATATCTAACAAAGATATTATCTAAACTAATATCTAATAAATATCTATTTATAAGATATTTAGAATAAACATAAAATACAATAAACAACTTTGACGATTTATTACAAACTGACTTTAGACTTATATTAAGAGTTGACTTTCCAGCTTTAGCTTCAGATTGCGATATCCAGATTAGATGATATTGAATCCAATAAATCTTTGATCTAACAGGAGTGCACACTCGTGTAAGCTAACTATGACCTGGGATAGTTGGACGGTCGTTTGGTGGTTTATCAGTTTGTAACTGAATCAGTGGCCCGGGCGGGTTCGCGAGTTAAACCGTGCGGCTACCTGGGCCGTGCACTGGAATGTGGGTTGAAACAGTTACTTAGGCGGGTTGTGCCACGGGTTAACTCGCACGGCTACCCACGCCGTGCACTGGAACGTGGGTTGAAAACAGTGACCCGAGCGGGTTATGCCGCGGGTTAACCCGTGCGGCTACCCGCGCCGCGGTCTGTAACTGATATTCTTTGAGATATCATAGTTTTGTAACATACAAATCTGTTAGGTCCATGAGATCAAATAAATTGATTAAACAAGACTGACAAGGGTTATTGGGGATTGAACCTGTAGTTTTATTGAACACAAATCTAAACTACACTACAGAGAGCAAAGATTCGTATGTGTTGCATGATTACAATGAAAAGTTACTTACTAAACTAACTATCAGACTCTATTTATACTCCCAATACCCTTGTACACATTAAGCCCAAACCCAAGTACAAGGCCCAATAACAAATACAAATATATTACTTTACTAAACTTCTAAAATAGAACATTTATGTTCTAACATTCTCCCCCTAAGTTTCGCGAAGTAATTATTCTCTTTTTAGCTCATCTTCAGCTTCTCTCCCCCTTGATTTCTTTAGAAAACTTAGTGTTGCATAAACTTAAAAGCTCCTCTAGCTCCCCCTTGAAAGTAGCTCTTATCCTTGAATTTTCAACTATAATATCAGATCTGATGTAGACCATAACCTCCACTTAGTGCACATAAAGGCAACTTTTGACTCTTGTAAACCCAACACATTCCGTACGCCCACAAGAATGATATGTGTTGAATTATGGAATGACAGCCAAGTGCATCTTCAGTGTATAACATCTGATCTGTCTTTGAACCTCGAGTTGAAATAAGAATTCAACTTAAGAACTTAATTTGATCAGCTTACAGGAGGTAGCAACTGGTAGCAACACTACAAGGCAAGGGTTAGAAAGCAATTACTGTTCAACAACTGATGAAAGACGCTCATTTTCTACCTGCTTTTCAGAACACTGAACAATCAAACCCAGAACTCCTTCACGAATCAGCTAGATGATTATAAGCACTCAGGATTCTGAAACACAACTCAAGCATCAGAACAATGATTGCAGTCGCTCACACTACTGATTGATTAGGTCAAAAAAATGATAAAGAGCACTCAACGGTCTAACAACAAAATAAGCTCTCCATAATGATGATTGCAGATACTCAGGCAACTAAGTCAATCCAATCAGAGACTAAATCTTTAAATCCAGTATCTGAAAATCTTGACATACATGAGCACTAGTGAAAATTAGATCAATTGCTAAGAATATGTAACCAACATATGATAAGAGTGATGTCACATATGCATTATGCGTAAAAAGGTCGTGAACAGGGCAAACTTGTAGCAAAATGGGTTCAGAACAGTCACAATTCGCATAAAATCACAAACTTTTCGCATAACATCAACAATTCGCAGATCATTATTCATGTGGAGCATAATTCGCATGAGGCTTAGCCGAACACCTCAGAATTCGCATAGGCCTGCGTGCGAATTCTAGCTTCTCGCACGCGCCTATGTGCGAAATCCTCACTTCTCGCATATCTCTCTTAAGCGAATTCTTCCTTTTCGCATCACTCACACATGCGAATTCATTACTTCTCGCATACGAATCCATGCGAATTCTAAACTTAGAATTTTTCTTTAACCACATAGAATTCGTATCAACATTTTGCATAACACTAGCATGTGAATTCTGCACTTTTCGCATCTCTCTGCCATGCGAAATCTATACTTGAAAATTTTCATCTTCAAAGTCCTTCAACGTGCGAATTCCATCATGCGAATTCTTCAATATTTTACCATGCGAATTCTTTTGTGCGAGTTCTTTCAAACCATGCGAGTTATTTGAGTATCATACGAATTATGTGGATATCGATTGTTTTTCCAGATTTTATTCGAATTCATCTTCAATACTTCGAATTTTGAGTTGAAACTTTGTGAGCAGGTTCGAAAGCAACAATGGAGCACAATTGTTGTTGATGATCTAGTCCAAAAACATCTCTAAGGCACACTTTGATCTCAACACAGTGGAATATGTTTTCGAACATAAAAATCTCAAAAATCGATCTAATTAGCTCAAATTTGATGAAATTACACAAAGTAATTAATTCTATAATGTTCGACTTTATCCACATAATCAATTTGGCAATAAAGTTCATCCAATTTAACATAAAATTTAAGAACTCGAAAAATCCACAACAACTGTTCCATCAAATCAATCTGATCTCGATCGTACGTAGAAAGATTTCTGCGTTAGGCCCTGATACCACTTGTTAGGTCCATGAGATCAAATGAATTGATTAAACAAGATTGACAAGGATTATTGGGGATTGAATCTGTAGTTTTATTGAACACAAATCTAAACTACACTATAGAGAGCAAGGATTCGTATGGGCTACATGATTACAATGAAAAGTTACTTACTAAACTAACTATCATACTCTATTTATATTCCAAATACCCTTGTACACATTAAGCCCAAACCCAAGTACAAGGCCCAATAACAAATACAAATAGATTACTTTACTAAACTTCTAAAATAAAACATTTATGTTCTAACAAAATCAAATTTTGTAACCTACAAATCATTATGTAACTTACAAATCATTTTGTAACCTCCTACCATTATGTCCAACAATCAATAACATTAATTGGGAAATTATTATCGTTTTTAATATAGCGTCGGTTACGATTCTTGAGGTGTTTAAATAGGATTGATTTCTGCCAGAATCGATACCGTTGAATTTGAGATTATCCTCGAGTGAATTTCGTGATACCCAGGCAGAATAGGGTCGAAATATCACTTAAGGAAAGAGAACTCTCACAGGATCTCACATTCTTATCCGAGTTTTGATTACTCCTTCTCCCTCTGTCTCGATTTTTCTGCACACACTCCCTAATAGCATATGGATCTCTGTGGTCCTAAGAGAACACAAAGCATAAATGGCAAGAAGTACGTTTTAGTGATCGTGGATGATTATTCAAGATACACTTGGATCAAATTTCTAAGATCAAAAGATGAGACGACCGATGTCATCATATCATTTTTGAAGACCATCCAAGTGAACTTGCAGAATACAGTTAAGTTGCTCAGAACTGACAATGGCAGATAATTCAAGAACAAAACATTTGACGATTATCTCGAATCGGTCGGAATAACTAATCAATTTTTTGCTGTGAGAACGCCATAACAGAATGGGGTAGTTGAAAGAAGAAACAAAACGTTAGTAGAGGCTGCACACACGATGCTCAGCCAGTCAGATTTACCCTTATTCTTGTGGGCTGAAGCTGTGTCTACTGCTTATTATACACAAAATCGTTCTATAATCCATCTTCGGTTAGGTAAAATGCCATATGCTTTAATTAATAATAGAATACCTAGCATCAAACATTTTCACATCTTTGGATGCAAGTGCTTTGTACTTAACGACAAGGAAAACCTGAACAAGTTCAGTCCCAAGCCTGAAGAAGGCATCTTCATTGGTTATTCTCAGACATCCGCATCATATAGAGTCTACTTGAAGAGCTCGAAGATTGTTGTGGAGAGCGTACATGTCAAGTTTGATGAAGCAATGGAAATGGCTTCTGAACACAGCAGTTCAGAACCCGTTATAACATGATTTTTAGCTTCTAGACAGATCAGTCCAGAACCTATGGTTAAAGTTTCTAATTTGGATAAAGAATCAACGTCTACATCTCATTTAACAGAATTAGATTTATTGTTTGAATTTTTATATGATGAGTTTATAGGTTCCAAAGTGACTAAACCTGTTGTGATTGACAGATCTGAAGATTCAAGTAATCATCATCCAATCACACCAGATGTCTCTACTGAATCAAATTCCCCGATTCAGACTGAAACTTAAATTCAAATACCTACTCAATCAGTTAAAGTTGCACATGATGATGTTGAGACAAAAGTTATTCATTCAGTTGGGTGCACAATATTGCCTACTCAATAGACATCAAATGTCCAACCAACTGAGACTTCTGCAACAGTTACTTCAACTGAACCCCACCAAGATAAAGATACTGGATATTTAGATAATCAACATGATCAGTCTACATCTAATCTACACCCTCATGTAAACAAGTGGACCAAAGAGCACCTGGTTCATCAAATTATCGGAGATCCATCAAAGCCAGTGCAAACTAGGTCTGCAACAGCAAATGAGTGCATGTTTGATTCCTTTCTGAGCAAGATAAAGCCTACTCGATTATCTAAAGCTCTAGCAGATCCAGATTGGATAATAGCTACGCAAGAAGAGCTCAATCAATTTGAAGCGCTTAAAGTCTAGAGACTCGTGCCACGACCTGAAGGAAAAACTGTAATTGGCATGAAATGGGTATTCAAGAATAAAAAGGATGAGGATGGTATTGTTGTAAGAAACAAAGCAAGACTTGTGGCTAAAGGATATCGACAAGAGGAAGGCATAGATTATGACGAGACATATGCTCCAGTTGCGCGTATAGAGCCAATCAAAATGTTTCTAGCCTATGCTGCAGACAAGCACTTTACTGTCTATCAAATGGACGTGAAAACAACCTTTCTGAATGGCATCTTGAAAGAGGAGGTATACGTCTCACAACCAGAAGGTTTTGTCAATGCTGATAAACCATATCATGTTTATATCGTTTAAAGCAAGCTCCTCGCGCCTGATATGATGTTCTATCCAAGTTTTTAGTCAAGTTAGGCTTCTCGAAAGGTAAAATCGATACCACTCTCTTTATCAAAAAGGTAAAAACTGATATCATTTTAATTCAAATATATATCGATGGCATAATTTTTGGTTCAACTAACCTAAAGTATTGTAAGAACTTTTCTAATTTAATGGTGTCCAGATTTCAAATGAGTATGATGGGAGAGATGAATTTATTTCTCGGATTACAAGTTAGACAATTTTCAATGGGGATTTTCATTAATCAAGCGAAGTAAATTTATGATATTTTGACAAAGTATAAAATAGAAAATTGTACTCCAATTGGTACCCCGATGGCACCAGGAACTAAGATCGGAGCTGATTTTTCAGGAAAAGCTGTTGATCTTAGATCCTATAGAGGAATGATAGGTTCTTTAATGTACTTGACGGCTAGTCGGCCAAATTTCATGTTTTCTACATGCTTATGTGCTAGATATCAAGCTTCGCCCAAAGAATCCCATCTTTCGGTAGTTAAGCGGATATTTAGGTATCTGAAGGGAACTGCAGATCTTGGTTTGTGGTATCCAAAAGATATAGGTTTTGAGCTAATAGCGTATTTGTTAGTGCATTGTTGTATCCAAGATTTAATAAGAAAAGTCAAGGTCATGTAAAGTCAAAGTCAAAGTCTTGTCAAAGATGTTAAAAGTCAACTTTGTATAAATGCCTTTAGTATGAGTGTTTGTGATGTATGTAGTTGTGCATAGTGATATGAGAGTTTAGTATTATGAGTGTTCCTAGTAAGCATTGTAAATTTTGATCATCTTGTTAGATATACGACTTTGGAGCTTTCTCTCTCTACACTCTCTCTCTAGATATTCTTCTTAAACTGTCAAATCTTGATTATCTTGTTTGACTGTTTGAATTGGGAACTTACAATTGGTATCAGAGACTACCCAGAATCATTCAGATGGATTGTTACACTTGATTTTGGATCGATTTTTCAGTTTACGAAGAACACGCACCAGTTTTTTACTGTTTGATAAAATTCGCATTTGATAGTTGATTTTTGGATTTAAAAATGGTTTCATAGTGATTGTGTGTTGTTATAGGAACTTTCTTGTTCACATCTAATCGCGAATTAATCACTAAATCGAATTCAATTTTGAATTTTTGTAGGTTTTCAGTTTTTAAAATGTCGAATTGTGTTTGATCGATTCACTCAAATTTTGTTGTTTTTAATAAAAATCTTGTGTTAGAAAAATGTTTAGGTTGAGATTTCGATCATATCTGTGCATTTTCATGTCTTAATTGCAGGTTTTAAAGATTTTTGATCGAATCCGTGTTCAAGACTGAAGAACACGCAAGATTCAAAAACGCGCAAGAATCAAAGTGAAGAACACGCACGATACTAAACACGCAAGCAAAGAAGAACGCGCACAATGAATATGTTTTGTGATTTCATGTGTTATGCGAGTTCTTGACCGAAACGCGCAAATAGTTCTTTGCGCGAAGTGGAAACGCGCACGAGCCTACTTGCGCGAAGTGACTGCCACAATGATATGTGAGTTCTATTGTTTTGCGAGAATTCATTTTGCGTGAACTTAAAGTGTCGAAAAGTTTCTAAGTATAGAACGCGCACGTAGTTCTTTGCGAGAAACAAAAACGCGCACACTGTTGTTTACGCGAATCGAGAAACACGCACGTAGTGTTATGCGAGAACCTGAAACGCGCATACTATTCTAGATGTCAGAAAAAATTTCTCTAGGGGCGCTGCCCCTTGACCCCACCCGCTAATCGGGTAGCGAGACCCTTGTGTTAAGTATGCGGAGGGGGACATATTTCTCATAGTGATCAAAATTTTCTGATTTTAGTTAACGATCATTTTGAAGTAAATTTTTTTTAGATATCAAGATGTCAAATGTTTTGTCAGGGAGAGACCTTGCCATACTGTACATGCCTGAAATACCTGTCATAGAAGCTGAACGTGATAAACTGAAGATTCAAAATTCAGATCTTCTAAATCAGATTCAGGAGTTTTAATCTAAATTGTTAAACTCTGATAAAACTTCTGTATGTGCTAAATGTACTGATAATTCTCAATCTGATTTTACAGGTATCATTAAGGCAAGAGAGAAAGAGATTAAAGAGAAAGAGAAAGAAATTGGAATGAAAGAAAATATTATAGAGGTTAAAGAGAAAATAATCATGCAAAAAGAGAGAAAGATAACCAATCTTCAAAGCCAACTGAAGACAACTAAACAGAAATCATCAGAACATAAAGATGAATCAGTTGATCTGCAGATCAAGTTTAAAGCTTTTGAAGATAAAATATCTGCACTGGAAGCTAAAAATGTTGATATGATGAGAAGCCTCCAAGCAGATAATGACAAAGCAAATCTGGAGAATGTTTCTACTCAAAAGCTTTCTGATTTTTCAAAGAAAGTTTCTCAAGAGAAAAAGGATTTAGAGTTAAGATGTATAAAACTCTCTAAGCAAGTATCCGAATTTGAAAAGATTTTGATTACTGAAAGGGATATTTTTGCAAAAGAGAAACAAGTTCTTGAAAATAAATTAATTGAACTTCCCAAGCAAATCTCTACATTACAAGACTTACTTGAAAAGGAAAGACAAACCTTTCAAGAGAAGAAAAAGTCTTTTGATTCTGAAAAGAAAAAGTTTGAAAAGAAAAATGCTGGGATTTCCAAAGAAATATCTGAGAAAAACAAGAACCTGGAAAAAGATTTTGAGCAAGAAAGTCAAATCTTTGAATATGAAATATCTAAGCTCACATCCAAAATATTTGTTCTATCATCAGGCATTTTAAAAGAACAGATGGCAAGAACTGATTTGAAAAAGAAGTTTAACACACTTTATGATGAAAGAAACATTTTGTCCGAAAATATTAACCAACTTGAAGTTGCAAATGTTGAATTGTCAGAAAAAATTTCTACTGACGTGATTAATCAGTCACCGTATGACAATTCAATGGAATCAGTTTGTTCTTTCAAAACTGCTTCAAGTTTAATTCAAGAAAATGTTTCAAAAAGGACAAGTGTCAAATCTAAAGTTGTCAAATCAAATCAGATTCGTCCATCTAATCTGTTTTATGATAAAACTGTTGATGGTCCACACTACTAGAAAAAGGGGTATCAGTGACGAAAATCAGTGACGGAAATTTCCGTCACTAATTACCGACGGATTAGCGACTGAATCTATTTAAAAAATAAATAAAAAAGAAAATCCACGTGTCCATCACTAATCCGTCGCTAATTTTTAAATTTTCTTATTTTCTCATGATTGTGTTATATATATGCATGTGTATGTTTTATATATATCCATGGGTCTGTGTTATATGTGTGTGTGTATATATATATGTGTGTGTGTGTGTGTGTATGTATACATGTGTTGTTTGCTAACGCGCGATGGATCTATGTATATTGGTGTATATGTGTATATATGTTGATATGAATGTATAGATAATGTGTGTGTGTGTTGTTTGGTAATCGCATATGATGTATATATGTGTTGTATGCATGTGTACATGTTAATGTATCGATAGTATGTGTGTATGTGTGTTGTTATTGTACCTTAATAAGTCATAAAGTGTTTTATTGTGCTTTAAATTGTTTTATTGGGCCTTAATGGATCTATCGGGCTTTAAAGGGTTCAATCGGGATTTAAATGGTTTCATTGGGCCTTAATAGATCTATTGGGTTTTAAAGGGTTTCATTAGGTCTTAATGGCTCTATCGAGGTTTAAAGGGTTATATTGGGCTTTAAAAGGTTTCATTGGGTCTTAATTGATACATTGGGCTTTAAAGGGTTTCATTGGGCCTTAATGGATCTATCAGACTTTAAAGGGTTCTACTGGGCTTTAAAGGGTTTCATTGGGTCTTAATGGATCTATCGGGTTTAAAGGGTTATATTGGGCTCTAAAAGGTTTCATTAGGTGTTAATGGATATATTGGGCTTTAATTAATTATATTGGACTTTAATCGGTTCTATTGGGCTTTAAAGGTTTTCATTAGGATTTAACCGATCTATAGGGCTTTAAAGGGTTATATTGTGTTTTAAATGGTTTCATCGGGCCTTAATGGTTTTATCGGGCTTTAAAGGGTTTCATTGGGCCTTAATAGAACTATCGGGCTTTAAAGGGTTAAATCAGGCTTTAAAGGGTTTCATTGGAGCTATCGGGCTTTAAAGGGTTTCATTGGGCCCTAATGGACCTATCGGGCTTTAAAGGATTTCATCGGTTCTATTGGCCTTTAATGAGTTTCATTGGTCCTTAATGGATATATCAGACTTTAAAAGGTTCTATTGGAAGCATATAGGAAACCCATAAACCCTATCCCTCGCTTTATAAGAAAATTGATCTAGTGTATCTTATTAGTGTTGATCTAGTGGTTCTCTTCAATTATACAGCTCGACTCGATACATGCATACAAACATGTGTATGTGTTATATGTATCAGTGGGTTTGTGTATGTGTTAGATTTAATTAATTATGTCCAATAATTATGAAAACTAATCTAAATATTTAATATTTATTCACTAATTATGTTAAACAAAAGAAAATCTGTTAAAAAAAGACTAATAAATTTTTTCATATTTCTTAAAGATAATTATAAAATTTTAATATTTCCCTTCTACAATCTCAATTTTTTTAATATTCCCCCTCTTTTACTTTTCCTCCCCGCTTTGTATTTCACCTGATCCCAAATAAACCCTATTTTCAAGATTTCAATTCAGGACTTCTCCATCTTCTCTATCTCAGGTTCGATTTCTGCTCAATGGATCGATTTCTCCATTTGGCCATCGATTTTTGCTCAATGGATCGTCTCTATCTCAGGTTCGATTTTTGTTCCCTTTGTCCTTCGAATAGTTCACGATTAGAACTGATTGCAATCGATTTGGTTATTCGATTTTGTTAGCAATAGTTCACGATTGCAATCGATTTTGTTAGCAATAGTCCACGATTTGAACTGATTGCAATCGATTTCTGTTCCCTTGAATAGTTTGAATAGTTAACGATTTTGTTATTCGATTTTGTTTCTTGTATCCTGTGTTTAATCGATTTTGTTAGCAATAGTTCACGATTTAAACTTATTGCAATCGATTTCTATTCCCTTGAATAGTTCGAATAGTTCACGATTGAACACATTCGATTTTGTTTCTCGTATCCTGTGTTCAACTTGTTAAGTTTTACAATGTTTTAGCTTCGATTTTGATTTCAGTCTCGAATGGTTCACGATTTAGTATATTAGATAAAGCTAACTAAACTGATGAATGTATAATATCCGGTGTGATTTACGTTTATGTTCCCTTTTGGATGTTTATTGGAGATATTTTTCAATCAAGACCCTAATCACATCCGGGAATGAAGATTTTACCACTGGGAAAAGCCAAGTTGGGTATTTGCTTTTGTTAAAGTGGTAGATTTTGGTAGAAAAGAGTAAACGTGATATAGGTTTTGATATATAGATGTGCAGACATCTTGCATTAATTGATTTTAAACGTGGTGCTTGGTTTAGAAAACATAGGAATAAGGAGATTTGGTTAAATTTGCAGCCATGAGTGTAAGTTAATAAACCATTCCTATTCGAATACTTTACTCCTTAATTTAGGTATTTGGTACAATTATGGCATGAAATTAATGGCCTTTTAAGGCCACTAAATTGTTAAAAATGATTTTCCCCATGTATTCGGTAGGTTCAATTTCAATTTAGAGCATTGATTGCAAGTTTGATTGATGTTTAAAGATGCCATGATGTTAGTATATATACAAGTCACAGAGAGGAAAAGGTCACCAGACATAGTTCACAAGGAAAGTTACAATAAGCAGGTAACATGCTCGACCGGACTTACACAAACCGGATGTGCTCGTTCAACTAGACTTACACGAATTGGAGGTGAGTTTCATGTGACTTTAAAACATGGATAAATGCAATAGTATATGATCATGTATTTAAGCTTTGTTTGAGGTACAATATGGTATATATATATATATATATATATATATATATATATAAATACAAGCATGTTAATTGTTGACAGTTTCCAAAACATACTAAATGGTTCATGTTTCACAACATGAGTATGTTATGCATTTGACACGTGTGTGGGGGCAATTAGTAATGACCAGGTTGGAATGCCGGTAGTATCAGGCCGAATTTCATGTTTTTTGGAACTTGATTATTTGCTAAATTATCGTTATTTTTCCCTTGATCATAGAACGACATTAATATGTTTTATTGTAAAAGCACTTAAACTTCTCCAAGTTTGAATTTTTAGAATGGTTGTTTAAGTTTGTTTAAAAAAGAAAAAAAGAATGGTTGTTTATTATTATCACGCGTAATTGAATTTTAAAAAAAGTGTGATCATAACTTGGTTTGATCTTTTCAAACATTTGTTATAGACATCAAGCAATAGTAAATGGGGTTCTTAAACTAGTATGTAGTGTTAACATGAGATGTTTGACTGCTAAAGTGATTCTAATATTCTGCTAAAGTGATTCTGATATTTGACTGCTAAAGTGATTCAGTTTATAGTAGTTAAAGGAACATGTTTGTACAATACAATGACACTTATTTCGGATGTTGCCTAAAGCTTAAAATCACATGTTAAGAGTGTTGATGTGGTTGACCTTGTCTTAACTGCTTACAAAAGTCAGTTGTAGTCATTATTAGCCTATTTCTAATTACAAACACATTTATCTCATATATATCTTCAATTATAAATTCTCATGTAGCAATTGCTATGATCTATTTATGTTTTGTTCAGGCCGATGCCATTGTGTCCAAGCTTCGATCTAGTGATAACCAGGAGAAGGATGCATAACCAACTATTTTAATAGCATCTGATATATATATATGTATATTCTCTCTCAAATTGGTCATGTGAACTACTAGTAGTATAGTCTTCATGAAAACACAACACAGGTTCAAATGAGTGATGAGGATATCCGTTTTGGAGGCACGCCTGTATATCTTTGAGGAGACAATGGTTTGATTCACCCCCTACATAGCTAGTTATTATTTGTATTGGATTTTTTTTGATCTAATAGCATCTTAGAAAATTGAGCTTGTAAATAAAAAAGTATTTACATTTGTATTTGTACATGAAAATGAGTGTATTTAATCAAAATTTGAATTTATGGCAAGTTTTGTATAATAATACATGAAATGTTGTATTTTAATTTATTATTTAAAAAAAAAAAAACCAAAAATCAGTGACGGATTTCCGTCGCTAATAAATTCTGTCGCTAATTTCGTCGCTAATCCGTCGCTAATAAATTCCGTCGCTAATCCGCCGCTAATAAATTCCGTCGCTAATCCGTCGCTAATAAATTCCGTCACTAAATCCGTCGCTAATCCGTCGCTAATCCGTCGCAGGTTTCCGTCGCTAATCCCTCCCTGATAAGCATTACCCACCACATATTAAGCGACGGACTTTCAGCGACGGAATTGACTTTTAGCGACGGATTAGCGACGGAATTTTCCGTCACTAATAGGGTTCTTTTTTGTAGTGCCAGCGATCTTTTATGTTAAATCTCTTGAGAAGAACTTTTCTAAGAAAGGAAAGATGGTCTAGAGAGTGAAAGGTTCTCCCGATGACAAGAAGGACAAATCATCAGCATCCACATCCAAAGCCAAGAAGAACAATGCATCTAAAGGTAAATCTTTTGGTAAACCTGATATGTTTTATTATGCTAATCATTTGATCAGGATTGCTCAAAGGAAAATATGTTGTTCTTACTGTGGAGAGAATGATTTTGTTTAGAGAGAATCTGCTCATAACTGGTACGGAACTTACAAAATTACTTCTAAGAAAAGTATACATAAAAGTGTTAAATCTAATGAGAAGTGGTTTCCTAAATCTAACCAACCAGAAAACAAATACCAGTGGGTACCAAAACCTATCAAATATGTTTTGCAGGTACCACAGGTTTAGGGGGAGCAAGATTGTTGACTTCTAGACAAAATAGTCTAGGACTCGTACCTCAAAGAATTTTGGCTCTTGAATATTTCAGTTCAAGACCATACTTTCATGTTAAAGAGCAATGGTTTCTGATTACAACAGACCAGGACTTGGTCTTAAATGTTAAAGGACTATGACTTCTAAACACATCAGTTTAGGACTCGGTCTTCAATGTTTAAAGACAAGGATATTTTGCAAATATACAGGGGGAGCTTAACTGAATCTAAATCATTTTTATCATGATTTGAGAGGGAGCTTAATTGTAAGTATTTTCTAATCTAGATCTCTGACTGTTTGAAAGAAGAACAACTTTCGAACATGGAAAATGTTTTCTGAAATGTTCAAACCACTTCTGATCCTCAAAAGGTTTCATGAATTTAGAAGTGTGATTTTAAATGTTTTTCATTGTTGAACGTTAAAGTTTAACTGACCGTGTGTTTCCAAAGATCAATACTTGTGTATTATATTGTCTATATACTGTCAAGTATTCATATACACCGGTTCAGTACTTCATTTGATTTTGTTATTACCATGTCTCTAAATGAAACAATTTTCGATGGTAATACCCTCTTTTGATTTCACTATTTTTGAGCATCAATTATCATTTCAATCTTTGTGCGTTCATTGCTAAATTGTTTTTATTCGTTCATATAAACAAGCTATCAAGTTCTTTGATACCCCAACCATTTTATGTCCATACTCATGATATTTGATCTGATTGATACATTGTCAGATTCTCAAAACAATTCTCTTGATTTCATTTCATTCATTCAATATCCTTGTTTTGAGAGATCTTCATTGTTCAAATGCTCAAATTTCATTCATATATTTGATGAGCATACATTCTGACAATGTTATCATATCTTGAGCTTAACTGTTCAAGTTAAATTGTTGAGCAATTGTTATTTTTAGGAAACTTACATGGGATCAGTGTGAGAGCTTAAACAGAACTTCCATGGATTCACGTTAACCAGTGTTTCCTACCCCGGAAGTAATCCTAGAGTGATTGAGGGGTGAGAGGTCTTAAATCAAAGAGTGGGGGAGATAACTCATCCAGTTGAGTTTTTCTCATTGTGTTGAGCGGTAAAATGGAAAAGAGAGTTTGGTTAGAAGTGAGCTTAAATGTTAAAAAGAAAGAGGGTGTGAGAACAGAGTTAAAAGAATATCAAAACTCTGCACAAACCACTTTCTGAGCCGGGCAGCCACATCTTCTGGTTGGTTCACATTCTTTGGTAGCCATCATTGAAACAGGCAGTGAGCCCATGCCAACTCTTGAATTAACCCCACCAACCACTCGTTTCTTTCTTAACAAATAAATGTTTCAATTTTCTTAGGGACGCAACATATCTGCTATCTGGTCTTCACTCGGACGATTTAGATATTGAAAAAGAAGGAAAGTTGCCCCACCTTCGCACCTCTTTCATGCACACTGAGTCCGTGTAAAACTTGTTGCTGTCTCAACAGTTTACACATTTTGAGCCAGAAAAAGCTTAAGTAGCTTCAATCATTCTACACTTTCACGCACACACAAGGAATAAGTTTTCTTGTCATAACATTCATAGAAAATTCCTTTGTGGTTTTTCGATGATTGAATGGAAGCCCTAGGGGAGTAAACATCTAAAAAAAACTCCTTTCCAATGTACATCCGTTGTACAAAGTGGCTCTGTGCTACTTACAGGCATTCTAACCGTATCATTTGTTGATTTAGGGTTACAACATTCATTATATCTGAATTTGATAAGATTCAGGTATATACATTTCTTATGAATTGACGGAAATACAGATCAAAAGAGCAAAGATTGTCAATTTATAAAGGGGGAGATTGTTATTGTATCATAAAGGGGAGATTAATTTTCAAAGACAATAACTTGAAAAAGGTTTTGATGATTTTGCTGCTCACAACTCATCAAAAAGGGGGAGAAATTCTAGATTTTCAGATCAAGTGAAAATTTAAAGATTGTCAGAGGATTAATCTCATAAAAGGGAGAGATTTTTCTAAAGAAAAAGGGGGATTTCTGAAGAAACGTAAAAGGGGAAGATACTTTTGGAATTTCAAGACAGATGAAAGTTTTTATCAAGATAATGTTTCAAGATGATTCAAGAAAGTTTGTTTGCTTAAAGACAGTTCAGAGATCACAGAGATGAAGATACAAGTACTGAAAGATTCCTCTGAGTTGAAATATTTCTCAAAGTTTAAAGAAGACTCAAGTTCAAAGAAGTTTCAAATGTTTCAAAGTTTTTATGATCACATTGTGAAAGACTTTTCAATATTCTTCAAAAGCTGAAAGATTGAAGATTGTCAGAGCTACAAAGTTTAAAGCTGTCAGAGTTAAAGTTTTGAAGAATCAAGAGTTGAAGACGATTGTCAAATTTTTGTTAAATCTTGAATAAAAGGGGGAGATTGTTAGTGCATTGTTGTATCTAAGATTTAATAAGGAAAGTCAAGGTCATGTAAAGTCAAAGTCTTGTCAAAGATGTTAAAAGTCAACTTTGTATAAATGCCTTTAGTATGAGTGTTTGTGATGTATGTAGTTATGCATAGTGATATGAGAGTTTAGTATTACGAGTGTTCCTAGTAAGCATTGTAAATTTTGATCATCTTGTTAGATATACGACTTTGGAGCTTTCTCTCTCTACACACTCTCTCTAAATCTTGTTCTTAAACTGTCAAATCTTGATTATCTTGTTTGATTGTTTGAATTGGGAACTTACAGTATTCAGACGCAGATCATGCAAGTTGTATGCTAGACAGGAAGAGTACTTCGGGACATATCCAATTTTTGGGTGATAAGCTCGTGAGTTGGGCTTCGAAGAAACAACTGTGCGTATCTACTTCAACAACCGAGGCAGAGTATGTAGCTACGGCTAGCTACTATTCTCAGGTGTTGTGGATGCGAACACAACTCCAAGATTATGGTTTCAAGTACAACAAAATCCCGATTTACTGCGATTCCAAGAGCGCTATCGTGATATCTGCTAATCCTGTTCAGCACACGAAAGCCAAACACATTGACGTGTGATATCACTTTGTCAAAGATAATGTCAAAAAAGATACAATTGAGCTTTACTTTGTAAACATAGATTATCAACTTGCTGATTTGTTTACCAAGCCTTTAGACGAAAAGAGATTTTATTTTCTTATTTCGACACTTGGTATGTTAAATCTCAAGACATAATTTGTAGTTACGTAGTACAGTTTATTTTTTTGTTATTTTTCTTCATTTTTTTATTCTTTAGTCTGAATGATATCTGCACTTAAGGTTCTGTTCATGATTTCAAGGGGAGTGTGACACTAAGATTTGATGATCTACATTCTAGGGGGAGTTATAGAATTTTGCATATATTTAGACTGACATATTTTCTGATGCATATGTTCAGGGGGAGTAAGGACATTGATTTCTGATTAATTCAGATCAGAATTCGTTCTTAAATCGTTTTATTGCTTTCATGTCTTTATTTTTTAATAAGTTTGTGAATAAGACTTTGTTGCTTTGACAACTTTTTGACTGAATGCAGATTTCGAGGGGGAGCTTACATGATCATATCAATCATGACTTTGAGTCTGACTTTATGAGATTCAAGCAGAGCGTAAGGATTATTCTAACCTTAATCTCATACATGTTTGAAAGAAGGACAACTTTTAAACTTGAAAACAATTTGCTTAAATGTTCAATCCACTTCTTATTCTTAAACAAATTTTATGAATTTAAAAGTGTGATTTTAAATGTTTTCAGTTATGAGCTTTCATGATTAACTAACCGTGTGTTTTTCAAAGATAATACTTGTGTATTTTCTTTTCCATATACTGTCAAGTATTCACATACATCGGTTTAGTATTTCTTTTGACTATGTTCTTACCATGTCTCATATACGAAACTATTTTTCGATGGTAATACACACCTTTTGTACATTCAAAGTTTGTTGAGCGTCAATTCATTCAAAGTGTTTCTTTCAAGAATTGTCTATACTTGATTCATATAGACATATCACATTTATTTCATGACCTAAGCTTTTATTGATAAATCATTCATATTTGATCTTTTCCATACAATGTCAGATTCTCAAAACACATGTATTGATTTCACTTCGTTCATTCAATTTCTTTGTTTCGGGAAATTCCACTATGTTTAAAAATGCTCAAATCTTCATGATTTTCTTATTGAGCATACATACATCTAACATATGTATTGTGCTTTAACTGTTGAAGTTAATCTTTTGAGCAACTTTATGCTTTTAGGAAAAATTCACTGGATCAATGTGAGGACTTATTAGAAATTCTATGGATTCACGATAACCAGTGTTTCCTACCCAAGAAGTAATCCTGAGTGATTGAGGGGAAAGGGGTCAAAGGATTAGAGTGTGGGAGTGTGATGAGGTAAAATGTAAATGAGAGGTTGGTTAGAAGTGAGGTCAAATGATTAAAAGAAAGAGGAGTGATAGATCAGAGTAAAAGAATATTAAACTCTGCACCAAACTTTTTCTGAGCCGGGCAGCCACATTACTGTTGTTTCACAATTCTTTCGTGAACTTCATTGAAACAGGAAACTAACCCATGCCAACTCTTGCATTAAAACCCCACCAGCTACCCATCTTTTTCTTAACAAAAGGATGTTTCAAATTTTATTGGGGAAACAACACATAATCTATCTCGTCTTCATTTGGAAGATGTGGATATTGAAAAAGAAAGAAAGTTGCCCCACCTTTGCATTTCGATCATACACATTGAGTCTGTGTAATACTATTGTTGTCTTAATGGTTTACACACTTTGAGTCTATCTGAAATCCTAAGTAGCTTCAATCATTCTACACAATGCACGAGCACACAAGGAATATGTTTTCTTGTCATAACGTTCATAGAAAATTCTTTGTGATTTTCGATGATTAAATGGAAGCCCTGGGGGAGTGAACATCAAAATCCTCCTTTCCAAAGTACATTCGTTGTACTAAGTGGCTTCGTGCTACTTACAGACATTTTAACTGTTTCATTTGTTGATTTAGGGTCACATTCTTATTTGTCTGAATTTGAAAAGATTTAGATGAATACATTATGAATTGACGGATGGTTCAGATGTTCATATGGAAAGATCATGGTCAGAGATTATATATATGACATTTTTTGATGACGTTTTGATGATTTATATGCTCTACATCATCAAAAAGGGGGAGAAAATATCAAGAAATAAAAGTTTTGTGAAAGATTAATTTTAGTATATGGAGGAGAATATACAAATCATGGGAAGATGTTTTCAAGAAATGCAAAACTGTTTTGAAGAAAGTTCAAGAATTCAAGAAAGTTTGTTGAAGATTATTTGTTGAAGCAAGGTGAACTAAATCTAGAGATAATTTCTTTTCCTATGTTAGAAAGAGATTTTTATAACCTTGGGGGAGAGTGTTAAAGTTCTTGAAGAGCATTATCACAGACTTTGAAGAAGATTGTGATTTCTGAAGACATTTCAAACTTAAAGGGAGATTGTCAAAGTTTTTGATGAGATTCTTTAACAGAAGAAGGGGGGATATTGTTTTACAAAGAAGAAGATTTCCTGTATTCATGCTAAAGGGAGAGATTGAACTTGTTAACGATCAGATAAAGAAGGAGATTGTTCTTTAATGCTGAAATTCTTTTTGAAGAAAAATCTCAACTTTTCTTTACAAAGGGGGAGATGATTTGTTTATTAATTTGAAGATGATCTTGAATCCAAAGGGGGAGATTGTTAGTGCATAAATATGTTGGATCCAAGATCATTTGGATACAAAGTCAAAGTCCAAGTCAAAGTCAAACTATTAAAGAAGATTGTCAAAGTCAAAGCTTATAAAAGTCAAAGTATTAGTTAGTTGTTTGTTGTATTTTGTAACTTGTTAGTATAAATAGTTTTTTTGTTAGTAGACTCATTAGACAAGATGCATACATTGAGAATCTAGAGAGAAATATATCCATTTGAAATCATATGTAATCTGTTGAATTGGAATCAAATAATATGACAAATTTGATTGAATGTCTTGTTCATCTTGATTAGTTTGCACACATTTGGGACACACATTTGTTTTATGCATTTTCGGTTGTAGTTACCATCGCTTTTGGTTCACACATATGCATCATATTGATTGCTTGGTATGCATGGCATTATAGCCACTAATTTGGAGTAAAGAGCATGTGGGCAATTTAGCCTAAAATTTGGAGCCGACCTAAATCATTTTTACATTGCGACCAAATCGCATACACATATCGTTTTGCTAAGTTCTATAGAAATAAACCGATGCATGTGGATCTTGTTGGGAAAAAAATATTTCTTATTCTGTGTCATTATATGGTTAAGTGAGAAAATCTTGAAACATGATTACAAGAATTCCTTCTTTTGAGGCTTTGTATAAACGTTATGTTGCATGTTATTTTAATGTAGGAAGATTATTTGTATGCCTGTGGCGTAAGTTAATACATGCTAGTGCCATAGCGGTTCATTTTTTTTAAAAAGACTACATACTTTTACGTTTTCAATTGAACTTGAATGGCGATCAAGTAGTTTTCAAAATAATTTTTATATGTGTGACAAGTGTGCCCACTTTGCACGACTACTGAGTAAGCGGTAGTAGATTTTTACATGTAAGAGTAATTGATTATAAAGAATTTGCGTTGAAAAATCTTATAAAAGTTCCGATTGACATATTTGTTGAGTCTCATACTTGAAAACCTTGAACTCGTTAGGACTTTAAATGATAAGAAACCCTTGTGAAGGGTAAGGCTTAGAGAGCCTTGAAAGTGGAAGTGTTGGATGGTCTAATTTGTGATAGTGCCGTAATCCGAGTGGTATCGTTTGTTAAGTCAACGTACTTTTGAGTAACTGAAATGTAAACATGCGAGATTTTCCATTAAAGTTTGTAGTGAACCATTCGTTTCGGCAAGCCTTGTTCTGGTAATTGGTAAAATTGTTCCATAGAGGTTGTGTAGAACCTTCTAGATACCGTGTTAATAACCTTGGTATAATGTTGGTAGGCTCGATGAGCAAGTTTCGCAGGTAAGGCTCCATTGTGGTTCAAGTCATGGTGTGAAGGTTAAGTATCAACTTTTGGATTTTGAGGCCAAGAATCGTAGATGTACTTGGATTACTATCGTCGAATCCTATAGGATATTTGTACCACGTGTAGTGACTTTAAGAAGCTTAGTTGCTGGCAAGCCAATGTTAGTGAATAAGATTTCCTTGGTTGTAGTAATTTTTACCGATTGGTTGACCGAAACTTGACTGTGTTATGAGAGTGTCAAGATCATTGAGTTTGGGAATAATTGACTCCTTATAGACTTGTTAAGTCAGATTTTATAGTAATCATTGTATTTATAGGCTTGGTCTAATACTGTGTTCTTAGTCGCGTATACTGTGTAGTATTGGCCAGGGTATTTAAGTCCCTTGTGGCTTTGTGTCTTGTAAGTCTTTCACGCATATCTCATAATATACACATCTTGCGCTTTCAACTCTCTCTCTCTCTACATTCTCTCTCTAAGATTTGGTTGATTTTGGGATTATCAATTGGTATCAAAGCCATTCTAAATATGAGAGAATTGAGAGAATTGATTTTTCAAACTGAATTTGTAAACAATTCAGAAAATTTGATTGATTTTCTTGATTTCGATCAAGAAAATCTCGTTTTCTGAATTTTCACAAATTCTTGCTGTTTTCTGAACGAATTTTCTTGAAATCTGGTTTGTTGAATTCGATTTTAATAGTATAACACTTTTGATTCACATCGATTTGCAAGAAAATCAATATTTGAAGTTCAATTTTGAGAATTTTCATGTTTCTTGAAAAGTTCGTTGAACGAACTGTGTGTTTTTCAATTTTTCGATTTTGTGGTTTTTGATCAAATTGTTTAATTCAAAGTGGTTAGAAACTGTTTTTCGAACATACCTGTGTGAGAAATTGTCATTAAATTCAGTTTTGTAATCGAATTTTGGAGAATTCTGAGTTTTATCATCGTTTTGCGCCAGATTCAAAGTTTACGCGAGTTCATCAGGTTTGCGCGAGTTCATTAGAGATTTGCGCCAGTTCATACTAAGGTTGCTAAAGTTTTCGACAAGTCCAGATCTGTCTTCTCGCGAAAAGTTCAATTTTTTCGCTAGCAGTTCATCGCGCAAATCTTTATTTGCTTCATCTTAGTCTCACGCAAATCAGTATTACGTATTCTAAATCTCGCGCAAATCAGTTTTGCGCCACCTACTTATCATGCAAATCAGTATTGCGTCTTCTAAATCTCGCGCAAATCAGTTTTGCGCCACCTACTTATCACGCAAAGAAAGGTTCTCGTCATCATCAGCTCACGAAAAGTTCAAGTTCTCTCTATCTGCAGTTCTTGCAAAGTCAAGTTTGCGCCATCTTCATCAAGAGCAAAAGTCAAGTTTGCGCCATCTTCATCAAGAGCAAAAGTAAAGTTTGTGCCATCATCATTTCACGAAAAGTTCAGATTATGCAAGTTACCTTTGCGCTAAAATCATCTCACGCAAAGCAAAGTTTGCGCAACCTTTGTATCGCGCAAAGTTACATTTGCGCCACCAACATCTAGCGCAAAGTTTGTTTTGCGCCACAATCGTCTAGCGCAAATCTCTTTTGCGCCATTTTCTGCTCACGCAAACCTTCAGTTTGTGCCAGTCTCTTTGTTTCAGACTTAGCATTTTTCTGAAGCTTTTCTCTATGGATTCTGCAAAGTTTGCGTTTCAAGCTCAGTTCTACAAGAATGATATCATGATGTCATTAGGCACAGAAACTCGTCCTCCGGTTCTGGTTGATGAAAATGAGTTTACTCAATGGCAAGATCGGTTTCTCAATTTCATCGAGCGTCAAAAGAACGGAGATGACATGATGAAGATTCTAACTGAAGGATCTTTTGTAAAACCCACTCTGGCTTCTGGATTATCAAAGCCTACCGTTGAGTACACACCCGATGAGTTGGTGCAATATAAAGTTGATCGTGATATAAAGGAAAATCTGATGCTAGCCTTGCCAAATTCTATCTACAACAGGATTGATTGTTTCAAAAACAATCCTAACCTAATGTGGGCACAACTAGAGAAGATTATGCTTGGGTCTACAGTTGCAACACAACTTCGGCATACGCATTTCATGAACAATTTTGAAGAGTTCAAAGCCAAATATGGGGAATCTCTGAAAAGTGTTTTTGAATGATTCTGTGCGGTGATAAACGATCTGCGAAAGATAAAAGTGGAAAAGACTGAGCTAGAGACTAATCTGAAGTTCCTCAACTCTCTTCAACCGGAATGGAATAAATCTTTCCACCGATTGAGGAATGATGTCAGGATATCTACCATGCAAATCCAAGAGATGTATGAAATATTGCTGACAGATGAGTGCATAGTCATAGAGAAGAAAGCCAAACTTGACAAGAAAAACAAGAAGACAGTGGACTCAGTTGCACTTCTCACAAGCAAACTGTCTGAACAAGCATTATCCGAGAATGCTTATGACGGTGCAACTGATGATGATGGTGAAGCGCTTCAGAAAGCTATGATTCTTCTCTCTCAACACTACAACAAAAAGTTCCAACCTCGTTCGGGTTCCAACAATCTTCGCTTCACTTCTGGATCTAAGAATGTCAAAGTGACCGAGGATAAGAAAGTAACTGCATGCTTTAACTGTGGAAAGCCGGGTCACATCGCTAAGGAGTGTCGAGTGAAGAAAGTTCTGGATTCGGCGTATTATCGGAAGAAAATGGAACTGGCCGAAAAGAGAGAGAATGGAACTGCTTTGTTAGCTGAAGAAGAATTTTGGCTAGATCACTCTGAAGACGAAGCTGATAATGTGGAGACTGCTACAATGTGCTTCATAGGAGATGATCTAAGCAATGATGATGATGATGATTCCTCAACTGATGAAGATGAGGTACCTTCTGAGTTTGATTACACATTTATTTCTTCACAGATGAATATCATTATAACTGCTTTAAATGATCTTCGCTCAAAGTTATTATCTGAAAAACAATTAAATTAAGAAAAGTCAAATTTGATTGATAAATTACAAATTTCTTTTAAAGATGAAAAATCTATTTTGGATCATACAAAAGACATCTTTCAAAAGAAATTGGATGATTTAAAAAAATCAAATATGACTTATCTTGATTCTTTGACTGAAATGACCAAACAAAAAGAAAATTTTTCGGATAAAATAAATGAGTTGGAAGAAAAATTATATCGAAGGAATCAAACTGAACAAACTATTTATTTGAACAAACCGCGGAGTTATGAGTCTATCAAAGAAAAATGGGGACTTGGTTTTGAAAATCCTCATTGTTTAGACAATACGATAGAAAAATCCCCTACTTTATATAAATTCGAGTATCTAAATCTTGCTAAATATGCTCCTCAATTTAAAATTGATTGGATGAATGAAAAGCAAGTTTTAGATATCGAAAATGAGAAAAGAATGAACAACAAGAAAAAGGAAATTTCTTTTGTTTACACGCGCGAAAATGCCAAATATTTTCCCGAAAAATCAAAGAAAAACAGAAACAGTTTAAATGACTTTTCTCCTATTAAATCTTCATTATCTGATGATTATTTTGATATCTGTGCTACTAACACTAATAAAGAAAATATATCTCTAGTTTCTTATGATTCAAAGAGATATATTTCTCCATTAGTGTTAGAAAGCAAAATCATTGATCTTGAAGATAAAATAGAAGAACAACATATTCAAAGTGAAATTGAATTAGATGTTATTTTTTCTTTTATGACATCAAGTCTTGAAGAAAAATTAATTTCTCAAAAACAAGATTCTGTTTCTGATCTTTCTTCTGATTTTAAGGAAAACAAAAAGGAAGTTCTAAAATCTGAAATCTTTTCTCAAAATTTTTCTGACTCCGAGGCAAGTTCAGGTTTAAAGTCTGATCAGTTTGGCTTCTTAGGTAAAATTGTTTTTTCTAATATTAAATCGAAAATTCTTGATGAATCTTTTACGCTAAATGATGATTATTATAAACCAAAGCGTAAAAGAAGAAGGTCAAAGAAGTCAAAGAAGTCAAAGAAACAAGCTAAAGTCATTTATGACAATTCTAATTCTTGTGATTCAAATATTTCAGATAGGACTTTGAGCACACCTTCAAGGCAGATATGGAGGGTCAAGGGGACATTTGATGAGTCTGCGACTGAAGGGGATCGAAATGTAGACAAATTTTGTAAAAGTGATTCATTTGCTACTTTTAATAAAATTTCAAAATACTCAATAAAGCAAATGATTCGAATTTCAAAAGATGTCTCCTATTCCTCCTTTGGTTTAAGTTCAGATGATTATGCTTCGTCCTCTACTGATGATTCTGTTAATTCATCTGATTATTTTTCTCGTGCTTTCTATGTTAAATCTAACAAGTTTTCTCCCATAAGAACTGCAACTAACAAATTTGGACCCAAATATAAGTGGGTACCAAAATCAAAGATTAATGTCAAGGGGGAGTAAGAGAACAATGGCTTCTAAGTACCTCAGCTTAGAACCCGTACTTCAATGTACCTCGACTTCTAAACATTTCAGTTTAGGACTCGTTCTTCAATGCATTAAGCTTCTGGACAAATGAGAAACTGTGATTGCATCTACTTAATTCCGCTGCATATATTTCTGACTGTGATGTTGTTCTAGTTTTTCTCATGTTTTTCAAGAATCTGAGCATTTTCAACCAAAACTTGAATTTATACAATCCAAAACTTTGATATGAGACACTAATTCATTATACATTATGTGGAAGAAGATATTATTGAATTTTATTTTGTTCCGACTAAATATCAATTTGCCAAATTATTTACATTTGTCTTAAATGAATTTTTTTTGAAACTCGGCATGTTGACTTTAAAAGTTTAAATCTTTACAAATTTTATTCTATAAAGTAAAAGTTTTACAGTTTTTCTTTCTTTTGAATAAAATGTGTGTCTAGGATAAATTTTCATGTTGCTTTGTTTATATCGAAGTTTTATATGTTCAAATTTCAAGTCTAACAAAAGTCGAAAAGTCAGCAACATGTTTGAAACTTTTGATACTGCTTTAAAGTTATGTGATTCGGAATATTTATAGTTTACAATGCTTGGAAATCCTAAAAAGTCTGAATTATGGATCGTAATGAATATATGGGCTAAGCACTTAGATGTAAAACTAGGTGATTGAGTTGATTTATATATATAAAATACAGAAATCTCTAAGTTTAAAAGTTTGTACCTGTGACCTTTCTGGTTTGGGAAAGTAAGTTCTGTGGGATGCTTGTCATCTGGTCCCCTAAGGTCAATTGGTCTGGGAGTGATCGAATCTAAATCCTTCTATAGAACCAGATCGAAAGTCATGTTCTACTGGTATGAATGGGTTTAAGATGTGTCGATGTAGCCTTTCTGATCTGGGAGAGTAAGTTCCAAGGGGTGCTTGGCACCTACTCCCCTAAGGCCAGCTGGTCTGGGAGCGGCTGACCCAAATCCTGCAATAGGGTCAGATATAAAGTTACGTTTACGGCATGTTCTTTACTTAACAAACTTTTTGATTAAAAGATGCCAATGTGCACAAGCTTAAAAGATGCCAAAGAGCACACTCATGAGAAGATGCCAATGTGCACAATGCTAAAAGATGTCAAAGAGCACACATCTCATTATACTTGGTGATATTTCTGAGTTGCGATAAACCTATAAATTTGTGAAAATCTTAATTTTTGATGGCTTAGTGTGAGTACATGCAAAGTTCTCTATTATATTTTTAAAATTGCATTTTCTTGAAGCTAATCAAAGTTCGCATTCTAGCACACTGAATAGATTGATGAAAGTTTTTCAAACTGAACATGTCTTAACTTGATATGCAATGAAACTTGTATTTGTATTCAACAACATACATTTGACTTCAACAGATCGATTAATCTGTGATATTTGACTGAATATAATTTAATTTGTTTAGTGTTTAAAATTTTATATTTTTAGTTGTTTCAAAATATATATTCAGTATATTTTTCTTTCTACATTGATGTTTCGATTCTTGTGTTCTCATATATTTGTAAATGGGTTTGTGCATTCTTCAAGGGGGAGTGAATAAGGAGAATTTTCTAAAAGATCATATCTCTTTTCGAGGGGGAGTATCTGATTTTCTATATGAATGCTAACTTGAATTGTCATATTTAGTGCATTTGTGAAGGGGGAGTCAAAGAGCTTAACAGGTGAAAATTTTCAGATTTCAAGTCAGATTTGCGCCAACAGTTGGTAGCGCAAAACAATCTTTGCGCCACCAACATGTAGCGCAAAACTTCCTTTTTCTCCTTTATTCTGAATTTTGCAGATCTGAAGTTGTCTCGTCTCCAACATTTGCATGACCAAGTTGATCCAGATCATCAAGGTCATGAGGGGGAGAAGTTAAGGAGAAGATAAAGAGACAAAGAGTTCAAACGTTTATCTGCTGCTCAAGATTCACTCAAGATTCTATTTTCTCATCTATACTAGTTCTTTTGCTGTTCCATCTCCGACCACCACACAATTCATTCATGTACATTTGAAAGAGGTGGGTCATCTAGAGCACAAGCTGATGAACCGATTGTTCTTTCAAGTTTATTACAAACAGGTCCAATCTTGTCAAGGCAGCAAAGACAATTTAAATTGAAAGATGCTGAGAAGAATTTTTTTTTAGTCAAAAAGCTTCGCTAAGTCGCTTAGATGGTCTGTGTTGATTTAGAAGATGAATATTGAAGTCCACAGCGCCAATGATTACTAAGGGGGAGATTGTTAAGTCAGATTTTATAGTAATCATTGTATTTATATGCTTGGTCTAATACTGTGTTCTTAGTCGCGTATACTGTGTAGTATTGACCAGGGTATTTAAGTCCCTTGTGGCTTTGTGTCCTGTAAGTCTTTCACGCATATCTCATAATATACACATCTTGCGCTTTCAACTCTCTCTCTACTTTCTCTCTCTAAGATTTGGTTGATTTTGGGATTATCAAGACTCTAGGTGCATGTTTTGTGATGCAACATCAGTCCAAGAGAAAGATTAGTCGGGCTAAGAAATTTGTACATTCTCCGTGGTTATCATGTGTTGTAACAGCTTGGAGTCAGGGTTAACTCATGTTAGGCTGGACTAAGATGGTTATTAGAAAACTCGTCAAGGAGAATTTAACGATAATGTTGACATAGACCTTAAGTGGAAATGTATTATTGAGGAACTTCGGCTTATCAAGTTCAATTTGTCGGCATACAAGTGAGTACTTTTTCGAAGGAAATAAGTCTAGATGTAGTTGAGTAAGCTTTCACAAAGAAGCATCGGGATATCAAATGAAAAGGGGAAGAATATTTCACCCGTCGGAAGTTACTAAAGATATTTAAAACTGGATTTAGTTTGAGCATCAGTGGCAGAGTGGAGTAGTTGAAGTCGTGAACTATCATATAGGTAGTATGGGTCACCTAAGGTTGGGAGACGACCGAAGTCTTGCGGTTAAAAACTAATCTAGCAAGTTAGACATTCACCTTGATGTAAGTATAACATATCTAAGTGGACAATGGATGTGAGAGTCAGCATGAAGTCTGTTATGGCGGTTCTGTCAAGTGTTTATCGAATACCAGTTAAGACTAAAATGGATTAGAAATTTTTCCTGGAAAGTGATAACACCAATTTTTGGTGTTATTTTCATATCACTAACTGGGTAAAATTGCTATTTCTAAGTAAATTGAGCGAATTTTTTATAATTTAAATCAAGTGTTTCAGGAATTGCATCATGTAATGAGATAGCCAAGATTGAGTGCGAAAAGTTGGTTTTCCGAACGATAATCGAGCATAACTCGTGACAATTCCCAAGCCCGAGAAATGGTTGGTTGAAAAAGTGAAGTTAAGAGAAAAAAATCAATTTCAAAAGTGGGCCAAAATCAGTGGCTGAAGTGACTTTTATGTGGGTTGTTGAAGCTGAACCCACTTGCAACCCACCAAAATGGAAAAAAGGGTGACTTTCTTGTGAGTTGTTGATGCTAAACTAACGGACAACCTACAAGAAAGGGGAAACACGTTTTTTAACCCTTATCTCTTAGGGTTTTCTCTCACTTTTCATCTCTCTCTCAAATTGGCGACTAAGGAAAAAGAGGAGGTGATATTGGGTGACTTTGGCAAGGGAAGAACACCGAATTGAAGCTAGGAAACACCTTGGGAAGCGATTCTTACACGGATTTCTTCCAATTCTTCGTCGGTATCACATAATCAAAGGGAATTTTTCAATCTTTGATTCTTCGAGAGATTTTTCTTAGATCTATGACTACTTTTACTACTTTCTTGTTTAATACCCCCAACATGAACTAATCTTTAGATGTTGGGGGTTGGTTTGACTTTGGTTTAAGCATATGAACATGTAACTTGGGATTTTTATCAGTTTTTACTAACTAATGAAGCATATGATTTGGGTTTAATGCTTTTGTAAATCTGATCAACTTTCATTTGATTTGTTCGTTATAAATTAAATTCGAGAGAATTAATTGTTACCAAGAACTAGAATTATATGCCTAAGGTGAGAAATCGGATAGAGATATACCAACTAAACCTTAGTATCATTATAATCTAGAACTTAATGTGTTTTGAACTCATGTGTTAAGATCGAGAGATGAGACTTGTGTTTTAAAAAAAAATCCTTTGTTGCTTGAGAAAGAACAACGGTGATTTTGCAGATTAGACTTTCATTAAACGGTTTAATTGATAATTGTTTTCAAGAATATTGTTCATTAGTGAAAACCATAGGATTTCCAACCCTCAACTATTTGTCTCCATATAAAATTTTCGAAGTCGTTATTTGAAGATTTATTTGTTAATTCTCTTTATTAATATTCAGTTAATTATTCACAACAATTCACTCTTTTGGATCGTTCAGTTAATAGTGAATATAGTAATTGTGAAACTCAGTTCCTAGTTCCCTTGGTTCGATACTCGTACTTCCAAGTACATATTACTTGATTCGACCCGTACACTTGCGGTTAGATTAGGGGGGGTGTAAACCTGTCTATCAGAAAGAGAGACGATCATTCTGTGATAGCAACGTTAATGGGGATCTACGTCATAGATGGTTACCCTTTTTGGGGAAGGGTATATGAAAAGTCATCGATAGGGATTATGCTCAGTGAGGTATGGTGCCGTTGGACCATCTCATGTTTCTTCCCTAGTTTAAACGTGGAGTGGGAATTAAAGTCTCATGACATCGATGTTCGTAGTTTCCACTGCCAAGGGTTAGCTAACAGAAAATAGAAAATCAATTTTTAGTTGGGAACCGGGGGGAAATCTGATAAGCGTAAGTATAGTAACCGCTGGTTGTAGGGGAACTAGATTTCGAGGACGAAATCTCTTTTAAGGGTGGGAGGATTGTAACACCCTGATTTTTGGAAGGTACCGATCTTTTAAGATAAAAAGGAGAAAAAGGATTTTTGTGTTGAATCTTATATTTTATGGTCTTGTTAGATGGAGAATTCAAATACGAATCCAACGGTTCTTTCCGGAGCAAAATCGGAGCTAAAACGAAGAAGTTGTGGCTAATTCAATGTTTGGTACATTCTCGGCTATAGTGCCCGCGATTGTGACACTGTCACTATAGCATGTCACAATCTCCGAACGCCAAAAAATCGTGGTACAATATGAGAGATTGTGTCCGTAATTGTGACATTGTCACTATAGCATGTCACAATCGCACGTGGGGTGCCAGATTGCATAAAATCCGATTTTTAGCCTCATTCTTCATTTGTTTATAACTTTTGCATCCCAACTTCGATTTTGTTGATTCAAGTTGCCATGGATTCGTGTTTGAGAGATATTAAAGTATATACTAAGATTATTGAAGTTTATTAGAATATCCAAGAGTATTTTGTGGTGGTAAGCTCCTCCTCTCTTTCGATTTTAAGCTAGGGTTTGATATTTTTGACTCTTCTCCTTACATCCGTCATCTATTGGTGTGATTTCGGTAGGTTTGTGATAAATATAAACCTTGTGGGAGTGTGGGATATAAGATCTATAGAAACCCTTGAAGATTTCAAGTCATCACCAAATGAGACTCTCATTTTGGGGTAAAATCTAGATTTAGCCTAAATTTAGCAATGTGAGTTCAAGTTGATTTGTGAAAACATTGTACCTGCCAAAAATGTTTATTTTAAGGTGTTTATGTGATTTATATTATTTTTATCAAATGTTGGAATATTTGAAGAAATCTACTTAATTGGGATATTTGAATTTACAATTCTCATACAACACCCATATTTGGGATTTTCGGATACTTTTATAAATAAATTATCTTATAAATGGAGGTCGTTTGGTGAAAATTCACTTTTAGCGTGTGTTTGGATAGATGCATACATTGTGCTATAGGAAGTTTTGAAAGTGTATATGGCGTGAGCCTCTTTGGAAAATGGGTTGCCCCAATCAAAAATTGTGTTTTGGGTTATTCATGTATTTGGAGCATAGGTTTTCATAAACGTGGGTTGTTTACGTTTGATTTCATTTTATGACTTTTAACAATTGATCTTTTAATTAGTTGAGCCCATGGCTCGGTTTGGACCTTGTTGGATCTTAGGGACAATTGTCCGATTTTGCTAACTCAATGTAGAGCATTTGGTTATAATTTGAATTTACTGCATCTTATTTGAGAAATACATGTTTTGAATTAGTTCATTCGTTTGGAGTCATGTAATGTTTTTGACTGTAATGCAATGGATCCATAGGCACTTTAGTCTTTACGTTCAATGATGGGACGTTAGTTTCCCTAATTATAGCACGAAATAGGCATCGGGTCTTATGGTACGTAAGATGTGGACTCGTATGGTCAGGCATTGTCCCATGAGCAGTAAGGTGTAATTCCAATGTGCTTGTATGTTTTTCTTGGATTTGGAGATCTCAAAGTATAGACCTATAATGGTTGAGATTGAGAATCCACGAGCAATAGACTTACAGGAGTTCAATTCGATATATCATATTATTATGATCCAAGTGTTTGGTTTTATTAACATAGACACGTGACATACTTTTGTGTTCCATCACGTTCAATGAAATCGGGTCTCCCCCGTCACCGAATGGTGGACTTTGGATATATTCTTTGGAGACAAAGATCATCCACGATTTGACGCTTTCGATATTGTTTATTGTTTTTACCGGTTGTTTTGGGTATTGAGTATCATTTGTGTTTTCAACGACATTTTATATATATGGATTGTTATCCATGATTTATGAGTTGATTACTATGCCTCATCCTTGTTTTGGATATTTTCGTATATAACATTTTATCCACGTTTTCATTAATTGAGAAGTAAACCATTAATCACATTGTGGGTGAGTTTTTTGGTTTGTATTTACATCTTGAGGAAATGTTTTATATTGTCGTTGTTATTTACTCAAACGCGTGTTATTGGAAAACGAATAGTTTTCATGTTTAAAGTAAATCATTTGGAAACCATAATTTAAATTGCATCCCCTCCATTTATCGATTTATATGTTTATGATTGTAAACTCTTAAAATCACTAGACGTTAGCCTAACCTTTTTATTTTCCGGCATGTGCATCAGATTCCGGTTGGGGAATGGTTTTAGTGACATCGTGAAGTAAAGAATGCTATATTGATGCACGAGAAGAGAGTATCTATTGGGTGAAGTCTTCCGCACATTGAGATTAGCAACTCGTTTGGGTTTTAGTAACACCCAACCCTATTTAGTATTTGTATAAGACTTGGTTATACGGTCCACATCTTACTTACCATGAGACCCGGTGCCTATTCCATGCTACGATGAGGGAAAGTAATGTCCCATCATTGAACGTAAACACTCAAGTGCATATTTCAAATGAATGAACTAGCACATTCAAAATATGTATTTCTCAAATAAGATGTAGTAAATGCAAATCATAACCAAATGCTCTACATTGAGCTGTCAAAATTGGACAATTGTCTCCAAGACCCAACAAGGTCCAAACCGAATCATAGGCTCAACTAATCAAGAGACCAATTGTTAATTAAAAGTCATAAAATGAAATCAAACGTAAACAACTCACGTTTATGCAAACCTATGCTCCAAAGTCCAAATACATGAATAACCCAAAACTCAATTTTTTGATTGGGGCAACCCATTTTCCAAAGAGGCTCACACCATTTACACTTTCAAGACTTCCCATAGCACAATGTATGCATTTATCCAAACACACGCTAAAAGTACATTTTTCACGAAACGACCTCCATTTATAAGACAACTCATCAAAACACATGTATTTATGATTTATTTATCAAAGTACCCGAAAATCCCAAATATGGGTATTGTACGAGAATTATAAATTCAAATATCCCAATTTAAAGAACTCTTCAAATATTCTAACATTTGATAAAAATCATATAAATCACATATACACCTTAAAATAAACATTTTTGGCATGTACACCGTTTTCACAAATCAACTTGAACTCACGTTGTTATATTTAGATTAAATCTAGATTTTACCCCTTTATGAACTCCTTGAAGAAACTTGAATCCACAAGCAATTCGTCCAAACCCAAGATTCACAAGTTTTCCAAACATAAATATACATATCCAAACACTTAGAATCATTCCAAAACATCTTATATCAAAATCTCCATTTTGACCAAAACCCTAGTTTTGTCCTAACTTCCCCAAAACCTCCAAACCGAAATTCGAGAAACATAAACACTAGGAAGTCATAAATGAAGAATTTATAAATCATAATAAAGTTTAGAAACTATGAGGATGAACTCACCACTTAGGTTTTGGTACAAACCTAAAAAACCCTAAATTTCTTGAAGATGGAGGTGATGATGATGCACTCTTGATCTTTTCTTCCACTCCACCACCAAATACTCTTGGATCTTCCCAAAAATAACAATCTATCATTGAAAAGATCTAAAAAACGAAACCATAGAAAATAGAATCGTCAAAATTGGAGTTGAAATGAGGGACATATGACCAAATGAAGAAATAGGCTCAAAATCGGATTTTATACACTGCGCCCGCCTGCGAGAGTGACATGCGAAAGTGACAGTGTTTCGCTGTCACTTTTGCCCAAATGGTACCGAGAGCCCTTTTTTCCCATTTTCTCGACCGTTCCTTGCCTGTTTCCTGGTCGTTCTCCGGCCGTTTTCTCAGTCGTTCACCGACCCTTTTCTCGTTGTTTGATACTATTATGCCAGTTATTATGTCATTGCTATAAATTCCTGGCACATTCGTTGGGACGACCAAACACTCGATAATGTCGGTCCTATTGTGACATATGTCACAACTGCATGGCACTACAGCCGGGACTACCACACTTTCAGTACCATTTGTGCTATTATGATAGAGGTCACAACCACATAACACTAGAGTCGAGACGACCATACTTTCAGTACCATTTGTGCTATTGTGACAGATGTCATAACCACATGGCACTATAGCCGAGACGACCATACTCTTAGTACTGTTGGTGCTATTGTGACAGGTGTCATAACCACATGACACTATATCCATACTCCATATTTGGTTTTTCCTTTACCGATTCATCCGATTCAACATTTTTCCACAATTGAGATAAAAATTAGGGTGTTACAATCCTCACAACCTTAAAAGAGATTTTATCCTCGAAATCTAGTTCATACATAGTTTTTTTAATACTACACAATATTTAACACCAGTCCGATAATTGTCTTGTCATCTACTCCTTCTAAAAGGGTAACATTCTAAAGATATAAGCCTCAAATAACATCATTTTCACAAAACAACCAATTCTTTTCCTCCAAGGATGCATCTCTATCCCATTTCATCCGTAAATGATGTTCGATAACCACTTGATAAAAATATGTCGTGGTGATTTTCATGAAGACTCTCACATCTAATATCCACCTTGATACGTTACACTCATACTAGAGAGAACATCGAATCTTATTGGAGCAATTTGTAACCACATAATCTCAGTTGCCTCTCAACCTTAAGTGACACGTACTACCTCAAGGGTAGCTTATGATCTTAACTTCTCATTGACTAATCCGTCCTAGCTCAACACAATTCTGAATTCATATTCCAATTATCAACACCAAACCCAAAGACTTCTCAAAATTCCTTAATAATTCACCCTTGTTATTGGAAGAGCCTTCCTTCTAAGGACGTGCTAATATGCTCTCCAGGGATTCAGTTCATTTAAATGAGACGATTGCGCAACTCCAAACTATACTCAAACATCAATCATTCATTTGATAAAACCTTTACCATATCAAGAAAATCTTAATCATCGATACTTAATTACCAACATCTAATCTCCTTAAAGTCCTTCCACTGAAAGACAACCACTTCTTATGATCCAACGGGAGTACTTCCAAACATTCCAAAGATCACTAACCTCAAAAGATCAAGTCAATTCCTAAAATCAAAATGGCCATATCGAGGACGTGGTTATGCCAAGAAGTATTTCATTCCTGGTTGCACTAAGTCGATCCCTAGTAAGGACTTAAAGTTGACACCTGATATGGGAATAAAACCCCAAATCTTGCAGTTTAACAAACGAACCACACCATCTCCTTTATTCATGAAAACTCATTAAAGATGGTACACCACCAACACATAACATGCTGTCCAACAAACAACCCATCAATTCAAATCTAACCATATGTAAGCAACCGCACAAGGCTTTAACCCGAAGATTTACCGAAAGGGAAAGATCATCACTTACATAACTGAGATAATAACATAATTCTACTATCTTGATTATTCATATGTGAACAGACTCATAAGGTCGAATTCTCAAAATTCAAATATGCCCAAAATTGGATTAGTCGACGCTTCAATTTCCAAGGACTTCTCTAGTCGCTAATCACAACTCTTTTTACATAGGGGTTTAAATCTATAGCTCTAATGAGTTCAAGGTTTTTCAAACTAATATGTCAATTTGAAATTTTATTAGACTTTTTAAACGCAAAATATTTACAATAATTAACCGTGCGTGTAAAAATTCACTACCGCTTACTCGATAGTTGTGCAAAGCGGTCACCAATGCCACACATATAAGACCATTTTGAAAGTCATTTGATCATTACTCAAGCTAACAACGACAACACAAAAGATGCTCAACAAACTTTTAAAATGAACCGCTATGGTCCTAGCATGCATGCGTTTATGCCATGCACCTAGAATAATTTTTTTTGCATTAAAATAATGTGCAACAAAATGTTTGTACAAAACTCCAGAAGGGGAAATTCATGTAATAAAGTTCTAAAATTCCTCGTTTAACCACATAATGACATGGAAGAAAACTTGACAACAAGACCCGCATGCATGGGTTCATTTCTCAAAACTTAGCAAGACAATGTGCATGTGATTGGTCGAAACGTAAAATAATTTAGAGCGACTTAAAACTTTAAGCCGCACGAACAAAATGCTCTTTGTTCCAAAATAGTGGCTACAATGCCATGCATATCAATAAACCAATATAACATATTTGCGTGAACCATTAATAGTGGTGTCAACAATCGAAAATGCACAAAACAAAGCATTAAGTATGAACTATCACAGACTCCTCTTGCACTTACTCACGCCATAAGTATAAACCATTTCATGCACTAAAGTAGTGTGCAATGAAATGTAATGTTACAAAACTCAACAGCGAAATCATACCATATCAAAATTTCAAAAATTCCCTTTTTTGGTGTAATACAACATATGGTGGTATTTCTCAACAAAACTCACATTGAATAAAATTCTCAATAAAACCCAAACATGGAAATAACTCCTTCATTGAAAACCTTAACATATGTGGAGGAGATCCAATATCAAGGTCCTAAATCGCAGTTACTTGCCCAAGGCCCCAACCAACAATAAAGCATGGATATTACAATATCTGAAAATAGCATTGGACAACAACGGGGATAAATAAAATCTCAACAAAGTTTGCAACCATATGCAATAAAACAATTTTATGCATGTTTGAACTCATGGTTTAAAATATTGTGCGTGTTAAGCGTCTTTACAAGAATTCATAATACAACCCGCATGATGATTTGGGAAACTATGAAATAATTTATGCAAATTATCTTAGAAGTAAGTTTCGTGCATGAATTTTGGTCGAGACCCAAAATCTTAGGACCAAACTCACCTTGTCTACTAGTCACACTAATAACTTTGGGAAAACTCAAAGGTCTTCAGGTGGTAACTCATGACAAAGTCAGTAATCCTTATAACTTCTTCCCAATGATGATGATTTAACAAGACTCTGGTTTAATCTTAACCAATATCCCTGACCCACAATGGTCGGCTTAACATACTCATCATACTTAACCGTCACTCAAAATGACAATACAATAAACATCAACTCTTCAAATGATCATTCACTAAGAATTCGCTCACTACCCCCATCGATCACCACATGAGGGAAATTCAAATATACACATGTAACATGTAAGTTCACCAATACACTAGCCAGCTGCACTTATGAACGCATCATACATGATTATCCATGCCACTCCCATTATGATTTTGTAGAACTCTTCAAATATTCTAACATTAGATAAAAATCATTGAAATCACATAAACACCTTAAAATGAACATTTTTGGCATGTACACTATTTTCACAAATCAACTTGAACTCACCTTGCTAGATTTAGATTAAATCTATATTCTACCCCAATATGAGCTCATTGAAGAAACTTGAATCCACAAGCAATTCCTCCAAACCGTCTTATTGACCTTTATTAACCTATCTATAAGACATTTTTGGAAAGTGAGAAATATTTTTTTTCTTTCATATGCAACACAATTCTCAAAATTGTCATAAAAAACATAACATATAGAACGTTGTACTCTTTGTGTCTAATATAGGTTGTCCAACTTAATATATACAACTAGTTAGGTGGTTTAATTTTGAGAAACATAAATACTAGAAAGTCATCAATGGAGAATTTATAACTCATAATAAAGTTTAGAAACTAGGAGGATGAACTCACCACTTAGGTTTTGTGAAAACCTAGAAAACCCTAAATTTCTTGAAGATGTAGGTGATGATGATGAGCTCTTGAACTTTGCTTCCTCTCCACCACCAAATACTCTTGGATCTCCCTAAAACTAACAATATATCCTTGAAAATCTCTAAAAAACGAAACCATGGCAAAAAGAATCGTCAAAATCGGAGTTGAAATGCGGGAGATATGACCGAATGAAGAAAGAGGCTGAAAATTGGATTTTATGTACTGCACCCGCCCGCGAGAGTGACATGCGAAAGTGACAGTGTCACTTTCGCTAAGATGTACCGTGGGCACCTTTTCCTCTGCGAAAGTGACCGGCTAAATTTCCAGTGTCACATTCGCATGACACTTTTGCCCAAAAGGTACCGATAGGCCTTTTCGCACGTTTTCTCGACCGTTCCTCACCCGTTTTCCCGGTCGTTCTCCGAACGTGTTCTCGGTCGTTCACGACCATTATACTTTTCATTCACCGACCATTTTCTCGTTACATTTGAGACTATTATGCCAATTATCGTGCCATTGCTATAACTTCCTGGCACATTCGTTGGGACAACCAAATACTAGGTAACGTCGGTGCTATTGTGACATATGTCACAACTGCATGTCACTATAGCCGGGACTACCACATTTTCAGTACCATTTGTGCTATTGTGACATATGTCACAACCACATGGCACTATAGCGGAGACGACCATACTTTTAGTACCATTAGTGCTATTGTGACATGTGTCATAACCACATGGCACTATAGCCATACTCTATATTTGGTTCTTCCTTTACCGATTCAACCAGTTCAACATTTTTCCTCAATTGAGATAAAAATCATGGTGTTATAGGTACCCAACTAATCATCACGGTTATTGATGCCTTTCTTTCCACCCATAAAATCATCATCTCCTGACACATCACGTTTGACGAATTAGTTTTTCCATTTAGATCCATGATACTTAACTACCCTCCTTCCTATGACTTCCGTGATCACTCGGTCGAATCATCTCCCATCTCTCATCGCCTTCTTATGATCCCGTCCATTTCAGCCCCCACTGATCCATCATCCACTTCGGCACCGAACCACCATATCGGCTTCTACCAAATCAGCCACCGCTGATCGATCATCCACCTCATCCCCTATCGAACCACTATCCACATCGGCCTTCATTGATCCACCATCCACATTGGCCCCTACCAAACCACCACCCACCTTGGCTTCTACCGAATCACCACCCACCTCGTCCTCTACTGAACCACGACCCTTCACTCCCACCCTCCCGACCTTCACCCACCCGTTGGTCACCCGCTCCCAACGGGGCATCACAAACCCATCACACACCTCAATATTCATACCTCAACCACTTCACCTGTGACTTGTTCACATTTATAGGCTTTACAAGACCCTAACTGGAAACATGCAATTCATGATGAGTATAATGCTCTTACTAAAATGGAGCTTGGGGTGCCCCGAGATCCTATGGGATCAATATAGTGCGATCTATGTGGCATTTCAAAATTAAACTTTATGAATATGGATCGCTAGACTGGTATAAAACCCGTTTGGTAGCAAACGGAAAAAAAGTCAATGACTAGGTAGTGATTGTGAGGAGACCTTCAGTCCATTGTGAAACCCGCCACCATTCAAACTATTTTAAGTTTAGCGGTTTCTAGCAACTGTTTGATTCACAAAATGGATGTGAAAAACGCCTTCCTCCATGGTAGACCGTTTTCATGCATCAACCTCTGGGTTTGTTATCCTGGAACAACCAAACTAGGTGTGCCATCTCCAAAAATTCCTTTATATCCTGAAGCAAACCCCCCATGCCTATTTTCACCAATTTTCTCAATATGCCACTAGGGTCGGTTTTCACCATAGTCGATCAGACTCCTCCTTGTTTATCTATCAACACAAGCAATCTATGGCATACCTTCTCATTTACGTTGATGATATTATCCTAACAACTTCCTCTCCAAGCCTGCTCCAGCAACTTATCTGATCACTCAGTAGTGAGTTTGCCATGACGGATTTGGGCCAACTTAACTACCTTTTGGGTATCTATGAGACCAGAACGAAATATGGCCTCTTCCTTTCCGAGAAGAAGTATTCTTTAGATATCCTCGAGTGTGCCCATATGGCCAACTGCACACCATGCAGTACCCGAGTCAACACCCAGTCCAAGCTCGGGTTGGCACGCCTGCCTATTACTGATCCTTCTCAAGAAAGGAGCCTTGATGGCACACTCTATTACCTCATTTTCTCTTGCCCGAACATCGCATATGTTGTGCAACAGATATGCCTCTTCATGCATGACCCACGTGTAGCTCATCTCAATGCCTTAAAGCTCATTCTCCAATACTTACGAGGTGTTATTGATCATGGTCTTCAACTATAAGCCTCCACCACTTCAGGACATACTACTTACTTCGATGTCGATTGGGGTGGGTGTTTTATCACTTATAGATCGACATCCGGTTATTGAGTATACCTGGTTGACAACCTTCTCTCCTCTCCTGGTCCTCTAAGCGGCAAACTTAACCACAATCTCTCAGTCGAGTGTCGAAGCCGAGTATTGAGGGGTTGCCAATGCAATGGCGAAACATGTTGGCTTTGCAATCTGATACTCGTGCTACACTCTCTAGTCTCCACCTACCAAGGCAACCATTGTCTATTGTGACAATGTCAGTGTGGTCTATCCTTACGCAAATCTGGTTCAGCACCAACGGACGAAGCATATAAAGATCGACATACACTTCGTTCGTGATCAAGTTGCTTTGGGCTATGTACGGGTCCTTAATGTTCCCTCCTGCTCACAATACACATACATCTTCACCAAAGGACTCTCATCTTCTTTGTTTTCTGATTTTTGCTCTAGTTGAGCATCCGTCCTCAATCTCCCGTTCAAACCGCGGGGGGTATATTAGTGTATATGTAATTTGTATAGTTGTTTATATAGTCCAACCCTCTTATGTATGGGTATAAGCCCATTAGGGTTGTATTCCCTATATGTTGTGGTGATAATGAGAGAAGACGTTCATGGGAAAATATACCATATTACATTTATGTCCCTATATATACATATATATATATATATATACTCGAGTAGTACAATTTTTGAAGCCTCGGTTTCAACACTTCAACTCGAGAATGACATAACTAACCAACCGTATCCGATCTCATTAAGCCATATATAACATAGTGAAACAGTGATTCAATGCAATGAAGTTACTCCCACATGAAAATAATGTAATTCAAACAGAAACCTAAAAAGTTTTGAATTTTGTTATTTCGATACAATTTTCTTCTTTCCCTTTGGTCAAGGGATGTCAGAAACAGTGTTGTATTCTTCATTCTTGGATTCATCATCAAGAAGATGCTTTGTCAATGGACCTTCCTTGTCTTCTTGCCTCCCCACTATCCTTTGCTATTCTGTTTTGCCCCAGATTACTGAATAGAGACCCATCATTATGAGCACTACCCCTAATAATCTGTACCATCATCTCAAATGATCACTTATCTATGTAACATAAAAGTTTCGTTTTTTGTTTTAATTTATATATTCTGGTTGTTAAAAAAATCGAATGATAACATGGTTCTAACACTATTCATGTGCTATCATGTGGGTATTAATTAATCTCTAGAATACGAACCTGGCTTCGATCTTGATCCTAGATATACAATTAGTAGTAAATTAATTAAAAAACTTTCATTAAACTACACATTAAAGATTCACTTACCCGCCGAGGTACAACTGATCATGGAGATTAGCGAAAGCCATGATAGCAACAAGAACAGTTTGCACAGTCTGGAAGATAGCAACATAAACAGGCCCTCCTTTCTGAATACACCAAGTTTGAAGAGATATCACAATTCAAGATGAAACGATTCCCTGTCACAAATATGTTTTTGTTATCGAATGAACCATCTAAATAAAAACTACCAGAACTAATTATTGTTGCTCAAATGGTTTTAAGACCTGAACTTAGGGTACAAGACCACCAAAGTGCAGTCTTCATTTTTTATTTAGATATAACATTAGCGTAAATATTATGTGACACTTATCAAAGAAGAAATGAGTTTAATTTACTATACTTACAGCGTATAAGATGGTAAAAATCTCTTCCCCTGACTTTATTTTCCATTTATTGGGATCCCTCTCAAAAAATGCGGTAATTACCATGAACTGGATCAACCTGAAGAAGCATGTGAAAGAGGTGAGTGAGAGTTTAGCAAGGTAATTCCTCACCACGGGAGCCTGTAATATATTTTCAACCAAATTCTATCGGTTATGTGGTTCAATGCAATGTACTTTGGTTTATTGAAGCAGTTATATATAATCGTTCAAGATAACACACTTTTGGGGATATAAATACCGTAAAATCGCCTTATGGTGGGTGGGTGTTATACTGGCCCTCTCACGTTATGATTATACGCTGTGGTTGACAAAATAGCTCATATGCTATATATTTGTTGATAAGTTAACAGATAAATTAATTAGTCACATTTAATAAAACTTTTACAATATAAAATTACCTAAAAAAATCAGGTTTTTGGCTATTTATCTAAAATATAATGGGCATAATTTGGGAAAAAGTAATTAAAAAGAAGAGAAACACCAGCTTATAAGTTAGTTTATGACTTACCAAGTAAACTTTATTACAAGGTCGAAAAATAAGCTAACTACGGCTTCTAAACAAAGCCTTCGTATCACATAATTCGCTAGTTCTCATGTTTGAATCAGTTTTAGGTGTTATCAGTTTATGTAAAGTTCAATCCATCGACCAGAAGATAGGGCATTTACCCGATTCAAGTATATATATATATATGGGTCTTTTATATATATATATGGGTCTTTTTGTATGGATCATGTAAACTATTTGGATCAACTCATCAAAGATGTCATACTTGAATCATTATTATTCAAAAGAAAGAAAAAACAGTTTACCTGAAAGACCATCCAACCAGCCCATGATAAGCAGTGACCAAGCAGGTAGATACAACCCCAAGTCCAGTTGAGCATTTTCGGTGATTTTCATGAAGACTCTCACATCTAATATCCACCTTCATACGTTACACTCATACTAGAGAGAACATCGAATCTTATTGGAGAAATTTGTAACCACATAATCTCGGTTGCCTCTCAACCTTAAGTGACACGTACTACCTCAAGGGTAGCTTATGATCTTAACTTCTCATTGACTAATCTGTCCTAGCTCAACACAATTCTGAATTCATATTCCAATTATCAACACCAAACCTAAAGACTTCTTAAAATTCCTTAATAATTCTCCCTTGTCATTGGAGTACTTCCAAACATTCCAAAGATCACTAATCTCAAAAGATCAAGTCGATTCCTAAAATCAAAATGGCCATATCGAGGACGTGGTTATGCCAAGAAGTATTTCATTCCTGGTTGCACTAAGTCGATCCCTAGTAAGGACTTAAAGTTGACACCTGATATGGGAATAAAACCCCAAATTTTGCAGTTTAACAAACGAACCACACCATCTCCTTTATTCATGAAAACTCATTAAAGATGGTACACCACCAACACATAACATGTTGTCCAACAAACAACCCATCAATTCAAATCTAACCATACGTAAGCAACCGCACAAGGCTTTAACCCAAATATTTACCGAAAGGGAAATATCATCACTTACATAACTGAGATAATAACATAATTCTACTATCTTAATTATTCATATGTGAACAGACTCATAAGGTCGAATTCTCAAAATTCAAATATGCCCAAAATTGGATTAGCCGACGCTTCAATTTCCAAGGACTTCTCTAGTCGCTAATCACAACTCCTTTTACATAGATGTTTAAATCTATAGCTCTAATGAGTTCAAGGTTTTTCAAACTAATATGTCAATTTGAAATTTTATAAGACTTTTCAAACGCAAAATATTTACAATAATTAACCGTGCGTGTAAAAATTCACTACCGCTTACTCGATACTTGTGCAAAGCGGTCACCAATGCCACACATATAAGACCATTTTGAAAGTCATTTGATCATTACTCAAGCTAACAACGACAACACAAAAGATGTTCAACAAACTTTTAAAATGAACCCCTATGGTCCTAGCATGCATGCGTTTATGCCATGCACCTAGAATAATTTTTTTTGCATTAAAATAATGTGCAACAAAATATTTGTACAAAACTCCAGAAGGGGAAATTCATGTAATAAAGTTCTAAAATTCCTCGTTTAACCACATAATGACATGGAAGAAAACTTGACAACAAGACCCGCATGCATGGGTTCATTTCTCAAAACTTAGCAAGACAATGTGCATGTGATTGGTCGAAACGTAAAATAATTTAGAGCGACTTCAAACTTTAAGCCGCACGAACAAAATGCTCTTTGTTCCAAAATAGTGGCTACAATGCCATGCATATCAATAAACCAATATAACATATTTGCGTGAACCATTAATAGTGGTGTCAACAATCGAAAATGCACAAAACAAAGCATTAAGTATGAACTATCACAGACTCCTCTTACACTTACTCACGCCATAAGTATAACCCATTTCATGCACTAAAGTAGTGTGCAATGAAATGTAATGTTACAAAACTCAACAGCGAAATCATACCATATCAAAATTTCAAAAATTCCCTTTTTTGGTGTAATACAACATATAGTGGTATTTCTCAACAAAACTCACATTGAATAAAATTCTCAATAAAACCCAAACATGGAAATAAATCCTTCATTGAAAACCTTAACATATGTGGAGGAGATCCAATATCAAGGTCCTAAATCGCAGTTACTTGCCCAAGGCCCCAACCAACAATAAAGCATGGATATTACAATATCTGAAAATAGCATTGGACAACAACGGGGATAAATAAAATCTCAACAAAGTTTGCAACCATATGCAATAAAACAATTTTATGCATGTTTGAACTCATGGTTTAAAATCTTGTGCGTGTTAAGCGTTTTTCCAAGAATTCATAATACAACCCGCATGATGATTTGGGAAACTATGAAATAATTTATGCAAATTATCTTAGAAGTAAGTTTCGTGCATGAATTTTGGTCGAGACCCAAAATCTTAGGACCAAACTCACCTTGTCTACAAGTCACACTAATAACTTTGGGAAAACTCAAAGGTCTTAAGCCAGTAACTCATGACAAAGTCAGTAATCCTTATAACTTCTTCCCAACTATGATGATTTAACAAGCCTTTGGTTTAATCTTAACCAATATCCCTGACCCACAATGGTCGGCTTAACATACTCATGATACTTAACCGTCACTCAAAATGACAATACTATAAACATCAACTCTTCAAATGATCATTCACTAAGAATTCGCTCACTACCCCATCGATCACCACATGAGGGAAATTCAAATATACACATGTAACATGTAAGTTCACCAATGCACTAGCCAGGTGCACTTATGAACGCATCATACATGATTATCCATGCCACTCCCATTATGATTGCCAATTCTAATGACTCTATCGACCTCAAATATCTTATCTTAAAGTGCCTAATTGTACAATCTCACTTTCACTGAAGGGGTTGTTTGTTTACCTCTTAGTGGTTCCATTAAGAGGCAACCTCTGAATCACCAAGAGCTGAATCTTGTTTGGCAAAAAACAAGTTTGCCTCTTAATAGTTCCAAAACCATCTGAATGATTTTGTATCTTGGGCCTCCCTTAACCATTCAACACCCTGATTTCATTCTGAACAATTACCAAACAACCATATTTCATTTTGTACTATATCATAAGAGCCTCTTAATCATTCTGACCACTTAATTATTCTGAACTGAACCATTCAACAACTACCAAACAACCCCTTAGAAGAATGCTAGTTTGAGTATAGGTATTCAAAATCAACATCTAAATCTCTCAAACTTAAGCTCTAATACCAACTTGTAACACCCTCAAATTTGGAGAGAGCAACTAAGTAAAAATTTTCCATAATACAACAAGTAAAGGATAAAATTTTCTTTATACAAACCTATCCTCGAAATATCTCAAACTGTATTCTAGATTAACCCTCAACAAATAATAAACAAATCTTACACAAAGACTAAATAAGGTCGGGTGTTACTAAAACCCAAATGGCTAATCTCAAAGTGCGGAAGACTTCACCCAATAACTACTCTCTTCTCGTGCATCTAGCTAGCATTCTTTACTTCACGATGTTGCTAAAACCATTCCCCAACCGGAACCTGATGCACATGACGATAAATAAAAATGTTAGGCTAACATCTAGTGAGTTTAAGAGTTTTACAAACATAAAACATATAAATCGATAAATGGAGGGAATTCAATTTAAATCATGGTTTCCAAAATGATTTACTTTAAACATGAAAACAATCAGTTTTCCAATAACATGCGTTTGAGTAAATAACAACTAAAATATAAAACATTTCCTAAAGATGTAAACACAAACCCAAAAACTCACCCAAAATGTGATTAATGGTTTACTACTCAATTAATGAAAACATGGATAAAACGTTATATACGAAAACATACAAAACACTGATGAGGTATAGTACTTAACTCATAAATCATGGATAACAATTCATATATATATATATATATATATATAATGTCGTTAAAAACACGAATGATACTCAATATCCAAAGCAACCGGTAAAAACAATGAACAATATCGAAAACGTCAAATCGTGGATGATCTTTGTCTCCAAAGAATATATCCAAAGTACACCATTCGATGATGGGGGAGAACTGATTTCATTGAACGTGACAGAACACAAAAGTATGTCACATATCTAAAACCAAACACTTGCACCATAATCATATGATGTATCAAGCTCAACTCTTTTAAGTCTATTGCTCGTGGAGTCTCAATCTCAACCCTCTAGGTCTATACTTTGAGATCTCCAAATCCAAGAAAAATATACATGCACATTGGAATTACACCTTACTGCTTATGGGACAATGCCCGACCATACGGGTTCACATATTACTTACAATGAGACCTGATGCCTATTTCGTGCTACAATGAGGGAAACTAATGTCCCATCATTGAACGTAAATACTCAAGTGCCTATGGATCCATTGCATTACAGTAAAAAACATTGCATGACTCCAAACGAATGAATTAGCGCATTCAAAACATGTAATTCTCAAATAAGATGCAGTAAATGCAAATCATAACCAAATGCTCTACATTGAGCTGTCAAAATCAGACAATTGTCCCGAAGACCCAACAAGGTCCAAACCGAGCCATAGGTCAGCTAATCAAAAGACCAATTGTTAAAAGTCATAAAATGAAATCAAACGTAAACAACTCACGTTTATGCAAACCTATGCTCCAAATACATGAATAACCCAAGACTCAATTTTTTGATTGGGGCAACCCATTTTCCAAAAAGGCTCACACCATTTACACATTCAAAACTTCCCATAGCACAATGTATGCATTTATCCAAACACACGCTAAAAGTGCATTTTCACCAAATGACCTCCATTTATAAGACAACTATTCAAAACACATGTATTTATGATTTATTTATCAAAGTACCCGAAAATTCCAAATATGGGTGCTGTACGAGAATCATAAATTCAAATATCCCAATTAAGTAGAACTCTTCAAATATTCTAACATTAGATAAAAATCATTGAAATCACATAAACACCTTAAAATGAATATTTTTGGCATGTACACTATTTTCACAAATCAACTTGAACTCACCTTACTAGATTTAGGTTAAATCTATATTCTATCCCAATATGAGCTCATTGAAGAAACTTGAATCCACAAGCAATTCCTCCAAACCGTCTTATTGACCTTTATTAACCTTCCTATAAGACATTTTTGGAAAGTGAGAAATATTTTTTTTCTTTCATATGCAACACAATTATCAAAATTGTCATAAAAAACATAACATATAGAACGTTGTACTCTTTGTGTCTAATATAGGTTGTCCAACTTAATATATACAACTAGTTAGGTGGTTGTCAGGATCTAATTCTTAACAAGAATAATGAACTCAGAAACAATATTAAAGGAGTTGCGGAATAACACTTTAATATTCAACTATCAAAGTAACAGTGAATCAGAAAATCACAACTTGTAAACTTTATTGAATGATTAAAGTTACAAGTTTTCAAACAAAACCTCAATCTTGATGAACAGGCTCACCAAGACGAATTCTACTTCTCTAGAACTAGGATTGTAAACCTTGAGGTTAATTCTCTCTCTAAAAACTTATTAATCAAAAGTTAATTCTATCAAAGACTTCTATACTATTTATACAAGACATATAACAAGATAATTATCAAAATACAATTGATCTTCAGTCCATAATTATCTCCTTTACTTTAGTAAGTCTTCTATACAGTTGTCTTCATTCCATACTGAGTCTTCATCTCATAAGCAGCACTAACCTTCTTCAGAAGTATTAACCATTTTCAGCAAAATTAAACTCCTCAGCAGTATTAATCATGTTGACAGTAGTAATCCCTTAGCAGTACTAACTACTAGCAGTACTAACTCTCCAAGCAGTACTAACTATTGAAGTAGCAGTACTAACTTTTCAAGCAGTATTAAATCTACTAGCAATAGTAATCATGATACACTTGAAGCATTAACCATACTTGAACAAATCTTAAATTCCCAACAATCTCCCCCTAACTTGACTTTTAGAAAGAGAAGTCAAGTTCTTCAGATATGGTCTTCAAGATGCTTTCAAAACTTCATCTTAGTTGCCCAAATTTGGATCCAGTCCCATACTTTGATTGATTGTCCTTCTTATCACAACTCTGGCCATTTCAGATCCTTTTGCACACACTAGCTTGGCTTTCAGCATTCCTTTCAGCTTCTCCTTGCTATGATTATACACTTTGTCCACTAGAAAATACTCATGATAGCAGTTATCTATTGTGATCATGTAGACACCACAGTTTTCAAAGAGCATCCACTGATCAATCCTTTTGAACCCATAATCATGATGCAAATCCTTGATCCTGAACACCACTTTTTCTGGTTCAAACATCATACACAAGTATTCCATAGCAACTTTTAGTAGACTTTCTTCAGTTCCTTTCAAAACAGGCTCATATAGCTTTATTCCCACCTTATGCATTTCTTCTAAGCCAGCCCTGGAGCAACTTCTGATCACTTTGCCCCAAGTTGTATATACTTCAAACAAGTCACCAACTCTTTTGAGTCTGAAGTAATCCTTTCTGTTGTCCCTCAGAATATCCCAAAAGATGATTTCTGGTGCCTTCACAGAAATGGGAAAAACCTGTACTGGTTCTATTAAAGTCATGTAAAGACCAACATGCTCATCAGATTGATTTGGTTGTTGAGTACTTTGACTTGTTTGCTCTGTATGATCTGCAATAGATGATTTTGCCTCTTTTTCTGCTTCTTCAATCCTTGGATTTTTGGACTGTTTCTTGGAAGCTATGGTCTTTACACTCTTTGCAGATTTGACTTCCACATCAACATTCTCTTCCTTCTTTTCAGCCTTTTCTTTTGAAGGAGTGGTTTCCTCAGGGAAGGGTTGTTGGATGTTGAGATCATGTCTCTCTTTCATCCTTCTTTCAGCTTCTTCCCTTTGAGAGGAGTCTCCTTGAAGCTTTGCCATTTCCTTTTTATATAGTTCCTCAACTTTGTTGTATGCCATGTTAGCAAACATCTCTCCTTTTACACCAATTGAGCCTCTCAGAAAGTTTATCATTTTTCTCCTTTCTTGATTGGCCAAATAGGTCTTAGAAGGTTGTCTTTTCTGAGTCTTTACAGGCATTCTGTGCTTGGGTACTTTCACTGAACTTTTCTTGGCCTCAGCTGCAGTTTTCAAACTCTTTTGATATTCTTCATTGAGCTTTTTATCCATATTCATTGCAAGCTCTCTGTCTTTTTCTGATTGAAGTTGTTCCTCCTTTTCCATCTCTGCTTGAAGCTGTTTTGCCACTTCTTCATCTAGCTCTATCTGTTTCTGCTGCTTTAAAGGTTGTTCAGGTTCAACCATCTTAGCCTTTCCTTTCTTCTTTAATTCTGCCTCACTTATTTCTTTGCTTTTCTGCTCAAGACCTCCCTCTTTAATGACCACTCCCTTAGCCATTTGATTAGCCTTTGGAGTGTCATTCTTAGCTTTTACCAAAGTTTCTGCAATCTCCAATTCTTCAACGGATAGCCCTGTTACTACTGCTAGCTTTTCTGTTACTGCTGCTTTACTAGCTTCTGCTTCTTTGTTTTCTGTTTCCCTATTCTGCTCCCCCTCAAATTGTGCTTCCATACCACTAGGACTGAGTTTCTCCCCATCATCTTGTTTCTCCCCCTTTTTGAAAGCATCTCCCCTCTTCTTTAACACATACTTTTTTCTGTTCTTTTTCTGCACCAACCTCTTCACCATTTTCTTCAGTTTGGTAATCTGCACTTGTTGAGACAGAATAACCAATTTCATCTACTCTATATCTGCTCCCTGTTTGATGACATCTAGATTAATGTTGCCCATGGTATCCATCAATTCTTGGTAGTTATATCTATCCTCACCTTCTCCAGGAGTGTTACCCCCTTTTGAAGGATCATTGGAACATTTAGTAGTAGAGGTCTTCTGCCTAGCAGAAGCACCTGCTACCCCCTTGGGTTCTTGGCACCTGGGACCTTTGAATGATTGCTCATTCAAAGTTGCCATGGGGAATGTCTTAATGATGTTACCACTGACCTCCTCTGTGCTAGCAGGAGTAGTGGCAGCCTTCTCACCCATATGCTCATGCATCTCCTCAGTGAGCACCTCCTTGGGGTTGGGAGACACCCCTGTGGTTTCCCTATAGATATTCTCTAATGGAGAATTCTCCATTAGAGGGATTAAAGGCTTTGTGGGTGAAGGTACAAGAAGAGAAGGAGCCTTCTTTACCTTTTTCCTTATGTAAGTATGGGTGATGGGTGAAGTTGGTTTTTGAAGAAGGGTCTGGGGAATTGATATAGTGATTGAAGGTTGGGATTGGCTCTCAGTGGGATGGTCTAGTGAGGGCCTTGACCCTGATGCCATACCTTCTTGGTTGTGGGACACCACCATCATTGTAGAGAACAATGGGGTGTCAACTCCTTCCGAGTCCATGGCAGATCTCTTCATATTTGAAAAGACCTTGCCCTTGGGGATTTTAGGTACATATACCTCATCAAATTGAGGCATATCCGTCAATTCATTGGTGATAACTGCCTGGACAAATCTTGGATACATAAAGAAACTCTTTTTATTCTCCAAGTTTGACACAAGGTCATTGAAAATCATTTTTGAGAAATTATACTTTCTGGCAGTGGCCAAGCAGACCAAAGCATAAGCAATGGTACTACTGAACTCACTCCATCCAGTAGTCTTTCTAGAAATACAATGCATGAGGGTATGGACAAAGAAACGCTATTGGGGAGAAAATTTAGCTTTGGAGAACTTGAAAACACCCAATGGGCCTCCATACCCCATTCTAGTAAGAGTGGAAAATAGATCATCATTAGAGATGGATGTGATACCTGAGGCATCGTCTAGTCGTAGACTGATGCGAATTACCTCTTCAGAAACTGTCAAGGGTTTGTCACACACCCTTGTCTTGATAACCTGCACACCATTTTCAGTAATAGCGGTGGCATTGGCCCAAAATTGCTTCTGGTGCTCGATGTAGATTGATGGTGACACTGTAAGAGCATGAGCTATATGGCTGGACTTGAGAAAATCGACTATTTGATGAAATCCAGCAGCCTGCTTAGGCTTTTGAAGCATTGCGATCTCGTTGTGTTCATCAATAAACGCCATTGATGCCATCGAGCTTGAGGAGTCTTGACTAACACACACTGGTTGCTTGAGAGAAAAAGGTTAGAGAGAAGATGAACAATATTCAAAGAGTCGTTATAAGCTTTTAGGCGGGCAAAGAGGGTATTTATATGATTCGGGAAAGAATCAGTATTAACCATCTAGCAGTATTAACTAACTAGCAGTATTAACTAACTAGCAGTATTAACCGAGAGCAGTATTAACCACTAGCAGTATTAACTTGTAACACCCCGGATTTCCGCTTTGTATCTTGTTATTCTGATGTATAAGCTTTTGTCATTAGCACCGTGTTTAGATTTAAGTTGAGATGGATTTTGAGAGATTTGGGGGCTAGCAGTAACTTACGCGAGTTACACCGCGACTTGAGGTCACGGCACAACCCGCGAAACCCACTGGATGTCTTGGATTTTAGGGACACGGGCGAGTTATGCCGCGAGTGGAAGTCGCGGCATAACCCGCGAAGCTCTCCTGGCCGACTTAAAGTTGGTTTTCATCAAATATCTCATTCTTAAGATTTTCTCTCTCTCTCTTCAGTCTCTCTTCTCTCTCTCTAAATCGTTTCTCTCTCTCTCTCTCTCTAGAGTTTGGTGGTTAAAATCTAGTGTTTGATCCGAGGTTTCGGTGTAGAAAGCTTCGTCTTATCAAGGGGGTCGATATCTGGATCTTCGGGTTTTCGTATAAACCTATTGGGTGAGTTCCTACTATCATTTTAAACTGTATACATATCAAAAGATACCTTTTGGAACTCCTATATATCTCCATGGTTTCAGAACTAAGTTTTCTACATATTTGATATAACTTGAGTTTTGGGAGATTTTAGGGTTCCCGATCATTGTGTTTACTAAAATGATGGATCTTATCTTATTGAAGTAAAATGATGTTTTACTTGTACATTTTGTGGTATGTGAAAAGAATGTTTAAGAACTCATTTTTAATGATTTTCATTCTTACCAGAAGTTGAACTGGAAATAACATTTTGTTTATAAAATGTGTTTATACCATATGTTTATTTATGGTTGGTCACATATGTTGTTGTGACGAGTCTGTACCATTACTAGCGGATCCCTAGGTTTTGAGTCGACTGATATTATTTGGTGGTTACCAAGTAAAGAAAATATAGAGCTACATGTGCATTAAATTGTGAGGTTCTGGCCGTTAACAAATAAGAACTACATGTGCATTAAATTGTGAGGTTCTGGCCGTTAACGATTTATTGTTGGGATGTCACATTCCCCATTATGTAGCTATGGATGCATATGATCCTCGGGGGCAACTTGGTACGGTTATGTGAGGCCGGATACTAGCCATGGTTCATAGTGATCCTAGTGAAGGAGTATACATTGGTTTTGCTTGGGGCTAGATCTCACGTTGTAGCACGAACTTATGTGTTCGTATCCTCGGATTCCAATTGTTTATCTCATAACTCGGATTTGTGGTCTACTTTCTGTTACACCACAATCCTTGGTAAAATGGTTCTTTTGTCATCGTATGATGAGTCTTTGGACTGAAAAGGCCCGGTTGTGGCGAAATGTTATCTTTTATAAATTAAACCTTTATGAAAAGATTTCCTTATAATACTGATGTTTATATCTTTGATTTTGAATAAACTGTATGTTCTCACTAGGCTTTAAGCCTAACACTTTTTCTCAAATGATGTGTATAACAGGTTTCCCTTAGCGGTGGTTTGCACAGGGTCTTTGAGAGTCGAGCGTGGACTCGAGGCATATTTGGAGATGTCTAGTATTTGGTGTTGGGCATTGTTTAAGTCCTATCTTTTAGTGAATTTTGGTTCGTCAAGTGTTGTAGTCTAGACGGTTATGTTTAGATTAGTTTTGTTGATAAATTCTATATCCGTATGAGTTTTGTATAGTCATAAGGACTGATCCCCTTTATGGGAAGTTTATATCATTACGGATGTCTTGTTGCCATATTTCCAGGTTTTAATTTACTCTGAATTTTAGAGTGTTACATAACTAACTAGCAGTATTAACTGAGAGCAGTATTAACCACTAGCAGTATTAACTAACTAGCAGTATTAACTGAGACCTGAAGTAGTAACTTTGCACTGGCAGCATTAACTATACTTACACTATTGAAGCTTGTGTTAGTCTGAGCAAGGCAATACACTTCCTGAGAAAGATGATTAGTAGCACCAAAAATAAACAAATAACAGGTATACAATCACTTTTTAAACATGAGCTCATTCAGAGTTGATAATGCCCACACTTGTGACCAAGAAAGTGAATCTTCCCACATCAAAAGCTTTAGTGAATAGATCAGCAAACTGGTTGTCAGTATTAACTTTAGCAACTTGAATAAGCTTCTTTTCATTGCAGTCTCTAATAAAGTGATACCTGATTTCAATGTGCTTTGTTTTGGAGTGCTTGACTGGTTTGTTAACAATGCTAATAGCACTGCTATTGTCAATGAAGATTGGAGTGTGAAGAAAGGTTACCCCATAGTCCAGCATTTGATTCTGAATCCATAGAACCTGAGAGCAGCAACTTGCAGCAGCAATGTACTCAGCTTCTGTTATGGATAAGGACATTGTGGTTTGCTTCTTACACTGCCAAGATACTAGTCTTGTACCCAAAAGCTGACATCCTCTTGAAGTAGATTTTCTATCCATATTAGCACCACCCAGGTCACTGTCTGAATATGCAATCAAGTCAAAGTTGGATTCATAGGGATACCAAAGACCTAATCTAGGTTGCCCTCTTAAGTATCTGAAAATCCTTTTAACTGCTTGAAGATGAGACTGCTTTGGCTTGACTTGAAATCTGGTACAAAAACACACTGGAAAAATGATATCTGGTCTTGAGGTTGTGAGATACATGAGAGATACAATCATTGATCTATAAAGATGGACATCTACATCCTCCCCCTCAAGATCAGCAGTGATCTGTTTGTGTGATTCCATTGGTGTGCTTGCTGGTTTTGAGTCTGATAAACCATACTTATCTAGGATGTCTTTCACATACTTTGATTGACTTATGAAAATCCCATCTTTCTGTTGTTTCACTTGAAGTCCCAGAAAGAAATTTAGTTCACCCATTGCACTCATTTTGAAGCTCTTGTGCATCAACTCTTCAAAGTCTCTACACATCAGTTCTTTTGTGGAGCCAAATATGATGTCATCCACATAGATCTGAACAAGTAGGGTATCCTTCTTACTTCTTTTAATGAAGAGAGTCTTGTCAATGTTTCCCCTTTCAAACCCATTTTCCAAGAGATAGGTAGACAGTGTATCATACCATGCTCTTGGGGCTTGATGAAGACCATAAAGTGCTTTCTTAAGTTTGTATACTCTGTCAGGATATGATGGATTTTCAAAACCAGGGGGCTGACAGACATATACTTCTTCATCAATTGTTCCATATAGAAAGGCACTCTTCACATCCATCTGGTATACCTTGAACTGCATAAATAAGGCATAGGCTAGAAACAGCCTAATGGCCTCTACCCTTGCAACTGGAGCAAAGACTTCCTCATAGTCTATACCTTCTTCCTGAGTGTACCCTTGTGCCACTAGCCTTGCTTTGTTCCTGATTACTATTCCTCTCTCATCCTTTTTATTTCTGAAAATCCACTTGGTGCCAATTGCTCTATGACCTTTAGGAAGGTCCACCAAGTCCCAAACATCTTGCAATTTGAATTGTAGCAACTCTTCTTTCATAGCTTCTATCCAACTTGAATCTTTCATTGCTTCATAAGCCTTCTTAGGCTCAATCTGGGATAGAAAGCAAGAGAGTATTGTATGCTGCTGATCCTGCAAATCTTGAAGTCTGCTTTGATTCCTCGTCATCATAGGAGAGGAGATGTCTCCTATTACCAGCTCAGGAGGATGATTCTTCTGAGTTCTTGTCTAAAGACTAGGTTCTTCATTAATTCCCACATCTAAATTTGAATCATTTAAGTCAGCTGAGGGAATCACATCAGCTGCTTCTGGCTCTTCAAGCTTTGAATTCTCCTCATCTCTTCTTTCTTCTTCACTCTGAATTGGTTCAGCAACAGTCTCCTTTTCACAGATTTCAACAGGGTCCATTGTAGGTAATGGAAAGATCACAAACTGAGGAATAATATGTTGTACTTGTTCTTCCCCTGATCCTCTACTTCCTGATCCTGCATGATCATCACTACTGAAACCCAAAGAGTTAGTTAGTGAATCAATGTCAAATAACCACTGAGGACCTGAACCAATAGGATTTGGTGTGTTCTCATTGCATTTGACATTGTCACTTTCCTTAATTATTCTAGAAAAAGAATTAAATACTCTGTAGGCCTTACTCTGAGATGAGTAACCAACAAGAAATCCATCATCTGCTTTGCTATCAAACTTTCCTAAGTGAGTTTTGGTATTGAGAATGGTACAAGGACACCCAAAAGGTTTGAAAAATCTAATAAATGGTTTTCTTTTATTTAAAAGCTCATATGGTGTCTTGTTTTTAGGCTTGACTACTAGAACTCTGTTTTGGACATAGCAAGCAGTATTAACTACTTCAGCCCAGAAAGTAATTGGAAGTTTTGAATCAGCTAACAGAGATCTAGCAGCTTCAATCAGTGTCCTATTCCTTCTCTCAGCAACACCATTTTGTTGTGGAGTCCTAGGAGCACTGTATTGCCTCTCAATTCCTTTTTCCTCACAAAAGGTGTTTAGGTCAAGATTTTTAAATTCAGTACCATTGTCTGACCTAAATGACTTTTACCTTTTGATTTGTTTGGTTTTCAATTCTTAGAATAAAGGATTTGATCAGTCCACTTGTCTCATCCTTAGTCCTTAGAAAATATACCCAAGTAAATCTAGAGTAATCATCAACAATAACTAAGCAGTATGATTTCTTACCTATGCTCATAACATTTGTAGGACCAAACAGATCCATATGCAACAACTGAAGAGAAGAAGAAATTGTGTTCACTTTTTGGACTTATGAGAAGTTTTGTGTTGTTTGCCTTGGAGACAAGCAATACAATGATCATCACATGAAAAGACTTTTGAAGGCAAACCTCTTACAAGGTTGTTTTTAACAAGTTTAATCATTGTTTTAAAGTTCATGTGACACATCCTTCTGTGTCAAAGTGATGATTCATCCAAAGATGTTTTTGAAACAAGACAATTTAGGGATGAATCAGTTGAAACATTTTCCATATCCAAACAATAGACATTATCCTTTCTGGGAGTTCTTAGTAGTATCATCTTTTCATCAATTACCTTGAATCCAGGAGCAAGGATAATGCATTCTGAATCAGTGAATAATATACTATGCTTTTTGTCACAAACCTGTGATACACTTAACAGGTTGTATCTTAACTGCTCAACATAGAAAACATCCTCAAAGGTCATCTTACCTTTTGTTACATCACCCTTACCACTAATCTTACCTCCATCTGGAGTATTACCAAAGGCAACATGCCCTCCATCAATTTTCTTGAAATTCTTGAGGCAATCCATGTTCCCTGTCATGTGCCTAGAGCAACCACTATCAACATGCCAAATGCACTTTCCCTTGAGCTGCTGGTTGCCCTGCACATTAGATAAACCAGTTAGTATTGACTGGGAACCCAAGCCAAAGTGGTCTTGGGCCTCCCTTTCTCATCAAAGTATTTACATTCCTTCTTGATGAAATTTTTAAAATCAGAGCACTCTTTACTGGAGTACTTTGTTAAGATGATAGGTCTAGCAACACAAACACTAGAAGCAGTACTAATTTTAGAAGTACTAACAGAGTTAGCAGCACTAACAGGTTTAGCAGTACTAACCTTGTTAGAAGCACTAACAGAGTTAGCAGTATTAACATTTGAAGAGGTACTAACAATGTTAGTTTTAGAAGTACTAAAACTTTCAGCAGTACTAACATTGGTAGCAGCAGTATTGCTTCTAGCAGCACTATCTTTGTTAGCAGCACTATTTGTGGTAGCAGTACTAACAGTTTTAGTGTTTTTGGGAACCCACATCTTGACATTATCTCTTACAGTCTTTTTCTTCATGTGGCTTTTAGATTTAACAGTTTTCTTAGCCACATGGTTCCTTTCATTCTTCCTATAACCAAAGGGTTTTTGCACAGATCTTTGAAAATTTATCCTTTGGTTCATAGGATTAAAGTAACAGTGCTTAGCAAGATGATTTAATTTGTCACATATGAAACAAGGTTTTGGTCTGATGATTCTACTCAGATCAACTCCTTGTTTCTGAGCCCACTGATTATTCCAATTTCTTTGATTTCCCCTCCTTTTATCATGTTTTAGGGGCTCAGATTTATTACATGCACACTGTTTGCGAGGAACAGGATTCACAACTGTAGTCTGCTTGTAATGAACCTTTTTGGACTTTCCCTCAGTCTTCTCAACACCATTAGATTTTACCCAATCCCTTCCACCACCCTCATTGGTAAGAATGTTATTTTCTAAGGGAATCTCAACATTCACATTATTATCCTTACCCTCTCCAGCTTCTTTCTCAGTCTTGTCCTTAACAACTACTTCATCTAAAGGATCTATCTTAGTGTCTCCCTCATGTAAGTCCTTCCTATCCTTGATCTCTAGCAAGTCTGATGTAGGAGGGATGTAGTTGTTGTTGTATGGTGGAGGTGTGGTATTGTATTCAATTCCTGGTCTAAGATTATCATGGATTTGGACCTTTAGAATTGAATCCATGGCTTTAGAAGCATATGAAAACTTTTCCACATCTAACTTAACCTTGTCTAGTTCTCCTCTCAACTTTTCATTCTCCTCCTTGGACTTTGTCAGTTGGATTTCTAGATCATTCTTCTCCCACTTCCAGTAATTTGTATCATATGTGTGTTGAAGTTCATTGGCTTGGAAACCTTTGATTTGTTCCTCAAACCTCTCAACAATTCTCACATAGTCTTTTCTATCCTTTTCTAACCTCTTAAGGTCATCACTCATATTCTGGTTGTGATCCCTGTACCTTTTAACATTGTCTATGCAAGTTTGAGAACAGAGATTAGAAAGTACCTCAGTTGGGAGATCAGATACCTCTGCCATGAGAGCTTGATTTTGAATGGCCTCTTCTGCTTGATCACTCCAGTCAAACCCCATTCCTTGTTGAGAAACAAGAGCTTGAGCTGAGTTTCTGTTCTGGTTGAAGCTTCCAGTCTGTACTTGTTGGTGGTTGTTGTGAGACACTCCACTTCTGCATTCCCTGGCAAAGTGTCCCTTCATATGACACTTGTAGCATTCCACCTTTGACTTATCAAAGCCTGCTCTATCTTCTCTTCTTTGGGAGAAGTTGTTCCTCCCAGTTCTCTTGATGAATTTCTTCACCCTCATAGAAAGCATGGCCATCTTCCATTTGATATCCATCTCTTCAAGATCATCAGGATGAAGCTGCTCTAAGTCATCATTGATTAAAGAAGAATTACCATGGCTGGAAAGAAAGGCTTCAAAAACAGATTCATTGCCTTTTTCTTGATTTACTCCACAGGCAGCATTAACTGATTCAGGGTTAGCAGTAGAATCAATTGATGTTGATAGGAGTGCAGCATTGTGAACATATCCAGTAGGCTTCTTCTTTGCTTCCACCTCAGATTCAAACACTCTTAGATCATTGTACAGATCATCTAGTTCCTTTTCTTCTAATTCATCATTCTGTCTGAATGAAACAGTGTACATGGTCCATTCATCTCCAAGAGATCTGAGGAACTTTCGATTGACATCATCTTGTTCCATCTGGACTCCAACTGTAGCCAACTCACCAATCAACTTATTGAATCTGTCAAAAGTTTGAATCATATACTCATTCTTTGAAGATGTAAAATTCTCATATTGCTGCTTGAGAATATCCCTTTGATTCCTCTTAGTGCTCTTTGTGCCCGCAAATCTCTTCTCTAAAGCATTCCATAGAATCTGAGCATCTGTGCAGTGTTGAAACTGATGTTGATACTCATTAGGAATGGCCAAAACCAGGGTGCTTAAGGCTTTCATCTCCAACTGTCTGACTTTCTTCTCACCATCAGTTTTTGGAGGTGGTCTTCTGCCATCTTGTCCAATTCTACCTTCAGCAGAGGGACCATTCTCAACAATGTCCCACATAGAACAGTCTGTAAGGAGGATGTACTGCATGATCCGAATTTTCCACATGTCAAACTCATTAGGTTTGAGCATGGGAACCTTTGAGACAAAAGTACTGTTTGATTCACCAGTGTTGTCCATGATGAATGAAGGTTTCTGAGAATACTTGGCTCTGATACCACTTGTCAGGATCTAATTCTTAACAAGAATAATGAACTCAGAAACAATATTAAAGGAGTTGCGGAATAACACTTTAATATTCAACTATCAAAGTAACAGTAAATCAGAAAATCACAACTTGTAAACTTTATTGAATGATTAAAGTTACAAGTTTTCAAACAAAACCTCAATCTTGATGAACAGGCCCACCAAGACGAATTCTACTTCTCTAGAACTAGGATTGTAAACCTTGAGGTTAATTCTCTCTCTAAAAACTTATTAATCAAAAGTTAATTCTATCAAACACTTCTATACTATTTATACAAGACATATAACAAGATAATTATCAAAATACAATTGATCTTCAGTCCATAGTTATCTCCTTTACTTTAGTAAGTCTTCTATACAGCTGTCTTCATTCCATATTGAGTCTTCATCTCATAAGCAGTACTAACCTTCTTTAGAAGTATTAACCATTTTCAGCAGCATTAAACTCCTCAGCAGTATTAATCATGTTGACAGTAGTAATCCCTTAGCAGTACTAACTACTAGCAGTACTAACTCTCCAATCAGTACTAACTATTGAAGTAGCAATACTAACTTTTCAAGCAGTATTAAATCTACTAGCATTAGTAATCATGATATACTAGCAACATTAACCATACTTGAACAAATCTTAAATTCCCAACAGTGGTTTAATTTTGACAAACATAAATACTAGAAAGTCATCAATGGAGAATTTATAACTCATAATAAAGTTTAGAAACTAGGAGGATGAACTCACCACTTAGGTTTTGTGAAAACCTAGAAAACCCTAAATTTCTTAAAGATGTAGGTGATGATGATGAGCTCTTGAACTTTGCTTCCTCTCCACCACCAAATACTCTTGGATCTCCCTAAAACTAACAATATATCCTTGAAAATCTCTAAAAAATGAAACCATGGCAAAAAGAATCGTCAAAATCGGAGTTGAAATGCGGGAGATATGACCAAATGAAGAAAGAGGCTCAAAATTGGATTTTATGCACTGCACCCACCCGCGAGAGTGACATGCGAAAGTGACAGTGTCACTTTCGCCAAGATGTACCGTGGGCACCTTTTCCTCTGCGAAAGTGACCGGCTAAATTGCCAGTGTCACATTCGCATGACACTTTTGCCAAAAAGGTACCGATAGGCCTTTTCACACGTTTTCTCGACCGTTCCTCACCCGTTTTCCCGGTCGTTCTCCGAACGTTTTCTCGATCGTTCACGACCATTATACTTTTCATTCACTGACCGTTTTCTCGTTACATTTGAGGCTATTATGCCAGTTATCGTGCCATTGCTATAACTTCCTGGCACATTCGTTGGGACAACCAAATACTAGGTAACGTCGGTGCTATTGTGACATATGTCACAACTGCATGTCACTATAGCCGGGACAACCACATTTTCAGTACCATTTGTGCTATTGTGATAGATGTCACAACCACATGACACTATAGCCTAGGCGACCATACTTTCAGTACCATTTGTGCTATTGTGACATATGTCACAACCACATGGAACTATAGCCGAGACGACCATACTTTTAGTACCATTAGTGCTATTGTGACATGTGTCATAACCACATGACACTATAGCCATACTTTATATTTGGTTCTTCCTTTACCGATTCATCCAGTTCAACATTTTTCCTCAATTGAGATAAAAATCATGGTGTTATAGGTACCCAACTAATCATCACGGTTATTGATGCCTTTCTTTCCACCCATAAAATCATCATCTCCCGACACATCACGTTTGACGAATTAGTTTTTCCATTTAGATCCATGATACTTACCTACCCTCCTTCCCATGACTTTCGTGATCACTCGGTCGAATTATCTCCCATCTCTCATCGCCTTCTTATGATCCCGTCCATTTCAGCCCCCACTGATCCATCATCCACTTCGGCACCGAACCACCATATCGGCTTCTACCAAATCAGCCACCGCTGATCGATCATCCACCTCATCCCCTATCGAACCACTATCCACATCGGCCTTCATTGATCCACCATCCACATTGGCCCCTACCAAACCACCACCTACCTTGGCTTCTACCGAATCACCACCCACCTCGTCCTCTACTGAACCACGACCCTTCACTCCCACCCTCCCGACCTTCACCCACCTGTTGGTCACCCGCTCCCAACGGGGCATCACAAACCCATAACACACATCAATATTCATACCTCAACCACTTCACCTGTGACTTGTTCACATTTATAGGCTTTACAAGACCCTAACTGGAAACATGCAATGCATGATGAGTATAATGCTCTTACTAAAATGGAGCTTGGGGTGCCCCGAGATCCTATGGGATCAATATAGTGCGATCTATGTGGCATTTCAAAATTAAACTTTATGAATATGGCTCGCTAGACTGGTATAAAACCCGTTTGGTAGCAAACGAAAAAAAAGTCAATGACTAGGTAGTGATTGTGAGGAGACCTTCAGTCCATTGTGAAACCCGCCACCATTCAAACTATTTTAAGTTTAGCAGTTTCTAGCAACTGTTTGATTCACAAAATGGATGTGAAAAACGCCTTCCTCCATGGTAGACCGTTTTCATGCATCAACCTCTGGGTTTGTTATCCTGGAACAACCAAACTAGGTGTGCCATCTCCAAAAATTCCTTTATATCCTGAAGCAAACCCCCCATGCCTATTTTCACCAATTTGCTCAATATGCCACTAGGGTCGGTTTTCACCATAGTCGATCAGACTCTTCCTTGTTTATCTATTAACACAAGCAATCTATGGCATACCTTCTCATTTACGTTGACGATATTATCCTAACAACTTCTTCTTCAAGCCTGCTCCAGCAACTTATCTGATCACTCAGTAGTGAGTTTGCCATGACGGATTTGGGCCAACTTAACTACCTTTTGGGTATTCATGAGACCAGAACGAAATATGGCCTCTTCCTTTCCGAGAAGAAGTATTCTTTAGATATCCTCGAGTGTGCCCATATGGCCAACGGCACACCATGCAGTACCCGAGTCAACACCCAGTCCAAGCTCGGTTTGGCACGCCTGCCTATTACTGATCCTTCTCAAGAAAGGAGCCTTGATGGCACGCTCTAATACCTCATTTTCTCTTACCCGAACATCGCATATGTTGTGCAACAGATATGCCTCTTCATGCATGACCCACGTGTAGCTCATCTCAATTCCTTGAAGCTCATTCTCCAATACTTACGAGGTGTTATTGATCATGGTCTTCAACTATAAGCCTCCACCACTTCAGGACATACTACTTACTTCGATGTCGATTGGGGTGGGTGTTTTATCACTTATAGATCGACATCCGGTTATTGAGTATACCTGGTTGACAACCTTCTCTCCTCTCCTGGTCCTCTAAGCGGCAAACTTAACCACAATCTCTCAGTCGAGTGTCGAAGCCAAGTATTGAGGGGTTGCCAATGCAATGGCGAAACATGTTGGCTTTGCAATCTGATACTCGTGCTACACTCACTAGTCTCCACCTACCAAGGCAACCATTGTCTATTGTGACAATGTCAGTGTGGTCTATCCTTCCGCAAATCTGGTTCAGCACCAACGGACGAAGCATATAGAGATCGACATACACTTCGTTCGTGATCAAGTTGCTTTGGGCTATGTACGGGTCCTTAATGTTCCCTCCTGCTCACAATACACATACATCTTCACCAAAGGACTCTCATCTTCTTTGTTTTCTGATTTTTGCTCCAGTTGAGCATCCGTCCTCAATCTCCCGTTCAAACCGCGAGGGGTATATTAGTGTATATGTAATTTGTATAGTTGTTTATATAGTCCAACCCTCTTATGTATGGGTCTAAGCCCATTAGGGCTGTATTCCCTATATGTTGTGGTGATAATGAGAGAAGACGCTCATGGGAAAATATACCATATTACATTTATGTCCCTATATATACATATATATATATACTCGAGTAGTACAATTTTTGAAGCCTCGGTTTCAACACTTCAACTCGAGAATGACATAACTAACCAACCGTATCCGATCTCATTAAGCCATATATAACATAGTGAAACAGTGATTCAATGCAATGAAGTTACTCCCACATGAAAATAATGTAATTCAAACAGAAACCTAAAAAGTTTTGAATTTTGTTATTTCGATACAATTTTCTTCTTTCCCTTTGGTCAAGGGATGTCAGAAACAGTGTTGTATTCTTCATTCTTGGATTCATCATCAAGAAGATGCTTTGTCAATGGACCTTCCTTGTCTTCTTGCCTCCCCACTATCCTTTGCTCTTCTGTTTTGCCCCAGATTACTGAATAGAGACCCATCATTATGAGCACTGCCCCTAATAATCTGTACCATCATCTCAAATGATCACTTATCTATGTAACATAAAAGTTTCGTTTTTTGTTTTAATTTATATATTCTGGTTGTTAAAAAAATCGAATGATAACATGGTTCTAACACTATTCATGTGCTATCATGTGGGTATTAATTAATCTCTAGAATACGAACCTGGCTTCGATCTTGATCCTAGATATACAATTAGTAGTAAATTAATTAAAAAACTTTCATTAAACTACACATTAAAGATTCACTTACCCGCCGAGGTACAACTGATCATGGAGAATAACGAAAGCCATGATAGCAACAAGAACAGTTTGCACAGGCTGGAAGATAGCAACATAAACAGGCCCTCCTTTCTGAATACACCAAGTTTGAAGAGATATCACAATCCCAGATGAAACGATTCCCTGTCACAAATATGTTTTTGTTATCGAATGAACCATCTAAATAAAAACTACCAGAACTAATTATTGTTGCTCAAATGTTTTTAAGACCTGAACTTAGGGTACAAGACCACCAAAGTGCAGTCTTCATTTTTTATTTAGATATAACATTAGCGTAAATATTATGTGACACTTATCAAAGAAGAAATGAGTTTAATTTACTATACTTACAGCGTATAAGATGGTAAAAATCTCTTCCCCTGACTTTATTTTCCATTTATTGGGATCCCTCTCAAAAAATGCGGCAATTACCATGAACTGGATCAACCCGAAGAAGCATGTGAAAGAGGTGAGTGAGAGTTTAGCAGGGTAATTCCTCACCACGGGAGCCTGTAATATATTTTCAACCAAATTCTATCGGTTATGTGGTTCAATGCAATGTACTTTGGTTTATTGAAGCAGTTATATATAATCGTTCAAGATAGCATACACTTTTGGGGATATAAATACCGTAAAATCGCCTTATGGTGGGTGGGTGTTATACTGGCCCTCTCACGTTATGATTATACGCTCTGGTTGACAAAATAGCTCATATGCTATATATTGGTTGATAAGTTAACAGATAAATTAATTAGTCACATTTAATAAAACTTTTACAATATAAAATTACCTAAAAAAATCAGGTTTTTGGCTATTTATCTAAAATATAATGGGCATAATTTGGGAAAAAGTAATTAAAAAGAAGAGAAACACCAGCTTATAAGTTAGTTTATGACTTACCAAGTAAACTTTATTACAAGGTCGAAAAATATGCTAACTACGGTTTCTAAAGAAAGCCTTCGTATCACATAATTCGCTAGTTCTCATGTTTGAATCAGTTTTAGGTGTTATCAGTTTCTGTAAAGTTCAATCCATCGACCAGAAGATAGGGCATTTGCTCGATTCAAGTATATATATATATATATATGTGGGTCTTTTATATATATATATATATATATGGGTCTTTTTGTATGGATCATGTAAACTATTTGGATCAACTCATCAAAGATGTCATACTTGAATCATTATTATTCAAAAGAAAGAAAAAACAGTTTACCTGAAAGACCATCCAACCAGCCCATGATAAGCAGTGACCAAGCAGGTAGATACAACCCCAAGTCCAGTTGAGCATTTTCGGTGAGCCAGAAAGCATATCTTCATGTAGTACTGAATCATTGACAATTGATGCATCATGGTGAAAAATAGGGGGGCCTTTGTATAGAGTAATAACAGTTGCTCCCCCTACACTTGCAAGAGTACCAATAACCTTTGCCAACCCATCTCTCCTTGCTATGTTAACTTTCTCCAGCCTAAGATACAAAAGAAACTTATCTTTTAGGACACCCAAAAGTATCTAATGGGAATTTAAGTTTATCGGACAAAAAAATGTTTGTACTATATAAGTTGTTAGGACTTTGTTAGACAATCTAACAAATTCTACGGACACAATTGGACAATCTAATAGAATAGTCTTATTCACCTTTATTAACCTTCCTATAAGACATTTTTGGTAAGTGACATTTTTTTTTCTTTCATATGCAACACAAAACTCAAAATGGTCACAAAAAAAAAAAAAAATATATATATATATATATATAGTATGCTCTTCTCTTTGTGTCCAATATAGGTTGCCCAACTTAATATATACAACTAGTTAGGTGGTCTAATTTTATCTTTACAATTTTATTGTAACAACTTTAGATATAATGACAAATTAATTGGTCCTATCTATAGAATTTAAATCTAATTATTTAGTTATAGGTATGTGTAAATAGAGAAACCCTTTTGGGGAGGTTACCTTAAAGCAGAAGCCATGAGGAAAGTGATGGCAGGAACTGAGTTCTGCATGGCAGAAGCAAAGGTTGGAGTAGCATAGTACAACCCTAGTATATAAAACCCTTGGTTGGCTGTGATTCTTAGGGAAGAGGAAAACATAACAGAATCTATTAGTAAGCAAACACAAGAAGAGTATGAATATGATAAGAGAAGAAATAAATTGATGATTTAATATTTTTTTGTCTTATTTAAAAGATATTTTTTTGTCATATTTAAAATATTTATTTACAAGGATAAAAAAGGAAAACAAATTGTGTATTGAAATCAAAGGTTGCCAATTTAATTTAATTAATTAAAGATTATTACAAAAATATTCTTTTTTCAAAAACAGTTTATATACCTTTTGGCTTTTGAAGCATATAGGAAAACTCTTAGTAAATCTTAAGGCAAAAAAATTGCATTAAAGTGGTTGATTTTTTACTTCTACTCAACTGAAACCAAACAAAACTATATATCCTAATACAAAGCTTAAATTAAATTATTTGTGTTAAAAGTTTTATATCAATTAAACTTGGATGTTTGTCTTTTATATATGTTAGAACCTTTTTTCTCTTATTAAAAACTTTTTTAGAGAATAATCTAATATGAATTCACATATTCTCTCATGGTATAAGAACCAATGTCATTAATCTCGACACTAGACAATCGAAAAATGTGTATTCGTCTAGCCCCATCTCGACACTTTGACTGCATCCATGGAGTGGGCATGTAAAAAATCTCGCATGAGACATTGATCATTTCTTTTCTATATATTAAAATCTCCCTTTCTTTCTTAAACGATTTTTTTTAATAAAGTAATCTAATTAGTTTCATATATTTCACAATTTAATTTGATCACAAATAAATATATCATAAATAAAAATGAACAAAATAATTTAAATAAAAGAAGCTTTATTATTCACTTACCCTATTAATGCCAGGAAAAAAAACTGAACTAGTATAGAGAATGTAAGGGGTGGCCTTTCTTTCCTGGAAAAAAATGAAACAAAATTTAATTTAGCCAATTAGAAAAGAAACATAAATAAATAAATATATATATAGAGAGAGGGAGAGAGAGAGAGTGTTTAAAATATAAGTCAATCTCAACCTCTACGTAGATGATCAACGATATGAATTAAATTTGTTCCTAAATTTACTTTCAACCTCTTCTTTAACTGATTTAATAACAAACTTTAAATTTCAATATAAGCAAAATCAAGGGCCGAAATTTAGTTTGTATGGTTTGTAACAGTTACACGGTTTAAATTTGAAATCCTTTCTCCCCCCCCCCCCCCCTCTCTATATATATGTATATATACATATCTTGGTTAAAATGAAAACTACAAGTATTTTGAGAAACAGAAAACTAATTTTTTAGTGTTTATTCATAGCTGATAATACTTATTGACAAAATATAAATACAAGTAAATATATTAATCAATGAAATTATAGTATATTCACTGATGTATATGCTCAATGACAATATACACTACATATTTAGATGAAATTTATATGGTGTATATTTATCAATGAATACAAACACATATTATATATATATATATATAGACACTCACATAAAAGGTTTTATATACATGAATTAAAATGGATCACAAATTGGTTTTTTAACTTATAAGCTAATTTATGGTTTATTAAATGGGGTTTTGAATATACTCAAAAAAATAAGCAAGTTTATGGTTGTTAAACATGACTTTAATTAAACACTTGAGCAGGTAAATGTATATTAGTGGATTCGTTGGTAGGACTTACTTCTCATAGAAATAAGCAAAAGGAGCCAGGAGAACCAACGCGATAAGGTTTCTATAGACGGGATAAACGACTTTGCTGATGCCAATATTGAGAGCAACTCTCGACACTATATGAAACCCTGCAAAGCACATTTGTAAGACAAGCACTGCAATAAGAAGCTTCATTTTTACAGACACATGAACCCCATATCTCGATGGTTCCATTTTACGTCTATGTATGGTGGGGATCGATCTTAATTGTTTTCTTAGTACTTCAGGGTTCAATATCTTTATGGTTTGGATATAGAAGCATATATGAACTCTTTATATATAAGTCAAGGGAACATCGAGGTTGATGATTGTTTTTTAAGCGTATTATTGGTTTATGGATGCATGAGGGTGGCAAGAATTGTGTCACAAGCATATGCAAAGTAATCATGCATAAAACATAGGTTGTGATTGCAATTATTTGATTATTTATTGTTATCCTATCTAATAATTTGAAAGGGCTTAATTGCAGTTTTTGATTCCTTCTATACTTGTATATTTATAATGTTTTAAAAGATGTCATGATTGTACGGTGACAATTGACATGCATGTACTAGGATCAAGGTGTTTGTTTTTTTGTTTTTTTTCATTTGCATTAACTCTCATGAGTCTCATTATGCTTGTTTAAGGCGTGACATTTTTTTTTGGTAACCGTGGGTTTTCAGACCAATCTATGTGCATTGACTAATCCTCGGACGACCATGAATGGTCTGGAGTCATCGCAGGTGAACCTCCATGTGTGTCCCACAATCAATATAGATCAAGATTATTACAGTGAATTATCAATTAATCTCACTTTTATTAATCTCTGAAAATCAATTACAAACTTCTCACAAAGTTTTTCTCTCTTTCTCTCTCAAGAACACTCACAACATTCACACTGAATTACTACTAGTCTAAAACACGCTAAAGACTATTTATACTACAGAACTGAAACGCGCAAAACAACTACAAGATTAAAACGCGCAAACACTAAAAACAGAAAAATACAATGCTGACTTTGACTTTTATTACACTAGATTTGACTTTGATACTGAGAGTTGACTTTAGCTTTGACCTTCAGTCTTCAGACTTTTGTGATCTTGTATCTAACATATTTATGCTCTAACAATCTCCCCCTTTGGATTCAAGATCATCACAAAAAGATTTAGCAAATCAATCTCCCCCTTTAGTTGCATTGAAGAACTTTAAATCTCCCCTTTAAGCTCAATCTGAGTACAATCTTCCTCTTTTGATTGATCTTTAACTTTAATCTCCCCAAAGTCTATCTTCAAGAAATACCAACAATCTCTCCCAAAGATGGTAGAAACATTCTTTAATAATCTTCTCAAAATTGTCTCAAACCTCTTTCAGTCTTCAGAAAGAAATTATCTTCAGGTTTAGCTCAGATTGCTTCAGCAAATAATCTTCAAGGAATTTTTCTGTAAACTCAGCTCATCTTCAGAAATCTTTGAACTTTTCTATTTTGAACTTTCAATCTTTGCAATTCTCAGAACTTTTTTTTACCAACTCTCTCATTACATGTATCTTCTTCCTACAACTAACATTATTTTCACTTTTACAACCAACATTTCTTGATTCGTTCTCCCCCTTTTTGATGATTAGAGCAACGATATCATCAAAACTTTCTCCAAGAAATGTCATTATTAATTATGACCACTGATCTGTTTAACTGAGCCTCTGATTCAACATCGAACCAAAAAGATATGCATCAAGATCTTTTCAAATCCAGACAAAATAGAATGTAACACCTGAATCAACTAATGAATCAGTTAATATGTCTGTCAGTAACACTAAGTCACTGTGTGTAACGAATACACATTGGAAAGGAGCTTTTTGATGTTCACTCCCCCAGGGCTTCCATTCAATCATCGAAAGACCACAAAGAAAATATCTATGAATGTTATGACAATAAAACAAATTCCTTGTGTGTTCGTGCAAGTGTTGAAAGAATTAAGCACTTGATAATTGCTTTTATAGAGGCTTAACATTCTGTAAACCACTGAGACAACAGTAGATAAACACAGACTCAATGTGCATGATTGAAGTTCGAAGGTGGGGCAGACTTTCTTCTTTTTCAATATCCAGATTTTCCAAATGAAAATCAGATAGATTATGTGTTGACTAACAGACTATTACAATCTATATCAGGAAATGATTCAGAACTCTCATCAATCTTTCTTTTTGGTCGCCATTCTTTTCGTTCTTCAGATCTTTTACTTTTCACTGAAATATAAGATTTAGATCTGTTAGGAAAATCAGATTTCTTAGATTGTCTTTTCTTTAGCTTACCAGTGTTAGTCTGTTTCTGTGATTTCCTTTTCTTTTGCTTCTTACCTTTAGCATAGTAATCAACATTCACAAAAACTGTGTCACCAACCTTGGTTGATGATTTACCAACTTCATTCACCCTTGGTAAAGCTTGACCATTAATGACAAAAGTAGAATGATCTGGAAGTTTAACATTGAAATCAAACATATCAATCTCATCTATACGCCCTTCATCAGAATTTAAAAAATCATTTGCAGACGCAAATAAGTCATCAAAATCAGATTCAGAAGTATGAGGTGTTTTAGAAGATATAGAACACTCTTTAGATTCAACTTTGAAAATTGTGTTCTTGATAACAGTTGAAAATACAACCTTTTCAATGTCAGCCAATATTCTTTCATCAGATAAAATATTTTCAAGCTCGATAATTTTGCTTTCTAAAATGAGTGGAGGAACATAAATTTTAGCTTCAACAGGTTTTGCCTCCAACTCTTTTGTCGAATAACTTTCAAAATAATCATTTGAAAGACATTTTGGCTGATCTGGAATATAACTATCATTCAGCTTTTGATAGTAGAATGGTAGTTGCATTTTCTTTAAGTTCTTTCTTTTCTCAACCTCTTTAGCCTCTACCTCTTCAGATGATTTGGTAACAAATTTGGGTTTCAAATGAGGATATTTTCCAGCCACAAAAAGATAATCAAAATTATACAAAGCTGGTTGTTTTCTGATAGCTTTCTTTATATAGTGTGGGTTTTCGTAACAGAGACCCCACTTCTCTCTAACATCAGCTTCCTCATTCGGGGTGTTAAGAAAAATAGTTTGATCTGTTTGACCTTGTGTATAAAGTTTGGCTTCCAAACCATTTACCTTCTTTGCTAAGCTCTTGTTTTCAACCTGCAATTTATGAGCATTTAAAGCATATTATTGCTTTTCAGAAACAGACTTAGACAATTTAGATTCAAAATCAGAAATCTTATTTTCAAAACAATTTTTTTCCTGTTTAAAATCAGAAACAGATTTGCGAAGAGAATCAATCAAATCTTTGTTCCCAACAACTTGTTTGTTAAGATCAAAGATCTTTTGATTTTTCTTTTCAACTCTGTTCTTTTCCTTTTTCAGTTTCTTTTGAAGATCTTGAAGTTCGACCATCATAGCTTCCATTTTAATCATAAAATCAGATTTGGACAAATTAAGTACCTCATCAGCTGTTTCTTCATCCGAATCATCATACTTCACTGTGTCACCCATCAAACACATGTGAGCTGATTCTTCTTTCTCCTCATCATCTGAATGATCTAGCCAATACTCGTCTTCAGCCATTAATGCCTTGCCAGCTTCTTGTTGCTTAGCCAAGAGCATCTTGTTCTTGTAATATTCTGAGTTTCTGACCTTTGGCTTCCGAAAATCTTTAGCGTAGTGACCGACCTTTCCACAATTGTAGCATTTGACAAGGTCGTCAGTCTTCTTCTCAACACCAACATAGTCATTCAGAAACTTCTTCTTCTCATCCGGATTCCTATCCACATACCGGTTCTCCTCATATCTTTTTCCTTCAACCCTTTCCCGATGGTCATGATTCTTTGAACTTGACGAAGAATACCCCTGTGTGTTTGAACCCGGTTTCTTGTAGAATTTCTTCTGGAATGCTCGGGTCAGTAGAAGCATATCATGCTTGAGGTGTTCTCCATCATCACTATCTGAATCTGAATCAGAACTGGGAATTACAACTTTCTTTTTCTTTTTCTTCTCTTTCTTTTCTTTCTCCTTCTCACCAGCTACTAAAGTGATGGGGTCAGATACTTTCTCAGCTTTCTTTTTCTCATATCTTTTCTCTTTTACCTCCTCCTCATTCTGTCTCAACGTTTCGTAAACTTCGTGGAGAGGTATATCGCTTAAATCTTTCATCTGCTTCATCCGGCGAGTATGTTTCTTCCATTACGGTTGTAAGATACTGAGAAACTTCACATTGTTCTCAATCTGCTTCTTCTTGACTTTATTCTTGGAAAGTTCATTCAACAGAAGCACAAATCTTTCATAGGTTTCTTCCAAGCTCTCACCTTCTTTTGCTTTAAATTCTTCGTAACTGTTGATACAATTAGCCACCTTCATCTGATTGCCTACTTTGGAACCCATCATCATCTTTTGTAACTGATCCCACATCTTCTTTGCATTTGCCTTGTAGCTATCTATCTTGATATAGATCTCATTCAGAATACTCTGGAGTAGAAGAGATGTTGCTTGCTTGTCTGCTTTAAAATGGCTTTTCTGCTCCTCAGAATATTGTGCAAAATCCATCGGAATAGTTCTCATCTTTTGCACTCTGTCCTCGTCTCCATCCTCACTGTCTGAGGATTCATCATCAGGTATTTGGACAGTAGGAGGTATCATGGGACCTTCAGTAATTGAAAGTAAAATGTTTTCCCCATTCGCATGTCGATCGACAAAGTCGAGAAATCGATCCTTCCACTGTTCATATTCACCTTTGAATAGAACAGGAGGCTTTACATCCATTCCGATAGAGAGAGCATCTTTTGAAGTCATCTTGATGTACACTGCTTACTGTGATCGTCAAAATTCAGAAAACACACTTGATCTACAAAAATCAAACTCAGTCAAATTTCAGATAAAATCAGAAAAATTACTAAGTAAAGAAGAATTTTGTCCCCCTCCGCAGACTTAGCACGAGGGTCCCTAGACTTAGCACGGGGCAACGCCCTTGCGGGGGTATGGGGGCAGCGCCCCTAGAGAAATGTTTTTGACATTTAGAGGCCATGTTACAGTTTTGAAAATTTTATCTAAGTATTGAAACTCGCAAACCAAAGAAATCAAAATAAAACGCGCAAATGCCTTCTTGCGAGTTTTAGAAACACGCAAATGCCTTCGTGCGAGTTTTAGAAACGCGCAAATGCCTTCGTGCGAGTTTTAGAAACGCGTAAATGCCTTCGTGCGAGTTTGATAAACGTGCACACCAAAGACTTTGAACAGTAACAACTCGCACCTAGTTATGTGTGAGTTTTAGTTTATCGTACGACCCTACTTGCGAGTTCCTCACTTCAATTTCAAAACAGTCTTCTGCGAGTTCTAGAAGCTTGCGAGTTCTAGAAGCTTGCGAGTTCTTCATCTGCTAGTTCTATAGATCTAGTGAGTTCTTCCCTTGTCAAACCCGAAACTTGATTTTTCCACTGAAACCGATCAAAATCCTTATCAATTGACTTGAAACTTTGCAGGGATCTTCGAAATCAATATTCGAACAGGTTACAATACAAGAATTACAATTACAAACACAAATTGATACATTTTAATCCTATCACAGTGCTTACAGACTCGATTTTAAAAATTTGAACAAAAATCCAAAATTCACCCTCAATCTGTGTGAATTAGCCTAAATGACCTGAATCAAACTTGTTCTATACATCAATTCGAGTCTATTACAACCAAATTTACATTCAAAACACCAGAAAAAACGAACAAATTCAAATGTCACAGTTCATATTGAGTTTGTGAAAAATACAATCCAAAAATCACAAAATCGATCCAAGTTTCTTTGAATTTCTCTGCTCTTATACCAATTGTGTGTCCCACAATCAATATAGATCAAGATTATTACAGTGAATTGTCAATTAATCTCACTTTTATTAATCTCTGAAAATCAATTACAAACTTCTCACAAAGTTTTTCTCTCTTTCTCTCTCAAGAACACTCACAACATTCACACTGAATTACTACTAGTCTAAAACACACTAAAGACTATTTATACTACAGAACTGAAACACGCAAAACAACTACAAGATTAAAAAGCGCAAACACTAAAAACAGAAAAATACAATGTTGACTTTGACTTTTATTACACTAGACTTTGACTTTGATGCTGAGAGTTGACTTTAGCTTTGACCTTCAGTCTTCAGACTTTTGTGATCTTGTATCCAACATATTTATGCTCTAACACTCCATGGCCACAAAAGCTTTGGCAACGCTTGAATTTTTTTTTAATTGGGAAAAGGGGACGAAACCCCCGGAAAAAAATTATTGAAATGAAAGGAAGAAAAAATTACAAATTACGAGGGGCATACCCCAAGAGATTACAATGAGAGCGCCTGGATTTGAACCCTGGATAGATGAGATTTTCCACTACATCCCCCAAAGGCTTTACCAGTGCACCACAACCCAAGTGATTAACATTTTTAAACTTGAGGCTTGATCTTGGTGTCATACCACATCATGGCTTACAACATTATATCTTGGTATTGGCCATTGTTGTATTGATAATAGAGGATGAAAGTAATTTTACACTACAGGACAAAATCTAATTTCTGACGGCAAAATCCGTCTAAAATTGCAATTACCGGCGGATTCGGCTGTCGAAAGATCCCTCGCCAGAAAATTACATTTTCGACGGATTTACCATTTTCGACCCAATATAACCTATTAAAACCAAATTGGACCGATTTAAGCCTAATTGAACCGATTTAACCCCGCCTTTGAACTAATTTAAGATCAATACAACCCATCAAACCCTAATTGAACCAATTAAAGCCCATTATGATCGTTCTTGACTTATTAAGGCCCAAACACACAAGTGATGACTTATTATCTGCTTCTTTACACGTATCGACTTCATAAATGCATGTTATGTATTCGTGTCAATTAGACAACTAAGAACCATTATATCCTGATGTAAGCCAGTCAACCACCATTATTGCCCAATATGACATTTTATGACGCACTAAGGCCCAATAACACCAATGGAGTTTATTATGTGTTTGAGTGCACGTATCCACTCATAGAGGTATGTGTTGTCTATTAGGGTCGACAAGACAACTAAGAACCATTATATCACAATACGAACCACTAAACCACCATTATATATACCCCAATATGACCATTTATAACTTATTAAGACCCAACTTAACACCATATGTGACTTATTACGTGTTTGTGTACAAATATGTACCACATATATACGTGTCGTGTGTAGTCAGTTTGATCAGAAAACTAAACCACCATAGCCCAATAAGTACCACTAAGACACAATAAAACCCAGTAAAGCTCAATTGGAAATGAATAAGAATAGATGGAGATGAATTTTGAAAAAATACACAAAAACGTATTTTTTTAATTCCGCCACAAAGTTCATTAAATTAATTAAAAAAATAAAAAAGTAATTATTTAAAAATATTTTCGACGGATTTCCGATATAAATTGATTTAATTTTAAATTAAATTAATTTCCGTCGAAAATTCGTCGGAAATTAACTCAAATTTTTTAAATAACCATTATTTTTAGAAAATGTTTTAAAATAAGAAAACGATTTTAAAAAATTCAAATTAATTTCCAAAATTAAATTAATTTCCGCCGAAAATCCATCGGAAATTGATTTGAATTTTTTAAAATTTTAAAATAACCATTATTTTTTGAAAAGGTTTTCAAAATAAGAAAATGATATTAAAAAATTCAAATTAATTTCCAGACACAAATTAATTTAATTTAAAATTAAGTTAATTTTTGTTTAAATTAAATTAATTTCCGTCAAAAATCCGTTGAAAATCAATTCAAATATTTTTAACTTTTTAAATAACCATTATTTTTAGAAAAAAAAAGGTTTTAAAATAACAAAAAGATTTTAAAAAGTTCAAATTAATTTCCCACGAAAATTAATTCGAATTTTTTAAAATTTTAAAATAACCATTACTTTTAAAAAATGTTTATAATAAGAATTTTGTTTTAAAAAAAAATCAATTTAATTTTCGACAGATTTTCGACAGAATTTAATTTAATTTTAAATTAAATTAATGTCTGTCAAAAATCCATCGGAAATTATTGAATTGAATTTAATTATTTTCTAACTTTTTATTTAGTTACCAATTTATTTAATTAAGTAATTTAATTTTAATCAAACAAATATTTGTGACGGATAAAATATTCGTCACAAATATTAAAGAGAATATAAGTATTTTTTTCGTAAAATTTCAGTGACGAATTTGTGGCGGATTTCCAACGGAATTAAGGTGATGTTGACTTTTGTGGAATCCATCAGAAATCCGCCTGGAATTTTTCCGACGGAAAATCCATCGGAAACGGCTGTCTGTAATAGATCTTTTTCTAGTAGTAAGGTTTTTGGATGTGATTTACGACTTGTTAGAGGATCTCCAACATATTTTCCAAAATTTCTCAAAAAATGAGAATCAAAACTAAAAATCTCTAAGAAAAATTTGCATTTAATTCTAATAGATTCTTAGGGGCTGTTTGTTTACCTATTAATGGTTCCATTAAGTGACAACCTCTGAATCGTTAAGAGGTGAATCTTGTTTGGCAAAGAAAATGTCTGTCTCTTAATGGTTCCAAAACCCTCTTAATGATTTTGTATCCTGACCCTCCCTTGACCATTAAGAGCCATGATTTCGTTTTGAACAATTAAAAAACAATTGTATTTCATTTTGCACTATATCATAAGAGTCTCTTAATCATTCTACACTCAACCATTCAGCAACTGCCAAACAACCCCTTAGTTTTGGAAACTATAGCATTAATTATATTATTAAAATATTTTTAATATATAATAAAATTACTAGAATGGTACTCGCACAATGCAACGGGATACATCACAATTTTAATGTTTCATTTTATTTTTTGTTTTTTTGTCGATTTACAGTAGGATTTTGGATGGTTTTGAGAAAATGATAATGTTTTTTTTGTAAATTTGTTTAATTTAGGCTTAATAATATAATGTTTTTTATATAAAAAAAATTAAGTATTTTGTTAGAATTCAATGATTATCTTATATATTTTAATGACATCTAGAAAAAATAACCAATTAAATATTTAACAATATAATTAAAACAAATTTATAGTAATATAATATATTAATTAATAGTGATACATGGAAATGTCTGCAGAAAAAGAAGGCCCTGTACATACCAAATTGGTGGGTGTTAGAAGCCTGCGGTAGTAATATGTATCTTGTGCTTTGATACTTGTAAATTAAAAGATTTTTAAAATCTTGCATAAAATGATGGTACATTGTGCATAATAATTTGTATTTAAGAGTTTTTTATCTGTGCTTTATAATATAACTAGTGTTGGGCCCGTGCATTGCACGGAAGGATAAATTTTTTGTAGGAATATTGAACCGAGTTAAAATGAAACATAATTTCTATGTTAAAAGTTAATGAAATACAATGTGAAAAAAGAATGTATTTTCATAAGTGGTTAACTTGCATATATTCTTAATTGTTTGTTGTTATGAGTTTGTGCAATAATATTTGAGAGTCCAAGAATCTCTAAATCTTTAGAGAGAGAAAGTAGAGAGAGAAAGTATGGAAGCGCAAAGTAATCAGATGTATTAAAATGTGAATTCCAAAGTTCTTACAAGGAACAAGACCAAAGGGACTTAAATACCCTTGGTCAAATACAACACAGATAGACAAAAGACACAGTATTTGACCAAGCCCTATAAATACAATGATTACTATAAAATCAGACCTAACAATCTCCCCCTTAGTAATCATTGGCGCTTTGGTCTTCAAAAATTCATCTTTTACATCAGTACGGACCAACAAAGCGACTTTGAGAAGCATTCTGACTTTTAAGAAAAAATTTCTTCTCAGCATCTTTCAGATTAAGTTCTCTTTGCTGCCTTGAGCTCTAGACGATACACCTCTTTTGAATGATCCTGAAAGAACTGTGGTGTTCGGAGCAGGAACAGCAAAAGAATCATTTGTAGCTGAGAGAATAGAATCTTTGAGCGAATCTTGATCAGCAGATAAACTTTTGAGCTCTTTGTCTCTTTAAAATCTCATTGACTTCTCTGATTTCTCCCTCTCATGACCATGATGAACTGGTTCAACTAGGTCATGCCAATGTTGGAGACGAGACAGCTTAAGATCTGCAAAATCAAAGAAACATAGAAAAAACAGGGAAGGTTTGCGCGTCATGTTGGTTGCGCAAACCGAGTTTTGCGTTTCATGAAGGATACGCAAAACAAGGTTTGTGTTTCATGAAGGATACGCAAAACAAGGTTTGCGTGACCAACGGAATGCGCAAAGCTGACAAACTCAGAAAAAATTTACCCTTTTAAGCTCTTTGACTCCCCCTACACAAATGCACTAGATATGACAATTTGAGTTAGCATTCATATAAAGAAAATCAGAAACTCCTCCTCAAAACCTGATATAATCTTTGAAAAATATTTTCTTTGTTCACTCGCCCTTGAATAATACATAAACCCATTAAAATATATTTATGAGAACACAATGATCAACTATTAATGTAGAAAGAAAAATATACGGAATATAAATTTTGAAACTACTAAATATATAAAACTTTAAACAGAAACAAATAAAATTCTACTTAGTAAAATATCACAATAAAATCCATCAAATGAAATCAAATGTATGTGTTTGGATACAGAGACAAGTTTTATTGCATATCAATGTCAAGACATGTTCAGTTTCAAAAACTTTCATCAATCTATTCAGTGTGCTCGCATGTGAACTTTGATTAGCTTCAAGAAAATGCAATTCTAAAAATATAATAGAGAACTTTTCATGTAATCACACTAAGCCATCAAAAATTCAGACTTTCACAAATTTACAGGTTTATTGCAACTCAGAAATATATAACCAAGTTTCATGAGATGTGTGCTCATTAGCATCTTCACATGAGTGTGCTCTTTGGCATCTTTTAAGCTTGTGCACTTTGGCATCTTTTGATAAAAAAGTTTATTAAGTAAAGAACATGCCGTAAACATAACTTTCTATCTGACCCTATTGCAGGATTTAGGTCAGCCGCTCCCAGACCAATTGGCCTTAGGGGACTAGGTGTCAAGCACCCCTTGGAACTTACTCTCCCAGATCAGAAAGGCTACATCGACATATCCTAAACCCATTCATACCAGTAAAACATGACTTTCGATCTGGTTCTATTGAAGGATTTGGGTTCGATCACTCCCAGATCAATTGACCTTAGGGGACCAGATGACAAGCATCCCACAGAACTTACTTTCCCAAACCAGAAAGGTCACAGGTACAAACTTTTAAACTTAGAGATTTATGATTTATAAGAATTTAATAATCATCTCAAATACAAGGTTTTACGTCTAAGTACTTAGCCCATATTTTCATTACAATCCAAAATTCCGACTTTTTAGGTTTTCTAAGCATTGTAAACTATAAATATGCCGAATCACACAACTTTAAAGCAGTATCAAAAGTTACAAACATGTTGCTGACTTTTCGACTTTTGTAAGACTTGAAAGTTGAACATATAAAACTTTAATGTAAACAAAGAACTTGTAAAAGATCCTAGACATACATTTTATTCAAAAGAAAGAAAATCTGAAAGATTTTACTTTATAGAATAAAATTTGTAAAGATTTAAACTTTTAAATTCAACATGCCGATGTTAAAAATTTTCATTAAAGACAAAATGTAAAGAATTCGGTAAATTGATATTTAGTTGGAACAAAATAAAATTCAGTTATTTCATCTTTCACATTATAAAAAATAGTTTGTGTCTCAAATTACAAAAATTTGGTTTATACAAATTCAAAAGAAAGATAAACAAGCTCAGATTCTTGAAAAAATAAAGAGAAAAACTGGAACACATCATAATCAGAGATAAAATGCAGCGGAAATAAAATTGATGTACTCACAGTATCTCATTTAGTCAGAAGCTTAAAATCTTAGAAGAACGAGTTCTAAACTGATTTGTTTAGAAGTCGTAGTCTATGAAGTACGGGTCCTGAGCTGAAGTACTCAGAAGCCAAAATGTTGACTTTGAAGTTCGGGTTTTGAAATGGTGTGTTCAAAAGCCATACTTTCTCTTACTCCCCCTTAACACGTGATGCATGCAACTTTGAATCAGATTGAGACTTGAGTACCCACTTGTATTTGGGCCCGTGTTTGTTAGTTGTAGTTCGTATGGGGAAATAATTAGAAGAATTGATATGAGAAGCAGGAGTAACATTATCAGAATAATAAGCACAGTCATCAGATGAGAAAGCATAATCATCAGAACTAGAATCTGAGGAAGAACATGAGACATGTTTTGAAATTCGAATCATTTGTTTTATAGAGTACTTGAAATTTTATTACAAGAAACAAATGAATCGCTTTTATAGAATTTGTCTACACATTTATCCCCATCAAAAATAGATTCATCAGATATCCGCTTTGCTTTCCAAATCTGCTTCTTTGATGATTTGCTCAAAGTCCTATCTGTAAGAATTGAATCAGAAGAATTAGAACTGTCAGAAAGAACTTTATCTTGTTTCTTTGACTTCTTTGACCGACTTCTTTTACGCTTAGGTTTATAATATTGATCATTTATCATAAAAGAATCATCAAGAATTTTAGAGGAAATATTTAAATTAGAAGAAATAAATTTATCTAAGCAACCAATTTGATCAACTAATAAATCTGAATTTGCCTTGGAGTCTGAAGAATTTTGAGAAAAGATTTTAAAATTGGAAACTTCCTTTTTATTTTCCTTAGAGTCAGAGGAAAGAATAGAAAAAGAATTTGATTTTTGAGAAATTAAATTTTCTTCAAGACTAGACGTCATAAAAGAAAGAATAATATCAGATTCAATTTTCTTCAAAATATTTTGATCTTCTATCTTGTCTTCAAGGTCGATGATTTTGCCTTCTAAAACTAACGGTGGAGTATATTTCTTCGAATCATAAATGATTGGAGAAATATTTTCCTTATCAGAATCAGGGGCATAAGAGGGAACAAAATCATTAGAAACTGAAGATTTAACAGAAGATATATCAATTAAACCTTTTCTACCTCTTCTTGATTTATCAGGAAAATATTTGGCATTTTCACTTGTGTACACAAAAGGAATTTCGATTTTCTTATTATTCATCCTTTTCTCATTTTCCATTTCTAACACTTGCTTCTCATTCATCCAATCAATCTTAAATTGAGGAGCATAATGAGCAAGAGTCAGATAATCGTATTTATATAAAGTTGGGGATTTCTCAATCGCATTGTTTAAACAATGAGGATTGTCAAAACCAAGTCCCCATCTTTGTTTTAAAGCTTCTTCACTCCTCGGTTTGTTCATATAAATTGTTTGTTCAAATTGGTCTCTTTGATAAAGTTTTTCTTCTAACTTATTTATTTTATCTGAAAATTCATCTTTTAAATTAGTCATAGCCGTCAAAGATTCAAGATAAGTCTTATTTGAATTTTCCAAATCATCCAATTTCTTTTGAAAGATGTCTTTAGTATTTTCTAAAATAGATTTTTCATCTTTCAAAGAAATTTTCAATTTGTCAATCAAATATGACTTTTCGGAATTTAAATTCTTTTCAGATAAGAGTTTTGAACATAGATCAGATAAAGCAGTAATTATAATATTCATTTGAGAAGAAATGAAATTAAAATCAAATTCAGAGTATACCTCATCAGCATCAGTATCAGAATCATCTGACTGATCATCTCCGATCAAGCACATCTGAGCGATCTCGACGTTTGATGCTTCATCATCGGAATAATCCAACCAGAATTCTTCCTCGGCCAGCAGAGCAGTTCCGTTCTCTCTCTTTTCAGCCAGTTCCATTTTCTTGCGATAGTAAGCTGAGTCCCTAACTTTCTTTGCTCGACACTCCTTTGAGTAGTGACCCGACTTTCCACAGTTATAACAAGATGCAGTCTTAGGCTCGGGCACTTTGACTGTAGAAGCAGAAGTGAAGCGTGAAGAGTTGGAACCCGATCTAGGTTGGAACTTCTTATGGTAATACTGAGAGAGAAGGATCATAGCTTTTTGTAAAGCTTCGCCATCATCTTCAGTTGACCCGGTGTAAGCATTTTCAGACAATGCTTGTTCAGATAATTGCTTCGTGAGAAGAGCAACCGGGTCCACTGATTTCTTCTTTTTATCCATCTTGGCCTTCTTTTCAAGCACCAAGCTCTCATCAGTCATCAGAATCTTATATAGTTCCTGAATTTGCATTGTGGAGATCCGAACATCGTTCCTCAGTCTGTGACATGTTTTTTTTCCATTCAGGCTGAAGAGCATTAAGAAATTTCAGATTTGTTTCAAGCTCTGTCTTGATCACATTTATCTTTCGCAGATCATTCAGCACTGCACAAAATCTGTCGAAAACACTCGTTATAGACTCACTTTCTTTGGCCTTAAACTCCTCAAAGTTGTTCATGTACCGAGTATGTCGGAGCTGAGTTGCAACCGAAGAACCAAGCATGATCTTTTCCAATTGTGCCCATAATAGATTTGGATAATCCTTGCAATGATCAACCCGGTTGTAGACAGAGTTTGGTAAGGCAAGCAGCAGATTAGCTTTCAGCTCTCGATCAGGTTTCATTCGAGAAGCCTCTTCAGGTGTTGGAGGAGTTTCTTTATTAGGCTTTATGAAAGGTCCTTCAAATAAAGACTTCATCATGTTTTGTCCATTGGCTTGACGCTCGATGAAGTTCAAGAACCTATCTTGCCATTGAGTGAATTCGTTTTCGTCGACTAGGATCGGAGGACGAGTTTCTGTACCCAATGACATCATGAGGTCACTCGTGTAGAACTTAGCTTGAAAGCTAAATTTTTCAGAATCCATAGATGTTAAAAAAAAAATTCCCAGACTTTTTTTTTTTAATCTAAGTCTGGAGCTTGCATAAAGTAGATCTTTGCGTGTCAGGAAGGGAACGCAAACCGTGCTTTGCGTATTAAGGCAGATGCGCAAACACAGCTTTGCGTATGAAGAAGGAAGCACAAAGTAGACTTTGCGTATGTAGAGGGGTGCGCAAAGTAGACTTTGCGGGTTGAACTTGAAGCGCGAAGTAGAGCTTTTCGTGTGAAGTGAGATGCGCAAACTAGAGGTTTGCGTTTCAAGAGAGAACCGCAAACTGAACTTCGCGTTTGCTTAGTGAAACGCAAGATGAAGCTTTGCGTGAGTAGACTTTGCGGGTTAGAGAAGCGAAAACTTGATGTACGATGAACTTTACGTTTGTGAGAAAAGCGAAAACTTGATGTACGATGAACTTTGCGTTTGTGAGAGACTCGTGAAGTATACTTTGCGTATACAGAGTGAAACGCAAACTGATAGTTTGCGTATTAAACTAGAGCCGAGAAACTATAAGCTTTGCGTTTCCAACGTGAATTGCAAACCTGAAAATTCACTAACACACTAGTTAGACCACAAAGAACTTTAAGCAAAATATATGAATGAGGCGCAAAGCATTATGAATGAGGCGCAAACTTATATGAATGAAGCGCAAACTATAACAACTCACAAATTTTCGCAAGATCAAATCAAACCAAGAAATTTATGCATGAAAAACACATACTTAATATCGAAAACACCTTTCTAACAACTTTTGATCAACAATATCGATTAAAATCAACAAAATCACAAATTCGTAAACTAACAGAACGAAAACCGAGTTTTTCCAGAAAAATATAAATCTGAAAATTGATGATCAAACGATGATTTTTATGCAAAATAACATGAAGCAATTATGATCGATTAGCAAAAACAAATCAATTAAGTCCAATTTCAACACAAATTGATCAAAATCCTGTCCAAATTTGATGAAGAAGCAAAAAACGAGATTTTGTTGAAAAATCAAGAAAATCGATCGAGTTTTCTGCTTCAATTCACAAATCCAGAAACTAAATCACTAATCTCTCAATCCTCTCAAGATTCAGATTGCTCTGATACCAATTGAGAGTCTAAGAATCTCTAAATCTTTAGAGAGAGAAAGTAGAGAGAGAAAGTATGGTAGCGCAAAGTAATCAGATGTATTAAAATGTGAATTCCAAATTTCTTACAAGGAACAAGACCAAAGGGACTTAAATACCATTGATCAAATACAACACAGATAGACAAAAGACACAGTATTTGACCAAGCCCTATAAATACAATGATTACTATAAAATCAGACCTAACAATATTGGTAATAGTTTTGTATTATATTATTTACAACTCAAACGACATGTCTCACAACATATTTATCTGACTATTGACTTCAAGACCTCATAGTATTAGTCGATAAAAATAATGATATGTATATTCCCCTACTTCGAAAAATATGATTGTGGGTTTTGAAAAATATAAACAAATCCTCAGTAAATAAAATAAAATATAAAAAAGTAGTTTTTCAAAGAAACAAAAATATAGTGGAATACTTTTTGTTCAGTTGCAGGTTCTGCCATTGACACCCGACCGTTCTTCTTCTTCTTCTTGTACTCGGATGATACATAGGGAAGCTATATATATTTATAGTGAATGTAGAAAATATTTTAAAATCTTTTATTTTCATTTTCGATTTTACATTTAAATGTAAATATATTAAAAATGTGGAAGAATACTTTTATATCTACATCGTTTCTATTTTATTTTCTTTACACTTGGTTAATTTGGAAAGTATTGCGGAATATTTTTATTTTAAAGAATACGATAATTTATTAGTGTATCTCGTTATTTTTTATTCATATTAACCTTCTTTTTTCTTCTTTTAATGCTTGTGAAAAAAAAAATACGTGTAGATTTTATATTATAAAAAAGAGTAAACTACGATTTTCGTCCCTGTGGTTTGATGTTTATAACGATTTTCGTCCCTGGTCTTTCAAAACTGCTTTTTTAGTCCATGTGGTTTCTATTTGCTTCCATTTTCGTCCCTCCATCCAATTTTATTAAAATTAAATGTTAATTCATTTAAAAATGGAATAAGTAAATTACATATTTGGTCCTTATGGTATATAAATTTTTACACTTTTATCCTAGTTTACATTTTTTACTTTTTATTTATTTATTATGTTAAGTCTGATTTTATAGTAATCATTGTATTTATAGGGCTTGGTCAAATACTGTGTCTAAAGTCATATATTGTGTTGTATTGACCAAGGGTATTTAAGTCCCTTTGGTCTTGTGTCTTTGTAAGAACTTTCACGCACACATCAATACAAACTTACTTTGCGCATCCTTGTCTCTCTCTCTACTTTCTCTCTCTAAAGATTCATTGATCTTGGACTATCAATTGGTATCAGAGCCAATCTGAATCTTGAGAGGATTGAGAGATTGTATTTTCGAATCTGAATTTGTGAATTAAATCGAAAATTTGATCGATTTTCTTGAATTTTTTCAAGAAAATCTCGTTTTCTTGATATTTTATCAAATTCGGATGTGTTTTTGAACGAATTTTATTGAAAATCAGTTTGTTGGATTCGATTTTGATAGAAGAAAACTTTTGATTCACATTGTTTTTCAAGAAATTCAAGTTTTGAAGGTTAATTTTGAGAAATTTCGTGTTTTCAAGAACTCGAGTTTTTACGTACTGTGTGTTTTACGAAATCTTGATTTCATGGTTTTTAATCAAATTTGTTAATTGAAAAGTGTTAAAAAGTTGTTTTCGAACGTGTTTGTATAAGAAAGTTTCATCAAATTAAGTTTTGAAATCGATTTTTTGGCAGTTTTCTTGATTTTCCTTCGTCTTGCGCTAGATCTGAACTTTGCGCTAGTTCATAGTAGTTTGCGCGAGTTCATCATCTGGTTTGCGTGAGTACCTAATCTTGTTTCAGTGTTTCAGGTTTCTCAATATCACGCAAAGTTCAAACTTTGCATATCCCTTGCTTCAAGAGAAGTCAAGTTTACGTTAGCCTCCTATCACTCAAAGCTACTTTGCGTCTCCTACAGCTCACGCAAAGCTTACTTTGCATCTTCAACGACTAACGCAAAGGCTAGTTTACGCCTCAGTCTTCTCACGCAAAGTTGCTTTGCGTCTCTAGCTACTCGCGAAAAACCTCAGTTTGCGTCTCCCGCTACTCACGCAAAGATGGTTTGCGTCTCCTTTGCATAACGCAAAGCTTACTTTGCGTCACAGCCTGGTCACGCAAAGCTTCCTTTGCGTCACTCATTGTTCACGAAAAGTTCCACTTTGCGCTACCTTCCTCTCACGCAAACCTCTAGTTTGCGTCATATTTGTCCATTCTAAAAAAAAAGTCTGGAATTTTTTTTTTAAGTTTGTCTGCTATGGATTCTGCAAAGTTTGCCTTTCAAGCTAAGTTCTACTCAAGTGATCTGATGATGTCCTTGGGATCTGAAACTCGTCCTCCAGTTCTTGTCGATGAAAACGAATTCACTCAATGGCAAGATCGATTTTTAAACTTCATCGAGCGTCAAGCTAATGGAGAGAACATGATGAAGTCTCTAACTGAAGGACCTTTCGTAAAGCCTAATAAAGAGACTCCTCCAACATCTGAAGAGGCTTCACGAATGAAAGTTGATCGAGAGTTGAAAGCTAATCTAATGCTAGCTTTACCAAACTCTGTCTACAACCGGGTTGATCATTGCAAGGATTATCCAAATCTGTTGTGGGAACAATTGGAAAAGATCATGCTTGGTTCTTCAGTAGCAACTCATCTCCGACATACTCGGTTCATGAACAACTTTGAGGAGTTCAAGGCCAAAGAAAGTGAGTCTATAAAGAGTGTTTTCGACAGATTCTGTGCAGTGCTGAATGATCTGCGAAAGATAAATGTGATCAAGACAGAGCTTGAAACAAATCTGAAATTTCTTAATGCTCTTCAGCCTGAATGGAACAAAACATGTCACAGATTGAGGAACGATGTTCGGATCTCCACAATGCAGATTCAGGAACTATATGAGATTCTGATGACTGATGAGAGCTTGGTGCTTGAAAAGAAGGCCAAACTGGAGAAAAGGAACAAGAAGACAGTTGACCCAGTTGCACTCCTCACGAAGCAATTATCTGAACAAGCATTGTCTGAAAATGCTTACAACGGGTCAACTAATGATGATGGTGAAGCATTAAAGAAAGCAATGATTCTTCTCTCTCAGCATTACCAGAAGAAGTTCCAACCGAGATCGAGTTCCAATTCTTCTCGCTTCACTTCCGGCTCTATAATCAAAGTGCCTCATCCTAAGACTGCATCTTGTTATAACTGTGGAAAGTCGGGCCACTACTCAAAGGAGTATCGAGCTAAGAAGGTTGGGGACTCTGCTTACTATAGGAAGAAAATAGAACTAGCAGAAAAGAGAGAGAACGGAACTACTTTGCTGGTCGAGGAAGAATTCTGGCTGGATTATTCCGATGATGAAGCTTCAAACGTCGAGATCGCTCAGATGTGCTTGATCGGATATGACCAGTCAGACGACTCTGAAACAGATGAAGATGAGGTATATTCTAAATTTGACTATAATTTCATTACTTCTCAGATGAATATCATAATTTCTGCTTTGTCTGATTTGCGTTCTAAGTTAATATCTGAAAAGAATCTTAATTCTGAAAAGTCAGATTTGATTGACAAACTGAAAATTTCTTTGAAAGATGAAAAATCCATTTTAGAAAATACAAAAGAAATCTTTCAAAAGAAATTTGATGATTTGGAAAATTCAAATAAAACTTATCTTGAATCTTTGTCATCTATGACTAATTTAAAAGATGAATTTTCAGATAAAATAAATAAGTTAGAAGAAAAGCTTTATCGGAGAAACCAATCTAAACAAACAATTTTTATGAACAAACCGAGGAGTGAAGAAGCTTTAAAACAAAGGTGGGGACTTGGTTTTGACAATCCTCATTGTTTAAATAAAGTGATAAACGAAGTTCCTACTTTATATAAATACGATTATCTGACACTTGCACACTATGCTCCTCAGTTCAAATTTCATTGGACTAGTGAGAAGAAAGTGTTAGATATTGAAAATGAGAAAAGGACAAATAATAAGAAAATCGAAATTCCTTTTGTTTATACAAGCGATAATGCAAAATATTTTCCTGATAAATCAAGAAGACGTCGAAAAGGTTTAATTGATATATCTCCCGTCAAATCTTCAGTGTCTGATGATTTTGTTCCTTCTTATGCTCCTGATTCTGATAGGGAAAATATTTCTCCAATCTTTTATGATTCGAAGAAATATACTCCTCTATTATTTTTAGAAGGCAAAATCATCGATCTTAAAGATAAGATAGAAGATCAAAATATTTTTAAGAAAATTGAATCTGATATTATTATTTCTTTCATGACGTCTAGTCTTGAAGAAAAATTATTTTCTCAAAAATCAGATTATATTTCTAGCCTTTCTTCTGATTCTAAGGAAAACGAAAAGGAAGTTTCAAATTTTAAAATCTTTTCTCCAAATAATTCAGACTCCGAGGCAAATTCAGATTTAGTAGTTGATCAGATTGATTGCTTGGATAAATTTATTTCTTCTGATTTAAATATTTCGTCTAAAATTCTTGATGATTCTTTTACGCTCAATGATCAATATTATAAACCTAATCATAAAAGAAGACGGTCAAAGAAGTCAAAGAAACGAGATACAGTTCTTTCTGACAGCTCTAATTCTTCCAATTCAATTCTTACATATAGGACTTTGAGAGCTCAATCAAAGAAGCAAATCTGGAGAGCGAGGCGGACATCAAATGTTTCTATGACTGAGGAAGATAGATATGTAGACAATTGTTATAAAAATGATTCATTTGCTTATTGTAATAAAATTTCAAAATACTCTATAAAGCAAATGTTTCAAATTTCCAAAAATGTCTCATATTCGTCTTCTGATTCTAGTTCAGATGATTATGCTTTCTCTTCTGATGATTGTGCATATTGTTGGTCCCGAAGGTGCTTAACAAGTTTGTAGAAGGCGGGGGGGGGGGGGGGGTTGAATACAAACACATAAATTAAAGTTTAATAAATTGTTTATTGATAAATCAAATACAATTTACAAGTTTGTTGCGGAATAAGATTAAGACAGACTCAATCTAAACAAACTTAAGAAACACTAAGATGGTTGCACAAGAAATTCAGAGAAAGGGGGATTAAGAGATATAGAAAACAAAGGTTTCTATTTCGGGGTTCAAGGATTAAGCACCCTTCAGATGAAGGGGTGATCTTCCTATTTATACCCTCTGCATTAAATGCATGGCAGGGCACTTTACACGTGGCGTTCACTGATTGGCTTTGGGAGTCTGACTTTTGGGAGACATGCTTTCGGCCGAATAATGAACAGTGTAGTTGACAGAGATGTTGTACGAATTGTGGCAGATACATGTCCGTTCTGACATATCGTACTAAGTTGTGTAAGGTGAGACAAAAGGAAACTTGAGGCATAAGCTAAGTGATCATTCGATCGCTGAGTATCTCTTTCTTTAAAGATATCAAGAGTTCAGCGATCGCTAAAGCTTTTCCTCATGTTCCTTCGCGTATAAGTAGATTCGTCTTTGCTTCACTGATATCCGCATCAGGTCACTAGTAGACTTGTCTTTGTTCAGCAGCTTTGTCTTCGATTCAACTATGAACATCTGTTGACGCGATGCTTGTCTTCAGGGATTACGTTTACTGTTTACATCAGAAACTATCAGTGATAACTGAACAAACTCAGTCTTATCGCTGATAGTGAAACACTAATACATAAAAATGTTTATAAGAAAGATTATCAGCGATAACTGAACAGACTCAGTTTGATCGCTGATGGTGAAACACTAATACATATTAAAACGTAATTTTCACTAAGTATAGAAGAGGGTCGTTATCAAATCATTGAGAGAGTTTGGATCAACAATCTCCCCCTATTTGATAATGACAAAGGTAACTGAAGAAAATTACTTTATAATTCAAAATGATGGAATAATCAGGACTCATAACATACATGTCCCAATTACTATTTTGAGGGATCTTTTACAGCACTGATAGAGTTAAGTACTTCACTGAAATTCTCATTAATCCAAGAAAAGAATTACAAGGTATGAAAATTACAAGTACAAGTGATGTACTAACTACTGTAAGTTAAACTAATAGATTACAAGAAAGGAAACTAATCTATCAGCTATCTAAAGAGGGTTTAGGAGGATTGATCAAATACTCAGGTATTTGTTCTCCTTTTTGCCTTCGCTCTAAAGATTCTTTGCAGATGATCGCTATGATTGGCTCAGCAGCAGGAGAGAGAGTACACCATAGGAACATGAGATCCTTGAGAAGAGCGATGGGACAGATAGGGATTTCAGAGACCCTTTGAAATCTGAGCTGTTCCTCGTCATCTCTGAAGAAGATTCCAAAAGGTTCTTTAAGTACTTGTCCCGCAACATATGGTCCGCCAGGAGGCAAGATAGATCCAGAACTGAAAGATCAGGAGGAGGACCGAACAGAGCTTCTCTTGAGAATTTGATGGAGGTTTCATTCCTGATCACTGCAACATTATCAGATGAGGAGGAGATAGGCTTTCTCTTGATTTGCTTGGACTTTGGAGGAAGAGTAGATGGCACCTTTAGTATAGCAGCGACTCTGTTGATGAGGGCATCATTTACCCTTTCAACATAGACTCTGTATGTAGACTTTGATTTCTTCAGCGCATCTTTGAACTCAAGCCACTCCATGTAGCCAAAGTCTTCCATCTTTGAAATGAACATAGCCTTGCAGCTTCCATCCTCTCTGGTAATCTCCATGGTGACAGAGAGTTTATCCTTCTTCTTTCTTCCAGAGATAGCAACGACTACGATCTTCATTGGGTCAGAGCGATAGTCAATTTTGTGCTTGCACCAATCGACAGAATTATCGCTGACCGCTTTTTCTTTGGAGCGTTCCTCTTCAATCTCTTTCAAAAGAGCTCCCTGGACTTCCACTGGTTTGCTTTTCAGCTTCTTGTCTTTGACTTGAGAAGACTGAATTTTGAGAGCCAGAGAGGCATCTCTTTGACATTCAGCAATCAGCTTCTCAGCCCTGACGGATTCTTCAATTTTAGCTTCAGTCAGGAACTCCATATCTGATGATTGAGAGGGGACCTTTTGTCGTTGACTCTCCAGATGAGAGATCATCTCTGTTCTTTTCTTTCTCTCTTCCTCTGACCAATGAGATGGTCTATAGGGCCTTCCATGATGTTGCAGGGACTCTTCTTCTTCTTCATCCTCTTCATCAATCTCTCTGACAGAGATTGGGATTATTTGGTCATCAGCTTTAGCAGCTAGTATTATTTGAAGCTCTTTACCCTTAAGCAGGGGAGAGAAATATCTGGTCAGAAAAAAGAAAAAGGTTAGATTTATTTTTAGGGAAGGAGAGAGATAAAGGCTAGAAAGAAACAGGGGTGGGATTTTTATAGAAGGATAAAGGAACAAGAGTAAGGCATACCTGAGAAGGATTCTCCTCAGGTAGTGAAATCATCTTCAGGGTTCCCTCAGCAGTTGCACCTTTGCTTTGGGAAGGGGTTCTTGAAGGTGTCTTTTGACTCCCCCCTGCTTTGATAACTTCTTTCGAAGCTATCGCTGATGAAGTGACGGCTGAAGAACACCATAGAGATTGATCTTCATCGTCATCATCATCATCTTGATGAGAATCTTCCTCTTGATCTTCAAGATCAAGGTCTTCATCATCATCGTCTTCTTCCTCTTCCTCATCATCAACTAGATCAGCGATGGTAGGAGGGGCTTTCTCAGCAGCTATCTCCCCCTCAACATGAGAGGGAGTTTCCTTCAGTTGTTCAGCATCATCGGCTTCTTTCTCCTTATTTTCTTCAGATGCTTTCTCCCCCTCTTTGTCATTATCACGAAGGGAGAGATCTTGGGAAGGAGTAGAGGTCTCTGCGGTGGACAACTTCTAGACTTCAGCCTCCAGTCCTTTGAGCCGGTCTTCAAGTACAGAGATATCAGACGTAGCTTGATGAATAAACTCCACAGCTACGTCTAGAGCGGTGCGATCGTCTTCTGTAAATTAAGGAGTAGGAGTTGGAGCTGGTTCCTTCAGGCGGGTCAGGATCTGCTGAAGAAGGACCTCACAGGCATCAACCTTTGTAGTCAGAGCTGCAAACTGTTGCTGTGAGTCCTCCCTGACTTTGACAATCGCTTCTTGGAGAGTAGCGATTTGAGAAATGTCAGCTTTGGAGGCGCAGTTGGTTGTCAGCGTTTTCAGAGCTTCACCAGCTGATTGAACAGCATTGGTGGTAGTGTTGAGAGATGCAGTCAGAGCCTCCACCTTGGTAGTCAAACTGTTGACATTGGTGTCAACAGTCGCCAGACTAGGACCTGAATTATAAGTTAGTTTTTGAGAAACAGGCTTATATGGTGAGTTGGGAGAAGTGTTTAAGGTTATAGGGATACCTGAATTATCAAACATTTTGTAGAATTGTAACGATTCCTCAAAAGATTGATGTTCAGGTCCTATGGGTCCAAACTGTGGTTGAGTAGAAATAGATGGAGGGTTAGAGATCAAAGAAATAGAAGGACTAGAGATGGGGATAGAAGATGTAGGGATAGGGGTAGTTACCTCAGGTTGTTGTTGAACTGAGATTGTAGGTTGCGTCACTGTTGTTGTGACAGCGACCGATATCGCTAGCACGGTTGAAGTGGTTGTCGCTGAGGATGTGGAGGAGAGACCCACGAAAGCATCCAAGGAAGTTTGTTGATAAACATCCTTAGGTATAGAGCTAGAGGTATCTTTCTCCTTGGTCACCTTGGCCTTCTTCGAAGGACCAAGGGAGCCAGTTGATGGTCGTTTGGAAGGGGTAGCGGCAGGGATAGCAGAAGAAGGAACCTCTTGCGTGGCCGCTGAAGACAAAGAAGTGAGGAGAGAGAGACGAGAGCGAAGTTAAGAGATACTTACCTCATTGGGGAGCGTCTTGACCTCTAGGGAGCGCTGACCCACTTTCGGAAAAGATGCATCCGAGTTAGTGGGGTAAGTGGCAGGGTAGAGAAACTTCAGGTACGCGCAGATAAAGCGTACGTAGGGGACCTTGGGATCCCTTTCGGTCTTCTCTATCTTTGACTTGAGATCGTCAAAGATAGTTGTTGCGTAGTCGAAGTTTCGTCCAGTGATCACTAAGTAAGCCATCTGGACCTGAATCTTGCTTGCTTGGTCCAGTGACCCACTCTTCCCACTCATACACTGAATGAAGTGTGAGAAGATGTAGTTAAGCTGAGAAGGCATCAGTGCCTTCTTCACAAGGGTCAGCTTCTTGTTTGGAATCGTCGTCCTTGGCTTGGGTTCCCAAGCGTATTCCATGGCATCCAGGAATTGGATGAGTTCAGCATCAGTTGGCAAGGCGTCGAATCCATTCCTGGGTTTGTCAGGAAAACGTAGAGCTTTCCTCAGGCCTAAGGCAGTCATCATCCCTGAGCCAAGTTGAGTGCTGAAAGAGATAGCAGGAACCTGTTCACCCTTTTTGTTGGTGATAGAGGTTTCGTCAGCAGTAAACCAGAATTGCTGGAGAAGAGCTTTGGAGGGTGTGGGATCCACAGTGATAGCATAAGCAATGCAGGATTGCTTTAGAAACATTGCAGCTTCCTTCAGATGTGGGTACTTAACACCGTCAAAATCGAGACGTGCGAGATGATTGTTCTTTGGAAGCTCTGATTCAGTGAGTGCGAATTTGACGTTCTTAGAAGCGACAAGTGCAGATTGAGCCATTCTGAATATGAGTAGATAAAAGAGTAGAAGAAAAGGTTTTAGTCTAAAAATAAAGAAGATTTTCTAGTTTCTATTTGAGGAAAGAAACATAGAAAATCAACAAATTTGAAGATTAACAAGGTGTTCTTAATATAATATACAAGAACAAGAAGAAAAACCAAAGATTTTGAATGAAGAAAATCAAAATAAAATGGTTTTTAAAGAATAAAATCAAAAATGAAAATGATTTTATGTGATTAGAATCCTATAAACCCATAAATGGAGTTTTATGTAAAAAGATTTAAGATAAGAATTAGAAAAAGATCAAGAATAACCTGTTGATCTTTGAAGAGGATGATACAAATGCTTGAGAATGCTAGAATGCTTGAGAGAGTATTCTTGCTTTGAAAGTATTTCCAGAAAGCGTAAAATGATAAGAATGGAAAAACATTCCTTTTATACGTGTGAGAAAGGAGAAAGAATGTGAGAGGCGGGAAAACAAATGCTAATCATGACATGGACACGTCCCACGAAGTTGATTGGATAGAAGGGCAACGGACGAACGTGTCAGAAAAAAACATGTCGTGGATTGTCGGTTCAAATGACGTCATAGAAGAGAGAGACCGTTCATTTGTCCTTTTTTGAAATTATCGCTGAAGAAAAGTCAGCGATAGATTTTTCTTTTTGAAAGTATCCCTGATGGTAAAGATAGGGATAGATTTTCTTTTCAAATGATCAATGACTAGAAATATCAGTGATAAATTTATTTTTCAAAAAGTTTTTAATCATTTGAAGAAAGTTCAGTGATTAAGGTTTATATTTTGAAAAACATCTTAACTGAATGAAGATTAAGTTGTAGGGATTGAGAGAACATACCTAAGAGTCAGAATGTTTATCAGAGAGAATGATAAAAGGGGAACTTATGATTACTGACACAATGCATGAACGCTGAAGATTTATTCTTCTAGATTCAACATTCCAAGCTCACTGATGAGAAAGTTGAACCTTGTCTCATCAAGAGGTTTGGTGAATAAATCAGCAAGCTGAAAGTCAGTAGGGATAAAGTGAAGTTCAATATCACCATTCATCACATGATCTCTGATAAAGTGATATCTGATCTCTATGTGTTTCGTCTTTGAATCTAGCACTGGATTGTTTGCTATAGCGATAGCACTAGTGCTGTCGCAATAGATAGGAATCTTTGACAGCTGAAGGTCATAGTCTAATAGTTGATTTCTCATCCATAAGATTTGAGAACAACAGCTTCCAGCGGCTACGTATTCAGCTTCAGCTGTGGAAGTGGACACTGAATTTTGCTTTTTGCTTGTCCAACTTACCAGCTTTCCTCCCAGGAGTTGACATCCACCAGTGGTACTCTTTCTGTCAAGTTTACAGCCTGCAAAATCACTATCAGAATAACCAGTTAGATCGAACCCTGAGTCTTTGGGATACCAAAGACCGAGGTTAGGAGTTCCCTTCAGATATCTGAAAATTCGCTTAACAGCGATCAGATGGGATTCCTTGGGTTCAGATTGATAGCGTGCACATAAACAATTAGAGTACATAATGTCAGGTCGGCTCGCTGTAAGATACAGCAGGGATCCTATCATTCCTCTATAGGCAGTGACATTAACAGGTTTTCCAGAAGGATATTTGTTAAGTGTCAGGGGTGGTGCCATAGGAGTTTTCATCGCTGAAGTTTGAGTAAGATCAAACTTCTTCAGCATATCTTTAACATACTTACCTTGGCTTATAAAAGTACCTTTGTCAGATTGTTTAATCTGAAGACCAAGAAAATATGTCAGCTCACCCATCATACTCATTTTATATTCTTTCTTCATTCTTTCAGCGAAGCGAGTACATATAGATGGGTTAGTAGAACCAAATATTATGTCATCGACATATATTTGTACAAGAATTATATGACCTTTTATCTTTCTGAAAAATAACGTATTATCAATCTTGCCACGTTCAAAATTTTCAAAGATAAGAAATGATGAGAGAGTGTCATACCAAGCACGAGGGGCTTGTTTTAGTCCATAGAGAGCCTTATCCAATTTATAAACGTAATTTGGATACTTAGGGTCATAGAACCCTGGAGGTTGTTCTACATAGACTTCTTCATTCAGCTTTCCGTTTAGGAACGCTGATTTTACATCCATTTGATAGACCATGAAATCTTTATAGACTGCATAAGCTAAGAATAGTCGAATTGCTTCGAGCCTAGCCATAGGGGCAAAGGTTTCATCATAGTCTATACCTTCCTCTTTTCTGTATCCCTGAGCAACAAGTCGAGCCTTGTTGCGGGTTACAGTTCCATGTTCATCTAACTTGTTTCTAAACACCCATTTGGTGCCTATAACAGTTTTATCAGATGGTCTAGGAATGAGATTCCAAACTTTGTTTCGAGAGAATTCAGTCAACTCTTCTTGCATAGCGCTGACCCAGTTTGGATCTCTGAGGGCATCATCAGTCTTCTTTGGTTCTATTAAAGAAAGAAAGTTGACAAAAAGACAGATATTACCTGAGCTTCGTCGTGTCTGAATACCTGCATCTGGATCACCAAGAATTTGATCTATTGGATGATCTCTGGTCCATCGCTGAGCAGGAGCATGATCTATCAACTCAGAGGTTGAATCAACAATTGGGATGTTTACTGATGAGGACGTTTGAGGTTCATCAGCAATTAACTGTTGAGTAGTGGACAGACTGTTGTTATCAGAGAGGTTTTCAGACAGAGGTAGATCTGATGGTAGCAAGGTGTTTAGAGGTTCAGCTGAAACCCATGAGTTGGATTCAGCGCTAGGAGGTATAATGTTTGGATCATCATCAGCGGCTGGAGGATCTGAATGCTGATGGTTTGAGAAGAAGGGTTCAGTTTATTTGTAGTGAGAAAACATCCAAGCATTTAACTCTTCATTGTCAGTGATTGGTTTAGAGTTCGCTGAGCGAGTTTCATCGAATGTGACATGAATTGTTTCTTCCACAGATTGTCTTCTTTTGTTGAAAACTCTGTAGGCTTTGGAGATGGAGGAATATCCTAGAAATATTCCATCATCAGCTTTTGGGTCGAACTTTCCAAGTTGATCTCTGTTGTTTAAGATATAGCACTGACAACCAAAGATATGAAGAAAACGGATAGAAGGCTTCTTTCCATGAAAAAGTTCATAAGCTGTCTTCCCAAATCACTTTACTATTAGCGATCTGTTTTGAGTAAAACATGCAGTGTTTACAGCTTCTGCCCAAAATTGAGTAGGGAGATGAGAATCGCTGAGCATTGATCTAGCAGCTTCAATGATCGTTCTGTTTCTTCTTTCAGCGACTCCGTTTTGCTGAGGTGTTCTTACTGTAGAGAAGTTATGAGAAATTCCCTTGTTTTCAAAGAAATTGTTCAGGGAACTGTTTTTGAATTCAGTTCCATGATCACTTCTTATTGAACGAACAATAAGATTATTCAACACTTCCATCTTTTTAACAAAAGATGTTAGTTCTTCTGGAGTATCACTCTTACAGCAAAGAAAGATAACCTAGGTATATCGAGAGAATTCATCTACAATGACAAGCGTATATTTCTTTCCAGCTATTGATTGGATGTTGACAGGGCCAAACAGATCCATATGCAAGAGCTGAAGAGGACTTGTCACTGAGGAAACTTGTTTAGACTTAAAACTAGCTTTTGTTTGTTTTCCTTTTGCACATGTTGAGCAGAGAGATTCTTTAGCATATGAGTGTTGAGGAAGACCAGAAACCAGTTCCTTAGATGAGAGAGAATTCAAGGTTTTGATGTTTAGATGAGAGAGCCTTTTGTGCCATAGCCAGTTGACATTAGAAGAGGCCTTAGAGAGAAAACATAAGTTTTCAGTGATAGTAGAGTCCATATCTATTACATAGACATTGTCTCTGCGATAACCACTGAGAGCAAGTTTTCCTTTCTCATCCACTACTGAACATGCTTTTTTAGAAAAGCGAACTTCATAGTCTTTGTCACATAGCTGATTGATTCTCAGAAGGTTGTGCTTCAGTCCATCTACATAAGCGACTCTTCGAAAGGTAGTTGTCCCATTGCTGAGGACACCAAACCCTCGGGTATATCCTTTTCCATTTCCACCGAAGGTCACAGAGGGACCTTTCTCTTCCTTGTATTCAGTGAGCAGGTCTTTTTGTCCAGTCATATGATGAGAACATCCACTATCGAGATACCAGATGCCCTTTGATCCCTGCATACATAAGGAAGATTAAGCGTTGTTTGGTACCCACTTTTCAATGGGTCCTTTAGAGTTAGTGGATGTGGAAGATTCAGCAGTCTTCACAGCAGATGAGGATTCAGCTTCAGTGGTGATCTTCACTTTGGTTAATTTCTTAACCTTAGTGGTATTCTTCACCTTGGTCGATTTTTCAACTTTGGAGACCTTCTCAGTCTTAGAGGCATTTATCTTTACTTTAGATGTTTTATCAGCTTTGGTGGCAGTCGGACATTTGCTTGCAATATGGTCAGTAAAACCACAGTGATAACATTTTCTGTATTTGAAAATGGTTTTAGGACCAGAAGTAGAAGGTTTTGCAAGTTTAAGATGAGCAGGTTCAGGTCCGAGAAGGCTTTTCTCATGAGATCTGGGAGGAATTTTCATTTCTTCAGATCTCGTGGATTTAAGATCAATCTTTAGCTTTGGAGGACAGAGATCAAATATTTCTATCACAGAGCTAGAGGATTGATTTGCTGAAGGTTTAGAAGTAACCTTCAGCTTTGCTTTCCTGGTAGCCTTCTGAGGAAGAAGAATGGATTTTCCTTTATCCGCAGACTTAGTGTCTTTGGATATTTCCTCAGGGATAGAATTAGAAGAAGAACAGGGATAGAATTGATTATAAGAAGTGTCAAAGAAAGAAGTGACAAACGTTCCAAACTTAAGTGAGGAACTTTCTTCTTTAGTTACATCTTGTGGTTTCCAAAAACCAAGACCAGTTCTATCACTTTCAGGAATTTGAGCATTTATTATCTCAGAGATCTTTGTTGATGATTTGCACCATTTTTCAACATGAGCCTTTTCTGCTTTTAGAGCAGCGATGGCTTGTTCGCGTTCAATACTGATGATTTCATTTATAATGACTTGATCTTTCAACTTCTCTTCTAAAAGAGTTAGTTCTCTGATCTTTTCATGACATTTCTCTAGCTCTTGAGTTAAATGAACATTTTTATTCTCAGCTTGAGTTTTTTCGTTTAGAGCATTATAAAGGTCAATCGTCAGTACATCAACAACACGACTTCTCTCAGCTTCAGGCAGAGAGGGATTTGTAGAGATAGATACCTGAGATGATATGTAGCTCATGGAATGTTCAGATGCTTCTTCCACTTCTTCTTTAATCTCAGCCATGAGGCAAAGATTAGCGGCGACTTCTTCATCAGAGCTTGATTCTTTTGATTCAGCCCAGTCATGTTCTTCAGCGATGAGACCTTTACCTTTTCGCTTATAGCTTTTCAGTTTTTGATATTTGTTCTTCAGCTTTAGGTATTTGTCATCACTGTAACTTCTTGAGGTAGAAGGTTTGAAGACCTTTTTCGACCTGCACTCACTAGCAAAGTATCCAATCTTTTCACAGTTATAGCAAGTGGCAGTAGCCTTATCAACAAGCGTTGATTTTGGCTTTTCAGTAAGAGAGATAGGCTTACTTTTTCGGAAGTTGCTCTTTCTTGCAAATCTCTTAAAAGAGTTTGTCAAGAGTGCTAAGCACTCAACAAACTCTGAAAGATCAGGGTCTGATAAATCCTCAGATTCAGAATCTAACTTAGTGATGGTGAGAGTAGATCGTTGAGATGGAATTATCTCTGAAGAGACTAAAGCAACAAGAGTGCTTTTGGAGTCTTTAGAATCTTTTACAAGATTCTTCTTCAGGAGATTTGATTGCTTGTAGTTGAGCAATATTCCATACAGAGTGCTGAGAGAAAGGGAATTTAAGTCTTTTGTAAGCTTAAGACATATTGAATAACTGTCCCAGCTTTCAGGAAGACATTCTAAGAATTTTGTTAGGACCTCAGAATTAGAATAGGTCCTGCCAACAGTTCTTAGGTCAATGATTAAGTAGTTAAACCGCTGATGAACGTCAGAGAGAGATTCATTCTTACCAGCGATGAAACTTTCATACTGTCTTACCAAGTTAATCTTACGAGTTTCTTGGATTTCAGTGGTGCCCTCATATTGAACACATATGGTTTCCCACATTTCTTTAGAAGTTTTCAGATGCATGATGGAATGGAAAACTTCATCAGGCAGAGCCATTGAAATAATGGTCTTTGCTCTTGCATCTATTCCTACCATCTTTTTATCTTCATCACTCCACTGTCTTATTTCCTTAACGACATAGCGTTCAGGGACAACTTCAGTGGTGGCAGTAGCGGGAACTGCAACTATAATTCTAACAGGTTCATAGGGTCCATTTTCTATATATTCAGGTATAGTAGGATCCGCACCTTCAAGAAATAACATCATTCGATTTTTCCATAGAGAAAAGTTATCTCTGCTAAATCGAGGAGGTTTAGAAAGTGAACCATTATCATAGTAGTTTGTGTTTGTGTTAAGTGCCATTTAGAATAGCAAAGAAGAGAATAAAGCAAGATCCTGTTTATTAGATTAAACAAACTGCTCTGATACCACTTGTTGGTCCCGAAGGTGCTTAACAAGTTTGTAGAAGGGGGGGGGGGTTGAATACAAACACAAGAATTAAAGTTTAATAAATTGTTTATTGATAAATCAAATACAATTTACAAGTTTGTTGCGGAATAAGATTAAGACAGACTCAATCTAAACAAACTTAAGAAACACTAAGATGGTTGCACAAGAAATTCAGAGAAAGGGGGATTAAGAGATATAGAAAACAAAGGTTTCTATTTCGGGGTTCAAGGATTAAGCACCCTTCAGATGAAGGGGTGATCTTCCTATTTATACCCTCTGCATTAAATGCATGGCAGGGCACTTTACACGTGGCGTTCACTGATTGGCTTTGGGAGTCTGACTTTTGGGAGACATGCTTTCGGCCGAATAATGAACAGTGTAGTTGACAGAGATGTTGTACGAATTGTGGCAGAGACATGTCCGTTCTGACATATCGTACTAAGTTGTGTAAGGTGATACAAAAGGAAACTTGAGGCATAAGCTAAGTGATCATTCGATCGCTGAGTATCTCTTTCTTTAAAGATATCAAGAGTTCAGCGATCGCTAAAGCTTTTCCTCATGTTCCTTCGCGTATAAGTAGATTCGTCTTTGCTTCACTGATATCCGCATCAGGTCACTAGTAGACTTGTCTTTGTTCAGCAGCTTTGTCTTAGATTCAACTATGAACATCTGTTGACGCGAGGCTTGTCTTCAGGGATTACGTTTACTGTTTACATCAGAAACTATCAGTGATAACTGAACAAACTCAGTCTTATCGCTGATAGTGAAACACTAATACATAAAAATGTTTATAAGAAAGATTATCAGCGATAACTGAACAGACTCAGTTTGATCGCTGATGGTGAAACACTAATACATATTAAAACGTAATTTTCACTAAGTATAGAAGAGGGTCGTTATCAAATCACTGAGAGAGTTTGAATCAACACATATTTTTCTAATTATCTTTATCGTGCTTCTCATATCAAATCTGCTTATTGTTTCCTCACAAGAACTGCAACTAACAAACACGGGCCCAAATTCAAGTGGGTACCCAAGTCTTAATCTGATTCAAAGTTGCAGGCATCACATGTTAAGGGGGAGTAAGAGAAGGAATGGCTTTTGAACACAACAGTTCAAAACCCGGACTTCAAAGCTGAAAGATTTTGGCTTCTGAGTACTTCAGCTCAGAACCCGTGCTTCAACGACTATGACTTCTAGACATATCAGTCTAGGACTCGTTATTCAATGCATTAAGCTTCTGACTAATGAGAAACTGTGAGTACATCTACTTAATTTTCTTTGCATTTATATCTGATAATGATGTTGTTCCAGTTTTCTCAAATGTTTTTTAAAGAATCTGAGCATTTCATTTCATCTCCTGAATTTGTTCAACTCAATTTTTTCTAATGAGACACAAATTTCATGTTTACATTGTGTGAATGATAATATTATTGAATAATATTTTGTTTCAACTGAATATAAACTTGCCGATCAAATATTTCTATTTTTAAAATTTCGGCATGTTGTTTTAAAAGTTTAAACCTTTACAAATTTTATTCTATAAAGTAAAAGTTTTACAATTTTCTTTCTTTTGAATAAAATGTGTGTCTAGGATAAATTTTCAAGTTGCTTTGTTTATATTAAAGTTCTTATATGTTCAAATTTCAGTTCTAACAAAAGTCGAAAAGTCAGCAACATGTTTGTAACTTTTGTTTTTGCTTTAAAGTTGTGTGATTCGGAATATTTATAGTTTACAATGCTTAGAAAACCTAAAAAGTCGGAATTTTGGATTGGAATGAAAATATGGGCTAAGCATTTAGACATTGATCTAAGTGATTGAGATGATTTATAAATTCTTAAAATATATAAATCTCTGAGTTTAAAAGTTTGTACCTGTGACCTTTCTGGTTTGGGAAAGTAAGTTCCGTGGGATGCTTGTCATCTGGTCCCCTAAGGTCATTTGATCTGGGAGTGATCGAACCCAAATCCTTCTATAGAATCAGATCGAAATTCATGTTCTACTGGTATGAATGGGTTTAGGATATGTCGATGTAGCCTTTCTGATCCGGGAAAGTAAGTTCCAAGGGGTGCTTGACACCTAGTCCCCTAAGGCCAACTGGTCTGGGAGTGGCTGACCCAAATCCTGCAATAGGGTCAGATAGAAAGTTACGTTTACGACATGTTCTTTACTTAATAAACTTTTTGATTAAAAGATGCCAAAGTGCACACGCTTAAAAGATGCCAAAGAGCACACTCATGTAAAGATGTCATAGTGCACAATGCTAAAAGATGCCAATGAGCACACATCTCATGATACTTGGTTATATATTTCTGAGTTGCAATAAACCTGTAAATTTGTGAAAGTCTGAATTTTTGATGGATTAGTGTGATTATTTGCAAAGTTCTCTATTATATTTTTAGAATTGCATTTTCTTGAAGCTAATCGAAGTTAACATGCGAGCACACTGAATAGATTGATGAAAGTTTTTGAAACTGAACATGTTTTAACTTGATATGCAATAAAACTTGTTTTTGTATCCAAACACATACATTTGATTTCATTTGATGGATTTTATTGTGATATTTTTACTAAGTAGAATTTTATTTGTTTCTGTTTAAATTTTTATATATTTGGTCGTTTCAAAATACATATTCAGTATATTTTTCTTTCTACATTGATATTTGATCATTGTGTTCTCATAAATATATTTTAAATGGGTGTGAGCATTATTCAAGGGGGAGTGAAAAAGGAGAATTTTTTCTTAATGATCATATCTGTTTTTGAGGGGGAGTATCTGATTTTCTTTATATGAATGCTAACTTGAATTGTCATATCTAGTGCATTTGTGTAGGGGGAGTCAAAGAGCTAAAAAAGGTATAAAATTCTCTGAGTATTAAGTCAGCTTTGCGCCATCAGTTGGTCGCGCAAACCTTGCTTTGCGCCACCTTCGTGTAACGCAAACTTCACTTTGCGCCACCTTGGTGTAACGCAAACTTCACTTTGCGCCACATTGGTGTAATGCAAACTTCTGTTTGCGCAACCAACGTGAAGCGCAAACCTCCCCTGTTTTCTCTGTTTCTTTGATTTTGCAGATCTTAAGCTGTCTCGTCTTCAACATTGGCATGACCTAGTTGAACCAGTTCATCAAGGTCATGAGGGGGAGAAATCAGAGATGTCAAGGAGATGATAAAGAGATAAAGAGCTCAAAAGTTTATCTGCTGATCAAGATTTGCTCTAAGATTCTATTCTCTCAGCTTCAACTTTTTATTTTGCTGTTCCTGCTCCGACCACCAAAGTTCATTCAAGGTCTTTCAAAAGAGGTGTGTCGTCTAGAGCACAAGCTGATGAATCAACTGTTCGTTCAAGTTTATTCCAATCTGGTCCAGACTTGTCAAAGGCAGCAAAGACAATTCAAACTAAAAGATGCTGAGAAGATTTTTTTTTTTAAAAAGTCAGATTGCTTTTTAAAGTCGCTTTAATGGTCCGTGCTGATTTAGAAGATGAATTTTGAAGACCAAAGTTCCAATGATTACTAAGGGGAAGATTGTTAAGTCTGATTTTATAGTAATCATTGTATTTATAGGGCTTGGTCAAATACTGTGTCTAAAGTCATATATTGTGTTGTATTGACCAAGGGTATTTAAGTCCCTTTGGTCTTGTGTCTTTGTAAGAACTTTCACGCACACATCAATACAAACTTACTTTGCGCATCCTTGTCTCTCTCTCTCTACTTTCTCTCTCTAAAGTCTAAAGATTCATTGATCTTGGACTATCATATTATATTTCATCAAGACATTTATTTTTCTATTAATTATATTGTATATTTTCATAATTATTATAACTTTAATTATAAAAAGAATCAAATAATTTCGTTAAAAATACTGATAAATACATGATATTTTTTTTTCATACTACTAGGTTTAAATCACTTAAAATTAATATTTTATATTTGTTGATTTATTAAAGTTTTTTATTTATTTTAAATTACCATCGAAATTTTTTTAATAAAATTCCAGAAAAAATAGTATTATTTTATAACAACCGATTGTTTTTTTGTTAAATACAATTTATTCCCACTATTCTAAATTTTCATTTAATCTTTATTTTCTATTAATTAATCAAGTTTTTTTAGTATTTAAATAAAACATACACACATATAAACACATACACACACCATTTTAAATTAGGTTATATATTAAAAACAAATAATAAGACAATAAAAGGATAAAAAGATTTTAATATGGTGTTACAAAAATCATGCAATAAGCCATGACATGTCACATAATTAACGTGACGTCAAACACAAGCCTTAAATCTCATGTTATTTAGAACATTGATGTATATGTTTATTTTAAATATTAAACAAATTTAATTAATTAATAAAAATATGGAATAGTGGGAGTAAAATGAATTTAACAATAAACAACCGGTTGTTATAAAATAAGACTATTTTTTTCTCGAATATGATTAAATTTTTTTCAATGGTAATTTTAAATAAATAAAAAGCTTTAATAAATCAACAAATATAAAATATTAATTTTAAGTGATTTAAACCTAAAGATTAAAAAAAATATCATGTATTTATCAGTATTTTTAACGAAATTATTTGATTATTTTTATAATTAAAGTTATAATAATTACGAAAATATACAATATAATTAATAGAAAAATAAATGTTTTGATGAAATACAATAAATAAAGAAAAAGTAAAAAAAAATGTAAACTAGGATAAAAATATAAAACTTTATATACCATAAAGACCACATATGTAAATTGCTTATTCAATTTTTAAAAGAATTAACATTTAATTTTAAATAAAATTGAATGGAGGGATGAAAATGGAAGTAAATAGAAACCATAGGGACTAAAAAAACAGTTTTGAAAGACTAGGGACGAAAATTGTTATAAACATCAAACCACAGGGACACAAATCGTAGTTTACTCTGTAAAAAAAATACGTGTAGATTTTATATTATGCTAATATAAAATACGTGTAGATTTTATATTATGCTAATATAAAATACGTGTAGATTTTATAAAATAAAATAGATTTTATATTAGCAAAAATAATACGGAAGAAAAAATAGTTTATATTACATCTCATTATGTAAAAAGATTTTATAAAATAAAATATGGAAAAATTATTATGAGATGTAATATAAAAAAATACGGAAGAAAAAAGATTTTATATTACATCTCATTAATATAGATTTAAATGTAAAATCTACATTTAAAATAGATTATATGCTAATATAAAATCTATTTTATAAAATCTTCCACCAAAAAAAACAAATAGTTATATTAATAAATGAGTATCCATTCTACAAATAGATGATTATGTGAGATATTATGCTTGAAAAGGTTGTATCAAAGCATTAAGAAATTGTAAATTAAGTAATTGGCTTTAATTAGTTGTAACTTGTGCTTAAAATGTTGTAATTAAGAGTTTTTTATGTCGTTTTTATAATATAGTATAGATAGAAGCGTACTCGCGCAATGCAGTGAGATAAAACATGATTTTAATGTTTCATTTTATTTTTTTCTCGAGTTACAGTACGATTTTGGATGATTTTGAGAATGTGATAATGTTTTTTTTATAAATTTGTTTAATTTAGGCTTAATAATATAATGTTTTTATATAAAAAATTAAGTATTTTGTTAGAATTCAATGATTATCTTATATATTTTAATGACATCTAGAAAAAATAATCAATTATATATTTAATAATATAATTAAAACAAAATTATAGTAATATAATATATTAATTAATTGTGATACTTGAAAATGTCTGCATAAAAAGAAGACTCTGCACATACCAAATTGGTAGGTGTTAGAAGCCTACAGTAGTAATATGTATCTTGTGTTTTGATACTTGTAAATTAAGAGATTTTTAAAATCTTACATAAAATGATGGTACCATGTGCCTAATAATTTGTATTTAAGAGTTTTTTATCCGTGCTTTATAATATAGTATAGATATAGATTATCTCTCTTAAATATTTAACATCATTATTTTTATTAGTGATAATATAATAAATAATTGTTTCGTTCTCATGGTATTTATTTTTGAAGGTTCTTTAAATTTTGGAAATTTCCTACTTTTTTATGTTTTTTCCATTTTAAAGATTATTTTGTAGCAAAATTTTATCCAAAATCTATATTTTCTTTATTTTAAAAAAATGACATGGAGATACTCATAGAAGACTAATTTAATAATATCCGTGGTTTAAATATTTTATTTTACAGTTTAATAAATATGTAAATTTCTTGATTTTTTGAACAGCAACATAAACTTTATTTCCACCCATCCATGAATCAAGATTTACAAACAAAATAACCAAAACATAATCAACGATACAGTAGCAAACCGAACCTAATTATGACAACCAAATCGACCGAGGTGCAACCAAGAAGAAGTTTGCGAGAAGTAAACTCCCTCCACAGCATTACAGAGCGCAGCTACAGTAGGAACTCCCCCCCCCCCCCCCCCCCCCCCGCCCCGACAACCCCGAACTCAACCTCGTCCTCTTCCCACAACACAACCGAAAGTATGGATGCACCCATTCACCAATCCAACCTTCTTACGACCCCCTTAGACCGACGAACAACCACTTGCGAGCATGCTACAAGCCTCCAAACGTCAACCGTAACATCAGCCCCATACTCAGAAACAAATTGTTATTTTGGTTCAGTTAATACAAGTGTAGTCTCTTGGAAAACTAAAAATAATTAACCATTTTCAAAAAACCTGCATAAAAAATACATACATATATTACATATATCATACATATATATATATATGTATAACTATCTTATGTACATGTATATAATATATATATATATATATATATGAATATATACACTATCTAATGTACATTAAATATTATACATATGCATACATTGTATGTTATATACATGATTAATTATACAATATATACACACACATATACATGAATAACTTTTCTTCTTTTAAATTGCTCAATAGCATTAAGTAATCACTGAAAACATGTATAGGGGGTTCTTCTTTGAGATCCGTACAATTTGTGAGATCCGTGAGATCCAATTTAGATCATAAAAAATTAGTTGAAAATAAAGCTTAATACAAAATAAAAATCTCTCTCTCTCTCTCTCTCTCTCTCTCTCTCTCCCCCTCCTAGCTATCTCCACCTTTTTTAAATAAATGATATCACTAACTAATGGTTGTGGATACACAAGGAAGTTACATGGTCGATCATAAAACTAGGCAAGTTACAAAGAGTAACTTGATTTGGTAAGGAACGGGCCATTCTGGCAAGGACATGTGCGACACCGTTTGCATGTCTTCTGATAAACCTAACCGAGAACGAATCTCCTTGATTGAGAAGAGACTGACACCTAGAGATGGAAGCACCAAACTCCGAAAGGTCGTCGGTAGTAGAGGTGAAAGCATCAACCACCAGTTTTGCATCCGATTCAAAGATCACCTGCTGTAACCCGAGCTCAAGGACACACTTAATTGCGTTTGCAAGAGCCAATACTTCGCATTCCTTAACCAGAGGAGTACCGAAGGAGAGAGTTGACCGAGCAACGATGAACGATCCCACTTTCTTCTCTCATCTCTCCTATCTTATCTCTCCTCTCTCATCTCTCCATAACAAATAAGTAAACACATAATTGAATATACACAATTAGTGAACACATTGTGAACACTTTCTTAAAATTATTATTATAGTTTGTGAACACACTATAAATCTAGATTTGATATAGTTTGTGAACATATTGTGAACACCAACTACATCAATACAACTAAATCTATCACTTGTGAGCACCATGTGAACATATTGTGAACACAAATTACATCAATACAACTATATATATATATATATATATATATATATGGGTTGGGTTATTTTGTTAATCTTGTAATTGTTATTAACTTTGTGAACCAATCATCACAATTGATGATGAAATTGGATGAATGAGATTTAATCTAAATTAATATGCATTTAATGTGTTTTATTTAAATGACCAATATATTGAACCAATGTGAAAAAATGTATTTTTGGGAAAATATTTCCCCAATATTTTGAGACATAAAGCTTGGCTCATTAATTACTCTCAATCAAAATCGAAACCGACGTACGTTCAATGTTTATGAATATTCATATGTTTGATTAATGTTCATATTATTATTGTTCATGAATGTTCATTGACATACATTATTATTGTTTATTAATGTTCATATGTTTGAATATTTATATTATTTTTGTTCATGAATGTTCATATGTTTGAATGCTCATATTATTATTGTTCATGAATATTCATATGTGAGAATGTTCATATTATTATTGTTCATGAGTGTTCATATGTTTGAATGTTTATATTATTATTGTTTATGGATGATAATTTTTGTAACTCCTCATTAATGAGGCTAAAAAAACTACAGGAAATACCAACTCTACCCTTAAACATTTAATTAATGAGTTTAATCAACCAAAGATTTTGAAGCTTTCTTATTGGTCAATGGTGGTTATCATAGTTAATAACATTTTATTGGTTAACAAAATAACCTACCTCCCTCTCTCTCTCTCTCTCTATATATATATATATATATATGTGTGTGTGTGTGTGTGTGTGTGTGTTTATGTGTGAGAGTGATGTAATGATTGTGGTCTAATCGTATATTAACTAAAATACGTTATTATATTAACACATTATGTTTACTTTATACCTTTTAGTTTTATATTTTTCATTTTACATTTTTATCATATTAACACATATAATCGTATATTAACTAAAATACGTTAAAAAAACACTTTTAAATTTTAACAAATTACATCATTATAATCGTCTTTTTGATACCTTTGAAATAAGCCCAATATTGAATATATTTTTTATTTAATACTCTAAATATATCCACATATCGACTAATAAATTTGAAAAAAAATAAAATTGTCAACAAAATCTGAACATTTGAATGCATTTTTAAGGAACACATCACTTTTTTGGACACCAAAACCAACTAAATATTGTTCATGTTTTTGTCTGCTTCGTGTTTTTTTAAAAGAGAGTCTACAAATTTAATATAGGTTAATATAATTTCTATTATATGTTTATTAATTCGTGTTTTTAATTTATTTAACATTGTGTAACTTGTTAAAATGTTGATTTAAATTAATAATCAAAGTTGGAATCTGTTGGAATAAAAAAATACGCAATATATTTATTATCTTTATGTTAAAAACTTACGTTCGATGTGATTCATTCTCTTTTTTCAAAAAAAAAATCAATTAACCAAGGTACAATATATGACATATAATAATATAATTAAATCAAAAAATATTCAATATTGGGCTCATTTCGAAAGTATCGACGAGACGATTATAATGGTATAACTTGTTAAAATTAAAAAGAACTTTTTTAACGTATTTTAGTTAATATACGATTATATGTGTTAATATGATAAAAATGTAAAATAAAAAATATAAAACTAAATGGTATAAAATAAATCTATCAAACAAATATAAGGACCCAAAATGTAATTATAAATTAAAAAACAAGAAAAAAAATGATGTGAGGAGGAGGGGCCAGGGGTGGGATTTTTTGCAGGGGGTAAGGAAAGAATATCACCCTTAAAAAATATCTTTGACGGCATGATTTATAATACTTTGCTTAATTATAGACATCTGCATTAATATAGGTAAACGGTTATCTGTTTGAATTAAAAATTAATAACAATTTAAATGATATAATTCATATTACTATATTATTTTTCAGTTAAAATAAAACAAATAAGTTTAGATAATTTAGTTAAAAGGAAACCAAAATCATATAACTAATATTACAAAAATAGTAATTAATTTACCTATTTTATGTAACAAAATTTATAAACAATTTAGCACATGAAATAATGTTTATACCAAACCATGATGTATGCACATAAGGAATATTCTGAATGTCTCCATGTTATATGTCAATCAAAGAAATTAACGACTATATTCTATGGTATTTATTGATCGATGTTTCTAGCCATTTTTTGACTAAGATTCTATTTCATGTGGACCAAATTCAACCAATCAAAAATTAAAAACTCAAGTCAAACTTATCAATAGTATATTTGCTTAAAAAAGTTTCCTATCCACGTTATATTCGATGAGAGGAGGAATTTATTAAAATACAATAAAATTTTATTTTAATTTCTCTTTAATAAACACATTTATAATAGGTGAATTCTATCCATACCCCTTCCTATAGGGGGTATGTGAGTGAGTTAGAAGGGGATATGTGAGTGAGATAGAGGGGGGTATGGGGGGTTTTGTGAGTGAGGAGGGGGTAGGGATAACAACACCCTAATAGTTGTCTATTTTGTATTTATTTGAGGGTCGTGCATTATGACATCTCAATATGCGATATGAAATATGAAGCATGACTTAGAAAACTTTGGGCCTAAATCAAATTATGTTTTAGTCATCTATGTTTTTTAGCCGATTTCAACATATATAAGTGCATTTTAACACTCTTTTTACTTTGTAATTTATTTATGATTCAATAACGATTGAACTCCCTTCGTCCCATCTTTAACGATCTTTATTTTTCTAATGGTAGCTAGCGCGACGTTTTAATCCCTATAATTTCTTTTTATTCGATCAAACAATGACACCCTACAATGTCTCTTGTATAAATCACCTCCTGCAATTTATTTCATATGTGATGATGGCTACCAAGCCACTCTTCATTAAAGCGCCTGCATTATCTTTCTTATTTAGCAAATCTCTACAATTTCTTTTGATTAAACATATCACTTGCTGATTGTAGTCACTCTTGGAGGCCATCACTTTCTCTCTTGTTCAATGACTATGTGCAATTTCTTGTTTCTGAGGTTGTTTTGTTTCTTAACTCCTTATCACTCTTTACTTAATTCAGCACTTGATTATATTATTTGAGGATCTGTTATCCTTAAAATGTACCTCCTATTCAAGTTATTCATCATGTGTTCTAGAGTTAGAAAATATGATTCTAGATTCCAAAAACTTAAAAAGAAGAAAACTTGAAGAAATAGTGCAACCAAAAAATTAAGCTCTTTATAAGTTGATAAAAGAATCACAAGCTTCCCTTGACAATAAACATGTTGATGTTAGATGATACTCATGTGGATATTAAAAAAAAAAGTGTTGGAACCCAGATTCCACTTGATTGTGATATATGTATAAAAGATAAGCGGAAGTAATAGCAATATATCACAGTTTGGATCAACAAACCATAAACTAATAAAGTAAAGAGATCACCAATTTGAGAAGCCATCAAAGTCATATGTATTGATTGAGAATTCTGGAGGTTACAGTGAAGAACACCAAGAACACAACTAGTGTCTGTGTAAATGTCTCTCTAGAATTCTCTATCTCTTAGTTGTTACGATGATTAGCTCAAGATATAAAAGTGGTAAAAAAAAACGTACTAGATGCTGCAATAGTATATCCGATTTATAGCCTAAATCAGGAAAGCCAAGCCACTTGTCAATCCTGAAGCTTCACGTGTAAAGGTGAAATAACCTCTTCAGGCTGACATGGCAGGCTTCAACAGGATGATCACACTGAGAGAGATTGAGCACGAGGTTGAACACAAAGGTGAAATCAGAGGGGGTCAGGGGGCTCTGGTTGGCTTGATCATCTTCTGGTTAAGTGTGCCTCTGGTTGAGCATCTTGTGGGCTGCCTTTGGTTCAACTAAGTTTTCATAGTCAGAGCTACCTCTGGTTTTCTGTACTTAGAATATTTTTAATACTTTTACACTTGAGAAATACCTGGGGCTAACAATATCCCCCTAAGTATTGAAAATACAAAAAATAGGAAATAAAATACATAGGTGAACTAGAAAGCAAAGAGGAGAAAATCATCCTCTGTTAAAAGTCACTATACTTCAAAAAAAAAATTACATAATAGTAAAGAAAGTAAGTAACTAAGTATCAGTAGATCCACCTTGATGAATTTAGTGAAATCTCATGATCAGAGCCATATACTAAATCATAACATCGATTTCAATGCTTATATTTTGAGCTAGCTTTGTTGGGCACTTGGTTCTTCCTAGTCTCTTCACAATTTCATCTCTTATCCATCTTAGAGTCTCAATCGAGTATTTGGAAGATTTAGAGGCTCTGAAGTACTTCTTAATTCTCTGCTCATTCCGGTATACAACCCCAAGAAGCTCCGATAGAACAGTTTCTCCATATAGATCTTCCAAGATGTTTAGGCTCTCATCTAGGGCTGTAATTGCCAATTGTTCACTCCAAGATCCAGGGAAATTTGAAAATATGTTATTGATCTAAGCTCTACTAGCTTGCCCATTGTCTTTTTTACTTCTGCCAGTGCAATGTTAAATATGATTCCCCTATCAAACCTTCGACTCAGATAAGTTTGAAGCTCGATTAGATCGTAAGGATTCAGGTTGAACAGGTCATTCTCATTGAAGACGTACATTCTATTGTTTGACTGTCTCTATAGTGTACTATATATATTTGATTTCCCTGAAGGAGAATGTTTTGACCTTGATGTTGTGTACCCTTCTGATTCCATCATTTGAAAAACATATTAGCAGGATTTTGTGTCATCTCTCTCAGGAACCTTGCTTTGACTACACTCATAGTCTCTGACCTTAGATTAGGATTATTGATGAACAACCCTTCATCCCTAGCAGACTATAGATACCTGTGGATCTCTTCTTGAAGAAGTGGCATTCTCTCTTTTGGCCTTGATAATGAAGCTCCTTCTGCTAATGGCCTTCTGAGGGACTCCATCTGATCTTTCACATTTCTAACTTTGTCTTCTTGTTGTAAAGAAGGAAAATCATAGTTGTTGGTTATAGTAGGATCGGGTTCTGAGAAGAGATATCTCATGACAACATTTGGTTTATCTGGTGAGTAAAAGACATCATCTGATGAAGACACTTCAATTTTTTCTTCCTAATCAGAGTAATCCACCAAGATGTGGTCATCATGATATGTTTCTTTTGGTATAATGGGCACTGGTTGAATAGGGTCTTCTGATCTTGTTGAAGCAAGAATAACAACTAGAAGAGTTGGAGCGAATATCTTTGGTGCTGACGATTCGTTAGTAGAGGCTCTGAGAGGAGACCTCTCTGGTTCAGTTCTAATTGGAGATGAGTAAAGATGCTATTTTGTTCTAATAAGCTCTGGTTCTTCAGTAAAAGTTTCACTCTAAGTGTTTAACTCTTCTGGTTTATTTTGATCTTGAGCCTTGTCAGAGGGCTGTTCTGTTGTTGAAGTAGAAAGAGAGGGAACGACTTTGATAGAGACTGTGTGTTTGAATATGTGATCCCCTTTTGATAATCAGAGGCATCATCTTCATCATAATCCTCTGAATCATCAAACCTTCTCTTATTTGATGTTTCTTCTGCATAAGAAGTCTCTGGATGTTTGCGTTTTTTGGACTCTGAAGTAGAAGGTTTCAGCTTGTCGGTAACAGTCTTGATCATGTTACGTGCATCCTCTGCTGCACCAACTATCTGGGACGTTTATACATCCATATAGTAGTTATGCGTAGTGATAACCCTTCTAGCCTCCTTAACTGGCTCTCCACACTTCATCACAAACTTGGCATCTATTGACATCATCTGTTCGAGCATTGCCTTCTTGAAGTTTGACATGTATTTCTTAATGACAAACTCAGAGGTCGAAGGTTGTTGTGGCTTTGGAGATGCAGATGTGGATGGTCGAGATTCTGCTGTAATGGTCTTCATCTATTTTGTTAAGGCCTTGAAGTCTTTAAAGGAGAGAGATGGTGGATTGGATGGAGCAAAGGTGGAATGGGTTTTCTCTGGCTCTGTAATGTTGCATTTGTTCGGTTAAGGTGGATACATGTGGAGCGGTAGCAGCAAGCTCTGATTTAATATCCTTGAGCTGATTGGTGAGAAGAGTGGTAAAAGTGTTTGAGCTCTGGGTGATTTGGGATTGAACCAACCCAAGCTTGGTTGTGTTATCTTTTACCGTTTTCTTCAGGGCATATACCTCTATTTGAAGTGTGGTAGTGTCAGAGACAGAGGTATAGGTCTCTGATCTTTTTTCTATGACAAGTTTAAGATCATTCAGGGGTCATCTGATCTCATCATAAAACCCTTTGAACATTGATTTTGGGATAAGGTCAGAGATGGGAACTTTAGACCCAACACATGTGTCAAAGTGGACCTCGAGTTCAAAGGGGAACTTCTTTCGGGGGTGATTTGATGTTATCCCTAGAAGGATATTGTTACTGACAATTCCTCCTCCTCAGATTCAGAGTAAATGTAGTAAGTGTGCTTGTTGACCTTGCTGTCTAGGCAAGTCAAGCCTTGTGCAACTAATTCATTCCACTGCCCCTGAGTTGGATAGTCCTTATGGGATAATTGGAAGTTATCCAGGGGTCTAGGGATTTAGGTCTCATATAGATGAGCCACAAGGACATCATCAAGGGTGGATTTGAGTTGCGTACCCCCGGGTGAGAAGTTACTTATCTTTTCAATAGCCATGTCCTTTTGAGAGGACATGTCTAGATACGTGCCTTCCCCTGGTTTATGCAAATTAGAGGTATGAAAAGACACATCTTATTGGTCTGGTTGGTTTAGGATCGAGGTGTGCACCTCTATTTCAACATCCTTGGATGTTGGACCATCTTGGATAGTTTGCATGGAAGCACTAGAGTTGTCAAAGGAGTCTTAAAGTACACATGTGTGCCTTTGTTAGTGTATAATTGTATCCAAGATTTAAGTGTAGAAAAGTCAATGTCTGTAAGGTCAAAATAGTTAAGTCTTGTAAAGTCAACCCTTGTATTAGTGTGAGTGTTTTGTTGAATATGTAGTTAGAAAGACATATGAGAGTTTCAAGCTTGTAAGAGTTCATTGTACACATTTGTTATTCCCAAGTTCATCAAGTTCTAATTGTTAACAGAACAATCAAGATGAGAATTAAAATCATATGTCATTGATTTCCAAATCTCAACAATTACAAATCTTACTTTCTCTCACTACATCATGTTTCTCTCACTAGAATAATATTCTATAAGCTCTTCTCTAATCTGCTCACCACTCTCTACTTACTTATCAAGCATTACAAGGACACAAGATATTTATACCCTCACACAATTACAAAGAAACAAATTACAACAACATTGACTTTGACTTTCACTGAGAGTTGACTTTCCAGCTTTTGACTTCTTGACTTTCATCTTCAGTATAAATGATCTTGCATCCAACAAATCTGTGCTTTAACATTCTCCCCCTTTGGATCAATATCATCTTTAAAAAGATATTGCAATTCAATCTTCCCTCTTTAAGCTTCATTTTGAATCTTCTCTCCTTTGTAGTAAAAATATCTTCTCAAGCAATTAACATGCTCCCCCTATTAATATGAAAAATTTACATTCTCCCCTTCTCTGATAAAATCTGTATCTTCAAAAACATTACGCAATCTTTTCCAAAGTCTGATCTTCAAGAGTAACATCATTCTCTCCCAAGGATGTAAACAAACCTCTTTCAGACACAAATCTGATTGCTTCAGCAAATTATCTTCAACAAATCTGAACTCTTTAACTTCTTTCGGATTTGAACAACAATCTTTCTTTAACAATCAATTCAATCTTTCTTTAACAATCAATTCTTGAACATTTTAATCAACTCTTGAACATTTTTCTGACTCAAACATTTCTTGAACTCTTCTCCCCCTTTTTGATGATTAGAGCATAGAAATCATCAAAACTATCACCAAGAAATGTCTTTTATAATCTTAACTGACCACTGATCTATCAAGAGCCTCTGATTCACCATCAATCCTCCAAGATATTCATCTAGATTTTTTCAAATCCAGACAAATTAGGAATGTAACACCTGAATCAACAAATGAATCAGTTAAAATGTCTGTCAGTAACACAAAGTTACTGTGTGTAACAGATACACATAGGAAAGGAGCTTTTTGATGTTCACTCCCCCAGGGCTTCCATCCAATCATCGAAACACCACAAAGGCAATTTCTATGAACGTTATGACAAGAAAACAAATTCCTTGTGTGTTCGTGCAAGTGTAGAAAGAATTAAGCATATGATGATTGCTTTTATAAAAAGGCTCAACATTGTGCAAACCACTGAGACAACAGTAGATAAACACAGACTCAATGTGCATGATTGAAGTGCGAAGGTGGGGCAGACTTCCTTCTTTTTCAATATCCAGATTTTCCAAATGAAAACCAGATAGATTATATGCTGCGTCCTCAGAAAAATATGAAACATTTTCTTTTTGAGAAGAAAATGAGTGGCTGGTGGGGTATTTGTCAAGAGTTGGCATGGGTTAGTTGCCTGTTTCAATAATGTTCACGAAGAATTGTGAAACATTAGTAATGTAGCTGTCCGACTCAGAAAGTAGTTGGTGCAGAGTGTAATATTCTTTTACTCTGTTCTCTCACCCTCTTTCTTTTAATCATTAAGCTCACATCTAACCAAACTCTCTTTTCCATTTATCTCAACGCACAACCCACACTAATTTCTTTTCGACTCCTCACACTCAATCACTATGGATTAACTTCTTGGGTAGGAGACACTGGTAATCGTGAATTCAAAGAAGTTTTCATCTAAGTCCTAGCACAAAGAAACCCGTATTTTCCTATAAAGCCAATGTTGCTCAAGATAGTTTAACTTGAACAATTAAGACATTGAAAACATGGGTCAACTATGTGTATGCTCATAGATGTAATCATGACAATTTGAGCATTTGAAACAATGAAGTATTTTCAAACAAGTATATTGAAAGAAGAAACATGAATGCAAGAGACTTGTTTGAAAAACTGACATTGTATGAAAATGATCAGAATGAAATGATATAGCAATCAAAGCTTATGGTCAAGAATAATGGATATCGTCTATATGAAACAAAATATAGACATTCTTGAAAGAACGTTTTGAAATGAATTAATGCTCAATATTCATTGAAGTGCAAGCGAGGTGTCTTACCATCGAAAAAATATGTTTCAAATTTGAGACATTGTAAGAACATTTTAAACAAGAAGTCAAACCGGTGTGTGTGAATACTTGAAAGTATATAGAAAAGACAATACACAAGTATTTATCTTTGGAAACACACGGTTTGTAAAACATTCAAACTCAAATAAAATGAAAACATTTAAAAATCACACTTCCAATTCATGAAATCTGTTTAAGAATCGGGAAGTGGTGTGAACATTTAAGAACATGCTTTTGATGATTGAAAGTCGTCCTTCTTTCAACCATATATGAGATTAAGATAAGAAATAAACCTTTCCTTGCAGTCTTAAATTTCATCAAGTCAAGCTTAAAGTCATAAAGATATGATCTTGTAAGCATCCTCTCATTCTGCAAAAGTCTCAAAGTCATGTCAAAGCAAATTTATTCACAAATTTATTGAAAAGTAAAATGACATAAAGCAGTAAAACATTGAATGTACGAGTTCTGATCTGAAGTAATCAGAAGTCATTATTCATACTCTCCCTAAAAATATGCATCTGAAATTTATCAGTAAAAGACACATGATAGAGATCTACAATTCCTCCTGAAGTGTAGTTCGTCATATCTTCCGAATACATATTTCCAGAAACATATGTACTCCCCCTTGAAGGTTGATATCTTCGTTTGAGTATCAGAGTACAATCTCTTATCAGCCCGGGAGTCAAACTCTGTTGAAGTATGGGTCCTGAACTGATTTATTCAGAAGCCTTGGTTCTCTTACTCCCCCTTGACTGTAGGTGCCCGCAACACAGATTCATCTTTCGGTTTTGGTACCCACTGGTATTTGGATCCATATTTGTTAGTTGCAGTTCGAATGGGAGTAACTGAGTAAGAACCATACCAGAAATGATCACTAGCTCTGATACCAATTGTTATTCCCAATTTCATCAAGTTCTAATTGTTAACAGAACAATCAAGATGAGAATTAAAATCATATGTCATTGATTTCCAAATCTCAACAATTACAAATCTTCCTTTCTCTCACTACATCATGTTTCTCTCACTAGAATAATATTCTATTAGCTCTTCTCTAATCTGCTCACCACTCTCTACTTACTTATCAAGCATTACAAGGACACAAGGTATTTATACCCTCACACAATTACAAACAAACAAATTACAACAACATTGACTTTGACTTTATTACAAAATGACTTTGACTTTCACTGAGAGTTGACTTTTCAACTTTTGACTTCTTGAATTTCATCTTCAGTATAAATGATCTTGTATCCAACAAATCTGTGCTCTAACAACATTGTTAAGATATATACGACTTTCACATTTTCTCTCTCTACTCTCTCTCTAGATCTTGAACATAAATGTCAAATCTTGATAATCTTGATGGTTTGCTTGAAAACGTGGACTAACATTTGGTATCAGAGTTAGACAAAATCATTCAGATGCATTGAATTAAATTTGATTTGATCGAATTTCATATTTTTTGAAAAACTAGCACGTTTTTTTTAAAACACTGTTACATCAACATTTTCATGAAAATCGATTTTATTGCATGAAAATGAGTTCATAGTGTTCGAATCTAGTATTAGAAACTTTCTTGTGTAGATTGTTTCACGAAATTCACACTGAATTGCATTCAATTTTGAATTTTTGTGGGATTCGGTTTTGAAAAAGTCGAACACTGTTGGAATCGATTTGCTCAAATTTTGTTGTTTTTAATCAAAATCATGTATTAGGAAAGTGTTTAGTATCAATATTCGATCATATCTGTGCATTTTCATGTAGTAATTGCAGGTTTTGAAGATTTTGGATCGAATTCGTGAACACAACTGAAGAACACGCAAGATCTAGACTTCACGCAAGAATCATCTGAATAACACGCACGATACTAAACACGCAAGCATCGAAGAACACGCACGAAGAAGAATTTTGGTGTTTCCTTGTTTTATGCGAGTTCTTGACCGAAACGAGCAGAATGTGATATGCGAGAAGCAGAAACGCGCATGAAGTTGTTTGTGAGTTCTTGATCTGCGAGTTATAGTGTTTAGCGAGTTTTGTTTGATCAAATTTTTTCTAAGTATAGAACGTGCACGCCTTGATTTACGAGAAGCTCAAAACGCGCACATCCTTCTAGCGAGAACTTAAAACGCACACATAGTGCTCTGCACAAACCAGAAACTCGCACAAGCCTGTTAGCGCGAAATGTCATCCACAGTGTTTTGCGAGTTTCTTTGTTGTGTGAGTTTGTGCCTTAGAATTTTTTTTTAAGTTTTTCAAGTTTGATTTTCATGTCAAATTTTTATCTGAATGTTTTAGACGATCATTTCAAGCATACCATTCAAGATGCCAGAAATTTTTTTCTCTAGGGGCGCTGCCCCTCGACACCGCAAGGGCATTGCCCCTTGACCCCACCTGCTAACCGGCTAGCGGGACCTCGTGCTAAGTCTGCGGAGGGGGACATTTTTCTGATAGTGATCAATATTTTTCTGATTTTCGTTAACAATCATTTTGAAGTAAATTTCTTTGTTATATCAAGATGTCTACTGTGTTATCAGGGAGAGACTGTGTCATCATGCATATGCCTGAGATACCTATCATAGAAGCTGAACGTGATAAACTGAAGATTCATAATTCAGTGTTTCTAAATCAAATTCAGGAGTTAAAAGCTAAATTTATTAATTCTGATAAAACTTTTGAATGTACAAAATGTATTAATCATTCTAAATCTGATTTTACAGGTATTCTTGAGGCTAGAGAAAAAGAAATCAAATTGAAAGAAAGAAAAATATCTAATCTTCAAAGCAAGCTAAAGACAACTAAACAACAGACATAAGAGCTGAAAGCTGAATCAGTTGATCAACACATCAAGTTTAAAGCTTTTGAAGATCAAATATCTGCATTGGAAGCTAAAAATGTTGATCTGATGAAAAGCCTCCAAGCAGATAAAGACAAAGCAAATCTGGAGAATGCTTCTACTCAAAACCTATCTGACTTTTCAAAGAAAGTTTTTCAAGAGAAGAAGGATTTAGATATGAGATGCATAAAACTCTCAAAGCAAGTATCCGAATTTGAAAAGATTATTATAACTGAATGGGATACATTTGCAAAAGAGAGAAAAGTTCTTGAAAACAAAAATATTGAACTTCCTAAGCAAATTTCTACACTACAAGACTTACTTGAAAAGGAAAGACAAATCTTTCAAGAGAAGAAAAGGTCTTTTGATTCGGAAAAGAAAATTTTTGAAAACAAAAATGCTGGGATTTTCAAAGAAATATCTGAGAAAAACAAGAACTTGGAAAAGGATTTTGAGCAAGAACGTCTAATCTTTGAATCTGAAATATCTAAGCTCACATCCAAAATATATGTTCTATCTTCAGACATTTAAAAGAACAGATGGCAAAATCTGATTTGAAAAAGAAGTTTGACACACTTTCTGATGAAAGAAACATTTTCTTTAAAAAGATAAAGGACTTGGAAGCTGCAAATGTTGAATTGTCAGATAAAGTTTCTGCTGATGTGATTAATCAATCACCTCTTGATAATTCAACGGAATCAGTTTGTTCTTTTAAATCCGCTTCAAGTTATATTCATGAAAATGTTTCAAAAAGGACAAGTGTCAAATCTAAAATTGTCAAATCAAATCAGATTCGTCCATCTAATCTATTTTATGACAAGTCTATTGATAGTCCAACAAGCTTTTATGTCAAATCTCTTGAGAAGAATTTTTCTAGGAAAGGTCAGATGGTCTGGAGAGTGAAAGGTTCTCTGGATGACAAGAAGAAGGACAAATCATTAGCATCCACATCCAAAGCCGACAAGAACAACGCACCTAAAGGTAAATCTTTTGGTAAACTTGATATGTTTTACTCTGCTAATCATTTGATCAGGATTGCTAAAAAAAATCTGTTGTTCTTACTGTGGAGAGAATGATTTTGTTCAGAAAGAATCTGCTCATAACTAGTACGGAACTTACAGGATTACTTTTCAGAAAAGTAAACTTACAAGTTTTAAATCTAATGAGAAGTGGATTCCTAAATCTAATCTACCAGGACCCAAATATCAGTGGGTACCAAAACCTGTAAAATCTGTTTTGCAGGTACCACAGGTTTAGGGGGAGCAAGATTGTTGACTTCTAGACAAAACAGTCTAGGACTCGTACCTCAAAGAATTTTGGCTCTTGAATATTTCAGTTCAAGACCCGTACTTTCATGTTAAAGAGCAATGGTTTCTGATTACAATAGACCAGGACCCGTTCTTAAATGTTAAAGGACTTTGATTTCTAAACACATCAGTTTAGGACTCGGTCTTCAATGTTTAAGATAAGGATATCATGCAAATATCCAGGGGGAGCTTATCAGACTATAAATAATTTTATCATGATTTGAGGGGGAGCTAAAATGTAAGTATCTTCTTATCTAGATCTCTGATTGTTTCAAAGAAGAACAACTTTCTAGCATGAAAAATGTTTTCTTAAATGTTCAAACCACTTCTAGTTCTCAAAAGATTTCATGAATTTAGAAGTGTGATTTTTAAATGTTTTTCATTATTGAGCTTTTAAGTTTAACTGACCGTGTGTTTCCAAAGATCAATACTTGTGTATTATCTTGTCTATATAATGTCAAGTATTTACACACACTGGTTCAGTACTTTATTTTGAATTTGTTATTACCATGTCTCATAAAGAAACAATTTTTCGATGGTAATACCCTCGTTTGTAATTCAATATTATTGAGCATAAATCATCATTTCAATCTTTGTGCGCTCATTGTTAAATTGTTTATATTCGTTCATATAAACAAAATGTCAAGTTCTTTGATACCCCAACCATTTCACGTTCATATTTCGTGATATTTGATCTGATTGATACATTGTCAGATTCTCAAAACAATTATCTTGATTTCATTTCATTCATTTAATATCCTTGTTTTGAGATATCTTTATTGTTCAAATGCTCAATTATCATTTATATATTTGATGAGCATACATTTTGACAAATGTTATTATATTTGTGCTTAATTGTTCAAGTTAAATTGTTGAGAAACTATTCTTTTTAGGATTTACATGGGATCAGTGTGAAAGCTTAAACAGAACTTCCATGGATTCATGTTAACTAGTGTTTCCTACCCCGGAAGTAATCCTAGAGTGATTGATGGGTGAGGGGTTTTTAAATCAAAGAGTGGGGGAGATAACTCATCCGATTGAGTTTTTCTCAGTGTGTGGAGCGGAAAAATGTAAATGAGAGTTTGGTTAGAAGTAGGCTTAAATGTTTAAAAGAAAGAGGGTGTGAGAACAAAGTTAAAAGAATATGCAAACTCTGCACCAACCACTTTCTGAGTCGGGCAGCCACATCTTCTGATTGGTTCACTTTCTTTGTTGACCATCATTGAAAAATGTAGTGATCTCATGCCAACTCTTGCAATTACCCCACCAACCACTCGTTTCTTTCTTAACAAAGAAATGTTTCATTTTCTTTGGGGATGCAGCATATCCGCTATCCGGTCTTCACTCGGAAGATTTAGATATTGAAAAAGAAGGAAGTTTTCCCCACCTTCGCACCTCTTTCATGCACATTGAGTCTGTGTAATACTTGTTGCTATATCAACAATTTACACATTTTGAGCCTGAAAAAGCTTAAGTAGCTTCAATCATTCTACACTTTCACGTACACACAAGGAATATGCTTTCTTATCACAACATTCGTAGAAAAATTCCTTTGTGGTTTTTCGATGATTGAATGGAAGCCCTAGGGGAGTTAACATCTCAAAAACTCCTTTCCAATGTACATCCGTTGTACAAAGTGGCTCCATGCTACTTACAGGCATTTTAACTGTATCATATGTTGATTCAGGGTTACAACGTTTATTATATCTAAATTTGAAAAGATTTGGGTATATACATTGAATTTACGGATACACATATCATAAAGAGCGGAGATTGTCATTTCATAAAGGGGGAGATTGTTATTATATCATAAAGGGGAGATTAATTTTCAAAGACAATAACTTGAAAAAGGTTTTGATGATTTTGCTGCTCATAACTCATCAAAAAGGGGGACAAATTCTGGATTTTCAGATCAAGTGAAAATTTAAAGATTGTCAGAGGATTCATCTCATAAAAGGAAGAGATAGAGATTTTTCTATAGAAAAAGGGGGAGATATTTTGATATTTCAAGTCAGATGAAGATGGAGTGATGTTTGAAAGACATTCTGAAGAAAAGTAAAAGGGAGAGAAATCCAAAAACTTCAAGTCATATGAGGTTGATATATGCAAACCTGATGCAAGTTTATCAAAATGGAGGAGATAATTTTTGGAATTTCAAGTTGATGTTTCAAAGATGATTCGAGAAAGTTGGTTTTTCGAAGACTGATAAGAGATTACAGAGATGAAGATACAAGTATTGAAAGATGTCTCAAGATCAAAGAAGTTTGAAGAATTTAATGTTTTGTTCAAGATTTGATGACATTGTGAAAGACTTTGTGAAAGACTTTTCAAGTTTCTTCAAAAGCATCAGAGTTTGAAGATTGTTAGTGCTTCAACGTTTAAAGTTGTCAGAGATAAAATTTGAAGAATCAAGAGCTGAACACAATTGTCAAAATTTTTTAAATCTTGAATACAAAGGGGGAGATTGTTAGTGTATAATTGTATCCAAGATTTAAGTGTAGAAAAGTCAATGTCTGTAAAGTTAAAATAGTCAAGTCTTGTAAAGTAAACCCTTGTATTAGTGTGAGTGTTTTGTTGAATATGTAGTTAGAAAGACATATGAGAGTTTCAAGCTTGTAAGAGTTCGTTGTACACATTGTTAAAAGATATACGACTTTCACATTTTCTCTCTCTACTCTCTCTCTAGATCTTGGACATAAATGTCAAATCTTGATAATCTTGATTGTTTGCTTGAATTGGGAACTTACAATTGGTATCATTTTATAAAGGGGGAGAATGTTAGTGTATCATAAAGAGGAAGATAAATTTTCAAAGACAATGACTTGAAAAAGATTTTGATGATTTTGCTGCTCAAAACTCATGAAAAAGGGGGAGAAATTATGGATTTTCAAGCCAAGTGAAAATTTAAAGATTGCCAGAGGATTCATCTCATAAACGAAAGATATTTTTCTGAAGAAAATGGGGAAGAAATTCAGTTTTTCAAGTCAGATGAAGATTAAATGAAGTTTGAAAGATCTTCTGAAGAAAATGGGGGAGATAAAAGTCAGTTGAAAATATTAATGAAAGTTTATCAAAATGGAGGAGATAATTTCTAGAATTTCAAGTTCAAGACAGATGAAAGTTTGTTTTTACGATGACATATCAGAGTTCACAGAGATGAAGACACGAGCATTGAAAGATTCCTCAAAGTTCAAAGATTCCTGAAGTTTCAAAGATCAAAGAAGTTTCAAGATTTCAAATGTTTGTTCAAGACTTGGTAACTTTTCAAATACTTTGTGAAAGACTTTTCAAGATTCTTCAAAAGCATCAGAGTTTAAAGATTTTTAGAGCTTCAATGGTTAAAGCTGTCAAAGATAAAGTTTAAAGAATCAAGAGCTGACGACTATTGTCAAATTTTTGTTAAATCTTGAATACAAAGGGGAGATTGTTAATGTATAATTGTATCCAAGATTTAAGTAGAAAAGTCAAGGTCATGTAAAGTCAAAGTCTTGTCAAGTGTTGTAAAGTCAACTTTGTTTAAATACATGTAATGTGAGTGTTTGTATTAGAAGTAGTAGATATAGGCATATGAGAGTATAGTGGTTTAGGAGTTCTTTGAAAGAGTATAGTGTTTGTATACGACTGTTATATTTTCTCTTTCTACTCTCTCTCTAGACTTTGATCATAATTGTTAAATCTTGATGTTTGCTTGAATTGGGAACTTACACCTTTGGAGGCATCTTTTTCTATCCTCTATGAGTTTTTCCTCTTGGCATAATATATCTCAATTTTGTCAAGTTTTAAACGTAAATTCAAATACAATCAAGATGATCACAATTTGATTACTCAACCTGTTATTTGATTCCAATTACTGAATTCGTATACAAAGACTCTTTCACTTTCTCTCTCTACAAGTCAATGTACAATCTCTCTCTAACTTCTAACTGTTCTAACCACAAACTAAAGTCACATGTCTCTTAAATCAAGACACGCGCAAAAAACAAAATACAAAACAAATACAAGACTTTGACTTTTGACTTTGATTTTACTTTGAGAGTTGACTTTGAGCTTTGACTTGGCTTGACTTTCTATCTTCAGACTTCATGATTTTGTATCCAACAAATATATGCTCTAACAATCTCCCCCTTTAGATTCAAGATCATCTCTAAATTTTTTTTGCAATTCAATCTCCCTCTTTAAGCTCAATTTGTGCAATCTCCCATTTTCTGTACAATACAAACTATCTTTTCTTTTGATGCTCAAAACAATCTCCCTTTCTTGAATAAATTCGTCTTCAGAAACTTTTGTAATCTTCCCAAAGTCTGTCTTCAAGAACAATAACAATCTCTCCATGGTTGTAAAAACCTCTTTCAGACATTGGAAAGAAATTATCTTAAAATTCAGCTCAGTTTGCTTCAGCAAATTGTCTTCAAAGAAAATTTCTGTAAAATCTGCTTGCTTTCAGAAATCTTTGAACTTGCTCTTTCAGCTTTCAACAATCTTCAACAAATCCGCTGTTTTGACATAAACTTTCTCAATAATCTTCTTTAACAACTTTCTTTCACAACCATTTCTTGAATACTTCTCCCCCTTTTTGATGATTAGAGCATGAGATCATCAAAACTTTCACAAGAAATGTCATTAAACAAATCTGATCTGACCAATGATCTTTCCAACCAGTCTCTAACCATCTATCAATCCAAAAAGATATTCATCCGAATCTTTGCAAATTCAGAAAAAATATGAGTGTAACACCTGAATCAACAAATGAATTAGTAACACGAAGTCACTGTGTAATGAATACATATTGGAAATGAGCTTTTTGATGTTCACTCCCCCAGGTCTTCCATTCAATCATCGAATAACACAAGTTTATTCTATGAACGTTTTGACAGAAAAATAAATTCTCTGTGTGTACATGCTTGTGTTTGAAAGAATTAAGCGCAGATGATTGCTTTTATAAGGCTCAAAATTGTGTAAACCATTGAGACAACAACAATTAAACACAGACTCGATTGTGCATGATCGAAGTGCGAAGGTGGGGCAGACTTCCTTCTTTTTCAATATCCAGATTTTCCAAATGAAAACCAGATAGCTTATGTGTTGCGTCCCCTTGAAATATGAAACATTTCCTTTTTGAGAAGAAAATGAGTAGCTGGTGGGGTTTTTATCAAGAGTTGGCATGGGCTAGTTGCTTGTTTCAATGATGTTCACGAAGAATTGTGAAACACCAGCAATGTGGTTGCCCGACTCAGAAAACGTTGGTGCAGAGTTTGATATTCTTTTACTCTGTTCTCACACCCTCTTTCTTTTTAACATTGAGCTCGCTTCTAACCAAACTCTCATTTATATTTTACCTCATCACACAACCCACACTCAGTTATTTTGACTCCTTACTCTGCGATCACTCAAGGATTAACTTCTTGGGTAGGAAACACTGGTTAACGTGAATCCATAGAAGTTCTATTAAGCTCACACAATGAATCCATGTAATCCTATAAGAACATGTTGCTCAAAATGGTTTAACTTTGCAGTTAAAGCACAACAATATACAAGTCAGATGTCTTTATGCTCAATGAGATAATCATGAAGATTTGAGCATTTTGAAACATTGAAGATATTTCAAAAAAGTATATTGAATAAATGAAATGAATACAGGAAACTTGTTTGAAAATCTAACATTGTATGAAAAAAATCAAATTCGAAATGATTTATCGATTAAGGCTTAGGTCAGCAAAAATTGGATATTGTCTTTACGAATCAAAATATAGACATTCTCGAAAGAAACGTTTCGAAATGAAATCAACGCTCAAAATTCTATGAAGTTCAATCGGGGTGTATCACCATCGAAAAATTTGTTCAATTTGAGACATGGTGATAACATTTACAACAAAAAGTTAAACCGGTGTGTGTGAATACTTGAAAGTATATGGAAAAGATAATACGCTAGTATTTATCTTTGGAAACACACGGTTTGTTAACATTGAAGCTCATATAACATGAAAACATTTAAAAATCACACTTCTATATTCATGAAAGCCTTTTAAGAATCAGAAGTGATTTGAACATTTAAGACCATGTTTTCATATCTGAAAGTTGTCCTTCTTTCAGACACGTATGAGATTAAGGGGCTGTTTGTTTACCTCTTAATGGTTCCATTACGAGGCAACCTCTGAATCGTTAAGAGGTAAATCTTGTTTGGCAAAAAAAAAGGTTTGCCTCTTAATGGTTCCAAAACCCTCTGAATGATTTAGTGTCTTGACCCTGTCTTAACCATTCAGAGCCCTGTTTTCATCTTGAACAATTAGCAAACAACCATATTTCATTTTGCATAATATCATAAGAGCCTCTTAATCATTCTGACCACTTAATCATTCTGACCACTTAATCATTCTGCACCTAACCATTCAGCAACTGCCAAACAGCCCCTAAGATTAGAAATAAACCTTTTCGTTCAGTCTTAAATCTCATCAAGTCATCTCTAAGTCATATATGATATGATCATGTAAGCTCTCTCTCTCAATTCTGCAACAGTCAAAAAGTCTGTCAAAGTACAAAGCTTTATTCACAAAACTTATTGAAAATAAAATGACATAAAGCAATAAAACATATTAAGAACGAGTTATGATCAGATGTAATCAGAAATCATATTTCATACTCCTTATGTCTTACTCCCCCTGAAATTATGCATCAGAAAATTTATCAGTGATAAACATACGCAAAAGTTAATAACTCCCCCTCAAATGGATGTAGATCATCTTATGTTGTGTCGTCTCACACTCCCCCTGAGACCATGAACAACCTTAAGTGTAGATATCTTTCTGAATAAAAATAAAAAAATGAAGAAAAATAACAATAACAAAACTTTAGTAGGTAATCACAGATTAAGTCTTGAGATTTAGCATACCAAGTTTTGAAACGAGAAAATTAAATCTCTTTTCATCTAGAGGCTTGTTAAATAAATCAACAAGTTGGTAATAAGTGTTTACAAAATAAAGTTCGATTATACCTTTTTCCACATTATCTTTGATAAAATGATATCTCACGTGAATGTGTTTGGTCTTAGTATGTTGAACAGAATTCGAAGATATGGTAATTGTGCTCTTCGAATCACAGTATATCGGGATCTTGTTGTATTTGAAGCCATAATCTCGGAGTTATATTCTCATCCACAACACTTGAGAACAGCAGCTCGCCGCAGCGACGTACTCTGCCTCAACTGTTGATGTGGATACACAAAGTTGTTTCTTTGAAGCCCAACTCACGAGTTTATCGCCCAGAAATTGTATGTGACCCGACGTACTTTTCCTGTCAAGCATACAACCTGCATGGTTTGCATCTGAATATGCTGTCAGTTCAAAACTTGTATCCTTAGGATACCACAGACCAAGATCTGAAGTGCCTTTCAGATATCTAAAAATTCTTTTAACTGCAGACAAATGTGATTCTTTTGGATTAGCCTGATATTGAGCACATAGACACGTAGAAAACATTATATCTGACTTACTAGATGTTAAATACATCAAAGAACCAATCATGCCTCGATAGGTTCTAACATCGACAGTTTTTTCCCGAAGGATCAGTGTCAATCTTAGTTCCAGGTGCCATCGGGGTTCCAATAGGTGTACAATTTTCCATTTTAAATTTTCTAAGAATATCGAAAATGTACTTTGATTGATTAATAAAGATCCCTGTTGAAAGTTGTTTGACTTGTAATCCGAGAAAGAAATTCATCTCTCCCATCATACTCATCTGAAATCTTGACACCATGAGGTTAGAAAAATTCTTACAGTATTTTGGATTTGTTGAGCCAAATATGATGTCATCCACATATATCTGAATTAAAATGATATTTGCCTTTTCCTTTTTGATAAATAAAGTAGTATCGATTTTACATTTTGAGAAGCCAGACTTGACTAACAATTTAGATAACACTTCATACCAGACTCGAGGGGCTTGCTTCAGACCATAAAGAGCTTTGTCCTGAATATATACATGATTCGACTTTTCTGGATTGACAAAGCCTTCAGGCTAAGAGACGTAGACTTCCTCCTTTAAGATGTCGTTGAGAAAGGCAGTCTTCACGTCCATTTGATAGACGGTGAAGTTCTTGTAAGGGGCATATGCAAGAAACATACGTATAGCCTCGATGCGCGCCACTAGAGCATAAGTCTCGTCATAGTCAATAGCTTCCTCTTACCTATACCCTTTAGCCACTAGTCTTGCTTTGTTTCTGATCACAATACCATCTTCGTCCTTTTTTTTCTTGAACACCCATTTTGTGCCAATTATAGTCTTTCCTTCAGGCTTAGGCACAAGTCTCCAGACTTTAAGTGCTTCGAACTGATTCAGCTCATCTTGCATCGCAGTTACCTAGTCTGAGTCGGCTAGAGCTTCAGATACCCGTGTTGGCTCTACCTTGCTCAGAAATGAGTCATGCATACACATATTTAATGTAGCAGACCTAGTTTGCACCAATTTAGATAGATCTCCTATGATCTGATGTATCGGGTGCTCTTTGGTCCACCTATATTCATCTAAGAATCCACTATCTTCTTCTTGTTCAGGGAGGGATTCAGTTGAAGTACTTTGTGCAGAAGTTTCAGTTGGTACAACATTATCTGGCTGTTGAGTAGTCGTTACAGTACATCTAACTGACTCAACAACTTCTGGCTCATCATGACTGTTCACAACTTCAACTGTGGGAGTAGGTATTTGAATTGGAATCTCTCGCTGAACCGGGGAATTGGATTCAGTAGATACCTCCGAAGTGGTTAGATGATTATGCATTGAATCATCGAATCTGTCAACCACAACAGGTTTAGTCACTTTAGTTCCAAGAAATTCATCATAAAACAATTCAAACAAAAGATCTAAATCAGATAAATGTGAAGTAGACGATGATGCTTCATCTGATTTGTTAGCAATAGGCACAGGTTCTGGACTGATCTGCCCAGAAGGTAGTACACCAATGATAACGGGTTCTGAACTGTCTTGAACAGAAGTCATTTCCTCATCAAATGTAACGTTGACGCTCTCAACTACTATCTTTGACTTCTTCAGGTACACTCTGTAGGCTGCAGTCGATTGAGAGTAGCCGATAAAGATGCCTTCGTCTGCCTTCGGACTAAACTTGTTTAAGTTCTCCTTTTCATTCAGTACAAAGCACCTGCATCCAAAAATATGGAAATGTTTAATGCTAAGTGTACAATTATTAATTAAAGCATATGGCATTTTACCAAACCGACGGTGGATTATAGATCGATTCTGCGTGTAGCAAGCAGTCGATACAACTTCAACCCATAGAAACAGAGGTAGATCCGATTGACTGAGCATAGTTCGAGCGACCTCGACTAGCGTTCGGTTCCGTCTTTCTACGACTCCGTTTTGTTCAGGCGTTCTGGCAGCAGAATACTAATGTGTTATCCCGACCGATTCGAGACAATCTTCTACGATTATTTTCTTGAATTCTATGCCGTTTTCCGTTTGAAGAAACTTGACTGGATTTTGTAGATTCACTTGGGTAGTCTTTAAGAATGTGATGATGAATTTGGGCGTCTCATCTTTTGATCTCAGAAATTTGACCCAAGTGTATCGCGAGTAATCGTCTACAATCACTAGAACATACTTTTTGTCGTTTATGCTTTGTGTACGCATAGGACCGCAGAGATCTATATGCAGAAGTTCCAAGGATGAACTTGTACTCGGCTCAGGTTTCGGCTTATGAGCGGCTCTCTTCATCTTGCCCTTCTCACACGCTGCGCACAGATGTTCTTTAACATATTTAAGCTCAGGAAGTCCTTTGACCAATTTTCTCGTGACTAGTTTGTTGATGTAATGAAAATTCAGGTGAGAAAGCCTTCGATGCCATAACCAACTTTGTTGCAGCGAGGCTTTTTACAGTAGACACACCTCATTGTCAGTCTGGACTTTTGACAAATTAACCGTGTAGAGGTTTGACTTTGTAGTGCCGACCAAGAGTTCATTACCGTCTTCAGTACGCACAGAACATCTCTTGGCTTTGAAATTGACCTCTAGATTTTTGTCACGGAACTGTCCAATGCTGAAAAGGTTATGTCCTAATCCTTCAACGTAGTTCACCTTCGTAATCGTTACGTTATCTTGAATCACATCACCATAACCCAAAAATGGTGAAAACTGGTCGTTGCCGAATCGAACTGTTCCGCATTATTTCTCTGTATAATTAGATAATAAAATTTTTTGCCCGGTCATATGCTTGGAGCAACCAGAATCCAAGTACCACATATGACGGGTCTGCACAGGAGAAATCACGAAACAATAGATTTAGGTACCCACGTATAGATGGGTTCTACAGTGTTAGCACAAGATTTTGGCATCCATTTGTATATGGACCCTTTGATCTTTTGAAAAACATTTGAAGCATGAGAATGATAAGAATATACATGATATGTGCAAAACCAAACATCAGAATATTTTCGAGAAGCATAATCATTTCTTTTATAATTAGAAGACTTTCTAGGAGACGGAGATAATTGGAACAATTGCTTTATTGAATAACGCTTGTAAGAAGTTACAAGTTTTGGTTTTTGAAAAGCAACATTTTCAATTACATCAGTTTTACTATCAGTTTCTCTATTACAATCATAATCAAAATATGATTTAGCATTCTCGTCAATCTTCTTCTTTGGTAGCCATTCTGATCTAACTGCAGACCTTTTCTTTTTCACATCTGAAACATTTGAAACTTTAGAATTAGAACTGTGAGATTTGATAGATTGCCTTTTCTTTGGCTTACCAGTGGTTTTCTGTTTCTGTGAATGCCTAGATTTCTTCTTCTTACCTTTAGCATTCTTGGGATTCACAGAAACTGGTACATCAAATTTCGTTGATGTTTCCCCCTTTTCATACACAATGGGTAATCCAAAAGAGTTTATAACAAACTGTGAATGATCAGGAAGTTTAGCATTAAAATCAAATTGACCAACACAGTCATCTAAATCACCTTCAGAGTTTAAGAAATCAAACTCTTCATCAAGTATACCACTAAAATCATTAGATTTTGAAGCCTTGGAAGTTTTAGAAAAATTAGAATTTAGAAGCACAGTAGAAAACACAGTTTGTTCTAAATTAATCAAAATCCTCTCTTCTGCTAGAGTGTTCTTGAGTTCAGAAATTTTACTTTCTAACACGAGAGGAGGTACATAAACTTTACCTTCAATAGGCTTAGCCTCCAACTCCTTTGAAGAATAGCTTTCAAAATTGTCATTAGAAAGAAATTTTGATTTATCAGAACTATAACTATAATTCAAATTCTCATATCAAAATGGAAGTTGCATTTTAGTTGTGTTCTTCCTTTTTTCTTTTTCCTTAGCTTCATCCTCTTCAGACAGTTTAGTCCACTTAACTTTGAGTTCGGGGTATTGTGGTGCCAGTTGTAAAAATCCAGAATCATAAAGCGCAGACACTTTAGAAATACCCTTTTTGAGGTAGTGTGGGTTCTTGTACGCAAGACCCCAACACTCACTACTCTCTTTAGGTTTATTTAGGTGAATGGTCTGTTCAGTTTGACCTAAAGTGTAAAGTTTTTCTACGAAAACATTTACTTTATCAGTTAAAGATTTATTTTTTTTGAAAAAAATGAACACTTTTTAGCAACCTCTTTAGATTCAAATTGACACAGTTTATATTTCGAAGTAGTTTCAGATAGTTCATTGTGAATTATAGTCTTCTCTTTAGCGCTTGTATCAATATTTTTATGTAAAGCCTCAATCAATACGTTCTTCTCTGCAATATCCTTGCTAAGTTTCAGTATTGACTGGTTTTTCTCTATATTGATACTTTTTTAACGTTTAAATTTAGACTTTAATTCCTGGAGTTCAACCATCATAGCTTGCATTGCAGTAAGAAAGTCTGATTTAGACATATCACATACCTCTTCGTTGTCTTCACAGTCTGAATCAGCTTCATCTTCAATCATTTTCTTGCCCATAAAGCACAAGTGGGATTTCCCTTCTTTCTCTTCTTCCTCATCAGAATGGTCAAGCCATAATTCATCTTCAGCCATAAGAGCCTTGCCAGCCTCCTGCTGCTTGGCCAAGAGCATCTTATTTTTGTAGTATTCAGAATTTCGGACTTTAGGCTTTCGACAGTCCTTTGCAAAATGTCCGAGTTTTCCGCAGTTGTAGCACTTTGTCAGTTCTGGCTCTTTCTTCTCTTCAGTTCTATACCTATTTTCCTCAGGCCTCTTCTCTTCTGTCCTATTTCCTTCTAATATCTCCTTGTGTTCATAGTTCCGTGAACCCGAAGAATACCTCTGACTGTTCGAGCCCAGGCTTTTTGTAGAATTTCTTCTAAAAGGCTTTTGTCAGCATTAGCATAGCCTACTTCAAGTTCTCACAGTCATCAGAATCTGAGTTATCATCACTGTCCACTTCCTCGGACTCAGAAACTACTACTTTCTTTTTCTTCTTGAGGCTATCTGACTTCTTCTTAACAACCAGGGCAATCGGATCAACAACCACCTTCTCAGCCTTTTTCTTTTCATCTTTGATCTCTTCCACCTCTTCTTCATTTTGTCTCAAGGTTTCATACACCTCGTGTAGTGGAATCTCATTCAGATCCTTCATTTGTTTCATTTGCCTGGTAAACCTCTTCCACTCAGGTTGGAGGATGCTGAGGAATTTGACATTAAGCTCTATCTAAGACTTTCTGACTTTGTTCTTACTGAGCTCATTCAGCAAAGTCACAAATCTATCGTAAGTAGTCTCTAGAGATTCATCCTCCTTGGCCTTGAACTCTTCGTAGTTGTTGAGGTAGTTGGAGACTTTGAGCTGGTTGCCTATCTTAGATCCGAGCATCATCTTTTCTAATTGATCCCATATTTCCTTGCCCGTAGCGTTGTAACTGTCAATCTTGACGTAGATCTCATTGGGAATGCCTTGTAGAATGAAAGATCTAGCCAGTCTATCAGCTTTTACTCTCTTTCTCTGCTCATCAGTATATTCTTCCAGAGGCAATGGGTATTCTTTGTTTACAATCTTTTCCTCATTCTCTCTCAGTGGATAAGATCTTTGTGGGAGGTTTCATGACTCCTTCCTTCAGAGATAGCCTGATGTAGTCTCCCAAGTCATTGCGATCAATGAAATCCAGAAAACGATCCTTCCACTGCTCGTATTCGCCTTTAAACAACACTGGAGGTTTCACATCAGTTCCGATTGCAAGAGCTTCTTTGGAAGTCATCCTATTTCAAAATATTCAATAAGAACTTGACAATGATCGTTAGTCCAAGTGAAATCAGAAATACAAGACAAACTTAGACATTTTTTTTCAGAAATTAAATTTCCAAAAATCACAAGTATGGAATTCGCACAATACTGTGAAACACAAGGAATTCGCACACAATCACAAATGACAAAGAATTCACACACTACTCACTCTAACTTCAGAATTCGCACACTAGAAGAAATCAAAATTCGCATACACACAGAATTCGCATGCAATTATATGCGAGTTCTAAGAATTCGCATATAATCTTATGCGAAAACTAGACTTAGAAACATTTTGAGAAATACTTTTCGCATACAACTTTTCGTATAAAAGTTTTCGCACAAAGGGATTATACGAATTCTGGACTTGAAGAAATTTTAAAATCTTTTTATGAGAGATCAGAAGAATTCGTATCACACACTGATGCGAATTCTTAACTTTTCGCACGAGACACAGATGTGAATTCTGTCCTTGAGATTTTTCAAGAAAAACTTTTCGTATAAAATGCTATGCGAATTCTGACATTTCGCATATGAACATATACGAATTCTTCCCATTTCGCACAACACACATGTGCGAATTCTACACTTGTAAGATTTTTCAGATAACAAAATATGCGAAAACTAAAGATCTCCGAATTCTAGACGCGAATTCTCGAGATTCTATGCGAGTTCTTCAGGATATGCGAGTTCTACATGTATTTATGCGAGTTGTTGAGATCTCGATGAAAACCCACTCTGTTTGGCTAAAAAATTCATCAATTCTTCGAATTTCGATCTCAAACTTCGACAATTTGACCACTATTACATCTAGAAACAATTACAATCACTGAATTTCAACAAAAAACACTCAAATGTACAATTTGATCTAATACAGTGCTTACGAACTCGTGAAACTTCAAATTACCAAAATTTCAAAATTAATGAAAATTACAGTGCAAGAATCAAATCAACCTATACAAGATTGTTCTAGACACTTGTACGAACACAATCTAATCAAACAAACTCGCAAAAACACATAAAGATTCGAAATTCAATCTAGACTCCGAACTCAGTGTCGAAAACCAATTCTTGATCGATTTTCACATGGACTCTGCTCTGATACCAATTAATATGTCCCAATTTTGTCAAGTTCTATACGTAAATTCAAATACAAACAAGATGATCACCGTTTGATTACTCAACCTGTTATTTGATTCCAATTACTGAATTCGTATACAAAGACTCTGTCACTTTCTCTCTCTACAACTTAGTGTACAATATCTCTCTAACTTCTAATTGTTCTAACCACAAACTAAAGTCACATGTCTTTTAAAGCAAGACACGCGCACAAAACAAAATACAAAACAAATACAAGACTTTGACTTTTGACTTTATTACAATTGACTTTGATTTTACTTTGAGAGTTGACTTTGAGCTTTGACTAGGCTTAACTTTCTGTCTTCAGACTTCATGATCTTGTATCCAACAAATATTTGCTCTAACACGACATCTAAGGGTTAAAATGCTTAGGGAACTCTCTCTATTTCTCTCCCTTAGGCTTACTACCATCTGAGCTGGAAGAGCTACTCTCTTCTCCAAAATTAGAGGCACTTCCTGATTTTCTCTTTATGGGAGCACCCTATGGTGCACTTCCATTTGCATGTTTACCTTTTGGCCCGACAACCTCTGGTTCACTGTGCTCTTGGTGAACACTTTTCTCACTCTCTGATGTCTCCATCTCACCAGGTTTAGATCCTAAGTACTATAGGGTTCCCACCTCTGGTTCTAGAGGTTGGAAGAAGTTAAATAAGAGACTAAGATATGAGAATTGGTTGGAATGAGTAGCAACATGGATCGTGGGATCCTTTTTGCTTTTGGATAGTATCTAGGCATGATGGTAGGTTTGAATATGGCCATGATGAAGGTTGGTGTTTTCTCACCAACTTCTTCTATTCTGAACTTGGTCATTGCCCTTCTGATCATCAGAGCAATGAACCATGGGAACATGATGGAGATCAGAGGCTTCCCTATTGAGATGAGTCTTTGTTCTTCCTCTCTACAACTACCAACAATTCATTGTAGAGGAGTTGAGCCATGTCAATATTTCGTTTGAAGAAGAGGCCATACATGATCTTCAGAATGTTTTGGTTGGCCTGATCCATACTGCCAATCTTGCAGTTTACGGTTCGATTCAAGATGCTGAACTAAAAGTACCAAAGTAGTGGAAGACATTGGCGCTTGAACTTGCAAAGTTGAGTAATTTCTTCGTTGTATCCAATAAATCGAAGAATTTTTAGTAGAGTACTGGAGGTATGGAATTACTCGAAATCATTGATTTCGAGGTCAGCAGGGGTAAAGTGATGAAGAACACGTCTGAACATGTTGGGGGAGATTATGATTGATCCCCATTTGTCATTTCCAGCATCGATCAGTCCAATAATACCTTTAGCTTCAACATCATAGGCACTAGTGTACCACCATCATTAAACAAAGGTAAGCGGTACATCCTTATCCACTAGTGTTAGGGCATGTTTGAATCAAGAGTTTTCCAGAAATGCACATATGATTATGTAGGGTTCTTCATACCATTGAGGGTTCACATCAACAAATTAGTTTTTCCATTTGACAAGAAGGTAGACGATGTTATCAATGTCAGCGCCATTAGAGATGATTCAACTAGATTCATCGGAGTTTGCAGGTTGCGCCATTGTTGCAGGTCTAGAATCTTAAGAACAAGATGAAGGAGAAATAGTCTGGAGAGAGAAATCTTAGAAACTTTTGAACGCGTAAGTGTGTTTATAGATTTAAAAATTAATATATACGCAAATAATCACTCGAATGGGGATAGTGGAACGATGTTGAAAGGAAGGTTTATGAACCGTTTTCTGACATTTACCACTGTCAAATGACATGTGGAATTTGAATTCCAAGAAAAATAGTACACGTTAGAACCATCATCAAGGGATAATATTTATAGACATGACGGCCACCTTGTTTAATAACCCGCACCCTAAGTTAGTAGTAGCAAAAACACACAAGTGTTGATGATAAGAAATGGTTCTATTCAAACAAAACCTCAGGGTATTGACTTTAGTTCCTCTTAGTCATCAGATTACACCTTTATTACCTAAATAGTTTAAAATCCTAAATTTAATTGTGAAATTATTCAAAAACTTTTAATTCTTGTAAGTAAAGACTCTATTCCATACACTCATAAGCTCTGGGTACTTGAATATAGAGTTAAGGAAATTATTCAAAGATATTTGAATCAGAATAGGTTTTCCCTCAAAATATTTGAGTCCCTCAGAGATTAGAAATATTATACCTGTATTGGAGATCAGAAGCTCTGGGTAGTAAAGAAAGAGGTTCTGGGTCGATTTATGAGCTATTAACGTATCAGAAGCTCTGGTCTATACACAGAGGTTCTGATCTTGATACTTGTTCCCCCTTAACTGTTCAATGCTTCTCTGCTCCCTCTTAAACTATGCTTGGTTTAAACAAAACAAGATGTGCATATTTTTATAGTTGGAGGAATCATAGAGGATCTAGTATGTAGAACCAGAGAGTCCTATTAACAAGAATTTGTGGACATAATGAGATATGCTTAGAGATAAAATGTAGAGGCTCTGTTTAGTACAACTAGAGACTTTGATATGTAAGAATAAAGAATATGCTACATCTCAGATTTCCAGAGGCTCTAGGTAGTACAACCAGAGGCTCTGGCCACTTGATTGAGATCAAGTAGACATATTAAGCATACCCAATTTGCTGACCAGAAATCTAAATCTCCTTTCATCAAGGGCTTTGGTAAACAAATCAACAAGTTGGTAATTTGTTAAAACAAAGGTCATTTCAATTGTACCTTTCTCGACATGATCCTTAATAAAGTGGTACCTAACATCAATGTGCTTGTTCTTGGAATGCTGCACTGGGTTTGCAGAGATTGCAATAGCACTCTTTGAGTCACAAAGAATTGGAATTTTATCAAACTCAAGACCTTAGTCTTTAAGTTGAGTTTTCATCAGATGACTTGTGAACAACAACGAGCAACAGCTACATACTCAGCTTTTGCTGTAGAAGTTGACAAAGAGTTCTGCCTTTTGGATGTCCAATGCACTAGCTTGTCACAAAGCAGTTTAAAACTTCCAAAGGTGCTTTTCCTGTCAAGCTTGCATCCTGCATGATCTGCATCTGTATATGCTATTAGCTCAAAACCATAATGGTTTGGATACCAGAGGCCCATGTATTGAGTCCCTTTGAGGTATCAAAAGACTATTTTTGCTGCAGATAAGTGAGATTCCTTAGGGTTAGCTTGGTATCTAGCACAAAGGCAGGTTGCAAACAATATATCTGGCCTACTAGATGTTGAGTATAAGAGTGACCCTATCATGCCCCTGTAGTTCTTGACATCTAATGGCTTGCTAGCAGGATCAGAGTCAAGTTTAGCTCTAGTAGCAATAGGTGTTTTCATATGAGTTGAATCATTTAACTTATATTTCTTTAAAATATCAGAAACATATTCAAGTTGATAGATAAAAGTTCCTTCATGAGTTTGGTTTACTTGAAGCACTGGGAATAAAGTTAATTCTCCCATCATGCTCATCTCAAACTCACTTTTCATTAACTTAGAAAACTTGTCACAATATTTTTGGTTAGTAGAGCCAAAAATAATATCAACATAAATATGTAGTAGAAGCAGCTCATTTTTGTACCTCTTGATGAACAGGGTTGTATCTATAGTACCTTTTTCAAAATCATTTATGAGCAAAAAGTTTGAGAGAGTTTCATACCAGGCTCTGGTAGCTTGTTTAAGGCTATACAAAACTTTATCTAAGTGGTAAACATGGTCTAGAAACTTTGAGCTCTCAAACCCAGGTGGTTGCTAGACATATACTTCCTCTTCAATTTTTCCATTCAGAAAGGCATACTTTACATCCATCTGATAAACCTTGAAACCTTTTTGAGCTACAAAGGTTAGAAATATTCTGATAGCATCTAGCCTTGCAACTGGTGCAAAAGGATAGTAATAGTCTATCCCTTCCTCTTGACAATATCCCTTGGCAACTAGTCTAGCCTTGTTTCTGATTACTATGCCATCCTCATCCATCTTATTCCTGAAAACCCATTTAGTTCCAATAGCGATTTTATCATTTGGAAGTGGAACCAAAGACCATACCTTATTCCTTTCAAATTTCACAAGCTCTTCTTGCATAACTTCAATCCAATTTGGGTCATCAAGGGCTTCAGAAACCTTCTTTGGTTTTATCTCAGAAAGTTTACATATAATCATTCATTAGCAGTTGCTGATCTGGTTTTTTTATACCATCTGAAGAATTTCCAATTATTTGGTGAGGAGGATGATCCTTTGTCCATCTTGTCAATGGAGAATGAGATTGTGAGGGAACTTGTGCTTCTTATTTTGCACAAGGTATATTGACATTTGAGCTCTCATTTGGTGATGATGCCACAACATGCTCCCCCTCAGATTAATGTCCATGTGATGAACTTGAATCTGGACCTGTTGACATTGAGGTATAGGGTGAATCATTAGGAGGATGAGAAAGAGATGTGCATGAAGGTTGGGGTCCTTCTAAGGCTTGAACAGATGTACCAATGATTATACAATCATATATATCTTCATCACCAGGAATATCCTCAAATAATAGATCGAGTTATGAATTTCTGGATTTGAAGACATTAGAAATCTATGGGTTATGCTTGAGTGCTGAGGAGGAATACTCAGAAGTCATTTGTTCCCTGTCATCAAAAGAGACATTGATGCTTTCAAGGATCATCTGTGGATCCCATAATAGTGCAATATCAATAGATTAACAGTAAATAACAGAGATTGAATCATAAAACCTGGTCATATGACTGGATTGATCAATAAAGGTTTAGAATGATTATAGAGAGATTTTCTTGATACGTGTGTGTAATCAAAATATGACATTAACCTAATTCTAGGCTAAAGCAAACTATTTATACCTCTTTTAAGAATTTATAATTTGCACCCCTAGCTTCTATTCATTATAATATTAACCCTAACAATCTCCCGCTTTGAATAGAAGTTCAAATTGTCGCCAGTTCAGAACGTATCTTCTTCTGAGCCCAAAGTTGATCTCGAAGTGTCTCAGCGAAGTTCTGTACTCTTACCTTTCATCTATCTCACCCCAAAGCTTTAAGAACAAGGCTTCTATAATATGTTAAGTCAATAATTGTCTACAAGATTAAAAAGGTCAATGTGTATTTGTTAGTTTGGTTGTAAAGTAAAAATGTTGTCAAAGTCAATGTAAAAGTGTCAAAAGTCAAAGTAGTTAAAAGTCAATGTTAGTCAAAGTTTAGTTTAGTTAGCTTGTAATTAGAGTATATTAGGTAGCTTTGTGGTTAAGCATTAGGTAAGGATCCCTTTGATAATGTCATATCTTTGAGAGAGAGTTTCTCGAGAGAGTAACATGTTGTAGAGAGAAAAAGTTCAAGATTCATGAAATTTTGTTAGTTTTGTGATTATTGTGATTGATTGTGTGTGGACCTATCAATTGGTATCAGAGCTTGGGAAAAATATTTGTGCACAATTCATCACAAATTCGTCCAAAAATGATGAAGATTTGAAGAAATCTCCATTTTTGAATATTTAAAGAACACAAATGGGTTATGTGATTTTTCTATGTTGTTGGACTTGATTTTGATTGAAAAATGTTTCTCAATCATCTTATTTCATGTTTGCATCAATTTCTTTCCAAATTCGTATCAAGATTTGTTGAATTTGATGTTTTTATAAAATTTTGTGTTCTTAAAGAAAAGTGATATTTGAAATTTTTTGAGATTTGAATTTGTTAATTGTAGTTGATTTGGTTCGTTTTTGTGCAAATTTGTTTTCAAAAAGTGTTTCTAAATATGTATGCATAAAATATTTCAAGTTTCAATGTCTAAATATCATTTTTGAAGTTTTTGGATTGTTTATGTTCTTGAGAAAAAATTTCAAATCTGAGTTTTTGATTCATTTTTTTTGTGAGTTGTTCTAAAAAGAGGTTTGTAATTCATTTTGATATTATATTCAAGGAATTAATTTTTTTTGAAGTTCGTAACTTTTGCAGGTGATTTTGTGTGTTATAACAAAATGGATACAACAAAGTTCAAATTTCATTTTTAACAATTCATGGATTTTTTTTGTGTGTGCATCGAATGATTCTAGATATCTGAAGTATCATCGAGTGTTTCTTGTACTTCTCACAAATCTCATACAGGATCATACGAAGAACTCAAATGCTACATCAAATTGACAGAGATGAACTGCTTGGCGAAGAACTCGTATGAACAGATTTCGCATGCTGCTTGCTGAAGAATTCGTATGAACTTTTCGCATGCTACCTGTACAAAGAATTCGCATGATACTCAAAGAAGAACTCACATGCAATCTCTTTCAGAATTCGGATCCTACTGTTTAAGAATTTGCATGATACATGGTTAAGAATTTGTAACCTTCACTTTACGCATGCTTCCTCATATGAATTATATACTTAGTTTTTTGAGAGATGATTAAGAAACACGTATGGATACGAATTCCATACTTGAAAACAAGTGGGTCTTAGAGTATGTTGTTTTTGTTCGATTTAATTGCATCTAACCTCTTCCTCTGTTGATATAGAGTTCTTAGCTACTTTCAGATTCGATTTTCATCAAGTATCGAGCGACATATAGACGTTTGAAGTTTCGCCGGAGCTTCGCCGGAGAATTGCCGGAAAACCGGGTTTGGCCGGAAATCGACTGTTATCTGCTGTTTTCGATATCTTTACTACATAATCTCGTTAATGTAGTGATTTCAATCATTGTTGCAGGTTATTACTGTTAGATATTGGGAATTTGACAGAAACAAAATGATCAATTTTAGACTAAAATGAGGACGTGATTAAATCACTATCCTTAAGGAATATTAGCCCCCACTAGGTTGTTGATGGATCTAGGCTAACTCCTCCCAGGACCTCCTCGAATTTAAGAACTGTAGGCAACGATCCTACATGTTCTTCTCATGATCATGATTATTGTGTTTGTGAAGGAGAGTGAAAAAACAAAAGAAAATATTATTTCTTTGAAGGAAAATATTGTATATATATAGCAGAAAAATGAAAAGGTGCAACCTTTCATGAAGTGGTGCAACCTTTCATGAAGAGGTGCAACCTTTCATGAATAGGTGCAATGATTCAATTTCCCTCCAAAAATAACTGAATTAACTAACTAACGGAGTTAACGAAAATATTAACGGACCGTTAATTATAAAGACCAAAATTCACTCTTCCTATGTGGGACAACAACAAGTGATAAATACTATATGCTCCAACAATCCCCCACTTAGGATTTATCACAAGCATCTGACCTTGATGCTTAAATCAAGGTAGCTTTCGCTTTGAACCTTGATATACTGTATACCTCTCAAGAAGCCCAACAGAATCATAGGCGGCTTTAAGAATTTGAGCCATGATTCCATAAGTCAGACTCGGAGAGATAACACACATGATCAGTCATAGCATGTTCATGAATAAGGGAGCACTATTATGGCCATGTGCTCGTCCCAGTTTCATAGACACCTATAAAATCAAAATATTTGCCTAAGCTAGAGCGACACCACTCTTTGTGTCTACATAGGTGAAGTCCCTTTAATTACCAAAGGAATACTTCATTAAGAGTATAAAACTCACCCTCAAATAATTACTCATTAGTTTAGTAAACTATTGTCCAAGCTGGTGATCAATAACTTGTTTTTACCACATTGAACCTATAAGTAGATTTCAGTCTAAGTATAGGTTGGGTTTCTGTTATTGCCAACTTCAATCAATGGGTTTCAAACCCATATCTCTTGTAGTTCCATAAATCATGTCTCTAGGAAGACCTTTTGTAAACGGATCCGCTAAATTTCTACAAGAGCGTACATAAACAATAATAATAATTCCATCAGAAATTAGTTGTTTCACATAAGCATGCCTAAGGCTAATATGCCTAGATTTACCATTGTAGACATTATTATAAGCCCTAGCTAAAGTAGCCTCACTGTCACAGTTTAAGGAGATGGCTGGCATTGGTTGTGGCCACAACTCTATATCCAACAACATATTTCTTAGCCATTCTGCTTCCTTACCTGCGGCAGCCAAGGCAATAAATTCAGCCTCCATGGTGGAATGAGTAATACATGTTTGTTTCTTTGAAGTCCAATAAACAACACCCCCACCTAGGGTGAAAATCCATCCAGTTGTGGATTTGTCATCACTTCCACCAGTAATCCAACTAGCATCCGAGTAACCTTCAAGTACTTCTGGAAAACCTCCATAATGTAAACCAAGATTTCTGGTTCTTTTTAGATATCCTAGAACCCGACCAATAGCCTTCCAATGGTCTTTATTTGGATTGCTAGTAAACCTCGAAAGTTTACAAACTGCAAATGCAATGTCCGGTCTTGTACAATGGGTAGCATACATAAGGCAACCAATGGCACTTGCATACTCAAGTTGAGCAATAACTCTATCACTATTCTCATTTAACTTACATGATGTTTCATACGGGGTATTTGCCTCCTTAATATCTAAGTGTTGAAACTTATCAAGTATTTTATCAATATAATGACACTGATTTAACATATAACCCCCACTATGCCTTTGCACTTTAATGCCCAATATAGTATCTACTTCATTCAAATCCTTCATTTGAAAACATGAACATAGAAACTTCTTAGTTTCAATTATACCTTGTATATTGGTTCCAACTATAAGTATATCATCCACATAAAGGCATAATATAACATCATATTCTTGAGTAAACTTAGAATAAATGCATCTATCCGCTGAATTATAAGAAAAACCATTTGAAAGTATAGCAACATCAAATTTCTCATGCCATTTCTTAGGTGCCTATTTCAATCCATACAAGGATCTTTTAAGTTTACATACTTTATTTTCGTTTCTGGGTAATACAAATCCCTCAGGTTGTCTCATGTAAACTTTCTCATCTAATTCCCCATTTAAAAAGGACGTTTTTACATCCATTTGATGTATGGGTAAATTGTGTATAGAAGCTAAGGCAAAGAGTATTCTAATTGACGTAATTATAGCTACTGGGGCATATGTATCAAAGTAATCCACTCCTTGTCTTTGACTAAAACACTGTATCACCAATCTAGCTTTGAAGGTTTGAACTGAGCCATCTGTATTCAATTTAACTCTAAAGACCCATTTGCACCTAATAGCCTTGGATCCAGGAGGCAATTCTGTGATTTCCCAAGTATTATTAGATACAAGGGAATCCATTTCGTCATTAATTGCCTCCTTCCAAAAAGCAGCATTCCTAGAGGTAACAACTTCTTGATAAGTCCTTGGGGCATCTTCTACATGAAGAAGAATAGGTATTTTATTCAATACTTTATTATTCCTATCTCCTTCAACTAGAAATATAATTGCTTGAGAGTTAATAAAGTTTGGACTTAGATTTTTATCTTTTCTGGCTCTTTCACTTCTTCTAGGTGGAACAGAAGTCTCAGGCATTTGTCTTTTATTACTAGTGCCAATTTATGGAGAGTGAGTACCTTGTGGCATATCAGAAGTGACTAGATCCATGTTTGTTGAATCATGTCGAAATTTGTTCTCAAAAAATTCAACATCCCTTGATTCAACTATAACATTTGTATCTAAATCCAAAAGGCGATATGCCTTTGAATTTTCTGCATATCCCACGAATACGCTCTTCAAGGCTTTGGGTCCAAGTTTGGACATTTTAGGCAAAGGAACCTTATAGTCATCCAAACATCCCCAAACCTTGAAATAGCTTATATTTGGTTTTCTACCTTTCTAGATTTCATAAGGAGCTACTTTGAGTTTCTTTGAGATTACTCTATTGCTTACATGACAAGCCGTGAGTAATGCTTCACCCCACAAATTGTTTGGTAAATTTGCATTTACTAACATAGCATTAAGCATGTTTTGCAAAACCCCATTCTTCCTTTCTGCTACACCATTCTGTTGTGGTGTATATGGACCCGTCATTTGATGAATCAAACCATGACTTTCACAAAAAGATACTCTCCACCTCTATCGCTTCTAAGTATTTGTATCTTTTTACCCTTTTGATTTTCTACTTCAGCCTTATATCTTTTGAATGCATCAAAAGCTTGGTCCTTAGATTTTAGCAAATATACATAAGTATATTTAGAACAATCATCAATGAAAGTTATGAAATATCTATTTTCTCCTATAGTTAGTTGCCCATTTAATTCACATATATCCGAATGAACTAACTCAAGGATTGTTGTGCTCCTATCAATCTTTGGAAAATGTTTCCTTTTCATTTTTGCTTGAACACAAATTTCACATTTTTCATTATTATCATTATTATCAGAAATAATTTCTTGTTTAGACATGCATTTCATTGTTCTATAATTTATATGTCCTAGTCGATGATACCATAAACTAAAAGATGAACATTCAATGCTAAAATTTTAAGCAAATAAACAATCAACGATGTAAGTAGAAGTAGTAATTTTATTTATATTTAGTTTGAACATCCCATCGGCAACATAGCCTTTGCCTACAAACACACCGGCTTTAGATATAATCACTTTATCAGATTCTAGCACAACCTTTATTCCATTTTTACATAGCTTAAAACCAGAAACCAAATTCTTCCTAATTCTAGGAATGTGAAGAATATCCTTGAGTACAACCTTTTTTCCAGAAGTGAAAATCAATTCAACAGAACCCATTCCAAGCACTTTTGAAGTATGATTATTGCCCATCAATACTTCATGTCCTTCTTGCGATTCCTTGTAGTCCTTGAACAATGATTTGTTGTTACAAACATGTGTTGTCGCACTAGAATCGTACCACCAATAATCAGAAATGTTAAAGCTTTCAACATGCATTTCTTGAATCATAGAGATATTCAATTCAGAAACCATGGCAGTAATTTCATATGTAGGTTCTGCAATTTCGACCATGTTTGCATCACCACTTCCATTCTTCTTGTTTCCCAAATCAATCTTCTTCTTAGGATTCTTGCAAAAAAATTTCACATGACCTTTTTCACCACACTTATAACAAGTGATTTCGGATAAAGGCCTCTTGCCTTTCTTTTGAGAGTTTGTATAAGAGGATGAATCTGCCTTCCTTTTCTTGCCTCGATTCTTTCCAGATTCAACATAGTTGACTTTAGAAGTAGATGCACCATCCAAATTCTTTTCACGAATACGAGTTTCCTCTTCAATTCGTAAATGTTTTTGAATTTGATCCAAAGTGAAATCTTCGGAAGTGTGCATCAACTTTTTTCTGTAATTCCTCCATGATGGGGTAATTTAGTAATGATAGCCCCAACCACCAATTTATCAGGAATTACAATGTTGAGATTCTTGAACTTTGAGACAAGAATTAGAAATTCGTGGACTTGATCCATAATAGAAACATTATCTTTCATAGCAAATTCATAGCAAATGTAAAAAATTTAAAAGTATTGAACCTATTTGCTCCTTCCTTTTCAGCGTTGTACTTTTCCTCCAAAGCGTTCCAGATTTCCTTTGCAGAAGTCATCGGTGTGTAGAGATCATACAAGCAATCAATGAGGGTACTCAGAATGTATCCTCTACACAACATGTCATCGTGTTCCCTTTGTCTTTGTTCCTCTTCGTTAAACACAACAATTTGTGGCGTCTCTAGTGTGTAATAAACTTTAGCAGCAGTTAATAGAAACTTCATTTTCTCCTTCCAACGAGTGAAGTTCATTCCATCCATTCTGTCAAGTTGGAGGGAATCTTGACAGACCATCCTTAGCATCGTAGTTGAAGCATCCATGATAATATTCCTTAAGTTTGTTAGATATAGGGAATTTGACAGAAACAAAATGATTAATTTTAGACTAAAACGAGGACGTGATTAAATCACTATCCTTAACGAATATTTTCCCCCACCAGGTCGTTGATGGATCTAGGCTAACTCCTCCCAGGACCTCCTCGAATTTAAGAACTGTAGGCAACGATCCTACATGTTCTTCTCATGATCATGATTATTGTGTTTGTGAAGGAGAGTGAAAAAACAAAAGAAAAGATTATTTCTTTGAAGGAAACTATTGTATATATATAACAGAAAAATGAAAAGGTGCAACCTTTCATGAAGAGGTGCAACCTTTCATGAAAAGGTGCAATGATTCAATTTCCCTCCAAAAATAACCGAATTAACTAACTAACGGAGTTAACGAAAATATTAACGGACCGTTAATTATAAGGACCAAAATTTACTCTTCCTATGTGGGACAACAACAAGTGATAAATACTATATGTTCCAACAATTACAGTTTTTAACAGTTCAAGAAAGCTCGCTGGAAAATTGAATATCGCCGGAAAATTGTATCTCGCCGGAATCGCTGCATGTTAATTTTTTTTTCAATAGGATCGATTCTATTTTGATCAAGATTCACAAAGAAACAATTCTTTCGAAGAAACAGAAGGTTACAAGGAGTTTTTGAAAATTTTTCGGTTTTCCGGAAATTTTGGGTTTCAAATATCTAGAGTTTGAGATAATGTTTCGACTTCTAATCGATCGAGGGAGATTAAGGGAACATATACAAAGATTTTCGGTCCAAAATTTTCGTTCCATAACGCGATTTACAAGTTGGATAGTGAGGTTGGGGATGATGAATAGTGATTTAACGGATTCCGTTAGTTTTTTGTTAAATTTGTGACATTTTTGGTCCATTTCTCCGTTAAGTCTAACTTTCTTCCGTTAAAGTCGTTAGTTTCGTTACATTTTTAGTCCTTTTTGTTATTTTTTAGTTAGTGTCGTTTGTTAGTCATCTAGTTAACTGTCCGTTAAAATTTCTGTTAAATTTGTTACATTTTGGTCCTAATTCTGTTAGTCTTGTTAGTCTTGTTAAATAGTTTTAGAGGTTAACATTTTTAGCCCCTGTAGTTTTTAACTTTCAAGTTTTTATAAGTTTAGTCCCTATAGTTTGTAGTTTCATTCTTTGTCATTTTTAGTCATTCTAGTTTGTACGTTTAGTGTTTTTGCACTTTTAGTCCCTAGACTTTATGTTTTTGTGTTTTTGTCGATTTTAGTTCTCGTTTTTCGTCGAGTCTTAGTATTCTTCATTTTCAGTCCTCTTTTTTTGTGTTAGTTCGTCTTTTGTCGGTTTTAGTCCCTATTTTCATATTTTCTTTATATTTTAGTCATTTTTATTCATTTTAGTCAATTTTTGTTGATTTTTCATCTTTGTCGTGTTTAGTCCCTGTTTTTCATTTGTTTTTCATTTATAGTCTGTTTTGTGTCTATTTTTACTGTTTTTATCTGTTTCTGAGCATATCTGATATATTTTTCATATTTTTGCCGGTTTGGATATTAAAGTTTAAATTTTTCCGCGCTGATTTTTCAGAATTAATTTTTGGAAGACAAATTTATAATTTGTTTCTTAGATTTTAATTTTCTGAAAATATTTTTGATTTTAATTGTTGTATTCATATTTTTGAACATATTTTCAAGAGTGTGCACATAATTGTACTTCTAATCGAAGTTTTCTTTTGACGATCACTATGTCAGGTTATATCAACATGTCTCAAGGTTTTAGTTTTGAGTTTGATAAAATGAAAATTTCTGAGGCTAAAGCAAATATTAATTATCTAGCTGGACAATTGTCTATCTACACCAGAATGGCCAGTGACTGTGAAAGAGAAAATACAAAGATTAAAGCTAAGAAAGCTGAGTTGCAAGTCAAAGTCTCTGCTCTTGAATTAGAAATAAAAGATCTGAAAAACAAATCTGATAGCCTATATCTTAGAGTTGAAAGAGACAAGTTGACAGAGAAAGCTCTACAAGAGAAAGACAACTCAGGAGTTCAAGATAAGATAAACAAGTATGAAAAGGAAAATGTTGAACTTCAAAGAAAGATTACAGAAATGAAAGAACAATTTTCTCAAGGTGTAAAGATTGTTAAGAAAGAAAGAGAAGGATTTGAAAAGGAAAGAAAAACTTTTGCACATAAATTTTCTGATTTTTCAAGAAAATAATTTGAAAAGAAGAAAGTCTTGGAGCTCAAATGTACAAAACTTTCTCAACAAGTGTCAGATTTTGAGAAAGTCATCATTATAGAAAGAGATAAGTTTGAGAATGAGAAGAAGTTAACAGAAAAGAAGAATGTTGAACTATTCAAAGAATTGTCTGATAAAAGAAAAAGTGTTGAAAAAGATTTTGAAGATGAAAGGAAGGTTTTTGAGACGGAGATTACCAAGCTTTCAAAGAAGTTATTTGAACTATCTGCAACGACATTGAAAGAATAGAAGACGGAGTATGAATTACAGAAGAAGCTTGATACATTGTCTGAAGAAAGAAACAGTTTGTCACATAAGATCACAGAACTTGAAGGAATCATTTTCAAGGTTGAATTGAGAGCACAAAGAAGTCAAGATACAATTGCTCAATCAGCCATGAATGATTCAGCTGCATGAAAATGTTCATTCAAATCAGCTACAAGTTCAATTTTTGCAAATGTTTCTAACAATCCTTTATTTGTTGATTCAGATGATATTGTATCTAATCATGAAGATGAGATTCGCCCTACTAACTTTTTCTATGTCAAATCTATTAATGGTTCAGGTAACACAAAAAAGAATAAGTCTCAACAGAAAATGGTTTGGAGAAGGAAAGATGAGAAAGACAATTCAAAGTCATTTGTTCCTACACCTTAAATGAACAAACAGAATAATGCTCAGTAACGTAAATCTTTTGCTAAACCTGATCTTGTTTATACTGTAAATCAACTGATCAGGTTAGCACAAAAGAAAATTAATTGTTCTTATTATGGTTCAAATAATTTTGTAAGTAAAAATTATGTCAATTACTGGTATGGTTCACATTACGTTATTCCTATTAGAACTGCAACTAACAAACCAGGACTCAAATACTAGTGGGTACCAAAAGCTCAAACTGTGTTGCAGGCACCCAAAGTTTAGGGGGAATAAAGAACAATGGTTTCTGATTACAACAGATCAGGACCCGATCTTCAATGTCATGATGAATGACTTCTGAGTAAAGCAACTCAGGACTAAGACTTCAATGTTAAATGACTGTACTCCGACACATAAAAGATAATCAATCTTCAAGGAGGAGTACATATTATTTCTTCTGATAAATTTGTGAATACAAATTTTCAGGGGGAGTTTTCTGAATTTACTTCAATCCTTGTAATTCAAAACTCGGTTTAATGTTTAAGGATTATGCAATTGTTAAGGGGGAGCTTATAAGTTTTACATCTTTACTGATACATTTTCTGATTTTTCAGGAGGAGATTACAAGATAAATTCATTATTATTTTTAGGGGGAGTTACTATTCTCACCGGAGAATTTGTAACGATGGCTTCTGAATACTTTAGTTCAGAACCCAGACTTAAGTGTTTTTCTTCTTAAGGATGCTGATAAGATATATCTTTCTAAGAAGTTTTTATTGTTTGTTTGAGGGGGAGTGTCGGATCCCAGATTTAATCTTATAACAATAATGATATAAACAACAAGAGTATAAACAGCGGAAGCAATATAGTTTAATATCAAAAGCAGATTCAAATATCACAGTTCATATATAAAGCAAGTAGAAAGAACAAGATCTTCGTGAGATATATTCAATTGATTCTTCTTGTACAAGATATCAAAAAGCACACATTTGTCAAAGGAGTGATGGTCCTATTTATAGGACCATAAAGTAAACAGTGTACTATTCTGACAAATAGAAGCATGCTTGAACAGTGTCTTACCTAATAGGTAAGCTTAAGACATACTTGAACAGTAACCTACTCTATAAAGTAAATCTTATCACTAAGTGATTGGTTATCTGTTCTGATACTTCAAGAAAGTCTTCAGCGCCATCTTCAGAGAGAATGTCTTCAGAGCTCTGACGTTGTCTTCAGAGCCTCTGATGAAGCCATCTCTGATGTCTTCTGCTGAAAGTTGCAATCTGTGATAAGTACTTCAGAGGCAGGTTTTTCCTCTGAAGTCTTCGTCCTCTGAAGTCTATGCCCTTTGAGGTCTATCTTTGGAAGTCCTCTGAAATAGGACTTGGGTATTTTCAACACTTTAACAAACAGAAGATTTGGGGCTAACAATCTCCCCTTAAGTGTTGAAAATAAAAGATACAATAATAGCAGAGAATAGAAGATTTAAACTAGAAAGCGTAGAGGAGAAAATCATCCTCTTAAATATTACTTAAACATTTTGAAGTTTAATACAGAGAAAGTAATATTCAAAAATAAAGAAACAAACTAAAATTTGTCACTTGAACAGATTCCATGGAACTTCATGATCAGAGCTCTGAAGTTGATCATCGAGTCAATCTCTAAGTCAAGCTTTGCAAGTAAATCTGCTCTGTGCCTTTATTCCTTCACATGGATCATTTTCTTTATACCTCTCAAGGTTTCATCAGAGTACTTCGAAACTTCTGAAGCGAGAAAGATCTTCTTTACTTGGTTTACTCTGTAGACGAAACCCAGAGGTTCTGCAATGATTGATCCAGTCTTCTTTGCCTCAAGATTAACGATCGACTCCACAGGTTCAGTTACCTCCAACTTTTCTTCCCCCAGGTTCAGAGCAACTTGGAAGTCACGTTTTGCTCTGTGTTTGACATAGGCCTCCATTGCCTGTCTGACTTCAACCATGCCCATCCTGATTTCCCTTGTTCCCTGATCATATCTGGCAGAGCAATAGGCATACAAATGAGGTAAATCATATGGATTTAGATTTACGAGATCATTATCATTGAACTCATAAATCTTCTTATCAGATCGAGTTACCACATAATGCCTATAGATGATCTTGTTGTAAGCAAAGGTCTTCTCTGAGATTTTGTTGATTTTGATGATTGGATCATCAAAGAGGACTTGTACTCTGGGTGAGGTTTTATCTCTGACAAATCTTCGCTCATAGTCCGGCATGTTCTCTTTGATCCTTGGATTCAGAGGAATGACTAGAGTGTCTGCCATATTGAACTCACAATAGATGTATCTGAAATGGTCTTCTATGGAAGCTTCGGGATTGGATGCAAGGAATGTAGGAGGTTGAGTAAACACTTTGGCTGGTAAACCAATGCTTGCCTTCTGAACAGGATTCTCTGAAGGAGCCTGTTCATCAGCAACCATGGTCTCTTGTTCCTTTGTCTGTGGAGGATCTTCTGTTGTAGGTTCAGAGATGTAGCCATCTATCTCTGGTGAATCCCTTAGCTCTGTTGCTGTTGAAGTATGATGTGGTTGAGCATTCTTGAATACATACTCTTCAACATCAATTACTTCAATCTGTTTTTCAGCAGCTTCTTTTTCAGAATCTGATTTTTCTTCTTTTTCAGATTCTGGTTCTGCTCTTTCAGCCTCTGATTCGTAAGCATCTCTCATCACATAAGTTGGTCTTTCTGGTGATGAGAATGCATCTTCTGATGTAGAGAAGTCTACTAGCTGTTCGTCTTCATCTTCTTCCAGAGTTCCACTAGTTTCTGGAGTTACAGCTATTATTGGAACTATTGGAGCACTCGAAGTAGATGGTGCTAGAAAGATAACAGGTACTGGAGACTTTAGAGTGGCCTGGTTATCTTCAGCAGAGGTTGAGGTTGAACGTCTCTCTGTTCCTTTTTCCTTGCTTTGGTTTGATTAAGAGGGAGTGGACTCCTTTTGTGTTTCAACAGTTTTTGGTATAGGAGTCTTCTCCCCCTCATGAAGATCGGATTACCCCTGAGGTTGGTCATCATAGTCATCAGAGTCTTCATACCTGGCCCTCTTTCGGGCTTCCTCAGAGCATGCGACCTCTAGTTCCTTCCGCTTCAATGATCCCTCTGAAGATTTGACATTCTGCAGAAGGTCTTCAATCTTTTTGTTCTGCTGAGTGGTCTGGGAGATGAACTTGCTGGAGATATTCATTACATTGTTGGTGATCTTCTTGGAGAAGTTGGTGAGGTCAGCCTTTGTACCAAATTCAGATGTAGCAGGAGCAGTAGAGGAGGTAGGGATCTTTGCAATCACCTCTGCCAAAGAACGCAAGACTTCCTCTTTGAATTGAGAAAAGTCTGCATGTGTTGGAGTAGGGGCAGAGGGAGTTGGAATCGCCTTGAGGAGCTCTATGGTGGAGTTCTGAATTTCTCTGGATAGAACAGAGTCATTTTTGATGACCAGGATTTCCAGAACATCTAGTTTATCGTTCTGAGAGATAATGGTCGTGCGCAGCTCAGAGACCTCTGAAGTGAGCTTTGAAACTTCAGAGTGAGAGGAAGAGGCCTCTGAGGTCTTCTCTATTTGAAGTTTAATCTCCTTCAGAGATTCTCTGATTTCATCACCAAAGATTCTGAACTCCTCATTGGTAACGTAATCAGAGGGGGTGACCTTTGGATCAACACATGATTCTAAGTTTCCCTCGAGTTCAGAGAGGCCTTCTTTCAGAGTTGGCTTGATATTGACTCCGGAATGACTTCCCATTAATCCTTGCGGACCCTTTTTCAAGGATTTCCCTATAATGGTTCCGATTGGTCTTTGATCATCAGAGTCAGAATCTGATGATGAGAAACGAATGTGGGTGGAAACCTTTCTGTCCAGGCTAAGGAGTCCATGTGCAAGAAGGTCATGCCATTCTTTTTCTGACAGGCAATCCTTACGAGAGATCTTAGGTCTCTCCAGATCTAAGGGACGATCCATCTTTTTATGAGCCATAAAGGCATCATGTGTGTGAGGAGGTGACATACTCTGGGGTGAATGAGTATTTTTATCTTGGTCTAAGTCCTGTTGGAAGGACTTAGCCGTATCAGAGGTTTCCCCTTTGGTGCGTGCTTCAGAGACAGAAGTAGATGCCTCTGAGCGGCTAGGATGGGAAGGGTTCGAGGTATGCACCTCTGTTTCAATGTCCACTGATGCTGGACCACCTTGGACAGTAGATGTGTTTGCATAGGGATTTGGGCGTTGGAATCGCTCATGTGTGCCAACAAGGACATCTTTTTCTACGTCGCCGCCCTCGGATTCTAAGTTTAGAAACTCACCCTCTGGAATTCTCTCTTCCTCACCTTCCTCTGCTCTGACAGAGTTATTCTCTTCTTTAGAGGGAGGTTTCTCTTGTTTTCTCTTCCTTACTCTCTCAGAGCCACCCTCTGGTTGCGCTCTGTTAACGTTTTGAGCAGTATCAGAGATATCACTCTCTGATTCAGACTCAGGCTTAGAACCTAAGTGTTTTGGGGATCCCATCATCGGTTCTGATGATTGGGCAACACGACTAAGTAGGAGGTGGGTAGTAGAGTCAGTAGGAATTACCTCAATCATGGTGTGTGGGAAACGTCGGTCATTTGGATAAGGAGGAACCTCTGTAGCTTTGAACGAGTTCATCATAAACAGAGGTGTCCTTGGGCCCTCCTCAGTGATGGAGAATTTCTCCATTGCTCATTGAATGACCACAAAGATGAATCTGGGAAACAGTACCGAAATTGGTTGTTTTCCTTTGGCCAAGTCTTTGTTCTTCTTGTCCACCGCCGTCAGCATTTCACATAAGAGAATGTGAGCCATATTTATTCTTCTGTTGAAGAAGAGAGCATACATTATGGCTAGAATCGCTGGATGGGTCTGATCCTGGCTTCCAATCTTGCAGGTAATTGTTCGGTTGAGAACACTAAACATAAAGTTCCACTTGGGAGGCAGGTACTGACGTCTGAATTGACTTAGGCGTGTGATCTCCCTGTTGTAGCCTAAGTGGTGGAGGAACTGAAGAAGGACTTCTTGAGTTGGTAGTTTCTCAAAGGTTTCTATTTGAAGATCAGTTTTTGTGAGTAGGTTGAATCGGCGAGTTAGGGTTTGTGGGGTGATTCTTATTTTCATGCTTTGTTCACCTAGGTCAATGTACCCAACCAGTCCTTCCTTTTCATCATCGTATTCACTTGAATACCACCATTGTTGGACAAAGCGTAGAGGAATATCTGAAGCATGTTTGGTGAGGACATCGTTGAGTTTGTAGTTGGTCAAAAAATCTAGTATTGGGCGAAACTGCTCATCGTATTTGGTAGGGGTGACGTCCAGAAAGTAGTTGTTACCTTTTACTGGAACATCAAACTGTGCCATATTCAAGCTTGGAACAAGTTTGCTGGAGTTATCCGAGGTTTGGGAATGAGCCGCCATTGCTGCAAGTTTTTGAGAAAGATGAGAGCTTAGAAAGAGAGATTTGGGATATTGGATTCTGAGAGCGTAAAGAATAATGAGAAAAGAAAAAGGGTTTTTATGGATAGAAAAAAAGGTAGAGGGAGAGGTTATGGAAACGGCGATTGAGAGTTCCAATGTCAAAAAGAACGTTCCATCATCCCCTAATTAATAGGTGACACGTTGAGGTGTGTAGAGGAGAGCCGCTTGCTGTCAGAAAACCGCCAGTTGGGTTTTTGAAAAGAAACGAATGGTTATCTAAAAGATTTATTATTAAAAGAATTTTCTGGAATATTCGTTTAATGAGAAAAGATCAAGGGCGTTGATATAAATATCGAAGACAAGATCAGAGGCTCTGATATAAATATCAGAGACAAGATCAGAGGCTCTGATATGAGTATCAGAGAAGCTCACTTTCTCCCCCTTAAAAGATGAAAGGTTCTTTGTCTCCCCTTTGACCAAAGAATGATGTCTTTATCTTCTCCCCCTTGACACATGCTTGGAGATACAAAAGAATGATTTTTACCATTTGTGAAAAAGTCCAGAGGCTCTGAAATTAGTTTCAGAAGTTCTGGTTGAACATGCTACGCATGTCAGAGGCTCTGATGAATGGATCAGAGACTCTGATGTTTTCCTGTGTTTGGCAGGCATGTTCAACATACCCAACTTGCTAATTAAGAAATTGAACCTTCGTTCATCTAAAGCTTTTGTGAAAATATCAACAAGTTGAAGTTCAGTTGGTACAAAATACATCTCTATTGTTCCCTTTTCAACATGATCTTTCAGAAAGTGGTACCTTACATCAATGTGCTTTGTTTTGGAGTGCTGTACTGGATTGACAGAGATGGCTATGGCACTTTTTGAATCACATAGAATTGGAATTCTGTCATATTGTAAGCCATAGTCTCGGAGCTGATTTTACATCCATATGACTTGAGAGCAACAACTAGCAGCAACAACATATTGTGCCTCTACTGTGGAAGTTGAAACACAGTTTTGCTTCTTGGATGTCCAACTTACCAGCTTATTGCCAATAACTGACAACACCCAGAGGTACTTTTTCTGTCAAGCTTGCATCCTGCATGATCTGCATCAGTGTAAGCTGTTAAATTAAAACTAGAAAGTTTTGGATACCAGAGGCCTAATGAGGGTGACCCTCTCAGGTATCTGAAAATTCTTTTGACATCAGATAAATGTGATTCTTTTGGATTTGCTTGATATCTAGCACAAAGACATGTTGCAAACATTATGTCAGACCTACGTGCAGTTAAGTGTAATAGTGAACCTATCATTCCTCTGTAGGTTTTGATATCTACAGATTTTCCCGAAAGATCAGAGTCAAGCTTGACTCCTGTGGCAATAGGGGTTTTCATAGAGGTTGAATCATTGAGTCTGTATTTTTTTAAGATGTCAGAGACATACTTAGATTGAGTTATAAAAGTACCCTCTGATGTTTGCTTTACTTGTAAGCCTAGAAAGAATGTTAATTCTCCCATAAGACTCATCTCAAATTTACTCTTCATCAACTCTGAAAACTTATCACAATACTTTTGATTTGTAGAGCCAAATATAATGTCATCAACATATATCTGTACTAAAAGCATCTCATTTTTGTATCTTTTTATGAACAAGGTTCTATCTATTGTACCTTTTTCAAAACCATTATTTATCAGAAATGTGGACAGAGTAGCATACCATGCTCTTGGAACTTGTTTAAGTCCGTATAGAGCTTTATCAAGATAATAAATATGGTTTGGAAACTCTGTATTCTCAAAACCAGGTGGTTGCTGGACATAAACCTCTTCATTTAATTTACCATTCAGAAAGGCAGATTTAACATCCATCTGATATACTTTGAACCCTTTGTGTGCATCATAGGCTAAGAAGATTCTAATTGCTTCTAGCCTAGCCACAAGTGCAAAGGTTTCATCATAATCAATGCCCTCTTCTTGGCAATATCCCTTAGCAACCAACCTACCTTTGTTTCTGATTATAATGCCATCCTCATCCTTTTTATTTCTGAAGACCCATTTAGTTCCAATTGCAAATTTTCCTTTAGGAAGGGGAACTAAGGTCCAGACTTTGTTTCTTTCAAACTCTTGAATCTCGTTCTGCATTGCAGAGATCCAATGAGGATCTTCAAGAGCTTCATTTACCTTCTTTGGTTCAATGATGCTTAAAAAATTTACAAAAAAACATTCATTGATTGTGGCTGATCTGGTTTTGACACCCTCTGAAGGTGATCCAATGATCTGATCATGGGGATGATCCTTTGTCCATCTTGTGAGTGGAGCATAAACATGAGGTGGAGTTTGAGCTTCAGAGATGACAGTTGGAGATATCTCTGTTGTTGATTCCAGAGGCTCTGAAGTTGATTCCAGAGGCTCTGAAGTTGATTCATTTCTTGGACCTGCATTCAAGGAAGCAAAAGTTGTAACTTCAGAGGGACCAGAGAGATTTGTACCTGACGTTTGTGGTTCCTCTGAAGTTGCTCTATGAATATCTCTAAAAAGAAACTCTGAGTTTTCATCATCAAAGAAATCTTCGAATATTTTGTTGAGTTCAGATTCTCTTATCTTTGATGATTCAGAGATATTTTTGGCAATTTGATTGATATCTTTGTTGGCCAGACTTTTGTCATCATCAAAAGACACATTGATACTCTCTTGGATTGTTCTGGTTCTTTGATTGAACACTCTGAAAGCTTTTGAGGCTAATAAATAGCCAATGAGTTTGCCTTCATCTGCTTTCTTGTCAAACTTTCCAAGAGACTATCTATCATTTAGAATAAAACATCTGCATCCAAAAACATGGAAATATTTAACATTAGGTTTCCTATTGTTAATGAGTTCATAAGATGTTTTCTTGAATCTTTTGACAATTGTAGCTCTGTTTTGCGTGAAACAGGCTGTTGCTACTGCCTCTGCCCAAAAGTTTGTGGGAAGATCTGATCCTGCAAGCATAGTTCTTGCAGCTTCAACTAGTGTTCTGTTTTTCCTTTCAACAACACCATTTTGTTGAGGGGTTCTAGCTGCAGAGAAGTTCGGAGTTATGCCTTCCTCTGAAAGATATGAGTTGATTTTTGCATTTCTGAACTCTGTTCCATTATCACTTCTCAACTTCTGAACTTTGGTATCAAACAGAACCTGCAATCTTTTTAACAATCTTATTAAAATATCAGGGACAACAGACTTGGCTCTGATGAATTCTATCCAAGTATATCTAGAGTATTCATCAATCAAAACGAAGATATACTTTTTACCTGACAAGCTCTGTACAGAGATAGGACCACAAAGGTCCACATGAAGCATATGCAGAGGTTTTGGACAATTATTATCACTTTTGGTCTTGTGGGAAGATCTTTTCATTTTTCCCATTTCACAAGCAGAACAAATATGATCTTTGTTAAACTTCAGAGATGGTAATCCCTTAACCAGATTTAGTTTGACCAATTTATCAAGTGAAGAAAAGTTCAGACGTGAGAACTTTTTATGCCAGAGCCAAATATCTTCACTGTTCAGAGATACTAGACAGAGTTTCTCTGAGTCAGTTTTTATGTGTTTGGAAAAATTCATTCTGTATAAATTTCCCTTTCTGTCAGCTCTGAGCATTTCTTGACCTGTTTTTGAGTGAAGTAGTGAACAATGTTTTTATTGAAATTTCACATCAAAACCATGGTCACAAAGTTGACTTATGCTGATCAAGTTATGCTTTAACCCATCAACATAAGCAACCTTTGATACTGAAATATTACCTCTTGTAAGCTCACCATAACCCTTAATTTGTCCTTGCATATTGTCTCCAAAAGTTACTGCTCCCCCAGATTTAACTTTGAAAGAGGATAGTAACTTTTTATCTCCAGTCATATGCCTTGAACATCCAGAATCTAAGTACCAGATCGACATAGACTGTTTCTGCAAGACAAATTAGATTTTCTTAGGTACCCATCTCATTATGGGTCCTATTTTGTTAGACTTCTGATTATCTCTTTGAAATTTTGCCTTCTTATTTTTTCATGTTTTGGCAGAATTGTCCTTTTTCTTTTGAGGCTTTGTCTCTGAATTTTTATTCAGAGATTGATTAAGAAAACAGTGAGAACCTTTGAAGTGATTTTTTAGTTTCATCAAGAGTTGGATGCAATTGCACTTTACAGAACAAGAAGAAGTAAAAGCAAAGGATTTCATTTCATTAAATGCATTCGATACATTATGATTCCTTTTTGAATTAGTACCAGAAATATTACAAGTATTCCTAACTACTTCTTTTCTTTTAGCTTGAGAGACAGCCTTCTTTTCAAGTTGCCTTCTCTTGTTCAGAAACATTATCTTCTCTTTGTTGCTCACTGCACAAACAGGATCAGAATGATTAATTTCTTGCCATTTTCCTTTTCGTCCAGGAGTAAACTTGATTGGTTTATAAGTGTAGAGTTGAGAAGTGATAGTTTTATTCTTTGCCTTTTCTTGTAGTTCTTTTTCAAGTTCCAGAGAAGTTTTTGCTTGAAGACACATTTCTGCAAAGTCAGAGCATATTGGTATTCTGGGTTTATTTTTTAAAACAGAAATAGGAATGTTCAAAATTCCAGAACCAACGGTATCTATCTTTTTATGAATTACTTTCTCTGGTTTGTAGAAAATCTGTTCATCTACCTCTGGATCAGATTAAGAATCAGAGACAAGAAAGTCTCGTTCAGTCTTACCAGAGATAACTACCTCTGATGGTTTCTCAATTTTCTTAGGTCTTGAGACTTTGATGATTCTTTTCATGCTTTCTTTCTTCTTTAAATCAGCTATGATATTTTCTTGATTTATTCTCTTGATGTCATCTGCAAATGTAGTTCTGATGCATTCATCAGAGATTCGTGAATACAGAGGGGCATCTGGATTAAGTGAACTCTGAGGTTCATTTTCAGAAGTACTTGCTTCAGAGGTACTTTGTTCAGATGTCTCTGATTCATCTTTGATGAATGCATTAAACTTAAAAATCTCTTTAGGATCATTGCTCTGCGGTTTTATGAAAAATACCTCTGAAGTTTCCTTTTCTATTTTTAAGATGGAATTTGGAAAGCTTTGTACTTCAGAGTATGCTACATTTTTAAAGTTCAGAGCCCTTATTTTTGATCTCTCTGAGGTTTTTATTCTCTTGAAATTGTTCAGTGATGGACAGTCAGAGCTCTGGACCTTTCCTTTACAGAAAGTGGAAGAAAGTGAAGTTTTCTTCAATCCAGTGAATGGATCCAATTCATTGAATCCAAGCCCTTGAGTATCCATTTGAGAGTTTATCTTTATATGAACATCCTGAGCATCAAGATAACTTTTGATTTGAAGTTCTTTCCTTTCCAGAGATTGATGTAGGATTTATCTTTCTTTTTGTAAAAAATTGGTTAAGGCAACAGAATTGAGTCTTTCATACTCAGATTTTTTTACTTCTTCTTCTTTAACTTTTAAAACTTTCTCAAGTTCTTTGAATTTTTCTGAAAATGATTTTTCCTTTTGTTTCTGAGCTTTTTCAAGATCATATTTTTCAACAAAAATATCTCTCTTTTCTGATTCAAGAAGATCTTTTTCCCTTTTGTAAAAATTAAGATCTTTTGTCATTTGTTTTGCTTTTTCTTTTTCCTCAACAAGTTTTTGCTTTAGGATTTGAAATTCATCTGTTAGTTTAATAACATCCAATTCAAGATCACTTTCAGAGGTGGAAGGAGAGTTTACCTTTTCAGAGTAGTCCTCTGATGATCCGTCACTTTGATCATCTGTGAACGCCATACCACAGAGATTGGTGGGTTCTTCCTCTCCATCGCTTGTTGAGTCTGACAGCCAGTCTTCCATCTCTGCTACAAGTACTCTTTCTTTGACATTGTACTTGTACTTGTTTTTGTAGTAGTCTTCATCCTTGATGAGTCTACCTCTGCAGTTGGCGGAGTAATGGCCTGGCTTTCCACATCTAAAACATCTTCCATCGTTTTGGTTTGATGGAAGAGCAGTGTCTGATTCTGTCTTCTGTGCTTGTACTTGTGGTTGTGGCTTGAAGTACCTCTGAGGTTGAGGATACCTTGGCTGAAATGATTGTTGAGATCTTGATTGTTGAGTAGAATCATGATTGGTGAAATGAACGCCCTTTTGATCACTATGCAGAGTAGATCTGGGCTCTTGTTGATATTCAGTTTTCTGAAATCTTCTTTCTGGATTTCCTCTTCTTTCTTCATTATCTCTTCTTCCTTCAAAGACTTTCTTGCCAAATTTCTTGTTAAATTGATGGGTGATTAATGCAAGAGATTTGGCAAAGGCATTGATGTCATCATCTGAGTCAGAATCTGAGTGTTCAACTTCTTCAGACATCAGAACCTTCTTGGATTTTCTTTTAGATTCCCTTTTTGAACAATTGTCTTTTTCTGCATTTCTGCATTCTTGTGATACACCCTTCTATTTTGACATGAGTGCAAGTGGACCACCTAAAGAGGTTTTTGATTTTTGTTTAACAACTTCTTTTTCCTGTGCTACCAAGGTACCATAAATGTCAGTCAATGACCATGATTCAAGATTTTGATTGGCTTGTATCGACATTGACAGTTGTGACCATTCTTCATTTAGACTTTTAAGAAAGAGAACATTGTTTTCTTCTTTTGTTCTCATGACCCCAAATTTTCTGCATTTGTTGATGAGGATGTTCAACCTTGAGTATGTTTGATGTAAGGTTTCTTCGGGTAATGCATGAAAATCATGATATTCATTGATACAAAGATTTCTCCTGTTCTTTTGAGTTTGTAGGCCTCCTTCAAGTTGATTTAACAACTGATCCCATATATCTTTTGCAGTTACACAAGAATCAAGTTCTTGGAAGATATCATTGGGAATGGCCATTATAAGTAATCTAACATCTTTTGAATCATTATCCATCTTGTTAGTTTCTTCATCCGTAAAGTTTGAAGTTTTCTTTTCATAGTAAGCAGGGATTTCAGCAGTATCTGCTATTGCTAGAACTCTTGGTACCAACACCATTGGTTGCTGAGGTCCATCGTTCACTGATCTTAACAGATCCCTGTCCATGCCTTCTAAGAAATTTACCATCCTTATCTTCCATTGAGGATATTCATCCCTTAGAAGTGTAGGAGGTTTGGTTAATGATCCGGCTGTATAAATGGCACTTATGCTTGAGTTTGCCATTTGTGTGAATAAAAGATGAAGATTTGAAGAACTGATGTTTTTCTATGAAGATCTTTCTATTAAATGATGTAACTGTGATTTACTTTTAAATCTGGAGCATATGAAGTTTAATAAACCAGGGTTTACATAAACATGCACAGATAATAAAAGCTTGAATCAGTAAGAATTAAATCTATCCGAGTATGCAGATATGATCTTTCTTTGTTTTAGAAAACAAAGGAAGCTCTGATACCAATTGTTGGATCCCAGATTTAATCTTATAACAATAATGATATAAACAACAAGAGTATAAACAGCGGAAGCAATATAGTTTAATATCAAAAGCAGATTCAAATATTACAGTTCATATATAAAGCAAGTAGAAAGAACAATATCTTCGTGAGATATATTCAATTGATTCTTCTTGTACAAGATATCAAAAAGCACACATTTGTCAAAGGAGTGATGGTCCTATTTATAGGACCATAAAGTAAACAGTGTACTATTCTGACAAATAGAAGCATGCTTGAACAGTGTCTTACCTAATAGGTAAGCTCAAGACATGCTTGAACAGTAACCTACTCTATAAAGTAAATCTTATCACTAAGTGATTGGTTATCTGTTCTGATACTTCAGGAAAGTCTTCAGCGCCATCTTCAGAGAGAATGTCTTCAGAGATCTGACGTTGTCTTAAGAGCCTCTGATGAAGCCATCTCTGATGTCTTCTGCTGAAAGTTGCAATCTGTGATAAGTACTTCAGAGGCAGGTTTGTCCTCTGAAGTCTTCGTCCTCTGAAGTCTATGCCCTCTGAGGTCTATTTTTGGAAGTCCTCTGAAATAGGACTTGGGTATTTTCAACACTTTAACAAACAAGAGATTTGGGGCTAACAGGGAGTTTATTAAAGTTTCATTGTTATATTTTTCTAATGATTTGATGTTTTACAGTTACCGAGGAGGAGTATCTGATGTTTTGTCAAAGGATGCTTAAACGATAATATTCATTTTAGGGGGAGTTAAGATTTCTACATTGTTATTCCCAGATAACAATGCTATGATCAAGATGACAATTAATTCCCAATTGAAAAACTTTTATTTTAATCACAAGTCTGAATTACATCATTCACTCACAATGCACTTTCTCTCTCTAACAATGAATACTCTCACGATGCTATCTGAACTCTAGTTACATGATTCACACACCACAAGCTATTTAAACAAGCACATAAAACGCGCAAGACACTGTTCACGCTAAACACTAAAACGTGCAAACAACATTAAAACAGAAAATACAAGATTTGACTTTGACTTTATTACACTAGACTTTGACTTTGATGCTGAGAGTTGACTTTAGCTTTGACCTTCAGTCTTCAGTCTTTTATGTTCTTGTATCCAACAGATTTATGCTCTAACAATCTCCCCCTTTGGATTCAAGATCATCTCTAAAAGATTTAGCAATTCAATTTTCTCTCTTTCAGTACACAAAATTACAATCTCCCTCTTTGTCAAATTTTGTTAACACGGATTGTCTTCAAAACAAATGTATTCTTTCCCAAAAATGGTAGAAACCTCTTTCAGACACTTTGAAAGAAATCATCTTCAGATTCAGCTCAGATTGATTCAACAAATTATCTTCAAAGAAAATTTCTGTAAAATTCTGCATGTCTTCAGAAATCTTTTGAATTTGCTTTTCTCTTTTAGTCTTGCAGTCTTTGAAAACAAACACTCTTCAAATCAATCTTTATCAACACATTATCTTTATCAGCACCAAAATTTGTTTCAAATTGTTCTTCAGTCAACATTTCTTTGAACTTTGTCATCTCCCCCTTTTTGATAATTGCAACATGAAATCATCAAAACTTTCTCCAAGAAATGTCTTTATCTGACCACTGATCTTTTACACTGAGCCTCTGATTATATGCCGATCCAACGAATATATTCATCCGAATCTTTTCAAATTCATACAAAATAAGAATGTAACACCTGAATCAACAAATGAATCAGTTAATATGTCTGTCAGTAACATGAAGTCACTGTGTGTAACGAATACACATTGGAAAGGATCTTTTTGATGTTCACTCCCCCAGGGCTTCTATTCAATCATCGAAACACCACAAAGGCAATTTCTATGAACGTTATGACAAGAAAAACAAATTTCTTTGTGTGTTCGTGCAAGTGTTCGAAAGAATTAATCACATGATGATTGGTCTTTATAAGGCTCAACAGTGTGTAAACCACTAAGACAACAGTAATTATACACAGACTCAATTGTGCATGATCGATGTGCGAAGGTGGGGCAGATTTCCTTCTGTTTCAATATCCAGATTTTTCAAATGAAAACCAGAAAGATTATTGTTAGATCTCAGATTTATTGGATTCAAGATCATCCAATCTGAAGTTTGGAATCTGAAGCTAAAGCTGAAAAGCCACTCTCAATATTAGCCTAATGTTAAGTTTGTAATAATTGTCAAAGTTAATTATAGTCTTAATTATTGTATTTTATATTATTATAATATTCCTAAATATCTATTTGTTAAGATATTTTAGGATATTATTATGTTAGGTATTTAGTTAGATTATGTTAGGTGAGATAAGATCTGATCTCATATCAGATATCTCACAATCTGATCTCAAACACACACACACAATACACAACTCTCAGATCTAGAATCGACCCAACACATCCAGAGAGAAAAGTGAGAGAGAGCTTCAACAGAAGAACATCAACCTTGTAATCGATTGTTTGTAATCTAAACAGGTTGGTAATCTATCATATTTGTGATTTGTATTGTCTGGTAAAGATCGTGTTCAATATAGACGGACCGACAATTGGTATAAGAGCTGAAACCAGATTCAAATCAAATTTTCAAGAACTCACTGTGTTCTTCATCTTCAACATACTGTACCATCGATCAAAATCTTTAAACAGTGTTTGTTTTTGAAATCAAAAGTTGTAACCTGTTGTAGTTGGTTAGTCGATCATTGTGTCAAAGTTTAGAGTTGTAAAACGTTTTCTAGATTGGTGTATTTGGGCTAAACAAAGTCGATTTATCGAAGAAGAAACACACACCGGGCGACACCGGTTACACGCACATCGGTCCATACCGGTCCGAGCATACCGGTATCAACACCGGTCGAAGACTTCACACCGGTCACACTCACTTTTCCATACCGGTCGAATACAACAGTCCGGTCGAAACTCCAATCCGGTCGAAATTCCATACCGGTAGAACATCTATCCGGTCGACGCATCTTACCGGTCGTGTTCAAATCATCCGGTCAAGAACTCCGGTCGTAGGTCCGGTCAAGGCCCCGGTCGAGCAATACACAGGTCACAACGTTATACCGGTCGAGTATCCTTTTGCGCCATCAACTACACACGCAAAACTTTGTTCCATCAACGTCTTGCGCAAAACTCAAAACGCGCCACCTACTTCTCGCGCAAATCTCTGTCTCACGCCAACCATTACTCGCGCAAACTTCTGTTCGTGCGACCCGCCTCTCACGCAAATCTTCTTTTTGCGCCAGACCCTTCTAGCGCAAAGTTGACTTTTGCGCCACCTTCAAGTAGCGCAAATTAAGCTTTTTGCGCCAGTTCCAGTGTTTATCTGATTTTATCTGGACTAACATTCAAGTACAAGTTCTTATTGCATATTAATCAAAACAGGATGACATCAAGAGAAGCCCTAGCTATCGGAACTGACACAAAGCCACCAGTAATCTTCAGGGGAGAGTATCAACAGTGGAAAGATCGGTTCATGGACTTCATAGAAAGACATGATTTGGGTACATTAATCAGGAAATCTTTAGAAGAAGGAGTTATGCCACCTGTTTGGGAGACTTGTACAGAGGGAACTGATGAGATACCATATCAACTTAAGTTTGATGATCTCGAAGGTGATGCACTAAAGAGAGCAAAAGCTGATAGATTAGCAAAGTCTTTCATTCTTCAAGGCATTACTAATGAAATATACGTGAAGATAGAATGCTACAAAGCCACAGGTAAACAGATGTGGGATCAACTAGAGAAAATGATGATTGGTTCAAAAGTTGGAAACCAACTCAAGATATCCAACTGCCTCAACAACTATGAAGAATTCAAAGGCAGAGTTGGAGAATCTCTAGAAGAAACATATGACAGATTTGTGACCTTGCTGAATGAGTTAAGCAAGAATAAAGTCAATAAAACACAGATAGAGTTGAATGTCAAATTCCTTAGCATCCTTCAGCCTGAATGGAAAAGGTTTACAAGACAGATGAAGCAAATCAAAGATTTGAACGATATTCCACTTCACGAGGTGTCTGAAGCCCTCAAGCAGAATGAGGAAGAGGTGGATGAGATCATGGATGAGAAGAGACAGACTGAGAAGACAGTTGATGATTCAATTGCTCTTGTTGTGAAAAAGAAGAAGAAGAAGATGATTTTGTCTGAATCAGATGATGTTGAAAGTGAAGCGAACTCTGACTCCGACGACTGTGAACAACTAAAGCAGGCTGTGCTTATGTTGACCAATGCTTTTCAAAAGAAGTTCTACAAAAATCCTAGCTCGAACAGTCAGAGGTATTCATCTGGTCCAATCAACTATGTTCACAAGGTGAGGTTTGAAGGAAAGAGATTCAAAGGAAAGAGGTTAGAAGAAAGGAAGCCTGAAGAGAAAAGGTTTAAAGTAGTAGAGATCAATCAACGAGAACCTCCAAAGTGCTACAACTGTGGTAGACTTGGACACTTTGCCAAAGAATTCCGAAGACCCAAAGTCAGGAACTCCGACTACTACAAGAACAAAATGCTTCTAGCCAAGCAGAAGGAAGCCGGAAAGGCATTGATGGCAGAAGATGAGTTCTGGCTAGATCAATCAGACCAAGAAGATGAGAATGAAGAGAAGGATGAGACAACACATCTATGCTTCATGGGCAAGCTGGAAATAGAAGATGAAGCTGATTCCGATGAAGAGGACAACGAAGAGGTATGTGATTTAACTGAATCAGATTTCTTAAATCAAATGCTTGCCATGATGATAAAACTCCAAGAATTAGAGTCTAAACTTAAATGTGAAAAGGGTTTTATTAATGACAAAAACCAATCAATACAGAAACTTAGCGAGGATATTGCTGAGAAGAAAGTATTGATTGAGGTTTTACATAAAAACAATGACACCAGCGCAAAAGAACAGACCATAATTCTTAAAGAGATTGCTGAAACAAAGTCTAAATTGAGAAAGAGTGAGTTTGATTTCAAAGAGATTACGAAAATGTATTCTTCGTGTACCGAAGAAAACAAATCTTTACTTGCAAAATTAAATGCTTTGGAAAAGAAGTTATACTCATTGGGTCAATCTGAACAAACCATTCATCTAAACAAACCCAAAGAGAATAAAGAAAGTTGGGGAATTGGATACGAGAATCCACACTACGTTAAAAAGGGTAAATCTGAAGTGCCTGCACTTTATGATTTTACATTTATGAAACTTTCTCCACGATACCAGACCTTAAAGTTTTCTGGACTAGACTGTCTAAAGAGGATGAAGCCAAGGAAACCGAAAAACGAAAGAACTTATCTAAAGTTCATCTTCCATTTCGTTATGCGAAGTTGAATAATAGTTATAATGATGTTCCTAAATATTAATCAAAATCTCTTTCAAATGACTTCTTTCAGAGTTATTTTGTAAAAGAAATGGAGGCTAAGCCTATTGAAGGTAAACTTTACGTTCCTCCACTCGTTTTGGAAAGTAAAATTTCTGAACTTGAGAAATCTTTAGCAGATGAATAACTTTTGATTGATATTGAACAAAACGTGTTTTCAACTGTGGTTAAAAATATTGTTCTTTCTAAATCAACTAAGGCTTCAAAATCTGATGATTTGTTTGGTTCAACTGATGGAGGGTATGATTTTTGAAAATCTAATGGTCTTTTGGATGATTGTTTTGATCAATTTGATTTTAGTGCCAAACTTTCTAATCATTCGTCTTTTGTAGTGAATTCATTTGGATTATCCAGTATATTTGTGAAAGGAAAATCATCAAGGAAAGTTGATGAAACAGTTTTTGTGAAAACTGAGAATGCGAAAGGTAAGAAGAAATCTCAGCATTCACAGAAACCGATCACTACTGGTAAGCCAAAGAAGAAGCATTCGTTTGTTTCTCAAAAATCTAACTCATCAGTTTCAAATGTTTCAGATCTGAGCAAGGAAAAGCCAGGAGTTAAATCTAAATGGAAACCAAAACAGGAGATTGACGAGACTGCTAAATCTTTTTGTAGTGTTGATTGTGATAAGACTATGCCTAGTAAAGATGTTTTGATTGTGGATGTTGCTATTTCTAAACCAAACCTTGTAGTTTCTCACAAGAAATATTCTATGAAGCAATTATTCCAGTTACGTCTGTCTGCTAGAAAGTCTTCATATTATGATAAATATGTTTATGCTTCTTGTCAAGATTCTGATGTTTGGTTTGGTACATATCATGTTCACTCTTATAATTCTTCATTTGATTCTCAAAAGAAAAGAGGACCCAATTTCAAATGGGTACCAAAATCATATGCTAACACAGTTGGATCCAAATACAAATGGATACCAAAGAAAAAGGATGAATCTGTGTTGCAGGCACCTACTGTCAAGGGGGAGTAGGAGAAAAATGGTTCTTGAGTAAATCAGCTCAAGACCCTGACATGAAAGTAAAAATGGCTTTTGAACACAACAGTTCAAAACCCGGATCTTAAAGTCAAAGAAATATGGCTTTTGAACACAACAATTCAAAACCCGGATCTTAAAGTCAAAGAAATATGGCTTTTGAACACAATAGTTCAAGTCCCGTACTTCAATGCTCAAAAGTCTTTACTCCATTTTTTTATGGGTACCTAAAACTCTTGTTTCATAATTTCTCTTGTGCAGACCCGTCATATGTGGTACTTGGATAGCGGGTGTTCCAAGCATATGACAGGGCAGAAAGGTATGTTGACCAACATTACAGAGAAATACTGCAGAACAGCTCGATTTGGTAATGATCAGTTTTCACCAATTCTAGGATATGGTGATATGGTACACGACAAAGTCACGATTAAGAAGGTGAGCTATGTTGAAGGATTAGGACACAACCTGTTCAGTATAGGCCAGTTCTGTGACAAAGGCTTAGAGGTAAATTTCAAGGCCAAGAGGTGTTCTGTGCGCACTGAATAAGGCAAGGAACTAAAGTCCAACCTCTACACAATTAATTTGTCAAACATCCAGACTGACAAGCAGGTATGTCTACTCTCAAAAGCATCGATGCAACAAAGCTGGTTATGGCATCAACGACTCTCTCACCTCAATTTTCGGTACATCAATAAACTGGTCAGTGGGAAGTTAGTGAAAGGACTTCCTGAGCTAAAGTATGTCAAAGAACATCTTTGTGCAGCGTGTGAAAAAGGAAAGATGAATAGAGCTCCGCACAAACCAAAGCCTGAACCGAGTACAAGCGCTCCTTTAGAGTTGTTGCATATGGATCTCTGTGGTCCGATGCGAACGCAAAGCTTAGGTGGAAAGAAATACGTCTTAGTTATCATGGACGATTATTCGCGATACACGTGGGTTAAATTTCTACATTTAAAAGATGAGACACCTGATGTTCTCATTACATTTCTGAAGACGACCCAGGTGAATCTGCAGAAACCAGTCAAGCTTCTTAAAACTGACAACGGCACAGAGTTCAAGAACAAAAGAGTTCAAGAATATCTCGAATCGGTCGGGATATCACATCAATACTCTGCTGCTCGTACGCCTCAACAGAATGGAGTGGTCGAAAGAAGAAATCATACACTAGTCGAGGCTGCTCATACTATGCTAAGTCAATCTGACTTACCTCTATTTCTGTGGGCTGAAGCTGTATCGACTGCGTGCTACACTCAGAATCGATCCATGATACACCGCAGATTCAAGAAGACTCCTTATTCGTTAATCAACAACCGAACACCAACAATAAAATATTTTCATATATTTGGGTGTAAGTATTATGTTCTAAACGACAGAGAGAGTATGAACAAGTTCAGTGCTAAAGAGGATGAGGGCATCTTTATTGGCTATTCTTCTACATCTACTGCATACCGTGTATATTTGAAGAAGTCAAAGAATGTTGTCGAAACCGTCAACGTTACATTTGATGATGAGATGTCTTCTGAACACGTCTGTTCAGAACCCACGATAACAGGAGTACTAGCTTCTGGGAAAATCAGTCCAGAACATGTGTCTCAAGCGAACAAATCAGATGGGGCATCAACGTCTACTAATCATTTATCTGATTTAGATTTATTATTTGAACTATTTTATGATGAATTTCTTGGATCTAAAATAACTAAATCTGTTGTGGTTGACAGGATGGAAGACTCCACGACTACTCATCCAACCAGTTCAGATATCTCTACTGAATCCCACTCCCCGATTCAACATGAAATTCCAGTTCAAATGCCGACTCCAACAGTTGAAGCTGTGACAAATAATGAAGAGACAGAAGTTGCTGTGTCAGTAGGATGTTCTGTACAGACTGATCTACAGACGGATCAAGCTGTACCTACTGAGACTTCTGCACCTACTACTTCAACTGAACCCCCCATTCCTACTGAACAATCTGTAGAAGATAACAGTGGATTCATATATAATGATATGGATCTAACTACATATAATCCACTTCCTCATGAACACAAATGGACCAAAGAGCACCCGATAAGCCAAATCATTGGAGATCCAACAAAACCGGTGCAAATTAGGTCTGCTTCTATGAATATGTGTATGCATGAATCCTTTCTGAGCAAGATCGAGCCTACTCTCGTATCTGAGGCCCTTGTTGATCCAGATTGGGTAACTGCAATGCAAGAAGAGCTGAATCAGTTTGAAGCACTTAAAGTCTGGAGACTCGTACCCAAACCTCAAGGTAAAATCATTATCGGTACGAAATGGGTTTTCAAAATCCAGAAAAATAAAGATGGTACTGTAATCAGAAATAAAGCAAGACTTATTGCCAAGTGATATAGGCAAGAGGAAGGAATAGATTACAACGAGAATTATGCTCCAGTGGCGCGTTTAGAGGCAATTCATATGTTTCTAGCCTACGCAGCCCACAAGAACTTCACAGTCTTTCAAATGGACGTGAAGACAACATTTCTGAATGGGATTCTCAAAGAGGAAGTCTACGTCTCGCAGCCAGAAGGTTTTCTCAATCAAGAGAAACCGAATCATGTATACGTTCTCGACAAAGCTCTTTATGGTCTGAAACAAGCTCCTCGCGCCTGGTATGATGTCTTATCTAAGTTTTTGGTCAAATCAGGTTTTACAAAAGGTACAGTCGATACCACTTTATTCCTGAAAAAGGAGAAAGCCGATATCATACTAATTCAAATATATGTGAATTATATTATTTTTGGCTCTACTAATCCTAAATACTATAAGAATTTATCAAACCTTATGGTGTCACGTTTTCAGATGAATATGATGGGAGAGATGAATTTCTTTCTCGGATTACAAGTCAAACAATTTTCATCGGGGATTTTCATCAATCAATCTAAGTACATTCTTGATATTCTTCGGAAGTTCAAAATGGAAAATTATAAACCGATTGGTACCCCAATGGCACTTGGTACTAATATTGGCACCGATCCTTCGGGAAAGGCTGTTGATGTTACTACTTATAGAGGGATGATAGGTTCTTTAATGTATCTCACTTCAAGTAGGTCGGATATAATGTTTTCTACATGTTTATGTGCAAGATATCAGGCTAATCCTAAAGAATCCCATGTGTCTGCTGTAAAGCGCATTTTTAGGTATCTAAAGGGGACTGCAGATCTTGGTCTGTGGTATCCTAAAGATACTAGTTTTAAACTAACAGCATATACAGACGCATATCATGTTGGTTGTATGTTAGACAAGAAGAGCACGTCAGGTCATATACAGTTCCTCGGTGATAAACTCGTCAGTTGGGCATCAAAGAAGCAATTATGTGTCTCAACTTCAACGGCCGAAGCAGAATATGTAGCTGCTGCTAGCTGCTGTTCTCAGGTCTTGTGGATGAGAACGCAACTTCAAGACTACGGTTTTCACTACAACAAAATCCCGATCTACTGTTACTCGAAGAGTGCTATCGCGATAACAGCTAATCCTGTTCAGCATACAAAGACCAAACACATAGATGTCAGGTATCATTTTATCAAAGACAATGTCAAAAAAGGAACAATTGAACTTTACTTTTTAAAAACTAATTATCAGCTTGCAGATTTGTTTACCAAACCCTTGGACGAAAAGAGATTCAATTTTCTTGTCTCTAAGCTTGGTATGCTAAATCTTAAGACCTAATCGGTGGTTACCTATTAAAGTCTCTTATTGTAAATTTTTCCTCATTTCTTTTCCATTATTTCCGCTAGATATCTGTTCTTTATTAGTCTGTTCATGATCAAAGGGGGAGTGTGAGAAGAAACTCCAAAGATGATCATTGTTATTTTTGAGGGGGAGAATACCTAATTCCTGCATTTACCTTTTATGTCAAATTTTTGTAATGCATGATTTTAGGGGAGCTCTTCAAGTCAAAGGAGTATGGATATGACTTCTGATTATTTCTGATCAGAACTCGTACTTTCATTGTTTTACGGCTTTTTGTCATTTCAATTTAAATGAATAAATTTGCTTTGACTACGACATAAGCCTTTTGCAGTTTTTGAGAGATGCTTACAAGATCATATCTTTATGACTTTAAGCTTAATTTCATGAGATGTAAGATTGCACTCAAAAGATATAATTCTTTATCTTAATCTCATATATGGATGAAAGAAGGACAACTTTCAATCATAGAAAACATTGTTCTTAAACGAATTCATGAATTGGAAGTGTGACTTTAAATGTTTTCAAGATCTATTTTATGCTTTAACTGATATAGTTAAACCATTTTGAGCATCACATGCTTTCTAGGAAAACATGATTTCATTGTGCTAGGACTTAACACAACTTCTATGGATACACGTTAACCAGTGTTTCCTACCCAAGAGGTTAATCCATAGTGATTGAGTGTGAGAAGTCGAAAAGAAATAAGTGTGGAATGTGTGAGGAGGTATACAGAAAAAGAGAGTTTGGTTAGCAGTAAGCTAAACGTTTAAAAGAAAGAGGGTGTGAGAACAGGGTTAAAAGAATATCAGAACTCTGCACCAACTTTTTCTGAGTCGGGCAACCACAATTCTAATGTTTCACATTTCTTTGGTGATCATTATTGAAACATGCAACTAGCCCATGCCAACTCATGATTAACCCCACCAACTACTCATTTTCTACTAGCCCATGCCAACTCATTATTGTTGTCTCAGTGGTTTACACAATATTGAGCCTTATAAGCAATCATCAAGTTGTTAATTCTTTCTATCACTTGCACGAACACACAAGGAATTTGTTTCTTTGTCATAACGTTCATAGAAATTTCCTTTATGGTGTTTCGATGATTGAATGGATGACCTGGGGGAGTGAACATCAAAAAGCTCCTTTCCAATGTGTATTTGTTACACACAATGACTTAGTGTTACTGACAGGCATTTTAACTGATTCATTTTGTTAGCGCATAGATCTATTGGATTCAAGATCATCCAATCTGAAGATCCAATATGAAGCTAAAGCCGGAAAGTCGACTCTTAATATAAGTCTAATGTCGTGTGTAATAAAATGTCAAAGTTTAGTTTTTAATATTTTATTATTATTTCTAAATATCTAAGTTATTAGATATTAGTTAGATATTACTTAGTTTAGATATTATATTTTAGATATTAAGGAAGTGTGTTTGAGAAGCAAGACATAAGAAATCAGATCACATATTCAACACACACACTCACGGTGTAAATCAGAGAGAAAACATCAAGAGCTTCAAACCGAAATCATCAACCTTTGTATTCCTTGATTTGTAATCTAAGACAGGTTGGTAATCATATTTTTGTGATTGTTTATTATTGATAAGAACTGGTTCAACGATTAAATAGGGACAGACAATTAGTATCAGAGCAAAACCAGTTTTAAATAGAAAAATATAAACTATCGACTATGTGTTCTTCATTTCAAAATTATTTTCATGATTGAGAGTGTTTTAGGAGTTGAAATCGATCAGGTTGTGATCGATTTATGGTATAGATCAAGTTGGTGTTGATTAATTTCATTATAGCACTTCAATCGATTCAAATTTTGGGATTTAGTTGTAAAACAGTTCACGAGTTCATCATCACTGTTCCATCGATTGGATTCTCAAAAAGTGACTATTTTGGAAATCAAAGTCTTGTAATCTGATCTAAAACTGTTAGTGGTCGATTTGTCAAATTTGGGACAGATAAATCGAAGTATAGATAGGTTTATTGTGGTTTTTAGTCGAATTTCAAAGTTGCAGGGACGAACTCCCGAGAATGAAAGTTTGCGCCAGTTCATAGCATCTTTTGCGCCAGCTTCGTCTCGCGCAAATCTACCTTTGCGCCATCAACATCTCGCGCAAAAGTTCTTTCGCGCAACCTTCGACTCGCGTAAAACCTCAGATTGCGCCACCTGCATCTCGCTCAAAACTTCTTCTTCGCCAAACTCCTTGTAGCGTAAACCATCTTTTGCGCCAACCTCAGTTCGCGCAAATCTCAAGAAAGCAAGTTCCTACTAAACGCAAGTTAACTTTTGCGCCAAACACTATTAGCGCAAAGTGTTACTTCGCGCCACACAAACCTCGCGCAAACCTGTTGTGCGCCACCTTCGTCTAGTGCAAACTTGATTTTTGCGCCACCTTCTCAAAGCGCAAAGTTTGCTTTTTGCGCCAGTACCAGACTTGGTCTTTCTAAGACAGAATGACTTCAAGAGAAGCTCTAGCGATCGGAACTAACTCAAAGCCACCAGTACTCTTCAGGGGAGAGTATGAACAGTGGAAAGATCAGTTCATGGAATTCATTGAAAGACATGAGTTGGGTGAATTCATCAGGAAATCGATAGAAGAGGGAGTTATGGCACCAATTTATGAGACTCGTACGTAAGGCACTGTGGCAACAGAGTTTGAACTTAAGTATCTTGAACTAGAAGGTGATAACCTAAAAAGAGCAAAAGGTGATAGATTAGCAAAGTCTTATATTATTCAAGGCATTCCAAATGAAATATACATGAAGATAGACAGCTATAAGGCCTCAGGCAAACAGATGTGGGATCAGCTAGAGAAGATGATGCTAGGTTCAAAGGTTGGGAACCAGTTGAAGATATCCAACTGCCTAAACAACTATGAAGAATTCAAAGGCAGAGTTGGAGAAACACTAGCAGAAACTTATGACAGGTTTGTGACCTTGCTGAATGAACTAAGAAAGAACAAGGTCAATAAATCGCAAATAGAGCTGAATGTCAAATTCCTAAGAATTCTCCAGCCTGAATGGAAGAGGTTTGCCAGACAAATGAAGCAAATCAAGGATCTAAACGAGATTCCACTTCATGAGGTGTATGAAACCCTCAAACAAAATGAAGAAGAGGTGGATGAAATCTTGGATGAAAAGAGACAGGGTGAGAAGACAGTTGCTGACTCAGTTGCTCTTGTTGTGAAAAAGAAGAAAAAGAAGATGCTTATGTCTGAATCAGATGAGGTTGAAAATGAAGTGAACTCTGACTCGGACGACTGTGAAAAACTAAAGCAGGCTATGCTTATGCTGACAAAGGCTTTTCAAAAGAAGTTCTTCAAGAAGCCAAGTTCAAACAGTCTGAGGTATTCTTCTGGTCCAAGCAACTATGTTCACAAGGAGAGGGTTGAAGGAAAGAGATTTGAAGGAAAGAGAGTAGAGGAAAGGAAGGAGGGAGAAAGAAGGTATCAAGATGAAGGATCCAGTCAGTCAGAACCTCCAACGTGCTACAACTGTGGCAAAATAGGTCACTTTGCCAGAGACTGCCGAAGACCCAAAGTCAAAAACTCCGACTACTACAAGAATATGAGTACTAGCCAAGAAACAGGAGGCTAGAAAGGCATTGATGGCAGAAGATGAGTACTGGCTTGATCAATCAGAAGATGAGAATGAAGAGAAGGATGAAACAGCTCACATGTGCTTAATGGGCAAGCAGGAATCAGAAGATGAAGCTGATTCTGATGATGAGGAAAATGAGGTATGTGACTTAACTCATTCAGATTTCTTAAATCAAATGCATGCCATGTTGACTAAACTCGAAGAGTTAGAGTCAAAGCTTAAGCGAGAAAAAGGTGTTATCAATGACAAAAACCAATCAATACAGAAACTTAGTGAGGATATTGCTGAGAAGAAAGTATTGATTGAGACAATGCATAAAAAACTTTGATAACTGCGCTAAAGAAAAGACAATAATTCTCAAAGAAATAACTGAAACAAATTCTAAATTGAGAAAGAGTGAGTTTGATTTCAAAGAGCTTACGAAAATGTATTCTTCGTGTTCCAAAGAAAACGAATCTTTACTTGTAAAATTAAAAGCTTTGGAAGATAAGTTATACAAAATGGGTCAAACTGAACAAACCATTCATCTGAACAAACCCAAAGAGGAAATAGAGAGTTGGGGACTCGGATACGAGAATCCTCATTACCTTAAAAATGCTAAATCTGAAGTGCCTGCACTTTATGATTTTACATTTATGAAACTAGCTCGACGAATCCCTGAGCTTAAAGTTTTCTGGACAGGACTGTCAAAAGAGGATGAAGCCAAGGAAACAGAAAAACGAAAGAACACATCTAATGTTCAACTTCCATTTCATTATGCGAAGTTGAATAGTAGTTATAATGATGATCCAATATATCAAAAGAAATCTCTTTCAAATGACTTCTTTCAGAGTTATTCTATAAAAGAAATGGAGGCGAAGCCTATTAAAGGGAAAATTTACGTCCCTCCTCTCGTGTTGGAAAGTAAAATTTCTGAATTTGAGACATCTTTAACAGATGAAAGACTTTTGATTGATATTGAACAAAAAGTTTTTACAACTGTGCTTATGAGTACTGTTCTTTCTAAATCATCAAAGGCTTCAAAATCTGATGACATGTTTGGTTCAACTGATGAAGGGTATGATTTTCTAAACTCTGGTGGTTTGGATGATTGTTTTGATCAATTTGATTTTCATGCCAAACTTCCTAACCATTCATCTTTTGTTGTGAAATCCATTGGATTATCCAGTAAGTTTGTGAAAAGCAAATCATCAACGAAAGTTGATAAAACAGTTTCTGTGAAAACTAAGAATGCTAAAGGTATGAATAATAAATCTCAGCATTCACAGAAACTGATCACTACTGGAAAGCCAAAGAAGAAGCATTCAGTTGTTGCTCAAAAGTCTAACTCACAAGTTTCAAATGTTTCAGATTTGAGCCAGAAAAGACAGGGAGTTAAGTCTGAATGGCAACCAAAACAGAAGATAGACGAGAATGCAAAATCTTTTTCAAGTGTTAATTGTAATAAGACTATGCCTAGTAAAGATGTTTTGAATGCGAATGTTGCTACTATTTTGAAACCAAAACTTGTCGTTTATCGCAAGAAATATTCTATAAAGCAATTATTCGAGTTATCTTTATCTGCTAGAAAGTTTTCCAACTATGATAGACATGCTTATGCTTCTCGTAAAGATTCTGATGTTTGGTTTGGAACTTATCATGTGCACTCTTATCATTCTAATGCTTCCAATGAATTTCAAATGAAAAATGGACCCAAATTTCAATGGGTACCAAAATATTGTGCTAACACAGTTGGACCCAAATTCCAATGGGTACCAAAAGCTAAATCTGTGTTGCAGGAACTCAAAGTCTAAGAGGGAGCATAGAATTTAGGCTTTTGAACAAAACAGTTCAAAACCCGGACTTAAATGTCAAGATGGAGGCTTCTAAGTAAATGAGCTTAGAACCCGTACTTCAACGAAGAATGACTTCTAAACACAACAGTTTATGACTCGCACTTCAGTGATCAAAAGACCTTACTCCTGTGTTGATAAAAGATTGTACTCCAATACTCGAATGAGGAAATCAACCTTCAAGGGGGAGTACATATTTGTCTGAAATTTTAATGCATATCTTTTTAACTGACATATTTTTGAATGCATAATTTCAGCGGGAGTAAAATACTTTTGACTTCTGATTATTTCAGATCAGAACTCGTACTTTAAATTGTTTTACTGTTTTTGTCATTTTTAATTTAAGTGAATAAATTTGCTTTGACTATGACATAAGAATTTTTCAGTTTTTGAGAGATGCTTACATGTTCATATCTATATGACTTTAAGCTTAGATTCATGAGATGTAAGATCGCACGTAAAGGTCTAATCATTTATCTTAATCTCATATATGGTTGAAAGAAGGACAACTTTCAATCATAGAAAACATTGTTCTTAAAAGTTCAAACCACTTCCTGAATCTCAAACCGATTTCATGAATTGGAAGTGTGATTTTAAATGTTTTCAAGATCTATTTGAGCTTTAACTGAGATAGTTAAACCGTATTGATCATCATATGCTTTCTAGGAAAACATCGGATTTCATTGTGCTAGGACTTAACACAACTTCTATGGAATCACGTTAACCAGTGATTTCTACCCAAGAGGTTAATCCATAGTGATTGAGTGTGAGAAATCAAAAGAAATGAGTGTAGTTAGAGTGAGCTTAATGTTTAAAAGAAAGAGGGTGTAAGAACAGAGTTAAAAGAATATCATAACTCTGCACCAAACTTTTTCTGAGTCGGGCAGCCATATTTCTAGTGTTTCACATTTCTTTGGTGATCATTATTGAAACATGCAACTAGCCCATGCCAACTCATGATTAACCCCACCAACTACTCATTTTCTACTCAAATAGAAAGTGTTTCACATTTTCAAAGGGGAAGCAGCACATTTGCTATCTGATTTTCATTTGGAAAATCTGGATATTGAAAAGAAGGAAGTTTGCCCCACCTTCGTACTTCACTCATGCACATTGAGTCTGTGTTTAACTTACTGTTGTCTCAGTGGTTTACACAATATTGAGCCTTATAAGCAATCATCAGTGCTTAATTCTTTCTATCACATGCACGAACACACAAGGAATTTCTTTCTTTGTCATAACGTTCATAGAATTTACCTTTGTGGTGTTTCGATGATTGAATGGAAGCCCTGTGGGAGTGAACATCACAAAGCTCCTTTCCAATGTGTATTCGTTACACACCGTGACTTAGTGTTACTAACAGGCATTTTAACTGATTCATTTGTTGATTCAGGTGTTACACGTTTATTTTGTATGGATTTGCAAAGATCTGGTTGAATATCTTTTGAATTGACGGATCAGAGGCTCCAAATGAAAGACATTTCTTACTCAGAGTTTTGATGAAATTGTTTCTCTATTCATCAAAAAGGGGGAGAACCAAAAGCTTGAAGAAATGTCCAGTCCCTTACATTATAAGATTGGAAAAGATAAGAGCTAACCAAGAAATGCGAGAGTTCAAAGTATTCTGAAGACATGCTGATTTTAGAGAAATTTTCTTTGAAGATACTTTGCTAAAGCATTCTGAGCTAAAACCTGGAGATTATTACATATGGAAGACAGAGAAGGAGATTGCATCTTCTGAGCTGAAAAAGAAGACTGAATTGCTAAAATATTTTTAGTAATGATCTTGATCCAAAGGGGGAGATTGTTAGCGTACAGATCTATTGGATTCAAGATCATCCAATCTTAAGATCCAATCTGAAGCTAAAGCCGAAAAGTCGACTCTTAATATAAGTCTAATGTCGTTTGTAATAAAATGTCAAAGTTTAGTTTTTAGTATTTTATTATTATTTCTAAATATCTAAGTTATTAGATATTAGTTAGATATTACTTAGTTTAGATATTATATTTTAGATATTAAGGAAGTATGTTTGAGAAGCAAGACATAAGAAATCAGATCACATATTCAACACACACACTCACGGTGTAAATTAGAGAGAAAACATCAAGAGCTTCAAACCGAAATCATCAACCTTTGTATTCCTTGATTTGTAATCTAAGACAGGTTGGTAATCATATTGTTGTGATTGTTTATTATTGATAAGAACTGGTTCAACGATTAAATAGGGACACACACATTTGTTGATTCAGGTGTTACACGATTATTTTGTCTGGATTTGCAAAGATCTGGATGAATGTCTTTTGAATTGACGAATTAGAGGCTCCAAATGAAAGTCATTTCTTACTCAGAGTGTTGATGAAATCGTTTCTTTATTCATCAAAAAGGGGGATAACCTAAAGCTTGAAGAAATGTCCATTACATTACAAGATTGGAAAAGAGAAGAGCTAACCAAGAAATGCGAGAGATCAAAGTATTCTGAAGACATGATGATTTGAGAGAAATTTTCATTGAAGATACTTTGCTAAAGCATTCTGAGCTAAAGCCTGGAGATTATTACATATGGAAGACAGAGAAGGAGTTTCCAACTTCTGAGCTGAAAGAGAAGACTGAATTGCTAAATCTTTTTAGTAATGATCTTGATCCAAAAGGGGAGATTGTTAGATCTCAGATTTATTGGATTCAAGATCATCCAATCTGAAGTTTGGAATCTGAAGCTAAAGCTGAAAAACCACTCTCAATATTAGTCTAATATTAAGTTTATAATAATTTTCAAAGTTAATTATAGTATTAATAATTGTATTATGTCTTATTCCTAAATATCTAACTAATAGATATTTTAGGATATTATTATGTTAGATATTTAGTTAGATTATGTTAGGTGAGATAAGATCTGATCTCATATCAGATATCTCACAATCTGATCTTAAACATACACACACAATACACAACTCTCAGATCTAGAATCGACCCAACACATCCAGAGAGAAAAGTGAGAGAGAGCTTCAACAGAAGAACATCAACCTTGTAATCGATTGCTTGTAATCTAAACAGGTTGGTAATCTATCATATTTGTGATTTGTATTGTCAGGTAAAGATCGTGTTCAATATAGAGGGACCGACAATTATGTGTTGCGTCCCCTTAAAATATGAAACATTTTCTTATTGAGAAGAAAATGAGTAGCTGGTGGGGTTTTTATCAAGAGTTGGCATGGGCTAGGTGACTGTTTCAATAATGTTCACAAAGAATTGTGAAACACTAGTAATGTGGTTGCCCGACTCAGAAAGTAGTTGGTGCAGAGTTTGATATTCTTTTACTCTGTTCTCACCCTCTTTCTTTTTAATCATTGAGATCGCTTCTAACCAAACTCTCATTTACATTTTAACTCAACACACAACCCTCACTCATATCTATTTGACTTCTCACACAATCGATCACTCAAGGATTAACTTCTTGGGTAGAAAACACTGTTTATCGTTAATCCATAGAAGTTTCATTTAAGCTCACACAAAGAACCCATGTTTTCCTATAAGGAACATGTTGCTCAAAAATTGGTTTAACTTGAGCAGTTAAAGCACAAAATACAACTGTCAGATATATATATATATATATATATATATATATATATATATATATATATATATGCTCATAGATGTAATCATGAAGATTTGAGCATTATAAACATTGAAGACTTTTCAAACAAGATAATTAAATGAATGAAATGAATACAAGAAACTTGTTTGAAAATATGACATTGTATGAAAAAGATCAAATATGAATGATATAGCAACCAAGGCTTAGGTCATCAAAAATTGATATTGTCTATACGAAACAAGAATATAGACATTCTTGAAAGAACGGTTAGAAATTAAATCACGCTCAAATTCTTTGAAGTTCAATTGGGGTGTCTGACTATCGAAAATTTGTTTCAATTTAGAGACATGGTAAGAACAAGTTGAATCAAAGATTAAACTGGTGTGTGTGAATACTTGAGAGTATATAGACAAGATAATACACAGGTATTAATCTTTGGAAACAGACGATTTATAAACATTTCAACACATCTAAAAGTGAAAACATTTAAAAATCACACTTCCAAATCATGAAAACTATGTAATAATCGGGAAGTGGTTTGAACGTTTAATAACATGTTTTCTATGATTGAAAGTCGTTCTTCTTTCAACCATATATGAGATTAAGATAAGAAATAAACCTTTTCGCTCAGTCTTAAATCTCATCAAATCAAGCTTAAAGTCATAAAGATATGATCGTGTAAGCATCTTCTCAATCTGCATCAGTCACAAAGTCTGTGAAAGCACAAAATTTATTCACAACATTTATTGAAATGTAAATGACATAAAGCAGTAAAACATTGAATGTACGAGTTCTGATCTGAAATAATCAGAAATCATAATTCTTACTCCTTTTCTTTACTCTTACTCCCCCTGTATTTATGCATTAGAAAAATATGTCAGTTAAACATATGCAAAAATATATTAACTCCCCCTCAAATTAATATAGATCAGCTTTATCTTCTCTCACTCCCCCTGAGATCATGAACACACGTTAAAGTGTAGATAACTTTTCAGAATTAAGATAAAGAAATGAAGAAAAATAACAATAAGGAAAACTTTTATAGGTAATCACAGATTATGTCTTAAGATTTAGCATACCAAGTTTCGAGATAAGAAAATTAAATCTCTTTTCATCGAGAGGCTTGGTAAACAAATCAGCAAGCTGATAATCAGTGTTTACAAAATAAAGTTCTATTGTACCTTTTTCAACATTGTCTTTTATAAAATGATATCTCACATCGATATGTTTTGTCTTTGTATGTTGCAAAAGATTTGTAGATATGGCAATGGTGCTCTTCGAGTCACAGTAAATCGGAATTTTGTCAAATATGAAGCCATAGTCTCGAAGCTGTGTCCTCATCCACAATACTTGAGAGCAGCAACTGGCAGCAGCTACATACTCTGCTTCAGCAGTCGAGGTGGAAACACAAAGTTGTTTCTTTGACGCCCAACTTACAAGCTTGTCTCCAAGAAGTTCAATATGACCCGATGTGCTTTTCCTGTCTAACATACATCCATCATGATTTGCATCTGAATAAGCAGTCAGTTCAAAACCAGTATCTTTAGGATACCACAGACCAAGATCTCCAGTCCCCTTCAGATATCTAAAAATCCTTTTGACCGTGGACAAATGGGATTCTTTGGGGTTGGCCTGATATCTTGCGCATAAACATGTAGAGAACATAATATATGGCCTACTAGACATCAAATACATTAAAGAACCTATCATACCTCTATAGGTTCTAACATCAACAGGTTTTCCCGAAGGATCCATATTCCATGTCGATCTTAGTTCCAGGTGCCATCGGGGTTCCAATCAGTTTACAATTTTCCATTTTGAATTTCCGAAGAATATCAAAAATGTACTTAGCTTGGTTTATAAAAATCCCCGTTGAAAATTGCTTAACTTGTAATCTGAGAAAGAAATTCATCTCTCCCATCATACTCATTTGAAATATTGACACCATTAGATTAGAAAAGTTCTTATAGTATTTAGGATCTGTAGAGCCAAATATTATATCATCCACATATATTTGAATAAGATTGATATCGACTTTTTCTTTCTTAATGAATAAAGTGGTATCGATTTTACCTTTAGTGAAGCCAGACTTGACCAAAAACTTTGATAAAACATCGTACCAGGCTCGAGGCGCTTGTTTTAACCCATAAAGTGCTTTATCTAGAATATATACGTGATATGGTTTATCTGGATTCACAAAGCCTGCTTGTTGTGTAATGTAGACTTCCTCCTTAAGTATGCCATTTAGAAAGGCAGTCTTCACGTCCATCTGGTAGACTGTGAAGTTTTTATGAGTAGCATACGCTAGAAACATGCGGATTGCTTCTATACGTGCTACTGGAGCGTAAGTCCCGTCGTAATCTATGCCTTCCTCTTGCCGGTAGCCTTTGGCAACAAGTCTTGCTTTGTTTCAAATTACAATACCATCTTCATCCTTTTTATTCTTGAATACCCATTTAGTGCCGATGATAGATTTTCCTTCCGGTTTTGGCACAAGTCTCCAGACCTTTAGGGATTCGAACTGATTTAAATCTTCTTGCGTAGCAGACACCCAATCCGAGTCAGCTAAAGATTCTAATACGCGAGTTTCTCTATCTTACTCAAGAATGAGTTATGCAAACATTGATTTAAAGTTGCTGACCTAGTTTGCACCGGCTTTGTTGGATCTCTAATGATTTGGTGAATAGGGTGCTCTTTGGTCCAGCGATGTTCATAAGGGAGTGGATTAGATGTTGACTGATCATAATTATCATCTAAGGATCCACTTTCAACTTCATCAGTTTGTACAGTAGGAGGGAGTGGTTCAGTTGAATTAACTTGTACAGAAGCTTCAGTTGGTACAGCTTGTTCAGACTGTTGATTTGTCTCTATTATACACCCAACTGATTCAGCAACTTCTGTTTCTTCGTTATTGTTCACATCTTCAACTATTGGAGCAGATATTTGAACTGGAATTCCTTGCTGAACTGAGGAGTTGGATTCAGTAGATAACTCTTAAGCGGTTGGATTACTATTCGTTGAGTCATTCATCCTGTCTTTGTTCAAATAATAAATCTAAATCAGATAAATGAGAATTGGAAGTTGATGCTTCATCTGATTTCTTCTTTGTCGGTACAGATTCTGGACTGATCTGCCCAGAAGCTAGCACTCTGGTAAGTACGGGTTCTGAACCGCTTTGTACAGAAGCCATCTCCTCATCGAATGTGACATTAACGCTCTCAACTACTATCTTTGACTTCTTCAAATACACCCGATATGCAGCCGATGATTGAGAATAACCAATGAAAATTCGTTCATCTGCCTTAGCACTGAACTTGTTCAGACTCTCTCTGTCGTTAAGCACAAAACACTTACAACCAAAAATATGAAAGTATTTGATTGTTGGTGTCCGGTTGTTGATCAAAGCATAAGGAGTCTTTCCAAAACGGCGATGTATCATGGAACAATTCTGAGTATAACACGCAGTCGAAACAACTTCTGCCCACAAAAACAGAGGTAGATCAGATTGGCTGAGCATAGTCCGATTGGCCTCGACTAGCGTTCGGTTTTGCCTTTCTACTACTCTATTCTGTTCTGGCGTACGAGCAACAGAGAATTGATGTGTTATCCTGACCGATTCGAGATAATCTTCAACAATTTTGTTCTTAAATTCTGTGTCGTTGTCTGTTATTAGAAGCTTGAATGGTTTTTGCAGGTTCACTTGGGTAGTCTTCAGAAAGGTGATGAGTACTTTGGGTGTCTCATCTTTTGATCTTATAAATTTTACCCATATGTACCGCGAATAGTCGTCCACGATAACTAAAACATACTTCTTTCCGCCTATGCTTTGTGTTCGAATGGGACCACAAAGATCCATATGCAACAACTCGAGTGGAGAACTAGTACTTTGTTCAGGTTTCGACTTATGTGAAGCTCTCTTCATCTTTCCCTTCTCACACGCTGCACACAAGTGTTCTTTCACATATTTGAGCTGAGGAAGTCCTTTGACTAGCTTTCCAGTGACCAATTTCTTTATGTAACGAAAATTCAGGTGTGACAACCTTTGGTCCCAAAGCCAACTTTGCTGCATCGAGGCTTTTGTCAGTAAGCAAACCTCACTGTCAATCTGGACCTTTGAGAGATTGATTGTGTAGAGGTTGGATCTTCTAATTCCGATCAAAAGTTCCTTCCCATCTTCAGTACGCATAGAAAAACTTATGGCTTTAAAGTTCACCTATAATCCTTTGTCGCAGAACTGGCCAATGCTAAACAAATTGTGCCCTAAACCTTCAACATAACTCACCTTCGTTATCGTTACTTTGTCTTGAATGATGTCACCATATCCCAAAATTGGTGAAAATTGGTCATTTCCAAATCTAACTGTCCCGCAGTATTTCTCTGTATAATTAGACAATAAAGCTTTCTGCCCAGTCATATGCTTGGAACACCCGCTATCCAAGTATCACATATGACGGGTCTGCATAAGAGAAATCACGAAACAATTGATTTAGGTACCCATTTATATATAGGCCCTACAGTGTTAGCACAAGTATATTTTGGCATCCATTTAAAAATGGACCCTCTTGCTTTTTGAAAAACATTTGAACCATATGAATGAGAAGAATATACATGATACATGCCAATCTAATCATTAGAATGTTGTCGAGAAGCAAAATCATTCCTACGAATATTAGAAAACTTTCTAGCATACGGAGATAACTGGAATAATTGCTTTATTGAATACTTCTTGTAATTAGTTACAAGTTTTTGTTTATTAGAAGAAACATTCTCAATTATATTAGAAGTACTATCAATATTTCTATTACAAGAAGAATCAGGCAATGATTTCGCCTTCTCTTCAACCTTCTTCTTTGGTAGCCAAGTTGATTTAACTCCATTCTTTTTCTTCCTCATATCTGAAACATTTGACAGTTTAAAGTTAGAACTGTGAGAATCAAGAGAATGCTTCTTCTTTGGCTTACCTGTGGTGTTCAGTTTCTGTGAATGCCCAGATTTCTTCTTCTTACCTTTTGCAACCTTGGTTTTCACAAGAACAGATTTATCAACTTTCGTTGATGTTTCACCTTTTTCGTATACACTTGGTAATCCAAAAGAGTTAATGACAAATTTTGAATGATCAGGAAGTTTAGCATTAAAATCAAATCGAGCAACACAGTCATCTAAATCACCATCAGAGTTTAAGAAATCAAACTCATCATCAAATAAACCAGACATATCATCAGATTTTGAAGCCTTGGATGATTTAGAAAAATCAGTATATTTGAACACAGTAGAAAAAACAGTTTGTTCAAGATCATACAAAATTCTTTCTTTTGTTAGAGTTTTCTCAAGTTCAGAAATTTTACTTTCCAAAACTAGAGGAGGGACGTAAAGCTTACCTTCGATAGGCTTAGCATCCATTTCTTTTAAAGAATAACTCTCAAAATAGTCATTTGAAAGAAATTTTGATTTATCAGAACTATAACTATTATTCAACCTCTCATATCGAAATGGAAGTTGAACTTTAGTTGTATTCTTTCTTTTCTCATTTTCCTTGGATTCATCCTCTTCAGATAGTTTAGTCCACTCAACTTGAAGTTCAGGGTATTGTGGTGCCAGTTTTAAAAATCCAAAATCATAAAGTGCATGCACTTCTGATATACGCTTTTTTAAGATAGTGTGGATTCTCATAACCGAGTCCCCAACACTCTTTGTTCTCTTTGGGTTTGTTTAGATGAACGGTTTGTTCAGTTTGACCCAAAGTATATAATTTCCCTTCCAAATCATTCACTTTTTCAAGAAAAGATTTGTTTTCTTCTGAAAGCGAAGAATACATTTTAGTAATCTCTTTTGATTCAAACTCACACAGTTTATATTTTGAAACAGTTTCAGATAACTCATTATGAAGTATAGTCTTCTATTTAGCGCTAGTATTAATATTTTTATGTAAAACTTCAATCAATACGTTCTTCTCAGCAAGATCCTTGCTAAGTTTCAGTATTGACTCTTTGTTTTCTTTCATGATACTTTTCTCGCGTTCATGTTTAGACTTTACTTATTGGAGTTCAACCATCATGGCTTGTATGGAACTAAGAAAATCAGATTGAGACATATCACATACCTCTTCGTTTCTTTTCCTCATCTGATTCAGCTTCATCTTCACATTCATCCACTGTCTTTCCCATGAGGCAAATATGAGTTGTCTCTTCTTTCTCATCTTCTTCATCTGAATGGTCGAGCCATAACTTATCATCCGCCATTAATGCCTTGCCTGCCTCTTTTTGTTTTGCCAAGAGCATTTTGTTCTTGTAATACTCAGAGTTTTTGACTTTCAGCTTTCGACAATCTTTTCCAAAATGTCCGATTTTGCCACAGTTGTAGCATTTTGTCGGTTCTGGCTGCTTAGTCTGTTCAGCTCTGTACTTCCTTTCCTCAGGCTTCTTTTCTTCTATTCTTTTTCCTTCTACTCTCTCTTTGTGCTCATAGCTCTTAGACCCCAAAGAATATCTTTGACTATTTGAGCCAGGCTTTTTATAAAATTTATTCTGAAATGCTTTTGTCAACATAAGCATAGCCTGCTTCAGGTTCTCACAGTCATCTGAATTTGAATTCTCATCACTTTCTACCTCTTCGGACTCAGAAACTATCACTTTCTTTTTCTTCTTGAGGCTCACACGTTTCTTTTTCACAACAAGAGCAATCGGATCAGCAACTACTTTATCAATCTTTTTCTTCTCCTCTTTGATCTCATCTACTTCCTCTTCATTCTGCCTAAAAGTTTCATAAACCTCGGGGAGAGGAATCTCATTCAGATCTTTCAACTGCTTCATATGTATGGTAAATCTCTTCCACTCAGGCTGTAAAATACTGAGAAACTTGACATTCAGTTCTATTTGTGATTTCCTGACCTTTTTCTTGCTTAACTCATTCAGCAAGGTCACAAATCTGTCATATGTTGTCTCTAGAGTTTCTCCTTCTTTGGCTTTGAACTCCTCATAGTTATCGAGGCAGTTAGAGATCTTTAGCTGGTTGTCAATCTTCGATCCAAGCATCATTTTCTCAAGTTGACCCACATTTGCTTTCATGTAGCATTGTAGCTATCAATCTTGACATATATCTCGTTTGGGATGCCTTGAAGAATGAAATATTTTGCCAGTCTATCAGCTTTCACTCTATATTTCTACTCTTGAGTGTATTCATCAGTTGGAAGTGGATACTCTCTATGTTCATTTCCAACAGTATGAGTCTTTATCGGAATTGGCATGATTCCCTCTTCCAAAGATTTCTTGATAAAATCACCCAATGAATGTCTTTCTATGAAGTCCATGAATCTGTCTTTCCATTGCTCATACTCTCCTTTAAAGAGTACTGGTGGTTTAACATCGGTTCCGATAGCAAGTGCTTCTCTGGAAGTCATCTTTGATCTACACTGCTTTTATGATCGTCAAAATTCAGAAAATAAAGTTGGATCTACAAAAATCAAACTCAGTTAAATTTCAGAAAAATTCACTAAGGACAGAACACGCATAACACTGAAATAACACACTTCGCGCAAAACTCTATATGCGAGCTTCAGAAACACGCACACCAAAGCTTGCGTGAACTGAACTTCGCGCACAAAGAAGCTTATGTGAACTCACTTCTCGCACACAATGATGTGCGAGTTTGAGCTTCGCGCACGACACTGCTTGCGTGAACCAAGGTTCGCGCACAAGCTGTATGCGAGTTCTTTAGTTCTCGCACACAATAATGTGCGAGTTTTGGAACTTCTCGCAGAAGACTTGCGAGATCGAGACTTAGACAAATTTTGAAAAAATGAAACTCGCTAAATGCAAACGCGCAAGAATAGGAACTTGTGAGTTTTAGACCAAGAAAAATATTAAGCAAGGATACTTCGCGCAAAAGATAAACGCACAACAAACACTTCTCGCAAGAAAACACTTCGCGCACGACTCTTCGAATGAACAATGTAAACTCGCACCTTGTGATGTGCGAGTTTCTTCTTCCCGCACGACACTGTTAGCGAGTTTTACACTTAGGGTGTTCTTGGGCTTGCGAGTTCTTTACTAGCGCGAACTTCAGATCTAACGAGTTCTTCACTTGCAGTTCTAAAAATTCGATTTCACCTCTGATTTCAATTCAAATAATCTTCAATTGGTCTGAAATTTAACACTAATCTTCTAGAACATGTTTCGAACAGATTACAATTAAGTAATTTCAAACTAAAACAAAAAAATTGCAATTTCGATCTTAGAACAGTATACTATTCAAACTCAAAAACTTTTACAAATTTCAAAATTCACACTTTATTAATGTAAATTAGACAACGTATTCTAAACCAATTGTGTTCTATATGTAGAATCGAGTATATTCAAACCAAAATCAAATCCAAAACACCATTAATTCGAAAAATCAACTCTAAATCAGACGACTTGCGATTTCTTGAAAAGTCGATCCAAATCTTGAAATTCAATCCATGTTTTCTGAACTTTGTTTGCTCTGATACCAACTATTATTCCCAGATAAAAATGCTATGATCAAGATGACAATTAATTTCCAATTGAAACACTTTTATTTCAATTACAAGTCTGAATTACAACATTCACTCACAATGCACTTTCTCTCTCTAACAATGAATACTCTCACGATGCTATCTGAACTCTAGTTACATGAGTCACGCACCACAAGCTATTTAAACAAGCACATAAAATGTGCAAGACACTGTTCACGCTAAATACTAAAACGCGCAAACAACATTAAAACAGAAAATACAAGATTTGACTTTGACTTTATTACACTAGACTTTGACTTTGATGCTGAGAGTTGACTTTAACTTTGACCTTCAGTCTTCAGTCTTCTATGATCTTGTATCCAACAGATTTATGCTCTAATAAACAACTATTCGTTGATAATATGTTTATATCTTGTTCATATAAACAATTATTCGTTGTTTGATGTCCTAATATTTTTCTTCATGATATTTGATTTGATCGAATCATTGTCAGATTCTCAAAACACTTAATTTGACTTCATTTCATTTTGTTGATCCCAGATATGATGTTCTTTAACTTGATTTAACCTTTTTCTACACACAGATTAATAAAATAGGGTGCGGAAGCGTTTAAGATGTGTAGAAAGGATTGAACATGCAAGGTATTAAACACACAAGTAATTAATGAACAGGAAGTAAAGTATTATATGAAAGTTGCTCAAAGAACTTTTCATTAATTACTCAAGAACACCAAGAACATGCACTAGTATGTGCAAATATGCTCAAGGATTATACAGACTGCTATTTTTGTGTGTGCTCTCGTGTATTGTTCTCTAAGGTGGTGCTCCCTTAATATAGCAGAGGGATGCACCCCTTAGTACAAGAAAAAAACTGACATTCCATAAACGGAATGCCACCTGTAAAGTAAACATCGTGGGACGCCCATTACTTTGATCTTGAGGATCTTCGTATAGCAGGCCTCACGTGTTTTGCACGTGGTCTTGTGTTGACCTCTAAGAGAGGTTTCAACATTGATCTCCAGAGGTTAGCCTTCACAGAGGCTCTGTGAGTGATCACAAATATCATCATCAGGTTTGACCTCGGGTGCATCTTCTGTGGAGTAACTTCTGAGCTTTGCACCTTCTGTGGTGTACTTGGGTGTTCAGCGGTTGACTTCTGCGATTTCCACACTTAGCCTATTTTTCAATACTTCTATACAATGAGAGTGGAGCTAACAATCTCCCCCTAAGTATTGATAAAATAAAATTTGAAAAGTGAGGTGTTGACTAAGATGAAACAAAAAGAGGTGAAAGGAAATCAACCTCTGAAAAGTGATATTCATTCATAAAAGAAAAATGCCAAAAGGCAATTACATTAAGCATCGAAATACATAAATGAACAACATAAGATTACAGAAGTCATTGAGGAAAATCATTTATCGGATTGGTAAAGCTTTCAGCTAGAGCTTTTCTCATTGATAGAATGAGTTCCCTGTATTTCAGTTGTGCATCAATCTGTCCTATCATTGTATCTGCAGGTTCTGCTTGCACAATCTCAGAGCCTTTCTTCCTCAGAATCGTGTTCTTTATCTTCTACAGAGTTTTGTTCGAATACTTGTAACTTTGATTTGGCCGATACATCTTTTTAAGCCCATCATCGTCTATGTAGATGAATCCGAACTCAGGCTCTGTGATTAAGGAGTTGGAAGGAACGTTCTCGATTCCGGGGAATTGATCATGTGGTTTGGTGATTGACAACTTTTCGACTCCGAGTTGTAGAGCTATCTCGAAGTCCATTTTTCTGTGATATTTTACATGTTCGCGCATCACCTCCTTGATCCTGCCATTCGCTATCATGTACTCCTTACGCTTTTCAAGTCTTTGCTCTGTGAAGGCATGCAGTTGAGGAAGATCGTAGGCATAGAGGTTCTTTAAGTCTGCATCTGTGAACGTGTATTGCTTCCCATCTTTTCTCTCAACTAAGTATTTTGCATACATGATTGATTTGTTGGCGAAGGAGTGCAGAGAGATACTCATCACGGTTTTGATATCTTCTGTGGAGAATACTTCATCCCTTTCTAGTGCAGTTCGCTCGAAGCGTCTTCTGATGTCTTCTTTGATTAAGGGATGCAGATTTGGAGCTAAGAAGACGGCTTCGAGCTCTGCGCTGTAAAGATAGGTATGAATGTTCTCTTGAAACTTAAGTTCTTTCGGTGGAGGCCTTGCGATTGGAACTCTCATGGCATCCATCGATTGAACTATCTCTTTTACTCTGTCCTCTTGACGTTTCTGCTCTGAGTTCTGCTCTTAGGACTGTTTCTTCCATAGAGAGGTCTCTGAAGTATCTGCAGCATTAACTAGATCAATGCTTTGAAACTGTATAGCGGGTGTGGGTGCAGTGGGCATAAGTTCAGGACTTGAGGGTTCTACAAACTTTGCGAGTCCTTCTGCGATCTGTTCAGAGCCCACACTAACCTTCCCTTTCTGAGACCCTGCAGAGGTTGTTCCTTGGACAATTGGAGAGGTCGGTATTGAGTCCTTAGAGGCACATGCCATGAGATTATGTGGTTTGTGTGCCTCTGAAGATGTTCTTTGTAAGGGTAGGGCTTGAAGAGGAGTGGCAGAGATGACAGGTGCTTTTGGTGTTAAGGCCTTCTCCCCCTCATGATGGCCAGGGCCAGAGGTATCTGGGTCCTGATCATCATGGTGAGCCCTTTTCTGTGCGGCCTTCGCATAAAAGGCAGGGGCCTTTCTCTTCTTCCTCTTGCAGAGGTGGTCATCAACATGTTTGTTGATCTTCTGTAGGGCGTCCTCTACAGCCAATGATAGGGCGTTGATTTCCACATCAGACTTGAACCGAAATGTGGCTACGGTTTTCTTCAAGTCTGCTGCCACCTTCTTTCCTTGGTCGTTGAAGTCGGATCGAAGGAGGTTTTGGTTTTGCAGAAACTGATTTCCTATGGCTTCCAAGTCAGCTTTCGTTGCAAACGCAGAGGGTCTGGTGCAGAGGTTGATGCCGGTGTGTGAAAGGGGACCATAACACTGCGAGTTATGTGCTTTATTTCCTCTCTGAGCCTGGTCATTTCGTTCACTCCAGTCTGAACTCCTTGCGTAGCATATTTTGGGAACTCTTCTGTGCAAAGATCCCCTAGAATTTGAATCTGATTGGAGTGTGCGATGATGGTTTGACCGCAGGCTTGAAGGTCAGGTCTGGTCGCGCACTTTGTATTGAGGGCTTGCAGAGCTTCAGTATTGGCTTTTAGGGCCTCTGCAAGGGTTTGAGAGTTGGCTTAGGACTCTCTGGAGATAGAGCTTTGCAACTCGTCAAGTTTTGTGAGCACCATGTCAGTAAAGGCTTTAAACTCGCCCTTTGTGACAAAAGTGTCAGAGGTAACCTCTGGAACAACACATGTTCCATATTTAGCCAACGAGTTTTTGGCACCTTCAGAGCCTGTTTTTATGTTGAGCTCTGGAGGATTTCCTTCCAATCCTCGATGTTCCACAGAGGAAGCACCTATGGAAGTTCTGTCAACATGTTCTTTGGGGGAGGGTTCAGAGACTCCCTTAAGATCGATGTTGAATGGATCCGTTGCTTGTTCTAGAGCCACAGAATCATCGTGTTCTTTCACCACCAACTCGGAGGTGGTTTGGGCGTCACTCTTGTGTGTGACAGAGGTAACGAATACCTCTGTGTGTGGAAGAGATGTGTCCTGGGGCGAATGGACACACAGAGCTACACTCTCACCCTTTTGAGAGGGTGAGGTGGTTTTGGTTTCCCCGAATGGTGGCACAGAAGATGAAGGAATATCCTCTGTCCGGGTGGCTTGGGTAGGGTTCGGACTGTGTGGTCCTGTTTCAATACCCCTCTGCACTAGAACTGCAGGGGTAGAAGTGTGGGTTGCACTGGGAGTTGGTTTTGGTGGTGTGCCAAGGGCATCTTTTTCTCCTAACTCCTCTGAGATTTTGTTACCCTCATCATATGAGCTTGAAAGCCCCGTAACGTCTTGCACTGTAAAATCTGCGAATTCCCCTAAGGTTCCAGAGTGCAGCTTCTGTATCTCCTCAGCTATGGCCAATGCGACTCGGAGAGGGCTGGATGGCCTTTCCTCAGAGCTTTCAATGACTTGGGCTTTTCTTCTTCTCCTCTGCAGAGGTTGTTCGGACTCTGCAGGTTCACTCACGTTTGGAGAGGGTACAGGTTCAGAGGTTGCTGCCTTGGTCAGTTTCTTAGCCTTCTTCTTTGGCTTGGCAACTTCTGTTGGGGATTTTGGAGCCTCTTCTTCTACAATTCTCTTTTTGGGATTTCTTGTCTTTTTAAGCTTCTTTGCCCGTTTCTCAACTATAGCTTTTGTCTGCACTTCAGCTCCTTCACCCTCCTCTGTTCTAACTTCAGCTCCCTCACCTATCTCTGTCCTAAGGTAAACCGCTATCTCACCTACTTGGCATCCTACACGTGGGGGGGGGGGTTGCAGGACTCGGTGTAGGAGTCCTGTGCCCACGAATGTAAGTTCTCACCCCATCTTCACTGTTTAGGTAGGCCAAAATTCGGGCTGGCAGAGGTCTTGCACCCGGATACCCAGATTTGAGAACTGTGGGCTTGTGCGACTTCATGTCATAAACCTTGATCATCTTACCCTCTGTAGGTAACTTCCCTTCTCCTATCAGAGCATCTCCTAGCAGAATGGCAAAAAATCTGTTGAAGACAAGGTTTTTGGGTTATGTGCCTCGAGCTTGGTCCTCTTGCTTGGTTATGACCGCGTTTCTGATTTCCCTGAATATTAGAGTTGCATAGTCCAGAGGCAAATCGTAGTACATACCATACATTACTGCAAGTATGGTATGACTAGATTGGTCAGGACTGCCTACCTTGCAAGTCAAGCAGCGATTTAGGATAGAGAAGAGAACGTTCCACAGAGGTGCAGCGTACCCTATGAACCTAAGGAACTCCAGAATCTCATCGTTAGAGGGATCGTCAGAGTATCTTTTTAGGTTTAGCTGGGTCTTGGTGGGAAGCTCGAATACCTGTGCGACCCTTCATCAGTTTATACCAAGGTCCATAATTTGAGTAGTGGAGGGATGGGTGGCATATCCCATGACATAGTAGCCATAACGGTCCAGTTTCTCATGCTTAGAACTCAACAAGAATTGTTGAATGTATGTTTCAGGAATATCGGTTCTTCTAAGAGTTAGGGCTTTTGTGAGAATGTGGTTCTTTAGGATTTGAATTAAAGGAGCAGTGTCCTCAGGATATCCCTTAGGTTCCAAGACAACATAGTGATTGTTTGGCTTGAGGTTCAATTGTCTGGAGTGATAGTCATGGTGTGTGAAAGAGAGCATTCTGCATGTTAGGACATGTTCTTGTTCAACAGAATGGAAATCGTCCTTTTTAGCTTCAGAATGCATCGAGTGATTTGTTGTAGAAGATCCATTGGAGTTCTTGGGAGAAGCAGAATGAGATGCCATGGATAGAAATGCAGAATGAGAATTCTTTGCGAAGGGATTCTTGAAGGAGAGAAGATAGCAGGTAAAAAGAAATTTAGGGTATGAGAGGGGTTTATATATGAAGAGAGAGGGGTAAAAAGAATGAGCGGTAAAAAATAAAATTTTCAAATCCGTGATGAGTGGTAACGGATAAGAAGTTGTTTTAAAAAACGACGGTACAGGTTACGAACCAATCAAATATTGCCACGTCAGATGATGGTGGTGCACGATCTAGGATGTGCGCCACCCTATTCTCACGCGCGTGGCATTTACTATTGTCACATGACAGTGACTTTCAAAAAATAACCCGCAGCACATCACCTGAATTTCTCAAGTGATGAGAATGACAGAAGCTCTGTGGATAAGAGGCTTCTGAGGTTACAGATAAGGTTGTTATCAGAAGAGCTTTTTAAGAGGGAGGAAAGTGCGATGAAATGATCGAGTTTCTTTTAAAGTGCATTTGGTCAGACATCCTCAGTTTAAAGGCGCAGAGACTCTTGTGATAGATCGCAGAGGCTCTGTGGTCGACCTCAGAGGTTCTGAGACCAAAAATTTCCTTTTTAGGAAAGATTTTCAAAGATTTGATCATTTCAAAGTTTTGATAGAGAAATTGGTACAAAGTGGGATCTTTCTGAGGGTATAGAGCTCGAGAAAGAGTTTTGACCCTTGGTTCAAATGAACTAACCTCACTCTGTAGTCTGTTGCGCAGAACTGTCTTGCTCCCCCTTGAATAGTCAAGATTGGTCTTTGATGGTTCGGTCTGCTCCCCCTTTAACTATGCTTGGATCATATAAAGATAAGACTGACACAAGACATAGATTCGCAGAAAAGAATATATGATAAAGAAAGCCGAAAGGAGTATTTACAAACAACAAAATAAGTTGCATACAGATATGCACAACAGAGGCTCTGTGTAGGAGTACAGAGGCTCTGTGGTCAACTCATGTTGAGCATACCAATCTTGCCAACTAGAAAAGTGAATCTTTTCTCATCCAATGCCTTCGTGAAAAGGTCGGCAAGTTGGTAGTCTGTGGGCACAAAGTACATCTCTATTGTTCCATGCTCCACATGATGTTTCAGAAAGTGATACCTGATATCGATATGCTTGGTCTTTGAGTGCTGCACAGGATTGGCAGAGATCGCAATGGCACTTTTGGAGTTACAGAGGATGAGGATTTTTTCGATATCAAATCCATAGTCTCTGAGTTGGGTCCTCATCCACAGAACTTGTGAACAACAACTTGCAGCAGCAACATATTTTGCTTCTCTCGTAGAGGTCGAGACACAGTTCTGTTTCTTGGAAGTCCAACTTACTAATTTCCCTCCTAGGAATTGGCAACTCCCAGAGGTACTCTTTCTGTTAAGCTTGCATCCTCCGTAATTTGAATCTGTATAAGCCATGAGATCAAAGCCAGAGTTCTCCGGATACCAGAGACCAAGATTTTTGGTCCCTTTTAAGTATCTGAAGATCCTCTTGACAGCATGAAGATGAGATTCTTTGGGGTTAGCTTGAAATCTTGCACATAGACATGTGCCAAACATTATATCAGGTCTACTCGCGGTTAAGTATAGCAGAGATCCTATCATTCCTCTGTAGAGTTTACACTCCACAGATTTGACCTCTGGATCTGCATGGAGCTTCGATCCAGTGACCATAGGAGTTTTCATTTGTGAAGAGTCAGAGAGCTTGTATTTTTCAAGTATGTCAGAGACATATTTTGATTGGTTTATGAAAATACCCTCTGTGGTTTGTTTGACTTGCAATCCTAAGAAGAATGTAAGTTCTCCCATCATGCTCATCTCAAACTCACTTTTCATCAATGACTCGAACTTTTTGCAATATAAATCATTTGTAGACCCAAAAATAATGTCATCAACATAAATTTGTACAAGCAGAATCTCACCTTTTCTCTTCTTATAGAATAAATTCGTATCAGTAGTACCTCTTTCGAAACCATTTGCAAGGAGGAAGTTTGAAAGTCTGTCGTACCATGCTCTGGGGGCTTGTTTCAGTCCATACAGAGCCTTGTCTAGAAAATAGACATGATTTGGGTACTTAGAGTTCTCAAACCCTGGTGGTTGTTGGACATACACATCTTCTTGAATCTGCCCATTTAGAAAGGCTGACTTGACATCCATTTGATATACTTTGAAACCTCTGTGGGCTGCGAAGGTAAGAAAGATTCTTATTGCTTCGATTCGTGCCACAGGGGCAAAGGTTTCTTCATAGTCAATGCCTTCTTCTTGACAGTATCCCTTGGCCACCAGTCTTGCTTTGTTTCTTATCACCACACCGTCTTCATCCTTTTTGTTCCTGAAGACCCATTTGGTCCCTATTGCGGTTTTGCCTTTCGGCAGAGCTACTAGGGTCCATACTTCGTTTCTGTCAAACTGCAGAACCTCATCTTGCATAGCTTCTACCCAGTTTGGGTCTTCAAGAGCTTCCGATATCTTTTTGGGTTCGATGATACTCACAAAATTTTTATAGTAACAAAAATTTGCAGTACTCGATCGAGTTTGGACCTTGTCAGAAGCGTCACCAATGATTTGGCTCTGTAGATGACTCTTGGTCCACTTTGTCATGCGGGGCAGGTGATCATTGGAAACTTCTGTGGTTAATTCAGGAGCACGTTCGTCCTGATGTGGATCATTTTCTGTTGAGAGAAATTGATCATTTGTACTTGCCACAGGGCTTGGTTGTTCATTATGAGTTGAGGTAGAGAGCTCTGTGGAGCCTTGATCTGGTGTTGACCCTTCAGAGAGATTTTGAAGATGATCATGATCTTGATTGAGCTTGGGGCCTTGATTCGTATTGTCCTCTGAGTGCTCCCCCTCGATGGTTGCACCTGCAGCATTACTGGAAGAGGGTGAAGCATTACTGGGACCAGTTAGGGAAGTACCTGTTTGGTCCTCAGAGGGTTAGGCTTCAGAGGCTCTGCGGTCACCTTCAGAGGGTTCATCATCATTGAACATCTCTTCAAATAGATGATGAAGATCATTTGTTCGTGATGATCCACCATAATCTTCATCCTGAAGTTTGAGTCCTGAGCTGATTTGCTCAGAAGTCACCTGAAAAGAATCATCAAATGAAACATTAATACTTTCGAGTATATGATTAGATTTGAGTACATAGATTCTATATGCCTTGGAGTTTGATGAATAACCAACAAATTTGGCTTCATCGGCTTTGGGACTGAATTTCCCTATCTGGTCTCTGTCGTTCAGTACAAAGCATCTGCAGCCAAAGACATGGAAGTACTTAATGTTTGGCTTCCTCTGGTGTAGTAAGTGATATGGTGTCTTTGCATGTCTCTTCACGATCAAGGATCGATTTTAGGTGAAGCATGCGGTTGAAATGGCTTCTGTCCAAAAAGAAATAGAGAGCCCTGAAGCAGTGAGCATAGTTCTTGCGGCTTCCACTAGTGTTCTGTTCTTTCGTTCAACAACACCGTTTTGTTGTGGAGACCTTGCAGCAGAGAAATTCTGTGATATGCCTTCTGTCGAAAGATAGGCTTCAATGGTTGAGTTCTTAAATTCTGTCCCATTGTCACTTCGGATTCTCTGTACCCTGCAGTCATAAAGAACTTGTATTCTCTTAATAAGATTGATTAGTACTTCAGGAACATCTGATTTCTTTCGAACGAAATCAACCCAAGTATATCTAGAGAATTCATCTATGAGTACAAGGATGTACTTCTTGCCACCAAGACTCTGCACAGATATAGGACCACAGAGGTCAACATGAAGCATCTGCAGAGGTCTGGTGCAAGATATGTCAGACTTAATTTTGTGGGCAGCCCTTTTGAGTTTGCCCGTCTCACAAGCTGAGCATAGATGATCCTTGTCGAATCTAATACTTGGTAGACCACTTACAAGATCTAGTTTCACAAGTTTATCAAGTGTGTGAAAGTTTAGATGAGAGAACCTGTTGTGCCAGAGCCAAGCTTATTCATTCTTACTTGAGACTAAGCAGAGCTTTTCTTCTCTGTTAGTTGATTTAAAGTCCATGAGGTATAAGTCACCTCATCTTTTGGCTCGCAGAAGCTCTGTGGCTGTATCTTCTTTTTACAGAGAGCAGTACTGTCTTTTGAACATCACATCGAGTCCATTGTCACTGAGTTGACTTACACTCAGAAGGTTGTGCTTTAGGCCATCCACATAGGCAACTCTGTTGACATCGATGTCTCCTTTGGCAATGACTCCATAGCCTTTTATTTGTCCCTTTTTGTTATCTCCAAAGGTCACAGATCCTCCTCCATGTTTTTCTTTGTAGGAGGAAAGCAACCCTCTGTCGCCAGCCATGTGTCTTGAGCACCCGGAGTCTAGGTACCTGATAGGCACATGTTGTTTCTCCTGTGGACAGATTAGAGAGATTTAGGTACCCATTTCCAAATGGGTCCATTTTTGTTAGGAGGTTGTGAAGATGCCTTAACACCTTTGGTTTTGGATTTATCCTCATTTGCAGAGGTACCAGATTGTCTTTTCTCACCCTTGAATTTTGCATTCTTGGGTTTGGGGTGAGATATAAGACAGGAGGGCCTTGAGAAATGTTGATTCAAAGTATGCATAAGATCAAAGCATTTACAATAAGGAATATTTGAGGCAAACTTCTTAAAAATCTCATTAAATTTGTCAAAGGATGGTACAGAGCAATTTTTACTACAACCCATTTTAGATTTGGGTTTCCTTTTACAGAAAGCTTTGTCTAATCTAGGTTGAGTTTTTTCAAAAACTCCTCTTGAGTGGCTCTTTGGTTGTACTCTCCCTTGATCTTCTTTCCTTGCTTTCACTGCAACAGAAGCATCAAGTTTATTAATTTTAGGCCATTTATTCTTCTGTTGCCAAGTGAATTTTTCTTGAAAAGGTTTTAATGGTCTTGGAGCTTTTGAAACATGAGAGATCTTGTTCCTTTTTGATTTTTCAAGCTCTAGAGAAGTCTTTGCTTGCAAGCACATGTCCAGGAAATCAGGACATATAGGTACACCTGTGGTTTTCCTTTTGGGAAGAACTGTTCTATTAAGAATGCCAGAGGTAAGTTTACTCTTCTCTGGACCACAGGGGAGTATCTCAAGTTCCACAGAACTTGTCCCATTGTCGACAGAAGACTCTGATTCCGACTCAGAGTCTGAATCGAGAAAGTCTCTGTGAATGAGATCCTGTCCTGTAAGTGCCTTGCTTTGTCCATTGGTGTCCTATGAAGTATTTAGAATTTTTGAAATACACGGAATGACCAAAGGAACGTTAAGACAGTTTTGTAGATCTTGCTCAAAGATTTCTCTTATTTCAGAGGTTAAATCAGGATGGTTGAGAAAATGATTTTCATAAGTTCTTTTCAAGTCGTTTTCTAAAAACCTTTTAAATAATTTTTCTTCCACAGAGGCAGGTACAAACTCTGGTGCTTCAGAGGATAATTCCTTTTCAGGAATCATCATGCACACAAAAGCCATTTGAGTTTGCGTTTCTGGGTGACCAAATCTGAAGACCCCTATCTATTTTTGAGACAAATATTTCTTTGGTATAGATTTTCCTTTTGATGAAGGTGCAGATGGTAAATCATTGTTTTCATACCATACATTTGCCATTTGCAGAGGTTTCCTCAGATGTGGTCCTTCAGAAGTTCTGGGCCTCTTAAATGTGGATAAAAGGTTTGGAAGACTTGGTTTTAAAAATTGCCCAGGGCAGAAGATGTTTGATAAAGATTTGTTTCTTTTATTTCCTGTGTAAGGATCAATGTCCTCGAACCCTAATCCTCTTCTGCTGATCTGGGTGTTTACCTTTTCATGAACTTTTTGAGCATCCTGATACCTCTTAATTTGGAGATCTCTGTCGAATAGATCTTGATGAAGGACTTCTCTTTCTTTTTGAAAAAAGTTTTTCAATGAAATGGCATTTAAACGATCACTCTCACATTTCTTTAGCTTTTTGACCTTATCTTTCAAAGCTTTGTCAAGATTTGTGATTTTCTCCTTGAAACCCCTTTTTGTTGAAATATGCTCAGAGATAAGAGATTTGTTTTCAAGGTAAAACTTGTCCTTCTCCTCTGTGAGAAGCCTAGTTTCTCTTTCAAAGAAGGCAAGTCTTTTTTCAAGATCCGAGCATGTATTTTTATAAGCTAGAAGATCATTTTGTATTTCAAGAAGCTTGTTTTCAAAGTCTGAGTTATAAGAATTAGAAGTGGATACCTCACTCTCATTGTCAGAAGAGTGGACTTCTGCCATTCCACAGAAGAGTGCGTTGTCTTCTTCATCAGAGGATTCATCGGTTACAAGGTTCTCTTGTTCTGCCATTAGGGATCTCTGAGTGTAGTACTCTGCTTTCTTTTTATAGAAAGCAGCGTCCCTTGTGGGTTTCCCTTTGTTGGCAGAGGACCTGCACTCTGCGGCGAAGTGGCCTGGTTTTCCGCATTTGAAGCACCCTTCAGTTTGCTTTGGGAATTTTTCACCAGCTCTGCCATCTGGCCTCTGTCTATTCCTTTCTTCTTGCCTTGGCTCCCCAAACATTTCTCTTTCATGTCTTCTTGCTTCATCATATCCTCTGCTTCTGTCATCTCTTTCTTCTCTCCCTCTGTACTCCGGCTTCTTGAGACCATGATTGAATTGTCGGGTCATAAGTCCAAGTGTTTTGGCCAGAGCAGCCATGTCAATCTCCTCCTCAGAATCTTCTTCACTTTCACTCTCTGCTACAAGTACCTTCTTCTTCTTCTTCCTCTGTGCCTCCTCAGCTGCCTTATCCTTCTTTCCCTTGTTTTTGCCTTCTGAGGCACTTCCCACAAGAGCCAGAGGACCTCCAACAGAGGTTGTCAGTTTGGAAATTCTATTCTCTTGGCTGATCAGTGTTCCAAAGAGATCAGATATGGACCATACATCAAGATCCAATGTGGTTTGCATGTACATGGTTAGATGAAGCCATTCATCATTCAGGCTCTGTAGAAATCTGACATTGTTTTCTTCGGCGGTTCTATGGATCCCATACCTCTTACACTTGTTTATCAAAGAATTGTACCTATTGTAAGTGCTTTGAATGGATTCACCCGGCAGAGCTTTGAATGCAAAATACTCATTTATGCATAAGGCTCTGTTGTTCTTGAGGGTTTTGGCACCACCCTCAAGTTGTTTTTCTAGCTCTAACCATAGGTCCTTTGAGGTTTCACATGAGTCAAGAGATTGAAAGATATCGTTTGGGATAGCCATTATGATTAATCTTTTGGCTTTCTTTGCAAGCTCATGTTGTGCCTTTTCTTCTTCACTCCATTCAAGGACAGGTTTGTGATGTTGATATTCAGGGATTTCAGGAGTATTGGCAGTGGCTGAAACACGAGGAACAATTGTCATTGGGATGAAAGGAGGATTGTGAAGAAACTCAACTAGACTAGGATCCACACCCTCAAGGAAGTGCACCATCCTGATCTTCCACTGAGGATATTCATCCCTTAGAAGAGTGGGAGGTTTAGACTGAGATCCAGCACTAAAGTAGTTAACAGTGTTTTCCATTTTAGTTTAGAGAGGAAAAGAAAAAGAAAAAAAAGGGTATGGCACGAACCAGAAGGAGTATAACAGTAATGGTTTTAGAAATGATGAGAATATGAATTAGTAAGAACAGATGACCAACCAACTAGCTTTGAATCTGTCTTTGAATGAAGGACACACTTGTACTTGTTTCTATACCAAACAGGTTGATATAGCTTCAGAAAACAGAGTGTGATTGTAAATGGAGTTTGGGACGAGGAACAGACTCAAACTACTACCTTGAATACTGGAAACAAGTATAGAACAAGATCCTTTGATATTGAAAATCAAAGTTTGCTCTGATACCAATTGTTGATCCCAGTTATGATGTTCTTTAACTTGATTTAACCTTTTTCTACACAAAGATTAAAAAAAATAGAGTGCGGAAGCGTTTAAGATATGTAGAAAGGATTGAACATGCAAGGTAGTAAACACACAAGTAATTAATGAACAGGAAGTAAAGTATTATATGAAAGTTGCTCAAAGAACTGTTTCATTAATTACTCAAGAACACGCACTGGTATGTGAAAATATGCTCAAGGATTATACAGACTGCTATTTTTGTGTGTGCTCTCGTGTATTGTGCTCTAAGGTGGTGCTCCCTTAATATAGCAGAGGGATGCACCCCTTAGTACAAGACAAAAACTGATATTCCATAAACGGAATGCCACCTATAAAGTAAACATCGTGGGACGCCCATTACTTTGATCTTGAGGATCTTCGTACAGGAGGCCTCACGTGTTTTGCACGTGGTCTTGTCTTGAAATCTAAGAGAGGTTTCAACATTGATCTCCAGAGGTTAGCCTTCACAGAGGCTCTGTGATCTGAGTATCATTATCAGGTTTGACCTCGGGTGCATCTTCTGTGGAGTAACTTCTGAGCTTTGCACCTTCTGTGGTGTACTTGGGTGTTCAGCGGCTGACTTCTGTGATTTCCACACTTAGCCTATTTTTCAATACTTCTATACAATGAGAGTGGAGCTAACACATTTCATTCATTCAATTTCATTGTTTTGAGAGATCTTAAATGTTCAAAATGCTCAAATTTCATTCTTATTTTTCCTGAGCATACATTTTCTGATAATGATATATTGTGCTTAACTGTCAAGATAACTGTTGAGCAACATATTGCTTTTAGGATAAAATATATGGGATTCAGTGTGAGAGCTTAAAAGAACTTCTATGGATTCACGTAACCTGTATTTTCTACCCAAGAAGTAATTATGAGTGATTGAGGGGAGAGGGGTCAAAAGATTAGAGTGTGGGATTGTGCTAAGGTAAAATGTAAAAAATAGGTTGGTTAGATGTGAGCTCAAATGATTAAAAGAAAGAGGGTGAGAGATCAGAGTAAAAGAATATCAAACTATGCACCAAACTTTTTATGTGTCGGCCAACCACATTACTGTTGTTTCACAATTTTTTCGTGAACATCATTGAAACAGGCAACTAGCCCATGCCAACTCTTGTATTAAAACCCCACCAGCTACTCATTCTTTTCTCAACAAAAGAATGTTTCATATTTTTCTAGGGAAGCAGCACATCATCTATCGAATCTTCATTTGGAAGATATTGATATTGATATTGAAAAAAGAAGGAAAGTTGACCCACCTTCGAACCTCATTCATGCACATTGAGTCTGTGTAATACTTGTTGCTGTCTTAACAATTTACACATTTTGCGCCTGTTAAAAAAAGCTTTAATTGCTTCAATCATTTCTACACTTGCACGAGCACACAAGGAATATGTTTTCTTGTCTCAACATTCATAGAAAATTCCTTTGTGGTTTTTCAATGATTGAATGGAAGCCCCGGGGGAGTGAACATCAAAAAACTCTTTTCCAATGTGTATACGTTACACATAGTGGCTCTGTACTACTGACAGACATATTAAATGTTTCATCTGTTGATTCAGGGTTACCAATCTTAATTTGTCTGAATTTTAAAAGATTCGGATAAATACTTTTATGAATTGACGGCAGAATGTTTATATCAGATCATACGACGTTCATATTTTCTTTGGCAGAGATTGTTCATATTTTTCCAAAGGGGGAGAATATCTTTGTTACTCTGCTTATATTAATATTTAGAGGAGATATTTCAAAGACAGAGCTGACGTTGAAATGTTTTGATGATTCTGATTTCTCATCATTCATCAAAAAGGGGGAGATATTTCAGGATTTCAATGTCAGATTGATGTTTATCAAAAAGGAAGAGAAAATTGTAAAACAGAGAAAGTCAAAACAAAGTCTGATGATTATCAAGTTGACGAGATTATCTGGAAATATATTGCATATTTGTGAATAAAGAGGGAGATTGAATAAAGTGTCAAAGTTTTGAAGATTTCAAAGTTTGTAAAGAAAGTCAAAGTTGTGCAAGTTTTGAAGATGTTAAAGATTCTTTGTTGAAGATTTTTCAAGAAGAAGATGACTTGAAGATTAGTGTCAATTTTTTTTAATCTTGAATTCAAAGGGGGAGATTGTTAAGTCAAGAATTGTATTCAAGATTAAAAAGGTCAATGTTGTATTTGTTAGTTTGGTTGTAACGTCAAAATGTTGTCAAAGTCAATGTAAAAGTGTCAAAAGTCAAAGTAGTTAAAAGTCAATGTTAGTCAAAGTTTAGTTTAGTTAGTTTGTAATTAGAGTATATTAGGTAGCTTTGTGGTTAAGCATTAGGTAAGGATCCCTTGATAATGTCATATCTTTGAGAGAGAGTTTCTAGAGAGAGAAACATGTTGTAGAGAGAGAAAGTTCAAGATTCATGAAATCTTGTGAGTTTTGTGATTGAAATCTATTGTGATTGATTGTGTCTGGACCTATCATAATCTGGATCCAAAGTTTGGATCCCTTTGTCGTCTTGATCAATGAAACGTCTCATCTTGTCTCAAAGAAAATTTAGTGTGCCATCATAGTATCGGGCGATCTGACTAAATCTAATGAAGCACAATTCACCCTTACCGTTCGTGTAGGTCATGCCGAATTCAGGATAATCAATTTTGGGTAGACTCTGATCTGGCTTAAGAAGATTTATATTAGGCTGATTGCTTTCCAGGCCCATCTGAAGGTCTTCAACATATGAAAGCTTTAAGGCAATATTCATATAGCGTTTCACGACCTCTAAAGCATCAGTAATTTCTCGCGGGCGAATAGTTCCGGTCTTCATATCACGTAGTAAAAATAGAAAGTCTGGTAGTTCTAGATTCTCAGAATCGGCTTCGGAGAACTCCCATTTGTTGTCATCATCTCAAGTAACACTGAAGAACGAATACCAAACTCTCACAAGGAGGGAAGATGAGATCTGATCGACGGACTTGATTCTGAACTTTGTCCTTACATAACTGATCGGTTTACCTGCACTTTTTCGCATGTGGATGTACTTGATCTGTTTCTGTTTGTCCATCATCGACCTAATACCATATATTGCAACCTGATCGTATTGCGTATCCAATGGGAAAAGATCTTTTTATGTGTTTCTTCAAGAAAAGGAATGTTTATCCTTACCAATTCCCATTTGAGTAGTGGATCTGGCTGAGTACTGGCTGTTTAACGAACTTGGGTTTCTGGCGGAGCTCGATCGGGGTGATCGGTCGGATGAGTAAGTAGAGGTATACTCGTTGAATAAAGCTTGACTGGATGATGATCCTGTAACAAATGCTCAAAAAAGTTGTAGTAGTCTCGTTGTTGCATATACTCGTCATCGTCAAAGGGACACAAGCCATCGACTTCAGCTTGAATCTCGACTACTGCTCTTTCTGTTTGGTCATTGACTATCATTTTCCTAAATCGAAACGTGGCGCTGGATGCTACGCTATATGGAAATAAGTTGCGCCTTCTCCATCAACAATTTCTTTTGGTGTAATGGTAAGCGCTTAGATCCTAACATGTGGTATCAGAGCAGGTCAGGGGTTCGAATCCCATGGAGTGCATTTAAATGCCAAAGGCATGTTGTACAGCCATTGACTTCTAGTGAAGATCTTGTTAGTGCAGGCAGATGCTTGGGGGGGGGGGATTGTTGGGTCATTGACCAACATCTTCCTAAATCGAAACGTGGCATTGGCTGCTACTCTATATGGAAATAAGTTGCACCTTCTCTATCAGCAATTGCTTTTGACGTAGTGGTAAGCGCTTAGATCCTAACAAATGAGGTAACCGACTTAACTAAAACTGGTTTTCTAAAACAAATGAAATCCATGATGGTTGAACTTCAGGATCTTTAGTCTAAACTGAAAAAGAGAAAAAGGTGTTGTTGAAAACAAGCATCAAACAATATTTAAACTCAACAAAGACATTGTTGAGAAGACAATATTGATTGAATCTTTGACCAACGATATCGGAACTTTTGAGAAACAAAAGACTGTTTTACACGATCAAATATATGAATCAACTTCCAAGTTTAATTTGTGTGAACTTGAGAAGAAAGAGGTTGTTCGAAAATATAAATCTTTGAAATCTGTAAACAAGTCTTTGATTACAAAGATTAGTGGTTTGGAAGAAAAACTTTATGCTGGAGGACAAACTGACCAAACCATTCATCTAAATAAACAAAGGAATTTAAATATTTCAGCTCTTATTGGGGGATTGGGTAGGATAACCCACATTATTTGAAGAAAGGAATTTCAAAACAGCATGCTCTTACATTTGAAGAGGTGGAAGCAAAGGAAGATCTTAAAAGAGGTGGAAGCAAAGGAAGATCTTAAAAGAAAAGACACAATTAAGATGTAACTACTATTCTGTTATGACAAATTGATTGATACTTACATTTCTGATCAACCAACATTTCTTTTTAATGATTATTTTAAAATCTATTGTAATGAAGAGATGGAGGAAAAGTCTATTAAAGGAAAAGTTTATGTTCCTCCTCTCGTCTTAGAAATCAAAATTTCGCAGCTTGAGAAAACTTTAGAAGAAGAAAGGATTTTGGTTGACATAGAACAAATTTTGTTTTCTACAGTTTTACTGAATACTTATTCATAATCTGATATCGAAGCAGAAGATAAATCTGATTCAGATAGAGTGTGTGAAAACAACTCTATTGATTCAGATGCATTTTCATGCAAAGCTTTCATGGGAAATATCTTTTGCACTGTTAAATCATCAGATTTTGAACAAACGACTTATCACAAAAGTATTCAAAATAATTTAATGATTTTATGTTTCCAAAATCTTCCAGTGCATCAAAATCCTTGGATGATGAAGATCTATTTGATGAGGTTGATTTTCTAAATTCTGAGGAATGTTCTGATGAATGTATGAATAACTTTGATTTTAATGCAAAACTTCCAGATCATTCTAACTTTGTTGTTATGTCTGAATAATTACCAAGTGTGTTTGAAGTTGGTGAATCGTCAACTAAGGTTGATGAACCGGTTCCTGTAAGTGCTTACTATGCTGAAGGTAAGAAAAAGAAACACTCACAGAAACGCAAAAACACTGGTAAGTCTTAAGAAGAAACAAACTCTGAAATCTCATAGTTCTAACAAGTATAAATCTTATGTTTCAGACATGAGATATAATAGATCTGAAGTAAAAATTGAATGGAGAAAGAAGAAATCTGCTGAAGATGTGGAGTCAGCAAAATAATTTTCTACTTCTAATTGTAATAGGACAACTGATACATGTTTTGATGTAGTTGACCATTTTGCTTCAAATAAACAAAAACTTGTAATTCCTTGCAAGATTTACGCAATAAAGCAATTGATTCAATTATCTCATGCTACCATTCATTTTTCTACTTCTGGCCGAAATGATTTTATTGATAGTCGATTTTCTAATAATTGGTTTGGTTCTTATTATATATATCACTCTGAGAGATCAAGTGTTTTTCAAAGGAAAAGAGGACCCAAATACCAATGGGTGCCAAAATCAGATACTAACCCACCAGGACTCATTTACAAGTGGGTACCTAAACCAGTTTTTACTTAATTTCTCTTGTGCAGACCCGTCATATGTGGTACCTAGATTACAGGTGTTCCAAGCATATGACTGGGAGGAAAGAATTTTTATCTAATTATACAGATAAATTTTGCAAAAATGTGTGATTTGGTAATGATTATTTTCCCTTGACACTTGGATATGGAGATTTTGTTCAAGAGATCGTAACGATCAAGAAGGTGAGTTATGTTGAAGGTTTAGGACACAACTTGCTTAGCATCATACAGTTCTACGATAAAGATTTAGAGGTTAATTTTAAAGCCAAGAGGTGTTGCGTTAGAACAGAAGACGGAAAGGAACTCTTGGTCGGTACTTGAAAATCCAACCTCTACACATTCAATCTGTCCAATGTGAAGATTGAAAGCGCAGTGTGTCTACTATCAAAAGCGTCTATGCAGCAAAGCTGGTTATGGCATAGAAGGCTTTCTCACCTAACTTTAGATACATCAACAAGCTTGTGAAAGGTTAATTGGTTTAAGGTTTACTTGAGCTGAAGTATGAGAAAGAACATCTGTATGATACGTGTGAGAAATATAAGATGAAAAGAGCTTCTCATAAGCCGAAGCCTGAAGAGAATACATCTAATTCTTTGGAATTGTTGCACATGGATCTTTACGGTCCTATGCGGACTCAAAGCATAAATGGCAAGATATATGTATTAGTGATTGTGGATGATTTTTTTGAGATATACTTGGGTGAAGTTCTTAAGGTCAAAGAATGAGACTCTGGATATAATCATCTCGTTCCTCAAAAGCATCCAATTTAATTTGCAGAGAACAGTCAAGTTTATCAGATCAGATAACGGCACAGAGTTTAAGAACAAGACGGTTGAAAATTATCTCGAATCGATTGAGATAACACATCAATAATCTGTTGCTCGAACACCCGAACAGAATGGGGTTGTCGAAAGACGTAAGAGAACTCTTGTTGAGACTGCTATAACGATGTTAAGCCAGTCAGAGTTTCCTCTCTTTCTATGTGTTGGATCCCAGATTTAGTTTTTTTAAAATGATATAAACATATAACAATAATAAGAACAACAGAAGCAAACAGTTTAATATCAAAGTAAGATTCAAACACAGTAGAAGATATATCCAAAATATAAGAACAATGAATATTCACTGGATAATGCAAGTAGATTATCAATAACACCTAAAAAGGTGGTTTAATCATACAAGATCTTCTAAAATACTTTTCAGTATAAAGAAATAATTCTTTTACACGTTAGTAAATAAAAGACCACTTTGAGCAATGGATGCACGTCCTATTTATAGGACCATAAAGTGAACAATATACTTTCCTGACACTAAAGGCATTCTTGAACAGTGTCTTACCTAAAAGGTAAGCTCAAGATATGCTTGAACAGTAACCTATCTAGAAAAGTAATCCTTATCACTAAGTGACGTGTCTTCTGTTCTTGTGTCAACACTTGAAGAATTCCTCAGCTTGATCTTCAGAGAGAATGTCTTCAGAGCTCTGACATAGACCTCTGATGAAGCTATCTCTAACATCTTCTTGACTGAAGTGTCTATCTCTGAACTAACTTCAGAGGTAGACTTGTCTTTCTTCAATGCTATCTCTGGAAGTCTTCAGAGGAAGACTTAGACTATTTTTAATACTTTTACATTTCAGAATTAGGGCTAACAATCTCACCGTAAGTATTGAAAATAAAAAAAATGAAAAATGCAGAGATAAATTAACTAGAAAGCAAAGAGGAGAAAATCATCCTCTATTAAATGTTACTTCTTAGGTAAATATTTTAAGATACAAACAGAGATAAGATAACAACAAAAAATTACAAGGAAAGAAATTACATTTAACCACTAGAACAAATCCTATGAAACTTCATAATCAACTCTCTGAACTCAATCATCGAGCTAATCTCTAAGTGTAGTTTCTCGTATAGGTCAACTATGTGCCTTTCCTTCTTCACAACTATCATCTTCAGTATCCCTCTTAAGGTCTCATCAGAGTACTTGGTTGTCTCTGATGCAAGAAGGATTTTCTTTTTATTTTTCACTCTTAAGATGGATCCCAAAGGCTCTGCTATTATTGAACATGTTTTGCATATTTCCAAGTTTTCACATGTCTCAACTGGAGCAGTGACTCCAAGTCTTTCCTCTCTGAGATTCAGAGCAATCTGTAAGTCTAGTCTAGCCCTTAGTATGATGTGAGCTTCCATGGCATTCCTGAGTTTGTATTGGCCCATTCTGAACACTCTTCCTCCTTCATACTTTGCAGAGCAGTGGGCATAGAGATGAGACAGATCGTAAGGGTTCAAATATACAAGGTCATTATCATAAAATTCATAAACCTTTCCATCTGTGCGAATGACCTGTAATGCCTGTATATTATCTTGTTGTAGGCAAACGTCTTCTCAGAGATATTGTGTACTTTTGCAATGGATGACTCTGAGAGAACTTTTGCTCTGAGACTTGTCTTCTCCTTGATGAACCTTCTTTCTACTTCATCCATCATTTATCTGATTATTCGATTCAGAGGAAAGACAAGAGTGTCCTCTATATTGAATATTGAATTCACAATATATGAATCTGAATTTGTCTTCGACTGAAGTCTCTGGTTCTGACACTAGGAACTCTGGAGGTGTAGTGAATCTTGATGGTGCAGTGATTCCAATGCTTGCCTTCTAAACAGGTTCCTCTAGAGGCATTTGTTCATCAGCAACCATTGTAGGTTCTTCAGCAGACAACTGTTGAGCTATCTCTGGTTCCTTTATTTGGATTTGAGGGGATTGAGGAGGAGTTTCATTGATCGCAGAGGATAACAACACATCCAGATGTGCATTATCATGGTCCTGTTGCTCTACCTCTGATGTGAAAGTTTGATGAGGTTGGGCATCTTTGTAGAAATACTCCTCTTTGTTAGCATCTTCTTCTTCCGAATTGATCTTAAATCCATCTCTCATCATAATCTGTGGTCATTCAGGAGAGGAGAAGAAATCTTCAGAGGGAGTTCTAGAGTAGTCCACTTTTTCTTCATCATCATCCAGAGCACCAATTTGATTTGGAGTTATGCTTTCTTCTTCTTCTTTTCCTTTGTCAGTAGAGAAGGGAGGAGCAGAGCCACTATTTCTTGCTACTTCTGCTCTTGTTGTGCCCTGAGTTTCCCCCTTTTGATGATCAGAGGCCCCCTCATCATCTGAGTCCTCTGAGTCATCAAACTTAGATCTCTTTGATTCTTCTCTACAAACATTAGAGAAGGTTATTTTCTTGTGGTGTTTGGGAAAAGGGATCTCTGATTAAGTAGTAGCGGCCACTTCTTTGCCTTTGATATCCACATAGGCCTTTTTAATGGTCTCTATGGCTTCATCAGTGGCTTGGCGAATTTCAGGAACTTGGTCATCCGCCCGAAAACGTAGGACATCAAGGTTGGCATTAATTTTATTATGTGTTATCATGTTGATCTTTGAAGAACAAGATAACATGCGACTCATTATACCTTCCCTGAATTTTGCTAAGTCTGCTTTGGAGACCAGATCCTCTGCAGTACGGCGTGAAGGTTGTGGTAGCTCTGAAGTTGTTGCTGCATTAGGAAGTGATGCAGAGATGCTTGACTTGATGAGTTCAGAGAGAGAAGCCATCTGCTATGAAGAGAAAGTTGTTGATTTGTTGGTCGCTATCTCTCTGTGGATCTGCTGAAGCTCAGTCTGTAAATGCTCTGTGTTTGATTTATATTGAGAGGTTGATTCTGAGATAGTATTATTCAGATGTTGCATCTTTGTTTTAAGATCATAGAGAGAGAGAGAGAGACTGCAGTGTTGGATTGGCTTTTGAGCTCAACAAGTTGTGCTTTGAGGGTCGCGATTTCTAAGGAAGAAGTGGTGCTCTGCTCCCATAGTTGCCTTTCCGACCCCTGAATTATGTTAGAGGAATCAAGGAGTTAGGTCTTCAGAGAAGAAACCTCTGCCTTCAGTTTAGTGTTTTCAGAGATAAGGGCAGAGGTCTCTGATCCGTCAATTCTTGTATGTTTATACTCATTCAAAGAGCCTCTGATCTCTTCACAAAGATTTGTGAACTCAATATTAGTGATGAGATCAGAGAGGGGTAACTTGGCAACAACACATTTTGCCAATTTTTCCTCGAGTTCTGAGGAGCCTTCGTTCAGAGATTGTTTGATGTTATCTCTGGAAGGACTTCCGCATTGCCCTTGATGCAACTGAGTGGCATCTCCAAGCGTTCTGTCCATTTCTATGTCCTCCTCCTCAGATTCAGAGGATTGGAAATGGATGTGGGAGTTGACTCTGTGATCCAGACAAGTCAATCCTTGTTCTTTAAGGTTTATCCAATATCCCTGAGTTGGACATATACTACGTGAGATCTGAAAAGAACTCAGAGGACTAAACCTAGGAGGGCGATGTGCCACAGAGGCATCATCATGTGTGGATTTTGGTGACATACTTCAAGGCGATATAGTACTTTTCTTTTCAATGGGCAAGTCCTTTGGGAGGACTTGTCCAGAATTGAGGCTTCCTCTGGTTTGTGTACTTCAGAGGTGGAAAGAGGTACCTCTGAAGTGGCTGGTTGGCTTGGGTTCGAGGTGTGCACCTCTAATTCAATAGCCTTATCATCTGGATCATGCTGGCTAGATGATGTGGTTGCACTGGGAGTTGGTGATGGATTCCTAAAATGAATGTGTTGTAGTTCCAGATTCTAACTCAATATATTCATACAATCAATATAGGGAATGCTCTTGTATTGATTGATCATAGATTACAACACTTCCATAAACTCATATACCTATTTTTTGCAATCTCTCTCTAAGCTCTGTGTGTGTGTGCTCTTGAACTCTGTTTACATGTGTGTTATCTACATACAAAGATACATTGACCTTCTATGTATATGGTCAACATGACCAATGAATCTAAACAATGCTAAGGTCAAGAACTTTGACTTTACAAACAATTACAATAGAACACATATATTATAAAAATGTTTACACAATTGACCTTCTTTTAATCTTGAATACAATATAGGTCTAACAATCTCCCCCTTTGGATTCATGATTAAATTTTTTTTTGACAATAATCTTCAGGTCTTCTTTCACTTGAAAAATCTTCAGCTTTTTAATCTTTATCAGCTTCAAATCCTGAACCACTTTGACTTTCTTCACAAATCTTTGAAATCTTCAAATCTTTAACATCTTTAACAATCTCCCCCACTTGTTACATACATGCAACAAGTTCTCAGAAAGTTTGTTTAACACAATAATAATTAGAACTTGCTTTGACTTGAAGTACAAATGTCTTTAACTTTGCAACTTCCACTTGACTTTGATCTCTTCTTTGAATCATCTCTTTGATAATCAATGATATGACTTTGAATTCTCGAACTATATTTCCCTTTATCACTTTCACTTGACTTTACTTTCGCTTTCAAATTGATCATTGAAAACTCTCCCCCTTTTTGATGAATTATGAAAATCAGAATCATCAAAACATTATCAATTTCAACTCTGTCTGTGAAATATCTCCCCCAAATATCAAATAAGCACAATCTTCATGAGAGAAAAACAGTCTCCCCCTTTGGAAAAATATGAGCAATCTCCCCCAAAAAGAATATAATCTTCGTATGATCTGATATGGATAATCTGTCGTCAATTCATAAGTGTATTTATCCGAATCTTTTCAAATTCAGACAAATTAAGAATGGTAACCCTGAATCAACATATGAAACAGTTAATCTGTCTGTCAGTATGTGATATCCGTCAAACCAAAACATTTAGGTTAGCAATTGAGTAGCGTAATACATGTCTTAACATGTAAAAATAACTCATTATGATTTAAGTATGATGGCTAAGGTTTTAGTTTCCTAAAAATCCCGACAGTGTGCTTAGAAAATCTTGTTACTGCGCGTAACCGTTTAAGCTGTCTTATAAAATGCCGATTGGAACAATTAACATTTTATTATATCAATAATAATAATAAGAGGGGTAAATACAAAATTTACTTACCCAAATATAAATTTTAAACTTTAACTAATCAAACCAAAAATTGAAGTAGATAAATGAGGATTTACCTACCTTTAATCAATCTTTTTATAAAAATTACATAATATATATATATATACTATATTAATTGGAAAAAAAAAGAGGAAGCCAAAAAAATTTGGCCACCTCTCCCCCTTCCCAACATACACTCATTATTAGTACCCTATTCTCAATGTAACCCTTCATTTGCCTACATCTCTTCCTTCTTGTTTAAACTCTCATCTCTCTCTCTCTCCCTCTCCATTCCTTGGCCAATTCCAGCCCCAAAAACCACCATAATCAATCAAACTTTGAAGACATAAATCATCTCTAGTGTGGGTAAGTTCATTACCTTTGTATTATTCTTCATCTCCTTCATTTCTTGCATTTTCTTTTACTTTTTCTTCACCTTTCTTGAGTCTTTGAAATATAGGACCTTCATGGGTCTTTAAATGGTATATTAGTCACCAATGACATGCTAAATGTCAAGCAAATGGTGATAATCCATGATCCATACATATAGGACTCAAGAAAAACAAAGTTTTGTTTACATGCATGTGGTTTTATTCTTTTTTTTTAATATATTCTGGGATGTTTGAAGTTCATGCATGTGTTTATAAGACAAAGGGTGACTTTGGTCTAAAAATATATGATAAAATTTTGGTAAATAAGTGTATAAATCAAAGAATCAAACATATGAGTGAAAATGAAGAGTCTAAGACACTCATTTTCCACGAATAAGCACTTTTAGTTTCTGGCAGATTACATGCATGAACTTCATCCGACCATATCTTGTAAAATACTTAGTGAAAATAAAGAGTCTAGAGCCTTGTCTATTGAGTTATCTTTCAAATCCAAGTGGTTTCATGTAAAAACACGGAGATTTGACCCCTCAACCACTCATATTAAGTTAAGAGTGCAAAGAGAATCTGACAGAATAAAATTTCTACTTTGATCAGTCATAACTCTCTTAATATTCCACTAAAATTCTTGATTTTTCTTCTGGAGCCTTATCTATTGAGTTACCTTTTGAACCCAAGTGGTTTCATTAAAAAATATGAAGATTTGAGGTCTCAACCATTCAAACCAAGATGAGTGTGCAAGAAATCAGAATCTGGCAGATTTGGACTTGTGACTTAAAATGGCCATAACTCCCTCAATATGTAACCAAAAATGATGATTTTTCTATGGAAGATGAATATTTGAGTTAGATTTAAAACCCAATTTGAATCAATGAAAATATTGAGATTTGACCCTCCAAATGGTCATGACAAAAAGAGTGTGCAGGATGCCTTGTTAACTGTGACACTTAAACTTAAATGTAATGATTAGAATACCTAACCACCTCTAAAAATGGTTCTATTTATGTCAAAAGTTCCCTAAGACAGTAAATTAATATATATAAAAATTTAGTTATATAAATAATTTGGGAAAATACTTAAATATTGACAATAAGTGAACCTAAATTTCTGCCAGCAGAAAAGTAAAAACTCTAGTTCAAGAAAAAAAAATAGATTTTTGGTCTATTAAAAGAATAAAAAGGGCATATAAGTTATAGATTTTGTTAAACCACCAAATAAAAATAATATATACATGTATATATGAATGATATCCTAATAAATAAGAGATTTATAAAAATTCGAACTTGGGTTAAAACTTGATTCAAGTGATTATCTGCTTCATGTATAACACGTAAATTTAATTATGCATCAGTAAAATTCTACGAACTTTGTAAAATCTATAATTTTCATGCAATCACCAACGCAAAATAATACTTAAACCGTAACTAACACATAAGGCATTTTATAAGATATGTTGATCTAAGCAATGCTTTAGCCCTAAGAGTTAGGCCCAAAACTGATAGTGTATTTCACTTCTATAGGAAGGACCTAGAACTGGGAATTTGAGCAACCGTGCAACAACTGTTGGAATCTTTGCTGATTATTGTGAGTATTCACATCCCATTTTTACTATTTTGTTACAATTTGGGGGAAAAGCATGATATTGAATCGCAATCTGGTTGATTTATGCTTTTAAATTGTTGAACCTTGAATTTAATTGTTTATGCACTAGGGTATCTATACTTTATGATGTGCTTGAGTTTTAAATGAAAAAGTCCCCACTAGTTAGACACTACCTATTAACACTTTAAGAGACGATGGTATTTGTGGGTAGCGCTATTTGGGTTGACAACCCCACTTTTAGCTGACGAGCTAGAAGTGCATTTTACCAATAACAATAATGGTCTTACACATGTGGAATTATTTCACCGCTGAGGTAGGATGTGAAAAATAAGGGGCGTTGGTTTGTCGGAAGGTTTGGTAGTGGCTCAATGTCATGGCATCATAGTATACTTTATACCTCGTGCAAATACTCGAACAACCAGTTACTCAAACTTCGTGTGAACAAAAGTTTCACAATAACGATTTCTGCATACAAATTTACTTTTGTGCATACGAAAACCTGTGAATTCACCAACTCATTGTAGTTGACCCTCTTTCTTTTTATCATGCTTTTCAGGTACTAATAAGTAAATGAAGGCATTTAGGGTGCATTTTGTGTGACGACATCAACATCAAGAACTTTAAACTTCTTTTGTTAAATTTTTGTATCCGTCGTTAATTTAGGAATAATTTGGTTATGACTTTGTATTACAGTATTTTGTACTACTTTATTAAATATTGTGGTTGGTGTTGTCTATTACTCCATGCTATGAAACCTTGTGCTATCATATCTCGTGTTTCCGCTTTGGCGGGGTGTGACACAGTAGCACGGAGCCACTGTGTACAACGAATGTACATTGGAAAAGGGCCTTTTGATGTTCACTCCCCAGGGCTTCCATTCAATCATTGAAAAACCACAAAGGAATTTTCTATGAATGTTAAGATAAAGAAATATATTCTTTGTGTGCTCGTGCATGTGTAGAATGATTGAAGCAATTAAAGCTTAAACAGGCTCAAAATATGTAAACCATTGAGACAACAATAGTATTACATAGACTCAATGTGCATGAATGAGGTTCGAAGGTGGGGCAACTTTCCTTCTTTTTCAATATCAACATCTTCCAAATGAAGATTCGATAGATGATGTGCTGCTTCCCCTTTAAAATATGAAACATTCTTTTGTTGAGAAAAGAATGAGTAGTTGGTGGGGTTTATAAAGCAAGAGTTGACATGGGCTAGTTTCCTTTTTCAATGAAGTTCACGGAAGAATTGTGAAACAACAGTAATATGGCTACCCGGTTCAGAAAGTGGTTGGTGCAGAGTTTCTTTTAAACATTTGAGCTCACTTCTCACCAACCTCTCATTTCCATTTTACCTCAGCACACACCCACACTCTAATCTTTTGACCCCTCTTCCCTCAAACACTCGGGATAACTTCTTGGGTAGGAAACACAAGTTACGTGAATCCATAGAAGTTTTGTTTTAGCTTACACACTGAACCCATGATTTTGTGCTAAAAATAATGATGCTTAATAGTTATCTTGCAGATAAGCACAAGATATCATTATTAGAAATGTATGTTCATGAATAATAAGAATGAAATTTGAGCATTTTGAACATTTAAGATCTCTCAAAACAATGAAATTGAATAAATGAAATGAATTCAAGTAAAAGGTTTTAAGAATCTGACAATGATACACTTAGATCAATTATCATGAAGAAACATATTGGGATATCAAAGAACGAATAGTTGTTTATATGAACAAGATATAAACATATTATCAATAAAAGCATATTTATAAGGAAATGACGTCTGATTTCAAACAAGAATGAATTTCAAACAGGATTATTACCATCGAAAGATTTAACTTTTAGCGACGTGGTAATAACAAAGTCAATAAGAATGTACTGAACCAGTGTATATAAGAATACTTGATAGTATAAAGACAAGACAATTACGCAAGTATTTGTCAGTGGAAACACACGGTCAGAAAATCATCAAAGTACTTGATATGAAAAACATTTAAAAGCACACATCGAAATTCATAAAACATTTGATAACACGAAGTGGTTTGAACATTTAAGAAAAATTATTTTTCATACTTGAAAGTTGTTCTTCTTTCAAAGTATGGTAGAGTTTGTGAATTAGAAGTGGATACCTTCAGTTTAGAATTCTTAACTCCCCCTAAAATGAATATTATCTAGTAAACATCCTTTGACAAAATAGCAGATACTCCCCCTCGATATCTGTAAGAAATTCAAAGCATTAGAAAAATATAACAATAAAAATATAATAAACTCCCCCTCAAACCAACAATAAAAACTCCTTAGAAGGATGTTATCTAATCAACATCCTTAAGAAAAAAAAAACAGTTTAGAGCTGGTTCTGAACTGATATATTCAGAAGCCATAGTCACATAGTATAACCTACAAAACAATTTTTTTTTGGTACTCATTATAGAAATGATTCCGCTTTAGTCAGTATTGAAGAATATAAGCAACTGTTCATACTACCCATAGACACATACAATTAAGCAAAAGTAAGATTAACTCCCCCTCAGATCATGGATAAGTATTCAAGCAGACATATTCAACATATTGAGTTTGTTGATTAAGAATTTAAAGTGCTTTTCATCTAACGGTTTAGTGAACAGATCAGTAAATGGTAGTCTATTTGAAAGAAGTGCATTTCAACATCACCTTTCTCCATATGATCTTTTATGAAATGATAGCGCACGTCGATGTGTTTAGTCTTTGAATGTTGAACGGGATTAACAGTTATCGCTATTGCGCTCTTGGAGTCACAATAAATAGGGACATGCTTGTACGAATATCCAAAATCCTTCAATTGAGTCTTCATCCAGAGGACTTGGGAACAGCAGCTAGCCGCAACTACATATTCTTCCTCAACGGTGGATGTAGAAACACAATTTTGTTTCTTGGATGTCCAGCTGACAAGCTTATCACCTAAGAATCGGCAGGATTTAGAGGTGCTCTTCCGATCAAGTTTGCAGCCTGCATGATCAGCATCAGTGAAAGCAGTCAAATCAAAACCAGAATCCTTAGGATACCAAAGGCCTAACTCAGAAGTTCCTTTCAAGTATCTAAGTATTCTTTTTTCGGCTATTAGGTGAGATTCCTTCGGGTTGGCATGATATCTAGCACATAAGCATGTAGCAAACATTATATCAGGTCTACTGGCTGTAAGATACAATAATGAGTCGATTATACTATGGTACACTTTCTGATCAATAGATTTCCGGTTAAATTTGTGTCTAGAAGTGTTCCGGTAGCCATGGGCGTTTTCATTACCGAACTCTCAGTCATGTTAAACTTTTTCAAAATATCTTTAATATATTTTGATTGGTTGATAAAGATACCTTGAGGTGATTGTTTGACTTGAAGTACAAGAAAAAATGTTAACTCACCCATTATGCTCATTTCAAACCTAGTCTCCATGATTTTTGAAAAGTTCTTACAAAATTTTCGATTAGTAGACCCAAATATAATATCATCTACATAAATCTGAATCAAGATTAAATCCTCACCTTGCTTCTTTAGGAATAGAGTGGTATCGATTGTACCTTTCTTGAAGCCTGAGGCAATTAAAAATTGTGTGAGAGTTTCGTACCAAGCTCTTGGTGCATGTTTTAATCCATACAGTGCTTTGTCAAGTACATATACATGGTATGGGTGGTGCAGATCAACAAATCCCTCAGTTTGTGCAACATAGACCTCCTCATGCAGTATACCGTTGAGAAAAGCATATTTCACGTCCATTTGGTAGTTAGTGAAATTCTTATGTGCTGCATAAGATAGAAATATTATGGTGGCTTCGATCCGAGCAACATGATCATACGTTTCATCATAGTCGATGCCCTCCTGTTGGCAGTAACCCTTTGCAACCAGACGAGCTTTGATTCAGACGACAACTCCAGCCTCATCTTTCTTGTTCCTAAAGACCCACTTTGTGCCAATCACTGATTTGTCTTTCGGACGTGGGATTAGCCGCCATACCTTATTCCGTTCGAATTGAAGTAGCTCATATTTCATCGTAAGTATCGAGTCGGGATTTTGAAGAGCTTCATAAACCTTTTTCAGCTCTAAGGAACTAAGGAAACTTGAGTAAATACAGAAATTTGTTGATGTTGCACGCGTCTTTACACCACTATGTACGTCACCAATAATATTGTGAAGGGGATGATCTTTCCTCCATCGATTAGTGCTTGGGAGAGGTTGAACAGATACTCGTGTATTTTGCTCGTTATATTCATCAATAATCGCAGGAACAACCTCAAAAGTAGATGGAACTTCTTGTACTGGTGTTTCTGATGAAGGTAATTCTGGTGCAGTAGAGGAAGTACTCGGGACTTCTTTTCTAGAATTTATATCCACAGAAGCAGAATCAGGATTAGTAGTATCAGAAATAGTAGGTGTAGATGTACCTGAAGAGGTTGTTGTTGTGACTGGTTCATAAGGTCCAAATAAATCTTCAGTTATAATTAGAAACTCTGAAGTTGATGCGGACACGCCTAATTTGTCAAAATATGCACATATGTCCATAAAAGCATCAAAGAATAAAAGATCTAACTCAGATGCAACATTAGAAGAGTTAGATGACTTAGACTGATTTGGCTTGGGTTCTATTCTGTCATGAACAGAACCCTTCCCTTTAAGATTGAGTTTTGGACAGTTTTATTTAGAATTCAACGTAGAATTTTCATCAAAAGACACATTAATGCTTTCCATGATAGTCTTGGTCCGACGATTATAAACACGATAGGCTTTTGACATTAGAGAATAATCGATAAAGTAGCCTTCGTCTGGCTTCTTGTCAAACTTTCCAAGATTATCACGGTCATTAAGTATATAACACCTGCAACCAAAAACACGTAAAAATTTAACATTTGGTTTACGTTTATTAATCATTTTATAAGCCGTCTTATTAAAACGTTTAATCACAATCATCCGGTTTTGAGTAAAACAAGCGGTTGCAACGGCTTCAGTCCAAATGTATAGTGGAAGACCAGAATGTGCCAACATAGTTCTTTCCGCTTCAACTAAAGTTATGTTCTTTCGCTCAACAACTCCATTTTGTTCCGGTGTGCACGCGACCGACAAATTGTGAGAAATCCCAACTGAATTGAGATAGCTTTGAAGAGTCTCATTTTTAAACTATGTGCCATTATCGCTATGTAACTTCTTGATTGGAAATTGAAGTAGAACTTGTATTTTCTTTATGAAGGCAATTATTAATTCTGGCACATCTGATTTGTTTCGCAGAAATTCCAATCATGTATACTTTGAGTACTCGTCTATCATCACTAGAATATACTTTTTATTGTTAATAGACTGAGTACACATCGGGCCATAAAGGTCCATATGAATTATCTCCAATGGCGTTTTGCAAGAAGATTCTATCTTTGGCTTGTGTGAACTTCTTTTCATCTTCCCCATTTCACAAGTAGGACATAGGGAATCCTTCTCGAAACGCATGTCTGGTAGACCTTTTACAATGCCTTGTCTCACCAATGTATCAACAACTTTAATGTTTTGACGAGACAAACGTCGATGCCAGATCCAACTCTGTTCTTTTGAGGCTTTTGCAAGTTGACAAACAGAACGAGTAGCCGAGAGAGTCGGAAAGTTGACCACATAGAAATTTCCATATCGTTCAGCTCGGAAAATCTCAGAACCGTTCGGATCCTGCCAATTCTTAGGTGATAAGCTTGTCAGCTGGACATCCAAGAAACAAAATTTTGTTTCTACATCCACCGCTGAGGCAGAATATGTAGCTGCAGCTAGCTGTTGTTCCCAAGTCCTCTGGATGAAGACTCAATTGATGGATTTTGGATATTCGTAAAAGCGTGTCCCTATTTATTGTGACTCCAAGAGCACAATAGTGATAACTTCTAATCCCGTTCCCTCGGCTTCTAGTTGGGTAGAACGCTCTAGAATCTCACAGTCCAGAGGGGACTCTCTCCTATCAGAATCTTCAGAGCTAGTCTTTGAAGACTCTTTCTCATCTTCTTTAGAGCTAGAAGAGCTACTCTCTTCTCTAGCTTCTGAAGCTAACTCAGCTCCCTCTACGACAGCCTCCTCAGATGCTATGTCGTTCATCTCTACTTCGACTTCTCTTAAAGGGATACCCTCTTGTTCCTCCCTTAAAGTGCTCTGAATTTCAGGGTCCTCAGATCCCTTTGAAGCAGAATCACGCTGACCCTCATTTACTAGGTTTGGGCCTAAGTATGTTGGGGTTCCCATAACTGGTTCTAGTTATTGGTCCTGAAGGTGCTTAACAAGTTTGTAGAAGGGGGGGTTTGAATACAAACACACATAATTTTAAAGTTTAATAAATTGTTTATTGATAAATCAAATCACAATTTACAAGTTTGTTGCGGAATAAGATTAAGTAAAATAGAGAATGAGGGAGTGGGAGAGTATAAAAAACAAGGGTTTTTATATGTTTAGAAAGATGAAGGCTACACACAGATGGAGTGTTGATCTTCCTATTTATACCCTATGCATTAAATGCATGGCAGATTACTTTACACGTGTCCTTCATTGGTTGGTTGCATTGGTCTGACTTTAGGAGACATGCTTTCGGTAGTATGATGAACATTGTAGTTGACAGAGTTGTTGTACGAATTGCTGCAGAGGTATGTCTATTATGAAACTCGTACAATGTGTGCAAGGGTAAGACAAAAGGGACTTGAGGCACAAGCTAAGTGATCATCAATCGCTGAATATCTCTTCCTTCAGAGATATAAAGAAGTTCAGCTATCGCTGAAGCTTTTCCTCAGGTTTTTTCGCGTGTGTAGACTTCTCTTGGTTTCACTGATATCCGCATCAGGTCATGAATAGACTTATCTTTGTTCAGCAGCTTTGTCTTCAATTCAGCAGTGAACATCTTTGTCGCGAAACTTGTCTTCAGGGATTACGTCTTTCTGTTTACATGAGAAATCATCAGCGATACTGAACATACTCAGTATTTGATCGCTGATAGTGAAACACTTATACATATGAATGTTAACAAGAAAGATCATTAGTGATAACTGAACAAACTCAGTATGATCGTTGATGATGAAACACTAATACATAATGTTTAACGTAATTTTCACTAAGTAAAGAAAAGGGTCATTATCAAATCACTGAGAGAGTATGGATCAACAATCTCCCCCTATTTGATGATGACAAAGTAAATATGAAGAAAATTACTTTAATGTCAAAATAAAGGATAATCAGGACTCATAACATACACGTCCCAATAACTATTTTGAGGGATCTTTTACAGTACTGATGGAGTTAAGTACTTCACTGAATTTTCTTTAATTCAAAGAAAGAATTACAAGAGAGATGAAAATTTTAAGTACAAGTGAAGAACTATCTATTGTAAGTCTAACTAACAGATTACAAGAAGAAAAAATCTATTAGCTATCTAGATAGGATTTTAGGGCCTTGATCATGTAATCAGGTTATTCTTCTCCTTTTTGCCTTCGATCAGCTGATTCTTGTCTAATGATTGTCTTGATCGGTTCAGCTGATGGGGAATAGGTACACCATAAGAACAGAAGATCCTTAAGATGATTCAAAGGACAGATAGGATCTCAAAGACTCTTTGGAATCTGAACTAACCTTCATCATCGTTGAAGAAGATTCCAAAAGGATTCTTCAGGACTTGTCCTGGAATGAATGGTCCACCAGGAGGCAGGGATAGATCAAGAACCGAGAGATCAAGAGGAGACCCGGACAGTGCTTATTTTGAGAATTTGATGGAGGTGTCATTCTTGATTGCAGCGACATTATCAAAGGAGGAGGAGGCAGGCTTTCTTTTGGGTTGCCTTGGCTTTGGAGGAAGAGCAGATGGCACCTTTAATACAGTAGTGACTCTGTTGATGAGGGATCCAACGATACCTTCAACATAGCCTCTGTAGGTTGATTTTGATTTCTTCAGTGCTTCCTTAAACTCTAACCATTCAACGTAGCCAAAGCTTTCAAGTCTTGATACGAACATGGCCTTTGAGCTTCCATCCTCTCTGGTTATCTCCATTGTCATTGACGTTTGATCCTTCTTCTTTCTACCAGAGATGATGACAAATATTATCTTCATTGGGTCAGAGCGATAATCAATCTTCTGTTTGCACCATTCAAGTGTTTTATCGCTGACCTCCTTTTCTTTTAAGCGCTCCTCTTCAATCTCCTTTAGCAAAGCAGCTTAAACCTTCACTGGATTTTTCTTCATCTTGTCATCCTTGAAAAGAGATGAAGGAACCTCAAGAAGACCTAGATTAGCATCTTTTTGGCATTCAACAATCAGCTTCTCAACTCTGACAAATTCTTCTATTTCAGCTTGAGTCAGGAAGTCAAGCTCTTTAGATGAGGATTGAGTTCAGGATTGAAGAGGGATCGTTAGTCGCTGACTCTCTAGGAAATATATCATCTTTATTCTTCTTTTGAGTTCATCCTCTGACCATTGAGCTGGTCGATAGGGCCTTCATGGATGGAGCAGGGTTTCCTCTTCTTCTTCTTATTCTTCATCAACCTCATTTAAGGAGGTTGGGATTATTTGTTCATCAGCTTGGAGAGCTGGGATTATTTGCAGTGAACTTCCCTTAAGCAGGGGAGAGAACTGACTGAGCAAAATTGAAAAGAGGAGTTAGTGTTTATTTATAGAAGAAGAAAGATAAAGGCTAGAATAAGTAAGGGGTTTGGTAGGAAAAGAAGGAGAGAGGGACAATGGATAGGCAAACCTGAGAAGGATTCTCCCCCTCAGATGGTGATAAGAGTTTCAGGTTTCCCTCGGCAGCAGTTCCCTTCTGCTTTCCTTGGGATGGAGTACTTGAAGTTTTATCCTTCTGTCTACCCCTGCTTTAGAGATAACAACGCCTTTCATAGTTGGTGTTGATGACGTTTGTAGTTGAGAACCAAAGATATTGATCCTCCTCATCTGCATCAGCGACATTGTTGTTCTCTTGATCTTGAAGATCAAGATATTCATCTTCTTACTCTTCCTCTTCTTCTTCATCAACCAGAGCAAGTGAAGAAGATGGAGGGGCTTGATCTTCTATCGCTGAAACTTTAGTGACCTTCTCCCCCTCAACTTGAGAGGAAGGTTCTTCCGTTTCCTGAACCGCAGCTGCATCTAAATTTGCTTCATTTGATTTCTCCCCCTCTTTGTCATCATCGGTTTGAGGGAGTTTAGCAGCGTTGGTTATTGCTTCAGCAGCAGGCTTAGAACGAACTTCAACCTCCAACCGTTCCAAACGACCTTCAATATCAGGGATCTTGGAAGTGGCCTGATGAATAAATTCAACGGAGAAATTCAACGATGTACGATCATTTTCTATGAAAGAAGACGTCGGTGCAGGAGCTGGTTCATTAAGCTTTTTCAGGACCTGAGTCAGCAGGTCTGTGCAGGAGTCAATCTTTGAAGAGAGACCCCAGACCTCAGTTGTGAGTGAGCCAAGTCTTCCCTGTAGAAGTTGAACTTGTTGATGATTAACAACCAAGTCCTCCTTCATTTTGACAATCTCTCCTTGAAGAGCCGTGACTTGAGAAGCTTCAACCTTAGAAGTAGAAGCAGCGGTATGTCTTTTTAGCTCCTCACCAGCTTGGTTGACAGCGCTGGTGGTAGTGTTGATGAAGGAGGAGAGAGAGTCCACCTTGTCAGTGAGTTTGTTGACGCTGGCGTCAACTGTTCCCAAAGTAGGACCTGAAACAAAAGTTAGTGGTTTAGAAAAAGGATGCTCAGGCTTATATGGAGAGTTGGGGGAAGTGTATATGGGTTTAGAAATAACTGATAGATCAAACATATTAAAAAATTGCATATCTCCTTCAAAGTTTGGAGGAGTTGTTTGAGTACCAGGTCCTATGGACGCAACATGAAGAGGTTGCTGCGAAATGTTGGCAGGGTTAATGACCAAAGAAATAGTAGAAGAAGAAGGAGTAATGGGGATAGAAGTAGATAGAACCCTGGTGATAGTAGAATTACCTCAGTTGGTGGATCTTTAAGAACTGAGAAAATTGGGGATGTCACCGGTGCTGTGGCAGCGATTGGCATCGCTGACACGGTTGTTGTGGTAGCTGACGTGGAGGAGCGACCCACAAATCCATCCAAAGTAGTTTGTTGAGAAACTACTTCAGGTATTCTTCCAGAAGTGGTTGACTCCTTGGACTTTTTGGTCTTTTTAGCAGGGCCAAAAAGAGTAGTTGATGGTCTCTTTGAAGGGGTTGTAGCGGCAGAGATAGCAGAAGAAGGAACCTCCTACGTGGCCGTTGAAGTCGAAGAGTAGAGGGAGGGAAGAGAGCGTAGAGTAGAGAGAATTATCTCATTGTCAGTAGGTTTGATTTCCAACACTCGTTGGCCAACGCGTGAGAAGGTACCATCATTGGAAGTGGGGTACTTCTTATCTAGGAGAAACTGGAGATTGGCGCAGATGAAACGAACGTAGGGAATCTTGGGATCCATTTTAGACTTCTCGATCTTTGGCAATAGATCGTCAAAGATCGCTCCATCATAATCGAAATGCTTTCCAACGATCACCGAATATCCCATTTGGAGCTGCATCTTGCTGGCCTGGTCCAGCGATCCTATCTTGCCACTCATACTCTGAATAATATGAGTGAAGATGTAGTTGATATATGAAGGCATGTTTGCCTTCTGAATCTTGGTCAACTTTTTGTTGGGAATCTGAGAGCTAGGCTTGTTGTCCAATGTGTATTCCATGTCGTCCAAGAAACGGATGAGCTCAGCATCAGTGGGAAGAGAGTCGAAACCAACGGTGGTCTTTGCAGGGAATTGAAGAGCCTTGCGAATACCAAAGGCAGTGAGCATTCCAGGGCCATGTTCAGTCATAAAGAAGATGGCAGGGACCACGTCACTATTCTTGTTGGTGACAGAGCTCTTATCAGCAGTAAAGCAAAACTGTTGAAGGAGTGTTTTGGATGGTTTGGGGTCCACAGTGAGAGCATTGGCAATGCATGATTGTTTCAGAAATGCAGCAACTTCCACTAGATGTGGGTATTTGTCAGCTTCGAAGTCCAACCGAGCCAAATGGTTGTTCTTTAGAATTTCAAATTCATTGAGTGCGAACTTGACAGTTTTGGAAGTAATAAGTGTAGCTTGGGCCATTTATGAATAGAAACAAGTAGAGTAGAATAAAGGGTTTAGAGTCTAAAAACAATGAAAATATTTTACCAGTTTCTTTTTTTGGAAAGAAACATAGAAAAATGAAGTTGGTTTTAGAGTAAAACATTGTTCTTTAGGGAAAATAAAGAACAGTCATAAAAACCAAATGTTTTTGAACAAGTTTAAAATCAAAAGAAATGATTTTAATGTAAGAAACACCTTTTAAATCCAAAATAAGATGATATTTAAGATTCAAGAGTGTTTTGAAGAGAAAAGAATGTGAAGAACAAAAACCTGATGGTCTTGAAGATTTGAAGATTACAATGTTTTTGTCTGCTTGAATGCCTTGAATGCCTTTTCTTGCTTGGAAGTTTGTGTGAGTGTAAAAGATAAGAATTGAAAAATGCATTCCTTATATATGAGGAGAGAGAAAGGAATGAAAGCGGGAAAACAAATGTTCATCATGACATGGACACATCCCACGAAGTTGATTTGATAGAAGTGAAACGGACTAACGTGTCAGAAGAAAAGGCATGTCATCATAGGAGAGAGAGAGAAAACACTTTGTTTTTAGAAAGTATCACTGATAGAAATTCAGAGATAATTTATTATTATTATTTTTTTTAAAGGATCACTGACGAGAAATTCAGTGATAGAGATTTGATTTTTTTTAGAAAGACGTCTTACTAAATGAGATATTCAGTGATAAAGAATGAGAAAACATACCTGAGAGTTAGAATATTTAGTCATAGATTACATGATGAAGTGTAACATATTATCATTGACATAATGCATGAAAGTTGAAGAGTTAATCTTCAAGATTCAACATTCCAAGCTCACTGATGAGAAAGTTAAATCATGTCTAATCAAGAGGTTTGGTAAAAAGATCAGCGAGCTGATAGTCAGTTGGAATAAAATGAAGTTCTATGTCACCATTCATCACATGATCTCTGATAAAATGATATCTGATCTCTATGTGTTTCGTCTTTGAATGTAGTACTGGATTGTTTGCTATAGCGATGGCACTAGTGCTGTTGCAACAGATTGGAATCTTTGATAGCTGAGGGTCATAATATAATAGTTGATTTCTCATCCATAAGACTTGAGCACAACAACTTCCAGCGGCTATGTACTCAGCTTCAGTTGTGGAAGTGGACACTGAATTTTGCTTTTTACTTGTCCAACTTACCAGCTTCCCTCCTAGCAGTTGACATCCACCAGTGGTGCTTTTTCTATCGAGTTTGCAACCTGTAAAATCACTATTTGAATATCCAGTTAGATCGAACTCTGAATCTTTGGGATACCAAAGACCGAGGTTAGGAGTTCCTTTCAGATATCTGAAGATTCGCTTTACAGCGATCAGATGGGATTCCTTGGATTCATATTGATAGTGTGCACAAAGACATGTAGAGTACATGATGTCAGGTCGGCTCGCTGTAAGATACAGTAGGGAGCCTATCATTCTTCTATAGGCAGTGACATTAACAGGTTTTCCTGTTGGATCCTTGTTTAATGTCAGAGGAGGTGCCATAGGAGTTTTCATCGTTGAAGTTTGAGTAAGATCAAACTCTTCAATATGTCTTTAACATACTTACCTTGGTTAATAGATGTACCTTTTTCAATTTGCTTAATCTGAAATCCAAGGAAGTAAGTTTGTTCACCCATCATACTCATTTTATATTCTTTCAGTGAAACGAGTACACAAAGATGTGTTAGTAGAACCAAATATAATGTCGTCAACATATATTTTCACAAGAATAATGTGACCTTTTATCTTTCTGAAAAATAAGGTATTATCAATTTTACCACGTTCAAAATTTTAGAGATAAGAAAAGATGAGAGAGTGTCATACCAAGCACGAGGGCTTGTTTTAGACCATAGAGAGTATTATCCAATTTATATACATACTTTGGATGCTTATGGTCGGAGAACCCTGCGGGTTTTTCAACATAGACTTCCTCATTCAGCTTTCCATTTACGAATGCCAATTTTACATCCATTTGATATACTTTGAAGTCTTTGTAAACTGTATAAGCTAAGAAGAGTCGAATTGCATTGAGCCTAGCCACAGGGGCAAAGGTTTCATCATAGTCTATGCCTTCCTCTTGTCTGTATCCATGAGCAACAAGTCTAGCCTTGTTGTGAGTTACAGTCCCATGTTCATCTAATTTGTTTCTAAACACCCATTTAGTGCCTATAACAGTCTTATTAGATGGTCTGGGAACGAGATTCCATAATTTGTTTCGAGCAAACTCAGTCAGCTTTTCTTGCATAGCGCTAACACAGTTTGGATCTCTGAGGGCATCATCAGTCTTCTTTGGCTCTAATAAAGAAAGAAAGTTGACAAAGAGACATATATTACATGTACTTCGTCGAGTCTGAATACCTGCATCGGGATCACCAAGAATTTGATCTATGGGGTGATCTTTGGTCCATCGCTGAGCAGGAGCATGATCGCTCACTTCAGGAGTTGGATCACCAATAGAGATGTTCACTGATGAAGAAGTTTGAGGTTCATCATCTATTAATTGTTGAGTGTCAGACATATCATTGTTTACTGAGATGTTTTCAGACGAGGGAAGATCTGATGGAAGGAGTATGTTTAGAGGCTCAGCTGAAACCCATGAGGTGGATTCAGCATTAGGTGATATGATATTTGGATCATCATCATCAACTGAATGATTTGTGTGCTGATGGTTTATGAATAAGTGTTCTGTTTCTCTATAATGAGAGAACATCCAAACATTTAGTTCGTTATTGTCAGCGATAGGTTTAGAATTCGCTAAACGTGATTCGTCAAAGGTGACATGAATTGTTTCTTCTACAGTTTGTCTTCTCTTATTGAAGACTCTGTAGGCCTTAGAGATAGAAGAATATCCAAGAAATATTCCATCATCAGCCTTTGGGTCAAACTTTCCAAGAGAATCTTTGTTATTTAGAATATAACACTGACAACCAAAGATGTGAATAAAACTGATAGAGGGTTTCCTTCCATGAAATAGTTCATAAGTTGTCTTTCCAAATCGCTTTACTATCAGAGATCTGTTTTCAGTAAAGCAAGCAGTGTTTACAGCTTCAGCCCAGAACTGAGTAGGGAGATGAGAATCGCTAAGCATTGATCTGGCAGCTTCAATGATCATTCTATTTCTTCTTTCAATGACTCCGTTCTGCTGAGGAGTTCTTACAGAGGAGAAATTGTGAGAAATTCCCTTACTATCAAAGAAATTGTTCAGGGAACTATTTTTGAATTCAGTTCCATGATCACTTCTTATTGAGCGAACAGTAAGATTATTCAGCACTTCCATCTTTCTAACAAAATATATCAGTTCTTCTGGAGTGTCACTTTTACAGCGAAGAAAGATAACCCAGATGTAGCGAAAGTATTCATCTACAATGACAAGTGTATATTTCTTTCCATCTATGGATTGGATATTAACAAGGCCAAACAAATCCACATGCAAGAGTTGAAAAGTACTTGTCACTAAGGAAACTTGTTTAGATTTGAAACTAGCTTTAATCTGTTTTCCTTTCTCACATGCTGAACATAGAGATTCCTTGGCATATGAGTGCTGAGGAAGACCAGAGACCAGTTCCTTAGTAGAGAGAGAGTTCAGGGTTTTGAAATTTAGATGATAAAGCCTTTTATGCCATATCCACTTGACATCAGAGGAGGATTTAGAAAGAAAACATACGTTTTCAGTGGTAGTAGAGTCCATGTCTATTACATAGACATTTTCCATACGGTAACCACTGAGAGCAAGTTTTCCATTTTCACTCATCACTAAACATGCTTTCTTATTGAAGCGAACTTCGTAGTCTTTGTCACATAGTTGACTGATGCTTAGAAGATTGTGATTCAGTCCATCTACGTAAGCGACTCTTCTGAAGATAGTTGTCCCATTGCTGAGGACACCAAATCCTCGGGTATATCCTTTTCCCTTTCCACCAAAGGTCACTGAGGGACCTTTCTCTTCCTTGTATTCAATAAGCAGGTCTTTTTGTCTAATCATGTGTCGAGAGTATCCGCTATCTAGATACCAGATACCCTTCGATCCCTGTAAACATAAGGAAGATTAAGTTTTGATTGGTACCCACTTGTTAATGGGTCTAGTGGGGTTAGTGGAAATGGAAGGTTCAACATTCTTCATGGCAGTTGAAGATTCAGCTTCAGTGGTAACCTTCACTTTGGTTAATTTCTTAACCTTAGTGGTGTTTTTCACCTTGGTAGATTTCTCAGCTTTGGTGACCTTCTCAGCCTTGGGGGCATTCATCTTCACTTTAGCTATTTTATCAGCTTTTGTGGCATTAGGACATTTAGTTGTAATATGGTAAGTGAGTCCACAATGATAGAATTTTCTATATTTAATGGTGGCTTTAGGACCAAGAGCAGTAAGATTTGAAAACTTGAGATGAGAATGGCCAGTAGGGATGGTAAATGGGAGGGTTTGGGGCGGGGATCCCCTTACCCGGCCCCGACCCCGGTTTTGTGTGCACGTCCCCGGCCCCGGTCCCCGGCGGGTACGGGGATCAAAAACCCGTCCCCGGTCAAATCCCGGTCAATACCCGATTAAAATCCCTGCCTCCGTTACCCGCTTACCCGGTTTTAGAAACTTTTTTTTTATTATTTTTTTGGGGATTTTTGGGCTGTTTTTGGGCCATTTTACTACAACTCAAAGTTAATCATCAAACATCAAAACATTTCAAACATAAACATCAAACTTAATAAGTTAATACATCAAAAAATAAACATCAAAAAACATTTTAAACATTTTAAACAACAAATAATATAGCAACAAAGCTAAATATAGCAACCTAATGAGTAAAAGGTAAAGGTGATTATTTTCATATTGAAGAAAATATGATGGAGGACTCAGAGCAATCATTTAAAAAAATTAAAAGATTGATATGATGCTCAATGACAGGTCGAAATCACGAACAACTTTCATGGTCTTATTTTCAATATGAAAATTTTGGTCATTTTGCAAAAAAAGTGGACTAGAAATCCTATAGAAAAGTGAATCTTGATGGCTATCAGCTCATAAATGTACAGAAATATGGGGCTGTGCTATGCTGGTTGTTGATCATACCCTCGCACTTAATATCATAATAATGCATCTCAATTGACAACTGGCAAAAAGAATGAAGGGATAATATTAACACCTATGCATGGAATGCTTGTTCTTTTTATTAGTATTAATATATATAATATTAAAAATATTAAGAAATTAATAACTATATTATAACCGGGTACCGGGCGGGTCGGGGGGTAGGCTACCCGGCCAGGGCCCCGGCCCCGGTTTGAGTGTAACGGGTATTCCCCGGCCCCGCCCCCGACCCCGTTTTTCCGGGTATTCCCCGGCCCCGCCCGGGTCGGGTGAACCGGGTTCCCCAACGGGTCGGGTCAAATTCCCATCCCTAATGGCCAGCTCCAAGAATACCTTTAGCATAAGATCTGGGAGGAATTTTTAGTTCTTCAGATTTTTTAGGCTTAAGATCAATTTTCAGCTTTGGAGGACAGATATTTATTATTTCTGTTTCAGATCTAGAAGATCGATTTACTAAAGACTTGAGAGGAACCTTCAGTTTTGCTTTCTTGGCAGCCTTCTGAGGATGGGAAATCGATTTCCCATTATTAGCGAGCTTAGAGCCTTTTGATAATTCCTCGGGAATAGGATTAGAGGAAGAAGAGCACTGAGTAGAAGAGGTGTCAGGGATAGAAGAGGCAAACATTCCAAATTTAAGCATGGAACTGTCTTCTTTAAGTTCATCCTGTTCTTTCAAAAAACCAAGACCGATTTTATCACTGGCAGGGATTTGAGACTTGATGATTTCAGTGATTTTGGTAGAAGAGTTACACCATCCCTCAACAGTTGACTTTTCTGCTTTTAAAGCAGTTATGGCTTGTTTGCGTTCAATGTTGATAATTTCATTGACAATGACTTGATCTTTTAAACTTTCCTCTAAAAGAGTCAGTTCTCTGATCTTTTCATGAAATTTTTCTAGTTGTTCGGTTAAATCAATTTTTTTGTTTTCAGCTAGAGTTTTTCCATTCAGTGCATTGTACATATCAATTGTCAGCACATCTACAGCGCGACTTCTCTCAGCTTCAGAAAGAGAGGGATTGGTAGAGGTAGATACATGAGAGGAGATATAGCTCATGGAAGTTCCTGTTGGTTCTTCTACTTGTTCTTTAATCTCAGCCATAAGACAAAGATTATCAACTTCTTCTTTATCAGAATTAGATTTTTCTGATTCAACCCAGTCATGCTCTTCAACGATAAGACCTTTATCTTTTCTTTTAAAGTTTTTCAACTTTTGATATTTCTCTTTTAGCTTAAGTTATTTGTTATCACTGGTTTTCCTAGAGGTATAAGGTTTGAAGACTTTCTTTGACCTGCACTCACTTGCAAAATGTCCAATCTTTTCACAGTTATAGCAAGTAGTAGTAGCCTTGTCAACAGGGGTTGATTTTGGCTTGTCAATTATAGGGAGAGGCTAATTTCTTCTGAAATTGCTCTTTCTTGCAAACCTTTTGAAAGAGTTTGTCAAGAGTGCTAAGGATTCATCAAACTCTAAAAGATCAGTGTCTGATAATTCCTCAGAGTTAGAATCTAACTCAGTGATAGTGAGAGTAGATCGTGGAGATGGAATGATCTCTAAAGAGACTAAAGCAACAGGAGTGCTTTTGGAATCTTTAGAATCTTTTACAAGATTCTTCTTCAAGAGATTTGATTGCTCATAGTTGAGCAATATTCCATATAAGGTGCTAAGAGAGAGAGAGAGAGAATTTAAGTCTTTTGTCACCTTAAGACACATTGAGTAACTGTCCCAGCTTTCAGGAAGACATTCCAAGAATTTAGTCAAGACCTCAGAGTTAGAATAGGTCCTACCAGCAGCTCTTAGATCAATGATTAGACAATTAAATCTCTGGTGAACATCAGATAAGGATTCATTCTTACCAGTGATAAAACTTTCATACTGTCTTACCAAGTTAACCTTTCGAGTTTCTTGGACTTCAGTATAACCTTCATATTGAACACATATAGTGTCCCACATTTCTTTGGCAGTTTTAAGATGCATGATGGAATGAAAAGCTTCATCAGGCAGAGCCATAGAGATAATGGTCTTTGCCTTTGCATCTAAGCCAACCTTCTTTTTATCTTCATCACTCCATTGTCTTATTTCCTTAATAGCATAACGTTCAGGGACAGCAGGAGTGGTGGCAGTAGCTGGAGCGACAACTATGATTGTGAAAGGTTCATAAGGGCTATTTGCTACATATTCAGGTATAGTGGGATCTACACCTTCTTGAAATAGCATCATTCGATTTTTCCAGAGAGAAAAGTTATATCTGCTAAACCGAGGAGGTTTTTGAAAGTGAACCATTATCATAGTAGTTTGTGTTTGTATTGAGTGCCATATTAAGAATAGCAAAGAAGATAATAAAGCAAGATCTTGTTTATGAGATTAAACAATCTGCTCTGATACCACTTGTTGGTCCCGAAGGGCTTAACAAGTTTGTAGAAGGGGGGGGGGGGTTGAATACAAACACACAGAATTTTAAAGTTTAATAAATTGTTTATTGATAAATCAAATCACAATTTAGAAGTTTGTTACGGAATAAGATTAAGTAAAACCTAATCTAAACAAACTTAGGAATCACTAAGATGGTTGCACTAGAAATAGAGAATGGGGGAGTGGGAGAGTATAGAAAACAAGGGTTTCTATATGTTTAGAAAGATGAAGGCTACACTCAGATGGAGTGTTGATCTTTCTATTTATACCCTATGCATTAAATGCATGGTAGAGTACTTTACACGTATCCTTCATTGGTTGGTTGCATGGGTCTAACTTTAGGAGACATGCTTTCAGCCGTATGATGAACAGTGTAGTTGACAGAGTTGTTGTACGAATTGTTGTAGAGGTATGTCTATTCTGACAATCGTACGATGTGTACAAGGGTAAGACAAAAGAGACTTGAGGCATAAGCTAAGTGATCATCAATCGCTGAATATCTCTTCCTTCAGAGATATAAATAAGTTCAGCTATCGCTGAAGCTTTTCCTCATGTTTCTTCGTGTGTGTAGACTTGTCTTGGTTTCACTGATATCCGCATCAGGTCATGAGTAGACTTATCTTTGTTCAGCAGCTTTGTCTTCGATTCAGCAGTGAACATCTTTTATCGTGAAACTTTTCTTCAGGGATTACGTCTTTTTGTTTACATGAGAAATCATCAGCGATACTGAACATACTCAGTATTTGATCGCTGATAGTGAAACACTTATACATATGAATGTTAACAAGAAAGATCATTAGTGATAACTGAACAGACTCAGTATGATCGCTGATGATGAAACACTAATACATAATGTTAAACGTAATTTTCACTAAGTACAGAAAAGGGTCATTATCAAATCACTGAGAGAGTATGGATCAACACTTGTCCTTGGGCATCATGGAGGTAAGAGGCTAGGTCTTGAGATTGGGGATTTACTTGTTTCAGCATCGTCTGAGGGATCCTCCTTGTCTCTAGATTACCTTCTGGAAGTATGGTTGGTTTGAAATTGTTCATTATGTAGAAGGGGGTTTTGCTCTGATCATCATGGGTCAGAATATGAAGGCGATCGATTGCAGCCTTGATGATCAGTGAAATGAACCTAGGAAAGGAAATTGAAGGAACTATGGTGGATGATTGAAGTTGTTTTGGATCTTTGGCAAGGCATTTGTTCTTATTGTCTATGGAAGTCAAAGATTTTGTCATAGAAGATTTGAGCCACATCGATATTTCGATTGAAGAATAATGCATACATTATTGTTAAGATCTCAGGGGTGGTTTGGTCCATACTCCCAAGTTTTCAAGTGAGTGTTCGATTAAGTACAGAGAACATGAAGTTCCAGATTAGTGGTAGGTGTTGTCTTCAAAATTTACTCAATCGAGTAATATCAGTATTGTAGCGAAGGAATTTGAGAAACTGGATTAGGGTTTCAGAGGATGGTCTTTGTTCGAATCTTAGAATCTTCAGTTCTTCGGGCTTGAGGAGGTAGATAGTAATTCCAAGATTCAAGCAATTCACAATAAGCACAACAATTAATCATAAGAACTAGAGAGATAATCTAGAGAGAGAAACCCAATGTGTCATATATCTCACTTGTAAGGAAATGGTTTCTAGTTACATGTTTCAAAGGAGCAAAGGACTTATATAGGGTCAAACATGACTTGACCTCTACACAAGCTTAATAACAAAAGTCAACATATTGAAAGACTATTTGATCTAAACTATTAAATTAACAATCTCTCCCTTTTATATCAAATTACAAAAGCATTATCTTGAGAACCTTGTAGGAATAGTCTGTCTAATACCCATAAGTGATTCAAATCTTCTAATCCCTCTTCTGAAGTCAATCCTGTCATCAAGTACATCAAGAACCCTCTTCATCACAATCCTATCCAGTCTTGTCATGAAGTCACCATCTTGAATTCTCATCCTCTCATTCTGTTTGTATCTTTCATTCAGCTGGAGTCTAATCACCTTCGAAGTACCATCAGAGAACTTGGCAATTTCTGACACTCTGAAGAATCTTTTCTTGTTCTCTTGATTCTTATAGATGACTCCCAACTCTGGCTCTTCAAGAATGGTAAACAAATCATAGTTGTCAATATCAAAAAGACTTAGATTTGGCTTGATCATGTTGATTTTCTTCTGGTTTGTTTCAATTCCCAGTTGAAAATCATAACAGTAGTTGTAGTTGATATGGTAAACTCCAAATCTCAAACGATTACAATCTTTCTCTCTCTAGAACTCTCTCTCTCTACAAATCTCTCTCAAATGAATTCTCTCTCTCTGAATTCAATTCTGTCTAAGACTTCTTACAAAAACAACTAACCAAAAACTATTTATACCCTACAAGTAAAATACAAGAAAACTAAACACACAACAAATACAAAGACTTTGATTTAATGAGATTTGACTTTCTCAGCTTTGACTTTCTTAAACTTTGACCTTCAGTCTTCTTGATCTTGTATCCAACAAATTTATGCTCTAACAGCCTCCTCATAAATCTTTTGATAGCCTCCAATGCAAAGATTATGTTTCCTCTTCTAACATTCATATTTCTGAACAAGTGATACATATAGTCCAGATCATCCACATTGAGAAAACAAAAGTCTGCTTCAGAAAATGAGCATTCAGTCAAATCTCTTCTCTGTACTTCAAACACAGGATACCAAATAGTGAAAAACTGCTTCAGAATAACTTTCTTAACTATTAGGATCCCTGATTTGTTCTTGACTGACTTCTCTGTTCTCCTCACCCGATTCATCATCCTGGCATATTCCTCTTGATACTCTTTAGGCTGATTTGAAATCCCCAACAACTTGTACCTGTCCATAGGTCTGATTCTATGAACAAAGATACTCTTCATTTCTTCTTCAAGGAAAGGTGTTCTCAAGGCATTTCTCATTTGTCTCAGTTGGGCTTTAGTAAAAACAAGTGATGCCTCAGGTTCAGGTTGAACATTAGAAGGTCCAGCTTCATCCTGGATGGGCATGTCAGTAGCATATACTTCAGGTTCAGGTTGATTAGTTTGCATAGGACTAGGTGTTAGATCTGATTTTATAGTAATCATTGTATTTATTTTATATCTTTTACTACTTTCAGTAGTGTAATTTGTTTTGTAAATGCCTTGGGGTATTTAAGTCCCCTTGGCTTGTTTACTTTGTAAGTTTTGTAAGATCGTACACTGTTGGAATTCAAGTAACTGTTGCATTCAAGCGTACACTTTCTCTCTCTAGTTTCTCTCTCTACAGATCTTGTGATCTTGGCTCATCAATTGGTATCAGAGCCTTCAAGATCTTGAGAGGATTGAGATTAGTGTATTTTTGTTACTGAATTGTGTGATTAATTCGAAAAATTTGATCGATTTTTTTTGTTTTTCAAGATAAATCTCGTTTTTTGGATTTTCACTAATTTCAGTCTGTTTTGTGATCGAATTGCTATGAATTTGATGTTATTAGATGCGTTCTAGTTAGTCGATCGTGTTTTATTCTTGTTAATTTGCATAAAAACATGATTTGATGCTTCGATTTTGAGTTTGTGTGCATTCTGAAAAAAAAATCGAGTTATAAGTTCTGTTCGTTTTGATTTTTGAGTTTCGGAGTGTTTTGATCGAAATTGTCATTTGAATTGTATTAAAAACTTGTTTTCGATTAATATTGTGCAATTTGTTTGGATTTAGTTCATGGTTATGATCGATTTTGCAGATTAATAATCGAGTGTTAGTATGCGGGTCATTCATCCTAATGTGCGTGTCATTCATCCTAATGTGCGTGTCATTCATATAATGTGCGGGTTGCATGTTATTAATAGGATTTGAATTGTTCATGCTATTCATATAGTATGCGGGTTATTCAAGAATTATGCGGGTTATCCATCTTATTAGTATGCGTGTTGTTTATGAAATCATGTGTAACTAACTTTTAAGTGTTAGTGTTTTTCTCAGGTTGTTGATTCTCTCTTGGAATCTCATAGCTTCAAGTGCGTATCTGTCTTCACACGCATATCTTCAAGTGCGTGTCTGTCTTCACACGCATATCTTCAAGTGCGTATCTATATTCACACGCATATCTTCAAGTGCGTGTTTGTCTTCACATGCACAACTTCAAGTGCGTGCCTCATTGAACACGCACAACAGCAAGTGCGTGTCCTTCTGAACACGCATATCTCTTTGGTCGCATATCTTTCTGGACACGCATATCTCTCTGAGGAAAGCATCGAAGTGCGTATCTCTCTGGACACGCATAGTCAACCTATCTCCCGGATAGTCCTTATTACTCAGAACACGCATTCCTTAGGTGTGCGGGTCTTCAAGACTTAGTTATTTTTCTGAATTCCAGATTTCATCAAAATGTCTCTACAAGCTCAACTTTACAAGAACGACCTCATGATGTCGTTGGGGTCTGATACTCGTCCACCTGTGCTGATAAATGAGAACGAATTTGAACAATGGCAGGACCGATTTATTAATTTCATAGAAAGGCAATCAAATGGGGAAAATATGATGAAAGCTTTGACTGAAGGTCCAATGGTCAAGCCAAGGAAAGTGATACCAGCTGTTGGAAACACTCCAGCTACTAATGTAGAAAAAGCCCTGATAGAATATGAGGCTGATGAACTTCTAAGATACCAAGCTGACAATCAGGCCAAGTCGAATTTGATTTTTGCTCTACCAAATTCCATCTATAACAGAATCGATTTTTTCAAACACAATCCTATGCTGATGTGGACACAACTGGAGAAAATCATGCTTGGTACTGCAATGTCTACCCAGCTTCGTCAGACAAGATATATGAACAACTTTGAAGAGTTCAAAGCAAAGGATGGGGAAAGTATGAAAAGTGTCTTCGATAGGTTCTAGACTGTTATTAATGATCTGTATAAGATCAAGGTTATAAAGAATGAGTTGGAGACGAATCTGAAGTTCCTCAATGCACTCAAACCTGAATGGGAAAAATCCTGTCATCGAATGACGAATGATCCCAGAATTTCCAAAATGTCCATTCAGGAAATGTTTGAAATTCTGATGTCTGATGAAGCTATGGTTATGAAGAAGAAAGCTAAGATGGATAAGCAGAAGCCAAAGACTGTGGATCCAATCGCTCTTTTAGCTAGCCAAATGGCTGAGCAAGCCTTGACTGAGTCTGCTTACGATGGGTCAACAGATGACGATGGTGAAGCATTGGAAAAGGCAATGATTCTTTTAAGTCAGCACTACCAAAAGCAATATCAGAAACGGTCAGGTTCAAACAATCTTCGTTTCTCATCTGGATCAAAGAAGGTAGAACCCGATTCTACATCAAAGCCTTTCTTTCCCAAGTATGAGCATGCTACAACAAATATTGGAAAATATTTCAAAGCAACTGAACCAAAGAAAGAAGATAAGAAGGTTGTGACTTGCTACAACTGTGGCAAACCAGGGCATATTTCAAAGGAGTGCAGAACGAAGATTGTGAAAGATGTTGATTTCTATAAGAAGAAATTAGCTTTGGCTGAGAAGAAAGCAAGTGGAACAATTATGTTGGCTGAGGAGGAATATTGGTTGGACCACTCAGATAACGAAGATGATAATGTCGAGACTACAACCATGTGTTTTATTGGAGACGACAACAGTGATGATGAGGATGAGGAGACTTCAACCGATGAATCTGAGGTACCATCTGAGTTTGATTTTAATTTCATTTCTTCGCAAATGAATGTCATCACAAATGCTTTACATGACTTTCGTTCAAAGCTTCTATCCGAAAAACGCGAAAATCAAGAAAAGTCTGTTCAAATTAAAAAATTGAAGATTTCTCTTAGAGATGAAAAAACTATTTTAAAATTTACAACAGAGAAATTTCAAGAAAGAATAGAAGATTTAGAAATTGAAAAACAGACTTCTCATGATTCTTTGTCTGATTTGTCAATTTTAGATCAAGAGTTTTCAGATAAAATTTTTGAATTAGAAGAAAAGTTATATAAACAAAATCAAACTGAACAAACAATTCATATGCATAAACCAAGGAGTTATGAGTCGTTAAAAGAAAATTGGGGTCTTGGATTTAAAAATCCTCAGTTTTTAAAGAAAGCTAAAATTGAGATTCCCAATTTCTATGATTGCGACTGTCTTGGTCTTTCAAAATATGGTTCTCAATACAAACCTCTTTGGACAAGTGCTAAAGAGACTACAATTGAGGAAGATAAAAAACGGATAAACAACAAGAGAATGGAAGTTCCTTTTGTTTACACTCAAGAAAATGCAAAATATTTTCCAGAAAAATTAAAGAAGAGAAGACAAAAGTTAAACATTTTTTCTTCTACTAAATCTTCTAAATCGAATGACTTCTTTGATTTAAATGAAGCTAATCCTAATAAGGACAATATATCTCCAGTACCTTATGATACTAAGAGATATATACCTCCATTAGTATTAGAATGCCAAATCTTTGATCTAGAAGAACAATTGGAAGAACAAGAGATTTTGAGAAAAATTGAAAACGATCTCATTTTTTCTTTTATGACATCAAGTTTTAAAGAAAATAATTCTGGTCTTATCAAATCTTCCATCAACTTGTGTTCATCTAATGTTTCTTGCTCTGAGGTTTATCCAAATAAAATAACTGATCAGTTTGGTTTTATTGATAAAAATTCTTCTTCTAAATCAAATATTTTATCTAAAATTGTTGATGACACTTTTACGCTAAATGATAATTTCTATAAAACAAAGCGTAAAAGAAGAAGGTCAAAGAAGAAAAAGAAGAAAGAGTTTGATATTTCTGAAAATTCTAACTTTTCTGATTCATCTATTTCAGATAGGCCTTTGAAGAAGTCTGTGAAGTCTGTTTGGCTAAAGAAACAGAGATCTGAAGAATTTGTTTCTGTAGAGGATAATGTGTAGATCCTCTTTGTAAACAAGACTCATTTGCCATTTGTAATAAATCTACAAAATATTTTGTAGAGCAAATGTTTCAAATTTCAAAGAATATCTCATATTGTCTCTCTAGTTCTGATTCTGATGATTGTGTTTCTTCTTTAATATGTGATGATGTTCATGCTTTATTTGATCACTCTCAGATATTTTGGAAAAATAAATTTTTGAAAAAGAAAAAGGAAAGGACTAACAAGAAGGGACCCATATTTATATGGGTACCTAAATCTCAGTAATTGTTGATTGTGCAGCTAAATCAATTATGGTATCTGGATTCGGGGTGTTCCAAACACATGACTGGCAACAAATCTCTACTTACAAATTTTAAAGAAAAATGTTGCGGTCGTGTCAAATTTGGAAACTGCGAGACGGCTCCCATTCTTGGTTATGGTGATCTTGTTCAAGGTAACATAACTGTCAAAAGAGTAAGCTATGTCGAAGGTTTAAGTCACAATCTATTCAGCATCGGAAAGTTCTGCGATAAAGATCTTGAAGTCAGTTTCAAGTCTAAAAGAGTTGCTGTAAAGAGTAATAGCGGCATGGACTTACTTGTTGGAAAGAGACGATCAAATCTTTATACCATTAATCTTTCCGAAGTAAAGGTTCCATCAGATATTTGTCTTCTATCAAAAGCTTCTATTCATGAAAGCTGGGTGTGGCACCGTCGACTAGCTCATCTCAATTTCAAATATATGGATCGCTTGGTCAAGAATGATTCCGTGAGAGGTCTTCCAATCATCCGTTTCCAGAAAGACCATCTCTGTCAGGACTGCGAGAAAGGAAAGATGAAGAAAGCATCTCATAAGCCTAATCCTGAACATTGCACTACGGACATCCTAGATCTGATTCACGTTGATTTGTGCGGACCAATGAAGACAAAGAGCATTGGTAAGAAGAAATATGTTTTGGTTGTTGTTGATGACTACTCCAGATATACTTGGGTGAAATTTCTCAAATCTAAAGACGAGACACCTGAAATTCTCATCAACCTCATCAAAACCATTCAGACAAATAAGCAAAAGCATGTCAAAGTTGTAAGATCAGATAATGGCACAGAATTCAAGAATTCAACTCTTCAAGCATTCTATGATGATCAAGGTATACAACAACAGTTTTCTGCTGCAAGAACACCGCAACAGAATGGAGTTGTTGAAAGACGAAACAGAACGCTTGTGGAAGCTGCCAGATCTATGCTTGCTTATTCAGGTCTTCCTTTGACTCACTGGGCCGAAGCCATATCAATTGCATGTCATACTCAAAACAGATCAATTCTTCACCGCCGGTTCAACAAGACTCCATATGAATTGATGAATGGTATCAAACCCAACATCAAATATTTCAAGTCTTTCGGTTGTAACTGCTATGTTTTGAATGACAGAGATAATCTGGACAAATTTAGTCCAAAGGCAGAAGAAGGCGTATTTCTGGGCTATTCTTCTAACTCTGTTGCTTAAAGAGTCTTTCTTCTCTCTGCAAGAAAAGTGATAGAGTCAGTGAATGTCAAATTTGATGAAGCTGCCGATTTGGCTTCTGAACAACACAGTTCAGAACCCGCTATTACTGGAAACTCAGCTTCTGAACAAATCAATTCAGAACCTGCACTTCAGTTGACAAATCAGGATCCTTCTACTTCTCCGTCTAATCTTTCTGATCTTGATTTTCTATTTGAAATTTTTTATGATGATGTTCCTAAACCAAATACTGATATTGTGTCAAATGTCTTGAATCATGAATCTGTGAGTACATCAAATCCTAATTCCGCTGCATCAACCTCTGAACCTGATGCTGCTTCAGTATCTCCTGAAATTCAAGACATACCTTCTGAACATCAACCTGATCAATTCTTTCATGAACCAGATATTGCTGAAACTGTTCATGAGGAGTCTGTAGAAGATGAAGTTGTTCCAGAAGAAAATGTTCAACAAGAAGTACAAGCTACTTCTGATGAACAAGAGCCTGAATCTGATGTCATGGAAATTCCACCTCCTACAGTTGAAACCATTTCTGTGTCATCTTCTGACATTATTCCATCTGAAGATCCTCCTCAACAAATAGTAGTGGTTCAAGAAGTTATTGATCCTCTCCCTCATACAACAAAATGGACAAGATCTCATCCAATCCATCAAATTATTGGGGATCCTCAAGCAAGTGTTTCTACTCGCTCCAGAACAGCTTCTTCCAACGAATGTTTGTATACTTGCTTCCTAAGCAAGATTGAACCTACCAAAGTACCTGAAGCGTTGGAAGACCCGGACTGGATTTTAGCAATGCAAGAGGAGCTCAATCAGTTTTATGCGCTAAAAGTGTGGAGACTTGTACCAAGGCCCAAAGGTAAGAGCATAATTGGTACCAAGTGGATATTCAAGAATAAGAAAGACAAAGATGGTATCGTCGTTCGGAACAAAGCAAGGTTAGTAGCCAAAGGATATCAACAAGAAGAAGGTATTGACTATGATGAAACATTTGCACCCGTCTCCAGATTGGAAGCTATCAGAATGTTTCTTGCCTTCGCTGCTTATCGCAACTTCACCGTATATCAAATGGATGTTAAGACAGCATTTCTCAATGGCAAATTGAAAGAAGAAGTATATGTATCTCAGCCAGAGGGATTTGTTGACAAAGATCGTCCTGATTATGTTTATTTTCTCGATAAAGCTTTGTATGGTCTGAAACAAGCTCCACGGGCATGGTATGACGAGTTGTCACCCTTTCTAGTCAAATCCGACTTCACCAAAGGCTCCATAGATACCACTCTTTTCATTTATAGATCTAATCTTGATATCTGCTTAGTACAAATGCACGTAGATGATATTATTTTCGGTGCGACTAACAAATCTTTGTGTACTTGGTTTTCTGATTTAATGACCTCTAGATTTCAGATGAGCATGATGGGAGAAATCAACTTCTTCCTCGGCTTACAAGTGAAGCAGCTTCCAGATGGAATATTCATCAATCAGTCAAAGTACGTCTTTGACATTTTGAAGAAATTCAAAATGGACAAGTCTACCTCAATCGGCACGCCTATGGTTCACGGTGCCAAACTCGGACTGGATCCAGATGGAAAAGTTGTGGATCAAAAGACATACAGAGGGATGATCGGATCACTAATGTATCTTACTGCCAGTCGCCCGGACATAATGTTTTTAACGTGCCCGTGTGCCCGTTTTCAAGCTAAATCAAAAGAATCTCATCTTTTAGCAGTCTAACGCATTTTTAGATATATTAAAGGAACTCCTTATTTAGGATTATGGTATCCTAAAAGTTCTGATTATAGTTTGATTGCTTATTCTGATGCAGATTATGGTGGTAATCAATTGGACAGGAAAAGTACTTCTAGTCATCTCCAGTTTTTGGGTGACAGACTGATAAGTTGGGCGTCGAAAAAGCAAAACTGCGTGTCAATATCAACAGCTGAAGCTGAATACGTCACTGCATCTAGTTGTTGTGCTCAAGTGCTTTGGATGAAAACGCAACTTCGCGATTACGGGATGCTATACAAGACTGTGCCAATATATTGTGACAGCAAGTCTGCAATCGCGATATTGGTCAATCCTGTCCAGTACACCAAGACCAAGCACATAGACATGAGATATCATTTTATAAAGCATCACGTGGAAGAAGGTATTATTGAGTTATATTTTGTACCAACTAAATATCAACTTGCTGATATATTTACAAAAGCTTTAGATGAAAAACGATTTAACTTTTTGCTTTCAAAACTAGGCATGTTGAATTTAAAAGTTTAAATCTTTACAAATTTTATTCTATAAAGTTTAATATTTCAGATTTTCTTTCAAGTTGAATAAAATGTGTGTCTAGGATCTTTGACAAGTTGCCTTGTTTATATTTAAAGTTTCATATGTTCAACGTTCAAATCTTTTAAACATCGAAAAGTCAGCAACATGTTTGATGCTTTAGATACTGCTTTAAAGATGTGTGAGTCGGCATATTTATGATTTACTTTGCTTGAACAACCTAAGTGATCAAAATTGTAGATTGTAATGAAAATATGGGCTAAGGTATTCGATATAGATCAGAGTTATTGAGATGATTTTATTTTTAAGCATTTAAAATACAGAAATCCTTGAGTTTAAAAGTTTGTACCTGTGACCTTTCTGGTTTGGGAAAGTAAGTTCTGAGGGATGCTTGACATCTGGTCCCCTAAGGTCAATTGATCTGGGAGTGATCGAACAGAAATCCTGCAATAGAACCAGATCGAAAGTCATGTTCTACTGGTATGAATGGGTTTAGGATATGTCGATGTAGCCTTTCTGATCTGGGAGAGTAAGTTCCAAGGGGTGCTCGACACCTAGTCCCCTAAGGCCAACTGGTCTGGGAGCGGCTGACCCAAATCCTGCAATAGGGTCAGATAGAAAGTTACGTTTACGGCATGTTCTTTACTTAATGAACTCTTTGATTAAAAGATGCCAAAGTTCACAAAGCTTAAAAGATGCCAAAGAGCACACTCATGTGAAGATGCCAATGTGCACACAACTAAAAGATGCCAATGAGCACACATCTCTTGATACTTGGAGATATATTTTGAGCTGCGATAAACCTGTAAATTTGTGAAAATCTTAATTCTTGATGACTTTGTGTTTGTACATGCAAAGTTCTTCATTTTATATTTAGAATTACATTTTTCTTGAAGCTAATCAAAGATCGCATGCGAGCACACTGAATAGATACCTGCAAGTGTTTGACTCTGAACATGTCTTAACTTGATATACAATGAAACATGTTTATGTATTCAACAACTCCCGTTTGATTTCAACTGATTGATAAATCTGGGATATTCTACTGAGTAGACTTTAATTTGTTTAGTGTTTAAAAGTTTATATATTCAGTTGTTACAAAATTTATATTCAATATGATCATCGTTAATATTGATGTCTTTATGATTGTTGTCTGTGTTTTTGTCATATGGTCTGTGCATTTTTTCGAGGGGGAGTGTATATCTGTGTTCTATTTCTGATAATATTCTGTTTTTGAGGGGGAGTGAATGATGCTGATTAATTACTTCTTGTGCTGATCAGAAATTCATGAGGTAAGTATTTCTGAAATTACTATGCAAATGCTAAACTAATTTGATAAATTTTGTGCATTTGTGTAGGGGGAGTAATGGGGGCTTATCAAGTATTATTTTTTTTTAGTTATTTTTTTTAAGTGTTTTGTTTTTAGAATATATAGAAGTAAGTTGTGTGTTTTTTCTTTTCTTTATTCCTTTGAACTTGTTTGTCTATTCATCTTCCCTCCATTCTCTCTGCGTGTGTGTTCTAATCTGTTCATTTCAGATTGTGATTTTGGATTTTCAGGTATGTTTTTGTTTTTCATTCTATGATTGTAGTTTGATTAGTGTTCCTTTATTTGTTTTAATTTCATTTCTGGTTTCTTATTGTACGTTTTTCTGATTTGCGATTTTTTTTTACTGTTCATCGATCCTTAAAATCTGAGATTCAAGTTGATTTAGATCGATTTACGTATTGGGATTTGTTTAGACTTTATAATCGACTATCAGGTATTTTTCTTTTAGTTTAAATTCGTGTTTTGTGCTTAGATTTTTTAGTTTTTGTGGTTCTCGGGTTAGAACAGCCGTGTTCTAGGGTTTTGGTGTGTTTCACTTGTGACCCGGGTTTTGGTGTGTTTCACCTGTGACCCGCATAGTCAAATATGCGTTTCACCCAAGACCCGCATTTTTTTTCTAGTTTGTTTCATGTTTTTCTTTGTTTCATGTTTTTCTTTGTTTCATTCTTTCAAAGTATGATTTGCGTTTCATTAAGGACACGCATTCCTTCAATACGTTCCCTTCATGACACGCATTTTCTCTTATGCGTTCCCTTCAGGACACGCATACCTCATATGCGTTCCCTTCAGGACACGCATACCTCATATGCATTCCCTTCAGGACCCGCATTTCTTCCTTCGTGTTTCCTTAAGGACCCGCAAACCATACTTGGGAAATTTTTTTGTGTTTTCTGTTAAATGTTTTTCTGTGTTTTGTTTCAGGTTCTCATGACTTCTCAAACAAATACTGATCCAATGATTCAAGATCAGAATGTCGTTCTTCAGGATCCGGCTAATCAGGCATCTCATGATACACCTATGCCGTCTGTTCCGTCTGTTAGGGCTGATCTTTCTATATCTAGGCGATCTCCAAATGATGTGTTTCCTAACGTTATGTACATGCCTTATAAGCGTAACAATTACTTTGTTGATTTTGATCGCATCAAGATTCATCCTGTCATACGCACTATTCTTCGTGGACATCCGCTCTCTCAAGCTCTCTGTTCAGTTGTTGATGTTCCGGAAGTCTATGTTTAGCAAGTTTGGCACACCATCACTAAGAATGAACTGGCACGTCCTCATCGATTTGATCTCCAAATAGATCAATTCGATTCATATCTTTCTTACAAGCGTTTACGGTTGATTCTTGAGCTTCCTGAGCCTACTTCTAGACCTGGAAGGACAACATATGATTAGTTTCCATCCGAAGAGGAAGTGTTTGAGGGCATCAAACGACTAGGCTATGTTGGTCCACTGAACAAGGTTGTAGACTTTGACAAGTCTAACCTGCCTCCTGTCTGGTATTCTTTATTTTCTGTCATCAACAGGTGCTTAACTTCTAAACATACCGGCACAGATAGTTCTAGTCTTCACTATCTTCGACTGTTCCATGCAGTAGTCTATGACCTGCATGTCGACTACACGATTATTTTCTGGACTGAACTTTCTGAAATAGTGCAAGACAAGTTAACCAACAAGCGACGAAAGTTCATTCCTTTTATCAGGTTTCTCAAGTTGATTATTAGAAGCATGTTTCGAAGCAATCCGGCCATTCCACGAAGATTATCTTGGCCGCAAGTTCAGGATACTGAGATGCTTTTTCTCCAGAAACAGAAGAAGTCCTTCACATTTTCTATGACCATTCCTTATGGTCTTATTGCCAATTATGCTGACATGACCGATCTCAGTGTCATTGATTATTGTTTAGAAAATGAATTTGCAGAGGCTGAATAGGAAGAACCTTTTCATGGCACTCCAGCTGGTACTACTCATGAAGAACAAGTTGAAGCAACTACTCAGGAAATAGTTCCTGCTGTTGCAACTACAATAGAGACAGATGTTGATCTTTCTGTGGCACCACAAGATGTTGCTACTCTTCAAGTAGAATCTGTCATTGATGCTATTGAAACTGAAGTCACTACTGTTACAGCTGATGCTAGAGAAGATGCTAATCCTGATGAAACTGGAGTTGATGATGATGATTCTGCTGATGGTGATGATGCGAAAAATACTGATTTTTCTGATGTTGGTGAAAATTCAACAAGTGATTCAGATGATGGTGATGATGATGCTGATCAACCCAGGATGAAAGTGTATGAACGGAAAGTAAGATCACCGGAAGTGGTTTTTGTCCCAGAAGATGTTTCAGAAGATGAATCGGAACCTATTGATCCTTCTGCTGCCCGTTTAAACGTTGATGAACTGGATATCTCCTTTGCTCAAATCTCCACTCAAACACAGAGTCAAGCTTCTTTTTCTTTTACTGTTGCGGTTAATGCTACCTCTGTTGCGGCTACCTCTGTTTCTGCTGTTGAGCTTTCTATGGTTCCTGCACGTGTCTCTTCGGACAAATTTACAACTCTGAATGAGTTAATTCGTCAGTTCTCAGAAAGGGTGGATGCTCAAAAGGAAGAACATATTAACAAGCTGAAGGCGTCTTTCAAAGGGAAAATGCCAGAGATAGATACTTCGATTATAGCTCCTGAGATTCTTTTCCGCCGTCCTTCAGGGGTGATTCTTCGGGAACCTTCTTATGTGGTGTCTTCATCTACATCACCGATTGTATCTCTTCCTTTTCCGTCGATCTTCACTCAGTCTGCGGGTATTTCCATGTCTGCTCCGACTAATACTTCTTCCAGGGCTTCAATTCATGATTATCCGATCTCTGAGCTATCTGATCTTCTTTATGCGCGTCTTCTATCTATGTCTCCGCCACAACATCAAGATCAAGATTTGATCTCTCTGCTGAGGAATTTCCAGCCAACGCCGCCTCCAGTTTCTTCATCTTCTGATTCTGATCGCATTAATGCTTTATCTCATCAATTTCAGGAATTCAGAACAGAAGTTAGATCAAGTTTATCTGATCTTCGTTCTTTTATGACACAAGCTTTCTCAGATCTATCTAACAAGATTGATCATCTAGAGCAATCATGCAGGACTGAGGCTGGCCCGTCTATTAAACGCCGACATGACCAAGATGATCCCGATCATCAAGGCCATGAGGGGGAGATGGCAAAGAGACAAAGAACAGAAGGGTCTTCTGATGCAAGAGAAGTTGTTCAAGAAGAAGTGGCTGGAGATAGAGAAAAGACTGCTGATACAGTTCAAGATTGCAGTATCCAAGATTTAGTGAATGTCATGATTGACAATGCTGATATAACTGCTTTGCATAATGAATTTAATTTGTCTGAAGCAAATTTTGATAATATGCAAATTGTAGTTTATGTCGATCCGGATGTATCAGGTAGAGCTCATGAAGTTGAAGAGTCGGAAGCAGCAAATGACATGAGATCTTTCTTCACGAACTTCATAGAAATAACTTCAGATGATGATGAAGAAGTTAGATTTGAGAAAGTTGCTCAAGTTAAAGAAGAAGATTGCAACAATATCATCATCTTATCTGATACAGAGGATGATACTGTTTTCATGGATGCAACAGACACAAAAGAGGCTGAATTTCTATATGCTGATCTTCCTAGTCAAGGTGAGATTCCATAAGTTGATCAACCTTCATCTACTCCAGTAACTAGTTCTGCTCCGACAACCAATGTTCCGTCAAGTGCTTTCGAAGTTGGTCAGTCGTCTAGAGCTCAAGCAGATATTCCTTCTTCCGAACCGGTAATTCCTCCATCTCTTCTAGAAGAAGGAGAAGCTTTAACTAGGCAGCAAAGGCAGAGAAATCTTCAACAGAGATATACGGCTTCTAGACTCAGAACAGCTTTTCTTGAAGATATCCAAAGCAACATCTTTGCTTCTAGAAGAAGGACAATCAATATATATGCCATACTTGGAGTAGAGAAAGAATTAGAAGCTTATCAGCATGAATACTTAGCTTTTATCAAGTGCCAGCGCAGAAGGAATAACACTGTTACTTCTCCTCATCTAATTGTTCGAGTTCTCAGTGTCACAATTAATAAGTTTGTGAACATCTGGTATCCAGATCTTGAGGTGGAAAGAAGAGACTGCAATCGGTACAACTTTTCAGAGGCTGATTTCATTGATCTTTCAATTGATGATATTGAATTCTTATATGATCACTTCAGAAATCTTTATCACCGGACTCAGGATGTTTCTCAAACTCTTTTTGTTATTAAACGGTTCATTCGACGACAGATCCGATTTTATCATGTTTTTGACTTCCAGATGGCCGTCGAAAGTTTTCAGCCTGTGGTTAATCTTGAAAGACCTAACCGAAGTTTGCAGAATCTAGAGTCTTATCCGTTATTCACCATTATCGAAGATCCATACGGAGTAGTATATAAGAACAGCTCAAGTGAAAAATGCTTTCTTCGATTTGATGAGATTGGACATTACTCTGATGGAACTCTAAAGGTGATCAAACTTCAGTTGGAGCATCGTCTACAAGAGGCTAGAAAAAAGTTTTTGGAATCAAGAAGAGAGTTATATATGTTTGAAAATGATGAAATTCGTCTCATTCGTAGAACTTTGGTTTCTATTCAAGATAGATTGAATCTTCGTTCAACTCTGCGACGATTGGAAGTGTTAGTTAGGCTGAACAGACTACGTCAACGAGAAGAACGTCAATGATTCTTCTAAGTCGCCTAGATGGTCAATGTTGTTTTTGAAGATTGTTTTTTGAAGACCTCGGCGCCAATGATTACTAAGGGGGAGATTGTTAGATCTGATTTTATAGTAATCATTGTATTTATTTTATATCTTTTACTACTTTCAGTAGTGTAATTTGTTTTGTAAATGCCTTGGGGTATTTAAGTCCCCTTGGCTTGTTTACTTTGTAAGTTTTGTAAGATCGTACACTGTTGGAATTCAAGTAACTGTTGCATTCAAGAGTACACTTTCTCTCTCTAGTTTCTCTCTCTACAGATCTTGTAATCTTGGATCATCACTAGGAATTCTGACTGGGCTTGGAAGATTCATGGGACTTAAATGAATTTGAGGAACTATAACATCAACAGGATTGAACTCTTTGAATGCAGGGACAGAAGGAATTTCATTGACAGGCTCTGGTATCTCATTTTGGACTGGGCTCAACTGAATGTCTTCTAAAGTTCCCAATAATGTGTCCAGAATACTGTCTTCATCTTCGGGTATGTCACCACCAATATCCGTTAAATTCACATCTTCTTCCTTAATTCTCCAAAATCTTTCATATTTAGCATTTGCTTCCTCATCCTCATCAGAAGAAAGATCTACAACATCTTCAGCATTTAAATCGGTAATCAATAATATCTCCTCCCTTGTAGCAACCTTAGGCTTTTCAACCATTGGTTCTACATTTTGATCCACATACAGAACAATCTATCTGCTTTCACTGACATCAGTTTGATCATTTTGTCTATCCATATTCTCTTGAGAATTTTGAGCTTCTTCTTCCACATTCACCACAGCTTGTTCATCTCCCCCTCATGATCCTTATCGGAATCATGATCATGTCTTTTTCTTGTAACTACTTGAGATTTGCAAGATTGATGAACAACCTTTGTTAATTCCTGAATATTCTTTACCACTTATTCCTTTAAAGCCTTAAACTCAGAAACTGTAACAACATCATGTGGAACAACAGGGGCAGCAGATTGAGATTGCTGAGACCTCAATAATCCAACCAAATCAACTTCTGTCTGATCAGCAGGAGCCTGGGTTAACAACTTGGCATATAACATAGATTTCAACTCCTCCACTGACATGTCTACTGGTTGAACAGGTGGAGGTGGAGGTGGTGGTTGTTGAATTGGTTCCTCAATCACAGGATTTTTACCCTTCAACATCCTCTTGACATCACCAATCTCCTATGGTAGTCGGTCAAATAAACGGTCTTCGACAATCTTTAAGGCACTATCTAAGAACTCCTTGGACACAAAGTCCGAGAAAATAACACCGGGGCTACTCAAGCTCACCATTTGCAAAACAGTTGAAGAATCAATAGTGTGGCATGTGTTCACAATTGTCATGGTGTTAACTGTGACAGGACTTCTATCCAATCCTCGTAGACCAGATTGTGGTGCTACCATGGATGTTCCGATCGAAGCACGAAGACTTCTGATGGTAGTAATTTGTATTAGTGTCCTAGGAATAAGTAAAGGAAAACAATTGGCGCTAGACTCGACTATACGTGCAAAGAAAGTGAGATCTGGGTATGATGATCTCTATTTTCAATATCTATACTTTCCGGGTGAAAGATAGATAGCGTTTGTGCTATATCTCCGTATATATCTGAGACTATTGCCTGTTGTGAGGCAACATAATGCCTGGCTTGGGTGTGCGATTGCGTTAGTGGGTTACTAACGTCTTTTTCAATACCTGCTCGCAACACATGCGGCGAGGTGGTAGATGCGGCTGCCCTTTTGGATATGTAGGTTTGGGTACACACACGCTCCCCATATTCTTTTTCTTCAATCACTCTCAGCCTCACATTTTCCTCATTTTTAACTAATTCTCCCTCAGTCCGCCTTATATCTCCAAATACATTTTGAACGGTGATATCAATAGCATCATCAAGATCTAAGAAAACATCATCAAGAAATCCAAAACTATGGCCCATGTTGTCATCATCATCATTGTCATCATGATCAGAAGTAGCAGATGGAATTGATTCACTTGATTCACTTGCCGCTTTATCCAACTCAGTTTAAGAATTCAAGCCCCTTCATCGACATTCTCTTCCTGAGGGCCCAATTGATGAGTGATAGCCTGCTTAGGTTGAGAGGTGGAAACTACTTGATGAATGGCATTAACAGACTGAGTCTCCATAGCCTCTGGTCTTGAAGACTGACCCCCTTCAATTCCTCTCTCAGAATTTTCCCTCTACTCTCCCCGTTCAATTACCACCCCGGTAGATTGAACCCTCACCGACTCCTCTCTCCTAAGGATTGAGTCATGGGTAGGGATAATCGGTGCTGGTAATCCCATAGACTCTCAATACTCTCTAACACTCTTGGAGTTCGGAATAGCTTATGCAAGTAAGGCCTCGGGAACTGGCAGTGAAAAATTGAAGGACTGTTTTTGTTTCTGTAAATATCTCATGCAGAATTCAGGTTCAACCTCATGATTGATTCTTTTTGGAATTTATCTATTGGATCTAAGCATGATTCTGATGATTTGTTGAAGAAACATCTGGTATGGAACAAAGATGGGCTTCTTGGATGTTCTCTTGCTAAGCACTTTGTCATACAACTCAGTCCATATTGCAACAGAATAATCCACGTGCAGATCGTACACAATGGCATGAAATAATCTGAGTGTATGCATGTTGGTGTTGTCCATCTCAGTATGTCTTGCAGTCAAACACCGATTGATGATGGAAAACATCTGATAGTAAAATGGTGGTCGATTTGTCTTCTTGAACTCACTGATCTTCGTGAGTTGACCCACATATCCTAAGGCTTGGATGCCTTCAAATATTTCAGAATCAATGGGATATGGGTCAAAAGTGGTTCTCCCTTCTCTGGATTTTGCTTCTGGAAGATCAAGAATGAGTCTAAGCCTTCGGTAGATTAGAATAGATGTGAAGTTGTCAATCCGGATATCAAAGTGTTTGTTGTTGTTGTTGTCAATCACATACTCAATTGTCTTCCAAGCTTGTTGCAAATATATGAGAGGCACATTTGCAGTAGCAGTCAGTGCATAGAAGATAGGATGGCCTTTCAGAATGTCCAAAACCAAGGAATTGATATTGAGATTATCAAGATCCACATGGTCGTTGTTTGGAGACAGCAATAGATACTCAGTAGGATTGATCAATACAAGATCTGGATTTTCTCCAATGGCTTATTGGAAATATGATCTGGATGATGACATGGGAGTGTCTTTGGAGACATTTGGGTCATTCTCATCCATTTGAACAATTGGATCAATGGAAATTTCACTGGCCATGAGAATACCTGAAAAATGCAAAAGTATTGGATAGATATCCAATATGTCAGTTAAAATCCAAAAACTTTGTTTTTCAAAAAAAATTTGAAAAATTTTCTAATCCAGAAGTCGCAGACTAAAGGACTAGAAAATTTTCAAAGTACAGAATGATGTACTTTGCTCAAAACAAAGAATAGCACAACATTTCGCAAAAGCCAACTTGCAACAAGAAAATTTTTTAAAAACTTATAAGCCAACGAAAGCGTAGAACCCTTGTGATTTGAACTTGGTATGAAATTGATGATAATCCTCAAGAACTCGCAGTGTTCAAGTCAAGAACATGCAAGGTTCTTGCCAAGAACTCGCAAAGATCACACTTGGTAAAAATATAAAATTTCAAAAATTTAAACCCACTGATTAACTTGTAAACTTAAATTTTGAGCGTGAATATTAATCGATTTAGCTTGTTTAACCCATTTAAGTCTTTAATTCGAACATATTATCATAATTTCAGTGTCAATTTGAGTCCAACAGTCCATGTTTAGTTCGAAAGTCCAACAGTCCAAAATCAAAATCCAAAGTCAAGGAAATATGCATTCAAGTTAATATTAAGACAAATGAATTCGTATTTGAAATCCCAATATCAAAATCAAGTTACATGTGAGATTTAATCATCATTTGTCAATCCAAAATTCAAAATAACAATGGGTTTGGTTCGACTAGGGTTAAGGAATATGAACAGTTAATCGAAACAAAACCCTAGAATCGAACAAATCAAAACCTATAAACAACAAAGAAAACAAATACAAGATATAATCGAACAACAATATAACCAAACACTCAAGAAACCTACACTGAATCGAAGTGAAAAGGATGAAAGTCTGAAAAGTTGCAAAATAGATGGAGAGAAAAATGTTACTAAGTGTAGAAGTCGCAAAAGTAGTCTGAGACAAGTGAGAATTAGAAAAGTGAAAACCTTGAATTTATACTCAAGAACAGGGTTGACACGTGGCACGAATGAATTGGGTGCCTCACTTGTCGCAAACCGAAGAAAGATGAAACTTGTCGCAAAAGGTGACAAGTGGTGTGTACACTTGGCGCACTTGGCGCAAGAAGTTATTTGCACGAAGTAGTGAGAGGGAAAAATGTCGCAAAGCACTACGTGCACGAACTCATAACTCGCAGACCAAAGGTTTGGCGTTCTTCACTTGGTGCAACCTTAGGTTTGCGTCAAGTAAGAACTTGTTTCTGAGCACATCTCTGAAAAGAAAAGGTAAAAAGAGAAAGTGTCCAAACTTGACCAAGCTTTGAAAGAAAAGGTTAATGAGCTAAAGAATAGTGAGAGTGATCGTTTAAACGCTATCTCTCTAAAAAAAGTTCCAAAAAGAGAGAGAAGTCCTTCATCAAGACTTACTTGACAGAGATCTGTTAATTAGGAAATATCAGGATGCACAGAAAGTGCAGGAAAAGGTAAGTACCCAGATTGGCAGAAGAGTTTTAGGGTTCGATGATACAGATCCATATACTGAAAATAAAAGAAACAAATCTATTGCAAATATCTTCTGCCCTAGACAATTTTTAAAACCAAGTCTTCCTAATCTAATATCCACATTTAAAAGGCGCAGAACCTCTAAAGGACCACATCTGAGGAAACCTCTGCAGATGGCAAATGTATGGTATGAAAACAATGATTTGTCATCATCACTCTCTGAAAAGAGAAAATCCATTCCAAGGAAATATCTGTCTCAAAAACAGATAGGGATCTTCAAATTTCGTCATCCAGAATCACAAACACAAATGGCATTTGTGTGCATGATGATTCCTGAAAAGGAACTGTCCTCTAATGCACCAGAGTTTGTCTCTACCTCTGTGGAGGAAAAGATTTTCAAAAGATTTTTGGAAAATGACTTGAGAAAAACATATGAGAATCACTTTCTAAGTCATCCTGATATAGCCTTTGAAGTACAAGAAATCTTTGAGCAAGATCTACTCAAGTGTCTAAGTATCCCTAACGTGATCCCATGCATTCTCAAAGATCTAAACATTTCAATGTACATTGTTAGTAGACAAAGCAATACATATCCAGAAAGTCATGCCCTCATCCACAAAGATTTTCTTGATTCGGACTCTGAGTCTGAGTCATCCTCTGTCGATGAAGAAACTAGTTCTGTGGAACAAGAGATAGTCTCCAGTAGTCTAGAGGAAAATAAGCTTCCCTCTGGAATTCTTAACCGAATGATCTCTCCCAAAAGGAGAACTACAGGTGTACCCATTTGCCCTGACTTTATGGATATATGTCTGCGAGATAAGACCTCTCTTGAGCTTGAAAAATTAAGCAAAGAAAAGTATTGATCTCTCAAGAAATCAAAGCTCCAAAACCCATAAAACCATTTCAAGAAAAACTCACTTGGCAACAGAAGGGAAAATGGCCCAGATTTGATAAATTTGATGCTTCTGTCGAAGTGAATGAAAGAAAAGGAAGTCACCAAGAAAAGGAAGTCACCAAGGAAGAGTCTCTCATTGTAAATGCTTCGATCTCATGCATGCTCTTAACCAACATTTCTCAAGGCCTACCTGTCTTATATCTCACCCCAAGACTAAGAATGCCAAATTCAAGGGTGAGAAAGGACAATCTGGTAACTCTGCCAAAGAGGATAAAACCAAAACAAAAGGTGATCAGGCATCTTTAAAGACTCCTAACAAAACTGGACCCATTTGGAAATGGGTACCTAAATCCTCTTGATCTGTCCGCAGAAGAAACAACATGTGCCCATTTGGTACCTAGACTCCGGGTGCTCAAGGCACATGACTGGCGACAGAGGGTTGGTCTCCTCATACAAAGAAAAACATGGAGGTGGTTCTATGACCTATGGAGACAACAAAAAGGGGCAGATTAAAGGCTATGGAGTCATTGCTAAAAGAGACATCGATGTCAGCAGAGTGGCTTATGTTGATGGCCCCAAGCACAACTTACTAAATGTTAGCCAACTCTGTGATAATGGACTAGATGTGATGTTTAAAAAGCAATATTGTTCTCTTTTAAAAGAAGACACATCCATAGAACTTCTACGAGCCAAGAGAAGAGGTGATCTATACCTCATGGACTTCAAGTCGATCAACAAAGAAGAAAAGCTTTGTTTGGTCTCAAGTAAAAATGAGGAGGCTTGGCTCTGGCATAACAGGTTCTGTCACTTAAATTTTCATACTCTTTACAAGCTTGTAAAATTAGAACTGGTGAGTGGGTTACCAAGTATCAAATTCGATAGAGATCATCTATGCTTTACTTGTGAAATAGGAAAACTCAAAAGAGTTGTCGATAAGAGCAAGACAGACATCTCTTGAACTAGACCTCTGCAAAGGCTTCATGTGGACCTCTGTGGTCATATATCTGTGCAGAGCCTAGGTGGCAATAAGTACATTCTTGTACTCATAGATGAATTCTCTAGATACATCCTGATTGGATAAATGCGATGCAAGACAAGCTAAATGAGTTCAAAAGGAATGAGGTGTGGAGACTTGTACCAAGTCCCAAGGATAAGACCATTGTTGGAACAAAATGGGTATTTCGGAACAAGAAAGACGAGGCTGGTATAATTGTCAGGAACAAAGCACGGCTTGTAGCGAAAGCTTATAATCAACAAAAAGGAATTGACTATGATGAAACCTACGCTCCCGTGGCAAGGATCGAGGCAATAAGGATTTTTCTTGCGTACGCAACACATAAAAATATCAAAGTATATCAGATGGACGTCAAATCGGCTTTCCTGAATGGTGTACTACATGAAGAGGTGTACGTAAGTCAACTAGAAGGCTTCATTGATCCAAACTTTCCAGACCATGTATACGTGCTAGATAAAGCCCTTTATGGACTGAAGCAAGCACTGCGTGCATGGTATGAAACCCTTTCAATTTACCTTACCAAGTCTGGATTCCGAAAAGGTACAATCGATACAACTCTTTTTCTTAAAAAGAAAGGTGAGGATTTGATGCTAGTACAAATTTATGTAGATGACGGTGTTTTTGGTTCTACAAATAATGAGCTTTGTAATGAATTCCAAAACATCATGAAGAAAAGATTTCAAATGTCAATGATGGGTGAATTAAATTTCTTTCTAGGCTTGCAAGTTAAACAAACCCCGCAAGGGATTTTTATTAATCAAGCCAAATATATACGAGACATGTTGAAGAAATTTGACATGAACTCGTCATCGCCCATGAAGACTCCCATGCAAGCTGGAAGTCTGTTGGACGCTGATATTTCTGGAAAATCAATAGACCAACGGACATACAGAAGCATGATTGGATCTCTTATATACTTGACATCTAGTAGAACAGACATATTGTTTGCTACCTGCTTTTGTGCTCGGTATCAAGGAAATCCTACGGAGTCCCATCTTGCTGCAATCAAAAGAATCTTCAGATACCTCAAAGGCACACCAAATCTGGGACTTTGGTATCCGAAAGATTCTGGTTTTGAACTAATGGCCTATACATACGCAGATCATGCAGGCAACAAATTAGACCGGAAGAGTACCTCAGGAGCATGCCAGTACTTGGGTGAAAAGCTAGTAAGTTGGTCATCTAAGAAGCAGAACTGTGTATCAACTTCTACAGCTGAAGCATAATATGTTGCGGGTGCTAGTTGTTGCTCACAGGTTCTGTGGATGATGACACAACTTAAGGACTATGGATATACATTCAGCAAAGTACCCATTTATTGTGACTCCAAGAGTGCAATAGCAATAACTTCTAATCCGGTACAGCATTCTAAAACTAAGCACATCGACATCATGTACCATTTTATAAAGGATCATGTTGAGAAAGGAAATATTGAAATGCACTTTGTTTCTACTGATTTTGAGGTTGCTGACCTTTTTACAAAACCTCTTGATGAAAATAGATTTACATTTTTAGTCAGCAAACTTGGAATGGTAAACCTTGATGCATAGCAATATTTTATTTATGTACCTATTGTTGAGGGGGAGATAGATCTGTTTTCATATGTTTAAGTGTTTTGGTCAATATAATCTTTGAAAACTTTGATGCTATTAACATTTCTGGACTCATTTAAATGAGTACCAAAGACATATCTTGTTACAGTATAAAAGTTTCATGCAGTATTCAGAAAGATCATACATTGGACTATGACTTCTGATCACATCAGATCAGGACTCGTACATAAGTAAGATGAGCATAATGACATATCAAGGGGGAGACACACACAGACTTGCACATATGAAGGGGGCATATTGAAAAGTCTGTAAGTTAGTGTGTGAGTGTGTATTTTAAAATGGTTTTTAAATCATAAAGTAATTTTTCAGAGAACAAGTTAATTTTTGTGCTTAAAAGTGTTTTTACAAAACTTGTTGTTTTTGGAAAGAGGCTTAATGCATTTTTGAAAATTTTTCATTTTTTGGAAAAATTTCTAAATTTTTCGAAGTGTAGAACGCGCATAGCCTTATGCGAGTTTACACTTCGCGCAACTCATTGCGTGCGCAAAGTGTAGAATGTGCACACTTCATCGTGCGAGTTCTCACTTCGCGCATGACAAAGGTTATGCGAAGTCCAAAACTCGCAAGCTATGTCATGCGCGTTTCTACTTCGCGCACATAACTACTTGCGAGTAGTTACTGTTCATAATGGTTCACGCATAAAGAGTCATGCGAGTTTATTTTTCACGCAAGCTTAGTCGTGCGAGTTTCATCACTTCGCGCGCATCGTTCATGCGCGATGTGCACACACATCTTGTCCTTCTTTGTGCAGCAAGCTTGTTTTTCTTTGTTATGCGAGAGGTGCATCATCCAATCAAATCATTCCACGTGTCAACTCACTCTCAAGGTATATATTCACCAGTTTTCTAGATTTCAGATCACTTCTCTCATAATTCTTCAGCGAGTTTTACACTTAGATTTTTTTTCTCTCAAGCTCACTTACGACTTTCTCGATTTCAGACTTATTGTTCTTCATCGATTCAGTGTAGGTGTTAATGCTTTTATGTTTGATTCTTGTATATTGTTTGTTTGATTTGATTTCCAGGTTCGATTTTGATATCTAGGGTTTCAATTTCTGGTTTTTCTTCTTTGTGTCTGTTTATTTTCTGGAACGACACTTGAAATTTTGAAATGTGTTCTTTCGAAATATCGATTGTACTATAGAAACAAAACTTGATTTCCATCTGGGTTTGCATCGATAATGTTTCTTTGCAGGTTTACCTTGACTATTGGGATCTTTTCACTCGAACTGTTAAACTTGTCTCTGTGACTTGAAATTTTCGATCTTATCGGAATTTGATATCTTGAACAGATCTACTGAACTCGATTGTGTGTAGATTTTGAACAAGAACTGAACTCATGGATATCTGAACTGACATGTCGAAATTTTGGACTTCGAAATCATGAACAGGACTGTTGGACTCGATTTTGAAGATTTTGTTTGGACTAAATCCGGATTAAAAGTAATATTGAACCCAAATCTGAACATTTTAATAAATATTGAACTCATTACTTCAGCTTGTTGGGATTAAACGATGTTTTTTTTAATTTGAAATTCAAATTTCTCAGTGAATAATGCCTAAGAGTTTAAAGTTCATGTGTTCTGAGTAATTTGTTCATGAGAGTTCTATTTCAGTTTCATCAGCGTTTAAAAATCTAAGAGTTTTGTTATAAGAGTTCTTTGACTTGAGAATTTTTATTTTTTATTCAAAGTTCATGAGAGTTATTGTTAAGATCTTGTTTCATGAGAGTTTTAAGATTTTGAGAGTTTTGGTAAGCTTTGCAAGATCATTGTTATGCGAGTTCTCTAAGTCTCTCAGTGTCATGAGAGTTTTATACTTAAGAGATTTTCAAAATTTCAAGTTTTTCAAGTGTTTTTGCATTACAACATCATTTATCAGAACCATTCAAAATATCAAGTGTACAGTTCAAGTTTGTCTTTTTAGTTACTTTTTTTGTGTTCAAAGTTACATTTTGCAATCTTGTAACTTTCTGTGCTTATCTGTTCTATGCTTAAAGTACAATTGTTTCTGTACTTGATACTTCGTGTATCAAAATGTTTTTCTGAAAAACATCTTTTGAGCTTAAATGACTAACATATTGGATTTTATCCAATACTTGTTATATTTTTCAGGTAATCAATGGCGGAAGAACAAATTCATGATCAAAGTGTCCATATGGATGAACATGATCCACATGGCTCTAAAGAAACTCCTATGCCTTCCTACTGATCTCACTTCCAATCTGAAATTGGTGAAGATCATGATCAATCCCTCATAAACCAGTCTGAGTGCCTGTTGCTATATCCCAACAACCATCATGTGGACTTTGACAGTCTGAATGTCAATCCACTTGTTGTGGAGATTCTGAAAGGCCATCCACTTCACCATGCTCTGACAGACACTGCTGCTATTCCACTGATCTATTTACAGCAAGTCTCGAAGACAATCGAAAATGTGGTTGAGAGTGACACCAACAAATACTTCAAGCTCAGAATAGACAATTTCACTTCTATTCTTACTTATCAAAGACTCAGATGGATTTTGGACTTACCGGAGGCAAATTCTAGAGAGGGCAAAACCAGATTTGATTCATACCTAATGGATTCCGAAGTATTTGTAGGCATTCTAGCCTTGGGTTACACTGATTCACTCACCAAGATCAGTGACTTCAAGAAGACCAACCTTCCTCCCTTTTACTATCAGATGTTCTCAGTCTTCAATCAATGCTTCACGTCAAGAAATTCCGGTCTGGACAACACCAACATGCATACCCTGAGGTTATTTCATGCAGTCGTGTAGGATCTACACGTCGATTACTCAGTGGTATTATGGACGAAATTATATGAGAAAGTAATCAGCAAAACGACATCTAAGAGTCCTATCTATGTTCCCTATCAGAGATTTCTACACTTGATCATCCGAAGTATGATCTGATCGAACAGAGACATTCCAAAAAGAACTCAGCATGAACTTGCTCCGGAATTTGAGATGAAATATCTACAAAAGCAGAAAAAGCAGTTCACTTACTCCATGTCGGTTCCACAAGCTCTGCTCTCATATGCCAATCCGAACTCTGAGTGCGTCATTGAGTATAGAGAGTCTATGGGAATACCAGCACCGGTAATCCCTACCCAAGACTCAAACCTTAGGCAAGAGGAGTCGGTGAGGGTTTCTGAAACCACGGGGGTTCAGGAGCGGGGAGAGACAAGGGAAAATCAAGGTAGGGGAACTGGTGGGGTTCAGAATATTACATCTGAAGCTGTGGGCACCTCGGCACAAGCTACAACACGTCTAGAGGTTTCCACATCCAAACCTGAACAGACTTTAATTCGTCGATCAAGTCCTCAGGTAAGGATAGCTGATGAAGGTGTGAATTCTGATACTGAGTCAGATCGGCATACTAGTTCATCAGATACAGTTCCTTCAGCTACTTCGGATCATCATGCTGAAGAAGTTATTTTTCATGAAACTGATGTTGATAACGAGAATCTTCAACACAGTTTTGGATTTCTAGATGATGTTTCTCTACAACATGAAGACATGGACATTGATATTGCTGCCACTGGCATTGCAGAAGTGTTGGGAGATATAAGGAGATCAGAGGGAGATATAGTTGAAAATGTTGAAAGTGTGAGACAGAGAGAAATTGAAGCAAAAGAATATGGTGAGCGTGAGTGCAACATAACCTACCAATCCAGATGGGTAACCAAATCAAGTGCTCCATTGCATGTGTTGCAATCGGTCTCACAAGACATAAGTCACCCACTTATGCAACTGTACACCACAACTAGCCATTCTACTGCCTCTCAACAGGCTGTAGTTTCATATTCTCACGGGGGTTTAGCACAAACTCTATCTGCATTTCACTCGGAAATGGCAGGTATTGAAACTAGAGCTCAGCTTCCCTAGAGCTGAACTTCTTTGTTTGCACAATCGAGTCTAGAGCCAATTGTTTCATCATTCATTCCTAGGACACAACCCATTATTTCTGCTATCACTAGTCGTCTAAGTGACCCAGTCGGAACACCTGTAGTAGCTCCGCAGTCCGGACTACGAGGATCAGGTGGAAGTCCTGTCATTGTTAATGACATTCCAGCGATGAACACAGGCCACACTGTTGGATCCTCAACAGTTGTGCCAATGGGAAGTATAAGTGACCCCGGAGTTACCTTACCCGACTTCGTGTCAAACGAATACCTCGACGGCGCCTTAAAGGCTGTTGAGAACACTATCACTGAGCACTTAACTGCCAACTTTCAGGAGGAGATTGCAAAGATGAAAAGTTTATTGAAGGGTAAAGGCCCAGCGGTGGAAGATTTTGTTTAGCCACCTCCACCACCACCAGTTCAGCCGATTGATCTTTCGGTGGAGGAGCTGAAGTCTATGTTATATGCCAAACTGCTTTCCTAGGCACCCGCTGAGGATACTGATGCTGATCTAGTTGGATTATTAAGAGCTCAACAAACTCTAGTCTCTACTGAAGTTGTTTCCATTACTGAGTTCAATACTTTCAAATCAGAAATGATTCAGCATATCCAGGAGTTAACCAAAGAAGTTCAGGATTCATGCAAGGCTCAAGCAGGTTCTAAGAAAAGGCATGATCATGATTCAGATGATGACCGGGGAGATAAGCAAGAGACAAAGAACTGCTACAAAATCTGAACGTGTTGTTGGTAGATCAGACATAGATGAGGATACAGAAATGATTGATCTTGTTGGTGATGAGAAGATGGATAGGGGTGAACATCAGCGTATTGAGCTAATCTTATATGTTAATGAATACGTAGAACCACTGGTTGAAAAGCCCGTGGTTGCTACAAAAGAAAAGATCTTAAGGCTTACAGGTTTGGAGGAAATTTATGCTATAGATCTATCTTCTGATGATGAAGAATCTTCTGGTGAAAAGTATGAAAAGTTTTGGAGGATTAAGGAAGAAGAAAGGGAGTTGTTTGAAGAAGGGGAAGCTAATATTCTGGACATCCTTGCGTGCTCTCAAGAGGATATCCAACTCAGTCCTGTGAACATTGAACTTCCAGAAACTAACCTTGAACAACCTGATATCCCATCTTTCAAAGACATAAACCTTTCAAAACCTTTCAACCAACCTTCACAAAGCCCAGAAACCCAAACTACCCAACAAACCCAGACCCAACCTATCCAAACTACCCAAACTATCCAACCAACCTCAACTCAACCAATTCCTTCTAGCCAACCTATTCCATCTACCCAAGTAAACTTACCTACTCCACAAAGATTCCCAAGCCCAAACCAAGATGAACCACCCAGATCTGAAAACATACCCAACTTTAATACTGAAACTGAAAATGAACCTTTCTTTCCTTCCAACCTTGTTGAAACCCAAGTCGGTCCTTCTGATCAACCCTTTTTACCTCATGTTCTTACTGATGCTCAAGTCAGACAGTTGAGGAATAGATTGAGGTGACCATTTCTTGTAGAAGAGATGAAGGGTATATTTGTTCACAGGATCAGAGAGATGGACAGATTTAAAGTCTTGGGTGTCTCAGATCAACATCCAGAATATCAGGAAGAGTATGCACGTTTGATGAACTGGGTGAGGAGACCAGAAAGTTCAGTGAAAAACAAGTCAGGGATTGTATCGTTGAAGTTAGTCAGACTTGTTCAGCTTGTTCACATCTGGTATCCTGTATTTCATGTGCAACGAAGAGACTTAACAGAATGTACTTTCTCTGAAGCTGATTTCTGTTTTCTAAACGTAGACGACATTGAGTACTTGTACCATCTGTTCAGAAACATGACAATAAGAAAGGAAAACATTCTGGTTGCATTGGATGTTGTGAAAAGGTTCATGAGAAGACAGGTTAATTATACTTACTGCTATGACTTTCAACTCGGAATAGAGACAAATCAGAGTAAAGTCAATATGAAGAAACATGATCTTAGCTTGGAAAATATTGATGATTACAATATGATCATTGTGCTTGACAAACCTGAACTTGGTGTGGTCTACAAGACTTCTGAGAACAAAAAGAGGTTCTTCAGATTATCAGAAATAGCCAAGTTTTCAGATGGAACCTTGAAGCTGATTAAGATGCAATTGGAGAGGAAGCTGAAAGAAAATAAAGAGAAGTTAAGGGAAGGTGAAAAAGGTATGGGAAATCTTCTTAGACTCAACACTGAAAGAATAGTTGATGCCATTTATGATCGTTTCAACTTTCGGCGCGGCATCTGAATTTTTGAGTCATTGCTCGGGATACGTCAAGGCAGACTATCTCGTTGGGGAAGACCTATCGTTCATACTTGATCTAAAAGGGGGAGATTGTTACTGTATTTGTTTAGATCAAGTTAGGTTTGACTTTTGTTTATGTACTTTGACTTTTGAGAGAACTTTGTAGTGAGGTTTCCTTGTAAAGTCTTGAGAGAAGTCATGTCATATAAATAGCTTTGTCTTGAGAGTTCCTTGTAACCTTTTGAAACATTCTAAATTGTACGCATACACTTGTGACTGGAATAGACTTGTGACTTTATCTCTCTACACTCTCTCTCTAAAATCTTGATCTTAATTGTGTTTGATTTGATATCATAGCTGTAATTGGACAATTACAGACTTCTTCAGCATGTTCTCCATTGAGAAATTCACTTTTAACATCCATTTGGAAAACCCGGAAGTTTTTGTGAGCAGCATGAGCAAGAAAAATTCTTATTGCTTCAAGTCTAGCAACAGGAGCAAAGGTTTCATCATAATCAATACCTTCCTCTTGTCTATATCCTTGAGCAACAAGTCTGGCTTTGTTCTTGATAACAGTGCCCACTTCATTCATTTTATTTCGGAAGACCCACTTAGTATCGATAATGGTCTTGCCGAAGGGATGAGGCATAAGTCTCCATATTTTGTTTCTTTCGAATTGAGACAGCTCTTCTTGCATGGCAGTGATCCAACAAGGATCTGTTAGAGCTTCTTCAATTTTCTTGGGCTCTGTGATAGAGAGAAAATTCATATAGAGACAAATGTTTCCGTCATCTCTTCTGGTTTGGACACCTGCTTACTGAACACCAATAATCTGTTCAATTGGACGATCCTTGGTCCATTTTAGAGCATGAGGAAGAGGTGAAGGATATGGGCTAGGAGAATACGAGGGTGATGGATCAGTAGGAATGGGATGAGTATGATGAAGAGGAGTAGAGTGAAAGGTCAGTTCGGCAGATGCAACAGGTTCGGTAGTCGGTAGGAACTTTGCCGAACTATGGTTAATAGAAGTGGAAGCTGCTGAGAATGGAACATAGGGAGGTCCTGCAGACAAAAGATTTAGTGAATCTTCTCCTACACACGAAGTGATCCACTCATGAAGTTCATTATCATCACAAGATAAGGAGGGTGTCTTATGATCGTCGAACTTCACATGTATTGATTCGTCAATACATTTTTTTCTAAGATTGTATACTCTATAGGCTTTAGAGGATAGAGAATAGCCCATAAAGATACCTTCATCAGCCTTGGGATCGAATTTCCCAAGATGTTCTAGATCATTTAAGATGAAACACAAACATCCGAAAACATGAAGAAAACTGATGTTTGGTTTTCGGCCATAGAAGACTTCATAGGAAGTCTTGTTATGTCTTTTCACAATGATAGATCGGTTTTGAGTAAAGCAAGTTGTATTGATAGCCTCAGCCCAAAAGTAGGTAGGAAGGTTTGATTCACTTAGCATAGATCTTGCAGCTTTACATAGAGTACGATTCTTTCTTTCCACAACACCATTTTGTTGCGGAGTTCTGACTGTTGCAAAGTTCTGAGAAATACCTTTGTCGTTGAGAAAAGCATCCAAGGTAGCATTTCTGAATTCGGTCCCATTGTCACTTCTAATAGATCTGACTAGTTGACCATTGAGAACTTCAGATTTCTTGATGAAATTGATGATTTCTTCAGTTGTATCACTTTTGTACCTGAGAAAGAATACCCAAGTGTAACGTGTGTATTCATCAATAATGACAAGAATGTACCTTTTTCCACCAAGACTAGGTTTGCTGACTGACCCACAAATATCCATATGCAACATCTGAAGAGGGGTAGAAATACAGAAACACTGCTTTGATTTGAAGGAGGATTTTGTCAGCTTGCCTTTCTCACATGCAGCACATAGCTTTTCTTTAGAAAAGGATATTTTTGGTAGTCCGACAACCAGCTCTTTGTTAGAGAGAGAATTTAACGTCTTAAAATTGAGATGGGAGAGACGTTTATGCCAAAGCCAGTTCTTCTTTTCTGAATCTTTAGAAATGAAGAACATGTTTCCTTCACCTTGATCATATTTGTTTCCCATGTTGATCACATAGACGTTATCTTTTCTAAAACCAGAAAGAACAGTATGAAAGTTTTTGTCTGTGATGAGACAATCTTCCATTCTAAATATCACATAGAAACCAAGATCATAGAGTTGACTTATGCTTAACAGATTATGCATGAGTCCTTCCACATAGGCGACTTTGTTGAAAGTAATGGATCCATTAGAAAGTGTCCCATAACCTTTAGTGGAACCACGAGAGTTGTCACCAAAGGTTACGGTTGGTCCTTTTTCTTTCACAAAGTTTAAGAGAAGAGATTTGTTTCCTGTCATGTGTCATGAGCACCCACTAACAAGATACCATGTATGATGATGCCCAAAGACCTGCAGACATAAAAAAAATTAGTCCTTTGGAACCCGTTTTGAGGCGGGTCCTTTAGGGTTAGAAGAAGAAGGAGAAGCAGGATCATTTTGACCATATATGTCAATACGATCTTTTGGACAATCCTTGGCCAGATCAAAAGTATCACCACAGTTATAGCATTTTCTATAGATGAACTTTTTCTTGGGTTCTAGAGTGGAGGATTTCATTTTTCCTTGAGGTTTTGACTTTAGAGGTTTAGAAGAATGAGGAAGAACAGGATAGTTGTAAGGAATGTGAGGGGTTTGAGGCATTGGTCCAAGAATTCTTTTTTTTGAGGAAGAATGAGGATTTATGGAGATTCCTTTAGATTTCTTTATTTTCAGCGCTCTAGGAATAAATTATGTTGTTTTCATAGGAGATTTAATTTTGGAAGAAGGTGTAATCTTTCTTTTGGTGGGGAGATCAACAACAACAGATTTTCCTTTGTTAAGGAGAGGAGCTTTCTTTGGAGGAGGAGAAGAAGAGGAAGAAGAAGAAAAGGAAGAGGAAGAAGAAGAAGAAGAAGAAGAGGAAGAGGAAGAGGAAGAGGAAGAGGAAGAGGAAGAGGAAGAGGAAGAAGAAGAAGAAAGAAAAAGATTCTTTTAGATTCAAAGTTTTGAGGAGATAATTAACAAGTTTGACAAAATCATTTGAATCTTGATCTTCTTTAAGAATGGGTTTAGACTGTTTGGCAGACACAAAGATTCCAAACTTCCTAGAATCTCGAAGATCCATGGAATAAACAGAGTTAGAATCTCTTGAGTATGTATCAATCCACTCAGTAGAATAAGAGGGAAGTTTAGAGGAAAGAGGAGGATATTGAGAAGGGGAAGGAATGTCTTCAGAAGGAGTATAGTCAGCATCCTTTTTCCAATAGCCAGGTCCAAATTTTTCGTCACCAATTACTTGGTCTTTGAAAATCTTTTCAAAGTTCTTGGTAGAGGTGTTCCATTTATTTACAATTTCTTGTTCCTTTTGAATACGCTTGATTAGTTTGTTCTTTTCTTTAGCCAGAACAAAATTTATTGTTTTCAAGTCTTCCAACTCAGCTTTTATTTTATCAAAATGTTTTAGTTGAGAGAGAGAAGCTTGAAGTTGGGAAGAGAGAGATTTGATTTGAGCATTAGATCTTTTCTTTGCATCTTTTTCGTTATGAAAAAGTACAGTTAAAGAGTCGTAAGCTTCAATCTTTTTTTCATTTAAGGGAGAGTAGAAGGGATGTACCTGAGATGACGAGGAGGAGCATTCGCCAGAAAAGTCCATCCTAGAACTGGAATCTTTGACTCCTTCATCAAGTTTTGCCATCAGGCATTTACTTGAAACTTCTTTCTCACTGTCACAGGTAGGCTCATCAGCCCAGTCAAGAGTCTCATCCATTAAGCCTTTTCCCTTTCGATGAGAGTTAAAGTTTCTCTCCTTTTCTCTCTTGTACTTAGCTTTATACTTATCAACTTTGTTAGAGAGCTCTTTGAGGGAAGAAGAAGGGGAAGATTTTTGAGGATGAGATCTACCTGTAGAGATAGATCTGAAATTCCTTCCCATAGAGGAATTTGAAGAGTTGGACTTAGAGATCCTAGGAGGATTGCTTCTACACTCAGAAGCGAAATGGCTTTTCTTGCCATACGCATAGCATTCCTCCTTGGATTTGTTTAAAGAATTTTTAGAGGAGGAGGAAGAAAATTTTATGTTGACTCTAAAATGGTTGGAGGAGGGATTTTTTCTAAATTAAGAAAAGTTAGCAAGCATACTCATTTCCTCCATCATTTGATCAACAGAGGGGTCTTCTCCTTCGTCATCGGCTTCACTAAGATATGCCTCCGAGGAGTGATATAAGTCATCATGACTCTCTCTCTCTCTCTCTCTCTCTGAGTCATCAGAAGGATAAGTGATGCGAGGAATACACATAGTTTTATTGGAACCATCACTAATAAGATCCATTGAAGGGGCTTTTATTTCTCTGATGATGGTCTTCCTTTGAAGACGAGTTTGTTCATAGTTGAAGAAGGTTCCATAGAAAGAAGTGAGATGTAGGCTTTCCAAGTCCCTGGTTGTCTTGATGCAATTGCTTAGGTTCTCCTAGAAATCTGGAAGACCATCCATGAACTTGCATAAGATTTCCTCGTTGTCATAAAGTTTCCCAAGAAGTTTGAGATCGTTTAGAAGACTATTAAAACGATTATAGTAGTTAGAAAGAGATTATCTCTTTTCATGAGCGAAAAGTTCGTATTTACGAACGAGAGAGATTTTTCTTGAATTCTTGACTTAATCTGTACCTTCGTAGAGAACACATAGAGTCGACCACATCTCTTTAGCAGTAGAGAAGTTAACAAGAGAGTGGTACACTTCATCTGGAAGAGATTGAGCAATAATTGCTTGCACTTTGGAGTCAAGTCCAATGGTGCGTCTGTCTTCCTCAGTGTATTCTTTTTCAGTTTTCAAAATATATCGACCAGTAGCAGAGTTACGTTCCTCGTCAGATGAGTCATCGGAAACGTGGAAAAGAGGATCTTTTTATTTATCTTTCTTTTTAGAGGTTTTGATAAATTTGTCCCATACTTTAGGGACAAGAGGACCTTCACGAAGAACGGTCAGATAACGACTGTCAGCTCCCTCTAAGAAAAGCATCATTTGACTTTTCTAGAGTGAAAAGTTGTTCGCATTGAACTTAGGAGGTTTGACCATAGAGTCGTTATCAGTAAGAAAAGAGTTTTGAGAAGTAGAGGAAAAATCAACTTTGTCTTTGGACGAAGATGCCATCACGGATCTGATTTATTTAGTTAAATCAACTGCTCTGATACCACTTGTTGGTCCTTAATAAGCAAAACAAGTATTGTAGAAGGGGGGGTTGAATACAATACACAAAATTTTACTTAATTTAATTCTTTATTGATATGAATATCAAGAATTACACATAGAAATAAAGATTGTTGCGGAAAAGAATAGCTAAAGACTACTCTTACAATCTAACACAAAGAAGACTAGTTATCACAAAGACAGAAATCTTAGAGAGAAAATAATGGCTAACAACTTGCTGAAATCTTGCACTAGAGAAAACTTGAGCTGAAAGCGTGAGTTGCATGGAGCCATCTTCACCCTTTAAATACTATCCAAAGCAATGAGTGCAAAGGACATGGGACATTTAATGCTTGGGTGGTTGAGATATGTCAATAAATTATAAGATATTTGAGGTGACTTGTCACAATACAAAAGGTAACTTTTGTACTCTGAAGGTACAATATCTTAATAAAATATACCTGGTAAAAATCTTTTTGAGATTTTTTATAAAATAAAATGTCTCAATCAGATCAGAACTCAAGTGAATATCTTTTAGGAGAAGGAAGCTTTCATTCCCTTTGTCAGAAGATCATTGGGAATGAGGAAGTATGTCAAATCGAGAGGTTTTGACATAAAAGGTGTTGCCGAAACAGAAGGGATCGGCAGGGAGATATTCTGCCGAACGGGTGGCAGAGGGATGCCGAAAAAGGGAATTCGGCAGAAGAGGCTTAGGGGTTGTTTGTTTTTTCTAAAAAACCTCTTAATGACTCTTAAGTCTGAATCGTTCAAACCTTTTTACACACCACCTCTTAATAATCATAACTAAAATAAGACTTCAGACTTTAAACCTCTTAAAAAACAAACGGCACCTTAGTCTTCTTGAAGTTAATCTAAATCCGCATAGTAGACTTGTTTCATGTTGATTTCGGTAGGTCTTTGACTCACCGATCTGTTTAGGCATAACTAAGTTATTACACAAAATCATACTATATCTAAGAAGAGCAAACACAAACTAAAGGAGAGGTCATCTTCAAATCATAAATGACCCAACAAATTCAATGATTATTTTATATATTTTAATGACATCTAGAAAAAATAACCAATTACATATTTAATAATATAATTAAAACAAATTTATAGTAATATAATATATTAATTAATAGTGATACATGAAAATGTCTGCATAAAAGGAATGCCCTACACATACCAAATTGGTGGGTGTTAGAAGTTTGTAGTAGTAATATGTATCTTGTGTTTTGATACTTGTAAATTAAGAGATTTTTAAAATCTTGTATAAAATGATGGTACCTTGTGCCTAATAATTTGTATTTAAAAGTTTTTTATCCGTGCTTTATAATATAGTATAGATGTAATTGGTTATTTTTTCTAAATGTCATTAAAATATATAAAATAATTATTGAATTCTAACAAAATACTTAATTTTTAATTTATATAAAAAACATTATATTATTAAGCCTAAATTAAACAAATTTATATAAAAAAAAGATTATCACTTTCTCAAAACCATCCAAAATCATACTGTAAATCGTCAAAAAAAACAAAAAATAAAATGGAACATTAAAATCGTGATGTATCTCGCTGCATTGCGTGTGAACGCTTCTACTTATTATTAAACTATCGAACATAACTCTTAAAACAAACTTTTATGCATTAACTACTATTTATTGATACATATTACTTAAAATTCAAAATTACAAGTTATGATGAATGAGTACAAATTTCTAAAGTTATATGTTAAATTCATAACTAACCGATAAACATAATCAAAACAGGATAAACATCTTAATTTAAATATAAAAAATTAAAATATATAAAATAGTCATTGAATTCTAACAAAATGCTTAATTTTTTTAATATAAAAAACATTATATTATTATTCCTAAATTAAACAAATTTATAAAAAAAAGCATTATCACTTTCTCAAAACCATCCAATTTCGTACTGTAATTCGACAAAAAACAAAAAATAGAAGAAAACATTAAAATCGTGATGTATCTCGCTGCATTGCGCGAGTACGCTTCTAGTTAGCATTAAACAGCGGTACATTAAGCTTTAACATTTGTTTTTAAGAGATTTTTATAGATGCCTTGTAATATAGTATAGATATTATCTTGAGCTAAAGATCTGTAAAAATATCAAAGCATTAAATTCAAATTAAATCAGAATTAAAATGCTAAACTTAGAAAGACTAGTCTTTCAAGAATTAGTTACGAGTCCATTCTAAGCCTTTAAGGTCGATACAATTAAGGATTTTAAACCTAGGATTGGTCCAAAAAAACGGGTTAATATCTGAATATTGATACGGGCAAAGCCTAATTTGTGAAGGTCAGAATGTTTGGATTTGCTTATGCTTAAGGAATAGACGAATGGTGGACTTCTTTAAAAAAACAATCAAGTCCGATCCAGGGGCTGTTAGATCCGTTGGGTCGAGCTTGGTCCTAGTTTTAATACTAATGACCATATCTTTTTAGCAATCGAGATCGATATTCATACTAATCCACTGTGACAAATTCGATTTGTGTTGTGTCATTTTAACTTTAAATAATGTCTTGTTCTAATGTTTGTAGTGATAGGTCTCAACCTTTGGTGGATAAAAATCATCACCGAAGTTATAAAAAAGAAAGCAATCGCTCAGGCAATTAATCAAGTAAAGCAATAAATAACCTAAAACTAACCAAAATGACAATTTGTCTGTTTTGATACATTGACACTTGGGGGTTGTTTGTTTTTTTTTTAAAACCCTCTTAATAGCTCTTAAGTCTGAATCGTTCAGACTTTTTTACACACCGCCTCTTATTAATCATAACTAAAATAAGACTTCAGACTTTAGACCTCTTAAAAAACAAACGGCACCTTGGTGTTGGTAAGATTTTTGCTTAATTCGTAGGGATGAGATCGGGACCGGACCGGGTACCGATCCGGTTGGTACCGAACATTTTTGGTACTAAAAACCCGTACCGAAAACCGAACCATATGTACCGGTTCGGTTCCGGTTCCGGTTTCGGTTTTGGGACGGGAAAATCGGTACTAGGACCACTTAGGACCGAAAATTTTAAAACGTATCAAATGTATATCAAAACCAATCGCAAACCAAAATATCTTCATAATGTTTCAAATGTGTTTCAAAACCAATCCCAAACAATGAAAAGTTCAACAATCAAAACCAAATCAAAAGTTCAATAATCTTCGTTATTCTTTTACTCTTTTCTTTTTCCATTTTGTTCGTTTAAGGTCTCGTGCTAGGAAAAAAAAACAAGCAACAGTATTTTTACTAGTGGTCAAACAATGAAATTTCATGACAAGGATTATGAAGTTTTTCTTTGATATGTATATACATAACACATTCGAATTCTATAAAGTATTATGATGTTTTCTTTAACAATAACCACCAATAAAACTATAAACCCCGGATCATGAAACCGCCGATTGTTTGATGTGTATGTAGGAGGGTGATTTTTTGATAGTGATAATTTTTTTTTTTGGAGAAGAGATATGGATACTTATGAAGAAAATTTGGGTAGTTTAGGAGATGATATTGTTTCAGTAGAAAAAGATAAACTTTATTTAGGAGAAGATGTGCATAATCAAAGAAGTTAAAAAGGCATTACCCTTTAACATTCCCGGTTCAGTTTCGGTATTTTCGGGAAAATCCCGGTACCAAATCCCAAATTTGAAGATTATATGGAACCGAAAACCGGACTGCATACATACTACCAGTCCCGGTTCGGGAAAACGGTCTGATTTACTCATCCCTATTAATTCGATAAACAATGTTTTCTTTTTGTTGGGTCTCATGTTCTTTTTTTAGAAGAAATATTAATCTTATTCATATGAGGATAACATTGGGGAAAGTTCAAAAAATACCCAACGTACTTTTCGATTTTGAATGATTAAATCTATAGATAAATTTTTTTGACCAAATCTATTGATAATTTTTCTGAATGAATAAATCATTGAACTTTTTAAACCAATTAAATACATCATTAAGACCTACAAAACTTATGAATATGTCGTTAAATCACTCATTTGCAGCCCCCCCCCCCCTCCCCCCGACGCTTACCAAGCAAAAGGAAGAAGGTGAGAGTCATGATTGGTAAGGCGAGGAACATCGGTCGATTTCAAGCCCAATGAGGAGAGGCCATACCAAATCTATCGTGAGCAGCGACAGCGGAGAGGGGAATTGATTTGATGTGAAGATGGTCTGATAAAGGAGTAGAGTTTGTTATAACTAAAATTCCAACTAAACTTCCCTTTTAGTTTTATGTTTGATTGTAGTTCATCCAGATATACTCGCTCTTTACATTTCTTCCTAACTGTTTGGCCTGTAGTAAGTATTTGGTTCACTGCGTTAGGTATTAGCACCATGGCTAATAAGAATTACATTATTGTAGAAAGATAAAAAAAGATGATAAAAAAATGATTTCCCTCTCTATATTTCTCTTTCTATTTTCTACTCCCTAAATCTTTTATCTTCCCTATTCTACCTCCTCTATCACAATCAACGACGACTAGCTTAGGCTAGTGGTGACGGTGGCCTGGGCTGGCACAATGACTCTTTTATATGAATTCTATAAATGAATAACACCCAATAACTAGTGATCTTTGATTAACTTACAGAACATAATTTATAAAAGTTTAATGATGTATTAATCTATCTCAAATCTGATTTTAGTTTTATAAATTTGAACTACAATTTGATTTAACCAAAAATATTGTTTCTTTTTTTTTATTATGGACCAGCTTAAAATATTGACATATGATTAATTCGTTTATTTAATAATTTTGCAAAATAAAATTTTACATTTGTTTTGAGAGATAGTAACCAATACCCAAAAGGTTATAATAGGTATTTAGATATACATTTTCAAAATGATTAGACTTTACTAATTAGAGTTTGAATTAGATAATTTCATTAAAATTTGAAATAGTTATATAATTTTATGTATAAGTTAGTAATTTTTTTTCCTATAATCTATACTATATTATAAAACATGGATAAAAACTCTTAAATACAAATTATTAAGCATAAGGTACCATCATTTTATATAAAATTTTAAAAATCTCTTAATTTACAAGTATCAAAGCACAAATATATATTACCACTGCAGGCTTCTAACACACACCAATTTGGTATTTGCAGGGTCTTCCTTTTATGCAGATATTTTCATGTATCACTATTAATTAATATATTATATTATTATAAATTTGTTTTAATTATATTATTAGATATGTAATTGGTTATTTTTTTAGATGTCATTAAAATATATAAGATAATCATTGAATTATAACAAAATACTTAATTTTTTTATATAAAAAACATTATATTATTAAGTCTAAATTAAACAAATTTATAAAAAAAAACATTATCACTTTCTCAAAACCATCCAAAATCGTATTATAAATCGACAAAAAAAAAAAATGAAACATTAAAATCGTGATGTATCTCGCTACATTACGCAAACGCTTCTAGTAACTCATTAAATAATACATCTACTTTAACCTACATAATTATACATTCAAAAGTAAAAAACACATTACACATAGCACATCACCAATATGATTTATGACCTCGAGTACTAGCCAACCAAGTGACATAGTGAAGTTGTAAAAGTTGAGATTATTTAAATTGTTTAATGAGTTGGTTTTGCATAAGTTGGGGTATTTCATTTTCGATCAAACTATTTCATTTCGTAAAATTTAGGCACCGGTTAAGTATCAGCTAAGTAAAGTTTAATCATTCGACTTAACTTTTTAAGCTTGAATTGGATGGTTGGCCCATGGAGTTTTTATATACCGCTTCCTACAAACTAGAGATAGGTAAATTGGGACTTGTAGGGATCGGTTATGGCTCAACTGTCTAGGAGTGGTTATATTATTTAGATTAAGTTATACTTTTGGTCCATATGGTTGTCACTCATTATCAACTTTGATCACTCTTTTAAACTAATTACATTTTTGGTCACTGTGGTTGTCATTTTGTTTTACTTTTGGTCCATCTGACCAACTTTAATTAAAATTCTTAGTTGATTTAAGGATATTTTAGTCCATTCACCTTTTTTCCTTGTTTTTTTATTTTTTGTTTTAATAGATTATATAGTAAATTACAATTTTAGTGCTTTTGGTTTGTCATTTTTTTTTTTTTTTTTTGTCTTTTCAACATTTTTCATTTTATATTTTTATTGTATTAATTAATGATAAATTTAATAAAAGTACATTAAAATTCTATATTTTCATTTTGTAAATTACACCATTAGAAAAGTTTTTTCAATATCTTTAAAATAAGTTAATTATTGAATAAGTTTTTTTACACAATTTATCTGATATATCTGCAAATTCGTCTACACTAATCTTAAAAAAAAACTTTTCTATTTTAAGTTGGGTTTAAAAATTTATCATTTTTTCTTATTTATGTAAGAAAAAAAATCGAAATTTATCTGTCTATTAATGAAAAGATGTATGTTTTCATATGCTTCATTTTGTTATATATTTTTAAATGTGTATTAAATAAAAAACTTTATAATATAATAATTATTTTTTTTTCAAAATATATACTTAAATTTGTCGTAAGAAAAATAAATAATCAACTAACAACCACATATTTTCATTATTTTATTCATTTTCATGAATCAGTATATCAAAAAAGAATGATTTACAAGGTAAAATATGCATGATTCATAAGATTACATTTCAGATCCAACTAAACAATAAGGTAGCGTTTGGTATACGCATACATAGTTGGACTGGATTGAACAAGACAGAACTGGACGGGACAGGAGTAGACAAGACAAATGTACGAAAATGATTGGTGTAAGCAATAATGTCTGTGTTGTTAATTGGTTATTTATTCTTCATTCTAATTGTTAAGTCTAAATATTGAATCCAATATTTAATAGGAAAGTCAAAGATGTAAAAGTCAACATTGTCAAAGTATTGTAAATGTCAAAGCTTGTTTTGATTACTTAGTGATTAAGTCTTGTTTAGTTTAGGTGGTAAATAGGTTTGGCTTTAGTAATCTTGTAACATGAGATGTAAGTATGTCATTGTAATATGTGTAACTGTGTGTGTGATATATGATGATGGAGCTTTCATGTCTAAACTTTCTCTCTCTACATTCTCTCTCTATGATTTAGATAGATTTTGGGTTTAATAATTGGTATCAGAGCTAGTTCTAAATTGGAGAGAATTGAGAGAAGCATTTTTTAATCTGAATTCGAAAACTATTCTGAAAATTGGTTTGATTTTCTGAAAAATTCTCAAAAACACGAGAGTTACTGTTCATCCGATTTAAAAAAAAATCGTTTTTGATGCAAGAAAATGGAATTATTTGATTCGATTTGTGTTTTAGATTGTTTCTTGTATTGATTACATCTCGAATTTCGAACAAAATCGATGTCAATTTTTGAATTTTGGAATTTTTCAAGAAACGAGTTCGAACACTATGTTCATCGAGTTCGATCCAATTTCTGAGTTTAAGGGTGTAATTCGAGTTGAAATCGATTAGGTTTTGGTAGAAAAGCATAATCGATCGAGTCTGTATAGATTTATTCGTGAATTGCACTGTAATCAATTTGTAATTTTGATTTTGAAGAAGTTAGAGTTCATGAGTTTCTCACGCACTGTAATTGAATCAAAGTGATTCATTTTGTGATTCTTTGTAAAATTCAAGTATTGTAACCTGTTCAATCTATGAAATCGAGCATTCTGACAAAGTTTCAAGATCAAAATCGAAGGATTCGATCGAATTGAAGCGAAAAAGTCGAGAACTTATCAGGTCTGAACTTTGCGCCAGTTCATCATATTTTGCGCGAGGTTCATCAGTGTTTGCACCAAATTGTTCAAGTTTTGCGTCAATATCTTTTCGAGCAAAGTGTTCTTTTGCGTTACAAGTGCAAAACGCAAACCTTACTTTACGCCATCAGCCCAAAACGCAAACCTTACTTTGCGCCAGAAGCACAAAGCGCAAATCTCAATTTGCGCCATCAGCCCAAAACGCAAACCTTACTTTGCGCCATAAGCACAAAGCGCAAACCTCATTTTGCGCGACAGCCTTAAAGCGCAAACTCTACTTTGCGCCAACTTCTTATAGCGCAATTCTTACTTTGCGTTAGTAATTGTTAGCGCAAACAGTGTCTTTTCATACTTAGTAAAAAATTTCAAAACTGTAATATGTCTTTTAAGTGTGAAATTTTTTTCTCTAGGGGCGCTGCCCCTCGACCCCGTAAGGGCGTTTCCCCTTGACCCCACCCGTTAACCGGGTAGCGGGACCCCCGTGCTAAGTCTGCGGAGGGGGACAAAAGTTCTTTTTGTGCAAGATTTCAATTTGATTTGATTTTTGATTTTTGATTTTCTGATATACAGTTTGGAACGATCATTCCTATCAAGCTGATGAACTCATTCAAGATGGGATATTTTGCTGAGCTTGAAGAGAAGATTAGAAAGCTGAATTTAGAGAAAATTAATCTGGGTCATGCTGTTGACTTTCACTCACAAAAGTCAAAAGAACATTATGAAGAAAACATAAGACTGAAAGAAGAAATCAGTGCTTTAAAGAATATCAATGAAGATCTTCTGAAAAGATCTTATGGGCAGATTGATGAGAAGATAAAGGGATTGGAATCTGAGAATGCTGAGCTTAGAAAGAATTTATCTGATTTTGAAAAACAGCTTGCTGAAAATAAAGTTGATTTTGATATTGAAAAGAAAAATTTTTCAAAGAAGTTCTCAGATTTCTCAAAGAAATGTTTTGAAGAGAAAAAGTCAGTTGAGCTTAAATGCATAAAATTTTCTAAACAAATTTCCGATTTTGAGAAAATACTTATTTTGGAAAGAGAGAAGTTTTCTAAGGAAAAGAAGGCCATACAACAGAAGAGTGTGGGATTCTTCAAAGAACTATCTGGCCAGAGAAATGATTCAGAAAAAGGATTTGAAGAAGAAAGATCCATATTTGAGTCTGAAATCAAAAAGTTGACTTCAAAGTTATCTGAACTATCTGCTAATGCGCTGAAAGAGCAGTAGACGAAGTCTGAGTTCTCGAAGAAGATTGACCAACTTGTGAAAGAAAGAGACAATTTTGCTTCAAATATCAAAGAGCTTGAGAAGTCTGTCTCAAGATCAACTCAGAAATTTGTCTCTTCACAAAGGTCAGCTAAATCTTTTGATCAGATTCGTCAAACTAACATCTTCTATGATGGATATTTAGATGGTTCAGGTACATATTCTAGAGGAAAAAGCTTCAAGAAAGAGAAACTGGTCTAGTTGAAGAAATCAGTCAAAGATGACAAATCAGATGAGCTGAAAGGGAAGACATCATGTGTACATGTACACAAAGCAAAGAAGAACAAAGAGCATAAAGGTAAACCTGACCTTAAATACTCAAAAGACCAATTACTCAGGTTTTCAGGTAATAAATTTTATTGTTCTTACTGCTGTACACATGATCATATCCACAAGACCAGTGATCATTTCTGGTATGGTTGTTACTCTATTTCCCCCACACGAACTGCAACTAACATTTCTGGACCCAAATACCAGTGGGTACCAAAGAAGAAAACTGATTCTTTGTTGCAGACACCTCACGTCAAGGGGGAGTAAGAGAGATTATGGCTTTTGAACACAACAGTTCAAAACCCGGACTTCAAAGTCAAGATTATGGCTCTTGAATAACACAGTTCAAGACTCACACCTCAATGTCAAGAATAAAATGGCTTCTAAGTACACAGCTTAGGACTCGTTCTTCAACGGAGTTTGACTTCTAAACACAACAGTTTAGGACTCGGACCTCAGCGACCAAAAAGACCTTACTCCTGTTTTTTGCATCCGATGGATATGATGGTCTACATCTCAAGAGAATTGATTTGATCTCTATCGTGTACTTTTTCACTGATAGATTTTACTAATATGATGGTCTACAATTCAAAAGGGAGTGTCTGATCTCTATCCTGTTTTAACTGACATATTTCAGATGCCTAATTTAAGGGGGAGTAAAGGTGATGACTTCTGGTTATTTCAGATCAGAACTCATACTATAAAAATGTTTTACTGCTTTCTGTCCTTTTATTTTTTTTTAAATAATGTGAATAAAGTGGCTTCTGATCACATGACAGATCAGGACCCGTTTTTCAATGATCAGAGAAGGATATTCTGCTAATATCCAGGGGAGCTTAAAAGATCTAAATCATTTTATCATGATTTGAGGAGGAGCTTAAAGGTAAATATCTTCTGATCTAGATCTCTGATTGTTTGAAAGAAGAACAACTTTCAATCATGAAAATCATTTTCTGAAATGTTCAAACCACTTATAGTTCTCAAAATATTTCATGAATAAAGAAGTGTGATTTTAAATGTTTTTCAATTTTGAGCTTTAATGTTTAACTGACCGTGTGTTTCCAAAGATCAATACTTGTGTATTATCTTGTCCATATACTGCAAAGTATTCATACACACCGGTTCAGTACTTCCTTTTGAAATTGTTATTACCATGTCTCATAAAGAAACAATTTTTCGATGGTAATACCCCCGTTTGTAATTCACTGTTGTTGAGCAACATTCATCATTTCTAATCATTGCGCGTTTATTGCTAAATTGTTTATATTCGTTCATATAAACAAAATATTCAGTTCTTTGATACACTATCCATTTCATTTGATCTGATTGATACATTGTCAGATTCTCAAAACAATTCTTTTGATTTCATTTCATTCATTCAATATCCTTGTTTTGAGAAATCTTCAAAGTTCAAATGCTCAAATTTCATTCATATTTTTTTAAATGAGCATACATTTTGACAGTGTTCTCTTATTTGAGCTTAACTATTCAGTTAAATTGTTGTGCAACCATTCTTTATAGGACTTACATGGGATTCGTGTGTGAGCTTAAACAGAACTTCCATGGATTCACGTAAACCAGTGTTTCCTACCCAGGAAGTTATCCTTGAGTGATTGAGGGGTGAGGGGTCAAAATCAAAGAGTGGGGGAGATAACTCATCCGGTTGAGTTTTTCTCATTGTGTGGAGTGGTAAAATGGAAATGAGAGTTTGGTTAGAAGTGAGCTTTAATGTTAAAAAGAAAGAGGGTGTGAGATCAGAGTTAAAAGAATATCAGAACTCTGCACCAACCACTTTCTGAGCCGGGCAACTACATCTTCTGATTGGTTCACATTCTTTGGTGACCATCATTGAAACAGGCAGTGAGCCCATGCCAACTCTTGCAATTACCCCACCAACCACTTGTTTCTTTCTTAACAAAGAAATGCTTCATTTTATTTGGGGATGCAGCATATCTGCTATCTAGTCTTCACTCGGAAGATTTAGATATTGAAAAAGAAGAAAATTTGCCCCACCTTCACACCTATTTCATGCACATTGGGTCCGTGTAATACATGTTTCTGTCTCAACAGTTTACACAATTTGAGCCTTATGAAACACAATCATTGTGCTAAATTCTTTCATACACAAGCACGAGCACACATAAAATTTGTTTTTCTGTCAGAACATTCATAGATAAACCTTGTGTTTTTCAATGATTGAATGGAAGTCCTGGGGAGTCATCATCAAACCAGCTCCTTAAATTGTACATTTGTTGTACACAGTGACTTTGTGTTACTAACAAGCATTCCTAACTGTTTCATTTGTTGATTCAGGGTTACCACGTTCATTATGTCTGAATTTGAAAAGATTCGGATATATATCTTTCATGAATTGACGGCTCTCAGATCAAAGCGCGCCAACTGTCAAAAGGGGAGATTGTTATTTGAATACAATGGGGAGGTCAAAGTTTGTGCTGAAATTGATGAAATTTTGATGATCATGGTGCTCTCAATCATCAAAAAGGGGGAGAATTTTACAAAGATCAATTTCAAAGCAATGAAGATTTGACAAAGTGAAAAATGCTTCCGCTGTTTCAATGTCAAAAGATGCTTCGTGAAAATTTGTTCTTCCAAAGATGGTTCAGAGATCACAAGTGATGAAGATACATGTGTGTCAAAGATTACTCAACATTCAACATTTCAAAGTTTCATCAAAGTTGTTTCATTGTTTCAGAAGTTTCAAGATTTCAGATTCCCATTCAAGGCTTGTTGACTTTCAAAGCCTCAACGAGAAAAAGACTTTTCTAGATTCTTCAATAGCTGAAGAGTAAAGACTGTGAAAGCTTCAAAGTTCAAAGTTCAAGAGACAAAAGTTGAATAATCAAGAGCTGAAGATCAGTATCAAATTTTTATTAAATCTTGAATACAAAGGGGGAGATTGTTAAGTCTAAATATTGTATCCAAGATTTAATAGGAAAGTCAAAGATGTAAAAGTCAACATTGTCAAAGTATTGTAAATGTCAAAGCTTGTTTTGATTACTTAGTGATTAAGTCTTGTTTAGTTTAGGTGGTAAATAGGTTTGGCTTTAGTAATCTTGTAACATGAGATGTAAGTATGTCATTGTAATATGTGTAACTGTGTGTGTGATATATGATGATGGAGCTTTCATGTCTAAACTTTCTCTCTCTACATTCTCTCTCTATGATTTAGATAGATTTTGGGTTTAATACCAATAAATTTAAGTTTATAATTTGAAAAAAAATAATTATTATATTATAAAGTTTTTTTGATTTGATACACATTTAGTTAAATAAAATATACAAAAATGATGCATTTTTTTTATAATAGACAGATATATTTTGATTTTTTTCCTTATATAAAGAAGAAAAAAACGATATACTTTTTAAACACAACTTAAAATAGAAAAGTTTTTTTAAATTAGTGTAGACAGATTTGCAAATATATATTAAATACATTAAGTAATTTTTTTTAAATAATCAATAATTAACCTTTTTAAAGATATCAACAAGACTTTTCTAATGGTGTAATTTACAAAATGAAATATATATTTGTAATGTATTGTTAAAAATTATCATTAGTTAATTAATATAATAAGGGTATAAAATAAAATAAAAAGGTAGGAAAGACAAAAAAGAAAAAAAAACAAACCACAAGGACTAAATTGTAATTTACTATATACTCTAACAAAACAAAAAAAAATGAAAAAAGAAAAGAAAAAGGTAAATGGACTAAAATACCCTTAAATTAACTAATCATTTTAATTAGAGCTGTCATAGGGACCAAAAGTGAAATAAAATGGCAATCACAATGACCAAAAATGTAATTAATTTGAAAGAGGGACCAAAGTTGATAATGAGTGACAACCACAAGGACCAAAAATGTAATTTACTCTATTATTTATGAAATTTTGAGGCTCGGGTTATGTTTAGGCCCGATGAAGAAAAAAAGAGTGAATTACATTGGTGGTCCTTATGGGTTGCTCAAAACTTGGATATGATCCCTAAAACGAACTATCAATATTGATGGTACGTAACTTTTTAATTTCACAATACTCAAGTCCTGTAGTTAATACCGTCAGTTATTTATCGTTATGAGGAATAAATCAGTTTAGTGTAACTCACTCTAAAATCAATTGTGGTTCACATATTTTTTTAGAAAAGAAATGTATATATTAAAAATATTTTATATATCCAGTCACAAATTAAATTACTTAAATTAAAGTACATTAAAAATCTTTATATTAATTTTAAAAAGCTATTAAATTGAGATTTTTTTAAAACCAAAAGTCATTTTGTCAATTTAATAGTTTTAATATGTCTTTTTTTTGTACGGCAACTTGGGCTAAGCCCACACACACACGCACCCGCGGTATCCGGGCATCCAATATGTCTTTTGGTTTACAAAAAGTTGATATGTGATCGGATGTAACACCCCGAATTTCGAAAAGCACCATTTCATGTTAATACATAAATCAGTAACCTTAAAGGGGAAAAATAATATTTTTGATTTTGGACTTGAATCCTAGATTTTATAGTCTTGATGGATGAAGGATTCAATTACAAGTCCAACGGTTCTTTCCGGAGCAAAAACAGAGCTATAACGAAGAAGTTACGGCCAAAAAGTGAACGAGAAGAAAACCAGGGGAAGCGGGCGACTTATGCCGTGACTTAGGGTCGCGAGATAAGTCGTGAAACCCCCTGGTCGAGCTAAAAACCGATTTTCAGCCACCAAACTTCATTTATTCATATTTTCTTCATACCAACTCCGTTTTCAGTGATTCAAGTTGCTATGGTTTCGTTTTTGAGATCTTGTCAAGGTTAGATGGTTAGTTTTGGGAAATTATAATGGTGGATTGGAAGCTAAGAACAAGAGCTCATCATCATCACCTCCATCTTCAAGAATTTTGGGGATTTCTAGGTTTTTATCAAAACCTAAATGGTAAGTTCATCCCTTCCACTTCCAAACTTCTTTATGGGTTATAAATGCTCTATGGATGTCAACCTAGTGTTTGATTCCTCTAATTTCGTTTTGAAAGATTTTGGGAGTTTTGGGTCAAAATTAGTGTTTTGCCCAAAATAGAGATTTGGATGATTAAGTGTTTGGGGAATGTTTCTATGTGGTTGGTTATATGTTTTGATGGTTGGAAACTTATGGATCTAGGTTTTGGAAGTTTTTGCTTGGAGATTCAAGTTTCTTCAAAGGAGCTCAAAGCGGGGTAAAATCTAGATTTAGCCTAAATCTAGTTGATTTGTGAAAACGGTGTACATGGCAAAATGGTTATTTTAAAGTGTTTTACATGAAATGGTTAACTGCTGATAAGTTTGGAGTATTTTGAAGTAAAAATGTATTTTACTTGGTATTTGTCAAAGTGTGAGTATTTTAATGAGTTTTCGTATTTGATAAACTTGGCTTATTTTAGTTTCATAAAATGCTCATATTTGGGATTTGGACATCTTGATAAGTAATAGAATGATTTATGCATTTTGGGGATTTTGTACATATAGAGTCCATTTCATGACTTATGCATCTTGGTGATTTTGGTACAAATTAAGTCTATTTCATGTTATATGCATTTTGGTGTATTCGCATTTATAAAACCTTTGGAAAATCTTTGGTCCCATTATGTGTTGAATTTTGGGTTAATCTCGTCTTTGGGGTATGTGTCTTGTAAACGTTGTTTAAAGACATTTCATTATTTGGGGGACCGGTAATTATTGGTCAAATGGATTTTGAGCATTCTAGCTCGGTATTGGCTTAAAAGGAGTCTTGAGGGCATTTGTTCGGTTTTAATGGCTCGATGTAGAGTCCAAATTATGATTTATATCTTAATGCATTTTATTGCATATTATTCACAATTACAGACTCGAGTGCTTTAGTCATTCAGGTATAGTCATGTAATCTTAGACTGTGTTGCATTGGATCCATAGGCACATGAGTCAGTCTTATTGGATGGTCATTTGAGTGGTACATGGTTGGACTCCGGGACTCATGGTTTATGACCTTGTCCTTACAAGTAGGCACTAGGAGGGCTGAGCCCGGGTGAGCTATTATGACTATGGGGAGTCCTCTGATGGGCGTTTAGGGCCTTCGCCGTGTGGGGCAATGCCTTCGGGGTATCCCCCGTGTGCCGAGCCTTTGGCGATAATTTCGGTGGTATTCACTAAGGTCAGCTGTCTCTTGGGTGAAACTTGTCAAGGAGTCGTAGGGGCACTTGGGCTAGCGTGTCGTGAAGTGTCATACGATCAACGTTGTTGAGTGGCATACTTTTGTGTTCCTCCGCTCTCAACGGATACGGGTATCCCCCGTTGTCGGCCCGCTGTATTTTGGATATTTAATTGTCCATGCTTTAATACTTGGATTTCATTCCATTTATGGTCGCGTGAGTATTAAGCTTCAGTTTCATGTTTTAATGGCGTATCATATTATATGGATTGTTTTCCGTTATTTAAGGGTCGAGTATTATGCCCCACCCGAGTTTTGGGTGTTTTGGGATATGAAGTATTACTTACGTTTTAGCACTTTTGAGTATCGAACTATAACCCCGCTTTGGGTGAGTTACGGGTTGCATCGGTTTACAAGAAACGTGTGTTTGGGAGCATCGTCTTTAAAAGTGCATGTTATGGGAAATTGTGTCGTTTCTATTTTGAAGTATAATATTTCGAAAGACCTTGCTTTAAACTGCATTCTTTCTTTTAAAGATATACTTATTAATGTTAAAACTCTTGAGCTCACTAGGCATTAAGCCTAACCCTTTTTATTTGTCGGCATGTGCATCAGGTTTCAAGGTTGGGAGTTGGTTCTAGCAATCCTGTGAAGAGTAGAGCCTTAGCTAGATCCGAAAGTAAGTATTCGGTGAAGTCTTCCGCATTATGGAGATAGTGACTATGCATGGGTATTAGTAGCACCCGTCCTTTATAGTCTATATATAAGGTGGTATATGTGTATTGTAGTTGAATCTAAATTTGTGGTTGTAGATGATTCATTTATTGATGTATTTAGAAAAAATTTATCAAGTTGCTATCTTCAGATTTAAGGGTGTTACAAGTTGGTATCAGAGCTTAAGTTTGAGAGAATTTGGTATTGATTTTGGATGCCTAGACTCAAACTAGCGTTCTTATAAGTGATTGTAAGTGAAGTTGCATATTAGGTACCTTAAGATAAGATATTTTGAGGTCGAGCAAGTCGCTAGAAACGGGAAACTTGTCGAGAGTCGCAAGGATGATCATGTTCGGTACGTTCATAATGGCACCTGGCCAGTGTTATGGTGAACCTACATGCTACATGTGTATACTTGAACTACCTTAGTATGATGACCGTTGGGGTAGTGAGAAAGTTTCTAAGCGAGTAAGCTAAGGGAATATTGATGTTTATAGCAATGTCACTTTGGAGTGATAGTTAAGCGAAGAAGTCACTAAGTCGATCCTCTTGGGTCGAAAACTTTGGTTGGATTAGAACCGTGAGCTTGTTAGACCGATTCTATCTCGAGGAGAATTCGTAAGTTTATTCAAAATTAGTGGGATTGTGGTTTTAAGATGTTTAATGCATCCGGATGACAATAGTATGTCGGGTTGTTGAGGAGCGTAACCCTAAGATGTGAGTGCTGACCAAATTCATGCACGAAATTTATTTCTAAAATGAGTTTGCATAAATTGTTTCTCGTATTCTCAAAACATAAAGTGAGCTATATTATAAAGTCTTGATAAAGCATTTATTACTCATCGGATTTTAAACCACGAGTTTAAGCATGCATAAGATTGTTTTGTTGCACGCGACTGCATATTGTTGTTAAAAATCTCTTCGTCCACGTTCCGTGTCTAACGTTGTTTTTCGGATATTGTAATATCCGTGTTGTAATGTTATTTAAGTTATTGGGCAAGTAACTGTGGACTTTTTGACCTTGACATTGGATCTCCTCCGCGTATGTTAAGGTTTTAAAGGAAGAGTTGTCCCATGTTTTGGAGTCGGGATTTTTTTTTCGTAGAATTTTGGTCTAAATGAGTCGTGTTCATTTTTATGAAGTAAAGTTTTGCAACGTTTTGGGCGTGTGAGTGTACTTTGAGTTGCATGGGTTTCAATTTTATTGCGTGTAAATTTACGAAATTTTGGACGTCGTGTCTCATGAAGGTTTTGTTGAAAAGGGTCACTTTATCTTACGTTGTGATTTAGAGTTTGACATTTTGGAATTGTTGTCGTATTACGTTTTTTTTATCTATGTTGGGAAATGAAATTTTGACACCGTTTGATTTTAGCGTTATTGAGTTTTTATGAAATTTCAGTTGAGTTTTATGGTGTCTTATCTTACGACTTTTTACGTCGCGTAGATGAATTTTGGGACGTATAAACATACATTATTGTGTGCGTTGATTTATAAATTTTGGTAATAGACATCATCCCACGCGTTGTTTTGGGAAAGTTTCATTTTCACGTGATTTATCTCTGGGCTATATTCAAGTGTCACTCGTTGCATACTAATTTTATTTGGATTAAATTATTCCGTTGGTGTGAGTAATTGTATAAAAAAACTATGTTGTTTCAGATAGAACTGTTTATTTAAACGTGTTTCAATTGTAAACTTTGCTGTCATAAGTTTCCGCAATGCATGAAATGAGTTTTCGGTTTGCATGTCGTTGTTGTTACCGCGTTGGGTAAGTGTGTTTTATATGTGCGGCCCAAAATTGGGACTCGATTTAAAATTTATTTACGTTCCTATCGTGTAGTTAAATTTGGGGAAAATAAACGGACGTATATGGGCCTTGTTGGAAATTTTATCTTCTAATGTGTTGCGTTCTTTTAAAGAAAAGATTTTAAAATTGAAGTCGTGAAATTTTTCTTTGGAATCCGTACAAACATTCCTTGCACGTGTTGTGGTGCAGGAACCTATTTTCACGTATATAGTGTAAATTGTTGCTCATGTTTTATTATTGTCTCTATTAACATAAGTATTAAACAAATGAGTTTTGGAAATGGGTTCACATGCGCTATGTTGATGATCAATTTTGAAACCTATCAAGTGAACGGTAGTGTATCTTTACCGCACGATTAATCGTTAAAAAGCTTATGTATTTGAAAGTTTTATAACTTTCAAATTGGCATACTGGTTGAAAAACATTGAACTCATTAGGCCTACAGATTTAAACCCCTGTCATGAAAGGAGTTGTAATTAGGGACTAAGGGAGTCCTTGGAATTTGAAGTGTTGGATGATCCGACTTGCGGTCAGTCTTGAATTTTTGGTTTTAGTTTTGAATCTGTGCGCGTATGATTAATGGAGGTAGTAGATTTAAGCCTTCCCAGTTAATTAAGGTGTGATTTTATACTTCGGTAAATATGCGGGATAAGATCTTATGTGATTACTTGCGCGTAAATTGGGTTCGATTTGGTGGATTGCTCGTCGGTGTGACATCATGGTTTATGTTGATGGTGTACCGTCTTAGTGGGTTTCGCGATCAAAAGAAATTATTGTGGTCCATTTGTTAGAGATGTAAGATTCGGAATTTTAGCTTTCTGTTAGGTGTCAACCTTAGTGTGACAATCCGTTTGGAATGAAATTTTGGGCAGGATGTCCACGTTTTCGTGGTCACCGTTTAGTCCTAGGCGTCGACTTGTTTTCTTGAGGTCAACGAATCTTTGAATGTTTGGAAGTATCCCGGTTGGATCATGGGAAATATTGATCTTTCGGTGATGGAATTTGAAAGAAGATTGGGTGTTGATGATTAAGTACCGATGTGTTTAAGCATTTCCGTGGTGATAAAGATTTTATTATAGGAATGTTGTGGGCCTTGGGTTCGGAACTGTGTAAATCCGCAGGGAATTGGTTGGTGAGGAGCTGAGGTCACAAACTATCCTTGAGGTTGTATGTGTCACCCAAGTTTGGGAGACAGTTGCAGTCTCGTGGATTACCGGCTACTTTAGTAAGTTAAGCGTTCATACGGATATAGGTGTAATGTGCCCAAAATGGGCAATTATCGTGAGTATCAGCGTAAGGACATCGTGGTTGATCTGGAAAGTGGATTATAGAAAATCTAGTATGCGGGCGGCGTTAATTGGAAATTTAGATTTCGAGGACGAAATCTCTTTTAAGGTTGGGAGGATTGTAATACCCTGAATTTCGAAAAGCACCATTTCAAGTTAATACAGAAATCAGTAGCCTTAAAGGGGAAAAATAAGATTTTTGATTTTGGACTTGAATCCTAGATTTTATAGTCTTGATGCATAAATGATTCAATTACGAGTACAACGATACTTTTCGGAGAAAAAACGGAGCTATAACGAAGAAGTTACGGCCAAAACAGTGAACGAGAAGAAAACCAGGGGAAGCGGGCGACTTATGCCGCGACTTAGGGTCGCGAGATAAGTCGCGAAGCCCCCTGGTCGAGCTAAAAACCGATTTTCAGCCACCAAACTTCATTTCTTCATATCTTCTTCATCCCAACTCCGTTTTTAGTGATTCAAGTTGCTATGGTTTCGCTTTTGAGAGCTTGTCAAGGTTAGATGGTTAGTTTTGGGATATTATAATGGTGGATTGGAAGATAAGACCAAGAGCTCATCATCATCACCTCCATCTTCAAGAATTTTGGGGATTTCTAGTTTTTTATCAAAACCTAAATGGTAAGTTCATCCCTTCCACTTCCAAACTTCTTTATGGGTTATAAATGCTCGATGGATGTCAACCTAGTGTTTGATTCCTCTAATTTCGTTTTGAAAGATTTTGGGAGTTTTGGGTCAAAATTAGTGTTTTGCCCAAAATAGAGATTTGGATGATTAAGTGTTTGGGGAATGTTTCTATGTGGTTGGTTATATGTTTTGATGGTTGGAAACTTATGGAACTAGGTTTTGGAAGTTTTTGCTTGGAGATTCAAGTTTCTTCAAAGGAGCTCAAAGCGGGGTAAAATCTAGATTTAGCCTAAATCTAGCGAGGTGAGTTCAAGTTGATTTGTAAAAACGGTGTACATTCCAAAATGGTTATTTTATAGTGTTTTACATGAAATGGTTAACTGTTGATAAGTTTGGAGTATTTTGAAGTAAAAATGTATTTTACTTGGTATTTGTCAAAGTGTGAGTATTTTAATGAATTTTCGTATTTGATAAACTTGGCTTATTTTAGTTTCATAAAATGCTCATATTTGGGATTTGGACATCTTGATAAGTAATAGCATGATTTATGCATTTTGGGGATTTTGTACATATAGAGTCCATTTCATGACTTATGCATCTTGGTGATTTTGGTACAAATGAAGTCTATTTCATGTTATATGCATTTTGGTGTATTCGCATTCATAAACCCTTTGGAAAATCTTTGGTCCCATTATGTGTTGAATTTTGGGTTAATCTCGTCTTTGGGGTATGTGTCTTGTAAACGTTGTTTAAAGACATTTCATTATTTGGGGGACCGGTAATTATTGGTCAAATGGATTTTGAGCATTCTAGCTCGGTATTGGCTTAAAAGGAGTCTTGAGGGCATTTGTTCGGTTTTAATGGCTCGATGTAGAGTCCAAATTATGATTTATATCTTAATGCATTTTATTGCATATTATTCACAATTACAGACTCGAGTGCTTTAGTCATTCAGGTATAGTCATGTAATCTTAGACTGTGTTGCATTGGATCCATAGGCACATGAGTCAGTCTTATTGGATGGTCATTTGAGTGGTACATGGTTGGACTCCGGGACTCATGGTTTATGACCTTGTCCTTACAAGTAGGCACTAGGAGGGCTAAGCCCGGGTGAGCTATTATAACTTTGGGGATTCCTCTGATGGGCGTTTAGGGCCTTCGTCGTGTGGGGCAATGCCTTCGGGTTATCGCCCGTGTGCCGAGCCTTTGGCGATAATTTCGGTGGTATTCGCTAAGGTCAGCTGTCTCTTGGGTGAAACTTGTCAAGGAGTCGTAGGGGCACTTGGGCTAGCGTGTCGTGAAGTGTCATACGATCAACGTTGTTGAGTGGCATACTTTTGTGTTCCTCCGCTCTCAACGGATACGGGTATCCCCCGTTGTCGGCCCGCTGTATTTTGGATATTTAATTGTCCATGCTTTAATACTTGGATTTCATTCCATTTATGGTCGCATGAATATTAAGCTTTAGTTTCATGTTTTAATGGCGTATCATATTATATGGATTGTTTTCCGTTATTTAAGGGTCGAGTATTATGCCCCACCCGAGTTTTGGGTGTTTTGGGATATGAAGTATTACTTACGTTTTAGCACTTTTGAGTATTGAACTATGACCCCGCTTTGGGTGAGTTACGGGTTGCATCGTTTTACAAGAAACGTGTGTTTGGGAGCATCGTCTTTAAAAGTGCATGTTATGGGAAGTTGTGTCGTTTCTATTTTGAAGTATAATATTTCGAAAGACCTTGCTTTAAACTGCATTCTGTCTTTTAAAGATATACTTATTAATGTTAAAACTCTTGAGCTCACTATGCGTTAAGCCTAACCCTTTTTATTTGTCGGCATGTGCATCAGGTTTCAAGGTTGGGAGTTGGTTCTAGCAATCCTGTGAAGAGTAGAGCCTTAGCTAGATCCGAAAGTAAGTATTCGGTGAAGTCTTCCGCATTATGGAGATAGTGACTATGCATGGGTATTAGTAGCACCCGTCCTTTATAGTCTATATATATAAGGTGGTATATGTGTATTGTAGTTGAATCTAAATTTGTGGTTGTAGATGATTCATTTATTGATGTATTTAGAAAATTTTTATCAAGTTGCTATCTTCAGATTTAAGGGTGTTACATCGGATATATAATATATTTTTAATAAAAAATTTAGGAAAAAATGTGAATAGCAATTAATTTTAGAGTAAATTACACTTTCGGTTTTATGTAGTTTGCCAAAATATTAATTTGTTTCTTATAATAGTTACTAACTGAAAGTGTTAACTTTAGAGATCTTAAATGTTATGAAATTGAAAAGTTATGGATCATTAGTGTAGATAGTTCGTGTTAAGGACCAACACTGTAATTCACTCAAAAAAATTAAGTTTTTATAATTATATTGCAAGTTTTTCAAGGTTCTTATTCAAAGTTTTCAAGTTTTTCTTTAAAGTTTTTCAAATTTTTATTTACTAAATGTATTATTTAAAATATATTTCAATACTAAATCTTAAAAATAAAAAAAAATGTACAACAATTTTGTGTAAAAAAGATATTTTTTAGAAGAATATTTAAAAATTAAAAATCCAGGTCGGAACCAGAACCGAATTTGGGACCGACTGATGAGACTGGGACTAGTAATCGAACCTAGACTGGTCATAGGATTTTTTTATCAGAACCAGAACTGACTGGGCCAGTTTTGAAGGGACCGACTTGAGACCGGTACGAAACAATTTTTGACCATATCTGCAGTACAAACACCCCTCCCCTGAAACAAGAAAAGAAGACAAAAACAACGAGGGTGTGTTTTACAAGTACATAATAGTTTTGGAGCATAATTGTAATTGTATGAGAATTGGAAAAAGTTATAGGGCAAAACCAGTCAAACTCGAACAACAGTGTTCAACATGACGATATCTTGCGAGAATTTAGCAAAGCGCTGCTCTGTCATGTTCCTGTTCTCCGGATTCGTTTATTTAAAAATCTTCACTGGATTCCTCAACCCCCACCATTAATCTCATTCACCCTTCTTTTGTATCGAAACAACTCAACAATTTTCGTTATAAAATTGTATAAAGTACATGCCTTAACCAAGTTGCATTCAAGAATTAAATGGAAGATGATGGGTCAACTTTTTTTTTCTTTATTTGTCTTTTGATTTGTTCTGGAAGGGTTCTTGAAAACTAAAATATTCAACACATATATTAGTATGTTAATGTGCGCTTTTTGAACATGCATCTGGTGTGCGTTTATGTTCACACCTTCCAACTGTTTGTCTTAATTCCCCTATGAGGTTTTTTTTCATAGTTTGATTACCGGTTCTCGGAAGCAAAACCATCGTCTCTCTATCTGTTCTTTTACCGGCGAAATTGCAAAAGAGGTGTGATTAAAATCAAAAGGAAAAATGAGAACAAGAGCATCAGAGATTTGATACAAAATGGGTTCTTGTTTCAGTGTTCGATTGAAAATTGAAAGTTCTCGTCTTGATGGTGAGTATATCGTATCATTAATTTACTCATGATCTTGACTGCTACTGTAACTGCCTTTTCTTATTGACAAAGGGATGAAAGTCCTTTTGCTCTTTGATAAGCCGGGTCGATACGGTCAGGTTTACAGAGACGTTTTGCAAGGAAAGGATATCATTAGTATTTTATTAAGCAAAATATTTATCTTTATTTAGGAAACGTATTTATTTTTATTAGGCTAAGATTATTTAGGTTTACTTAGGAAACGTATTTATTTTTATTAGGCAAAGATAATTTCCTTATTTTAGGATTTGGTTTTATTGTTAGTTGGTCACTATATATATGATGTACCATTGTTCCTTTAGGGGCACACAATTAATAAAAATTTAGTCTTTGGCTAATTGGGAGATCTCCTGTTCTCGAATACAATTGATCCTAACCTTAGGGTTTGAATCGGTGTTCTGGCGGGAATTATTCCGTTTGCATGGGACTACACTGAAACAGACCATTGCTTACCATCCCAAGACTGACGGCCAAACAGAGGTGGTCAATCGCTGTGTCGAGACATATCTTCGTTGTCTCATGACTGACACTACCACACAGTGGAGTAAGTGGTTGGCTTGGGCCGAATACTGGTACCACACTTCGTTTCATACTTCCACAAAAACTATGACTTTCAAGATTCTTTATGGCAGGGATCCGCCGCATTTGTTGTACTACAACCAAGGGAAGACGGTGGTCGGCTCGGTTGACCAATATCTTCAAGAAAGATATCGAGTGTTACAAGAGTTGAATGGCTATTTGTTTTGAGCACAACAGCTGATGAAGACTCAAGCGGATTTGCATCGACGTGAGGTTCAGTTTGATGTTGGTGATCGGGTGTTTTTGAAGCTCAAACCTTATCACCAACAATTGGTGGGATGTCGAAATGAGAAGCTTGCTTCAAGGTATTTCGTGCCTTTTGAAATATTAGAAAAAATTGGCAAAGTGGCGTATAGGCAGAGGCTACCAGCAATGACTCGCATACATGATGTTTTTTTATGTCTCTCAGTTACGTAAAGCTATTGACAATCGACAGGCAGCTCCTCGATTACCTGCCACATTAACTGAGGATATGGAAGTTATATTGCAGCCCGATCAGGTAGAGGGGGTTCGTGAAGGTTCTGGGGACAGGAGGTACTAATTCGCTGGTTAGACCTTCTGGAGTACAAGGTACATGGGAACCATTTGAGATTATTAACCACCAGTTTCCTAATTTCCACCTTGAGGACAAGGTGCGTGTTTGGGCGGGGAGTAATGATAAGTCGGGTCGATACGGTTAGGTTTACCAAAGATGTTTTGCAAGGAAAGGATATCATTAGTATTTAATTAAGCAAAATATTTATCTTTATTTAGGTTTATCTTTATTTAGGAAGCATATTTTTTTTTATTAGGCAAAGATTATTTAGGTTTATTTAGGAAACGTATTTATTTTTATTAGGCAAAGATAATTTCCTTATTTTAGGATTTGGTTTTATTGTTAGCTGGTCACCATATATATGGTGCACCATTGTTCCTTTAGGGGCACATAATTAATAAAAATTTAGTGTTTGGCTAATTGGGAGATCTCCTCGAATACAGGCAACCATTGATCCTAACCTTAGGGATTGAATCAGTGTTCTTATCACTCTTGCAACTTTCTTGAAATTTTCCGATGCCTTTTAACTCCCTTATTCACCTAGATTCAACACATGCTCTATGGTTAATTACCTGAGATGGGTTTTTGGTAATTTTGTCTAATAGATCTTGCTTCAGAATCCATTGGTAATTCGGTTTTATGTTTTGCTTTTGAGGGGATTTTGTTTGTTCGGTAAAGGATTATACCCCTGATCACATGTGCATACATATTTTATTTTTAGCTCTATAGGTTTATATGGTATGCATGATTAAGTTAAATTTGTTGACAGAAAGGTTGGATTTTTTTCCAAATTAATCCCCACAAACGATTGTTTTATGTAGATTGCTATAGTTACATTAAAGAATCCAATCTGTGGTTTTCTCTATGAACCTTTTGCTAATTTCTTAACTGTAGTATATAACACCAAAGTGTCTAAGTGTTTGATATCCAAAGTTCAATTTGGTGTCAATATTTAAAAAAAAACTTAATTTACTTTTGCTGGTGTATATGCTTATACAGTTTATGTAAAACCATCCATTTCTAGATGTAGTGTTTCAAAGCATGTGATTTTGGATTTGGAAATGCAATCAAAACTCATGTACTTCAAATATTGAGCTGACATTGGTAGAATATTAAACCACAAGGGTTGTGGCATACTGGTTAAGGCTCTGGGGGATGTGGTGGAATATCCCATCTGACAAGGGTTCGAATCAAGGTGTACACAACAATTGTGGCCACTGAGGTTTAATCAGGGATGATGTCTTACGATCATAATTTGCGGATTAGTCTAGGCATAACTTAGGACACCCTTCTAAAAACAAAAAAAAAGAAAAAAAGAAAAGAAAACACACACACACACAAACAATCTACATTCTGGCACTGTGATCTTCATTTTTGGGCACCAAACATTGATGCAGGATATTAGACATATAGTGGTAACATGGTTTTTTCAATGTCTTTTAACAGGTAAGGTTACATCTGCCTCGGTACCCCCTAGCCCTCGGAGCCCTAGGAGCCAGGCCGAGATTTTGCAGTTAGCAAATTTAAAGTCCTTTAGTTTTAATGTACTTAAAACAGCTACCAGAAATTTCCGTCCTGATAGTGTGTTGGGAGAAGGTGGTTTTGGTTCAGTTTTCAAAGGGTGGATCGATAAATAATCACTTGCAGCTGCCAAACCGGGCACTGGCACCGTCATTGCTGTAAAGAGGTTAAACCATGAAGGAATTCAAGGTAATCAAGAATGGTTGGTAAGTTATATTTTCTTTAGTTGATACAAAATTAAAAGAGTCTTTACTTTTTGGTGTGCAGTTTGAACCATGCAATTAGTACTTTCATTAAGCTCGTTTTCTATTACTAATATTGCAGGCATAAATCAATTATTTAGGGTAGCTATATCATCAAAATCTTGTAAAATTAATCGGTTATTGCCTAGAGGATGACCACAGACTCCTAGTATACGAGTTCATGCCTCGCGGCAGCTTGGAAAACCATCTTTTCAGGAGTTCTTGCAATTGTACCTCGTTTATGAAATTTATCTACCTAAACTTCCATAATTGGATCTTGTATTTATTTATATCTACTAATCACGAACCTACATAATCCTAGGAAGTTCTTTGTTAGAGCATAAATCTGTTGGATACAAGATCAAGAATACTGAAGGTCAAAGTTCAAGAAGTCAAAGCTGGGAAAGTCAACTCTCATGGAAAGTCAAAGTCATTTTGTAATAAAAGTCAACGTCAACATGTTGTATTTGTTTTTGTTTCTTTGTATTTTAGTTGCTAGGTATAAATAGATTCCTTTGTTGTTTAATAGATATATGGCTAGAGTTTGAGTTCAGTTTTAGAGAGAATTGTAGAGAGAGAGAGTCATCTAGAGAGAGAAAGTTCTAAACACTTTGATTTGAGATTTGAATCAAACAGGTAATTGAATCATTCTTGTTTGTGATTGATCAATAGTAATTAGAATCTTGATTTCAGGGACACTCAATTGGTATCAGAGCAGATTTAATTGGAATCATTTCACGAAACGAAGTCGACATTGTTCTATTGATTTTCAGATTCGATTCTGAGTCTGAGTCAGTTTTTCGAGTTTTAATTGAGTAGTTAATGATCGCATATAATACTAAAATGAGTTTGTATAGTTTAATTCATACTTTGCACTGTATTTGATTGAAAATTTGATGAATTTAGTGTTTTTAGAGTTCACGAGTTCAATGCACTGTTTCATAGATTGATTATGTGTTTTTAATGTTTTTACTTGAAATTTTTGTATTGAAATGGGTTCGAGATATGAAGTAGAGGAAATCTGCAAATTTTCAGATCGTTTGATGGAGTATTGAATCAAATTCGGTGTGAAAATCGAGTTTTTGGACCGAAGGTCTGAAGAACATGCAAGTTCTTTAAGAACGCGCAAGATCTACAAAACGCGCAAGTTCATCGGAAGAATTTTGTTTCTGGACGAAAACGCGCAAAGTGTGGTTTGCGAGTTCTAGAAACGCGCAGATCGAAGCCTGCGAGTTTAGCTCTTTAGTCTGCGAGTTTGAAAATTGGGAAAAAGTTTCTAAGTGTTGAAACACGCAAACATTGCGAGTTTCATCTTACGAGTTTAGCTTGTGAGTTTATTAAAACGCGCAAGTAGACCTTTGTGAGTTCTCCAAACGCGCAAGACTAAGTTTGCGAGTTTCTTCGTAATAGTAATCTGCGAGTTCTTTCGATCTGCGAATTTGTTCAAAATGCGTAACTAGGCATTTGCGTGTTCAGGAAAAGCGCACGCTGATATCTGCGAGTTTCAGCGATTATTTCTGTTTGCGAGTTTGTCAAAACGCGCAACCCTTTGCTTGGGAGTTTCATAAACACGCACGCCTAAGCCTGCGAGTTTCTCAGTAAATAGTATTTTGCGAGTTTAGGCGTCTACGAGTTTCAAGCTTCTTTAGTGATTTGCGAGTTTTAATACTTAGTCAAATTTTTGTCTATCTTTGTGATTTCATTTGGACTAACGATCAATTTCAAGTTTCTTATTGCTTATATTTTCAAACAGGATGACTTCCAGAGACGCTCTCTCAATTGGCACAGATGTCTAGCCCCCAGTGTTATTCAAAGGGGAATATGAACAATGAAAAGATAGATTTCTGGATTTTGTTGATAGACAAACAAATGGAGAGAACATTCTAACATCTATCACAGAAGGTCCAATGAAAAGACCTACTGATGATATTCCTGCTGAAGGTTATAATTCTGATGGAGCTCAGAAAACAGAGAGAGTTAATAAAGATTATGCTCAATTCACTGAGACAGAAAAGAGGAGGTTTGATGCTGATAAACAAGCAAGATCTTTACTTTTACAAAGCATGACCAATGAGATCTATGTGAAAATAGACAGCTACAATGCAACTGCTAAATCAATGTGGGATCAGCTACATAAGATGATGTTGGGTTCTAAAGTTGGAAACCAGATGAAGGTAACTAACTGCGTAAACAGTTGCGAAGAGTTTAAAGCTAAGGATAATGATAGTTTGGAAGACACATATGAAAGGTTTGTTTTGCTTCTGAATGAGCTTTCCAAGAACAAGGTTAAGAAGCAACAGATTGAGAACAATGTGAAGTTTCTCAGCATCCTACAACCAGAATGGAAGAAACATACACGCAGAATGAAACAAATGAAAGACTTAAATGATATACCTCTTCATGAAGTCTACGAGACTCTACGACAGAATGAGGAAGAGGTGGAAGAGAAAAGATCTGAGAAAAAGAAAGTTGAGAAGGATGTTGATCCCATAGCATTGGTGGTTGGAGAGAAAGAGAAGGAAAAGAAAGAGAAGAAGAATAAGAAGAAGATAGTGATGTCCAGTTCTGAATCAGAGTCTGAATCTGATGGAGATGATGGAGAGAGTCTTAAGCAGGCAATGCTGTTATTGATCCGAGCGTTCCAGAAAAAGTTCTACAAGAAACCAGGGTCTAATTCTCAGAGATATTCTTCATCAAGTTCAAAGAACCACGATCATAGAGAAAGAGTGGAAGGAAACAAAATGGTTGAGAAGAAGCCGGAAGAAAAGAAGAAGTATGTGAATGATTACACCAGTACTGAAAAGAAAGGTGATGATCTGATCAAATGCTACAACTGTGGCAAAGTCGGACATTACGCAAAAGAGTGTCGGAAGCCAAAAGTTCGCAACTCAGAGTACTATAAGAACAAAATGCTCTTGGCCAAGCAACAGGAGGCAGGCAAGGCATTAATGGCAAAAGACGAATACTGGTTGGATCATCTGATGAGGAGGAAGAACAAGAAGAGACTGCTCATTTATGCTTGATGGGAAAAGAAGAGAAAGATGATGATTCTGATGATGAGACTGTTGATGAGGTAATGAACTTAACTAAAAATGATTTCATAACCAAAATGGAAGCCATGATGGTCGAACTTCAAGACCTTCAAACCAAATTGAAAAAGGAAAAAGACAGAGTTGCTAGGAGAAATCAACAGATCTTTGAACTTAATAAACAAGAATGTGTTCTAAAAGCGTTTAAACTGCAGGTTGAGAACAAGACTTTAGAGCAAAAGGTAAATGGTCTGGAAGCAAAACTATATATTCGAGGCCAAACAGATCAAACGATTTTCTTGAATACACCTAATGAAGAAGCTGATTTTAAAGAAAAATGGGGACTAGGTTATGATAATCCTCATTACCTAGAAAAAGCTATCAGAAAACAGCCAGGTATATATAATGCAAATTATATGTATGTTGCTGATAAACATCCTCATTTGAAACCCAAATTTACCACCAAAGCATCAAAAGAAGTTGAAGCAAAAGAAGATGAGAAAAGAATGAATTTAAAGAAAATGCAACTACCATTCTGTTATGAACGACTGAATGATAGTTATCTTTCTAAAACATCAAAATTTCTTTCAAATGATTATTTTGCTAGTTATTCTTCTACTGAGATGGAGGCAAAACCTATTCAAGCTAAGATTTATGTTCCTCCACTAGTATTAGAAAGCAAAATAATTGAATTAGAAAATATTTTATCTGATGAAAGAATTTTGGGTGATCTAATGCTAGATGTATTTTCTACAGTGTTGAAGAACACAGATTTTCATTTTACATCTAAAGTGTGTGCTCCATCTTCTAAAGTACTTCAAACTTCTGCGACTGATTTTGATGATTTATTTGAGTCTGCAAATGATTTTCTAAATTCTGATGAAGGGTGTATAGAGGAAATTGATATGTTTGACTTTAATTATCCACTTCCAAATCATTCTACTCTTGTGATAAATGGACAAGCTTTACCAAGTGTTCACGAAAAAGGTGAATCATCAACTAAGGTTGGTGAATCAGTTTATGTGAATGCTGATTACTATGCAAATGGTAAGAAACATAAGAAACAGCGCTCACAGAAACAGAACAACACTGGTAAACACAAGAAAAATCAATTTTAGAAATCTGATTTTCCTAATAAATCTAAATTCTTTGTTTCAGATGTAAGAAAGAAAAGGTCAGAAGAAATATCTGAATGGCGACCTAAAAGGAAGACTGATGAGAAGGCGAAATCAATTCCTGATGTAGTTAGTGATACATCTGATAGTAGTGTTAATGATGTAGTTGGCAAAATTGCTTCTAATAAACAAAACCTTGTAATTCCTTACAAGAGATATTCAATAAAGCAATTGTTCCAATTATCTCATCCTACTACTCAATCTTATACTTATCAGTGGAATGATTTTGCTTATCATCATAATTCTAATGATTGGTTTGGATCTTATCATGTTTATTCTTCTAAATCTAACGTTTTCAAAAGTTTTCAAAAGAAAAAAGGATCCATATTCAAATGGATGCCAAAATCTTGTGCTAATGTGTTAGGACCCATTTTTAAATGGGTACCTAAAATTGTTGTTTCCTGATTTCTCTTGCAGACCCGGCATATGTGGTACTTGGATAGCGGTTGTTCCAAGCATATGACCGGGCATAAAGCTTTATTGTCTAACTATACAGAGAAATTCAGTGGAAATGTACGATTTGGGAACGACCAGTTTTCACCAATCTTAGGATTTGGTGACATCATTCAAGACAATATAACGATTAAGAAGGTGAGCTATGTCGAAGGCTTAGGGCACAACCTGTTTAGTATTGGCCAGTTCTGCGATAAAGGGTTAGAGGTAAATTTCAAAGCTAAGAGGTGCTCAGTTCGTACTGAAGACGGCAAAGAACTCTTAGTAGGCAATCGAAAGACAAATCTCTACACCATCAATCTTTCAAAGGTTCAGAATGACAATCAGGTTTGCTTACTGACAAAAGCCTCGATGCAGCAAAGTTGGCTTTGGCACCGACGATTATCACACATGAATTTTCGTTACATAAACCAGCTGGTCAGTGGAAAGTTAGTGAATGGACTTCCTGAGCTCAAGTATGTGAAAGAACACTTGTGTGAAGCATGTGAAAAAGGGAAGATGAAGAGAGCTCCACATAAACCGAAGCCTGAACCTAGTACTAGTTCTCCACTAGAGTTGTTGCATATGGATCTTTATGGTCCGATGCGAACGCAAAGCTTTGGCGGAAAGAAATACGTGTTGGTTATTGTGGACGATTATTCAAGATACACGTGGGTCAAATTTCTACGATCAAAAGATGAGACGCCCGAAGTACTCATTACATATCTGAAGACGACCCAGGTGAATTTTCATAAACCAGTCAAGCTTCTCAGAACTGATAATGGCACAAAGTTTAAGAACAAGTTTGTTGAAGAATATCTCGAATCGGTCGGGATATCACATCAATACTCTGTTGCTCGTACGCCTGAACAGAATGAAGTAGTCGAAAGGCGAAATCGAACGCTAGTCGAGGCCGCTAGCACTATGCTCAGTCAATCAGACTTACCTCTATTTCTATGGGCAGAAGCTATTTCGACTACGTGCTACACTCAAAACCGTTCCATGATACACCGAAGATTTCAAAAGACTCTGTATGCTTTGATCAACAACCGAACACCTACTATCAAATATTTTCATATATTTGGGTGTAAGTGTTTTGTGCTTAATGACAGAGAGAATCTCAACAAGTTCAGTGCTAAGACAGATGAGGGCATCTTCATTGGATATTCTTCTACATCTGTTGCATATCGAGTATACTTGAAGAAGTCGAAGATTGTAGTCGAAAGCGTAAACGTCACATTCGATGAGGATATGGCTTCTGAACAAGTCAGTCCAGAACCCGTGATAACTGGAGTATTAGCTTCTGGGCAATTCCGTTCAGAACATGTACCTGAAAAGAACAAATCAGATGAAGCTTCAGCGTCTACTAATCATTTATCTGATTTAGATCTTTTATTTGAACTATTTTATGATGAATATCTTGGATCTAATGTGAATAAACCTGTTGTGGTTGACGGGATTGAAGATTCAATGATTAATCATACAACCACTTCAGATGTTTCTACTGAATCAAATTCCCCGATTTAGCAAGATATTTCAGTTTAGATGTCTACTCCTATTGTTGAAGTTGTATCTACTAATGATGAGCCAGAAGTTGTTGAATCGGTAGAATATGATGTAAGTACAGATCAACAGACTGAACAAGTTGTACCTACTGAAACTTCTGCACCAATTACTTCAACTGAATCCCTCCCTCATGGTGTACAAAATGAAAAAGTTGATAGTGCATTCTTAGATGATAATCATGATCAATCTTCATCTAATCCACTCCCTCATGAACATCGTTGGACCAAAGAGCACCCTCTTCACCAAGTAATTGGAGATCTCAACAAGCCGGTGCAAACTAGGTCAACAACTTTGAATCAATGTATGCATGACTCATTCCTCAGCAAAATATAGCCTTCTAGAGTATCAGAAGCTCTAGCTGATTCGGATTGGGTGTCTGCTATGCAAGAAGAGTTAAACCAGTTCGAAGCCCTGAAAGTCTGGAGACTAGTGCCAAAACCAGAAGGAAAAACCGTTATCGGCACTAAATGGGTGTTCAAGAATAAAAAGGACGAAGATGGTATTGTTATAAGGAATAAAGCAAGACTTGTTGCTAAGGGATATATGCAAGAGGAAGGCATAGATTACGATGAGACGTATGCTCCAGTAGTGCGTATAGAGGCAATCCGCATGTTTCTAGCCTACACAGCTCACAAGAACTTCACTGTCTATCAAATGGACGTGAAGACTGCTTTTCTGAATGGCATACTTAAGGAGGAAGTCTACGTCTCTCAACCAGAAGGGTTTGTAAATCCAGATAAGCCAAATCATTTTTACATCTTGGATAAAGCTCTGTATGGTTTGAAACAAGCCCCTCGCGCATGGTATGATGTTCTATCTCAATTCTTGGTCAAGTCAGGTTTTTCAAAAGGTAAAGTTGATACCACTTTGTTTATTAAAAAGGAAAAAGACGATATCATTCTTATTCAGATATATGTAGATGATATTATATTTGTCTCTACAAATCCTAAATATTGTAAAAACTTTTCTAACCTCATGGTGTCACATTTTCAAATGAGTATGATGGGAGAGATGAATTTCTTTCTCGGATTACAAGTAAAGCAGTTTTCAACAGGGATTTTCATAAATCAGTCTAAGTACATTTTTGACATTCTTCATAAGTTCAAAATGGAAAATTGCAAACCAATTGGAACCCCAATGGCACCAGGTACTAAGATTGGCACTGATCCTTCGGGAAAAAGTGTTGATGTTAGGACTTATAGAGGTATGATAGGTTCTTTAATGTATCTTACTTCAAGTAGGCCAGATATAATGTTTTCAACATGCTTTTGTGCTAGATATCAGGCTGATCCTAAAGAATCCCATTTGGCTGTTGTCAAACGGATTTTTAAATATCTGAAGGGGATTGCAGATCTTGGTATATGGTATCCTAAGGATACAGGGTTTGAACTAACTGCTTATTCAGACGCAGATCATGCTGGGTGTATGTTGGACAGGAAGAGCACTTCAGGTCATATTCAATTTCTTGGAGACAAGCTCGTTAGCTGGGCGTCAAAGAAACAATTACGTGTTTCCACATCAACTGCTGAAGCAGAGTATGTAGCTGCTGCCAGTTGCTGTTCTCAGGTCTTGTGGATGCGAACACAGCTTCGAGACTATGGATTCAAGTTTGATAAAATACCGATCTATTGTGACTCGAAGAGCGCTATCTCAATATCAGCTAATCCTGTGCAGCACACTAAAACAAAGCACATTGATGTCAGGTATCATTTTATAAAAGATAATGTAGAAAAAGGTACAATAGAACTTTACTTTGTAAAAACTGATTACCAACTTGCAGATTTGTTTACCAAACCTTTAGATGAAAAGAGATTCAATTTTCTTGTATCTAAACTTGGTATGCTAAATCTCAAGATCTAATCAGTAATTACCTGTTAAAGTTTCTTTTATTGTAATTTTTCATCATTTCTTTATAATTATTTCTGAAAGGATATATGCACTTTAACATGTTGTTCATGATCTCAGGGGGAGTGAGACAAGCTTATAAGATGGTCAACATTATTTTGAGGGGGAGTTTCTAGGATTTTATGCATTTCTTAACTGATAAATTTTTGTGATGCATATTTTTAGGGGGAGTTTATGCGTACAACAAAAGGAGTAAGGATATGACTTCTGATTATTTCATATCAGAACTCGTACTATAATCGTTTTACTGCTTTATGTCTTTTATTTTGAATAAATTTGTGAATAAAGTTGCTTTGACATGACTTTGAGACTTGTGCAGAATGAGAGAAGCTATCAAGATCATATCTTTATGACTTCAGCTGACTTCACGAGATTTAAGACAACGGGAAAAAGGTTAATTTCTTATCTTAATCTCGTATATGGTTGAAAGAAGGACAACTTTCAATCATAAAAAAACATGTTCTAAAATGTTCAAACCACTTCCCGATTCTTAAACTGATTTCATGAATTGGAAGTGTGATTTTAAATGTTTTCATTTTTATTTGTGCTGAATTGTTAACAAACCGTGTGTTTCCAAAGATAAATACTTGCGTATTGTCTTTTCTATATACTTTCAAGTATTCATACACACCGGTTTGACTTATTGTTCAAATTGTTCTTACCATGTCTCAAATTTGAAACATATTTTTTTCGATGGTAAGACACCCCGCTTGTATTTCAATGAATTTTGAGCGTTATTTCATTTTGAAACGTTCTTTCAAGAATGTCTGTATTTTGATTCATATAGACAATATCCGTTATTCTTGACCTTATGCCTTAATTGTTATATCATTTCTTATCTGATCATTTTTCATACAATGTCAGATTTTCAAACAAGTCTCTTGCATTCTTATCTATTCATTCAATTCACTTGTTTGAAAATATTTCAATGTTTAAAATTGCTCATATCTTCATGATTATATTCTGAGCATACACATATCTGACTTGTATTTGAGCTTTAATTGTTAAAGTTAAACCATTTTGAGCAACATATGCTTTATAGGACAATACGGGTTTCTTTGTGCTACGACTTAAATGAACTTCTATGGATTCACGATTACCAGTGTCTCCTACCCAAGAAGTTACTCCATAGTGATTGAGTGTGAGGAGTCAAAAAGAAATGAGTGTGGGTTGTGTGTTGAGGTAAAATGGAAAAGAGAGTTTGGTTAGATGTGCGCTTAATGATTAAAAAGAAAGAGGGTGTGAGATCAGAGTAAAAGAATATCAAACTCTGCACCAACTACTTTCTGAGTCGGGCAGCCACATTACTAATGTTTCACAATTCTTCGTGAACATTATTGAAACAGGCAAATAGCCCATGCCAATTCTTGATTATAACCCCACAAGCCACTCATTTTCTTCTTAAAAAGAAAATGTTTCATATTTCAAGGGGATGCATCACATAATCTATCTGGTTTTCATTTGGAAAATCTGGATATTGAAAAAGAAGGAAGTATGCCCCACCTTCGCACTTCAATCATGCACATTGAGTCTGTGTTTATCTACTGTTGTCTCAGTGGTTTACACAATTTTGAGCCTTATAAGCAATCATCATATGCTTAATTCTTTCTATCACTTGCACGAACACACAAGGAATTTGTTTTCTTTTCATAACGTTCATAGAAATTGCCTTTGTGGTGTTTTGATGATTGGATGGAAGCCCTGGGGAGTGAACATCAAAAATCTCCTTTCCTATGTGTATCCGTTACACACAGTAACTTTGTGTTACTGACAGGCATATTAACTGATTCATTTGTTGATTCAGGTGTTACCTTTCTTAATTTGTCTTGATTTGAAAAGATCTAGATGAATATAATGGCAATCGAATTATTGAATCAGTGGCTCTTGGACAGATCAGGATGGTCAAAGACATTTCTTGATGAAAGTTTTGATGATACTAATGCTTGTTTCATCAAAAAGGGGGAGATGTTTTTAAAGAAATGTCAGATTCAGAAATTTCAAAGTTAAAGTTTAAAGATTGAAAGGTTGAAAGATTGTTCAAGAAGAGTCAAAATTGTTTGAAGATGTGCTGATTTTACAGAAATTTTCTTTGAAGATTATTTGCTGAAGCAAGTTGAGATAAATCTAGAGATAATTTCTTTCTGAAGTCTGAAAGAGTCTTGTGATGAATCTGAAGAGATTATTGAAGATCATTTCTATCATCTTTGGGAGAGATTGTTGGTATTTTTTTTGAAGATAGACTTTGGGGAAATTTAAAGTTCTTCAATGTAACCAAAGGGGGAGATTGTTCTGCTAAATCTTTCAAAGATGATCTTGAATCCAAAGGGGGAGATTGTTAGAGCATAAATCTGTTGGATACAAGATCAAGAATACTGAAGGTCAAAGTTCAAGAAATCAAAGCTGGGAAAGTCAACTCTCATGGAAGGTCAAAGTCATTTTGTAATAAAAGTCAAAGTCAACAAGTTGTATTTGTTTTTGTTTCTTTGTATAAATAGTTGCTAGGTATAAATAGGTTTCTTTGCTGTTTAATAGATATATGGCTAGAGTTTGAGTTCAGTTTTAGAGAGAATTGTAGAGAGAGAGAGAGAGTCATCTAGAGAGAGAAAGTTGTAAACACTTTGATTTGAGATTTGAATCAAACAGGTAATTGAATCATTCTTGTTTGTGATTGATTAATAGTAATTAGAATCTTGATTTCAGGGACACTCATTCTTACTTTCAACCTCTATCTTGGAACCTTCGTATAAAAGTTGCTCTTGGTGCTGCAAAGGGACTTGCATACTTACATAGTCCTGAAGCAAAAGTCATATGTCGTGATTTTAAGTCCTCTAATATATTGATCGACTCCGTAAGTCTTAAATGGATATTTATTTAATGATAGTTCGCACTTTTCTTAGTTCTTTCTTCAGGCCGCTTACAAATTTATCCTTTTATTTGCTTCCAGAATTAAAATGCAAAACTTTCTGATTTTGGGTTGGCTAAGGATGGGTCGGTCGATGGTAAAAGCCATGTGTCTACATGGGTTATGGCTACCCATGGCTATGCAGCTCCTGAATACATGGCCACAGGTAAATCTTCTTCAACATGTTATTTACGAGTGACCGTTGCGCACATTGGGAACTATAAAGCTAGCTTTTTGAAAAGCTAGCTTATAGCTTAATCAAACAGGGCTTTTTCATTAAGCTCGAAACATAAGCTACCTTATATTTGCCAAACATGGCTAAAGTAGTACTTATTCGACTGCTCAAAATGAAGTACTGATCTCCTAGTAATCGAATATAATCCTGTGATATTATTATGAAGGTCACTTGACTGCAAGAAACGACATACAGTTTTGGGGTGGTTCTCCTTGAGCTTTTGACAGGGATACGAAGCATCGACAAGAACCGTCCGTCTGGTGAACAAATACTAGTCGTGTTTGCTAAACCTTACTTTGCCAGCAAACGGAAGATCCTCCACATCATGGACCCTCGTATCGATTGCCAATACTCTTCTGCTGCTGCAACAAGAGCAGCCATACTTGCAACGAAGTGTCTGATGAAAGAACCCCAGCAAGGCCGACCGCTGACGAGGTCGTAAAAGCATTGGAGCAGCTTCAAGAGTTGCAGAAAGCATCAGAAAGTCTTAGAACGGAATCCGTTCAAAAAGATAAAGACAGCGTGAATGAGAACAATGTTGTTTCGTATCCGAGGCCATTGGCTTCTTCGAGTTCTAGTGGTGGGGTGTAAAAAGAAAAGGATGGTAGATTTATTTGTTTATGAGCTCATAATAGATTTGAAAGAGAAGAACAAATGGTCCAAAGGTGGGGATTATTTTGGTGTACAGTTTTGAGTTTTGACTCGAATATATGCATTCAGATTTGGGTCATTCACGTTTTATGGGTATGTGATCATATGATATCATGTGATTCTTTTTCCTATTTGTTTAATGAATTTACGAGAAGAATGATTTTAAATTAAATCATAGTGTTAGAGTATTTCGATATCTTGGATTGAAATTTTAATCGAGTAGATAAGTAGTTGGTTTTATCACATGAATTTGTTAGGAAATTGAACTATAGACTTGGTATGAAATTAAGCTTTTTTAATTCAAAATATATAAACCTAGAATCATAATATGACGAGTAAAATATAAGAAAGTTTGATTTAGTTATAATCGATATAACAAAGTTATCAAAACTTCCTAATCTGTATCTATTTTAACATGTATCATACTGATTTTGTAACACATGAATCGTGAACAACATATCATTAAATATTACAAAATCAACAACTTATCGATCAAAATATCTAAAACTAAAAAAATTGTAACTTTGTTTACATTTGATTTAGGGGCTTTTTATGCAAACACTTACCTAGTAAATACTTACCAGCAAGAGTCTAACATTATAATTTGTTTTATCGGGTAAGATTATAATCCATTAAAACAATATTGAATGCAATAATTTACCCACTAACTTGCTAAGCGCTTATAGGTTAAGAGTCCCCATCCTCGTTTACTGGATAAGACTCTTCATCTTTATATCATTTTTATCGGGTAAAATTTTTGGTTCATACTATGTACGTCTAGTAAGATAAATGACCCTATAAACACTTATCGAATAAACGATTAGTAAACCACTGTTTAGAAAAAAAAATATTTATTACATTAAAAATAATTTTATATATTTTAATACATTTTATCCTTCTCAAAATATCGGGTTTTCTTACGATGGAACCCTAAAAAAGATTAAAATGAAAAAGAATTGTTACTCGGATTCTATGTTATAAACGACATCATCTATTAAAATGTAAGTAGCTTTGGACATCGCTTGAAATATCCAGGTTCGTTATCGCAGTCACAACAACAAAGGTTTTGAGTTTGGTGAAGGTATATCAATGGCTTTGCTTCAATTCATGTGCTCCGTAATGCCACTGGCACGTATGGTAAGGTCATGTTCCCTCATCGTCTCCTCCTCCCGCACCGTCGTCACTGTCCCCTTCACCACCACCACCACCAAGACAAAGGTGTCGCCACCGGACTCCAATGTGCTTCTCGGCATGTCGGAGGAACAACTTCAACAACTAGCATTTGACTTCGGCCAGGTATATTAGGCTAAACCCCCTCGAATTTGATTGGTTTTATACGAAGAATTATGTGTATTTACAGGTTTTTGTTTCAATAAATTTGAGAATTTCTTCTTGTTTAGCAAAGTTATAGAGGCAAGCAGTTGCATCATCTCCTGTACAAGCGAAGGGTTAAGGAAATTCAAGAATTCAGTAAGGGTGAGTGAAATAACATTGGAATTGCATAATGGAATTGAGTAAAATTCGTATATATTTGGAATTACTAATTCATAACTTTATGCAATTGTGAACAATTCTTTTATAAGAAGTCTCTATTTGTAAAGAAATCTATAAGCATGGTGTTTGTAAATTAATAATGTTAAGTTTGTGTGCAAAAGTGCCTCTGGCATTCAGAACTGAACTCCAAGAAGCTGGTTGGGTGGTTGGAAGGTCATCTGTGCATAGTTCTGTGGTTGCAGCTGATGGCACTATCAAGGTCAATGATCTTCATAATCTTTAAATCATATTCAGTTACATTATGTTTGAATTTTGTAGAGTAGAGTGGACACTCTGTATGAACACCATGAACTTGTTGAGCAAGAAATGTGTATCCCATGGTATTCAAAGACTAAAAAGGATAACATTTGCATTTTGTTGTTTGTTGAAACTTACAAGGACCCTATTCATGATCTTTAGTGGTCCATTTACATTTTAGTTGCTGATAAAATTTGAAGATAATCGGCTGGTGGAAACTGTTGGCATACCAGTAGCAGACAATAAAGGTTCTGTTCGTCTTACAGCTTGTGTTTCATCACAGGTGATCATCACCTCCAATGCTATTGTTTTTTGTTACTTTAGGGGATATCTTTTTATTGTGCTTATTTTCTGCAGTCGTCAAAATACTCTTTATTGTTGATTACTCAGGTAGGCTACCCCTTACGCTGCTCGTTTTGTGCTACTGGCAAGGGAGGCTTCTCCAGGAACCTTAAGGGGCATGAGATTATGGAACAGGTTTACCTAACATATCTTTTATACGAAATCAATCTGTGTTTGTTCTTAAAATCTTGCTGATTCGAATAAGCAGAAGCGCAAATCGTGAACTTTTAATAACAATAGGGTGCGTTTGGTACACTGGACACATAGGGACATGATAGAACAAAAACTTGTTCTACGTTTGGCGTGACATTAGAGTGAGACAAGCCAGGACCGTGTGGGACAAAAATGCATTTTTTTCCCACCAAAATAGACGGATCAAAAATTCGTGAGATGGGACAAGATTGGTAAATTACTAAACTACCCATTTCAAATTAAAACACTAAAACCTTCCACAATTCTTTCACAAACCTAGCTCACTATCGCCCATCTGGTCCAGTCTAGTCCACGTATCAAACACACCCTAAGAGATCCGTTATATTTACCCGTCATTTTTCCATGTATATGATCTTTGGTTCTGTTAGGGTTAAACGTGTTATCCCAGATAACAATGTGTAAATCAAGATAACAACCAATTTCAATTCACAATCACTTTGTATTCAACTTCTGAATTCAATTACAAACGCTCTCAATATTTCTCTCTCTACAAAAGAACTCGTTTGATGCTACTACAGATCTTACAAAATCTTACACGCACACAACACAAAAGAAACCTATTTATACACACACTACAAACATTCACGCTACTAAAACGGGCAAACAACAAAACATTACCAACTATTACAACACATGCTTTGACTTTGACTTTTATTATAATGACTTTGACTTTGCTTGAGAGTTGACTTTGAGCTTTTGACTTGCTTGACTTTTGACCTTCAGTCTTCTATGATCTTGCATCCAACATATTTATGCTCTAACATTCTCCCCCTTTGGATTCAAGATCATCTGAAAAGATTTTGCAATTCAAACTTCTCTCTTTGTCAGTATTTAACAAATTTATCTCCCCCTTTGTTGAACTTTAGCAGAATAGTTGTATTCTCCCCAATATCTGTTTTCAAAAATATTAACATTCTCCCCAAGGTTGTAAAACCTCTTTCAGACATCGGAAAGAAATTATCATCAGGTTCAACTTAGTTTACTTCAGCAAATTGTCTTTAAAGAAAATTTCAGAAAAATCAGCTCGCATTCTGAAATCTTTGAACTTTCTCTTTCAGCTTTCAACAAACTTCCTTCAAACTTAGCAAAACCATCTTCAAACTTTGCATTTCTTGAATATTTCTCAAATATTTCTTGATTCTCTTTCCCATCTATAACATTTCTGACTCAATCTTTTCTTGATCACTTCTCCCATATCTGATACAAACTTTTCTTTCCAGACATTTCTTGAACATAACTTCTCCCCCTTTTTGATGATTAGAGCACTGAAATCATCAAAACTTTCACAAGAAATGTCTCTGAAATCTTTTTTGAGACCATTGATCTTTGACAAGAGCCTCTGATTATCTGCCGATCCAAAGAATATATTTATCCGAATCTTTACAAATTCAAACAAATTATGAGTGTAACACCTGAATCAACAAATGAATCAGTTAAGATGTCTATCAGTAACACGAAGTTACTTTGTGTAACAAATACACATTGGAAAGGAGCTTTTGTGATGTTCACTCCCCCAGTGTAACACCCCGGATTTCCGTTTTGTAATCTTGTTACTCTTGTGTTTAAGCGTTGTCGTTAGCACCGCGTTTGGTTTGGAGTTTGATGTTGGATTTTAGTGGTTTTGGATTAACCACAGTGAACCACGCGATTTTCACCGCGACTTGAGGTCGCGGCACAACCCGCGAAACCCCCTGTTTGGTGTGGGGTTTGTGTTAGTGGGCGAGTTATGCCGCGAGTTGTGGTCGCGGCATAACCCGCGAGAAAGCCTGGCCGACTTAGGTGGGTTTTTCTTCAAAATATCTCAGATATTTTTAATCCATTTTTCTCAAACTCTCTCTTTCTCTCTGAATCCTCTCTCTCTTTTCGTTCTTCGATCGTTAGAGCTTCATTTGGTTGCTAGATTTCGTGTTACTAGCAAGGGTTCGGCGTTAAAAGTTTCACCTCTTCGTCGTGGTCGATATCTGGTTTTTCGGGTTTTCGTATAAACCTATACGGTGAGTTCCTACTACCTTTTTTCTAAACTTTATACATGTCAAAACTTACATTTTGAACTTCTATATATCTCCATGGTTTCAGATCTAAGTTTACTACATTTTGATATAACTTGAGTTTTGGGAGATTTTAGGGTTCCTGATCATTTTCGATTAAAATGATGGGTTTCATCTTATTTGAAGTAAAAGGATGTTTTACTTGCACTTTTATGTGGGTTACTTGAAAGAATGTTTAAAGTTCATTTTGATGATTTTCATTCTTACCAGAAGTTAAACTTGAAAATGCATTTTGTTTATAAATGTTATTTTATACCATATGACTATCTATGGTTGGTCACATATGTTGTTGTGACGAGTCTATACCTTTACTAGTGGATCCCTAGGTATTGAGTCGACTTATATTTGGGATGTCTTTTCCCCTAATTATAAATGGATGTATATGATCCTCGGGGGCCATTTGGTACGGTTATGTGAGACCGGTTACTAGCCATGGATCATATTTTCCCTTATTTGTAACTATGGATGCATGTGATCCTCGGGGGCCATTTGGTACGGTTATGTTAGACCAGTTACTATCCATGGGTCATAGTGTAGTCCTAGTGAACGAGTTTTGAATTGGTTTCCTCGGGGGGCCTCCCTCACATCGTAGTACGGACCTTTGTAGTTCGTTGCCATGGATTCCAAGTGTTTCGACTCATAACTCGGATTGTGACCTACTTTGTGTTACGCTACAATCCTTGGTAAAACTGGTTATCTTTGTCATCGTATGATGAGTTCACATTGAAAAGGCCCGGTTGTGGCAAAGGTTTCATTTGAAAATTTAACCTTATTGAAAAGATTTCCTTATGATACAATTGTTTATATCTCTTGAAATTTATAAATTGTATGTTCTCACTAGGCTTTAAGCCTAACACTTTTTCTCAAATGATGTGTATAACAGGTTCCCGTTAGCGGTGGTTGCTAAGGGCTTGAGTGATGAGCTTGGTCTCGGGGATTTTTGAGATGACTAGTATTTGATGTTGGGCAATTGTTTAAGTCCCATTCTTTTGGTGATATTGGACTAACAACCGATGTAATCTAGATAGGTTATGTTTAGATTAGTTTGTTGTTGAGTTCAATATCAGTATTCAGATTGGTAAAGATTAAGTACATTTCCCCTTTTTGGGAGGTTTATACCAAGTGTTGTTGGTTATTTGTCCAGTTTCCGCGTTTTAAATTCACTCTGGTTTTTAGGGTGTGACACCCAGGTCTTTCATTCAATCATCGAAACACCACAAAGGAATTTCTATGAACGTTATGACAAGAAAACATATTCCTTGTGTGCTCGTGCAAGTGTTTGAAAGAATTAACACAGATGATTGCTTAGGCTCAAAATTGTGTAAACCATTGAGACAACAACAGTTAAACACAGACTCAATTGTGATGATCGAAGTGCGAAGGTGGGGCAGACTTCCTTCTTTTTCAATATCCAAATTTTCCAAATAAAAATCAGATAGAATATGTGTTGCATCCCCTAGAAATATTGAAACATTTTCTTGTTGAGAAGAAAATGAGTAGCTGGTGGGGTTTTTATCAAGAGTTGGCATGGGCTAGTTGCCTGTTTCACTAATGTTCACGAAAAAATGTGAAACACTAGTAATGTGGCTGCCTGACTCAGAAAAAGTTGGTGCAAAGTTTGATAATCTTCTACTCTGATCTCACACCCTCTTTCTTTTAATCATTAAGCTCACATCTAACCAAACTCTCATTTTCATTTTACCTCAGCACTTAACCCACACTCAGTTGTTCTGACTCCTCACACTCGATCACTAAAGGAATAACTTCTTGGGTAGGAAACACTGGTTAACGTGAATCCATAGAAGTTCAGTTTAGCTCACACAATGAACCCATGTAATCCTATAAAAATATGTTTCTCAACTGGTTAAATTTTTAGTTAAAGCACAAAAGATACAAGTCAGATGTATGTATGCTCAATAAGATAATCATGAAGATTTGCAGCATTTTAAACATTGAAGATATTTCAAACAAGTATATTGAAAGAATGAAATGATTAAAAGAAACTTGTTTGAAAATCTGACATTGTATGAAAAAGATAAAATATAATGATTTATCGATTAAGGCTTAGGTCAGCAAGAATTGGATTTTGTCTATACGAAACAATAGATAGCCATTCTTGAAAGAAGCGTTTCAAAATGAAATCACGCTCAAAATTCTTTGAAGTTCAATTGAGGTGTATCACCATCGAAAAATTTGTTCAATTTGAGACATGGTGATAACATATCCAACAAAAATTAAACCGGTGTGTGTGAATACTTGACAGTATATGGAAAAGACAATACACAAGTATTTATCTTTGGAAACACACGGTTTATAAGCATGTAAGCACAAATAACATGAAAACATTTAAAATCACACTTCTAAATTCATGAAATCTTTTTGAGAATAAGAAGTGGTTTGAACGTTCATATCTGAAAGTTGTCCTTCTTTCAGACATGTATGAGATTAAGATTAGAAATAAACCTTTTCCTTTAGTCTTATATCTCATCAAGTCAGCTCTAAGTCATAAAAGATATGATTATTTAAGCTTCCTCTCATTTCTGCAAAAAGTCACAAAGTCGTCAAAGTGCAAAGCATTATTCACAATATTTATTGAAAAGTAAAATGACATAAAGCAGTAAAACTTTGAATGTACGAGTTCTGATCTGAAATAATCATAAGTCATAATTCATACTCCTTATCTTTCATACTCTTACTCCCCCTGCATTTATGCATTAGAAATATATCAGTGATTAGCATAAGCAGAATTTATATACTCCCCTCAAATGGATATAGATCAACTTTCATCTTTTCTCAAACTCCCCCTGAAATCATGAATACCTTTCAGTGCAGATATCTTTTCAGAATAAAGATAAAGAAAATGAAAAAAAATAACAATAAGAAAAACTTTAATAGGTAATCACAGATTATGTTTTGAGATTTAGCATACCAAGTTTAGAGACAAGAAAATTAAATCTCTTTTAAAGGCTTGGTAAATAAATCTGCAAGCTGATAATCAGTGTTTACAAAATAAAGTTCTATTGTACCTTTTTCGACATTGTCTTTGATAAAATGATATCGTATATCTATGTGTTTGGTCTTTGTATGTTGAACAGGATTTGTTGATATTGCAATGGCGCTCTTTAAGTCACAGTATATCGGGATCTTATCGAATTTGAAGCCATAATCTCGTAATTATGTCCTCATCCACAACACCTGAGAGCAGCAGCTTGCAGCAACAACATACTCTGCCTCAGACGTTGATGTGGAAACACACAATTGTTTCTTTGATGCCCAACTTACGAGTTTATCTCCAAGAAACTGTATATGACCCGATGTACTCTTCCTGTCCAACATGCAACATGCAACCTGCATGATCTGCATTTGAGTAAGTTGTCAGTTCAAAACTAGTATATTTAGGATACCACATACCAAGATCTGCATTGGCCTTCAGATATCAAAAGATCCTTTTGACTGTAGATATATGGGATTCTTTGGGATTAGCCTGATATCTAGCACATAAACATGTAGAAAACATAATATCTGGCCTACTAGAAGTTAAATACATCAAAGAACCAATCATTCCTCTATAGGTTCTAACATCGACAGGTTTTCCCGAAGGATCCATGACAATCTTAGTTCCCGGTGCCATCAGGGTTCCAATAGTTGTACAATTTTTTATTTTGAATTTTCTAAGAATATCAAAAATGTGCTTTGATTGATTTATGAAAATTCCTGTTGAAAATTGTTTGACTTGTAATCCGAGAAAGAAATTCATCTCTCCCATCATACTCATCTGAAATCTAGACACCATGAGATTAGAAAAGTTCTTACAGTATTTTGGATTTGTTGAGCCAAATATGATGTGTTGACCCAGTTTAATCTAGTTGATAAACTAACACGGAACACAATATAGATCAAGAGATAATAAGATTAGAATAACATACCAATCCCTTGAATAATTAGTGAAACCCTTGTATGTTCTTGATACCTTAATATGCGATTACAGAGAAAATACGGCTACTAATTAGAATATTATCAGAGTTCTAACCTAAAAACTAATTAACCAAAACTATTTATATCTAAGCCTAATAGGCCTAATGGGCTTGGGCCCAACTAATAATAAAACTATTAACTTATTACAAATCAAACTCTCTAATTAACTTTAACACAATTGCAATTTAAACCCTTAACTTTAACTTTAATATTGAATACAATTTATGATCCAACAATCTCCCCCTTTGGATTCAAGATTAAAAAAATTTGGCATTAATCTTCGGGTCTTTACTTTTCTTGAAAACTTGTTAATAGCTTCAGATCTTGTAGTTTAACACAGTCTTCAAATTTCTCTTTTGAATGCAAAAATAAGCTCAGACACTTTGAATTCTTTGAAAACTTCAGCAGTCTTCAGAGTATATTCTCCCCCTTTGTATTCTCCCTTTCTTGATTATTTTCCCTTTTTGTATATTCTCCCCCTTTTTGATGAGTGGTGAGAATCATCATCATCAAAACATATCAGAATAATCTCCCCCTTTGTCATTATAGACTCCAATTTAGCACTGTCTTCATGTACGGATCCCTGTGTGGAAATAAGAGCAGTCTCTCCAAATGCAGAAAGTGATTATTTCAATCTATGCAGATTCAAATAAAAAGTGTGGTAACCCTGAATCAACAAATGACTCAGTTAGAATGCCTGTCAGTAACACAGAGTTACTGAGTAACACAAAGTTACTATATAAGGAGTTGGTTTTGATGTTGGCTCCCCAGGACTTCCATTCAATCATCGAATAACACACGGTTATCTATGAACATTCTGACAGAAAACAAATTTATGTGTGCTTGTGCTTGTGTATGAAAGAAATAAGCATAGATGATTGCTTTTCAATATAGGCTCAAAGTATGTAAACTTGTTGAGACAGCAACAAATTATACAAAGACTCAATGTGCATGAGAAAGGGTTCGAAGGTGGGGCAACTTTCCTTCTTTTTCAATATTAGTATCTTCCAAATGAAGAACCAACAGCATATGTGTTGCGTCCCCAGAAAATGTGAAACATTCTCTTTTTGAGAAAAGAATGAGTAGCTGGTGGGGTTGTATGAAAGAGATGGCATGGGCTAGTTGCCTATTTCAATGATGGTCACCAAATAATGTGAACCAATCAGATTATGTGGCTGCCCGACTCAGAAAGAAGTTTGGTGCATAGTTAAATATTCTTTTACTCTGTTCTCTCACCCTCTTTCTTTTAATGCTCACTTCTAACCAATCTCTCTTTTCCATTTTACCTCTTCACACACCATCACTCAAATCTTTTGACCCCTCTCCCCTTAATCACTCAGGGAATACTTCCTGGGTAGGAAACACTGGTTATCGTGAATCCATGGAAGTTCTGTTAAGCTCACACACTGAATCCCATGTATTTTCCTAAAAGAACATGTTGTTCAACAGCCTTTTGTACATGAAAGCACAAAGGAATACAATTACATGAAGAATAAAATATGGAGAAGTCAAAACATTAGGTGTTTGACAATACGATTCTCCCCCTCAAACTAAAAGAGTTTGACAAATAAGCGCATAGATGTTTGAAGAAGCTTAAGCGAAAACATTTCATGTCTTCATAGACGATTAAGCTATTTTTCTATTAAGCTCCCCCTCAACTGAAGATTTTTTTTTATTATTATAAATATTAACATAAAGCAAAAAGGATAAAGCACTGAAGTGCGGGTTCTAATCCAAAGTGATTAGAAGCCATAGTCACTTGAACATACCTGCATATAAAAGAAATAATGGTAATCATTTGTGAAAATGATTCTTCTATTGTTAGCAACAGTTGTAGAATAAAACACAAAATTAAAACGTAGAATACTCCCCATAGAATCATGAGTACGGTCTAAGAAGACATGTTCAACATACCGAGTTTGCTGATTAGAAATTGGAACCTCTTTTCATCCAACGGCTTGGTGAAAAGATCAGCTAACTGAAAGTCGGTTTGAACAAAGTGCATTTCAATATCACCTTTTTCTACATGATCCTTAATGAAGTGATAGCGCACATCTATATGCTTGGTCTTCGAATGTTGTACCGGGTTAGAAGTTATGGCGATTGCGCTCTTGGAATCACAATAAATAGAAACACGCTTGTAGTTGTATCCAAAGTCCCTTAACTGTGTCTTCATCCAGAGAACTTGAGAACAGCAGCTTGCAGCAGCTACATATTCAGCCTCGGAAGTGGACGTTGAAACACAGTTTTGTTTCTTTGAAGTCCAAGTTACAAGTTTGTCACCTATAAATTGACATGATCCAGAGGTGCTTTTCCGGTCTAGCTTACATCCTGCATGATCAGCATCTGTAAAGGCGGTTAGATCAAAACGAGAATCCTTTGGATACCAAAGGCCTAAATTAGGAGTGCCTTTGAGAAATCTAAGGATTCGCTTAACAGGATTATAGTGCGACTCTTTAGGATTAGACTGATATCTCGCACAAAAACAAGTGGCAAACATTATATCTGGGCGACTAGCAGTCAGATAAAGTAAAGAACCAATCATGCTACGATACACCTTTTGATCAACAGGTTTCCCAGAGGGATCTGCATCCAAGAGAGTACCAGTAGCCATTGGCGTTTTCATGATTGAACTGTCTGACATATTGAACTTTTTCAAAACATCCTTTATGTATTTAGCTTGATTAATAAATATGCCTTCGGGTAATTGCTTTACTTGTAAACCAAGAAAGAAATTCAATTCACCCATCATCGACATTTCAAACTTTGTTTCCATTATCTTTGAAAAGTTCTTACAAAATTTCTGATTTTTCGACCCAAATATTATGTCGTCAACATAAATCTGAATGAGAATCAAGTCCTCACCTTGCCTTTTAAGGAATAAGGTAGTATCAACCGTACCTTTCTTGAAACCAGAAGCAAGTAGAAATTTAGTGAGATTTCATACCAGGCGCGTGGTGCTTGTTTAAGACCATAAAGCGCTTTGTCTAAAACATAGACATGATCAGGGTGATGAGGATCAACGAAACCTTCAGGTTGTGCCACGTAGACCTCCTCATGCAGAACGCCGTTCAGGAAAGCTGACTTTACGTCCATTTGATAGACTGTAAAGTTTTTGTGCGCTGCATATGCTAAGAAGATTCTGATGGCTTCGATCCTTGCAACCGGGGTGAATGTTTCGTCATAGTCAATGCCCTCTTGTTGACATTACCCTTTTGCGACCAATCGAGCTTTGTTTCTCACAACTACTCCAGCTTCGTCTTTCTTGTTTCTGAAAACCCACTTTGTTCCAATAACAGATTTACCTTTAGGTAGTGGGATCAAGCGCCATACCTTGTTCCGTTCAAATTGTAGAAGCTCGTCTTGCATGGCAGAAATCTAGAATGGATCACGTAGAGCTTCTGATGCTTTCTTTGGTTCTAAGGAACTAAGGAAGCTTGAAAACATGCAGAAATTTGCTGATGCGGACCTTGTCGTGACACTAGAATGTACGTCACCTATCACGTTATGCAGGGGATGATTCTTAGTCCAATGATGTGTGCTTGGTAAGGATTCAATTGTTTGTTGCGTATTTGATGCATCATTTTCATCATGCACAGCAGGTAGATCCACAGATGTACTCGGGACATCTTGTACTGGTGTTTCTGATACTGAAGCTTCTGGACTAGCAGGTGAAGTACTTGTAACTTCATTTCCAGAAGAACTATCTGCAGAGACAGATTCAGCATTAGTAGAGTCAGAAACTAACAGTTTAGTTGTACCTGATGGAGATGAAGTTTCAGTGACTTCTTCGGACGGTCCAGACATGTCTTCAGAAATAGTAGGGACCTCTGAGCTTGTTATTGATGTAAATATGCCTTTATCAAAATCTGGACAAATATCATCGAAGGCATCAATAAACAATAAATCTAACTCAGATGAAGTAGAGTTAGAGTTAGAAGAAGTGGATCCTTTAGAAGTTGGTTCTATTCTGGATTGAATAGAAGCTTTGTCCTTAATTCCGAGTTCTGAACTGTTGTGTCCAGAAGTCCTAGTAGAATTCTCATTAAAGGAGACATTCATGCTCTCAACAACCGTCTTAGTTCGAATAATGTAAATTCGATAAGCTTTGCATGTCAGAGAGTATCAAACGAGATATCCTTCATCCGCTTTCTTATCAAATTTTGATAATCCTTGATGTTCTCGAAGAATATAACACCTGCAACCAAAAACACGAAGGAATTTGATGTTAGGCTTACGATTGTTGATTAACTCATATGTTTTTTTATTAAACCGTTTGACCACAATGGTACGATTCTGTGTAAAGCATGTTGTCGCGACTGCCTCGGCCCAGAGGTACATAGGTAGATCTGAATAAGAAAGCATAGTACGAGCTGTTTCAACAAGAGTGCGGTTCTTCCATTCAACAATGTCGTTTTGCTGTAGAGTGTAGGCTGCGGAGAAGTTATGAGAAATTCCTACAGAGATAAGATAGCTCTGCAAGGTGGCATTCTTGAACTCCGTGTCGTTATCACTGTGAATCGTTCGAACTGGCAATTGAAGACGTACTTGGATGCGCTTGATAAAAGCGATAATCAACACTGGCGCATCTGACTTGTTGCGAAGAAACTCGAGCCATGTATACCTTGAATAGTCATCTATCATTACTAAAACATACTTCTTGTCGTTGATAGATGTTGTTCGCATTGGTCCACAAAGGTCCATATGAATAAGTTCCAGTGAAGATGAGGTCGATGATTCAGCTTTGGACTTGAAGGAGCTTCGCTTCATTTTGCCCAACTCACATGCAGTACACAGTGAGTCTTTCTCAAACCTCATTTCTGGTAGACCTTTAACCAGACCTTGTCTCTGTAGCTTAGCTATGGATCTGAAATTCTGATGAGACAAGCGGCGATGCCATGTCCACGATTGTGCTTTAGTTGCTTTGGCTAATAGACATACTGGACGTGTGGCAGACAGTGTTGGAAAATCTACATAGTATAGATTTCCATGGCGCTCAGCTTTGAAGACTTCGTAACCATCGGGATCCTCTAGATAGAAATGAGTGGTTGTGAAGCGGACTTGATATTTCATGTCACAGAAGTGACTGGTACTAAACAGATTGTGATCAAGTCCTTCAATATATAACACTCTTTGAATCTTCACAACACCATTATCGAGCATTCCATATCCTCTGACGTGTCCCTCTACTTCAGAATTTGCAAATCTAACTGCTCCAGCAGGCTCCTCCACATAGTTATGCAAGAGGTGCTTGAATCCTGTCATGTAGCGTGAACATCCAGAATCTATCACCCACAGTCGACAGGCCTGCAAAAGAGACAATTAGTTTTGCTTAGGTACCCATATCAAGATGGGTTCTTCGCGGTTAGCTTCATGCAATTCAGGAATATCAGCAGGTTTAACATTAACTCTCCATTCATAATGGGGTTTTGGAACCCATTTCCAAACCATCTTAACATTTAATTCCTGAAAATGCTTCTTAGATTTAGGATTGGCAACCTTAGCTCGAAACACTTTGGGTTGTGTGGAAGAATTAGAATTAGAATTGGAATTAAGGTTCAGTTTAGCTTTTCTTTTACTCTTTTTGGACTTAGGAGTGGAGTAGTATTTGAATGAGTTATCCCAGCAGTGTTTGCAATATAGATTCTTTCGAGCTAAATTCATAAACTTAGATTTATCGGAACAAATCTTACATTCATGTTCATCAAAAGAATTACTTTTCAAAATAACATTGTCTGAAGTACAACTATTTGAAGTAAAAGTTTCACTAGATAACCTATCATTCTTAGTCAAACTATTATCTTTATTCTTCTTACTACTCCCAACTCCATTTCCTTTTATATCTGAAACAGAAACAGGAACCTTGTTAGTCTCTAACTTAGAGGTTGGTTCTTTTCTAGAGCTATTTGAAGTCTCACCCTTCTCAAAAATACTTGGTGGATATTCAGGACAATCAGAGTAAACAACTGAAGGTTTTGCAGGAGCATCAAATTCTGGATTAGTTCTCACCTTCCAGCTTGGATCATTGAACATCTGTTTATCATTTGAAGCATTTTTAAACAAAGTAATTTCAAATTATTGATCTCTATGCAAAGCTCTTGATTTTCTTTCAAAGAAATTTCAAGTTTAAACTTATGGATCAAAGTTTTCATCTTCAACCTCATCAAGAGACTGTTGCAACATATCAATTTGCTTCATCAATTCAGATGTATGATCATTCACAGAATTTGACTCCTTTAAATCAGAAACAGGATCAGAGTCTGAAGCATTCATCATTTCAGAAAATATCTTTTCAGTCATGGACTCAATAAACTCCTTTTTGTCATTTTTAACACAAGATTCATTCGTGATGACAGTTTCTTTTTCAACCTCTTCAACAAGTAAAGGTTTAGAAATAATGGGATTTGAGACTGATGGTATAGTAGAAGGATCAACATACGATTCATACTCACCATATTTGCATTCAGTCTCAGGTGGAACTGTGTTTGTGCTGACTGATTCTTTGGAAGGTGTGGTAAACAGTGATTCAAACTCAGTTAATTCGATCTTTCGAGTTTCATAGCTTTTGTTCAAATCACTGTATTTAAAACCAACTGTTTTAAAAGAATTTTGAGAATCGGTTTCACAGGACTTGTCCTTACCTATTTTTTCTCGACCTTTGGTCTCTGTAAAAGGTTTAGAAGTACTTGCTTCAACAAAGGTTGCACAAATGTTAGGAATGGGTCTGATTGCGGAGCCGAATTTATCAAAATTATATAAGTGCTCCGGTGCCTTTTTCAAAATTTCATTAGTTGGCACACCCAAACCTGGTTTAAGTTTATAAAACCTTTCGTCTTGGAGTTTATTTGTCAACAAATTTAATGTCTGCTCAGTCTGACCTCGTTTCATATTAATATCCTCCAATTGCTTGATTTTGGTGAAAGCTTCATTTCTTTCTTGATAACAAACTTCAAATTTGATTTTAAACTCACCCTTTTCAGCATTAAGGTTCACAAGATCCTTTTCTAAACCATATATTTTTCTTTTTAAAGAATCTTTTTCAGCTTTTAAACCCTCCTTTTCCTTTTCTTTTTCTTCCACAACAACTTTTAACAAAGCATTTTCATCACGGAAAATCAAAACATCTTGATGTGCAGAGCTAAGTTTACCTTTCAATAAAGCAAATTCATCTTTCATAGTATGAATTTGGGCCATCAAAGATTCAATGAGTTCAGAATTATCACTTACCTCAGAGTTTGCATCTTCAGATTGTGCCTCAGAATCTTCATCGTCACCATCCAGTTTTGCCATATATGAAACTTGGGTGAAGTGTGTCTGCTCCTCGTCATCAGAACTTTGGAACAGCCAGTTTTCTTCTTCAGCCATCAGCACCTTTCCTTCTTCAGCTTTCTTGGCAATGAGTGACTTTCTTGCATAATACTGGGTTCTTTACCTTCTTGAACTTGCAGTCTCTTGAGAAATGCCCAAATTTTCCACAGTTGTAGCATCTTCCTGGTTCATCCTTTCTTTCTTCACGCTTTTTCTCTCTCTTTCCTTCTCTTCTATCTTCCTTCCTGTCTTCTCGGCCTTCCTCTCTCCTTCCATGCCTTGACTTGTATCGCATCTCAGACTTCTCTTTCTTGTATCCATCATACTTGTTAACCCAGTTTAATCTAGTTGATAAACTAACACAGAACATAATATAGATCAAGAGATAATAAGATTAGAATAACATACCAATCCCTTGAATAATCAATGAAACCCTTGTATGTTCTTGATACCTTGATATGCGAGTACAGAGAAAATACGGCTACTAATTAGAATATTATCAGAGTTCTAAACTAAAAACTAATTAACCAAAACTATTTATATCTAAGCCTAATAGGCCTAATGGGCTTGGGCCCAACTAATAATAAAACTATTAACTTATTACAAATCAAACCCTCTAATTAACTTTAACACAATTGCAATTTAAACCCTTAACTTTAACTTTAATCTTGAATACAATTTATGATCCAACATGATGTCATCCACATATATTTGAATAAGAATGATATCGGCTTTTTCCTTTTTAATAAACAAAGTAGTATCGATTTTACCTTTCGTGAAGCCCGGCTTGACCAAAAACTTTGATAATACCTCGTACCAGGCTCGAGGCGCTTGTTTAAGACCATAAAGTGCTTTATCCAAGATATAGACATGATCCGGTTTATCTGGATTCACAAAGCCTTCAGGTTGTGAGACATAGACTTCCTCCTTGAGTATTCCATTTAGAAAGGCAGTCTTCACATCCATCTGGTAGACTGTGAAGTTCTTGTGGGCAGCATATGCAAGAAACATTCTGATCGCTTCAATGCGTGCCACTGGAGCGTAAGTCTCATTGTAATCAATGCCTTCCTCTTGCATGTAGCCTTTTGCGACAAGTCGTGCTTTGTTTCTGATTACGATACCATCTTCGTCCTTTTTATTCTTGAATACCCATTTTGTACCAATTACAGATTTACCTTCAGGTCTTGGCACAAATCTCCAGACTTTTAAAGCTTCGAATTGGTTCAGCTCCTCTTGCATGGCAGTCACCCAGTCCGAGTCATCTAGAGCTTCTGATACACGTGTAGGCTCTATCTTACTCAAAAATGAGTCATGCATACACATGTTCAAAGTAGCAGACCTAATTTGCACCGGTAAATTTGGATCTCCAATGATTTGGCTTATCGGGTGCTCTTTGGTCCACTTGTATTCGTGAGGGAGTGGATTCGATGTAGATTGATCATGATTATCATCTAAGTATCCACTTTCAGCTTCATCATTTTGCTCAGCATTTTTCGGGGATGCAGTTGAAGTTTCTTGTACAGAAGTTTCAGTTGGGAAAATTTGTTCAGTCTGTTAATTATCCCTCACAGTACAACCAACCGAAGTAGGAACTTCTGTCTCGACATGTTCAGGTATAACTTCAACTGAAGGAGTATTGGTTTGAATTTGAGTTTCTGTCTGAACCAAGGGAACAAGTTCAGTTAACACTTCTGAAGTGATTGGATGTTGATTGCTTGATTCTTCAGACCTGTCAATCACAACAGATTTAGGAAGTTTAGTTCCAAGAAACTCATCATAAAAGAATTCAAACAACAAATCTAATTCAGATAAGTGAGATGTAGAAGTAGATGCTTTATCCGAATTAGTCTCATTAGCCACAGGTTCTGGACTGATGTGTCCAAAAACTAAAACTCATGTAAGCACGGGTTCTGAACTGCTCTGTTCAGAAGACACCTCCTTGTCAAATGTAACATTAGCGCTTTCTATCACAGTCTTGGACTTCTTCAAGTACACCCGGTATGCAGCAGATGTTTGAGAGTAACCAATGAAGATGCCTTCGTCAGCCTTCGGTCCAAACTTGTTCCGGTTCTCTCTGTCATTTAATACGAAGCACCTGCATCCAAAAACAAAAAGTGTTTAATGCTAGGTGTACGATTGTTTATCAAAGCATAAGGTGTTTTACCAAACCGGCGATGTACTATAGACCGATTATGTGTATAGCACGCAGTCGAAACAACTTCTGCCCACAGAAACAGAGGTAGATCGGATTGACTCCGCATAGTACGAGCGGCCTCGACTAGCATTCGGTTTCGTCTTTCTACAACTCCGTTTTGTTCTGGCATTCTAGCAGCAGAGAATTGATGTGTTATCCCGACCGATTCGAGATAATCTTCAACAGTTTTGTTCTTAAACTCTGTGTCGTTGTCTGTTCTTAGAAGCTTGACTGGCCTTTGCAAATTTACTTGGGTAGTCTTTAAGAAACTGATGATGACTTCGGGCGTCTCATCCTTAGATCTCAGAAATTTGACCCAAGTATATCGTGAATAATCGTCCACAATAACTAAGACATATTTCTTGCCGCTTATGCTTTGTGTTCTCATTGGACCACATAGATCCATGTGTAACAATTCCAGTGGAGAACTTGTACTTTGTTCAGACTTCAGCTTGTGAGCAGCTCTCTTCATCTTTCCTTTATCACATGCTGCGCATAGGTGTTCTTTCTCGTATTTCAGCTCAGGAAGTCCTTTGACTAGCTTACCCATGACCAGTTTATTGATATAACGAAAATTCAGGTGAGAAAGCCTTCGGTTCCATAACCAGCTTTGTTGCAGCGAGGCTTTTGACAGTAGACAAACCTGATTGTCAATCTGGACTTTTGACAGATTAATGGTGTAGAGGTTAGACTTTCGCGTTCCAACCAAGAGTTCCTTTCCATCTTCAGTATGCACAGAACATCGCTTGGCCTTGAAATTTACCTCTAGATCTTTGTCGCAGAACTGGCCAATACTGAACAGGTTATGCCCTAATCCTTCCACATAACTCACCTTCGTAATCGTCATATTATCTTGAATCACGTCACCGTAGCCTAGAATCGGTGAAAACTGGTCATTGCCAAATCGTACATTCCCGCAGAATTTCTCTGTATAATTAGACAATAAATCCTTTTGCCCGGTCATATGCTTGGAACACCCGCTATCCAAGTACCACATATGACGGGTCTGCATAAGAGAAATCAGGGAATAACAACTTTAGGTACCCATTTAAAAGTGGGTCCTATCGGATTAGCACAAGATTTTGATATCCATTTGTATATGGATCCTCTAAACTTTTGAAAAACTTTTGAAACATATGATTTAGAAGAACAAACATGATAAGTACCAAACCAATCATCAGAATATCGGTGAGAAACAAAATCATTCCGTCTATAAGTAGATGACTTAGTAGCAAACCGAGATAATTGGAGTAATTGCTTTATTGTATATCTCTTGTAAGAAGTTACAAGGTTTTGTTTATTCGAAGCAACAGAACCAATTACATCAGAAGTACTACTAGTAGATCTATTACAATCGATATCAAGAATTGATTCTGAACTCTCATATATCTTCTGTTTTGGTCGCCATTCAGTTCGACCTTCCGACCTTTTCTTTCTTAAATCTGAAACAAAAGATTTAGATTTTTCAGGAAAATTAGACTTCTGAGATTGTCTTTTCTTAAGCTTACCAGTGTTTTTCCGTTTCTGTGAGCACTATTTCTTTTGCTTCTTACCTGACTGATAGTAATCAGTACTCACAGAGACTGGTTCATCAACCTTAGTTGATGATTCACCAACTTCGTACACACTTGGTAAAGCTTGACCATTTATAATAAAAGTAGAATGATCTGGAAGTTTAGCATTAAAGTCAAACATATCAATCTCATCAATACACCCTTCATCAGAATTTAAAAAATCATTTGCAGACGCAAATAAGTCATCAAGATCAACTTCTGAAGTTTGAGGTGCCATAGAAGATGTTGAACACTCATTGGATTTAGTTTTGAAAACAGTGTTCTTTAATACAGTAGAAAACACATTTTGTTCTAAATCACTCAAAATTCTTTCATCAGTTAAAAAATTTTCAAGTTCAATTATATACGAGTGGAGGAGTGTAAATCTTAGCTTTAACCGGTTTTGCCTCCATCTCGGTACTAGAATAGCTAGAAAAATAATCATTTGAAAGAAATTTTGGTTTTTCAGAATGATAACTATCATTCAGCTTTTGGTAGCAGAATGGTAGTTGCATTTTCTTTAAATCCTTTCTCTTTTCATCTTTTTTGGCCTCAACCTCATCTGATGACTTGGTAACAAATTTGGGTTTTAAATGAGGATATTTAGCAGGCGCAAAAAGAAAATCAAAATTATATAATGCAAGTTGTTTTCTGATGGCTTTCTTAAGATAGTGTGGGTTTTCGTAATCGAGACCCCACTTCTCTTTAACATCAGTTTCCTCATTAGGGGTGTTTAGGAAAATGGTTTGATCTGTTTGGCCTCGTGCATATAATTTCGCTTCCAAACCATTTACCTTTTTCTCTATGTTCTTGTTCTCAACCTGCAGTTTAAAATCTTTTAGAACACATTCTTGCTTCTCTAAATCAGATTTAGAAATCTTAGAAAGAAAATCAGAAATCTTACTTTCAAAACAATCTTTTTCTTGTTTAAGATTAGAGACAGATTTGTTTAGAGAATCAATTAGATCTTTGTTCCCAACAACTGCTTTGTTAAGGTCAAAGATCTTTTGATTTTTCTTTGCAACTCTGTTCTTTTCCTTTTTCAGCTTATTTTGAAGATCTTGAAGTTCGACCATCATGGCTTCCATTTTGGTCATAAAATAAGATTCAGATAAGTTCAGTACCTCATCAGATGTCTCTTCATCATATTCATCGTACTTGACCTCTTTTTCCATCAAGCACATGTGGGTTGTCTCTTCCTTCTCTACTTTTTCATCAGAATGATCTAACCAGAACTCGTCTTCAGCCATAAGTGCCTTTCCAGCTTCTTGCTGCTTGGCTAAGAGCATCTTATTCTTATAGTATTCTGACTTTCTTACTTTGGGCTTCCGACAGTCCTTGGCATAGTGACCGATCTTTCCGCAGTTGTAACATTTGATCAGGTCATCATTCTTCTTTTCAGCACCACTATAATCGTTCACATACTTCTTTTTCTCTTCCGACTTTCTTTCCACATACTTCTTCTCCTCAGATCTTTGTCCTTCAACTCTTTCCCGATGCTCATAATTCTTTGATCCGAACGAGTACCTTTGAGAGTTTCACCCCGATTTCTTGTAGAACTTCTTTTGAAAAGCACAGGTCAATAGAAGCATTGCTTGTTTGAGGTTCTCCTCGTCGTCACTATCAGACTCAGAATCAGAATCAGAACAGGGAATCACAATCTTCTTCTTTTTCTTCTTATCTTTCTTTTCCTTTTCCTTCTTTCCAGCTACCAAGGCAATGAGATCTGACACTTTCTCAGTCTTCTTTTTCTCAGCCCTTTTCTCTTCAACCTCTTCCTCATTATGACTTAGTGTCTCATAGAACTCGTGTAGTGGAATGTCACTCAAATCCTTCATTTGCTTCATTCTTCGAGTGTGCTTCTTCCACTCAGGTTGAAGAATGCTAAGAAACTTTACATTGTTCTCAATTTGCTTCTTCTTAACTTTATTCTTTGACAACTCATTCAGTAGAAGCACAAATATTTCATAAGTTTCCTCTAGGCTCTCATTTTCCTTAGCCTTCAACTCCTCATAGCTGTTAATGCAGTTTGCCACTTTCATTTGGTTTCCTACTTTAGAACCCATCATCATCTTTTACAACTGATCCCACATCTTTTTGGCGTTCGCTTTGTAGCTGTCTATCTTGATATAAATTTCATTTGGAATACTCTGAATTAGAAGATATCTCGCTTGTTTATCAGCTTTAAATCTGCTTTTCTACTCGTCAGAATACTGTGCAAACTCTTTCGGAACAGTCTTCATTTTTCTCACTCTGTCTTCGTCTCCATCCTCACTATCAGATGATTCTTCATTAGGTATCTCCACAGTTGGTGGTATCATGGCACCTTCTGTGATGGACAGCAAAATGTTTTCCCCATTTGCGTGTCGGTTGACAAAGTCGAGAAAACGGTCCTTCCACTGTTCATATTCGCCTTTGAATAGAACAAGAGGCTTTACGTCTGTCCCAATTGAGAGAGCGTCCTTGGAAGTCATCTTTGATCTACACTGCTTTGTAATGATCGTCAAAATTCAGAAAACAAACTGGATCTACAAAAATCAAACTCAGTTAAATTTCAGAAAAATCAAAAAATATATGCTAAGTACAAAACGCGCATAACAAGGAAAATAGACACTTCTCGCAAGAGCCTATGTGCGAGTTTTAAACTTCGCGCACACAATAGACTGAATGAAGTTACTTCTCGCACACAAGGTTGTGCGAGTTTCAGCTTCGCGCTCGACAAAGGTTGCGTGAACTAAGGTTTGCGCATGAAACAAGTTGCGAGTTCTAGATTCTCGCACAACAAGATGTGCGAGTTCTTTTTACTTCTCACAGATGCTTACGAGTTCGAGACTTAGAATATTTTTCAGAAACTAGGTTCACGCTAAATGCAAACGCGCAAGAACAGGGCTTGCGAGTTTTGGACTTAGAAATATTTCAACAAATTTACTTCTCGCAAAATGAAAACACGCAAAACAGGATACTTCTCGCAGGGAAACTTCGCGCAAGACACTATGAATGAACAGTATAAACTCGCAAGTAAGGTTGTGAGAGTTTCTACTTCTCGCACATAACTATTTGCGAGTTCTTCACTTCAGGAAAGTTTTTAGACTTGTGTGAGTTCTTCACCTTGCGTATTCTTCGTTAGTGAGTTCTTCGGATCTTGCGAGTTCTTGACTTGCACAATTCAAAAACTCGATTTTCCAACTGGTTTCGATTCAAACCTTCTTCAATTGGCTTGAAATTTCGTAGGAATCACTCAGAACATATTTCGATCAGGTTACAACAATTGAATTACATATTACAATATCAAAATTTCGAATTCGATCTAAGACATGGTACAAAAACACTCTCGTACTGATATATATATCAAAAATCAAAAATTCATGCAAACAGATGAAATTTAGACAATGTAATCCAAACAAAACTCGATCTATATGCTAAAACAAATCTAACTGAGAGTCCAAGAATCTCTAAATCTTTAGAGAGAAAGTAGAGAGAGAGTAACTAGAGAGCGCAAAGTAATCAGATGTATTAAAATGTTAATTCCAAAGTTACAAAACAAAGGCTCTAAGGGGACTTAAATACCCCAAGCCTTTACAAAACAGATAGAACATTAAGAACAGACTAGGCTAGAAAATAAATACAATGATTACTATAAAAACAGATCTAACAATCTCCCCCTTAGTAATCATTGGTGCCGTGGTCTTCAAAAACAATCTTCAAAAACAGCATAGACCATCCAGGCGACTTTGGAGAATCACTGACGCTCTTCTCGTTGACGAAGTCTATTCAAACCAACTAAAACTTCCAGTCGTCTTAGAGTTGAGCGGAGATTCAATCTCTCTTGAATTGAATCTAAAGTCTTCTGGATAAGTCGGATTTCATCATTATCAACCAGGAATGCATTTTCTCTTGTTTCCAAAAACCTTCTTTTAGCCTCCTTCAGACGTTGCTCCAACTGAAGCTTGATCACCTTTAATGTTCCATTGGAGTAGTGAGCAATTTCTTCAAACTTGAGAAAGCATTTTTCATTAGAGCCATTCTTGTACACAACTCCATATGGATCTTCAACAATGGTGAGAAGAGGATAAGACTCTAAGTTTGGTAAGCTTAGGTTGGGCCTGAGAAGATTAACAACCGGTTGGAAGCTTTCAACAGCCATCTGGAAATCAAAAACCCTGAAGAATCGGATTTGTCGTCGAATGAATCTTTTAATGACGAACAAAGCTTGTGAAATATCCTGAGATCTATGATACAGATTCCTGAAGTGATCATATAAGAATTCAATATCATCTATAGAAAGGTCAGTGAAGTCTGCCTCTGAAAATTTATACCGCTTGCAGTCTCTTCTTTCAACTTCAAAATCAGGATACCATATATTCACAAACTTGTTGATTGTGACACTGATGACTCGAACAATCAAGTGTTGAGAAGACACGGTATTATTCCTTTTGCACTGGCACTTAATGAACATTAAGTATTCATATTGATAGGCATCTGACTCTTTCTCAACTCCAAGGATTGCATAGATGTTAATCGGCCTTCTTCTAGATACAAAGATGTTTCTCTGAGTGTCTTCTAGAAAGGCTGATCTTTGCCTTGATGCCAAATATCTACGTTGCAAATTCCTTTGTCTTTGACGTCTAGATAAAGTTGGTTCTTCTTCTAGAATAGATGGTGGAATTACAGGATCAGAAGGTGGAACATCAGCTTCTGCTCTTGACGACTGAGCAACTTCAAATGATCTTGAAGGAATAGTGGTAGTCGGAGCTGAACTAGAAACAGGAGTAGATGTGACATTAGCTGATTCAGGAATCTCATCATAAGCAGGAAGATCACTATATAACAAATCTGCTTCTTCTTCATCTTTCGCATCCATGAACACTGAGTCATCTTCTGTATCTGATATGATAACGATATCATCACAGTCTTCTTCATTGACTTGACATATCTTTTCAAATCTGACATCTTCATCATCATCAAAATTAATCTCTATGAAGTTAGCAAAGAATGTCCTCATGTCATTTGCAGCTTCAGATTCTTCAACTTCATGAACATTTGCAGAAACATCTGGATCCATATAAACAACAATTTGCATATTATTGTTAATATTACTCTCAGAAATATTCAGTTCATTATGCAAGGAAGACAGATCAACATTTTCAATCATAACATTCACTAAATCCTGAATGTTGCAGTCTTGAACAGATTCACCACTCTTTCCTTTATCACTAGCCACTTCTTCTTGAATATTTTCTCTAGCTTCAGAAGATCCTTCAACTCTCGGTCTCTTTGCCATCTCCCCCTCATGGCCTTGATGATCAGGATCATCTTGGTCATGTCGGCGCTTAAGAGACGGGCTGGCCTCAGTTCTGCAACTTTGCTCATGAAAATCAAGCCTGGAAGATAAATCAGAGAAGGCTTGAGACATAAAAGATTTGAGATCAGAAAAACTTGTACGAACTTCTGATCTGAATGCATGAAACTCATCAAATAAAGCAGTAATCCGGTCAGATTCAGAAGAAGGAACTGGAGGCGGCGTAGGTTGGAAGTTCCGTAGCAAAGAAAGAAGATCTTGATCCTGATGTCGTGGTGGTGACATAGACAGTAGACGCGCATACAGTAGATCAGTCAATTCAGAAATGGGAAGATCATGAAGAGAAGACCTTGAAGATGTACCAGAAGGAGTAGACATAGAAAGTCCCGCAGACATAGAAACCACCGAAGGAAACGGAAGAGTAACAATCGGAGAAGTATTTGAAGTCACAGCACTAGAAGGTTCACGAAGAACTACCCCAGATGGGCGTCTGAAAGGAATCTCTGGAGGAATCATTGAACTATCAATTTCAGGCATTTTACCTTTGAAGAAAGTCTTCAACTTCAGAATTTGAGCTTCCTTTTCTGCATCCATTTTCTCTGATAACTGACGAATAACATCATTCAAAGTAGAGAATTTGTCAGAAGATACCCGAGCTTGATCAGAAGAAAGCTCTACAGCTGGAACTTGATCAGAAGACTGAATGGCCGTAAGCGAAGTTGCTGGAGCTTGACTTTGTACCGGAGCTGAGGCTTGATCAAATGTTGTATCCAATTCATCTACTTGAAGATGTGCAACAGAAGGATTAACAGGAACAGAATCATCTTCAGAGAGAACTTCTGTTGAACAACCACTTCCGGTGTCCTAACCTTCCTTTCATAAACCTTAAGACTTGGTTTATCACTATCATCATCATCATCATGATCAGAATCTTCATCATCATCATTCCCATCAATATCACTAACATGAACATCACCATCATTAGCATCATCAGAAGTAACATGAATAGGAGACTCAGTAACAATTTCAGTTAGAACATTCTTAATTTGTTGAGAAGCAACATCCTCTTGAACTATTTCTTTTTCAACAAATACGGCAACTTCTTGCTCATCTTCAGCCTCTTTTTCAACTTCAGGCTCTTGTTCAGGAATAGCTGCTTCAACTTCAACATCTTTTTCAACAGCTTGATTGTCATGAGAAGGCTCATCTTGTACAGCTTCCATAAACTCATTCTCCATGCAATATTCTATGACATCCTCATCTGTAACATCAGCGTAGTTGGCAATAAGAGCATACGGAATGGTCATAGAATAGTTGAAAGACCTCTTCTGCTTCTGAATATAAGTCATTTCAGAGTCTGGAACCTGAGGCCAAGATAACCTGCGAGGAATGGCTGGATTGCTGCGAAGCATGCTTCGAACAATAAGTTTCAGAAATCTAATGAACGGAATGAACTTCCGTTTCTTGTTGGTGAACTTGTCATGTACCACCTCCGAGAGTTCGGTCCAAAAAATAAAAGTGTAGTTGACATGAAAGTCATAGACGACAGCATGGAACAATCGGAGATACATTAGACTTGCACTGTCTGTGCCAGAATGCTTCGATGTCAGGCACCTGATGATTACTGAGAACAGTGCATACCATACTGGAGGTAGATTAGACTTGTCAAAGTCTGTAACTTTGTTTAGTTGACCAACATATCCAAGCTGTTTGATTCCCTCAAATACTTCCTCTTCTGATGGAAAACTGTCATAGGTAGTACGACCTGGTCTAGAATTCGGCTCAGGAAGCTCCAGTATCAATCTCAGTCACTTGTAGGAAAGAAAAGATTCAAATTGATCAATTTGAAGATCAAAGTGATGCGGATGAGCCATTTCATTCTTTGTTATAGAATTCCAAGCCTGTTGAATGTAGACCTCCGGAACATCAGCAACAGAAGACAGAGCTTGAGCAATTGGATGTCCTTGAAGAATAGATCGAATAATTGGATGGATCTTTATTCTATCAAAGTCCACAAAATAGTTGTTCGGCTTGTAAGGCATGTACATGATGGTTGGGAACACATCATTTGGTGTACGACGAGAAGCAGAAAGATCGGCTCCAACAGAAGGATGAGACGGCATGGGAGTATCATGAGAAGCTCGATCAGACGGATCATCGAGAATGGCATTCTCGTCTTGAATCATTGGATCTGTATTTGTTTTAGAAGACATAATGGACCTGAAAAACAAAATGAAAAAGAATTAGACAAAAATGAAAAAAAAAATAATTCTAAGTATGGTTTGTGTGCCAAGTTATAAGCGCAAACCAAGGTTTGCGTGTTGAATGTGAAACGCAAAGCCAAGTTTGCGTTTCAGTCATGAGACGCAAAGGTAAGTTTGCGTGTCTAGCATGGTCCGAAAACTATACTTAGAAATACAAAACAAGACAAACAAAAACACAAAGGGAGGTTTGCGAATCAAATGTGATGCGCAAAGTTCACTTTGTGTGTCCAACGAGAAACATAAACTAGACTTTGCGTGTCCTGTTGGTTGTGCAAAGTACACTTTGCGGGTCAAACATACTTGATATAAAAACCCAAAACCAATACATGAAGCACAAACACAAAGATAGTTTGCGTGTCAAAGAGGAGACGCAAAGTAGACTTTGCATGTCCTAGTTGATACATAAACTACACTTAAAAGAACAAAGAAAATAAAAACAAAAGATTGCTTAACAAGATAGAAGCGCAAAGTAGACTTTGCGTTTCTAGATAGACGCGCAAAGTTCACTTTGCGTTTCTAGTTAGACGCGCAAAGTTCACTTTGCGTTTCAAGTTAGACGCGCAAAGTTCACTTTGCGTTTCTAGTTAGACACGCAAAGTTTACTTTGCAAGTCTATCATACTTGTACAGAAACCTAGATACGCAAAAAACGAACCGAAAATCACAAAAACCAAAATTAAAGCTAGAATACAAGAAATTAAAGATAAAGGATGCATACCTGATGATCGATTATCAATTCTAAGCAAAACCAATATCCAATTCAAACCACAATCAAACACAAAATGAATCTGAGAATAAGAACAGTTCGAAAAACAATGAGTAGCAGATTAAGAGCATTCAAGTCGAGAAAACATACAATATAAACCAAATCAAAAACGAAGAATCAAAAACATACCTTGAGTTCGAGTATCAAAATCTGAAAGAAATCAGATTAGGGTTTAGCACAAGAAAAAATTTGACCGAGAGAGAGTAGAAGGCCGAAGGTCATATAGAAGGAACAAACAAGCGGGAAAAAGAAATGAAATAGAAAAGCACTATTTAAACCAAGAAAAACTAAAATAAAACTAAAGCTAAAAAACATTACATAAAAAAAATTGTAAACATATACCTGAAATCCTTTTACTCCCCCTACACAAATGCACAAAAAATGTAACTGTTAGTATAGCAAATGTGTAGAAAAATCTGAGAAACATACATGTTTAACTTCTGATCAGCACAGATAATTTTCTTACTTACTCCCCCTCAAACACAGAAAAAATCAGATAACTTTTTCAGATAAGCTCTCCCCCTTGAAAAAAATGCATAAACCATATACAAAAACATAGATACGCAATCATAAAGGCATCAGTATGAAAGATGATCATATTGAATAAAATTTTGTAACAACTGAATATATAAACTTTTAAACACTAAACAAATTAAAATCTAATCAGTAAAATTTCACAGATTTATCAATCAGTTGAAATCAAGCATATGTTGTTGGATGCAAGACCAAGTATAATTGCATATCAAGTTAAGACATGTTCAGTTTCAAAAACTTCCATTTGTCTATATATAGTGTGCTCGCATATGAACTTCAATTAGCTTCAAGAAAAATGCAGTTCTAAAATTATTATAGAAAACTTTGCATGTACTGACACTAAGTCATCAAAAATTAAGACTTTCACAAATTTACAGGTTTATCACAACTCAAACATATCACCAAGTATCATGAGATGTGTGCTCATTGGCATCTTTTTAGCATTGTGCACATTGGCATCTTCACATGAGTGTGCTCTTTGGCATCTTTTAAGCGTGTGCACTTTGGCATCTTTTAATCAAAAAGTTCGGTAAATAAAGAACATGCCGTAAACGTAACTTTCTATCTGACCCTATTGCAGGATTTAGGTCAGCCACTCCCAGACCAGTTGGCCTTAAGGGACTAGGTGTCAAGCACCCCTTGGAACTTACTTTCACGGATCAGAAAGGCTACATCGACACATCCTAAACCCATTCATACCAGTAGAACATGACTTTCGATCTGGTTCTATAGAAGGATTTGGGTTCGATAACTCCCAGACGAATTGACCTTAGGGGATCAGATGACAAGCATCCCACGGAACTTACTTTCCCAAACCAGAAAGGTCACAGGTACAAACTTTTAAACTCAGAGAATTCTGTATTTTAAGAAATTATAATTCATCTCAATCACTTAGATCAATGTCTAAATGCTTAGCCCATATTTTCATTCCAATCTATAATTCTGATCATTTAGGTAGTCTAAGCAAAGTAAACTATAAAAATTCCGACTCACATATCTTTAAAGCAGTATCAAAAGCTACAAACATGTTGCTGACTTTTCGACTTTTGTAAGACTTGAAAGTTGAACATATAAAACTTTAATATAAACAAATAACTTGTAAAAGATCCTAGACATACGTTTTATTCAAAAGAAATAAAATCTGTAAAATTTTACTTTATAGAATAAAATTTGTAAAGATTTAAACTTTTAAATTCAACATGCCTAATTTTGAAAGCAAAAAATTGAAACGTTTTTCATCTAAGGCTTTTGTAAAGATATCAGCAAGTTGATATTCAGTTGGTACAAAATATAATTCAATAGTACCTTCTTCCACATGATGCTTTATGAAATGATACCGCATATCTATGTGCTTGGTCTTGGTGTGCTGGACCGGATTGACTGATATGGCAATTGCGGACTTGCTGTCACAATATATCGGCACTGTCTTGTATAGCATTCCGTAATCACAAAGTTGCGTTTTCATCCAGAGCACTTGAGCACAGCAACTAGCTGCAGTGACGTATTCAGCTTCGGCTGTTGATATTGAAACGCAGTTTTGCTTTTTCGACGCCCAGCTTATCAGTCTGTCACCTACAAACTGAAGATGACCAGAAGTACTCTTCCTGTCCAATTGATTACCACCAAAATCTGCATCTGAATAAGCAATCAAATTATAGTCAGAACTTTTAGGATACCATAATCCTAAATAAGGAGTTCCTTTAATATATCTAAAAATGCGTTTGACTGCTAAAAGATGAGATTCTTTTGGTTTAGCTTGCAATCGGGCACATAAACATGTGGAGAACATTATGTCCGGGCGACTGGCAGTTAGATACATCAGTGATCCGATCATCCCTCTGTATGTCTTTTGATCCACAGCTTTTCCATCTGGATCGAGTCCGAGTTTGGCACCGTGAGCCATCGGTGTTCCGATTGAAGTAGATTTGTCCATCTTGAATTTCTTCAAGATGTCAAATACATACTTTGACTGGTTGATGAAGATACCATCAGGAAGCTGCTTCACTTGTAAGCCGAGGAAGAAATTGATTTCTCCCATCATGCTCATCTGGAATCTAGAGGTCATAAGATCAGAAAACCATGTACACAAAGATTTGTTAGTCGCACCGAAAATAATATCATCTACGTATATTTGTACTAAGCAGATATCAAGATTAGTTCTATATATGAAAAGAGTAGTATCGATAGACCCTTTGGTGAAGCCGGATTTGACTAAGAAAGCTAACAATTCGTCATACCACGCCCGTGGAGCTTGTTTCAAACCATACAGTGCTTTATCGAGAAAATATACATAATCTGGACGATCTTTATCAACAAATCCCTCTGGCTGAGATACATATACTTCTTCTTTCAGCTTGCCATTGAGAATGTTGTCTTGACGTCCATTTGATATACTGTGAAGTTGCGATAAGCAGCAAAGGCAAGAAACATTCGGATAGCTTCCAATCTGGCAACGGGTGCAAATGTTTCATCGTAGTCAATACCTTCTTCTTGTCGATATCCTTTGGCTACCAACCTTGCTTTGTTCCGCACGACGATACCATCTTTATCCTTTTTGTTCTTAAAAATCCACTTAGTACCAATAACACTTTTTCCTTTCGGCCTTGGTACAAGTATCCACACTTTGAGCGCATCAAATTGATTAAGTTCCTCTTGCATAGCAATAATCCAATCCGGGTCCTCCAATGCTTCAGAAACTTTTGTAGGTTCAATCTTGCTTAAGAAGCAAGTGAAGAGACATTCGTTGGAAGTAGCCGACTTGGAGCGTGTAGAAACACTGGCTTGAGGATCTCCAATAATTTGATGAATTGGATGAGATCTTGTCCATTTTGTTGTATGAGGGAGAGGATCAATTACATCTTGAACCACTTCTAATTGAAGAGAGGGAGGTTCAGAAACTTCTACATCAGATGAAGAGATAGAAATAGTTTCAACTTCAGGAGGAGGTATCTCAACAATCTATGAATCAGATTCGGGAACAGTTTGTTGAATAACATCATTCTGTACTTCTTCCTGAAGTGATTCCTCTTGAACAGGTTGATCTTGAATTGACTCTTCTTGAGTATGTTCTTCATGAATAAGCTCAGTTTCTGATTGAACATTGTCTGATTGAACAAAATCTTGTTGTGCCGGTTCTTGTTGAATAGGAGAGACTGGAGCAGCATCATTGTCAGAGATAGATGCAGCGGAATTTGGAATAGATGAGCTCTCAGTTTCCTGATTCAAAACATTAGAAACATTTTCAGAGTTAGATCTAGCCACATCATCATAAAAATTTTCAAACAGAAAATCAAGATCAGAAAGATTAGGAGAGGGAGTAGAAGAATCCTGGTTATCTGGTGAAAGAGCAGGTTCTGAACTAATTTGTTCAGAAACTGAATTTTCAGTAATAGCGGGTTCTGAGTCTGAGTGACTAGAAACCAAATCAGCAGCTTCGTCAAATTTTACATTGACACTCTCTATGACCTTTCTTGCAGAGATCAGAAAAACTCTATAAGCGGCAGAGTTTGAAGAATAACCCACGAATACACCCTCGTCTGCCTTTGGACTAAACTTGTTGAGATTCTCCTTGTCATTCAGAACGTAGCATTTACACCCGAATGACTTGAAATACTTGATGTTTGGTTTGATCCCGTTCATCAGTTCATACGGTGTTTTGTTGAAACGACGATGCAGAATTGATCTGTTCTGTGTATGACAGGCAGTTGATACTGCTTCAGCCCAGTAAGACAAAGGTAGACCTGAATAAGCGAGCATTGATCTGGCGGACTCAACGAGCGTTCTGTTTCTTCTTTCAACAACACCGTTCTGTTGCGGAGTACGTGTAGCAGAAAATTGTTGTTGTATTCCTTGAGATTCATAGAATGCCTGAAGAGTACTGTTTTTGAATTCAGTGCCATTGTCAGATCTTACCACTTTCACTTGCTTCTGCTTATTTGTCTGAGTTGTCTTGATAATGTTGATGAGTACTTCAGGAGTCTCGTCTTTTGATTTCAGAAATTTTACCCAAGTATATCTGGAGTAGTCATCAACAATCACCAAAACATATTTCTTATGTCCTAAACTCTTCGTCTTCATCGGACCACACAAATCAACATGCAAAAGATCAAGAATAGCCGACGTGCAGTGTTCAGGTTTAGGCTTGTGTAGAGATTTCTTCATTTTTCCTTTCTCACAATCCTGGCATAGATGGTCTTTCTGGAAACGGAGAACTAGAAGACCTCTCACTGAATCATTCTTGACCAGGCGATCCATATACTTAAAGTTGAGGTGAGCTAAACGCCTGTGCCAAATCCAACTTTCTTAAACTGAAGCTTTAGAAAGCAAGCAGATATCTGAAGGAATTTTGATCTTGGAAAGATCAATGGTATACAAATTTGAGTGTCTTTTTCCTATCAGAAGATCCTTGCCATTATCATTCTTCACTGCAACTCTTTTGGATTTGAAGCTGACTTCAAGGTCTTTATCGTAGAACTGTCCTATGCTGAAAAGGTTGTGACTTACACCCTCGACGTAGCTTACTCTTTTTACTGTTATGTTACCCTGAACTAGATCACCATAACCAAGAATCGGAGTTGTCTCACAGTTACCAAATTTCACACGACCGCAACATTTATCTTTAAAATTAGACAGAAGAGATTTGTTGCCAGTCATATGTTTTGAACATCCCGAGTCCAGATACCATAATTGACTTAGCTGCACACACAGAAACTACACCTTTTTAGGTACCCATATGCTTATGGGTCCCTTGTTAGATTTATGTCTTTTATTTTTCACAGATTTATTTTTCAAGCAAGAATGAAAGCAATTATCAATAGAAGATAAAACACAATTATCAGAATCAGAACTAGAAGAAGCATATGAGATATTCTTTGATATATCAAACTTTTGCTGAAAAGAATATTTTGGGTTTTTATTACATGAAGAAAATGTATCATAATCACAAAGAGTGTCTACACAGTTAACTCCTAACAGTTCAGATTCTAAAATTTGCTGTTTCATCCTCCAAATCTGCCTTGGTGACTTCCTCACAGTCCGATCTGAAGAAGAAAAATCAGAAACATTAGAATTTTCAGATAAGACAGTATCATGTTTCTTTGACTTCTTTGATCTTTTTCTTTTACGCGTCTTTTTATAAAATTGAGCATTTAGCAATAAAGAATCATCAATAATTGAATCAGAAGAAGAAACTTTATCAAAGAACTCAGTCTTAGCATTTGACATTGAAGAACTATCCTCGGAGTGAAAATTTTCAAAATTGCGCAAGTCTGGAGGAGGTTTGCGCTTCCCATTGGAGGCGCAAACTGAGCTTTGCGCGTTCAACTGCATGCGCAAACTTTCAGTTTGCGTTTCCAACGTGGAACGCAAATGGCCATTATTTTGTAAAACTTTAGCATTTTCCTTGGAATCTTTTGACAATCCAGAAGAAATTTTATCTTCAAAACTTGTTTTCATTATAAAAAGAAATAAATCGTTTTCTAAACAAGTTTGAAGATTTTGTTCTTCCAATCGATCTTCGAGATCAACAATTTTTTCTTCTAACACTAATGGGGGAATGTATTTCTTAGTATCATAAGACACCGGAGATACATTTTCCTTATCAGTGTTAGCAAAAATATCCACAAAATCTGTTGATAATGAAGATTTATTGGAAGAGTTGATATTTAAAATATTTTGAAATTTTCTGGATTTCTTAGATTGATCAGGAAAATACTTTGCATTTTCAGAGGTGTAAACAAATGGCATTTCCATCCTCTTATTTTTCATCCTTTTCACATTTTCATCTTCCAAAATTTGTTTCTCAGTTGTCCAAAAGAATTTAAACTGAGGAGTATATCTTGCAAGAGTAAAATGATCATATTCGTATAAAGTAGGAACTTCATTTTTAGCATGATTTAAAAAATGCGGGTTTTCAAAACCAAGTCCCCACTTTTCTTTTATGGCTTCCTCACTCCTTGGTTTATTCATGTAAATGGTTTGCTCAGACTGTTCTCTTTTATACAATTTCCTTTCTAAAACAATTATTTTGTCAGAAAGAATTTTATTTAAAGAAGTCAGTTCAGTCAACGAATCATGATAAGTCTGATTTGAATTTTCTAAATCAACTAACTGCTTTTGAAATTTCTCTTTTGTATCAATTAAAATTGACTTTTCATCTTTCAGAGATTTGCAGTTTATCGATTAAATCAGACTTTTCTTGATTTTTAAACTTTTCAGAAACAAACTTTGAGCGCAAATCATGCAAAGCAGTGATAAAAACATTCATTTGAGATAAAAAGAAATTATAGTTAAACTCAGATATTACCTCAGAACCATCAGATGAGGTATCCTCTTCCTCATCATCAGATTTGTCATCACCTATAAAGCACATAGCCGCAGTTTCCTCATTTTCATCCTCGTTGTCTGAATGATCCAACCAGTATTCTTCTTCGGCCAACAGGATGGTTCCACTTTCCTTCTTTTCAGCTAGAGCCAACTTCTTTCGGTAAAAAGCAGCATCCTTTACCACTTTGACTCTGCAATCCTTAACCATATGTCCATGTTTCCCACAGTTAAAACAATTCATCACCTTTTTGTCATCTTTTTTCTGTTCAACCACCTTAGCTGGTTCATACTTTGGAGTGTATGTCTTTGAAGGAGCACTAGGTTCTATCTTTTTAGAACCAAAAGTAAACCGTAGGTTGTTTGAACCAGATCTATGCTTGAATCTCTTCTGATAGTGCTGAGTCAAAAGTATCATGGCCTTTTCGAGTGCTTCGCCATCATCATCTGTAGATCCATCATAAGCTGATTCGGTCAAAGCTTGCTCAGCCAGTTGGCTAGATATAAGAGCAATGGGATCTACTGACAGAGGTTTGTTCTTCTTATCCATTTTTGCCTTCTTCTCCATTACCATAGATTCATCAGTCATCAAGATTTCGTATAACTCCTGAATTGGCATGGTTGAGATTCTGACATCGTTTCTCATTCTGTGGCATGACTTGTTCCACTCAGGTTGTAAAGCGTTCAGAAACTTCAAGTTAGCCTCCAATTCAGTCTTGGTAACTTTAATCTTGTAGAGATCATTGATAATAGCCTAGAATCGATCAAAAACATTTTTCAAACTTTCCCCATCCTTGGCCTTGAACTTTTCAAAGTTGTTCATATACCTAGTCTGGCGCAACTGAGTTGACATTGCAGTACCAAGCATAATCTTTTCAAGTTGAGTCCACATCAGCATAGGATTATGTTTGAAGCAATCGATTCTGTTATAAATGGAGTTAGGAAGAGCAAGAATCAGATTTGATTTGGTCTGGCTATCAGCTTGATGTCGTAACATCTCATCAGCATCATATTCCCTTAAAGCTTTCTCAACAGTGGTAGCAGCAGTGGTTGCAGTAGCTGGAACAGCTTTCCTTGGTGTTTCCATAGGACTCTGAGTCAGTGATTTCATCATGTTCTCCCCATTTGGTTGTCTTTCAATGAAGTTAATAAACCGATCCTGCCACTGTTCGAATTCGTTCTCATTGATGAGAATTGGTGGACGAGTATCAGACCCCAAAGACATCATGAGGTCATTTTTGTAGATTTGTGCTTGCAAAGACATCTTGTGAAAAAATCAGAAAATTTAGAAAATTTTCTAAGTATGGGAGATGCGCAAACTAGAGGTTTGCGTTTCAAGAGAGAACCGCAAAATGAACTTCGCGTTTGCTTAGTGAAACGCAAGATGAAGCTTTGTGTGAGTAGACTTTGCGGGTTGAGACTTTGCGTTTGTGAGAGAAACAAAAACTTGATGCACGAAGAACTTTGCGCTTGATGAACTTTGCGTTTGATTAACTTTGCGTTTGATAAACTTTGCGATTGAAGAGAGAATCACGAAGTATACTTTGCGTATACAGAGTGAAACGCAAACTAATGGTTTGCGTTTTAAACTGGAGCCAAGAAACTATAAGCTTTGCGTTTCCAACGTGAAGCGCAAACCTGAAAATTCACTAACACACTAGTTAGACCACAAAGAACTTTAAGCAAAATATATGAATGAGGCGCAAAGCATTATGAATGAGGCGCAAACATATATGAATGAAGCGCAAACTTTAACAACACACAAATTTTCGCAAGATCAAATCAAACCAAGAAATTTATGCATGAAAAACACACATTTAATATTGAAAACACCTTTCTAACAACTTTTGATCAAAAATATCGATTAAAATCAACAAAATCTAAAAATCTAGAATGAAACAGTACCGAACTCGTGTTTTTCCAGAAAACTTTTAAACTCAAAATTGATTATCTAAACTTGATTTTCTTGTAAAACAACTTGAAACAAAAGAGATCGATTAACAAAAACGAGTCTACTGAAATCAAAAACAAACACAATAGATCACAAACACATCCAAATTTGATGAGAAATCAAGAAAACGATATTTTCTTGAAAACTTCTAGAAAATCAATCAAATTTTCGATTTCAATCATCAATTCAGATTCGAAAAATACAAACTCTCAATCCTCTCAAGATTCAGATTGCTCTGATACCAATTGAGAGTCCGAGAATCTCTAAATCTTTAGAGAGAGAAAGTAGAGAGAGAGTAACTAGAGAGCGCAAAGTAATCAGATGTATTAAAATGTTAATTCCAAAGTTACAAAACAAATGCTCTAAGGGGACTTAAATACCCCAAGCCTTTACAAAACAAATAGAACATTAAGAACAGACTAGGCTAGAAAATAAATACAATGATTACTATAAAAACAGATCTAACACTAACACAAACAATTCTAGACTCAAAATAACACTATAGTCCAAAAATCAAATTTCTCAGTCCGTATTGCGAGTTCGTCCAATATGTTGACCAAAATCTCGAACTGATCCTCAAATCTATGAATTTTGCTTACTCTGATACCAATTGTTATCCCAGATAACAATGTGTAAATGAATATAACAACCAATTTCAATTCACAGTCACTTTGTATTCAACTTCTGAATTCAATTACAAACGCTCTCAATATTTCTCTCTCTACAAAAGAACTCGTATGATGCTACTACAAATCTTACAAAATCTTACACGCACACAACATAAAAGAAACCTATTTATACACACACTACAAACACGCACACTACTAAAACGCGCAAACAACAAAACATTACCAACTATTACAACACATGCTTTGACTTTGACATTTATTACAATGACTTTGACTTTGCTTGAGAGTTGACTTTGAGCTTTTGACTTGCTTGACTTTTGACCTTCAGTCTTCTATGATCTTGCATCCAACATATTTATGCTCTAACAAAACGTTACACACACAATCACACAAAACCGAAAGCAAGAGAAGAACACAAGAATTTACGTTGTTCACACGATCAGGGTGATCGTGCTAGTCCACGGGAGCAACTAGGGTTTTCTTTATATCAGGTGCTACAATGTTTACAAGTACAATGAGATCAATATATAGAGAAACATAATTAGGGTAATCTCCTAATTAAGGAAGCTAGGGTAGAGAGCCTAGGGCCGACTCCCATCTGCGCCTCCCCTTATTCTGATAAATGGGTCGAAGCCCACATCCCAACAAGGCCGAAGCCTACATCCTAAAAATCTCCCACTTGGAGGCTTCGATACACGTTCACCTGCACACCTCTGTACTTTTGTAAACATGGACTGAGCTTGAGCTCTCCCTAGTTGCCACCTGCCTTCTCAACACTATTCCTGAAGGCCAGCTGAAGTCATACAGAACTTCAGCTTATCCAGCGTCACAAACTTGGTGAACATGTCTACTGGATTTTTTGCACATGCGATATTCTTCAAATTCATCGTACCATCACGGATAAATTCTCTAACAAAATGATATCTCCTCCCAATGTGCTTTGTTTTCCCATGATAGATTGGATTTTTAGCAAGTTTCACTGCACTCTCATTGTCACAGTATAACGAGTAATCAGCTTGCTTTTTCCCAAGTTCTTCAAGAACGTCCTTTAACCACACTAGCTCTTTACTGGCTTCAGCAACTACCATGTATTCAACTTCTGTTGTTGATAAAGCCACACTTTTCTGAAGTCTGGACATCCAACTAACTGTTGTTCCTCCCACTATTAAGACGTACCCAGTAGTGCTTTTAAATGTCTCTTAGCATCCACTCAAATCAACATCAATATATCCTCTGAGAACTGAATCTTTACCTTTGAAACCTAATCCCAACTTTGAATTACCCTTCAAATACCTGAGCAACCATTTGACTGCTTCCCAATGTTCTCTTCCTGGATCTGACATAAAGCGACTAACAACCCCGACGGCATGGGCTATGTCTAGTCTCGTGCAAACCATGGCGTACATGAGACTACCAATAGCAGATGCATAAGGAACCTTAGCCATATCTACTTCCTCATCTTCTGATCTAGGAGACTGATCTTTGGTAAGCCTAAAATGACTTCCCAAGGGTGTGTTTCTAGGTTTTGTTTTCTCATCGTTCATCTTGATTCTTTCTAACACTTTCCTAATGTATTTCTCTTGGGATAGTGTCAAAGATCCATCTTTCTTGTTTCTAGTAATGCTCATACCGAGTATCTGTTTAGCTGGACCCAAGTCTTTCATCTCGAATTCTTCAGACATTTGTTTCTTTAACTTGTTGATCTCTTTCATATATGCATCTGCGATCAACATATCATCTACACAGAGAAGTAGAATGATATAGGAACCCTTGAATTTCTTCACATAACAGCAATGGTCCGTCTCACATTTGTTGTACCCGGTCCTCTCCATGAAGTTATCAAACTTCATGTACCACTGCCTGAGTGCTTGTTTGAGACCATACAAGCTCTTTTTCAGTTTACAGACCCAGTCAACTTTACCAACAACCTAAAACCCCTCGGGTTGTACCATGTAGATATCCTCTTCAAGGTCACCATGTAGAAATGTTGTCTTGACATCTAGCTGCTCTAGATGTAAGCCCTATGTAGCTACAATACTCAAGATCAAGCTGATGGTGGTCATTTTCACCACTGGAGAGAAAGTTTCATTGTAATCAATCCCCTTTTCTGTTGAAAACCCTTGATCACTAAACGGGCTTTATACCGTTTAGATCTATCATGCTCTTCCTTGATTCTGAATACCCATTTGTTCTGCAACGCTCTTTTGTCTTGCGGAAGCTTGGTTAAAACCCAAGTTTCGTTCTTATTTAGAGATCCCATTTCTTCTTCCATTACACGCTCCCACTGCAACAAATCTTTCATCTTAACTGCTTTAGAGTAACTTTCTGGTTCACCATTCTCAGTCAAAAGAAGATAATTGACTGATGGAGCATATTTTTCCGGAGGTTTAGAGACTCTGGTGGATCTCCTGACCCAGTGTGATTCAAGTTGACAGTGTCTTCGTCATCATTCTGAAAGTCATGCTCAGTACTCCCACTATCCTGAGTATCTTCTGGCCCTCTGATTCTGATGTCATCACTTTCAAACTCAACTTGTTCTTTCTGATCACTTGAGTTTACTATGCTTCTGTCTTTATAAAGTTCAACCTCGTTGAACGTTGCATGTTTACTTCTGACTACCTTTCTGCTTTCAAAGTCCCAAAGCCTGTAGCCCATACTATTTGCGTCATATCCAATGAAGGTCATCCAACTTGTCACCATCTTTCATCAGATCATAGGCACTGCATCCGAACACCTTCAAGTGTTCATATTTTACTGCTTCACCTTTCCACTTTTCCTCTGGTATCTTGAAGCCCAATGGTACTGATATTCCTCGGTTGATAAGATAAGTTGTAGTGTTAACTACATCAGCCTAGAACGTCTTTGGAAGCCCAACGTTAAGTCTCATACTCCTGGCCCTTTCATTCAAAGTTCTGTTCATCCTCTCTGCCATTCCGTTCTGCTGAGAAGTACCTGGAACTGTCTTTATCATCCGAATGACATGTTCAGCACAATAGTCAGTGAACTCTGTGCTAATGTATTTCCCACCATTATCCGACTTCAAGCACTTTACCTTCAGGTTAGTTTCCAATTCAACAACAGTTTTCCATTTCTTAAAAGTATTGAAAACATTAAACTTATTTTTAAGAAAGTAAACCCATACCTTGCGTGTTGAATCATCGATGAATAGTTCGATCCTCCCAAGGAAGAAACTGGTGTTGGTCCATAAACGTCCGTGTGAACAAGCTCTAATTTCTAACCTTTCGGTGTCTGACCTATCTTCACAAGGGATACCTTCTTTTTCTTTCCAAGTACACAGGATTCACAAAACTCTGAATCCACCCTTTTTAAATCAGGAAACTTCCCTTTTTCAACGATCATCTTCATTCCTTTTTCACTCATGTGGCTGAGTCGTTGTTGCCACAATCTGGAAGGATTCAGCCTGCTGGTTACTGCATTCACCTCGCTATCAGGAACATCAACCATGTATAAGGTGCCTTGCTTTTTACCCCGGGCGATTACAAGGTTTCCTTTGACAACCTTCCATTGCCTGTGACCAAAGATAGTTTTAAATTCCTGGTTGTCCAACTGTCCAGTAGAAATCAACATTTTCTTAAGGCTGAGAATGACTCGAACGTCCTTCAAAGTCCACGTGGTACCCAATGATGTCTTTATGTCTGTGTCACTTATTCCTGTGATGTCAAGAGAGCGATGGTCAGCCAAATGAACTTTACCAAAGTTACCTATTCATAGATTCTTCATCATCTTCGTGCTAAAAGTAGCATGAAAGGATGCACCAGAATCCATGATTCAAGACTCTGCTGAATTTTCAATACATCAGATAAGGGCTTCTTCTAAATCATCAGTTGTTATGTTCACATCTCTGTTTCCATCTGAATTAGGGCATTGATTTCTGAAGTACCCAGTTTCTTTGCACTTCCAACATTGGATGTCTTTCTTTAGCTTTGATTGGCTCCTCTTTCTAGACTTTGATCTGCCTCTGCCATTACCTCTTTCTGTCTTTCTACCTCTCCCTTCAGTGCTTAGCAAAACACTAGATGATTCTCTAGAACTTCGTCTCCTTATGTCCTCTCCTAGGATGAAGTCACGTATGCCCTCAAAGGTGAGTTTAGAGGTTCCAGCTGAACCACTAATGGTAGTGATTGTTCCCGACCAACTTTCCGGTAACGAGGATAACAAAAGCAAAGTTTGGACTTCATCTTCAAACTTAATATCAACAGATAACAAGCGGGATATAATGGAATTGAAATCATTAATGTATTAATGTGTGAGGTAACAGACATACCTTCTCTCATCCCGGTGTTTACTAACTGTCTTATCAGAAATACCTTGTTAGAAGCAGAAGGTTTTTCATACATGTTTGACAAAGCTTTCATCAGTCCACATGCAATAGTCTCCTTCACAATGTTAAAGGCCACATTTTTGGCCAGCGTAAATCTGATAACAGCCACGACTTTTCTGTCTAGAGCAGCCCATACAACATCCTCCATCTTCTTAGGTTTTATTCCTGTCAAGGCTTGATCCAAGTCCTTCTGACACAGTAGATCCTCGATTTGCATCTTCTACCATCCAAAATCTTGTCCGTCAAACTTTTCAATCCTGGTTTTTCCGTCTTCAGCCATTATCTCAAACTGTTGGCGATAGACAAATAGAAAAAAACAATGAATCTTTTAGCAGTGGCGACGGCAAACAGCGGCACGGCGGCGGCAGGAAGCGATGCAGATACGGCACGACAACGACAGTGGACCATGGCGCGGTGGTGCGGTGGCAGCAGTGGACCGCGGCGCAGCAAGGATTACGGCGATTGAGTGTAACAGATCAAGAGCCTATAGCTCTGATACCAGTTGTGTTAGGGTTAAACGTTACACACACAATCACACAAAACCGAAAGCAAGAGAAGAACACGAGAATTTACATGGTTCACATGATCAGGGTGATCGTGCTAGTCAACGGGAACAACTAGGGTTTTCTTTATATTAGTTGCTACAATGTTTACAAGTACAATGAGATCAATATATAGAGAAACATAATTAGGGTAATCTCCTAATTAAAGAAACTAGGGTAGAGGGCCTAGGGCCGGCTCCCATCTGCACCTCCCCCTTATTCTGATCAATGGGTCGAAGCCCACATCCCAACAAGGTCGAAGCCTACATCCCAACAGGTTCGTCCTTGAATCCTATCAGTTCGCAAAAGGAGAGTGGACTGTAATGTAGTTGTAGATTTCTAGTTTATGATCCAAGTAATGCATTTGCATGACAAGCGTGGTGATTTCTTAAAGAAACATATTGAAACGGTTGCAAAATTTCCAACATATTGTATTCTAATTTATTGTTGTATTGGTAGGTGTTGGCAATAGAATAGGTGTTCAACAATAGGGTTACACATGTGGTATTCATGGGGATGGGTGAGCCGATGTTAAACATGAAATAAGTTCTTGCTGCTCATCGATGTTTGAACAAGGTTCACTTTAAACATAGTCTAATTACTCAATGTTCGCATTTTTCTTCTTTCCCTTTTTCTATTAAAGATTTTCATGAAAAGGGTCTTTTGTATGCATTGTTTGATAATTGTTTATTGTGACATATGGTTTAATGATTCTTGTTTGTGTTTTAATTATACAACTAATTCATCTCTCTGTCTTCTAATTTGTAAAGTTTATTTGAAACTTGTTACATACTAGGATAAAAAGATACGAAATTGTTTAGTGGGTTTGGTTTTATATCAAACTCCTATTCCTCTATATGCATTGAACTTATTATGTAATTATGAAATATTATGTAAAAGACATCGAAGTATTGCTAATTTTATCTGTTTGTTTATACATGTTGGACCGTAAATTCATAATTACCTTTTAAACAATCGTATTACCAACATGTGTTGTCTTTTGGATTCAAGGATGTACAAATAGGCCAATGGATGATGACAATTTCCACCGTTGGAGTTCCAAACACTATCAAGAAGTTGGCTTCCCACAAACTTCAATCTACATTGGCTCTTAGGTATGCAACATACATTCATTTATTCCAGCAAGAAAACTTTGACTTTTGAGTTTAAACAAACTTCTTTTTAACATAAAGAAGTACATGAATTATATAACTTTTATGACGAAAAATGTGATACCTATATCGAGTATCACAAGAAATACTGCAAATTGAAAATGTTGCTATTGAACTTGTAACGAAATCAGCATCATGTTCGAATTGAATAAGTTGGCGATTTTGACTTCGAAGTCAATTCTTTAATTTATGTTCGTGTACTTCAGCCTTCATGCTCCTAATCAGAAACTGAGCGAAAAGATTGTGCCAAGGCGTACCCTCTGGAGGCAATAATGAAGGACTGCAGGGACTATTTTCATGAAACTAGTAGACGGGTATCCTTTGAATACACACTATTAGGTCCGTATTTCTTTTTGCATTCATTTAAAAAAAAGGAAAAAGGAAAGCATTTTAAGACAAAAATAAGTCAACCTATTTTTGACAGCCGGAGTCAATGATGATGTGGAGCATGCGAAGGAACTTGCTGAATTACTTCATCAATGGGGACTGGATATCATGTGAACCTTATCCCATTCAATCTGATAGATGGCACAGAATATAAGCGTCCTTACAGGAAAGCGGTACGCCTTACTCTACCTAAATTTTTTCCTTTCTAATATTTTGAAAAAGAAATAAGTTTCAGTTTTGTAGTTAGTTATCTAGAAAATGGTTCCGAGTTGGTCAACAACCATTGAAAAACTTAATGTAGGTGTAGTGAGATGGATAAATATGTGTCGAGCGGGCTTGTACAATGATAAAATGAGGAAGTCTGTGAACTACATGCCAACTTTCTTTTCTGGCATATTTTAGTTCAACTTGTGGTTAGTTCAACTTGTGGTTATGTTAATGTACCTGTTTTTTTAAAGTTAAATTTAAATTTTACTTGGCAGATCAGTATATTTCAATCTATGTTAGAGTCATGTAAAATAACGGTTAGCGTACATCAGACACGAGGTCTAGATGCAAGTGCAACGTTTGGACAACTACGAAATGAGTTCCAGAAGAGTCCCTTGGTCACACCTTCCATTGATGATATACAACCTGAACTTGAATCTGAAGCTGAATCCGAACTAGAGGTTGCATAGAGGTTGCAGTTGCTTGTTAATGATGGCACGGTTTTAGGAGGTTTTTGGTCCTCATAAAGTCTACGCACATGGCTTGTATGATTGGTCAAAGGGTTCGAACCATTTTCTGACAGGTGCGCTAATCTGGCTCAATCGGCTTATGAACAAGAAATGCAGGTTGGGACTAACTAACTGTGCTGAAATGGATGCATGGTGATTAGTAAAGATGCAAAGGGGAAGGAAATATTCATATGTGTAATCAGGGTATCATTTGGTGTAATATTTTACTAGTTTTGTTGCTTAGTTATGTGCCTTCTTTTTTGACCTTTTTTTTTAATCACACTTTGTCACGTTTTATTATTCCAATTGATGATTTTTGTGCTTTTCTTAGTTAATTTTTGTTTAAAATAGACGAAAGTAATGTAGTTTATATGATTGTGGAAGTATGAATATGTAATCGATATTCTTTTTTGGTTTAAATAAGGAAATGAATAAAGTGAAAACTAGATCTGTTTTTCTTTCTAGGGTATTGAAGGTAAGATGCCTTTGTATCGGAACCACAATTAAACCCGACTTCTTTTTTTGCCATTCTATAATTTAGTAAGTGGTTTATATAATATCTAGTTCAAAGTAGAGAGTGCTTCCCAGGTGGGGAGCACGTTATGTTTTTGCTACAAGATTATGTCGATGGTGCTTGTTTATAGTCGGGCCGACTCTTTTTCATGATGTTTCTATTATATCTTTTATGTGGTTTTTCATATCGCCTTTGGAGATCACAAAACAAATAATTATGTAATGAGAATAAATTAGAAGAAACAAAATATATGTTCGTAATTTTATTATGTTTGGGTTAAAATGAAAATCAGAAACAAAGATAGGGAACAAAAGGGTATAAATGGCAAATATAAGGACATGTTTTGCCATATGATTATAATTTCGAAAAGAGAAATAAACAACAAACTAGGGAAGAAACCATCGATTGAGTGGCTAAAGTTATGGCTTAAATTCATATTCATTTTTTTTTCTCCTAAAATGAAGAGGATGAATATCCATCCGTGATTCGTTAGCCTTGTAATTGCAATTGAAACTTGCAAATAATGCGTAGAAAGAGTGTGAATCGAGGCGTACACAACATTGTGGCCACTGGGGTTTAACCAGGGCTGATGTCTTACAGTCATAATTTGACAGGGATTAGTCTAGGCATAGCCTAGGACACCCTTCCAAAAAAAAAGAGTGTGAATCAAGTGAGAATGTGAAGCATCAGTAATTTCGCTAAGTTTTGGCTACCTTTTTCTCCCCATTTAAGCTATGATTATATGTTAAAGTTTGTATAATTAGTTGTTTTGAATGCCAAGCTAACCGCGAACTGTAGCGGAAAAGTCAAAATTTTGGGGTTTGGAGCACCTGGGTGATTATGCCAGCGAAAGTGCAAAGAGGCACAATCTCATGGAACTCTCGCCAAGCCAGGGAGGCTGGCAGTACAATCTGAGCGGTACAATTTGACCACTATGTATGTGACCCTTGAGGTTTTATTCACAAGAATAGACACTAAGGTCAACCTACTCATGAGGTGAAACTTGGTTAGAGGTCGTTGGACATTAGGACCTTGTGTTCTTAAGGTGTTAAGCAACAACTTTGGATGAGAGACATACTTTTGTGTTCCTACCGCTTTCGATGGATACAGGTCTCCCTGTTGTATCCAAATGAATGGAACTTGTGGGCTCATGAACGGAATTATAAGCTTACTTATGATTATTAATGATTATTACCTTGTTTATATTGCAACTTATGTTATGTTTAAGCTCAATAGGATTTTTGGCCTTACACTTGTTTCTTGTCGGTATGTATCCCAAGTTCTAGTGGCGATGTCACTAGGGATATTTGATTGTTCACCTTAGAGAGCTTAAAGCGGGGAGCATTTTGGGAAGCCTTGTGTTAAATCCATGTTTTGATAGTTTAAGCGACACCCAATTGTAATCTAGTTGTAAGGATTAGATTAGAAAGTTGTTATCCTCAAACCATTTATTTACACATGTAAATTAATTGGCGTATTTTCCTCCTTTTGGTAAGCTCGTATTTTGATATTCCTTTACCAATTCCCTTGTCTTGTATGAGTTAATTGTTGCCTCAATTTTTGAGGTGTTATAGAAAACATGTAAAGTCAAGTTTCAAGTCAAAGAACTGTTCATCCATATCACTCCTATTTATCTTCTCCACATGGATCTTTGTGGTCCACTAAATGTCCTGAGTCTAAGTGGAAAGTGACACACTTTAGTGATTGTCAATGAATATTCAAGGTATACATGGGTATTCTTTCTTCAGAAAAAAGTGATGCAACTGAGGTAATCATCAACTTCATCAAAATAGAAGTTCTAAATGGCAAAAATGTTCGATCCTTAAGAAGTGATAATGGCATTGAACTCAAGAAGAGTGCTTTAGAAGACTTCTGTTCTGGGAAAATGATCTTTCGGAACTTCTTTGTTGCTAGAACTTCTTAACAAAATAGAGTTATTGAAAGAATAAAGCAAACTCTTTGTGAGACGACCAGATCTATGATAAGTGAATCATGTCTTCCCTATACTTTTGGGTTGAAGCTGTGAATATTGTATGTTTTACCCAGAACAGATCTATATTCATGAAAAGACACTTAAAGACACCTTATGAACTTTTTCAGGGAAGAAATCTAAACATTGGGTTTTTCACATCTTTGGATACATTTTCTAAATTCTAAATGACATATATCAACTTGGAAAATTTGACCCAAAATCAGATGGATGAATCTTTGTTAGATATTCTTTGGTCTCAAAAGTTTATCGGGTCAATCGACGAAGTCAATGTATTGATGTTTGTTAGATAGTATAGAGGTTGTTTTGTACTTTTGTATATTTTTAGTTTCTTTTAGGTTTCTTGTCTCCTTATATATAGTTGTTGTAACCCTTTGTAATATTCATTCCTTCTAATGAAAACCTTAGCTGTCTCCTAGCAATCCCTTTCGTCTCTTAAATTTATCATGGTATCAGAGCAAGATTAATCTCTTTTCTTCTCTCAAGTACTATTCGACGTCGACTTTTGGCTTTCTGTTCGACGGTTCTAGGGTTTCCTTTTTGTTCGATGCTTTTGGGTTTCTGTTCGACGGCACTAGGGTTCCTCTTTTGTTCGACGCTTCTTTCTGGATATAGCAGTCTCGATTCTTGTTCAAGGTTTCTGTTCGAAGACTGATTTTGGCATACGGTATCTCTATACTCTCTTCCTTTTTTTTTTTCTCGTTTGCAATGGCTGGAAAGGATGATTCTCTCCAAGCCATTAGTGTTCGTTTGGATGGAAAAAATTACTCCTATTGGAGTTATGTCTTGAAAAATTTTCTAAAGGGAAAAAAGATGTGGGGTTATATTTCTGGCACTATTGTGAAACCTAAAGAAGCAAAAGATCTGGAATCTTGGGAAGTGGATAATTCGAAAATTATCACTTGGATAAACAATTTTGTTGAACACTCGATTGGTTTTCAATTGGTAAAATATGAAACAGACAAAGAAGTATGGGATCATCTTGAGAGACTGTATACACAGTCTAATTTTTCAAAACAATATTAAATAGAAGCTGATATTCGAGCACTCGAACAGAGAGATATGTGTATTCAGGAGTTCTACTCAACAATGACAGATTTGTGGGATCAGTTAGCTCTTACTAAACCTGCAGAGTTGCGTGTTTTTGGACCCTACATTGCTCGTAGGGAAGAACAAAGATTGGTTCAGTTTCTTATGGCCCTAAGAAGTGACTTTGAAGGACTTCATAGTAACATCTTGCATCGCACCCCACTCCCTTTAGTTGATTCAGTAGTAAGTGAATTGTTAGCCAATGAAACTCGTCTAAAGACACAAGCAGGAAAGGGTATTCTTCCAACTCCAAGTCCTTCTGTTTTGGCTGTTACTCATAAGCCCTTTGCTTCAAATCAGAATAAGATTCGTTCAAGAGTTGGGTTTGATGAATGCGGTTTTTGTAAGAAAAAAGGCCATTGGAAGTCTCAATGTCCAGAACTTATGGGTCAAAATCAATCACAACAGTCTAGTAATCCGCGACAAGCTCATCGTTTTCCTCCTCAATTTAGCATTGTTGTCGTCGTTCCTCCATCTGGGTCAACTACTAATCTTACTCTTGCATCTATGACTGAACAACTCCAGAAGCTTCTTGATGTTCAGTCTCATGTCATGGCTGTCTCTTCTCCCATAGGTCAGTCGGTTAATAACGAATCAGGTATGCATCCAACTACATGGATTCTAGATTCTGGTGCTTCTTTTCATATGTCTTCGAATTCTAAATTATTTGCTTCTTTAAATCCTATGCCATTTGTGCCTGTCATGATTGCTCATGGCTTATATGTGTTGGATGAGTTGCGGTTACCAATAGCAGTAGCTCATAGTGCAGATATGTCTTCTTTTCGTTTGTTGTCTAAGTCATCTAGTTTTTATTTATGACATTTACGCCTTGGACATGTTTCAGATTCTCGTTTAAAATACTTAGCTTCTTCTGGAAATTTCGGAAATTTGCAGGTTCATGATATTTCTAATTGCAATGGTTGTAAACTTGCAAAATTTTCAGCTTTACCTTTTAAATTAAGCAAATTTCTTTTTGTTGTACCTTTTGATTTGATTCATTCTGATGTAAGGGGACCATCTCCTGTTCCTACAAAAGGATGATCTCGATATTATGTCTCTCTTATTGATGATTATACTCTGTTTTGTTGGATTTTTCTCATGAAACATCGTTCAGAATTCTTTCATATTTATTGTCGTTTTTGAGCATATGTTAAAACCCAACATAATTCTGTGATTAAATGTTTCCAATGTGATTTAGGAGGTGAATATACTTCCAATAAATTCTGCGAATTACTTGCTTTAGATGGAACTATTTACCAGACCTCTTGTACAGACACTCCTGAGCAGAATGGTGTTGCTGAAAGAAAATATAGACATATCCTTGAAACCGCCCGCTCTCTCTTGTTGTCTTCTTCGGTTCCTAATCAATTCTGGGGTGAAGTCGTTCTTACTGTTGTCAATTTGATCAACAAAATTCCATCCTCAACCACTTCAGGTTTATCTCCCTTTGAAAAACTTTATGGTTGTTGCCCTGATTATTCATCTTTACGTGTCTTTGGTTGCACTTGTTTTGTTCTTCGTCCACATGTAGAGCGTGATAAATTATCTTCTAGATCTGTTGTCTGTGTTTTTCTTCATTATGGTGACGGACAAAAAGGTTACCGTTGTTTTGAGCCTACCTCTTAGAAATTATATGTATCTCGTCATGTTGTGTTTCTTGAGCATATTACTTTCTATTCCATTCTCATAAATGCACACAACTTGATAAAGTCAGATGTAATTAATATTGATCCATTCTCTGAGCAAGTAAACTCTACTCAGACTCCAGATATTCCTCCAACCGAAGAAAATGCTACTGGTACTCCAATACCTGACACTGTTGCCCCTCCTCCTACTACTGTCACTTAAGATGCACCTGAGACTATGGATCCTCCTCAACAATACCAACGCCCTCGTAAGTCTACTCGTCTACCAGAATTTGTTTATTCTACTTATTCGTCCTCTTTTACTTTGTTCTTAGCTTTTATACACTCCCTTTCTGAACCTTCCTCTTATAAAGAAGCATCTACTGACCCTCTTTGGCAGCATACTATGAGTGAGGAACTCTCTGCTTTGCAAAAGACCCATACTTGGGATTTGGTTCCGCTTCCCAATGGTAAGCGTGCTATTGGTTCCCGGTGGGTCTATAAAATCAAGACCAAATCTAATGGATCTGTTGAACGTTACAAAGTCCGTCTTGTAGCTAAGGGATTTACTCAGGAATATGGCTTGGATTTTGAGGAGACTTTTGCTCCTGTAGATAAATGACTACAATTCGTACCCTTATAGTTGTTGTTGTTGTTGTTGTTTGCAAGTGGAATATTTCACAAATGGATGTTAAGAATGTTTTTTTGAATGGTGACTTAGATGAGGAGGTATACATGGTTCCTCCTCCCGGTGTTTCTCATCAAACTAGTGAAGTTTGTCAGCTTAAAAAAGCGTTATATAGGCTTAAACAGGCCCCACGAGTTTGGTTTGAAAAGTTTTCTTATGTTATTCTATCTTTTGGATTCTCTGCAAGTGAACATGATTCTGCTCTCTTTGTCAAACATACTTCTGCAGGTCGTATATTGGTTTCATTGTATGTTGATGATATGATCATCACCGGTGATGACCTTCAAGGAATTCATGCCTTAAAGTCGGAATTAGCTGGACAATTTGAGATGAAGGATTTGAGTCCTCTTCCATATTTCTTGGGTATTGAAGTTGCTTCATCTCCTAGAGGTTACTTGCTTTCTCAATCTAAATATACAGCTAAAATTATTGAACGAGCTCGTCTCACTGATACTCATGTTGTGGACTCTCCTTCTGAACTGAATGTCGAGTATTCTCCCACTGATGCTTCTCCTCTAAAAGATCCTACCTTGTACCGTACTATAGTTGGCAGCCTGGTTTATCTTACTATTACTCGACTAGACATTGCATATGATGTTCACATTGTCAGCCAGTTTGTCGCAACTCCGACTTTTACTCATTGGACAGTTGTTGTGCGTATTTTACGTTACCTTCGAGGTACCATGTTTCGAAGTCTCCTACTATCAGCCACATCTTCTCTCGAACTACGGGCATACTCTGATGCTGCTTATGCACGTAATCCTATAGACCGTCGATCTGTTACATGTTTCTGTGTTTCCTTGGGAGACTCTCTTATTTCGTGGAAAAGTAAGAAACAATCTGTGGTTTCTCTTTCTTCCACTAAAGTTGAATACCGAGCTATGGCATCTACTTCCAAGGAGATTATTTGGTTGCGTTGGCTACTTGCTGATATGGGTGTCTTCCTTCCTCATCCCAATCCTATGTATTGTGACAATCGTAGCGCCATTCAGATTGCTCACAACTCGGTTTTTCATGAACGCACGAAGCATATCGAGGTTGATTTCCATTTTACACGTCATCATCTAAAACGTGGCACTCTTTCCTTACCATTTGTCAGTTCTACTTTACAACTTGCAGACTTCTTTACGAAGTCCCACCCGATCTCTCGCTTCCGCTTCCTTGTTGGCAAACTCTCAATGCTTCTTGCACCAACATCATGAGTTTGAGGGGGGATGTTAGATAGTATAGGGGTTGTTTTGTACTTTTGTATATTTTTAGTTTCTTTTAGGGTTTCTTGTCTCCTTATATATAGTTGTTGTAACCCTTTGTAATATTAATTCCTTCTAATGAAAACCCTAGTCATCTCCTGGAAATCACCTTCATCTCTTAAAGTTATCAATGTTCACTTTGATGAATGTAATTCTACCCCTCCCTCCTCTATAGACATATTCAATGAAGGTGAATTAAATGAATGTGTTTCCTCATATCTAATATAATACTTTCAAAATACTCCTCCACAAATTTGTCAAACATCAACTTCTAATCCTCTTCCAAAGACAGATCCATCTCCTGAACAACCAAGTACATCAGCATGTACTGAAATTATTTAAATCATAGTTGATCCTCTTATTTTGGACCCTTCCTCAAGCTACTCTCAAATACCTCTTCAATCCATGAAATATCTTGAAAATATTCCATCCTCTATAAATGATGCTTCTGAATCCATTAGCAGTTTCTCACCATCCTATCTACCTCTTTTTCCTGCTACCCAATGGACAATAAGTCATCTGATTGATCAAATAATCATAGATCATCATGCAGGAGTCAAAACCAAAAGATGAACAAATATGTACTTGTATGTCAATTTTCTGTCTTTGCTTAAACCAAAAAGAGTCGAAGATGACATTGAAGATCCAAGTTGATAAGTGTCATGCAAGAGGAACTAGTACTGTTTGAACGTACAAAGTTTGGAAACTTGTTCATCGCCCTTTAAATAAAACAACTATTGGCACTAAATGGATTTTCAGAAATAAGATGGATGAAGATGCTACAACTATTCATAATAAATCCAAACTCGTTACTCAAGAATATAGATAAGAAGAATACATTGGTTACGATGAAGCATTTGCTCCAGTGACTACACTTAAAGCTTCTGAATCTTTTGAGCTTATAAGGATTTCAAGGTCTACCAGATGGGGGTGAAAAGTGCCTTCCTAAATGGGAAACTTTCAAAAGAAGTCTATACACCATTAAGAGACCTTAAAAAATCACACTATGTGACAAAAAATTATTAGTTCCACAGGAACCTACTAACCCATGTGTAGGTTCGCCTCTGCGCATCAGAAGTTGCAGTCCGATGCACTGCATATTGAAGTAATCAAATTGTCAAGGTTTGGTATTTCGACTTCTGCAAGGCTAACCTATAAACATCCAGAAAATTGTATGGCAATTTTATATTTTATTTTTCAAGTATAAAAATGAGAGTTTTGTACATCCATTTGAATAAGAACGTTGTGATCCTTAACAAGATTTTTCTCTCAACACTCGAGCTTTATTTAAGAGCTTTTCCTAAACCAAATACACTTGTACAAAGAAGATAAAAAAATTATATGAGATTATTAATTGATAATAGTTTATAAGTGTTTGAATTTGGTTTCATATAATGCAACGACTCACCTTTCTCAATTGTGTAATACACAAAAATAGAGCTAGTGACAACAGTTCTTCTACCAAAATCGTTCTTCACATTATAGTATCAATTGTGGTTCATCTTATGATAGCCTGGTTGGTTAGACTTTATTTTTTGCACATCTTGATGGAGAGTAGAAGGGGTGATCTTGATAACAAACCCATGGAATACATCATTCAGGTCATGGGGATTTGTTACGATAAACGGCTCACTCGAAGAGTTTCCAATGCTTACAAATAAGAAGTATTAATGCTAAAGTAAAGAAAATGCAAAAAAAGAGGTAAATAGCTAAGGTGTTGGAATCGACAAAGTCGTGGAGTAAATTGACCAACTTCAACGGCAAATTGAAAAAGCTACCGCTCACTCGACTTGTCGCAATAGAAAAAAATTTACGGGCCTTAAAGGTGCACCTACTTAATTTTGAGTGGTGTCCTAAAATATTTAAAACAAAATTTATAACAAAAATCCAAAATGATCGAGGTGGTTTAGATAGTTGGATTAGAGCTTGCTTTTCTAGAGGTCGCATGTTCAATTCTTGTTTTTAGGGAATATTTGATTTCTCATTTCCTATATTTCAGTTTCGTTATGACTTTTTTTAAAGAGTGAATTACATTGGTGGTCCCTGTGGTTTACTCAAATATTGGATATGGTCCCTCAAGCAAACTATATATCTATACTGAAGGTCCTTAACATTTCATTTTTATAACATCCATGGTCCCTCATCTTAACACTTTTAATTTATAACCGTTAAGTGATATCATATGCAATGCACGTGAGAACAAAAATGTCTTTTTGCCCTTGTTCCTCCCACCTCCCTCTTCCTCAAGACAATGAACCTGCACCTTAATTAGTTTCACGTAAAATATCAAAAGCTCATATGAAGAACATCATTATTAAAGAAGCATATGAATTTGATGAAGCGTAATAATCACATATTTCTTCAGACGAAGCATAAATTACAGATTGGGGTTATCAAGTTAAATCAAACTAACCCTAAAGAATAACAAGAAAATTGCATTAACATTAAGAAAAAATCATGAAAAAATGCATTAACATCAAGAAAAATTCATCAAAAAATTTATAGTACAAAACCCATACAAATTAAAAACTTACATCTAAAAACCAAGATTCGTGAAGGAAAAAAACTCAGATTCATCAAGGAATCCCTATCCCCAAATCAAAATCTTTAACCTACTGATGTGTGGATAGAAGGAAGACAGCAAAACCGCTGCTGCCATGTAGATCGAAGGGGAGAGGCGGAGTTCGTCGGGGTCGTCTGCAAACCACAAGAAGGGCAAAGTTTGTCACCGTGTTACCTCCCCGTTTCATCTTGTACCACCACCCAGGACCACTACCAGCATTGAACGAGAGGGAAAGATTGAGTTTTCAGACGACCATTTGTAGTGATTTGAATCACGTCGTCTCCTCGCCATATTTTGAGGGACTATATCCAAATTCTGAGCAAACCACAAGGACCACCAATGTAATTAATTTTTTTTTAAAATAAGGGTGCTTTGAAACATTTTGAAGCTAAAGGGACTAAAACAAACTTTTCTTTATAAAACTTAACAAAAGAACGGGTATTTATTCAATTGTGAAACATTAAACCTGATAAAATAAACATATGACTTCAACGCCCCTTTGAAACACGTCGTCGCCTCGCCATCTTAGACTCACCTCTAATAGACTGGTACTAGTCTCTCTTTTAACTCTGTGCCTCTAACTGTCGATTACTCACTCTCAGGTTTGGAACTCGAAACTCTAACTCAAAATTGGTACCAGTTTTACTTATTTTCCCTAAATGATTTGATTTGATTTCTTTATTGATTTGTCTTATTTGAGTTAAATTCTAGATTTGCCCTAATTTGATTTGATTTGATTATTGATTTGCCTTATTTGCCCTAATTCTAGAATTGCCCTAAATTGATTTGATTAAATTTCATGTTTGCCCCAAATTCTAGATTTTCTTTAAATATGTTAATTTGATGTTAATTTCTTTAGTTAATTTTAATTTTGCTTAGACAATAGTTGTTGTCTTGTTGATGTTAATGTTAATTTGTTTAGTTGATTTGTAATTTTCACAAACTCTACTTCTTGATGTTAATTTGTTTAGTCAATTTTCGTTTGCTCAAACCCTTTAATTCGGTTGATTAATTTTAATTCTCAAAACATTATACTTAATACCAAAAGTCTCATAATTGTAAATTAGGGAAAACAATCAAAAACAGATTATAAAAATTATTTATGTTAGCAATTGCGACTACAACGTTATTAAGATCTAAACCACAAGGGTTGTGGTGTGGTGGTAAAGGCTTGCGGAGTTCATAGCGCTCAACTCGAGTTCGAGCCCCACTAGCAGCACTTGTGGCCACTGAGGATAAACTCAGGGCTGCACGCTTTAGCAGCTGGGCCAAAGACCCTAATTGCTAGGGATTAGTCTGGGCCATAGACCAGGATACCCTTTCCAAAAAAAAAAACGTTATTAAGATCTATACAGATTAAAGAAGTACATTAATTATTTATGAAAAAATAAGATACAAAATGGACAATTTGCAAAAGACCATCTATGTAATGAAAAATCATGAGAAAAAATTAATTAAATAATCAAATATGAAAACATTAATTTAACAATTAATTTCCAACTTAACGAAATATTGTCTGCCATATGTATTTTCTGTTTCAAATTAAGAAAAATTAGAAAGTGATTACATTAATTAGGAAACAAATTTACTATTACATTGAATATAAATTAAAACAGAAATTAATATATTGATAAATAAATATGGGAAAATTGCATCAAAATAAAACAAACTTTCATCCTATTCTTATTTTAGGGAACCAACTTAAAAAAGTTTCATTTTAGGGTTTAAACCAAACTTTTGATATATTTAAGGGTTTCGGTGACCTGTTAACCTATTGATGATAACATGGTCTAAGTAAATGCCAATTAAGCTTCCATGTCATATTTAAAATTAAAAACAATAAATCTAAAATAATTAATAGCATCAATATCTATGACATAAAATGTTTTTTTTTTTTTGCCAACTATGATTTACATCGTTTTAAGAAATAAAGAAGTGGCATCAATTTTTTTTAAAAATATTTTTAATAAAAAGAATTGATATACATGCCCTTCAAACGTGTTTACAAGTCAATAAAAAGTTCAAATTATAATAATACAAATAAACAAAACCCACCTACACCTGCATCATCGTCTTCTCCGATCACTATTCTCCGGCAATTGTTTCCCCTACCTTTTTCTTAACCTTCTTTGGCACCCACCTTTCCCTTGTTCATCTTCTCCATCCATCACATCCATCTGTTCACCTTCTTCTTCAAAGTCCAAGCCCACCGTTCCACCGCTCCTCCCCTCATTTGCTTCTGCAACCCCATAACACCAAACAAAGACCTAAAAGGAGGCGACACAATATGATTTTTGATTTCCTTCAAGTGGGCAACGATGGAGCAACAGCGAGAGAGGGAAAAAAGGAGCGATGACAAGAGGGAAATGGAAGAGCGATGGCGAGAGGAGAAAGTTGGATCGAGGGTGTGAAAAGGTCGGAGAAGCAACAGTGCCGAAGGCGAGGAGAGAAAAAATCCGACGGTTTGCATTCAATATGATTTTCAATTTTTTTAATTTGATTATTTAGTTTGTATTTGTATTTAAATATGGAAGTTTCAATATCCACGTAATTAGTTTTTAAGTTAATTTTTTGCTAAATTAGATTTAGGTAACCGGTTACCTATTGAACAAGTCGTGGAGACCCTTAAATATATTAAAAGTTTGTTTTAAATCCTAAAATGATAGTTTTTAAAGTTGGCTCCCTAAAATAGGAATTTGATGAAAGTTTATTCCATTTAAATGCAATTTTCCGGATAAATATTGTATTTTTGATTTGGAGCGAGTATCTCCGGAAGACGCCAAATGGTGCACTTTTTGCATCGTTTTCGTTGGATTCAGCATCTCTCATCAACAAGCAACCTCAACTCAAGCATCTCTCTTCACTCGTCTTCTGCTTCGCCAAACTCAGAACCCTAAATTGAATTTTCCCAATTTCGCTCTTAATCATCTTCATCTGTAGTAAGATAATCCCCAATTTGTACAATTAACCTAACAATTCAATTGATTTGAAGCAAGTATTACTCTACCGCTCTTGCTGCATACATAAACAAGCTGTGTGTAAGTACCTGAAGGAGCTCCTATATTTAAAAGTAATTTAGACCTAACTTCTTAATCTAGTTGTTTTTATTTTATTTTATTTTGTTTGCATTACGTATGCTCTGTGTAATGCTTGTCTTATTTGATGTATTTTTGCTCTTTGAGATCGAATTGTTCGACACTGATTTAACTGAATGTATTAATTTCGGTTTGTTTTTGTTTTGTTGGCCAAGTTATATCACTCAATGTGTACAGAATATGAACCGAAAGCAAATATACCTTATGCCTCTGTAATAAGTGGCTTCTATATTCAATAGTCTTTCTTTGTTGTTTATTTGCAGCTATGAGTAAAGTAATGTTGGTTCCAGGTTGATTACTTTAGGTTGTATATTACTTATTCGAAATGGAAAATACCAATTTTCAAATAACATAATGATGTATACCTTATTTTGTGTGGTTATTAGGCTTGTTTAATGGAGGATTATATGGATCATAGTTGCGGAGAAGACACTGATGGAAATGATTCTGAAGTAGAAGAATACGAAGAGAAATCTTATGAGGAGCTCAAGGGAGGAAAATTACGGGTCAAATTATCTGATGAAACTTTCACTTGCCCATACTGTACTAACAAGAAAAGGCGTGATTACCGTTACAAAGAATTGTTGCAGCATGCTACTATGGTGGGAAAAAGTGATTCACAAAAGCGCAGTGTGAGAGATAAAGCAAATCATTTAGCACTCGTTAAGTATCTCGAGAAAGATATAACCGAAGCCTCTGGTCCATCACAACCTAGAGACGAAGTTGATCACCTTGCAGAGCATGATGGCGACGAGATGTTTGTATGGCCATGGAAGGGGATTTTTGTTAACATTCCCACCAGGTTGGAAGACGGGCGCTATGTGGGAAAAAGTGGTTCAAATATGAGGGACTATATGACTACGAGAGGTTTCAATCCCACGAGGGTGCATCCTTTGTGGAATTTCTGTGGTCATTCAGGATGTGCTGTTGTTGAGTTCAGAAAAGATTGGGCTGGATTTAATAACGCCATGTCGTTTGAGAAGGCTTATGAGACTGATCATCATGGTAAGAGGGACTGGAAGGCCAATAACGATCCAAAGTCTGGTATTGACGGTTGGGTTGCTTGCAACGAAGATTATAGAGCCGACAATATTATTGGAGAGCATCTCCGCAAGATTGGAGATCTTAGGACTGTTGCTGATATATTGGCGGAAGAAGAGCGCAAGATAGGTAAGCTAATGTCGACTTTGACAAATGCAATTGAAGTGAAAAAGAGGCATTTGGAAGAGATGGAGAGCAAATTTGTGGAGACAGAAAACTCTCTCAGCAAGCTAATTGCTAAAAAAGATAAGCTTCATCAGCATTATAACGAAGGTTTGTGTTGATTTCCAAGTTGGTTTATTTGTTTGCTCTTTTTAATAACAGCTAAAGAATTCCATAATATTGTTTGCTCTGTTTGATCCTCTCAGACACATTCTAGTTTAGCTCCTATAGAGTTTATGTGATATAAATAGTAAATAAACTTGTTTCTTGTTTGTTTTGTTCAGAGATCAAGAAAATTGGGACCGGTGCACGAGAACATTTCCAGAGGATCTTAAATGATCATGAAAAGATAAAACTTCAACTCGAAAGGGAAAAAAGAGAACTCGAGCTTCGAAGCCATGAACTGGAGAATCGTGAAGTTGTTAATGAAAATGAACAAAAAAGGCTACCTGAGGAGATCGAAGAGGTGCGATACTTCGTGCATGGTTGTTTGTGTATTCTATGTTGTTATTTTTTTGGCTGTTCCTCTAATGTGGTATTGACAATCATTGAAATTTTGAATCACCATACAAGAAAAGTCATGCAATTTATTACATACCGCTTAGTAAAAGATAATCCTTATGTAATGAGTTAATCAATCATGCACAAATACTCTCTATATTGGTGAAAATTATGAACAAATACTCTCTATATTGGTGAAATCCTACATAATTACCAGCAAAGTTTCACAAATTATATATTTTTTGTGAGAATCGATCACACTACATTTTCATTGTATCATGGGACGAGAATGAGTTAATGATGATGGTTAATCGATCACACATTTTCATTGCTTAGTTTTTCCCAGTGGAGTCTTTGGTTAAATTCATAAATGTTCGATTAAAGTTATTTACTTTGTTCTTCCAGAACGCTGCAAAGAATAGTTTGCTTCAGATGGCATCCGATGAGCAAAAGAAAGTTGATGAAAGTGCGATGAAACTCGCAGATGATCAGAAGGTTAGTATTTATGTTTTTTGAATTATTATTCAATTTTGATTGCAATATTTCATGGTAAAGATCAATTTTTTTTACTATCAACTTCAGAGGGAGAAGAAAGAACTCCACAAGAAAATTATTTTGCTCGAGAAACAACTTGATGCAAAACAAGCAGCAGTGCTAGAAATAGAACGTTTGAGGGGGTAATTAAATGTTATGAAGCACATGGGGGACGATGATAAGGAGGTTTTGAAGAAGGTGGAGGACATACAAAAAAACTTGAGAGAAAAGGAGGAAGAGCTCGAGGATTTGGAAAGCCTGAATCAAACTCTGGTTGTTCAGGAACGCAAAAGCAACGACGAGCTTCAAGATGCTCGTAAGGAATGAATTGATGTGAGAGTATTTTTAAGTTTATATCTCTAGTCATGTTCCTATTTATTCACTACAACAAAATCAGGTTTATAGGACGTCACTGCGTTATACGACGTGAGTTTATAGGGCTATTTTGAAATAAAACGTTCTGTTAATTTTTTATGACATTTAGAAAACATTTATATAACAAGTGTCCTATAAAAAGATGTGTTCATAGGACACTTCTCAAAGTGTCCTATAAAAAACTAATAGGACACCTTATTTCTGAGTGTCCTAAAAAAACTTCTTATGACGCCCAAAAGTGTCTTATAAACTTATTGCAACACGTTTACATAAGACGCATAATGGTCTGGTCGTATAAACTTAAGTCCTAGAAAACGGTCTATTAAAACATTTAAGACATTTTTGGTGTGGCGTCCTATAAATCTGATTTTTGTTGTAATGATTGCTGATGATACCATCCCTTCTTTTGCAAGGTTGTAAATGGATTTGAAAGTTTACTATATTATGCATAGGGGTTGAAGGAACTATCGAAATCATCACATATTGGTGTGAAGAGGATGGGAGAGCTCGATAACAAACCGTTTATTGATCCCATGAAGAGGAAGTATAACGGGACAGAAGCAGAAGACAGGGCTACGGAACTGTGCTCGTTGTGGGAAGAGTACCTTCGAGATCCAAATTGGCATCCTTTGAGAGTCATCACTGTCAACTAAAAATCTCAGGTATGCATTTGATAGATATGCTAACAATAGGTTATAGTAACTAATAGATACGCTCGTTATCTCCGTGTTTGATTATCACACTTTTGCACAAGTCGGGGTCTCACAGAAACCGGTCTGCTTACATTCTGCCTCCCGAGACCCTACTTTTTCGAGTCAGATATATTGGGTTCAATTGGGTTGGTTATTCTAAAATAGAATTTTACCAAGTTCCAACTGGGATCTTGGTTTTAAAATAGACAAACAGTTAATCATCTACCGATTTAAAAAAAAAAGTGGAAAATGCATCAAAATGTAACAAAGTTTGTCTCGATTCCTATATAGTGTAACAATGAACTTTTTTCTTTCTTAATTAATGTAAACAAACGTTCAATTCTTACTATTTGGTAAATAATTTACCTGACAAATGGGTTTTCGGCCTATGTGGTTGATTTTGATGTGATATTTTTCTACATAATAAAAAATTATAATATAACTTGACAACTTGACATCCACGATAAGATCTACCGGTTGTCGGTCAAAATGGGTATAGATAGAATGGTAAGAATTGAACGTTTGTTAAGTATAACTGAGAACAAAAAAGTCACCGTTACACCAAATAGAAACCAAGGCAAATTTCATTGCATTTTGATAGTATTTTGGCCTTTCAATAATTGCAATTTTAAGTAATGTTTGGTCTCATATCTCACCAATTTGATTGAAGTCTGATATCATGTGTGTAGGAGGTGATAGATGAAAAAGACGAAAAATTGAATAGCCTAAGGAGAGACTTGGGGGAAGATGTTTACAAAGCTGTAGCGACTGCATTGACCGAGATCAACGACTACAATCCTAGCGGAAGATATATCACTATAGAGCTCTGGAACTTCAACGAGGGAAGGAAAGTGATGTTAAAGGAAGGAGTTTCGTATCTTCTAATGATGTGGGACGTCCAAAAATGAAAGCGGGTCATGTAACCATTTCAACCTGCCATTGAATTATGCATGAGCCTTTGTTCGTGGATATCGGTGGGATTATACTTCTTTCGGGATTTTTTTCATGGTGTTTTCTGGTGCTACAAACTTCATTTTAGTCTAGTTATTGGTATTCATAAATGGATATAAATCAAATTGACAATATTTAGAGCTTTTTTATGACATTCTTTCCAACATTCCCTAAGGCATTTCAAGGACCTTCGATTTAGATGCTTTTTGTAGTACAGATGGAATTGCATGTTCCTTCAATCGATTATACATTGTGGTTGATGTGTGTAGACGAGTGATGTATGAATCGTGAGAGCTCGTGAAAAAGCTTGGTGAACCCAAGATACGACAATGCTCATTGTTCAGGCTGGTCAACCACTTAAATTCTTCACGTTTTCGCCAGGAATATCTGACATCATTCTTGTTAATTGGTGATGTTGAGATTCGCCTAACATGTTACAAACACCATTTTCCTTCCTTGGACTCATGTTGTTTGATGTTAAAAGGATCAACTTTGATATCATTTGTAATACCTCAGACCCAAATTACCTAATGCAACGTGGTACAACTAAAAGTTATGACGGACGTTATAACTTCAAAGTAAAAACTATTAATGTAAGACAAGTTGTCATATTTTGAAGCTATTAGAAGTATTGGGAAAGTTGTCATAGTTCAAACTTTTGACATTGAGCTTGAATGCGAGTTTTGCACACTTGACAAATGTTTTGGTCGGGTTTTGATGGAAATACAAGACCCGATTTGAGTCCCAAAGATCAAATGATACTATCAATAATAATTGTAAACACAAAGATAAATGAAATGTGTAGAGAGTAAATGACACGTATCAGTTGTTGAAGCAACAAACCCAAAAATAGGAAAAACCGTTGGCAACCGAAATCACCGTTCCATTATGCTTACTAAAAACACAGCCGGCTTGACTTGTTACAAGAGTGTTTCAGACAACTTGTTTACAATCACGAAGGTGTAATTAGAGAGCTAAACAGAACGTGACAACTAACATAAATGCTTGTTTGATGGGCATCGTCCTCTTGCTTTTATCCCCTCATCGCCTTGCTTTTTGGAAGATTGGGCATGCGATCCTTGATTTTTCGCCTGGCGCACGGTTAGACATGGTCATCTTCTAAAGGTTAGCCTTTCTTTTGCTCCCCGGCTTGAGTTTGTTTGTGTTGCCATTCAACGTCGAATAGTCTTTCTTTCGGCCCATCGATCGTTCTGGGCCTATCTTTGTGCGCGAATGATTCGTCCCCCAACAACAAACGACAAGACAACTTGAATAATTGATCAAATAAACCTTTTCACAACCATACAAACTCCAATCAACTGAATTCAAGCATGAATCATATTCATATAGATAACTTTTTAACATTTTTCTACACTTGTTGTATTGTTTTTATAAAATTCAGAGAAACTGACATTTATATTAAAAATATACTAGAAGTTGTTCGCACAATGCAGCGAGATACATTGCGATTTTAATATTTCTTTTTATTTTTTGTTTTTTGTCGATTTATAATACGATTTTGGATGGTTTTGAGAGAGTGATAATGGTTTTTTATAAATTTGTTTAATTTAAGTTTAATAATATAAGCTGTAGAAATTTTATACCCATGCATCATGACTTGTAATCTTGAATTTTAAGTATTATATATCAATAAACAATACTTAATGCATAAAAGTTTGTTTTTAAGAGTTTCTTCGATAGTTTAATAATAACTAGAAGCGTACTCGCGCAATGCAGCGAGATACATCACGATTTTAATGTTTATTTTTATTTTTTGTTTTTTATTGATTTACATTACGATTTTGGATGGTTTTTATTGAGTGATAATGGTTTTTTTATATATAAATTTGTTTAATTTAATTTAGGCTTAACAATATAATGTTTTTTATATAAAAAAAATTAAGTAGTTTGTTAAAATTCATTAATTATCTTATATATTTTAAATTTTTTATATTTAAATTGAAATGTTTATTCTGTTTTAATTATGTTTATCATAATTCAAATTTCATAATTTTAGGATTTGGGGATTAGAGATAATGATTTTGGGGGATAAGGATGAAATTTATTATTTAGGGTTAAAAGCATTTAAAAGTAGTACATATTACTTCATTAATTGTTTTTTAAGAGATTTTAAGTAGATTAGCATTAAATAATAGTACATAATGCTTAATACATCACGATTTTAATGTTTATTTTTATTTTTTGTTTTTTATTGATTTACAGTACGATTTTGGATGGTTTTTATTGAATGATAATGGTTTTTTATATATAAATTTGTTTAATTTAGGCTTAACAATATTATGTTTTTTATATAAAAAAAAATTAAGTAGTTTGTTAAAATTCATTAATTATCTTATATATTTTAAATTTTTTATATTTAAATTGAGATATTTATCCTGTTTTGATTATGTTTATCAGAATTCAAATTTCATAATTTTAGGGTTTGAAGATTAGAGATAAGAATTTTGGGGGATAAAGATGAAATATATTAATTAGGGTTAAAAGCTTTACAGGTAGTACATTAGGCTTTAGTAGTTATATTTAAGAGATTTTAAGTAGATAGCTTTAAATGATAGTACATAAAGCTTAGTGAGTTGTAATTAAGAGTTTTTTATATCATCTTTATAATATAGTATAGATATAATTTATTTTAGGTTTAATAATATAATGTTTTTTTTATAAAATAAGCATTAAATATTCTGTTAGATTTTCTTAATTATATTTTAGATTTTTATATTTAAAATTTGATTTTTATATTTAAAATTTGATTTTTATCTTGTATGTAATTATGCAGGGAGTTAAAGTGGTTATAGATAAGGATTGAAAGCTAATAAATATAATATTAAATGTAATATATAAAATTTTAATGGTTGTTTTTAAGAGATTTTAAGTAATTAACATTAAATAACGGTACAATAAGCTTTAACAATTGTTTTTAAGAGGTTTTTTTAGATGTTTTATAATATAGTATAGATAGATATTAAGTGCATAAATACTATTACGTTAGAAGGAAATGTATTAGAGATGACAACCGGGTCAAGGATATTGAGATCCCAATCTTCGATCCTTAGTCTTCATCTCCATTTCCATCCTCATCCCCATCTGTTACTGACGAGTAATAAAATTTCATCCCCATTTGCATTAAAGAATACAGGAATTCCTACTGAAGAATTGGGAATTCTGTCTACACAATTAACTTCTATTGTATGAATCGGAGATTATTCCCGTCTACACAATTAACTTCTAATATAATATTTATACTAGTGTTGGGCCCGTGCATTGCACGGGAGGATAATTTTTTTATTGGAATATTGAACCGAGTTAAAATGAAACGTAATTTCTCTGTTAACAGTTAATGAAATACAATGTGAAAAACGAATGTATTTTCATAAGTGGTTAATTTGCATATATTCTTAATCGTTTGTTGTTATGAGTTTGTGCAATAATATTGGTAATAGTTTTGTATTATATTATTTAAAACTCAAACGACATGTCTCACAACATATCACTATTATTGAAATAATTATAAATATGAACATACGTTTTTACAGATTTTGCAATTTTCCTGAAACCTCATCGACAACACTTGACAATCACTTTGAACGTATAAATCTGTAGATTAATTAACAACATTCAACCCACATCAAATATGACAAAGAAAATAAATGATTTCTATCTTTTGTAACCGGCAACTCAACTGGTATAGTTCAAATTCACTCAGTACCACTTGAAAATTTATCTGACTATTGACTTCAAGACCTCATAGTATTAGTCGATAAAAATAAAGATATGTATATATATCTTATTCCCCTACTTCGAAAAATATGATTGTGTGTTTTGAAAAATATAAACAAATCCTCAGTAAATAAAATAAAATATAAAAAAGTAGTTTTTCAAAGAAACAAAAATATAGTGGAATATCTTTTGTTCAGTTGCAGGTTCCGCCATTGACACCCGACCGTTCGTCTTCTTCTTGTACTCGGATGATACATAGAGAAGCTATATATATTTATAGTGAATGTAGAGAATATTTTAAAATCTTTTATTTTCATTTTCATTTTCGATTTTACATTTAAATGTAAATATATTAAAAATATGGAAAAATATTTTTATATCTACATCATTTCTATTTTATTTTATTTACACTTGGTTAATTTGGAAAGTATTGCGGAATATTTTTATTTTAAAAAATACGATAATTTATTAGTGTATCTCGTTATTTTTTTATTTTTAATTCATATAAACCTTCTTTTTTCTTCTTTTAATGTTCGTGAAAAAAATACGTGTAGATTTTATATTAGCAAAAAAAACACGTGTAGAATTTATATTATGCTAATATAAAATACGTGTAGATTTTATAAAATAAAATAGATTTTATATTAGCAAAAAAAATACGGAAGAAAAAAGAGTTTATATTACATCTCATTATATAAAAAGATTTTATAAAATAAAATATGGAAAAAGATTTTATAAAATAAAATATGGAAAAAGATTTTATAAAATAAAATATGGAAAAATCATTATGAGATGTAATATAAAAAAATACGGAAGAAAAAAAAATTTATATTACATCTCATTAATATAGATTTAAATGTAAAATCTACATTTAAAATAGATTATGCTAATATAAAATCTATTTTATAAAATCCTCCACCAAAAAAACAAATATTTATATTAATAAATGAGTATCTATTCCACAAATAGATGATTATGTGAGATACTGTGTTTGGAAAGATTGTAACAAAGCATTAAGAAATTGTAAATTAAGTAATTTGCTTTAATTAGTTGTACCTTGTGCTTAAAATGTTGTAATTAAGAGTTTTTTATGTCGTTTTTATAATATAGTATAGATATATATATATATATATATATATATATACATTATATCATACATATAAGTGTCAATGACATATTCAAACTTTAATTAACAAAAGTTTTAATCGTTGTATTTAACATAACATAAAAATAAGAGTAAACTACAAATTTGGTCCCTGAGGTTTACCAAAAAATACGAAAGTGGTCCCTGAACTTCAATAAGTGCAAATTTCATCCCTGAGGTTTCGATTTTGCTATGAAAATGGTCCCTCATTCGTTAGTTCCGTTAGATTTCTCTGTTAAGTCAAGGGTATTTTCGTCTTTTTATTACACAAGGATAAGTTTTTCAATTTTGCTTGAACTTGAGGGATCAAATTGTAATTTTGTCTAATTATATTAATATTATATTTATATATGTTATATATATATATATAGCCTTAGGTTCATTTGAGAAATGGTAAATATATGAGAAATAGAGAAGTAATCCTAGTCATTCATACGGTCAATATCGGATTTGACTGGTCAAATATTTCGGCTTTGACTGGTCAAAAGTTGCGGCTATTCCAAAAATAGAATAACACTTTCGTAATTTTTACAAAATACACGGACTGTGTTCATATATGAACCTGTATAATTCACATACGAACTATATGTTCATATGTGAATTAGTGTAATTCACATCTGAACTCTATTAACTGATTCATATATGAACCTTTGTGATTCATATATGAACTAATTAACTGTAAGTTCATATATGAATCAGTTGAACTAATTAACAGATTCATATATGAACTTTTGTGATTCATATATGAACTAATTAATTGATTCACATATGAACTAATTAACTGATTCACATATGAACGTATAGTTCATATGTGAATCATATAGGTTCATATATGAACTCATCCCGCGTATTTTACGAAACTACCCCTCTACCTTCTATAGACCATGCAAGGAATTATCCGGTGCGCAAATGTTGATCAGATGAATGGCTAAGATTACTTCTCTATTTCTCATATATTTACCATTTCTCAAATGAACCTCTCCCCATATATATATATATATATATACGAACACGTAGGGACCGGAGCATCTACGACCAACTCCCCATCTCCGGCGACCACACCGACCAACTCCCACATCTCCGACGACCACCTCCATTACCGTATTCCTCACATCATCACCTTCTGTTACAACAACCCTCATCCTCCGACCCCTAAACATGGTGAATCAGAGTCGGTGGTCACGAGACGAGCTTTATCTCTGTTCGCAACGGCGACGGCAACCACCGCAGCGTTTTCACTCCCAATATTGTTTCACGACTCTTCAGGCCGTCGCACAGAAGCTTCCGCCGCCGCTGCACCTCAATTTTCCGAACTACCTCAATCTGGAGGTGTGAAGGCGTTGGATCTTCGAATTGGTGATGGAGATTCTCTCGTCAATGGCGATAAGGTTTCAGTTTCACCTTTTCTTCGTCGGCGTCACCCACCCTCTCCCCTTTTCTTGCGTCGATCTCGTGATTATATATATGTATGTGATTATATATATGTGTGTGTGTGTGTGTGATTATGTACTGTGTCTATATATATATGTGTGTGTGATTATGTACTCTGTGTATATATATATATATATATGTGTGTGTGTGTAATATATATAACTATATATGTGTGTGATATATATATGTATATGTGTGTGTGTGTGTGTGTTAATTATATAGGTGAGGTCGTCGGAGATGGTGACCGGAGACCCCCAACCTCTCCCCTTTTCTTCGTCGGCGTCACCCACCCTCTCCCCTTTTTTTGCGTCGATCTCGTGATTATATATATGTGTGTGATTATGTACTGTATGTATATATATATGTGTGTGTGTGTGATTATGTACTGTGTGTATATATATATGTGTGTGTGTAATATATATAATATATGACTATATATGTGTGTGATATATATATATATATGTGTGTGTGTGTGTTAATTATATAGGTGAGGTCGCCGGAGATGGTGACCGGAGATGGTGACCGGCGGCGGCGACCCCCAACCTCTTCCCTTTTCTTCGTTGGCGTCACCCACCATCTCCCCTTTTCTTGCGTCGATCTTGTGATTATATATATATGTGTGTGATTATATATATATATATATGTGTGTGTGTGTGTGTGTGATTATGTACTGTGTGTGTATATATATGTGTGTGTAATATATATATATATATATATATATATTTATATGTGTGTGAATGAGGTCGCCGGAGATGGTGAATGGAGATATATATATATATATATATATATATATATATGTATGTATTTATATGTGTGTGAGTGAGGTCGCCGGAGATGGTGACCGGAGTGTGTATATATATATATGTGTGTGTGTGTGTATGATTATATATATGTGATATATATATATATATATATGTGTGTGTGTTTGTGTGTAGGTGTCATGTACAAGAGAGAGAGAATAAGACAAAAAGAAGTAAAGACAAAAAAACGTATAAAAAGACGAAAATACCCTTGACTTAACCGAGGATCTAACGGAGCTAACGCCAGAGGGACTATTTTCATAGCAAAATCGAAACTCCAGGGATGAAATCTGCACTTATTGAAGTTCAGGGACCACTTTCGTATTTTTTGGTAAACCTCAGGGACCAAATTTGTAGTTTACTCTAAAAATAACTCGACGATGTGCTTTTGCCGTCAATCACCTTCCTCAAACGGCGTCTTATTATCCCGTCAATCGGAAGCCGTGATAGGTAGGGCTTGAAACCCTACCTATTGAAACCCTACCTAGATCGCTTATACTCTCTGTATATGTACCGCCAACTAGCAGCGTAACCGTTCTCAAATCCACCTGATCGCCGCCCCTGTCGCTGCTCCATGCCGCACCACCGTAAGAGGCGGCCATATTCTCACTTCTCTATTCTATCCATGTTTACTACGTGTTAAGTATTTATTTTAAGATTAGGGTTTTAGGGCTGTGATTATAAAGAGAGAGGACTCTAGCGGCTTCTCTACAGAGAATTGATGAAATTCACTGAGCTAGATGCCGCCTCTTTGTAGTTCGGTACATAGATGGCATATCAAAAAGCTCATTGAAAGCATAGAAAACTCAAATTTCCTTTGCGATGACAGAGATCTCTAAAACTACACTTGATATGAGCCCTTTCATGTTCATATTCTTATTTAATTGCATTTGTTGTATTCAATTGTAGATAGAGAGAGATATCTCTCTCTGGTTCTCTATTTATTAACGACGATGCGCATACGAAAAGCCTGATTTTTGGCAGTGGTAAGTTTATTTTATCAATCGAGGTATCGATTGGTATTGAGTTTATCATTTTGTTGAAAATCAGGCAGCGGCCAGACAACAACAGTTTTCTCTATCTGTTTGTCTACTAATTTCTATCTCACATCATGAATATAGGTTTTCTTCCATGATAGTTTTAGATCTCTTGTTTTGTGGAGTTAACGACATTATGCATTTAATAATTTGAGTGGATGCAGTCAGTACTGCTGGATTTTGTCATTGAATTAGGTTGTTTTGGAAAATTGATTTTACATATCTCAAAATTATTGTTGTTTTTGGTGAATCTGGTAACCATAGTTTATGCCTTTTCCTTGAACAGCAAAATAAGTATCTGATTAATTGTGTTATGATCTTCTACCTAATATACCTAACAACACCATGTTCATGTTCTTATTTAATTGCATTTGTTGTATTGAATTGTAGGTAGAGGGAGATTTTTCGTCTCTGTTTCTCTATTTATAAACGACGATGCATACATGAAAAGCCTGATTTTTTGCTAAGTTTATTTTATCAGTCGAAGTATCAATTGTTATTAAATTTATCATTTTGTTGAAAATCAGGCCGCTGCCTGACAACCGTAGCGATGGTTTCCACAGATGAACAGTTTCTTCCATCTGTTTGTCTACTAATTTCTATCTCATATCATTAATTTAGGCTGATGGTTTAGGATCAATACAAGAGTGTATTCAACGGCTTGTGGTCAATATTTGCATAGCTTATATTACAATGAAGGGTGTTGCTATTAGGGACGGACCTGGAAGTTTTTTTATACAGTTGCATGATATAAATAAAAGATATTGACGTGTTTTCATCTTTTTAAGAACGCTCAATATTGTCTGATTTTAGCCTTATTCCATGATTTTGAGGGATTCTTTTTGCATGGTTTTGAGGGATTTTTAAATTTTTTTTTATCGATTTCAAGGGATTTTCAATTTTTTTTTTATCGTTTTCAAGAGTTCTTTTTCTTCTCTGGGAAGGGTTTTCCTGATGGTGTGCATGTTGACGTTCGTTTGTGGCATCATTGCATCAAGGCACCATAGAAGAAATCATGCTACTAGAAATGTCTGTTGTGTTGATGGTCAAAATTTTGTGGTTGGAAAGTAGAACCTACATGTGATGTTATTTCGAATTGCTAAAGTGTAACTTGGTGTGTTGTAGACATATCTAACGTACTAATATTCTTTTTGAAACTTATTCTACGTAATTGTATATCGGGTGTTACATGCAAAATCTCTTATATGGTTTTCTGCTTTTATTTGATAGTTTCGATCATCATGGCTGATGAGGAACCGAAGCGTCTAAATTATGTGTCAGAGATTGTGTTGAAGAAAAGGAAAAGCAACGAGGACTGGGCAAATAGAAGGAAAGAGCAGTTGGAGCAAAGGGTGAAGAAATCTAAGCGTGATAATTTCGTTATCAAGAAGCCAGAACAGTTTATCAGAGAATTCCGTGATAAAGTAATCTTTCACATAACAAACCAGTATTTGTATGAACGGTTCACTTATATGTGTATATATATATATATATATTTTATGCTTAGGTCATGTTTGTCAACCATAAACTAAGCTTATTCTGAACAAATTGAAAAATCTTGTTTGGTTAGCCATAAACCAGCTTTTTTAAAAGCTACTTCAAGGAGCATTTCAATAAGTCCCAATTGCTTTTCTTTTTCCACCTTTTTTCCAATTATACCCCTTATACTTTTTCAACTAATTTTCAACAAGTTCTTTTATGTCGTTTTACATTACTAGTTTTTACCAAATGTTACTAGTTTATGAGCTAGCCTTTTCAGCTAGTTTGCAAAAAAGAGTCTTAATGGACCACACTTAACTTCAGTTAACTAATTTTTATGTGATGGTTTATTTGCAAAAAGTTGTTCATGTTTTAGTAGAACTAATAGAGTTTTTTTTAATCCAGGAGTCTGATCTCATCAAAATGAAACACCGCGGAAAGCGACCAATAAAAGCATCCATGTTCCCAGAATCAAAGCTCCTTTTTGTCATCCGTATACAGGGGTCCGTCACCAACGATGATCTTTGTTCTTTGGCAACTGTTTTTGTGAATTCTAGTCCTTCAGTTGTGTGTGTCATTGCTTACTTCTCGTGTTCTCTTTTTTCAGTAAAAGCGACATGCATCCACAAACAAGGAAACACTTGTACTCTCTGAGACTTAGAAGAATGTTCAGCGGTGTTTTTGTCAAAGCAAACGATAGAGTTTTGGAAATTCTACAGAAAGTGGAACCGTATGTGACTTACGGGTAAGTCACAGATTCAAGCAATTGCATTCTTTAACTTTTCTATCTTGGGGTTTTATTTGGTCTGTTAAATCGGTTTTCGGTTTATTCAGTTTGGGTTAATCGGTTTTAAGTTTTTTAAAATTAACCACTATCCAAACCAAATAAGGTTCGGTTTAATCGGTTTTCGGGTTATTCGGTTCGGTAACCGGTTAAACCAAATAAGGATTTATATTTTTTCGTTAGACACTTGTTCAAGTAATTTTCCAGGTTAAGTGTCCATTGCTTCTAATATATTATATGTAATTGTATCATACATTCATACTCAACAATTGATTTATATTAAGCCAAAAAAAACCATTTATGAAAAACCAATATCTACCAAAGTTATTAATTTTTCATACAACGTTGTAAATCAAGCAAAAAAACATAATATAATAAAAACATTATCTAATATGAATAAAAGCGTTATATAGCAATAAAATATGTAAAATAATAATAGTATAACATGTATTTGGTTTATTTTTTATAAACATGAAATACGTAAAATATTAGTAGAATGTGTTATTCGGGTTAACTGAATTAGGGAAAAAATTAACCGAAAACCGAATCGAATAAGGATTCTTATTCGGTTAACCGAACCATTTAACCCGAAAACCGAATAACCCGAAACTGTTTAACCCAAATTTTGTTCGGTTTGGGTGGTTTTGGTTATTTTTGACACCCCTACTTGTATCTGTTTATGCTTTTTTATTATGGTAATAATATTCAAAACCTGCGTACTTTCGACTTTCCAAAGGTATCCAAACCTAAAGAGCGTGAACGAGCTGATATACAAGAAGGGGTTGGCAAAAGTTAACAAACAGATATTTCCTTTGACGGATAATAACATAATCGAACAGGTATGATGATGTGTTTTTATGCTCGTTTATGTCTTTTTAAGAATTTTGATGTTCATCCGAGTTGATTTTTGGCAGGCACTGAGTGAGCATGGAATTATATGCATAGAAGACATCGTAAAAGAGATTGCGAACGTGGGTCCACGTTTGAAGGAGGTTTGCAATTTTTTGTGTCCGTTTAGTCTGAACAAGCCGGAGAAGGCGTTGCAGGGTAAGAAAAAGCCGTTCAGGGATGGCGGTGATTCTGGGAACCGTGAGGATCAAATTAACGAGTTGATCGGTAAAATGAATTAAAACTCCAAACATAAGATAGATGAATGTTTTCTTCTGTTTAGGTGAATGTGAACTAAGAGGTCTCTTTGAATATTGAACTTAAAGGGTAAAATCAGCTTCTTTTCTTCTTTGCTTTCTTTGGTATTCTACCTTTGATGGTAAAAAAGCCTTCTTGCTAATTTTCTTTTGGGCTTCCATTTTTGAGGATCTTTTGAATGCTTTTATGATTGTAATTAGTTATGGTCAAAAATCGGGCTCGGGCCGGGCCAAAACGGGCTTTGGGCCTGTAAAGTGAAACCCAAAACCGGTTCAAACGGGCTTCGGGCAGGGCTAGGTTTCACCCGAAAATGGGTGGCCCGGTTAGGCTTGGGTTAAACCGATCCACGAAAAACCGGGCTTGGCCGGGCCTAAAACCGGGCCGTGATCGGGCTACGTAATTTTTTTTAATAGTTTTCTTTATATAATAATTAATTACTAAACTTTAAAAAATAAAAATTGGATTGGATCACTAAAATACACTTTAAAAATACGTTTTATTTATAATAAATCTCTAAAACACACTTTAAAAATACATTTTATTTTTGATTTTAAGTTACAAACTTACAATACATAAGAATTGTATGCGATTTTTGCGTTTTGTAAGTTGGTGTCACTATCCATAACCAACACAAGTATTTATATGGGTTTGGAGGGATAAAAAACATAAAAAAAAAGCGGTCAAAAAATGCTCCCAAACGGCTAGAAAACGGTTATATTTTTGAAATTGTGAAAATCGGGCCGGGCCAAAAACCGGGCCATGAACCGGTTTCGGGCCGAGCCGGACCGGGACGCCAGAAACGCTAAAAACCCAAACCGGTCCATGATTTTGGGCTTCAAACCGGTTTGACATCGTACCGGGCCGAGATGGCCATCACTAATTGTAAGAGATTTTTAGGTATATAACCTTAAATGAGATTTTAATTAAATCCATGACCTTCTCATGAGTATAAACCAATTTTTCATGAATAGGTCAGGAGGTCATGAATTTAATTAAAAACTCATTTAAGGTCATTTTACTAAATGGCTAATGTTATGCATATTTCAAGAAGTTTATTTTACTTGTTTTTTCCCCTTCTATTGTTACCAAGAATGGGGTTTTTATGAGAATTGATTCAATTTTTTAAAGGAAAAACTACACAAGTTGTATGAAAATCAACTGCTAAGGTGCGTTTGATATGTAGATGGGACAAAACTGAACGAGCGAGATTTGCGTTGTTAGGATTTTAATTTGAAATAGGTAGTTTAGTAATTTACCAAATCTTATTTTTCTTATTATTTGTGTTCTACCTATTTTGGTGGGGGTAGAAAATGCGATCTGTCTCGTGGATTTTCAAATATGATATTCGTCTAAGGGACCATTTACTACACGCTTATCGATATTATTTATCTACCCGATTAAGTTTGAAAAGATTGACAATCTTACCTAGTAAGGGGCATATCAAGGACCGAGAGTCTTGTCCGGTGAGAAAAAAGACTTAAGGGGCTGTTTGGCAGTTGCTGAATGGATTGATGCAGAATGATTAAGTGGTCAGAATAATTAAGAGACTCTTATAATATATTGCAAAATGAAATACGATTGTTTTTTAATTGTTCAAAATGAAATCAAGACTCTTAATGGTTAAGGGAGGGTCAGGATACAAAATCATTCAGAGGGTTTTGGAACCATTAAGAGGCAAACATTTTTTTTGCCAAACAAGAATTACCTCTTAACGATTCAGAGGTTGCCTCTTAATGGAACCATTAAGAGGTAAACAAACAGCCCCTTACCCGGTAAAAACTTATTGGGTTTAAGGTGCTTACCAACATACCATTTTGATAACCGAGAATGTTATACTATACATGGTAAGTGATGATGATGATGTCTTTTGTCGGTAAGTGTTTGGTAAACAACTACTGAGGAGTACAATAGGAGTTTGTGGTTTATGAGTTCGTATAGCTCTGAAATTTGGCTTTAACTATTTAATAAATATTTTAAACGGGTATATACATGAAAAATAATTATCAATTTTAATATCCTAAACGTATTTTACGAGTGTTCGATTAAGAGAAGAGATAAATGTTTCATGACAGGTTTTTATTCAATTGTTGAACTTGAGAATTAGGAATGGCAACGGGGCGGGTTCGGGGCGAGTTTGCCATCCCCCGTCCCCGTCCCCGTCCCCGAAACTGAAATGCATCCCCGTCCCCACCCCGTTCCCTGTTGGGTTTTTATTCGGGGTGTCCCGTCGGGGATTTTTTATGCCCCGTCCCCCGAACCCGAACCTAAAATATATATAATTTTAATATTAATAATATATATATAATTATATATATAATTTTATTTTTATATAATTTTTATGTATATATATATTAAATATTAATAATATATATAATTTTATTTATATATATATATATATATCGGGGCAGGGCGGGGATTCCTTGCCCCGAACCCGATAAAATCCCCGAAATTTTCCCCGTTACCCGATCCGAAATTGTATAACCCGAACCGACCCGAACTTAGCCGAGTTTCGGGTTTTCCGGTCGGATTCGGGGTTTTCTGCCATCCCTATTGAGAATTATTGGTTCATATGCTATAATCATTATAATAAATGGTGACTTTTTTTTTTGTTTGAATGAAACATATTTTATATTTTCAAGTTTGATGAAATATGTTTGTATTAAAAATATTATATAAAACAAGTTTTTATTGATTATATTAGTTTAACTAAACAATATTAAATACGGTGTTTATTATTATTTTTATTGTCATTTTTATTCCATTCCTTAAAATAACCTCACATCACATATTAAGTTATGAATGAACGAGGTATATTATTTTGGAACCCATCTCATCATATTGATTTTTTTCAAGAAAAAAACTATAAAAAATAAAATCAAAATAAATTAGATATTAAATTGCTGATTCTAATGAGAAATTTTATTAAATTTTCAGTATTAATTTATAATAAATTGTTGTCTTTCAATAGAAAAAAACTAATTTACAATAAATTCTAACACTTATCTTGTTAATTTTCAGTATTAATTTAGCCTCTAAGATAGAGTTCGTATAATAGGTGTAACTTATCTTGTTGGGTAAGTATGACAAGGACGAAAATTTTACCCAATAACAAATATAACAATGGCTGAAAACTTTATCTGGTAAGTGTGAGAGAAGACGCTTAGCAACAATTTATGTTGATGACCAAATATGTTATCAGATTAGGTAAGTAAGGATAATGACTATTGTTGGTAAATGCTTATCTGCTAAACACCGCCTCTAAGTCCACAAGAAAAAATTTAACCTTAGATACGCTTTCCATCTCCTCGAAGCATCTTCAGGTACTTTCTGTTTATGATTCTTACTCTCTGTTCGATTTATGCTATGAACAACACCATTCGATTTCTTCATATTCACGTTCGATTTCTGTTTTGAAACATATTCAGTCAAGAACCAGTCACACCCTTGGACTTACCAATGGTGGAGAACGAATATTAACTGAATATGTTTCAAAACAGAAATCGAACGTGAATATGAAGAAATCGAATGGTGTTGTTCATAGCATAAATCGAACAGAGAGTAAGAATCATAACAGAAAGTACCTGAAGATGCTTCGAGGAGATGGAAAGCGGCTTCGATTCCCGAAGAATCATGGAGAGCAGCGTGAGATAGAGGGCGTCAGAGAAGAGGGAGATATTGTAAAGATTAGGGCTTTGGGGTTTATGGTGGCCACCGTAGGCGAGTTCTTTATTTTACCAAATACGATTTACTTATTTCATAGCGATTTTGAGGTTGCCAATTAATGGAATTATTACGGGGGTGTTTGGGATTTCTTGAGAATGCTTTCCTTCATATAGTATTTGGACTTTGAGATTTTTCAATGTTGGTAGTTATTTTCCTTACATAACAACCCGTCCCAAAGGGCTAGGGACGTACCCAGTGTAATAGATATGGTGGCACGGGCCACTGCTTCATTCCTTCGTCGTAGTGTAAAAATTTATGAGGTTGTAAAAAGTGTCACCATATCAATTTGTTGTGTGCCACCATATATATTTTGAAACTAAAATGTTGACTGTAAGTTATTATATGGCCACGACACGTGTGACACAGAGACACTGCTGAGGAGTATGTAAACCTATAGGGTCGCACACAAAGAATGCATTTGTTTCCATCTTAAGAAACCCGGATTAAATTGATTATGAAAATAATTATTCATTAAAGGATAATTATAAAAATGTGTTAAACTGTAATTATGATAATTACAGGGTGAAAACGTAATTATGTTAATTACGGGTAATTATGTTAATTACGGGGAATTATCTGTAATTATATATATATATAATTATTTAAAGTTTAAAAGATAATTATATATATATATATATATTTATAAATATAACATTACAGATAATTATTAAACCTTATTTAATCCTTAGTTGAATTATAGTCTAACTATAATTCTTCTGATATAAATAAGGGGTTAGGCTAAACCATTTGAAAGACAATTGAGTTAGAATAGCCTTTCGAAAAAAATATAGAAAGAAACCCTTTTCTTTTCTGTAAAAACACATATAGATTTAGGGTTATTGGGCTAGCACCCGGTGGAATTTCGCGTGTTCGTGTGTGGATACCGCTAGAGGAAACCTCGTTTGGTTTCTAAGTGTTCAGCTCGCTCAACCACAACAAATCTGAAAGGTATATATCTAAACATCCTATGGTGTGGTTCATATTTAATTAAATGCATCATTGGATCCGATTGAGTTTTAAGTTTTGAAAAGTTTTGTATTTTGTAACCAAAATTCCTTTTAATTTCCGCTGCGTATAACGATTACAAATTGTTTCAAACCCAACAGTGGTATCAGAGCCACTTTGATGTCATTTATTTAATAGGGAGACAAATTATATATGGCAAAATAAGATTAAACTCTAATTCTAACTGGAGCAAAATATTATGGGAAAGGCTTTTTCCTATTTTAAAATTATGATTGGGTTTTCTTCTCTTTTTGATAATCTTCAAAATGCCCATAAGGGCTTTTTCAAACCCTTTTTGAATGAGTTTACATCCCATCTCTCTCTGTGAAAAGAAGAAGAAAAAAAAACTCTTATACCTACACCAGCCGCCACCGGACGTATTTTGATTCTCGCGGCCTCTCTTTTCTCTCTGGCCACTGTCATGGTATGCGGCTGTTGCCACTGTATGTTGGCCGTCGCCGGAGATTTTTTTTGCCTCCACCCTGAAACTCGACCAACACCGGTTAGGGATCCTCTCGTCACAGTGGTCGGCAAATGCCGTTCTCCACTCATCGAGCCTCTCCAAGCGATGGATGCATGCTATTAGGCTTATGCCAGTCGATCGTCGCTAGCCCTTACCGGCTCTCCGCATCTCCAACCATCGATTGACCCTCACGGCTGGGTTGTTTCGTTTTTCGAATGATACTGGTAAACCACTATCGTTTTTCATGCGACGGGTTTTCTTCGCTCGCCGGCCATCACTGGTTACTGCCGTTTTTTTTTCTTTTTGATCTCGCGTTCGGTTGTTACCGTTGGTCACTAGACCAAGAGATTGTTTTTGGGGATGTTTTCAGATCTGGACCGCCACCATGGGCCATGGCCGTTTTCTGACGAATACCCTTTGAGGTTTTCGACCATGACTAGCTTTAGGCAAACGCATCTGTTTTCTGATGTTTTAAAACCACTGTTGACCCCTTGGCTTCATGCCACAAGTTTTTATTTTAAGGTTATTGTCGGTGGTTTTTGAGTCAAAGCGATCGCCGAGCTGTGTCGTCTTTGGATTTTCAAACCATGTGGCCTAGGTACTGGACTAGGTCGGCACCGCTCACCTCCGTGCCCGACAACTTGGTGATTGGCATGTTCGGTGGTAGTGGTCGATCTAATCGACAAGGGTCATGTTCTGTCCCTACCGAACCACCGGTGAGTTTTGGGTCAACAAGGTTTGTTTCGTTTTGTCCAAAAAGTTTTTTTTGGGCTGATCCCTATTATGGGAATTGGGCTTGGGCTAGTAGGCCGAAATATTATTCGGGGATATTTCTCTAAATAGTTTGTTTTGGTTTGTTAACTACAATGGGTCAATTAATTTTTTGCCATATAATGATTTGTTGCAATGTTTATGGCCTTTTTAATTTTGTTAATTAAAATTCGGCCGTTTATGTTTCATGTATTGTGTAATATATATGGATTACCCCAAAAGACCCGTGGTTGTGTTTTTTTTTCATGTCGGAAAATTAAAATGTATTAATTGCATGAGATGTAATTTTTAATTTAATTTTCTAGATAGGGACAAATGTAAATAGATAGAATTAGTTGTATTTTTCTATTTTATACGAAGACGGAGCTTCAAAAAATCAAAACAGAGATCCTGGAGTTCACCAAGATGGGGAGGCCAGTGGGAGATTGAAGATGTCCTTAAAATTGAACGTGGTTGTTTTGGCTCACAACACCACATTAGGGGAAAATCCATATATTATCTTGTGTGTTTATTTTGTGTTTGCTTTATTTTATTGCTTTTATTATTGTTATGATAATTGCAAACAAAATATTTTATAAAATCAAACACATAATAAATTTTAATCGGTAATTAAAATATGACATTTTAAATCTGATATGTTTATCAAAACAAACCGATTTTGAATAAAAACTTTTAAAACAAGATTTTAAAATAAAATCAAACGTTTTAAAAGAAAATAGTTTTCTAAAATTTAAACCTTTCATAAATGTAAGCTATGCGCCATCCATTTAAGATACTTGTTAAGCTTACAAGAGTTCGGTATGGTCAGTGCTTAGCCAATCATATCGGATGATTGTAATGTAAGACAAGGCGCCAGGATAACGAGATTTAAGTGGACAGTTGCTTGACAATTCACTTAAATAGTCGTATTTTGGACGATTGATCCCAATAAACCCTAAGTTAAGACTTTAGGTGGGATCATGATATCTTAGTATGGTTAGTTTACTTGAAAATAGCATAGACAGTGCTTAGCCATCTATGAGTACTTTCAAGGCGTCGTAGTGGGATTAAACATGCTTTTTAACATATGATATATTAATAGAAATCCCACGATATCTAAGAGTTATGTTGAACATAACTGGATGATTCCTACCTAAATAACATAGTTCCGTTAACAGTTGCTTGGCCATCTACGGAAATAGGTGATATATGGATCTTAGCTCAAATTAAATTTTTTTTTGAAAGGTAATATTAATTAATTTGAGATTTTAAAAGAATTACTAAAATTGAACTTATTTTATAGATGGCCGCTAACGCCTCCAACCAAACTGTATGCACAAATGGCTTATCCCAATTTACATTACGATCAATCCTTGACAAGGATAAACTGAATGGTACGAACTTCGAGGACTGGTTTCGTTTCTTGAGGGTTGTCCTTAAGCACGAAAAGAAGTTGTACGTTCTCAAAACCCCCCCTCCAAACCCTCCTGCTAGAAATGCTTCAGCTGAGGTCAGGGCTGCTTATGATAAGCATCTCAATGACTCACTAGATGTTAGCTGTCTGATGCTAGCATCCATGACTCCCGAGATACTGAGGGAACATGAAGACATGAATGCTTGGGATATGATATCCTCTCTGAAATCCATGTTTCAGTTACAAGCAAGGCAAGAGAGGTTCGATACAGTCAGGGCATTGCATGCTTGCATGATGATTGAGGGTTCATCAGTCAATACCCACGTTTTAAGAATGAAAGGGTATATTGACCGATTAACCCGTCTTGGCTACCCACTGGGTGAAGAATTGGCAACCGACATGGTTCTCAATTCTTTATCCTAGTCATATGACCAGTTCGTTCTGAACTACAATATGAATGGTATGGAGAAAACTCTCACGGAGCTTCACGGCATGCTTAAAACTGCTGAGAGAAATATGAAATCCAAGTTGGATTTATCCAAACCAAAACAGGTGTTGATGATCAAACCTAAAGCTGGGATAAACAAGAAGAAAAGGGTGGTTACCAAGGGTAAAAGAAAAGTTGGAAGCTCCAACAAGGAAAAGGGCAAGGGAAAGATTCATGAGGAAACAGTTTGCTTCAACTGCAACCAGAAGGGACACCGGAAGAGAAACTGCCCCGCCCTATTGGCAGAAATGAAGAAGCAGAAGGCTAATGGAGCCGGACCTTCAGGTATGTTTACCATTGATTTATTCACTTCTGACTCTGATTCCTGGGTATTGGATACCGGGTGTGGTACTCACATTTGTACTACTTTTCAGGGACTAAGAAGTGAAGAGAAAATGAAACCAGGCCAGATGGAGCTTCGAATGGGGAATGGAGCTAAGGTAGCTGCTATTGCTCAGGGGACTTATGGCATGAAGCTGCCAAATGGTCTTATTTTAACACTTAGCAAGTGTTTATATGTACCTAGCATTACTAATTTACTAGGAATATCGTTTCTTTTTCTCGTTTGCAACAAACTGGATTTATGTTTACTTTCAGTAATGATTCAATTTTAGCTTATCTTAACAATATTTTGTATTTTGTGGCCAAACCACACAATGGTATTTATGAAATTGATATGCAAAATAGTTGTAATTATGAATCAATATATAATGTAAACAATAAACCAAACTTATTTGTGGCATTGTCGTTTTGGACACATAAACAAGAAACACATAGCCAAACTTCAGGCGGACGGAGTGTTGGAATCGTGTGATGATTCATATGATGTATGTGAATCTTGCTTAATGCGCAAGATGACAAAGGCGCCTTTTAAAGGAAAGCCCGAAAGGGCAACAAAACTATTAGGGATTATACATACTGATGTGTGTGGGCCCTTTAGTTCAACCACAAGAAATGGTCATCGCTACTTCATTACTTTTACTGATGACTTCAGTAGATACGGGTATGTTTACCTAATGAAAAACAAATCTGAAAGCTTTGAGTTTTTTAAAGAGTTTCAGAATGAAGTAGAGAATCAACTTGGCAAAAAGATTAAGACACTTCGATCGGACCGGGGTCGGGAATATCTAAACCAAGAGTTTATTGACCATCTAAGAGAGAACGGGATAGTATCCCAATTAACTCCTCCCGGAACACCACAACATAACGGTGTGTCCGAAAGAAGGAATAAAACCTTGTTGGACATGGTTCGCTCTATGATGAGTCGTACCAATATGCCTAAAAGTTTATGAGGTTATGCCCTAGAAACAACTGCCCGAATACTAAATATTGCGCCAACCAAAAAGACCGATAAAACCCCTTTCGAACTATGGACCGGGAAGATCCCAAAACTGTCATATATGAGAATATGGGGTTGTGAAGCTTATGATAAGCGAGAAGCTTCTGGAAAGCTTGATTCAAGGTCTGAAAAATGCATCTTTGTAGGATATCCAAAAGAGACAATTGGATATTACTTCTACAAACCCAGCGAAAACAAAGTTTTTGTTGCGCGCCGCGGTGAGTTCCTAGAAAATGATTTTCTATCGAGAACCACAACGGGGAATACAGTAGATCTTGAAGAAATTCAAGAACCACAAGATGAAACAATGGTTGATACTGACAATCAACATGATGTTGAGCCTCAACAAGTTGTTGAAGGTAATAACGAGATACAAACAATCCGAAGATCGAGTAGGAGTCGTCAAGAGCCTGAGAGATATGGTTATCTCATTGGCAGTGACGATACGGTCTATGATGAACCCGTAACCTACCAGGAAGCCGTATCAGGTTTAGAATCTGATAAATGGCAAGATGCCATGAAGGCTGAAATACAATCCATGTTAGATAACCAAGTTTGGAACTTGGTAGATGCACCTATTGGCTGCAAAGTCGTAGGGTGCAAGTGGGTATTCAAAAAGAAAACTGACATGGATGGGATTGTACATACCTATAAGGCTAGGTTGGTAGCTAAAGGTTTCACTCAGACTCATGGAGTAGATTATGATGAAACTTTTTCTCCAGTAGCCAAGATTAAATCCATCAGGATACTTCTTGCCATAGCTGCATATCATGACTATGAAATATGGCAGATGGATGTTAAAACCGCGTTCCTTAATGAAACTTTAAGCGAGGACGTGTACATGGTACAACCAGAAGGTTTTAAACATCCAAATTTTCCTGAAAAGGTATGTAAATTGTAAAAGTCCATTTATGGACTGAAGCAAGCATCTCGTAGTTGGAATCGTCATTTTGATGAAAAGATTAAAGAATTTGGTTTCTTAAAGAACGAAGATGAACCTTGTGTATGCAAGAAAGTCAGTGGGAGCATAGTAGTATTCCTGATCCTATATGTCGATGATATATTGATCATCGGAAATGACATCCCTACCCTTACAGGTGTAAAAGCCTGGTTAGGGAAGTATTTCGCGATGAAGGATCTAGGAGAAGCAACTTATATCCTTGGTATAAAGATCTATCATGATAGATCGAAACGCTTAATTGGATTAAGACAAAGTACATATATTGACAAGATCTTAAGACGCTTCAAGATGGAGGGTTCTAAAAGAGGAAACTTTCCAATGGTACATGGTGTACATCTGAGCAAAACTCAGAGTCCTATATCTAAAGAGGACATGAACCGCATGAAGGGTGTTCCCTATGCTTCGGCCATCGGTTCAATTATGTATGCCATGTTATGTACTAGACCAGATGTCTCGTATGCCCTAAGCATGACGAGCAGATATCAGTCAAACCCAGGTGATGCTCACTGGGTAGCAGTAAAGAATATTCTAAAGTATCTGAGAAGAACTAAAGAAATGTTCTTACTGTACGACGGTCAAGAAAGAGATATGTGTATTCAAGGATACACAGATGCTAGTTTCCAAACCGACTGAGATGACTATAAATCACAGTCAAGATACGTGTTTGTGTTAAACGGGGGTACCGTGAGCTGGAAGAGCTACAAACAAAGCACAATAGCGGACTCAACTACAGAATCAGAGTACATTGCAGCGTTGGACGCCGCAAAGGAAGATGTTTGGATGAAGAAATTCATCACAGATCTGGGAGTAGTCCCTAGCATATGTGACCCTGTCGAGATCTATTGCGACAATGAGGGTGCCATTGCTCAGGCAAAGGAACCAAGGTCACATCAGCGCTCCAAGCATATCATGAGACGATATCACCTACTTCGAGAGATTATTGAAAGAGGTGACATAAAGATATGTAAAGTTCGATAAGAAGACAATCCAACAGATCCTCTTACCAAACCTTTGAGTCAAAACAAGCATGATGCTCACATTAGCTCAATAGGCTTGAGGTTTTGTAATAATTTAGTCTGGTTTGTAAAATTTTTGTAATCTTTTACTTTGTGAACATTAAAACAGTTATGTTTTACAGTTATGGCATATTGGATATGAGTATTTAATTAAACATCTCTGTGTTCGTTTTAGCATGTTTAAGTATCCTTAAATGAATATGATGATCGTATTATTTAAAACTGTCATTGATCACTTATTACTAGGGGACTAGTAATAAATGAAGATCATTGTGACGTCTGGTCATAGTCCAAGTTGGAAGTGCACTAGGTGCAACCAGAGTCACATGCGCTTGTCGGAGCACAAGGCGTTGGACAAGACCCATGGTCAAGATCACCTCATATATCGACGTCATAAGGTGAGTCTTGAAATAGTACAACACTATTTATCCTCAGACCTGAGATGTGCATTGGGATCTAATGCATAAGGAGTGTTATACTTTGATATAGTCTAACGTTACCCTTGACCGGGTAATCATAAGGGCTATATTAGGTATAACATGAATTGTGTAGTTAGTCGTGTACATGCAATATGGGATTTTCTCCTCTCAAGATGAGAGAGATATTTCTGGGCCCCTCGATTACATATTATGATTTATATGCATGAACAAGTGGATTAGTTGGACTAATGACACTTGTATAATCAAATATGTTGGGATCAAGAAACACAATCTTTGAACTATAAATGATGAGATAGATCTATGCCTTAAGTTCAAAATAAAATATCGTGAAGCAAAAGGATAATGAATGATTCTACTATATGATTGATTAGATCAATCAAATTGCTCGAAGGTAAAAGCACATTTACATAGCCTTGGGGGCGGTGACGTGTTGCTAGACGCTTACCATCGTCTGTGTTACTGTGTATCGTGTGCAAGTGGGAGAATGTAAGTTATTATATGCCCACGACACGTATCACACAGTGACACTGCTGAGGAGTATGTAAACCTATAGGGTCACACACAAAGAATACGTTTGTTTCCATCTTAAGAAACCCGGATTAAATTGATTATGAAAATAATTATTCTTAAAAGGATAATTATAAAAATATGTGTTAAACTGTAATTATGATAATTACAGGGTGAAAACGTAATTATGTTAATTATGGGGAATTACCTGTAATTATATGTATATAATTATTTAAAGTTTAAAAGATAATTATATATTTATAAATATAATGTTATTCCCAGATTCTAGTTTCTAACACAATTAATCAATCAAAACACAAACAAGAATTCAATTACCTGTTTTGAATTCAATTCTCAATTCAAATACAACTTTCTCTCTCTAGAACTCTCTCTTTATCTCTCTACAGATTTTCTCTCAATCGTATTTATCAAAATAAGCTTCCTTTTATTATTTTTAAAACTAAACAGAAATAGAAAGTATTTATACCCATATCTAAAAACAAGGAAACTAAAACTAATACAAATGTTGACTTTGACTTTTATTACAAAGACTTTGACTTTCACATAAGAGTTGACTTTCTTCAGCTTTGACTTCTTAAACCTTGACTTTTGTCTTCTTGATCTTGTATCCAACATATTTATGCTCTAACAATCTCCCCCTTTGGATTCAAGATCACTATTTAAATATCTAGCAAATTAGTCTCCACTTTTAAGCTCTGTCAGAACAATCTCCCCTTTTTCTTTGATGGTATTCTTTCCAAAACTGTCTTCAAACAATTAACTGTTAGGTCTGATTTTATAGTAATCATTGTATTTATAGGGCTTGGTCAAATACTGTGTTTAGTGTCCTTTTCTGTGTTGTATTGACCAAGGGTATTTAAGTCCCTTTGGTCTTTGTTCTTTGTAAGGATTTCACACGCTCATATCAATACACTCTTACTTTGCGCACCAAGTCTCTCTCTATCTACTTTTGCTCTCTAAAGAATCAGTGATCTTGGACTCTCAATTGGTATCAGAGCCAACTTAATCTTGAGAGGATTGAGAGATTGCATTTTCTGAATCTGAATTGTTGATTGAAATCGAAAATTTGATTGATTTTCTTGAGTTTTTCAAGAAAATCTCGTTTTCTTGATTTCTCATCAAATTTGGAAGTTTTAGAGATCGAATTGTGTTGATTTTTGGTTCATTAGTCTCGTTTTTGATAATCGATCATGTTTGCTTCATATTGTTTTGCATAAAATTCAAGTTTAGAACATCGATTTTGTGAAATTGATTTTTTTTCTAAACGAGTTCTCGTACTGTTTCATACATGATTTTCAGTTTTAATGGATTTTATTCGAAATCTGTGTTTTATTTGTGTTAAAAGGTGTTTTCGATAATCAATGTGTGTTTTTCATGCATAAATTTCTTGGTTTGAATTGATATTGCGAAAATTTGTGAGTTTTTAAAGTTTGCGCTTCAATTAAACAAGTTTGCGCCTCATTCAAGTTGTTTTACGCATGTTCATAGTAGTTTGCGCTTCATTCATGCTACTTTGCGTTTCATTCTTATACTTTGCATAAGGTTCATTGTGGTCTAATTTGGATGTTAGTGAATTTTCAGGTTTTCGGATCTAGTTTGAAACGCAAAGCTTCTCTTGCGTATCAAGAAAGAAAGAATTTCAAGTTTGCGGTTCTAGCTTCATACGCAAACCTCAGTTTGCGTATCTCTCAGTAAACGCAAAGTCTTCTTTGCGCTTCTCTCGCCAAACGCTAAGCTTACTTTTCTCTTCTCACCTCACCCGCACAGTCTTCTCACGTAAAGCTTCATCTTGCGTTTCTCTAAGCAAACGCAAAGTTCAGTTCGCGGTTCTCTCTTGAAACGCAAACCTATAGTTTGCGCGTCTCCCTGACTTAGATTTAAAAAAAAAAAAAGAGTCTGTGAATTTTTTTTTTGTCATCTATGGATTCTGCAAAATTTGGCTTTCAAGCTAAGTTCTACACGAGTGACCTCATGATGTCATTGGGTACAGAAACTTGTCCTCCGGTCCTAGTTGACGAAAACGAATTCACTCAATGGCAAGATAGGTTCTTAAATTTCATCGAGCGTCAAACTAATGGAGATAAAATGATGAAATCTCTCACTGAAGGACCTTTCGTAAAGCCTAATAAAGAGACTCCTCCAACAACTGAAGAGGCTTCACGAATGAAAGCTGATCGAGAGCTGAAAGCTAATCTGATGCTGGCTTTACCAAACTCTGTCTACAACCGGGTTGATCACTGCAAGGATTATCCAAATCTGTTGTGGTCACAATTGGAAAAGATAATGCTTGGTTCTTCGGTCGCAACTCAGCTCCGACATACTCGATTCATGAACAACTTTGAGGAGTTTAAGGCCAAAGACAGCGAGTCTATAAAGAGTGTTTTCGACAGATTCTGCGTAGTGCTGAATGATCTCCGAAAGATAAATGTCATCAAGACAGAGCTTGAGACGAATTTGAAATTCCTTAATGCTCTTCAGCCTGAATGGAACAAAACATGTCACAGACTGAGGAACGACGTTCGGATCTCAACAATGCAGATTCAAGAACTGTATGAGATTCTGATGACTGATGAGAGCTTGGTGCTTGAAAAGAAGGCCAAACTAGACAAAAAGAACAAGAAGACAGTTGATCCGGTTGCTCTCCTCACGAAGCAACTGGCTGAACAAGCATTGTCTGAAAATGCTTACACCGGATCAACTAAAGATGATGGCGAGGCTTTACAGAAAGCTATGATCCTTCTCTCTCAACACTTTCAGAAAAAGTTCCAACCCCGATCGAGTTCCAACTCTTCTCGCTTCACTTCCGGCTCTACAGTCAAAGTGCCCGAGCCTAAGATTGCTTCTTGTTATAACTGTGGAAAGCCGGGTCACTACTCAAAGAAGTGTCGAGCTAAGAAAGTTAGGGATTCAGCTTACTATAGGAAGAAAATGGAACTAGCAGAAAAGAGAGAGAACGGAACTGCTTTGCTGGCCGAAGAAGAATTCTGGCTGGATCACTCTGACGACGAAGCTTCAAACGTAGAGATCGCTCACATGTGCTTCATTGGAGATGATCAGTTCGACGATTCTGACACTGATCCTGATGAGGTATATTCTGAATTTGATTATAATTTCATTACCTCTCAGATGAATATCATGATAACTGTTTTATCTGATTTGCGTTCAAAGATTTTATCTGAAAAGAATTTAAATTCTGAAAAGTCAGATTTGATTGACAAACTGAAAATTTCTTTGAAAGATGAAAAATCTATTTTAGAAAATACTAAAGACATCTTTCAAAAGAAATTGGATGATTTGGAAAATTCAAATAAGACTTATCTTGAATCTTTGACGGCTATGACTAATTTAAAAGATGAATTTTCAGATAAAATAAATAAGTTAGAAGAAAAACTTTATCGAAGAGACCAATCTGAACAAACAATTTATATGAACAAACCGAGGAGTGAAGAGGCTTTAAAACAAAGATGGGGACTTGGTTTTGACAATCCTCATTGTTTAAACAAAGTGATAGACGAAGTTCCCACTTTATATAAATACGATTATCTAACTCTTGCACACTATGCTCCTCAGTTCAAATTTCATTGGACTAGTGAAAAGGAAGTGTTAGATCTCGAAAATGAGAAAAGGATAAATAACAAGAAAAAGGAAATTTCTTTTGTTTACACAAGTAAAAATGAAAAATATTTTCCTGAAAAATCAAGAAGAGGAAGAAGAGTTTTAAATGATATATCTTCTATCAAATCTTCAGTTTCTGATGATTTTGTTTCTTCTTGTGCCCCTGATTCTGATAAGGAAAATATTTCTTCAATCATTTATGATTCGAAGAAATATACTCCTCCGTTAGTTTTAGAAGGCAAATTCATCGATCTTGAAGATAAGATAGAAGATCAAAATATTTTGAAGAAAATTGAATCTGATATTATTCTTTCTTTCATGACGTCTAGTCTTGAAGAAAAATTATTTTCTCCAAAATCAGATTCTATTTCTAGCATTTCTTCTGATTCTAAGGAAAACGAAAAGGAAGTTTCAAATTTTAAAATCTTTTCTCCAAATAATTCATACTCCAAGGCAAATTCAGATTTATTAGTTGATCAGATTGGTTGCTTAGATAAATTTATTTCTTCTGATTTAAATATTAAGTCTAAAATTCTTGATGATTCTTTTACGTTCAATGATCAATATTATAAACCTAAGCGTAAAAGAAGACGGTCAAAGAAGTCAAAGAAACGAGATACAGTTCTTTCTGACAGTTCTAATTCTTCCTATTCAATTCCTACAGATAGGACTTTGAGCGCTCAGTCAAAGAAGCAGATATGGAGAGCGAAGCGGACATCTGATGAACATATTTCTGATGGGGATAAATGTGTAGACAAACTTTACAACAGTGATTCATTTGCTATATGTAATAAAATTTCAAAATAGTCTATAAAGCAAATGATTCGAATTTCAAAACATGTCTCATGTTCTTCCTCAGATTCTAGTTCTGATGATTATGCTTTCTCTTCTGATGATTGTGATTATTTTTCTGATCATATTCCTCGTGCTTTAAATGTTAATTCTAACAAATATTTCCCCATACGAACTGCAACTAACAAACATGGGCCCAAATTTAAGTGGGTACCCAAATCTTTATCTGATTCAAAGTTGCAGGCATCACATGTTAAGGGGGAATAAGAGAAAGTTGGCTTCTGAGTATTTCAGTTCAGGACCCGTACTTCATAGACTACGACTTCTAAACAAATCAGTTTAAAACTTGTTCTTCAATGATTTAAGCTTCTAACTATGTGAGATACTGTGAGTACATCAGTTTTAATTCCGCTGCATTTTATCTCTGATTATGATGTGTTCCAGTTTTTCTCATTATTATTGAAGAATCTGAGCTTGTTCAACTTTTTCTTAATTTTGTATAACCCAATTATTTTTTAATTTGAGACACAAATTTTTTTTATAATGTGAAAGATGAAATAACTGAATTTCATTTTGTTCCAACTAAATATCAATTTGCCGAATTCTTTACATTTTGTCTTTAAGGAAATTTTTTAACATCGGCATATTGAGTTTAAAAGTTTAAATCTTTACAAATTTTATTCTATAAAGTAAATTTTTACATTTTTTCTTTCTTTTGAATAAAATATGTGTCTAGGATAAATTTTCAAGTTCTTTTGTTTATATTAAAGTTTTTATATGATCAAATTTCAAGTCTTACAAAAGTCGAAAAGTCAGCAACATGTTTGAAACTTTTATTACTGCTTTAAAGTTGTGTGATTCGGGATATTTATAGTTTACAATGCTTGGAAAATTCTAAAAAGTCAGAATTATAGATCGGAATGAAAATATGGGCTAAGCATTTAGACGTTGATCTGAGTGATTGAGATGAATAATAAATTCTTAAAATACAGAAATCTCTGAGTTTAAAAGTTTGTACCTGTGACCTTTCTGGTTTGGGAAAGTAAGTTCCTCGGGATGCTTTTCATCTGGTCCCCTAAGGTCATTTGGTCTGGGAGTGATCGAACCCAAATCCTTCTATAGAACTAGATCGGAAGTCATGTTCTACTGGTATGAATGGGTTTAGGATATGTCGATGTAGCCTTTCTGATCTGTGAGAGTAAGTTCCAAGGGGTGCTTGACACCTAGTCCCCTAAGGCCAACTGGTCTGGGAGCGGCTGACCCAAATCTTGCAATAGGGTCAGATAGAAAGTTACGTTTACGGCATGTTCTTTACTTAATAAACTTTTTGATCAAAAGATGCCAAAGTGCACAAGCTTAAAAGATGCCAAAGAGCACACTCATGTCAAGATGCCAATGTGCACAATGCTAAAAGATGTCAATGAGCACACATCTCATGATACTTTGTGATATGTTTGAGTTGCGATAAACCTATAAATTTGTGAAAATCTTAATTTTTGATGGATTAGTGTGAGTACATGCAAAGTTCTCTATAATATTTTTAGAATTGCGTTTTCTTGAAGATAATCGAAGATTCGCATGTGAGCACACTGAATAGATTGATGGAAGTTTTTGAAACTGAACATGTTTTAACTTGATATGCAATGAAACTTGTTCTTGTATCCAACAACATATGTTTGATTTCAAATGATTGATAAATCTGTGATATTTTACTAAGTAGACTTTTATTTGTTTAGTGTTTAAAATTTTATATGTTTAGTTGTTTCAAAATTTACATTCAGTAAATTTTTCTTTCTACATTAATATTTGATCATTGTGTTCTCATAAATATATTTTAATGGGTTTATGCATTATTCAAGGGGGAGTGAACAAAAAGAATATTTTTCAAAGATTATATCTGTTTTTGAGGGGGAGTGTCTGATTTTCTTTATATGAATGCTAACTTGAATTGTCACATCTAGTGCATTTGTGTGGGGGGAGTCAAAGAGCTTAAAAAGGTAACATTTTTCTGAGTTTAAGTCAGCTTTGCGCATTCCGTTGGTCACGCAAATCTTGTTTTGCGTATCCTTCGTGAAACGCAAACCGTGCTTTGCGCATCCTTTGTGAAACGCAAACCGTGCTTTGCGTATCCTTCGTGAAACGCAAACCTTGGTTTGCGCAAACCCTCCTATTTTCTCTGCTTCTTTGATTTTGCAGATTTTACACTGTCTCGTCTCCAACATTTGCATGACCAAGTTGATCAAGATCATCAAGGTCATGAGGGGGAGAAGTCAAGGAGAAGTTAAAGAGACAAAGAGCTTAAAAGTTTATCTGTTGATCAAGATTCGCTCAAAGATTCTATTCTCTCAATCATATCAATTCTTTTGCTGTTTCTGCTCCGAACATCACAGTTCATTCAAGATCATTCAAAAGAGGTGTATCGTCTAGAGCTTAAGCAGCAAAGTCATTTCAATCTGAAAGATGCTGAGAAGAAATTTTTTTTTCTTTAAAAAGTCAGAAAGCTTCTCAAAGTCGCTTTGTTGGTCCATGCTGATTTAGAAGATGAATTTTTGAAGACCAAAGCGCCAATGATTACTAAGGGGGAGATTTTTAGGTCTGATTTTATAGTAATCATTGTATTTATAGGGCTTGGTCAAATACTGTGTTTAGTGTCCTTTTCTGTGTTGTATTGACCAAGGGTATTTAAGTCCCTTTGGTCTTTGTTCTTTGTAAGGATTTCACACGCTCATATCAATACACTCTTACTTTGCGCACCAAGTCTCTCTCTCTCTAAAGAATCAGTGATCTTGGACTCTCATTAACAATCTCCCCAAAACTTTCACAAGATACTTTCAGACTTTGGAAAAAAATTATTTTCAGAATCAGCTCGAATTGCTTTAGCAAACAATCTTCAAAGAAAATTTCCTCAAATCTTCAGAAATTCTTTGATCTTCTTCAAATCTTTACTTTTGAATCTTCTGACTTGGACATTTCTTTTAAAATCATCTCTCAAAACTTTATCATTTCTTGATACCATCTCCCCCTTTTTGATGATTTGAGCATCTATATCATCAAAACTTTTCTTCCAAGAAATGTCTTTGACCATTCTGATTTGTCAAACTGAGCCTCTGATTCTGTGATCCACAACCAAGTATTCATCCAGATCTTTTCAAATCTAGACAAAATAAGAACATATAACTCCTGAATCAACAAATGAATCAGTTAGAATGCCTGTCAGTAACACGAAGTCACTGTGTGTAACGAATACACAATATAAAGGAGCTTTTTGATGTTCACTCCCCCAGGGCTTCCATCCAATCATCGAAACACCACAAAGGCAATTTCTATGAATGTTATGACAAAGAAACAAATTCTTTGTGTGTTCGTGCAAGTGTAGAAAGAATTAAGCACGAAAGATTGCTTTTTAAGGCTCAACATAGTGTAAACCACTGAGACAACAATAGATAAACACAGACTCAATGTGCATGATTGAAGTGCGAAGATGGGGCAGACTTCCTTCTTTTTCAATATCCAGATTTTCCAAATGAAAACTAGATAGCATATGTGCTGCGTCCCCTTGAAAATGTGAAACATTTTCTTTTTGAGAAGAAAATGAGTGGTTGGTGAGGTTAAAGTCAAGAGTTGGCATGGGCTAGTTGACTATTTCAATTACAGATAATTATTAAACCTTATTTAATCCTTAGTTGAATTATAGTCTAACTATAATTCTTCTGATATAAATAAGGGGTTAGGCTAAACCATTTGAAAGACAATTGAGTTAGAATAGCCTTTCGAAAAAAATACAGAAAAGAAACCCTTTTCTTTTATGTAAAAACACATATAGACTTAGGGTTATTGGGCTAGCACCCGGTGAAATTTCGCGTGTTCGTGTGTGGATACCGCTAGAGGAAACCTCGTTTGGTTTCTAAGTGTTCAGCTCGCTCAACCGCAACAAATCTGAAAGGTATATCTCTAAACATCGTATGGTGTGGTTCCTATTTAATTAAATGCATCATTGGATCCGATTGGGTTTTATGTTTTGAAAAGTTTTCTATTTTGTAACCAAAATTTCTTTTAATTTCCGCTGCGTATAACGGTTACAAATTGTTTCAAACCTAACATTGACAAAAGTTTTCCTTGGTAGAGTTAGTTTGCAAGGCTTTTCTTCCACCCTAGACTCGAGTTTGAATCCTGTTAATCTCATTTTTTTAGTTTTTAGCTTTTCATTTCAGATTTAGCATGTTTCTGAAAAAAAACTTGCAATGAAAGACTTGAACAGAGGATCTCACATATGAAAACCAATGAACTAACCAACGGACCGATGACAATAGACCAGTTGATGATTTTGTGAAAAATATCCCTACATTTGTTTCTTATAGTCAAATGGTGCCACCACTTGAAAAAAATTCTAGGTCTGTCTCTGAAGTAGGGTCGGGACATTACTCTTACTTCTTCTATTATTAAGGGTAAAATTGTCATTTAGTTGATTGAAAAGCGTTACACATTTTTAAAACTTTGTGCCTTTTTCATTCTGGACATTTATTTTGAGACTGGAGAATAATAAACTTTACTAAGTTATGTTATTATGAGTTGATAAACAGGGTCTTACTTACCTCCTTCTGAAATATAGTTTTTCTTTCAGAGTAAACATTTTTTGTATTCTACTATTTTTAGCTTAATCGAATGCAATTCTTTTTGCAGTGAAGAGGCTGTTCCAGTAGAGGTGGCTGCCCCCGCCCCTGCTCTTGGTGAGCCAATGGACATCATGACTGCTTTACCGCTTGTTTCTAAGATAACTGGTTTGGGTTTTACGTTTTACTTTCTTCGTTTTGATTTTGTTGTTCTAGTGTGCATTTTATTCATGATTATAGTTCTTTAAAACCACTTAGTAGCAACTTACAGTTCATGGGCTTATCCATGTATATATAGTCTTGTGTAACTAATTATGTTCATTCAGCATCACTCGACTTTTAGCTACAAGTCCACAATACCCGTTGTATACACGACTTCTCTAGAATCAGGATTCTTTCACTGCCACTTAGAGTACTTTTTATCTGCACATGACAAAATTATCGCACATATCATAAGTACAGAACTATCAGAGTATCAGACAATTAAGAGCATATAGAGTAGTTGTTGCGCGAATAGGTGAAAGATTTTCTAGACAATGACAAGGTTAGAAAAGCCACAACATTATGATAAAAGCATCAACGAGACATTTTAGAACCAGTCACAACTCACCTATGCAAGGTGCACTTGTGCCCTCGATGAGGGCGCTAATTAGCGATAAATTATTAAAGCATTCAGATGTGGATGTTAGAGTTTCAATAAACACTTTACAAACGTAATCCCAAACACCCTCGTAATAATTCCATTAATTGGCAACCTCGAAATCGCTAAGAATTAAGTAAATCGTATTTGGTAAAATAAAAAACCCGCTTATGGTGCCACCATAAACCCCAAAGCTCTAATCTTTACAATATCTCCCTCTTATCTGACGCCCTCTATATCATGCCGCTCTCCACGATTCTTCAGGAATTGAAGCCGCTTTCCATTTCCTCGAAGCATCTTCAGGTACTTTCTGTTATGATTCTTACTCTCTGTTCGATTTATGCTACAAACAACACCATTCGATTTCTTCATATTCACGTTCGATTTCTGTTTTGAAACATATTCAGTCAAGAACCAGTCACACCCTTCGACTTACCAATGGTGGAAAACGAATATTAACTGAATATGTTTCAAAACAAAAATCGAACGTGAATATGAAGAAAACGAATGGTGTTGTTCATAGCATAAATCGAACAGAGAGTAAGAATCATAACAAAAAGTACCTGAAGATGCTTCGAGGAGATGGAAAGCGGCTTCGATTCCTGAAGAATCGTGGAGAGCGGCGTGAGATAGAGGGCGTCAGAGAAGAGGGAGATATTGTAAAGATTAGGGTTTTGGGGTTTATGGTGGCCACCGTAGGCGGGTTTTTTATTTTACCAAATACGATTTACTTATTTCATAGCGATTTCGAGGTTGCCAATTAATGGAATTATTACGGGGGTGTTTGGGATTTCTTGAGAATGCTTTCCTTCATATAATATTTGGACTTTGAGATTTTTCAATGTTGGTAGTTATTTTCCTTACATAACGACCCGTCCCAAATGGATAAAAAATTAGATTTGTGTTAAAATTGTGGGCTACCAATAATTTCTATCCTGAATTTAAGGGGTTGTTTGGTAGTTGCTAAATGGTTTGGTGCAGAATGATTAAGTGGTGGTCAGAATAATTAAGAGGCTTTTATGACATAGTGCAAAACGAAATATGATTGTTTGGTAATTGTTCAACATGAAATCAGGGTCACTAAATGGTTAAGGGATGTCCAAGATACAAAATCGTTCAGAGGGTTTTTGAACCATTAAGAGGCATACTTTTTTTTTATCAAATAAGATTCACCTTTTAGCGATTCAGCTGATGCCTCTTAATGTAATTATTAAGAGGTAAACAAACAGTGCCTAAGTTTATTTTTGGAGGTTATTGGGCCAACCTGCTCCTTTCGGCTATGGGGGATTGCACCTTACAAGCTGGGCTTTTGATGGTTGCCTTTTTTTGTTTATGCATTTTATTTTATTCTATATTCTTGCAAATTTTGTGTATAACCCATAATAGGACATTGAGCACATATTGTGGCTGTTTTATTCGTGGGTCTACGATCACTTTTAGTGTTTGATTGGATTGTTTGATTGCAGTTGTGTAAGATAGATTCGGAAGGCAAGGCAAGGAAAGTTGTGGGTTGTTCATGCCTTGTTGTGAAGGTACGTTGGAAGGCAAAACCTGTCGTTGAGTTTAGTTTGTGTTTTCTTTATAAATTTATTGAAGTTTCGGTGAATATATTGCAGGATTGTGGAGAGGAATCTGAAGGTCTTCACATTGTTCAGGAGTATGTGAAATCTCACTAGATGTAGCAATGGATCAAAATGTGTGATGTGGTTTTTATTAGTCAAAAACTTGCTTTTTATATTTGGAGGAACATTGTTTGTAGCAAATTTTGGACCATCTATCTAGCAAAAGCTCCATTTCAAGTTTTTGTTATTGCTTTTCTGCATTTGCTTGAGCTCGGATATACTGGACTCGTATGGTTTGGTTGGTGTCCCTGTGGTGTAACAACTCGTCTCACATGGGTAGAAAATGAGATTTATGTCTTTATTATAAGCCTCAAGTTTTTTTTTGGGAAGGTTGTCCTAGGCTATGCCTAGATTAAACCCCTTGGCAAATTATGACTGTAAGACATCAATCCCTGATTAAACCTCAGTGGCCATAATTGTTTTGTACGCCTGGATTCGAACCTTCGGTAGATGGGATATTCTACCACATCTCTCAGGGCTTTAACCAATATGGTAAGAGTCATTTCCCATACTTACCGGGTAAGTTTCTCACTTATTGTAATGCTCAATCAATAAGATAAATGATATCGATAAGCGCTTACCCGTAAATAACCACTTATTTTGGTCGGAGTTGGGTCAGGCCCATTGAAACGCGATCCAACCCATTAAACGCTTCAATGGTTTACTCCATACGCGATCCCTGTTGCCCTAATTCCAAACACAGACATAGATTTGAGCGGCTCATTCAACGCACAGATACAAACTCTGTTCTTTGCTAATTCCTCAATATCTTCAATTCAAGTAAGAATTTTCTGTTTCTACGTTTTGATTTTGGTGTTATGGTTTTCTATCGGTGGTTGCATTTTGTGTTTTTTGTTTTGCATTATTGGTTGGTATTAGTATTACTTGAGAAATTTCGGAAAATGTTTCAAGTAAACATGTGAGCAAGTCATCTCTTTAGAATGTTCAGGAATGATCTCTTCTGCTAACATTAGTGGTTTTGGTGTTACGTTTTTACTAAACCCCTAATTTGAGTTCTGAGGTGAATTTGGTAATCGGTGACTTAGAAATCACTCTCTAGTAGGAACTCTTTGCTGTTTAATTTGACTACAGAATACTAAAATTTATGATTTTTGACTTATTTTTCTACGACTCTTTGTTACAGTTTGAACTGAAGAATTGATCAACAGAATATGGCAGGGTATGTAAACAACTCCCCTTTTATACAATAGCAATACATGATATTGTTCTGTAAGATTGCATTATTTTGTTCATTTGGATTTTGAGTCCTCCTAATGTAAATTATTTTCATTGATCATGAGATATCTAATAATGGATTTTAAATCAAATCAATTATTTTCTTGTAATTATGGTCACACAACATTCCCTTTCTGTTCCAGCCAACCTAACATGACTCATTAGTTCAAGCTTGTACTCCCTCCCTCCCAAAATAAGTATTCATTGTGAATGTAAAATCCCAAACAAATCAAGCAAAATCTCAATCAAGATCAAACATTCAAGAACTAGAGAGAGAAAGTAAATCTTCCAAGTCATATATCTCACAATACAGAATTTACAATGACGTGATTACAATTCTTACAAAGCATAAGGAACTAAACCTATTTATACCACCACTCTATTAAAAGACTTAATAGCTAAGTAAACTAAACAAGATTTAAACAACCTTGACTTTGACATTGTTGACTTTACAACTTTGACTTTCCTATTAAATCTTGGATACAATATTTTGACCAAACAATCTCCCCCTTTGTATTCAAGATTTAATAAAAAATTGACACTAGTCTTCAGCTCTTGATTCTTCAGCTTTTGTCTCTGACAACTTTGAACTTTGAAGCTTTAACAATCTTCAGTCTTTCAGCCTTTGAAGAATCTTGAAAATTCTTTTGCACTTTGTATATTTGAAAGTCAACATGTCTTGAACACGGATCTGAAATTCTTGAAACTTTTGAAATTCTTTGACAACTTTGAAACTTTGAACTTTGAAACATCTTTGAAAACTTTTGAAACTTCTTTCATCTCTGAGAAATCTTTCAAAAACTGTATCTTCATCACTCTGATCTCTTGACAGTCTTTGAAAAACCAAACTTTCTCGAGTCATCTATCTTCAAAATCTTTTAAATTCTTTGACATAACTTTCAGAATTTCTTTCCAGGTCTATCTTCACTTTGACATATTCTTGATGGCTTTGAAATAGATCTTTCAGAAATTTCTTCCCAATTTTGACATCTCTGCTTTGAAATTGAACTTTGTAAATTTCTCCCCCTATTTGATGATTGTTAAAGTTGCAAAATGTTAAAGACTTTTCAAGATTCTTCAAAGGTTGAAAGACTGAAGATTGTTAAAGCTTTAAAGTTCAAAGTTGTCATAGACAAAAGCTGAAGAATCAAGAGCTGAAGACTAGTGTCAAATTTTTATTAAATCTTGAATACAAAGGAGGAGATTGTTAGGTCAAAATATTGTATCCAAGATTTAATAGGAAAGTCAAAGTTGTAAAGTCAACAATGTCAAAGTCAAGGTTGTTTAAATCTTGTTTAGTTTACTTAGCTATTAAGTCTTTTTATAGAGTGGTGGTATAAATAGGTTTAGTTCCTTATGCTTTGTAAGAATTGTAAGCACGTCATTGTAAATTCTGTATTGTGAGATATATGACTTGGAAGATTTACTTTCTCTCTCTAGTTCTTGAATGTTTGATCTTGATTGAGATTTTGCTTGATTTGTTTGGGATTTTACATTCACAATTGGTATCAGAGCCGTACCAAACATATTCAGAAGGATTGAATCACAAAATTGGATTAATTTTCTGAAAATTTCAAGAAATTCTCAAGAACGATAACTGTTGAGATTTTTCTGAAAATTTGCATTGGATCGCAGAATTCTTGAATTAATTGTTAGAAAAGTGTTTAAAAATGATTTTAGATCATTGTGATACGATTTCAAGAATCAATTTGCAGGATTGATTTGATTTGGATCGATCTGTGGAAATCAAATTGCAAATTCAAATTTTTTTCCAGTTTAAAGATGTTGAACTGTTCTTGATCAAATCTATGTGTTTTGTTGATTTTAATCTGAAATTGACATTGGAAATATATTCTATATGATGAATCGATTATTGCTAAACATTATCAAGTTTTAATTTCAGGTTTTGAATTGATTTGGATCTTATCGAACTCATTGGAAAATCTCGCTGAGAAATTGAAGAACACGTAGATGTGGTTTGCGACTTTCAAGTTCATATTCAAAGTTCAAGATAATGGGGCGGTGCCACCTCCATTAAAGTTGCAGGTGATTTGCGAGTTCAAGTTCAAGAAATTTGAGAGGAGTTTCAGTGATCTAAGAGTTCCAGAGATAGAATTTTTCTGAGATTATTTTTGTTGACCTAAGTTTGACTTTCAGTTAAACTTTTCTGAATTGTTTGGGAACGATCATTCTTATCAAGCTTATTTCTCATTCAAGATGGGATTTGGATATTTTGATGAACTTGAAGAGAAGAATAAAAAGCTCGAATTAGAGAACATAAATCTTAGATTAACTGTTGATTTCTACTCGAAGAAGTCAAAAGAATATTATGATGAAAGCATCATACTGAAAGAAGAAGTTAGTGCATTAAAGACAATTAATGAAGATCTTCTGAAACAGACTTCTGGGCTGAATGATGAGAAAATACTGAGATTGGAATCTGAGAATTCTGAGCTGAAAAGAAAAATCTCTGATTTTGAAAATCAGATTGTTCAAATCCAGAAAGCATCCATTGAAACTTCTGAGGAAAAGATTAAGATTCTGAAGGATGCTAATGCTGAGCTTCAAACGAATATATCTTATTTGAAACAAAAGATGGTCAAAGATAAATCTGATTTTGAGAGTGAAAAGAAAGGATTTTCAAAAAAGTTCTCATATTTTTCAAGAAAGTGTTTTGAAGAAAAAGAAGATTGTTGAGCTTAAATGCATAAAGCTTTCTCAGCAAGTTTCTGATTTTGAGAAAGTAATCATTCTGGAAAGGGAAAAGTTTGTCAAGGAGAAGAAGGCCATTAAACAAAAGAACGTTGGATTCTTTAAGGAAATATCTGGCCAAAGAAAAGATGCTGAGAAGGGATTTGAAGATGAAAGAAGCATGTTTGAGGCTAAGATCAAAAAGCTTACTGTGAAGCTATCTGAACTATCTGAAAGTGCACTGAAAGAGCAGAAAGCGAAGTCTGAATGCAAGATGAAGATTGACCTGCTTGTCAAAGAAAGAGACAACTTTGCTTCAAAGATTAAAGAGCTTGAAAAGACAGCATCAAGTTCAAATCAGAAAACTGTTTCTTCACAAAGGTCAGTTAAATCTTCTGACCAAATTCGTAGTACTAACCTTTTCTATGATAGAAATATAGATGGTTCAGGTACACATCAAAGAAGAAGGAGATACAAGGAAGAGGAAATGGTCTGGAAGAATAAACCAGTTGACGATGAGAAGAAAGATGAGCTGAAAGGAAAGAATTCACGTGTACATACACACAAAGCCAAGAAGAACAATGCGCGTAAAGGTAAACCTGATCATATCTACTCGAGAGATCAATCAATCAGGTTGTCGGTTAATAAATACTATTGTTCTTATTGCCGTACACATGATCCTATTCACAAGACCAGTGATCATTTCTGGTATGGTTCATATTCGATTACCCCCATAAGAATTGCAACTAACACATCAGGACCCAAATACCAGTGGGTACCAAAGTCGATAATTGATTCTGTGTTGCAGGCACCTCAAGTCAAGGGGGAGTAGGAGAACAAAGGCTTCTAAGTACATCAACTTAGGACCCGCACTTCAACGGAATTTGACTTATAAACACAACAGTTTAGGACTCGTACTTCAGTGATCAAAATACCTTACTCCTGTGCTGATAAGAGTTTGTACTCCAATACTCGAATGAGGAAATCAACCATCAAGGGGGAGTACATTCTTGTCTGCAATACTTTGCATCCGATAAGATATGATGATCTACAATTTCAAAAGGGAGTTGTATTTGATCTCTATCATGTGCTTTTTCATTGATAATATATTTGGAGGATATGACGGTCTACAATTCAAAAGGGAGTTGTATCTGATCTCTATCTTGTGCTTTTGCATTGACATATTTTAGATGCATAATTTAAGGGGGAGTAAAGGTAATGACTTCTGATTATTTCAGATCAGAACTCATACTATAAACTGTTTTACTGCTTTCTGTCATTTTATTTTTGAATAAAGTTTTTGTGAATAAAATGGCTTCTGATCACATGACAGATCAGGACCCGTTCTTCAACATTCAGACTTGGATATTTTGCAAATATCCAGGGGGAGCTTAATAGACCTAAATCATTCTATCATGATTTGAGGGGGAGCTTAAAAGTAAGTATCTTTTAATCCTAGATCTCTGATTGTTTGAAGGAAGAACAACTTTCAAGCATGAAAAACAGTTTCTGAAATGTTCAAACCACTTTTGGTTCTCAAAAGATTTTATGAATTAAGAAGTGTGATTTTAAATGTTTTTCAGTTTTGAGCTTTAATGTTTAACTAACCGTGTGTTTCAAAAGATCAATACTTGCGTATTATCTTGTCTTTATACTGTAAGTATTCATACACACTAGTTCAATACTTCATTTCAATTTGTTATTACCATGTCTCATAACGAACCAATTTTTCGATGATAATACCCCCGTTTGCAATTCACTATTGTTGAGCAACAATCATCATTTCTTATCATTGAGCGTTCATTGCAAAATTGTTTATATTCGTTCATATAAACAAACCATCCAATTCTTTGATACGCTAACCATTTCATTTGATCTAATTGATACATTGTCAGATTCTAAAAACAATTCTCTTGATTTCATTTCATTCATTCAATATCTTTGTTTTGAGAAATCTTCATTGTTCAATTGCTCAAATCTCATGAGCAAACATTTTGACAAATTTATCTTATCTGTGCTTAAATGTTCAATTACACTGTTGAGTAACCATTTGACTTGCGCGTTTTAGTTCAATTCAATCTGCGCGTTTTAGGTGTTTGGGCTTGCGCGTTTAATTACAGTCTTCTGCGAGTTCAAATTGACTTGTGATTTCAATTTCAATCGATCTGAGTATTTCAATTTAAATCGATTGGGTATTTCAATTTCATTCAATTTTCACGAATCAGGTTTAAATTGAAATTTAAATTGTTTTTGCAGGATCAATTGCGAGTTCATTGATGACACTGGTCGAGTTGTACAGGACACCGGTCGACTCTCATCACACCGGTCAACCTTCATGACCTGCAAGTTTAATCGATTGGGTTGTACTGGAGTGACCCCGGTCGTTGATTTCTTGTGATTCAAATTCAATCAATTTCAGTTCATAAGACATGACCTGCAAGTTTAATTGATCTGTGTTTTTCGATTTTTCAAGTGATATGCACAGGGTAAGTGGTGGCTTGTAAGTTTCATTTTGAAAGTGTTCTGCAGGTTTGAAAGTGAGTTTCACTTGGTTCAATTTGAAATTGTTAGTCCATTTGGTTTTGTGAGTTTTATTATATGTGTGTTTTCAAGTTTAAAGGATCTGTGTTTATTTTTCAGTTTACATGCATTGTTTGGATCTGTATTTCAACTTCAGTTTGATTTTGTGAGTTTAGATCACACAGTCTGTAAGTTTTACACTTGTTTGATCTGCATATTCACACAGTTTAAGTCTGCAGTTTTGAATTCGACAGTCTGCAAGTTTAAAGGATCTTGGATTTGTTTTGTTTGACTAATCTGCAAGTTTTGAATTCAAGTAGTTTGTGTTCTAACAAGTGATCTACTAGTGCAAATTCTATTGTTTCAAAGCAGTAATCTGTGTAATCTGAGATTTGAGATTTTTAAAGCAGTAATTTCATGCAGATTACATCAACTAGTCTGCTAATCATTTGATGTACACAGCCTTTCACAGCTTGAAGTTTACATTCAATCAGTTCACAGCTTGAAGTTTACATTCAATCAGTTCACAGTTTGCAGTTTACATGGTCTGCACACTCCAATTAATCTGGTCTGTATGTTTCACATTCGTGTTAGTTTCTATGATCTGTGAGCTCTGTTAGTTTTAAGACTGGAAATTTTCTGCTAGTTTTAAGGCTGCAAGCATATGTGAAATTCAATTATTTGTGAAATTCAAGCATCTGTGTATTTCAATGCATGTGTGATTTGCTAGTTTGAAATTGATCTGCACAGTCTATGAGTTTGTGCAGTCTGTGAGTTTATGTAGCTAGTTTCTGTTCTTTGAAAAATACATAGACAAGCACTTTGTTTATGCAGCTTTCTGTGTGTTCCATTTGATATGTGAATTCCAATCCACTTAGTCTGCGTGTTCCAGGATCTTATGATTTGCAAGTTCCAGACTAATGTATCCTGTATGTTTCAGCTCTATGCAGTTTGAGAGTCTTGACAAAACACATAACTAGTGATCTGTTTCAATTTGAAAGTGTTTTGCAGTTCCAATTATTCAAGATGCTACGAAAATCAACTTTGCTGAAATAGAGAAGACAATCAACAACTCAACCAAAAGAACAAACAGTGGCCCTGCATATTTCACTGCATTTGGTGCTGCCATTGGAAGTGTTCTAATGAAGCTTGTGCAGTTTTTGAAGTTGTTGCGATCTACACAGTTTATGAAACCTATGCAGATTTGAAATTGTTGTGCAACCTGTGTTTCAACATATGTGTTTCATATAGTCCTGCATTTGTGTGTTTTGAGTTTCATGAACACAGAGTGAATTCAAGTTCATGGATAATAGTTTAACACAGACTGTGATTTTCAGTTCACAACAGATCCTACAAGTTTAAAGGGTATTTGATTTGTTTGGTTCATACAAGTTGCAAGCTTAAAGGATCTGCAAAAGTTTATGATTAATTGACCTGCATGTTTCAAAATCATATGATATGTGAGTTGTGATTCCAACAGTCTGTGTGTTTCATGGTTTGTTAGTTCAAGTTATCTGTAAATTTCTTGGTGCAAGTTAAAAAGTCATTTGATGTGTTTTCAGTCACAGTTCATAGTCTGAACACAGTTTGTGTTTTAACAGTCCATTTGACTGTAATGTGTGTTTTAACAGTCTGCACAGTCTGCAAGTTTGTGATTAATCAGTCTGCGAAATTTTTCAAGTGCAAGTTTCAAGTGGTTTGAGAGAACCAGAGACAGAAATTTTTTCAGAGATTTTTTTTCTGATCTAAGTTTGACTGAAACTTTCAGTCAAATATTCTGAATTGTTTGGGAACGATCTTTAATATCAAGCTAATAATTTCTCATTCAAGATGTCTACTGCAGAGAGAAAGCAGATGATCAACAACAAAGATTTGGAGCCTATCATTTTAACTTCACATATCATAGTGGATGGAAATGAAACATCTCCAACTTTAAAAAGATCTGTTTCTGAGATACTTGCAATTGAGGCTGAACGAGACAAACTGAGAATTCAGAATGCAGCCTTTATCAAACAGATTCAGGAGTTGAAATCTAAATTGTCAAATTTTGATAAAACTCCTAGTTGTGCAAAATGTACTGATATAGTTAAATCTGATTTTGCAATTGCAGGTATCATCAGTGCGAAAGACAAAGAGATTAAAGAAAGAGAGAAAATCATTGTTTTAAAAGAAAACTTAATTGTTACATGTGAAAAAGAATTAAAGCCGAAAGAGAGAAAGATTGAAAATCTTCAAAGTCAACTGAAGACAACTGAACAAAAGTCTTCTGCACTACAAGCGAAATCAGTTGAGCTTCAAAACAAGTTTAAGGCTTTTGAAGACAAAATATCTGCCTTGGAAACACAAAATGCAAAATTGATAAAAAGCATCCAAGCAGATAAAGAAAAATTAAATCCGGAGAAATCTTCAACTCAACAGATATCTGATTTCTCAAAGAAAACACTCCAAGAGAAAAAGGATCTTGAGCTTAGATGCATAAAACTTTCTAAACAAGTGTCGGAATTTGAAAAGATAATAATAACTGAAAGAGAATCTTTTGTGAAAGAAAGACAAGTTCTTGAAGCCAAAATAACTGAACTTCCCACACAGATTTCTACTTTACAAGACTTGCTCGAAAAAGAAAGACAAATTTTCAAAGAAAACAAAAAGTCTTATGAACTTGAAAAGAAAAATGCGGAAAAGAGAAATACTGGGATTTTCAAGGAAATATCTGAAAAGTCTAAGAACTTGGAAAAAGGATTTGAGCAAGAACGTTTACATTTTGAATCCGAAATATCTAAGCTCACATCCAAATTAACTACTCTGTCATCAGATTACCAAAAAGAACAGAAGGCCAAATCTGATTTGAAACAAAAGTTTGACACACTTTCAGATGAAAGAAACATTTTAACTAAAAAAATAAATAACTTAGAAGCTGCAAACATTGAATTGTCAGATAAAGTAACAGCTGATGTGATTAGTCAATCACCTGTTGATAACTCAACAGAATCAGCCTGTTCTTTTAAAACAGGTTCAAGTTCTATTCATGATAAAAATGTTTTAAAAAAGAACAGTGTCAAACCACAAACTGTCAAATCAAATCAGATCAGACCATCAAATTTGTTTTATGATAAATCTGTTGATGGTTCAACAAACTTTTATGTTAAATCTCTTGGAAAGAATTCTAAGAAAAATCAGATGGTCCGGAGAGTGAAGAGTTCTTCAGATGATGAGAAGAAGAATGACAAAGCATTCGCATCCACATCCAAAGCCAAAGAGAACAGAGATTATAAAGGTAAATCTTTTGGTAATTCTGATATATATTACTCGACTAATCATTTGATCAGGGTTGCTCAAAAGAAGATTTGCTGTTCTTACTGTGGAACGAATGACTTTGTAAGTAATAACTTTGTTAATTACTGGTATGGTTCTTATTATGTTACCCCCACAAGAACCACAACTAACACATTAGGACCCAAATACCAGTGGGTACCAAAAGCTAAAATTGTGTTGCAGGCACCCAAGGTTTAAGGGGGAGCATAGAACTTAGGCTTCTGATTATATCAGATCAGAACCCGGACATCAATGTCAAAATAGGCTTTTGAACAAAACAGTTCAAAACCCGAACTTTAATGTAAGGGATTGTGGCTTCTGATCACATGACAGATCAGGACCCGTTCTTCAATGTTCAGATATGGATATTTTGCAAATATCCAGGGGGAGCTTAAAAGAAAACAAATCATGATATAATGATGTGAGGGGGAGCTTAAATGTAAGTATCTTCTGACCTAGATCTCTGATTGTTTGAAAGAAGAACAACTTTCGAACATGAAAAATACTTTCTGAAATGTTCAAACCACTTCTGGTTCTCAAAAGATTTCATGAATTTAGAAGTGTGCTTTTAAATGTTTTTCAAAATTGAGCGTTAATGTTTAACTGGCCGTGTGTTTTCAAAGATCAATACTTGCGTATTATCTTTTCTATATACTGTCAAGTATTCACACACATCGGTTCAGTACTTCATTTGAAATTGTTATTACCATGTCTCATAAAGAAACAATTTTTCGATGGTAATACTCCCGTTTGCTTTCAAATGTTGTTGAGCATCATTCATCATTTCCATATTTGTGCTTTCATTGCTAAATTATTTATATTTGTTCATATAAACAAACCATCCAATTCTTTGATACCCTAACCATTTCATTTGATCTGATTGATACATTGTCAGATTCTCAAAACAATTCTTTTGATTTGATTTCATTCATTCAATATCTTTGTTTTGAGAGATCTTCAAAGTTCAAATGCTCAAATTTCATTCATATTTTTCATGAGCATATATTTTGACAATGTCATCATACATTTTTGTGCTTAACTGTTCAAGTTAAATTGTTGAGCAACCATTCTTTATAGGACTTACATGGGATTCGTGTGTGAGCTTAAACAGAACTTCCATGGATTCACGTTAACTAGTGTTTCCTACCCAGGAAGTTATCCTTGAGTAAATGAGGGGTGAGGGGTCATAAATCAAAGAGTGGGGGAGATAACTCATCCGATTGAGTTTTTCTCATTGTGTGGAGCGGAAAAATTGAAAAGAGAGTTTGGTTAGAAGTGAGCATAATGTTAAAAAGAAAGAGGTGTGAGACCAGAGTTAAAAGAATATCAAAACTCTGCACCAACCACTTTCTGAGTCGGGCAGCCACAAAATCTGATTTGTTCACATTCTTTGGTGACCATCATTGAAATGGGCAGTGAACCCATGCCAACTCTTGCAATTACCCCACCAACCACTCGTTTATTTCTTAACAAAGAAATGTTTCATTTTCTTTGGGGGCGCAACATATCTGCTATCTTGTCTTCACTCGGAAGATTTAGATATTGAAATGGAGGAAAGTTGCCCCACCTTCGTACCTCTTTCATGCACATTGAGTCTGTGTAATACTTGTTGCTGTCTCAACAGTTTACACAATTTGAGTCTTATGAAACACAATCATTGTGCTAAATTCTTTCATACACAAGCACGAGCACACAGAAAATTTGTTTTTCTGTCAGAACATTCATAGATAAACCTTGTGTTTTTCAATGATTGAATGGAAGTCCTGGGGAGTCATCATCAAACCAGCTCCTTAAATTGTACATTCGTTGTACATAGTAAGTCCGTGTTACCGACAGACACTTCTAACTGTTTCATTTGTTGAATCAGGGTTACCAAGTTCATTATATCTGAATTTGAAAAGATTCGGGTATATACAGTTCAGGATTCATCTATTCAGATCAAAGAGCGAAGAATGTCAAATGTATCTCAAAGGGGGGAGAATATTTGAAAAAGGGGGAGATTCAAAGAAAGTGCTGAAATTGAGAAAATTTTGATGATAATGATGCTCACAATCAATAAAAAGGGGGAGAAATCTACAAAGATCAATTTCAGAGATGAGATGTCAAAAAGTGGAAGAAATTTCTGAAAGATTCAAATTTCAAAGCTGATTTGAAGAAAAGAGACTTTCTAAAGATGATTATGAAAGTCCAAGCCAGATGAAAAGAAATCATTCTGAGATTATTCAAAGTCAAATTAGAAGATTCATGAAAGTTCGTTTTTCCAAAGACGATCAAGAGATCAGAGTGATGAAGATAAAGTTTTTGAAAGATTCCTCGAAGTTTCTCAAAGGCAAAAGATTTCAAAGAAGTTTAAAGAAGTTTCAAAGATGAAGTTTTCATAGTATTGTTTCAAGACTTTAAATGATTCGTTTTCAAGACTTGTTGACTTTCCAAAGCTGCAAAGTGTTAAAGACTTTTCAAGATTCTTCAACAACTTCAGAAAGAGCTTCAAAGTTCAAAGCCGTCAGAGTTAAAGATTGAAGAATCAAATTGTGAAGACTAATGTCAATTTTTTTATTAAATCTTGAATACAAAGGGGGAGAATGTTAGTGCATTAATTGTATACAAGATTTAATTGGGAAAGCCTTGTAAAAAGCCTTTGTAATAGAGTAGTCAATGAAAGTCAATGTAAGTCAAAGAGTGGAAAGTCAACATTAGTTCTTGAGAGTTTAAGTACTTGAGAGTTTGAGTGGATCATTATTCAAGTTACTTGAGAGTTTCTAGATCATATAAATAGGATATGTTTTGTTAATTCTTGTAAGAGCTTTACATGTAATATCAATAAACTATTGTTACTTTCGCTCTCTACTCTCTCTCTAGAAATATACATTGTTATATCATTGAATCTTGATTGAGAGTGTTTGGATTGCTTGATTTGAATTGGGAAATACATTTTCATAGTATTTTGGTCAGTGGTTGCTTTGACTGTACTAACCGTATTGGTTAGTGTGCTCACAGAAGAAGTGATCCCATCAACGCTTGTGTCCATTTTCGACATGAACTTCATCATCATTTCCTCCATCCCCGTCTTTTTGTCAGAAGTCTGCCCCTCTTCTTGCCTCCTTTGGTTATGACCTGGATGGCGATACACATTAGTAGAATTAGAGGAGGAATTAAAATTAGAATTGTTACCGTAATTTTGAGGATTTCCCATTGTTCCCTTAGGGCCATTTGTCGATTGGCTCCAAGAAAATTTGGATTCTTCCTCCATCCCTTATTGTATGTATTAGAGAAGGGGTCATTCTGCTGACGGTTGTGGTTCTGAAGGAAATTCACTTGTTCCGGTGAGTCGAATGGTGAAAACTGCTCCATTATTCCATCATTTGATGTCTGGCCTTTAAGGGAAGATCCCTTCAACTGATTTGTGATTGTGGTCAGTTGTGCTTTTATTTGCCGAAACTCATCAGTATCTAGAGCCTTAGCTATCCTTCTAACATCAGATCTTGGCGTGGCATAGCTATGCTCGGCCAAATTCTCAATCAGCTCCTACGCCTCTTCGTAGGTCTTATTCATTAATGTTCCCCCAGCAGCAGTTGTGATATCATTTTTAAATTGGGAGCATGCGAACGAACTTGCTGAATTACTTCATCAATGGGACCTGGATATCATGTGAACATGATACCATTCAATCTGATAGATGGCACAGAGTATAAGCGTCCTTACAGGAAAGCGGTATGCCTTACTTTACCTACAATTTTTCCTTTCTAATATTTAGAAAAGAAATGAGTTTCAGTTTTGTAGTTAATTATCTAGAAAATGGTTCCGAGTTGGTCAACAGCCTTTGAAAAAGTCAATGTAGGTGTAGTTAGGTGGACAAATATGTGTCGAATGGGCTCATACAACAATAAAATGAGGAAGTATATTTTAGTTCAACTTGTGTCTATGTACCTGTTTTTTAAAAGTTAAATTTAAATTTTACTAGGCAAATCACTATATTCCAATCTATGTTAGAGTCACGTAAAATAACGGTTACCGTACGTCAGACACGAGGTCTAGATGCAAGCGCAACTTGTGGATAGCTACGAAATAAGTTCCAGAAGAGTCCCTTGGTTACACCCTCCATTGATGATATATAACAACCTGAACCAAAACCAAAACCAGAGGTTGTAGTTGCTTGTTAAGGATGACACGGTTTCAGGAGGTTTTTGGTCCTCATAAAGTCTACGCTCATGGCTTGTATGATTGGTCAAAGGGTTCGAACCATTTTCCGACAGGTGCACTAGTCTGGCTTAGTCGACTTATGAACAAGAAATGCAGGTTGGGGGCTAACCAACTATGCTGAAATGGATGTATGGTGATTAGTGAAGATGCGAAGGGGAAGGAAATATTCAGGGTATCATTTGGTGTAACATTTTACTAGTTTTGTTGCTTAGTTATGTGCCTTCTTTTTTAACCTTTTTTCTTAATCACACTTTGTCTTGTTTTATTATTCCAATTGATGATTTTTGTCTTTTTTTAGTTAATTTTTGTTTAAAATAGACCAAAGTAATGTAATTTATATGATCGCGGAAGTATGAAAATGTAATCGATATTTCTTTTTGTTTAAATATGGAAACGAATAAAGTGAAAACTCGATCTGTTTTTCTTAATTTCTAAGGAATTAAAGGTAAGATGTCTTTGTACCGGAACCAAAATTAAACCTGACTTATTTTTTTTGTCGTTCTGTAATTCAATAAATGGTTTATATAATATCTAGCTCAAAGCAGAAAGTGCTTCTTGGATGGGGAGCATGTTATGTTTTTGCTACAAGGTTATGTAGATGGTATTTGTTTATAGTCGAGCCGGCTCTTTTTGATGATGTTTCTACTATATCGTTGATGTGGTTTTTCATATGGCCTTGAAATCGTCTCCCTTCTTCCTTGATAGATAGAGATAGTACAAAAATAACACTATCATGATTCATGTCTACATCTTAAGATAAACCAAATCAAATGAAACCAATCCAACATATCGCACTTGCAGGTATTGTTCGGGCAGAATGAAATGTACACAGTCATGTCCTTTATTGCAAAAGATAGAACAATTGTTCCAAAAAGAAAAAGACAAAAAAAATGTGAACGAAAAAGTTGACCTGAGAAAATCAAAATGCTTGCATATAATGTTGTGGAGTTGTTGAGTATATGTATATTTACTATGTTATAAAGCATAGATCTTCATAATTGTAAATAAAAATCAGGTTTACAACTTATTAATGTATAAGTACAAAATTTTAAAACTCTATGTTTGAACTCCATAAACTAACAGATAAACACGTTCAAATACAAGATAAACGTTGAGTGTTACTAATTCACGTGAATACATGATGATTAAACCTAAAATAAATTACATAGTTATTTTTAGATCTAAAATATTCAAATATTAATAAATAGTTGAATTAAACAAATTATGCCCATAAACTAGAATTTTATAATCTTTAATTTAACACTCATATCGACATATATTTTTCAGGTCTTTTTACTGTATTTTTAAATTAGCAAGACATGCTTGATCACCGCTTCTAATTTTTATTTTGTTTTAAAAGAAATTTCAATTTTTTTAGTAAGAACTTACATTAATTTTGTATTTTTTGTTTATGATAAAATTTCACTTCCATTATTGTATCGTAAATGATTAGCGTAAAACCATTGATCTAACCAAAGTTGGGTCATTATGCTCTGATGGGCTTTTGTTACTTGTGATATTACTGGGCCAAGTAAACACGTATACATTTGGTAGGCTTTAAGCATAATTTTATCTTGGTACAAATGTATATCAAAACAATTTATGAAAAAGATTTTTTTTAAAAGAGTTGACAATCAAATTTCTAGCATTCTTAAGGTGGTTCGTTTATTCCTACTACTTTTCTATTAGGAGATCATGATAAAAATAACACAGTTATTGGTCTAGTAAGACAAACCATCACAACTCCACATCAATTGATAGATGACCATAATAAGCAAATTGCAATCGATACCAAGGAAAAAACTATCATCGTGATAACTTTACCCGATGATGTTTATCAATTTATCATGAATCTTTTAACAGCTAGAGACATGTGGAATACTCTCACTGTTCTATATGAGGGCACGTCTGAAGTTAAGCAAAGTAAAATGACCAATCTCAACACGACAATATGAACTGTTTGTATGGGTTAAAAATAAAACTCTCACAGATGTCTACAACAGGTTCAACTCTCTTTTAAATGATCTTAAAGTGCATGATAAGGTTTTTTATAATGCTGAAATGTTATGTAAATTTATGGACTGTCAATCAAATTCTTGGAAAAATATAAATTTGTTTAAAACCTCTAAGGATCTTTATCACATGCCTTTAACTAGAAGACAAACCCATGGAATACATCATTCAAGTCACGGAGATTTGTTACGATAAACAAGTCACTAGAAGACTTTCTAATTGCTTACAAACAACAAATCTTAAAGCTAAAGTAAAGAAAATGCAAAAACAAAAGGGTAAATAGCTAAGGCATGGGAATCGACAAAGTCGTGGAGTAAGTTGACCAACTTCAACGACAAATAGAAAAATCTATCGCTCACTCCACTTGTTGCAATAGAAAAAAAATTATGGGCCGTAAAGGTACACCTACTTAATTTTGAGTGGTATCCTTAAATATTTAAAACAAAATTTATAACAAAAATTCAAAATGACTGAGGTGGTTTAGATAGTTGGATTAAAGTTTGCCTTTATAGAGGTCGCGTGTTCAATTCTTGTTTTTAGGGAATATTTGATATCTCATTATCGTATATTTCAGTACTCATTATGTATTTTAATAAAAAAAGAAGGTTGCTTTGAAACATTTTGATGATAAAGGGACTAAAACAAACTTTTCTTTATAAAATTTAACAAAAGAACAAGTATTTATTCAATTGTGAAACTTCAAACCCGATAAAATAAACATATGGCTCCAACACGCCTTTGAAACACGTCGTCGCCTCGCCATGTTCGCCTCACCTCTGATAGACTGGTACTTGTCTCTCTGTTAACTTTGTGCCTCTAACTGTCGGTTACTCACTCTCAGGTTTGGAACTTGAAACTCTTACTCAAAAATAGTATCAATTTTACTTATTTCGCTAAATGATTTGATTTCATTATTGATTTGCGTTATTTGCGTTAAATTCAAAATTTTCCCTAATTTCATTTGATTTGATTATTGATTTGCCTTATTTGTCCTAATTCTAGACTTTCCGTAAATTGATTTGATTTAATTTCATGTTTGCCCCAAATTCTAGATTTGCTCTTAATTTGTTAATTTGATGTTAATTTCTTTAGTTAATTTTAATTTAGTTTAAACGGTAGTTGTTGTGTTGTTGATGTTATTGTTAAATTGTTTTGTTGATTTGTAATTTTCCCAAACCCTACTTCTTGATGTTAATATGTTTAGTCAATTTCCCTTTGTTCAAACACTACTATTGATTTAATTCAATTGATAAATTTTGTGAGGTCCATGAGATCATTATTGAATTGATTAATAGAGATAAACAAGAGATTGGGAATGGAATCTGTAGATGTTTTATTCACAAACACAAATCTACACTACAGAGAGCAAGAACTCGTACAAGGCTACATTGTGAAAATGAAACTTACTTACAAATGAACATACATACTCCTATTTATACCCCATACCCCTTGTACACATTAAGCCCAAACCCATTACAAGGCCAAATATACAATACATGTAGATTACTTTACTAAACTTCCTAAAATAGAACGTTTATGTTCTAACATTCTCCCCCTAAGTTTTATAAATTAATCATTCTCTTTTAAGCTCCAGCTTCAACTCCTCTCCCCCTTGATTTCTTTATAAAACTTAGCGTTGCATAAACTTCAAAGCTCTTCTAGCTCCCCTTTGAAAGTTGCTCTTATCCTTGAAGTTTCAACTATAATACTAGATTTGATGTAGACCATAACCTCGACTGAGTGCACATAAAGACAACATTTGACTCTTGTAAACCCAACACATTCCGTATGCCCACAAGAATGAAATGTGTTGAATATTGGAATGACAACCAAATGCATCTTCAGTGTATAACATCTGATTTGTCTTTGAACCTCGAGTTGAAATAAGAGTTCAGCTTAAGAACATAATCTGGTCAACTTACAGAGGGTAGCATCTGGTAGAAACAGTATAAGGCAAGGTTTAAAAGATTGATAAATGTTCAACAACTGATGAAAGATGCTCATTTTCTGACTGCTTTCCAGAATAATGTTGGGAACTGAAGATGTGAACAAGTCTTTAATGCTGCTAGTTCAGAATTACTACTGCCAGAGAACTTCAAAGTTAATACTGCTGAGTATTACTACTGCTAGTAGAATTAATACTGCTAGTCAAAGTTAGTGCTGCTTGAACAAAGTTAGTACTGCTTAGATAGTTAGTACTGCTAGAAGTTAGTGCTGCTTAGTAGTTAATGCTGCCAAGACTCAGTTAATGCTGCTTCTAAGATAATGTGAAGATAATGATGAAGAGATCGTGGTTAAAGATAAACATGGAAAGCTGAAGATATTCATGGAAGATATTCTGGAGATATTGTATAAACTGTAATTATCTTTTATCTTCAGTATATATATTGTATAGTTTAGAATAGTGAGATAATTTTTAATTATTATTTATTCTAAGTTTTTGTTCTAGAGAGAAAATAAACCTCAAGGCATAGTTCCTAATTCTAGAGAAGTAGAATTCGTCTTGAAAGAGTCTGTTCTTCAAGATTGAGGTTGAGTGTGTAATCTTGTGATTTTAATCATTCAATACAAGTTTACAAGTTGTTAATCATACTCACTGTTTGTTTACTGTTACATTGAATATCAAAGTGTTATTCCGCAACTTCTTTGATATTGTTTCTGAGTATTCATAATTCTTGTTGAGAATTCGATCCTGACAAGTGGTATCAGAGCTAGTTCTCTCAGAAACATCTATTCATTCATCATGGAAAACTTTGCAGAATCAAACAGTACTCTGGTCTCAAAGGTTCCAATGCTCAGACCCAATGAATTCGATATGTGGAAGATCAGAATCAAACAGTACATACTCCTCACTGACTATTCTATGTGGGACATCATTGAGAATGGCCCTTCTGAAGCAGGAAAGATTGGTGCAGATGGAAAGAGAACTCCACCAAAAACTGATGCTGAAAGAAAGACTAGACAGACAAAGATGAAAGCCTTGAGCACTTTGCTCTTGGCTATTCCCAATGAATATCAACATCAGTTCTGCAACTGCACTGATGCAGAGATGCTCTGGAATGCTCTAGAGAAGAGATTCTCAGGTACCAAAAGTACCAAGAGAAATCAGAAAGCCATTCTGAAGCAACAATATGAGAACTTTATGTCAACCAAGAATGAGTCCATGACTCAAACTTTTGACAGGTTCAACAAGCTTATTGGTGAACTAGCTACAGTGGGAGTACAAATTGATCAAGATGATCTAAACAGGAAGTTCCTAAGGTCCCTGAGTGATGAATGGACCATGTATACTGTGTCTTTCAGACAGAATGATCAACTGGAAGAAAAGGAACTTGATGATCTATATAATGATCTAAGAGTTTTTGAATCTGAGGTAGAGGCTAAGAAGAAGCCTTCTGGATATGTTCACAATGCTGCACTCCTTTCAGCATCAATTGATTCTACTTCCAATCCTGAATCAGTTAGTGCTGCCAATGGAGCAAATCAAGAGAAAGGCACTGAAACTGTATTTGAAGCCTTTCTGTCCAATCATGGAAACTCTTCTTTTATTAATGATGACTTGGAACAACTCCATCCAGATGATCTTGAAGAGATGGACATTAAATGGCAGATGGCCATGCTCTCTATGAGAGTTAAGAAGTTCATCAAAAGAACTGGGAGGAACAACTTCTCCCAAAGAAGAGAAGATGGAGCAGGTTTTGACAAGTCTAAGGTGGAATGCTATAAATGCCATCAAAAGGGACACTTTGCTATGACAACAACCATCAGCAGACACAAAACCAAGCCCTAATGGCAGAGGTGTCTGATCTCCCAACAGAGGTAACCTCCAATCTTTGTTCTCCAAATTGCATTAACACTGTTAAAAGGTATAGGGATCACAACAAGAACATGAGTGATGACCTTAAGAGATTGGAAAAGGACATAAAAGATTATGTGAGGATTGTTGAGAGATTTGAAGAGCAAATTAAGGGTTTTCAAGCCAATGAGCTTCAACACTCTTATGACACAAACTACTGGAAGTGGGAGAAGAATGACTTAGAACTTCAACTGACCAGATCCAAAGAAGAGAGTGAAAAGCTAAGAGGAGAGCTAGCTAAAGTCAAACTAGATGTAGAAAAGTTTTCCAATGCTTCCAAAGCAATGGATTCTTTGCTACAAACTCAGATTCATGATAAACTGAGAAGAGGAATAGGGTACAATACCACACCACCACCCTATAACAACAACTACATCCCTCCTAGCTCAGATTTGTTAGAAACAAAGGATAGGAAGGACCCACCTAAGGGAGCCACTGAGATAGATCCCTTAGATGAAGTAGTTGTTAAGGATAAAACTGAGAAAGAAGTTGTCAAGGATAAAGACAACACTGTGAGTGGTGAGATTCCTATAGAAAACCACATAATCACCAATGAGGGATGTGGAAAGCATTGGATCAAGTCCAATGAGATAGAGAAGACCGAGGGAAAGAACAAGAAGGTTCACTATAAGCAGACCACTGTTGTGAACCCTATCCCTTGCAAGCAGTGTGCATGCAATAAATCTAAGCCCCAAAAACATGATAAACCAAGGGGAAATCAGAGAAACTGGAATAACCAATGGGCACAAAAACAAGGCATTGATCTGAGTAAAATCAATAGACCAAAGCCTTGTTTCATATGTGGAAAGTTAAACCATTTGGCTAAGTACTGTTTCTTTAACCCTATTAACCAACAGATGAACTTTCAAAGATTTGTGCAAAAACCTGTTGGTTATAGGAAGGCTGAAAAGAAACATGTGGTTAAGAAATCTGTTGAAACCAAAGGCCCCATGAGGAAAAAGGTTTTAAAAGAAAGTATTAAAATGTGGGTGCCTAGAAGCACTAAAAATGTTAGTACTGCTGACAGGGATAGTGCTGCTGGAAGCATTACTGCTGCTACCAGTGTTAGTACTGCTGAAAATATTAATGCTGCTAATACTGTTAGTACCTCTTCAAAGGTTAATACTGCCAACACAGTTACTGCTGCTAACACAGTTACTACTTCTAACAAGGTTAGTACTGCGAAGCATGCAAGTGCTGCTAAGGCAGTTAGTACTTCTAAAACCAGTACTGCTTCTAGCAAAAGTGTTTCCAAACCCATCATTGTGACAAAGTACCCCAGAAATGAGGAGTCAAAGTTTAAAAATCTTGTCAAGAAAGAATGTAAATATTTTGATGAGAAAGGGGTACCCAAGACCACTTTGGCTTGGGTTCCTATTTCATACTAACTGATTTATCTTATGTGCAGGGCAACCAACAGCTCAAGGGGAAGAGCATATGGCATGTTGATAGTGGTTGCTCTAGGCACATGACAGGCAATATGTCATGCCTTCAGGATTTCAAGCATATCAATGGAGGACATGTTGCTTTTGGAGATAATCTTACTGGTGGTAAAATAAGTGGAAAAGGTAATGTTACAAAAGGTAAGATAACATTTGAGGATGTCTACTATGTTGATCAGTTGAAGTACAACCTGTTAAGTGTATCACAGGTTTGTGACAAACAACATAGCATATTATTTACTAATACAGAGTGTATGATCCTTGCTCCAGGGTTCAAGGTAGTTGATGAAAGCATGATACTACTTAGAACTCCAAGAAAGGACAATGTTTATTGTCTAGATATGGACAATGTTTCTAGTGATTCATCCCTGAACTGTCTTGTTTCTAAAGCTTCTGTGGATGAATCCTCTCTTTGGCACAGAAGGATGTGTCACATGAACTTCAAGACAATGAACAAACTTGTTAAAAACAACCTTGTAAGAGGTTTACCATCAAAAGTCTTTTCATGTGATGATCATTGTGTTGCTAGTCTTAAAGGCAAACAACACAAAACTTCTCATAAGACCAAAGAGTTAAATACTATTTCTTCTTGCCTCCAGTTATTACATATGGATCTGTTTGGTCCTACAAATGTTATGAGTATAGGCAAGAAATCTTACTGCTTAGTTATTGTTGATGATTACTCTAGATTTACCTGGGTATATTTTCTAAGGACTAAGGATGAGACAAGTGGACTGATCAAATCCTTTATCCTAAGAATTGAAAACCAAACTAATCAAAAAGTAAAAGTCATTAGATCAGACAATGGGACTGAATTTAAAAATCTTGATCTAAACACCTTTTGTGAAGAGAAAGGCATTGAGAGACAATATAGTGCCCCTAGGACTCCTCAACAGAATGGAGTTGCTGAGAGGAGAAATAGGACACTAATAGAGGCTGCTAGATCTCTGTTGGCTGATTCAAAACTGCCAATTACCTTCTGGGCTGAAGCAGTTAATACTGCCTGTTATGTCCAAAACAGAGTTCTAGTGGTCAAGCCAAAGAACAAGACCCCATATGAGCTTTTAAATAAAAGAAAACCATTTATTGGATTTTTCAAACCTTTTGGGTGTCCTTGTACTATTCTCAATACCAAATCTCACTTAGGTAAGTTTGATAGCAAAGCAGATGATGGATTTCTTGTTGGTTACTCATCTCAGAGTAAGGCTTACAGAGTTTTTAACTCTTCTTCTAGAATAATTGAAGAAAGTGACAATGCCAAATGCAATGAGAATACACCAAATCCTATTGGGTCTGGTCCTCAGTGGCTGTTTGACATTGATTCACTAACTAACTCTTTTGGTTTCAGTAGTAATGACTATGCAGGTTCAGGGTGTGAAGGATCAGGAACTACACAAGTTCAAGACATTTTATCTCAATATGTGATCTTTCCCATACCTACAGTGGATTCTATTGAAGACTGTGACAAGGAACCATCTACTGGACCAAATCAGAGTGAAGAAGAAAGTAGAGAAGAGGAGAGTCAAGAAGATAAAGACCCAGAAGTAGCTGCTGAAAACACCTCAGTGGAGTTGAATGACTCTAATCTAGAGGTGGGACTTAATGAAGAACCTAGTCATCACACCAGAACTCAAAAGAATCATCCTCCACAGCTGGTAATAGGAGATCTATCTTCTCCTATGATGACTAGAAATCAAAGCAGACTGCAAGAAATGCAAGACCAACAGCATACAGTGCTCTCTTGTTTTTTATCCCAGCTTGAGCCTAAGAAGGCACATGATGCTATGAAAGAATCCAGTTGGATAGAAGCCATGCAAGAAGAGCTACTGCAATTCAAGCTGCAAGATGTTTGGGATCTGGTAGACCTCCCTAAAGGCCAAAGAGCAATAGGAACAAAATGGGTCTTCAGGAATAAGAGAGATGAAAGAGGCATAGTAATAAGGAATAAAGCAAGGTTGGTGGCTCAAGGGTATACACAAGAAGAGGGAATAGATTATGAAGAAGTATTTGCTCCTGTAGCCAGGATAGAAGCAATTAGATTATTCCTGGCTTAAGCTTCTTATATGAAATTCAAAGTCTATCAAATGGATGTCAAAAGTGCATTTCTATATGGATCAATTGAAGAAGAAGTATATGTCTGTCAACCACCAGGGTTTGAGAACCCAAGCTATCCAGACAAAGTATACAAACTAAAGAAAGCACTTTATGGACTGCATCAAGCACCAAGAGCATGGTATGACACTCTGTCATCCTATATCTTGGAAAATGGCTTTGAAAGAGGAGTCATTGATAAGACTTTATTCATCAAGAGAAAGAAGAAGGATATCTTGCTGGTCCAAATATATGTTGATGATATTATCTTTGGATCCACAAAAGACAATATGTGCAAGGAGTTTGAGGAACTAATGCATCAAAGATTCAAAATGAGTTCCATGGGGGAACTTACTTTCTTCCTTGGACTCCAAGTTCAATAGAAGTCAGATGGTATTTTTATCAGTCAGTCTAAGTATGTGCAGGATATTCTAACCAAGTTTGGTTTCTCAGATTCAAAACCTGCCAGCACACCTATGGAAACACACAAGCAAATAACAGCAGATCTTGAGGGGGAGGATATGGATGTTCATCATTATAGATCCATGATTGGCTCTCTCATGTATCTTACAGCCTCTAGGCCAGATATAATGTTTCCAGTCTGTGTATGTGCAAGATTCCCAAAGCAATCTCACTATCAAGCTGTTAAGAGGATATTCAGATATCTCAAAGGGCAACCCAGATTGGGGCTTTGGTATCCTCATGACTCATCTTTTGACTTGCTTGCATACTCAGACAGTGATCTAGGTGGAGCAAACTTGGACAGAAAATCTACTTCTGGAGGATGTCAGTTTTTGGGTGCAAGACTAGTGTCATGGCAGTGCAAGAAACAAACCACAGTGTCCACATCTACAACAGAGGCATAGTATATAGCAGCTGCAAGTTGCTGTTCTCAAGTCTTATGGATTCAGAATCAAATGCTGGACTATGGGGTAACCTTTCTACACACTCCAATTTTTATTGATAATAGCAGTGCTATTAGCATTGTTAATAATCCTGTCAAGCACTCAAAGACAAAGCACATTGAAATCAGGTACCACTTTATAAGAGACTGCAATGAAAAGAAACTTATTCAAGTTGTAAAAGTTCATACTGCTAACCAGTTTGCTGATCTATTCACCAAAGCATTTGATGTGGGTAGATTCACTTTCTTGGTAACAAGTGTGGGAATGATCAACTCTGAATAAGCTCCTACTTAAAAAGTGGTTCAATACCTGTATATTGGTTATTCTTGGTGGTCCTAATCTTCTTTTTTTCAGGAAAAGTATAGCAGTACTCAGTCCTTCACAAAGCTTAAAAGTGTAAGTATGATTAATACTGCCAGTACAGTTTTAGTACTGCCAGTACAATTTTACTACTGCTAGTGGTTAATACTGCTCTCAGTTAATACTGCTAGTTAGTTAATACTACTAGTGGTTAATACTGCTCTCAGTTAATACTGCTAGTTAGTTAATACTGCTAGTGGTTAATACTGCTAGTGGTTAATACTGCTGTCAGTTAATACTGCTAGTGGTTAATACTGCTCTCAGTTAATACTGCTAGTTAGTTAATACTGCTAGTGGTTAATACTGCTGTTAGTTACTACTGCTCTAGGTTAATACTGCTTATATCCCGAATACTATAAATACCCTTTGCCCGCCTAAAAGTTCATAACGACTCTTTGCATACTGTTCACTTGCGCTCTAAACCCTTTCTCTCTCAAGTTCAAAGTTTTCAGGCAAGACCTTCAAGATCAATGGCATCAATGGCATTCATAGACGAGCACAATGAAATCGCGATGTTAAAGAAGCCCAAACAGGCCGCTGGTTTCCACCAGATTGTGGATTTCCTCAAGACAAGCCATATTGCCCATGCTCTCACTGTATCGCCATCCATCTATATCGAGCATCAAAGGCAATTCTGGGCAAATGCCACCATTGTTACTAAGTATGGTGTGCAAATGATCAAGACAAGGGTGTGTGACAAACCCTTGACAGTTACTGAAGAGGTAATTCGCATTAGTCTACGTCTAGACGATGCCTCTGGTATAACTTCTATCTCTAATGATGAACTGTTTTCTACTCTTACAAGAATGGGGTATGGAGGCCAATTGGGTGTGTTCAAGTTCTCAAAAGCAAAATTTTCACCTCAATGGCGTTTCTTTGTCCATAACCTTATGCACTGTATCTCTAAAAAGACTACTGGCTGGAGTGAGTTCAGTAGCACCATTGCTTATGCTTTGGTATGCTTAGCCACTGCCAGAAAGTATAATTTTTCCCAAATGATTTTTAATGATCTTGTCTCAAACCTGGGAAGTAAAAAGAGTTTTTATATGTACCCCAGGTTTGTACAAGAAGTAATAACCCATGAATTGACGGATATACCTCATTTTGATGGGGTATATGTACCAAAAATTCCCAAAGGTAAGGTCTTTTCAAACATGAAAAGATCCCCTCTGGACTCGGAAGGATTTGACACCCCATTGTTCTCTACAATGATGGTGGTGTCCCACACTGAAGAAGGTATGGCAGCAGGGTCAAGTCCCTCATTAGATCATCCCACTGCTAACCAATCCCAACCTTCACACTCTAAATCAATTCCCCAGTCTCTTCTTGATAAACCAACTTCACCAATCACCCAAACTTACAAAAGGAAACAGGTAAAGAAGGCTCCTTCCCTTCTTGTACCATCAACCCCTAAGCCTTTAAGCCCTCTAAGGGAGGATTCTCCCTTACAGAATATATACAGGGAAACCACAAGGGTGTCTCCCAACCCCAAGGAGGTGCTCTCTGAGGAGGAGGAAGAGCATATGGGTGAGAAGGCTGCCACTACTTCTGCTAGCACAGAGAAGGTCAGTGGTAACATCTCTAAGACCTTCCCCATGGCAACTTTGGGTGAGAAATCAACCAAAGGACCCCGGTGCCAAGAAACCAAGGGGGTAGCTGGTGCTTCTGCTAGGCAGAAGGCCACTATCAAAAGATCCAAGGATCCCTTAAGGATGGGCAAAACATCCAAAAAGGGTGAGGACAGAACTGACACTGATGAATTGATGGCAAAACTTTCCAAGGATCCTTCAAGGGTGGGTAAAACACCTAAAGAAGGTGAGGATAGATATACTTACTGGGAATTGATTGAAGCATTAGCCAACATTAATGTTGATGTGGTTAATCAAGGAAAGGATATCAAAGAATTGCAGCAAGTGGTTCTCTCCCAACAACAACAGATTTCCAAACTCAAACAAATGGTGGGAAAGCTCATGGCCAAGAAAAGAAGAGGTCAGTTTGTTCTCAGAAGGAGAAAGGAGGCAACCAACATAGAAAATGTCCATGCTTCCAAAAAGGGGGAGAATTCTAGCTCAGAACAGATAGATCAACAGTTTGAGGGGGAGTTTGTTGAAGAAAAGAAATCTGCAGAAACAACACCAGCAGCAGTTACAACTAAAGAAGCAGAAATGGTTACTACTGCTGAGCCAAAACAAGCAGCAGAAACTGTTAGTGCTGCTGAAACTTCACAAGCAGCAGTAACAGAGTTAACACCAACAGAGATTGAAGTAGCTGAAATGCTCATCAAAGCAAAGAATGACACTCCCAAAGCAAAGGAAGTGGTCATAAATGAAGGGGGAGCAAAGAAAATAGAGAAGAAAGAAATGGCTGCAGATGCAAGGAAAAAGGGAAAAGCAAAGATGATAGAATCTGATCAACCATCTAAAAAGCGAAAGATGATTGAGTCAGATGAAGCATTAGCAAAGAAAGTACAAGAAGAGTTAGATCAAGCAGAAAAGGAGCAGGTTGAAAAAGACAGAGAAATGGACAGAGCACTTGCAAATGAGTTAAATGAAGCATTCCAGAAAGGGCTGGAAACAGAGAAGGCAAAGCAAAGAGCAATGAGCTTGAGAAAGGCTATGATGGCCAGAACAAGTGCTAAGAAGAGAAGACCTTCACAAACTTACCTTGCCACTCAGGAAAGAAACAAAATGATAACTTTCTTAAGGAGTGCAATTGGTGTAAAGAAAGAAATGTTTGTGAAGATTACTTTTGATCAAATCAAGGATCTCTATGAGAAAGAAATGGGGAAGCTGAAGAGTAATGAAAAGGATAGAGTGGAGTTTGAAAAGAAGGCCAAGGAGAGACATGATGTGAATATTAATCAACCATTCCCTGAAAGTGAAGAGGGAACTCCTATCAAAGAAAAGGCAGAGAAAAAGGAAGAAAAGAAGAAGGAAGCTACTTTAGGGCAAGTTCAAAAGACTCTGAAGAGAACTAAAATGATGGCTAAAAGAAAGAAGATTGTAAAGAAGCCTAGAGTAGAAGAAGAGCAAAAGGTTGCTGAAGAAGAAGAGGCACCTAAGAATGAGGTTGAAACTCAGGAAGTACCACAGAGTTCAGATGTAAACATGTACATGGTGGTAATGGATAAAATTCCAAAGCCTATTTCAGCTGAACCTGTTGGATTCAAACCTCCTGAAGTTATCCACTGGGATACTATGGAGGTGGATGGCAAAGAGTACATTAGATTGAAAAGAAAGGATGAGAAGTATGAAGTCTACAGCACCTGGAACAAAATTGTCAGAGAGTGTTCAAGATCTGATTTGGAAGAAATGTTTGAAGTGGGGATGAAAGTTCATGCAGATCAGTTGACAGCTCCAGGGTTACCAATTGTGAATTTAGTTATGGAATATTTGTGCATGTTGTTCAAACCAGAAGCAGTAAAGCATTTGATAAGAGATGTATTTGAAGCTGTTAGAGGATGGATTCTATATGAAAGGAGTGGAGTCTACGAACTGGCATTGGATACTTTTCACATGGAGTATTACTTGGTGGATAGGGTATACAACCATACAAATCTAAAGCTTCATGCCATGTTAAATAAGAAGTTGGGTTGTGCACCAAATTCAGAAATGGCAAAGTACTTAATTCAGAGAACTATAAATCAGAGTATGGGACTGGATCCTAACATTGGAGTAGATCAATGAAGATTTTGGAAGCATTTGAAGAACTTGACTTCTCTTTCTAAAAGTCAAGTTAGGGGGAGATTGTTGGGAACTGAAGATGTGAACAAGTCTTTAATGCTGCTAGTTCAGAATTACTACTGCCAGAGGACTTCAAAGTTAATACTGCTGAGTATTACTACTGCTAGTAGAATTAATACTGCTAGTCAAAGTTAGTTCTGCTTGAACAAAGTTAGTACTGCTTAGATAGTTAGTACTGCTAGAAGTTAGTGCTGCTTAGTAGTTAATGCTGCCAAGACTCAGTTAATGCTGCTTCTAAGATAATGTGAAGATAATGATGAAGAGATCGTGGTTAAAGATAAACATGGAAAGCTGAAGATATTCATGGAAGATATTCTGGAGATATTGTATAAACTGTAATTATCTTTTATCTTCAGTATATATATTGTATAGTTTAGAATAGTGAGATAATTTTTAATTATTATTTATTCTAAGTTTTTGTTCTAGAGAGAAAATCAACCTCAAGGCATAGTTCCTAATTCTAGAGAAGTAGAATTCGTCTTGAAAGAGTCTGTTCTTCAAGATTGAGGTTGAGTGTGTAATCTTGTGATTTTAATCATTCAATACAAGTTTACAAGTTGTTAATCATACTCACTGTTTGTTTACTGTTACATTGAATATCAAAGTGTTATTCCGCAACTTCTTTGATATTGTTTCTGAGTATTCATAATTCTTGTTGAGAATTCGATCCTGACAAGTGTTATCAAACCCATAACTCCTTTCTTCACGAATCAACTGGATGATTATAGGCAGTCAGGATTCTGAATCACAACTCAAGCATCAGAACAATGATTGCAGTCGCTCATATTACTGAGTGATCAAGTCAGAAGAATGATAAAGTGTTCTCAATGATCTAACAACAAAAGAAGCTCTCCAGACTGATGATTGCAAATGCTCAGGCAGCTAACTCAATCCAATCAGAGACTAAATCTTCAAATCCAGTATCTGAATTTCATGAAAAGCATGAGCACTCGTGAAAAATAGATCAGTTGCTAGAGATATGTGACCAACATATGATAAGAGTGATGTCACATATACATTACGCGTAAAAAGCTCGGGAACAAGGTAAACTTGTAGCAAACAGTGTTCACAATAGTCAATTTTCTCAAAAACATCAAAACTTTTCGCATATCATCAACAATTCGCATATCACTATTCACTGAAACACAATTCGTATGATGGCATTACTCGAAAACTCTAGAATTCGCATAGGCCTGCATGCGAATTCTTACTTTTTGCACGCACCTATGTGCGAATTCCTCGCAATTCGCATAATTCACACCTGCAAATTTCTTCTTTTCGCATCACTCATACATACGAAATCTTAACTTTTCGCATCTGTCTTCTGTATGAATTCCACACTTAAAAAAATTTCATCGTCAAGGAATTTTATCATGCGAATTCTTAAATCATTTCGCATATAAATCTTGTGCGAATTTTGTACTTAACAAAATATCATCTTCAAGGAATCATGCGAATTCAGACATGCGAATTCTTCAACATTTTCAGCATGCGAATTCTAGTATGCGAATTCTTCAACAATTTTAACTATGCGAATTCTTCTGTACGAATTCTTCCAAAATCTTCCATGCGATTTCTTTCCATGTTCTTCAACTGATCGTGCGAATTATGTGGATCTCGAATGTTTTTCCAACTCCCCTTGAAATTAACCTTCTATACTTCGAATTTTGAGATGAGCTTTTGAGAGAAGGTTCGAAAACAGCTTTGGAGCACATTTGATGTTGATGATCTTGTCAAAATTCGACTCTAAAACTCACTTTGATCACAACACAGTATCTGAAATGCTTCAAACAAAAAATCTCAAATTCGATCAATTCCTTCAAATTTGTTGAAATTAAAAAAATTCATTGATTCAATGATGATCGAATATAACCTCAGAATTAATTTAGCATCAAAGTTCATCCAATTTAACACCAAATCAACAAATTCGATAAAATCCACAGTGACTGTTCTTTCAATGCAATTTGATCTCGATCGTGCAAAGATTGATATCTTCGTTAGGTTCTGATACCACTTGTGAGATCCATGAGATCATAATTGAATTGATTAATAGAGATAAACAAGAGATTGGAATTGGAATATGTAGATTTTTTATTCACAAACACAATCCACACTACAGAGAGCAAGAACTCGTACAAGGCTACATTGTGAAAATGAAACTTACATACAAATGAACATACAGACTCCTATTTATACCCCATACCCCTTGTACACATTAAGCCCAAACCCATTACAAGGCCCAATATACAATAGATGTAGATTACTTTACTAAACTTCCTAAAATAGAACATTTATGTTCTAACAAATTTTAATTCACAAAACATTCTACTTAATACTAAAAGTCTCATAGTTGAAAATCTAGGGAAAACAATCAAGAACATATCATAAAAATTATTTATGTTAGCAATTGCGACTGCAATCTTGTTAAGATTTATAAAGAAGTAGATTAATTAGTTATGAAAAATAAGATACAAAATGTGTTGGTGATTTAGTGAAATCATCGGTTCATTTTATGTGATTGGATTCAGAAGATAATAATGGGGTGGTAGCTAAGCTATAACATGAGTTAGGAGGTGTGGAGTGCACACTCGTGTAAGTTAGCTAGCACCCAGGATTGTTGGATGGTCATGATTGGAGGGTTACTAAAGTGAAAATGATTGTTGGATGGTCAGTGGTTGGCGCGGGTCTTGGCGTGACCTGAGTAGCATGAATACTCATGCGTGACTCTGGAGTCCTCGACAAACAGTATTTGGCACGGATGACCGAGTGGATCCACTCGCGACACGATTCGCGCGGGACACTGGAATGCTTGTCGTCCAGTGTCTTGCACGGATCTCCGTGTGGGTCCACTTGCGCCGCCAGTCGCACGGACCTCTAGTTTTGTAACTGTCAATATTTATGGAAAATCATTTTGTAACCCCCAAATCTTTTTGTAACCTCCACCATTATGTCCAACAATTAATTCCATTAAATGGGAAATTATTATATGTTTTAAATATAGCGTCGGTTACGATTCTCTAGGTGTTTAAATAGGATTGATTTCTGGCAGAATCAATACCGGTGAATTGAGATTATCCTCGAGTGAATTTCGTGATGCCCAGGCAGAATATGGTTGAAATATCACATTCTTATCCAAGATCCGATCACTCTCTTCTTTCTCTCTCCATCGATATTCTGCACTCCCCCCAACATTCTTAAGTGATATTTGTTCGTGAGAGAGATGGGGAATGATCAATCCGTGAGAGACATGACGATCAAGTTCACCAAACTGGAAAAGTTTGAAGGCGTCGATTTTCGACGATGGAAAAAGAAGATGCATTTCTTGTTGACCACGTTGAAGGTCGTGTACGTGTTGAGCACGTCGATGCCGGAAGTGATGGAGGATGAGACGGTGGAGATGATCTGGCGTCATGGAAAATGGGAAAATGATGACTACATATGTCGCGACCACATCTTAAACGGTATGTGTGACTCCCTCTTTGACATTTATCAAAATGTTGAGTCCGCTAAAGAGCTATGGGACTCTCTTGAGTCCAAATACATGGCGGACGATGCTTCTAGTAAGAAGTTCCTCGTTAGTAATTTTAATAATTACAAAATTATCACCCAAAACCCTAATTTTGGAGATTCTAGGGTTTATATGTTTGGAGGGGATTTCAAGAAAGAAAACGGGTATCTTGAATTTCTATGTGAATATGGCTTGGCATTATACTTTTTATTCTCTAGCTTCAAAGATTTATTTAATAAAGGGTTAATGAATTTAATGTTGAACTGCTGATAAGTTTGTACATTGAAAACTTGTTTTATTATAATCTTGGTTTGAGTATTTGGAATCCCAAGCTAGAAGCTAAAATATTAAAGTAACCCAAATGGTTAGAATATGGGTATGTGATTCATATGTCAAATTGGAACCTCTTGGTAAAATTGTGCGAGTATTATGCGAAAACCTTCACTTGACAACATCTTGTATATTTATCTTAACGTGGAAACATCGGTTAATCAATTAACTCTATGTGGCATATTTGGTTTCATTTGGGAGTCATAACCCCATAATTGTTGTTGCATTTAGTCCGACGTTGAGACATTAGTTTCTCTCGTCGAGGCACGTTTAGGTATCAGATTGGGTTATAAGTCCTACATGCTAAGTATTACGATATTGGATGAGGATCTCAACGTAAGGGCCCTATGTGGTTGAAGTTGACTTTCCGTGGGTGTACGTTTAAAGCCACTGAGCCTAACATCCTTTGCGTCTACTTTTATGTGTTTTGTCTTTACTGACTGTCAAGTGGCCTACTTTTGTGTTCCGTCACATGTGTTAGTAAGCGGGTCTCCCCCGTTAAACCAAGAGGTAACTTTTTATAGCAAAAAGCACTATTATTCCTATCATAACTCCATTTTCTTTATTTACGCTTATCGTTAATTATTTTCAATACAACTGTTTGATCTCACTAGGCTTTAGCCTATCACTTTTTCTTAAAATGACATGTATAACAGGTCAATCTAGCGATGGGATTCGTCGAGAATGAGCGGACGACCAAGGGGTCGAGAGCGGACTTTTTGAGTTGATATATTGACCGATACGATGGTGATAGTGGATACACATTTTGGAAGAATAGCAACACCTGATATTAATCTTTCTTGTTTAAGTTAGATTATTAGGTTGTTAAGTATTATTCTTCATTTGATTCTTTTGTAAAGGCTACAACTATATACCCCGTTCTCGGGATGATACTCTGGGATTATTATGACAGGTTTTGGTTTACCCAGGTTTACTCAGTTTATAGCCATCATATTGCCGAAATTTTAAACTTTTATTCCATCTAAATTTTAGGGTGTTACACTCTCTACCACGCTGCTCTCCACGATTATTCAAGAATCGAAGTCGTTCTCCATCTCCTCGAAGCATCTTCAGGTAGTTCCTGCTATGATTCATACTCTCTGTTCGATTTCTGCTATGCACAACTCCATTTGATTTCTTCATATTCACGTTCGATTTCTGTTTTGAAACATCTTTAGTTCATATTTGTTCTCCACCATTGGCATCCCTCTTTCTCTCTGTCTAAATAGCTCTATTCTCTATGTTTGTGTGTGTTTCTTGGCGCATTCACTATGTTTTATTAAAATCCTTCATAAATCATCGTTGGTTTGCAATCTGTGGTTATAAAATGAGCATAAAATATGCAGTCTAAGCTTTGATTCCGGTACAAGGGTTTTTTTTTTATTAGAGTTTTGTATCATTGTTTTCGAGCATTAGTTTGTTTTAGTATTACTGGAGAAAATTTGGAACAAAAATTGTTTCAATTAAACATGTTTTCAAGTAATCTCTTTAGAATATTCAGGAATGACCTCTTCTTTCTAAGATAACTGGCTTGGGTTTTCTGTTTTTCATTCTTGGATTCGATTTTGTTGTTTTTGTGTGCATTTTATTCAAGACTATTGTTTTTTAAAGCCACTTAGTAGGAACTAGCAAATTATAGTTCATGTGCTTATCCATGTATAGTCTTGTGTAACTAATTTTGTTCAGTCAACATCACTCGAATTTCAGCTACAATACCCCTATGACAAATTTGAAATGCAGATTTATGCTATATTTGTATCAAGCTAAAAGGAAATAAACCAAGCAATTGAGGAGGTCTATATGACAATTCCACACATTCAAGCTACAAGTCCACAAATCTTATTGTATACACAACGTCTCTAGATTCAGGATTCGTTCACTGCCACTTAGAGTACTTGTTATATACACATGAAAAAATAATCACATATATCAGAACTATAGACCTATCAGGCATTAGGAGCATATAGAGTAGCTGATGCACTAATAGATGACATACGTGGAAGATTTTCTAGACAAATGGCAAGGTTAGAAAAGCCACAACATTATGATAAAAAAATCAACGAGACATTCAAGTATAAGTTACACAGACTTACGAATCGGAGGGGTAAAAAGGGAAATGGGTGCTTTAGAATGCAATGGTTTTGCCTTCCAAAGAAAATTTGATTTAATAAACAAATATGGCTTTTTCTTTTATGATAATAAACAAAACCCTGACAAAACAGAAAGAGTAGGTCTTAACCCAACAACTTATATCAGGTGACTGAGCCCTGAGTGCGTTTTTCTACATTCTCAAACGAGGAATGACCCTGAGTGGCTAATCTATTTTTCAAACCTTGGCTCCTCACCTTTTAGTAGTTCGGAGGTTTTCTTCAGCATCACTTTTATAGCCTGTTGACAAAATTTCCATGTTAATTTCTACCATATTCTACCTGAGCTGCATCACTTTAATTGGCATTTATGTCAGTTTTCGACTATTGGTTTCAATTTTTGGACTTCATAATTCACGTTTCAAATTGGTACTTTTCGATTTTTCAGTTTGTCTGATTGCGTTAATTGTCATCTTCTTGTCACTTTTGTTTCGTTACTTTTATGAAATCAATTGGGTTTGTTTCAAAAAAATTAAATTTCTTGTTGTTGTATTAATAATTTGATATATCCTTGTCTATTTAGCCTTACTCTCAAATAAAAGAAAGGAAGGGTTTGTTTCCCTTAATGTCACGTTTGTTTTCCTGATGGTGTGCATGTTGACGTTCGTTTGTGGCATCGTTGCATTAAGGCACCATAGAAGAAATCATGCTACTAGAAATGTCTGTTGTGTGGATGGTCAAAATTTTCTGTATTTGTGGTTGGGAAGTAGTACCTACATGTCATGTTATTTCGAATTCCTAAAGTGTAACTTGGTGTGTTGTAGACATATTTAACGTACTAATATTCATTTTGAAACTTATTCTACGTAATTGTATATTGGGTGACACATGCAAAATCTCTTATATTGTTTTTTGCTTTTATTTGATAGCTTCGATCATCATGGTTGATGAGGAACCGAAGCCTCTAAATTATGTGTCAGATATTGTGTTGAAGAAAAGGAAAACCAATGAGGACTAGGAAAATAGAAGGAAAGAGGGTGAAGAAATCTAAGCGTGATAATTTCGTTATCAAGAAGCTAAAACAGTTTATCAGAGAATTCCATGATAAAGTAATCTATCACATAACAAACCAGTATTTGTTTGAATGGTCCACCTATATATATATATATATATATATATATATTTGTATGCTTAGGCCATGTTTTTCAACCATAAGCTAAGCTTATTCTGAGCAAATTGAAAAAACTTGTTTGGTTAGCCATAAACCAGCTTTTTTAAAAGTTACTTCAAGTAGCGTTTCAATAAGCCCCAATTGCTTTTCTTTTTCTACCTTTTTTCCAATTATACCCCTTATACTTTTTCAACTAATTTTCAACAAGTTCTTTTATGTCGTTTTACATTGTCGTATAGCTTATTAACTAGTTTTTACCAAATGTGACTAGTTTATGAGCTAGCCTTTTCATCTAGTTTGCAAAAAAGAGTCTTAATGGACCAACACTTAACTTCAGTTAACTAATTTTTATTTGATGGTTTATTTGCAAAAAGTTGTTCATGTTTTAGTAGAACTAACAGAGTTTTTTTTAATCCAGGAGTCTGATCTCATCAAAATGAAACACCGTGAAAAGCGACCAATAAAAGCATCCACGTTCCTACAATCAAAGCTCCTTTTTGTCATCCGTATACAGGGGTCCGTCACCAACGATGCTCATTGTTCTTCGGCAACTGTTCATGTGAATCATAGTCCTTCAGTTTTGTGTGTCATTGCTTACTTCTCGTGTTCTCTTTTTTCAGTAAAAGCGACAGGCATCCACAAACAAGGAAAACTTGTACTCTCTAAGACTTAGAAGAATGTTCAACGGTGTTTTTGTCAAAGAAAACGATAGAGTTTTGGAAATTCTACAGAAAGTGGAACCGCATGTGACTTACGGTTAAGTCATAGATTCAAGCGATTGCATTATTTAACTCTTCTATCCGTGTTTGCTTTTTTATTATGGTAATGATATTCAAAACCTGCTTTCTTTCAAGTTTCTAAAGGTATCCAAACCTCAAGAGCGTGAACGAGCTGATATACAAGAATGGGTTGGCAAAATTTAACAAACAGATATTTCCTTTGACGGATAATAACATAATCGAACAGGTATGATGTGTTTTTTATGCTCGTTTCTGTCTTTTTAAGAATTTTTATGTTCACTCGAGTTGATGATTTTTGGCAGGCACTGAGTGAGCATGGAATTATATGCATAGAAGACATCGTAAAAGAGATTGCTAATGTGGGTCCACAATTCAAGGATATTTGCAATTTTTCGTGTCCGTTCAGTTTGAACAAGCCGGAGAAGGCGTGCAGGGTAAGAAAAGGCTGTTCAGGGATGGCGGTGATTCTGGGAACCGTGAGGATCAAATCAACGAGTTGATCGCTAAAATGAATTAAAATCCAAACATAAGATGATAGATGAATCTTTTCTTTCTGTTTAGGTGAATGTGAACTAAGACGTCTCTTTGAATATTCAACTTTAAAGGGTAAAATCACTGTCGCTCGACACTCCAGGTAGGATGTTTTTTGACGATTCGACCCGATGATCACATATACAAACCCAAAGTTTAAAGCAATGATTAACCTTAATAATAAGACTTCTACTAACATCATAATTATTGATTTTAGGGCAAGAAATAGCTTATAATTAAATGAACACTTATCTTAATTTTTACGGGTGTTACAATCCTCCCCACCTAATAAGGATTTCGTCCCCGAAATCTCATTCACTAAACAAATGGGGGTATCTTTTCTTCATGTCCCCTTCCGACTCCCACATCACATTGGCACCTCGATGATGTTTTCCTTGAACCTTAACCATGGTCACCTCTTTATGACGTAATTGTTTCGTCTTTGACTCCAATATGGATTCCGGTTCCTCTACACATCGGTTCTCGCTGTCCACCCGAATCTCCATCAATGGAATGACGCTATCTTCCTCGGCTAGGCACTTACAAAGGTAACAAACATGAAACATAGGGTGGATTCCTTCCATTTCCGGTGGCAAGTCCAACCTTTAGGCTTGAAGTCCGATCTTCTCTAGTATCGTGAAGGGTCCAAGGAAACGAGGACTAAGCTTCCTGCGATTCCTGAAACGAATGATCCCCTTCCACGGCGATACCTTCAACATGACACGCTCAACCATTTGGAATTCGACCGGTCGTCACTTTTTGTCCGCGTAGCTCTTTTGCTGATCTTGAGCCGCCTTCAAACACTCTTGAATGCCTTTCACCTTATCCGTCGTTTTTTGTTCAATCTCCGGTCCCGCAAATTGCTTTTCTCTCGCCTCGATCCAACATACCGGTGTCCTACATTTCCGTCCATAAAGTGCCTCAAATGGTGCCATCTCGATGCTTGAGTGATACTGTTATTGTACGCGAATTCTACCAACGGTAAGTGCGAATCCCAATTTCCCCCAAAGTCTATAACACAAGACCGGAGTACATCCTCAAGCGTTTGGATTATCCTCTCACTTTGCCCGTCGGTTTGAGGATGATAGGTCGTGCTCAACTTGACCTTCGTGCCCAACTCTTTTTGAAATCCATCCCAAAACTTGGAACTGAACAGACTATCCCGATCTGAAACTGTGGATAGTGGAACGCCGTGACATGACACTACTTCATCAATGTAGATCTTAGATAATTTATCCATCGGTAAAGTCTCCCGCATCGCTAAGAAGTGCGCACTCTTTGTAAGTCTATCCTCCACCACCCAAATAGTGTCATGACCTCTCAAGGTCTTCGGCAAATTGGTGACAAAGTCCTTTGTGATGTGCTCCCATTTCCATTCCGGGATGGCTAATGGTTGCAAACTCCCATAGGGTCTTTGATGCTCCATTTTGACTTGAAGGCATGTGACACACCTCTCTACATAATTGGCCACATCAAGCTTCATCACCGACCACCAATAGTGTAACTTTAAATCTCTATACATCTTGGTGCTACCGGGATGTATAGACTACTTAGACTTGTGAGCTTCCGCCAAGAGTAACTCTCGGTTTCCACCACTCTTCGGTACCCAAATCCTCCCTTGAAACAACTTGAGGCCACAACTATCTTCCGTAAGTAATTCCCGTTGCTTCACCATGATCTCGGTTTTGAGGTTCTCCTCTCGAAGTGCTTCCGCTTGGCTTCTCTTGATGTCCTCCACTAGGCTTGATATTACATCAATTCTAGATAGAGTTACTTTGATTTCACTCCCGTAGCTCTTTCGGCTCAAAAGTCCGCCATCACGTTGGCTTTACCGGGGTGGTAAAGCAATTCACAGTCGTAATCCTTCAAAAGTTCAAACCATCTTCTTTGTCGCATGTTGAGGTCTTTTTGATCGAATATGTACTTCAAACTCTTATGATCTGTGAATAACGTACACTTCGTCCCGTAGAGGTAATGTCGCCATAACATCAAGGCAAATACCACCACCGCTAACTCCATGTCGTGCGTAGGGTAATTATTCTCGTGGTCTTTGAGTTGTCACGACGCGTACGCGATCACTTCCCCCTTTGCATCAAAATACACCCAAGACCCGATTTAGAGGCATCGCTATAAACCACAAAGTCTTCGGATCTTTTGGGTAAGGATAGGATTGGCGCTTCGCACGGTTTCCTTTGAAGTGTCCGAAAGGCTTTCTCTTGGGCTTCGGTCCACATGAACTTGGCGTTCTTCCTTGTCAATGACGTGAGCGGAGAGGCGATCTTCGAGAAGTCTTGAATAAATCGTCGGTAGTAGCCGGCTAAACCCAAGAAAATTCTTATCTCTGTTGGACTCGTCGGTGGTTCCCAACTCATCATTGCTTCGATCTTTGTCGGGTCCACTTTTACTCCGTCCTTTGATACCACATGGCCCAAGAATTGGAGTTCTTGTAACCAAAACTCGCATTTTGAAATTTTTTGCGAATAGTCTCTCTTTCCGAAGAATCTCCAAAACCTCCCGCAAATGTTGTCGATGCTCCACCTCGTCCCGCGAATAGATCAAAATATCATCGATGAAGACTATAACCAATTTGTCCAAGAAAGGTCGATATACTCGGTTCATCAAGTCCATAAATATGGTCGAAGCATTAGTCAACCCAAATGGCATGACTAAAAACTCATAATACCCGTATCTCGTCCGAAATGCCGTCTTCGGTATATCGCCCTCCTTCACCCGCACTTGATGGTAACCGGACCGCAAATCTATCTTGGAGAAACACCCCGCTCCTTGTAGTTGATCGAAGAAGTCGTCGATCCAAGGAAGTAGATACTTATTCTTCACAGTGACCTTGTTGAGTTCACGGTAGTTGGTACACATCCAGATAGACCCATCCTTCTTCTTCATAAATAAAACTGGGGTTCCCCATGGCGATGAGCTCGGTCGTATAAATCCCTTCTCGAGAAGTTCTTGTAATTGTGTCATCATTTCTTGCATCTCTGTTGGGGCTAGACGATAAGGAGCGTGAGCATTTGGAGCGGCACCTCGAGTAAGGTCGATATGGAACTCCACTTGTCGTTCCGGCGATAGTCCAGGTAGATCTTCCGAAAAGACATCCGGGTAGTCACACACTACATCCACATCTTCTACTTTCTTTTTCTCAAGCTTCGCGTCGATCATGTAGGCCAAGTAGGAGGTACACCACTTGACTAGGCTCTTCCGTGCTTTGATTGACGAGATGATCGTGTAGGTCTTTCGATTCTTCTCCCCGTAGATTATCACTTCACCACCCTTTGACAAGGTTACTCTAATTATCTTCTTGAAAAAAAATATACTGGCATTATACTTGGATAGCCAGTCCATCCCAACGATCACATCGAACCCCCCGATATTCGTTGGTAATAAATCTATCACAAAGGACTCCCCATCTAGTTCCAAGGTACACCCAACATAGCATTCCCGAACTAACAAATGCTCCTTATTGACTACCTCAACCACTAAAGCTTCATTCAAAACATTAATAGGAGTGGAGAAACTCTTGCAAAATGAAGTGGACACAAAGGATCGGTTCGCACCAGAATCAAACAACACACGGGTAGGTAGAGAGTTCTCTAGAAATGTACCTGACACGACATCTGCCATCACTCTTGTTTCATCGGCCGTCATTTGGAAGGCTCGACTTGGCACCTTTGGTTGGATTTCTTTCTTCGGCACAACCCCATTTGGAACTCCTTGGTTTCCCCTTGCTAGCTTGGGACAATCTCTCTTGACGTGCCTCGGTTCACGACACTCGTAGCAAACCCCCTAAAAGGGGCAATCCCAGCTCATGTGGTCCTTCCTCCCACACTTGAATCACTCCATAGTGTTAGAGAAGGGTTTCGAATTACAAGGTCCAAAATGCTTACTCTTACACTTGAGGCACCATTTCGCCTTACGTCGTGGCTCCACATTCCTCCCCCCGATAAAGGGTTTGGACGTTCGTGCGAGTCCGGTTGGCCCTTCCCATTTCCGTTTCTCTCCTTGTTGCTTCTTCTCTTCTCTCGCTTGAAGGATGTCGTCCTCCACCAATTGAGATTCCTCAATGACCTCTTGCAAGGTTTTCAACCGATCATTCCTCACACCGGTCTTCATTTCCGCTGGTAGGCCCCTCAAATAAGCCATTATCTTTGACCTCTCAACAATAGCCAAATGCTCAACTTGACTGAGCTTCTCCATAAATTGCTTTGAGTAGTCAGCGATCGACAAACTACCCTTCTTCAGATTTCAGAACTCCTCTTCCGTCTTGTCGAGGGCCCTTTCGTTACAGTATTTCTCCATGAGTTTCTTTTTGAAGGTTGGACAAGTGAGCTTGGCCAAAACCTCCGGTGTAAGTGACCTTCGTGTGACATTCCACCAACTCAGCGCATCCCCTCTGAGCAGTTGGGATGCAAATTTAACCCTCTGAGAGTCATTGCATTCGCTTGACTCGAATGCCATCTCTACATCTTGAATCCAGCTCATACATTCGGCGGTATTGGTCGTTTCGGAGAATTCCTTTGGTCGGCTACGTAGGAAGGATTTGAAGGAACAACCCCCTTCCTTCTTCTTTTCGATTCTGATCCCATGTTCTTCCGTCCCAATAGCATTCTCGGCATTGCCCGACCCAATCACGACATTATCCCCCACCGCTTCATGTCTCCGGTTGCTTGTGTCCTGCTCTTCCAACAACTTCATGAACTTCTCCTCCCTCTTATCCATCGCAGAGTTCATCATCTGCATTATGCTAGCCAATAGGACCGATTGAGGGCCCACTTCTTGAACAACCGGGTTCTCGGTCTCTAAGTTCACTTGGGGAACTTGGTCCACAACTCCTTCCAACAAGACGGTTATATGCAAAACAGTAGGACCACCCGTTGGATTTTCTCTTCTTGACATCTCCGGAGCCGAGACACTCGCCTCATTACCCTCCTCGAGTATCACCGTTCTATTCCTTGTGTTTACAATTGTGAACTGTCGCACATGATAAAAATCACACCGATTAATTCTTTAAAAGATAAACGGTTCAATATGTACTACCACAAGGATTAATCGTCACAATAATAATTTCAAACATGCTCATGTAATTATAAATTCATAATCGCACTGGCCAAGTGAAATTGTGAACGTACATTACATAAGAATTATCGTTGTCATCATCATAATTTTAAATCAATGCAATTTCGTAACCCTAATACTCTCCCCACCTTGGAATGCTCTACCTACATGGAAAGTGACGCTATAGGCACTACCAGTTTAAGTCTAGGTATACTAGAGTCGACACCTAGTTCAGTTAAACTAGAGCTCTGATACCAACTTGTAACACCCCAAAAATTGGGATAAACAAAAATTTCCGGAAAAGGGAATATGGTATTCATATCAATGCCAAAGCATGAGTTCTCCCAAAAAGGGAACAATAAACGCCTGTATAATTACAAGTTTGTAACAACAAAGCAATGAGAGATAACAACCCATTAATCTAATTTCTAAACAAGAAATAAGATTACAACTACTTGTCATCTACTTCCAAAAGAATCATCTTCTATAATGGCGTCCCAAAAAGCTCCCAAGCTGACATCTAAAGGCCCGCTAAACCTTCTTGGCGGTCGCGCCGCTAGAACCTGAGATACACATCAAACCAATCAAGTGTTAGGCCAAACGAGCCTAGTAAGTTGTACAAAACATGGCATAAGCATTCAAATCAATTATATCCGAAAAGGACCATACGGGAATCAATGGGGGAGACCCATCACACTATTGAGTTTCACCTCAAGTCAATGTACCTTGATGTTCACTCACTTGAGCAACATCCCGAAGGCCTGACGCATTTGAAGACTACCTCTCAGGATTTACTCCAAAGGGTGGAGGTCTAGGTGCATACCGTCATGGTGGTACTCTAAGACTACATCCTCCTAGTTCTTACTCATAGTTCATCCAATATACGTACAACAATCATCTTCATACATAACCCATATCAACAAGATACATGTATAAGACCTCACATAGTTCCAATCCCATTTTAGGCCCAAAACTCTGAAACATGCAAGTTCAACCATGGTACACATCAACCCCATGATATTACACAATCAGGGCCAAAATAATGTCAATAACAATATCATCAAAGTCCACATGAAGAATAATATCCAAAACCCAATAATATCAAAAGTAGCAGTTAGGTCAAACTTATCAGGTGATCAGATTTATACAAAGTAATAACAAGTAGCATTTAAGAATATGTATCTCATTTGAAAAAGGGTAAGAGAAACTCACTATCTAGGTTTTATATAAAACCCTAGAAAATGTAGAAACCCTAGCTTGGATGTTGTGGAGAATGGGGACTTGAATGGTGTTGGTAACCACACTTAATGCCTCCTTTAATGACTTCATCTTCAATAAATGTCCTACACCAAACCCTAGTTTTGGCAATAAATGAGGGAGGGTCTTTTGGGAGAGAAAATCGCCAGGTAGCTCTCAAATACGTACACACTTAAGTTGAAAATCAGATAAAATAAGTTGAAACCTGCTAGAGGCTATTTTTATACCATCAGTACACGCTGACGACAATGCCCATGGCATTGTTGCATGGGCATTCTCGCGCCCCCAACCTACCCACGGTACATAGCCAACGATTGTGACAGGGCGATTTTACCCTTGTCACTTTCGCATGTCACTCTCCCCGGGGATGTACCGAGACCATCCCCCGGCCCGCGACTTTGCCACGCGACTATGACCATTGTCATAGTCGCTGGTCACTTTTGACGATTGGACCCGATGATCACATATGCAAACCCAAAGTTTAAAGCAATGATTAACCTTAATAATAAGACTTCTACTAACATCATAACTATTGATTTTAGGGCAAGAAATAGCTTATAACTAAATGAACACTTACCTTAATTTTTACGGGTGTTACATAATTATATATGATTAAACACACCCACAGGCCGTGTAATCATATATGATATTACATTTCTCACCTTCTCGTAAAATGTTTAACTTCACGCATAATCTTTCCTCTCCCTCTCTCTCCCTCTCTCTCTCTCTATACATATATATATATATATATATATATCATGATATTAATATGAAAAATCATTAATTATATTAAAATTTTAGAATTCCTTTTTTGTCATTCCTAAATTTACGTGGTTTTTCTTTTGGTTATGTTATTTCAGAACGAAATGATGATTAATGATGTTTTTTTGTTCTTTGTGTTCGTTCGTTTTATGTTCGTAAATGAACACGAACAAACACATTTTCTTAACGAACGAACATGAACACAAAAAATTCAGTTCTTTTACCGTTCGTGTTCGTTCATTTGTTTGGTTAAGTTTAATGAACGAATACGAACAAGCCTCAATTAGTTTGTTCGGTTCAGTAAAATGTATTATATATATATATATATAAATATATATATTGGACTATAAATTTGTCCAAATAGACAAGTTTTTTTTATTCTTGTATTATATATATATACATACATATATAATTTTATAAAAATTGTATATTAGCGGCAGGATAGGCGGGTTGAACAAAGCTTAACCTAATTTCAACCCTTTTAATTTGTGGTTTGGCGGGTGAGCGGTTGGGCGGGTTTCATTAGTTGACAGTTTTTTGTACAACCCTAGAAACAACCACGAAAACACTTATAAATAAATCGTATTTATTAAAAGAAAAAAAACCCGCCTATCTTTTATATTGGCCAACCTAAACCCAAAAGCCCTAATTTTCCAATACTTCCCTCTTTCTCTCACGACCTCTCTATCACGCCGCTATCCACGATTCTTCAGGAATCGAAGTCGCTCTCCATCTCCTCGAAGCATCTTCAGGTACTTTCTGCTATGATTCTTATTATCTGTTCGATTTCTGCTAAGCAAAACACCATTCGATTTCTTCATATTCACGTTCGATTTCTGTTTTGAAACATCTTCAATTCGTATTTGTTCTCCACCATTGGCATCCCTCTTTCTCTCTGTCTAAATAGCTCTATTCTCTGTGTTTGTGTGTGTTTCTTGGCGCATTCACTATGTTTTATTGAAATCCTTCATAAATCATTATTGGTTTGCAATATGTGGTTATAAAATGAGCATAAAATCTATAGTCTAAGCTTTGATTCCGGTGCTAGGGTTTTGTTTTTATTAGAGTTTTGTATCATTGTTTTCGAGCATTGGTTTGTTTTAATATTACTGAAGAAAATTTGGAACAAAATATGTTTCAATTAAACATGTTTTCAAGTAATATCTTTAGAATATTTAGGAATGACCTCTTCTTTCAAAGATAACTGGCTTGGGTTTTCCGTTTTTCTTTCTTGTATTCGATTTTGTTGTTTTTGTGTGCATTTTATTCAAGACTATTATTTTTTAAAGCCACTTAGTAGCAACTAGCAAATTACAGTTCATGTGCTTATCCATGTATAGTCTTGTGTAACTAATTTTGTTCAGTCAACATCACTCGAATTTCAGCTACAATACCCGTATGACAAATTTGAAATGCAGATTTATGCTATGTTTGTATCAAGCTAAAAGGAAATAAACCAACCAATTGAGGAGGTCTATATGACAATTCCACACATTCATGCAACAAGTCCACAAATCATATTGTATACACAACGTCTCTAGATTCAGGATTCGTTCACTGCCACTTAGAGTACTTTTTATATGCACATTAAAAAATTATCACAGATATCAAAACTATAGACCTATCAGGCATTAGGAGCATATAAAGTAGTTGATGCATGAATAAATGATAAACGTGAAAGATTTTCTAGACAAATGTTAAGGTTAGAAAATCCACAACATTATGATAAAAGCATCAACGAGACACTCAAGAACCAGTTACACAGACTTACGAATCGGAGGGGTAAAAAGGGAAATGTGTGCTTTAGAATGCAATGGTTTTGCCTTCTAAAGAGAATTCGATTTAATAAACAAAGATGGCTTGTTCTTTTACGATAATCAACAAAACCCTGACAAAACATAAAGTGTAGGTCTTAACCCATCAACTTATATCAGGTGGCTGAGCCCTGAGTGAGTTTTTCTACATTCTTAAACGAGGAATGACCCTGTGTGGCTAGACTATTTTTCAAACCTTGGTTCCTCACCTTTTAGTAGTTCAGAGGTTTTCTTCAGCATCACTTTTATAGGCTGTTGACAAAATTTCCATGTTCATTTCTACCATATTCTACCTGAGCTGCATCACTTTAATTGGCATTTATGTCAGTTTTCGACTATTGGTTTCAATTTTTGGACTTCATAATTCACATTTCAAATTGGTACTTTTCGAGTTTTCAATTTGTCTGATTGCATTAATTGTCATCTTCTTGTCACTGTTGTTTCGTTACTTTTATGAAATCAATTGGGTTTGTTTCAAAAAAATTAAATTTCTTGTTGCTGTATTAATAATTTGATATATCCTTGTCTATTTAGCCTAACTCTCAAATAAAAGAAGGGAAGGGTTTGTTTCCCTTAATGTCACGTTTGTTTTCATGATGGTGTGCATGTTGACGTTTGTTTGTGGCATCGTTGCATTAAGGCGCCATAGAAGAAATCATGCTAATAGAAATGTGTGTTGTGTTGATGGTAAAAATTTTCTGTATTTGTGGTTGGGAAGTAGAACCTACATGTCATGTTATTTCGAATTCCTAAAGTGTAACTTGGTGTGTTGTAGACATATTTAACGTACTAATATTCTTTTTCAAACTTATTCTACGTAATTGTATATTGGGTGACACATGCAAAATCTCTTATTTGGTTTTCTGCTTTTATTTGATAGTTTCAATCATCATGACTGATGAGGAACCGAAGCTTCTAAATTATGTGTCAGAGATTGTGTTGAAGAAAAGGAAAAGTAATGAGGACTGGGCAAATAGAAGGAAAGAGCAGTAGGAGCAAAGGGCGAAGAAATCTAAGCATGATAATTTCGTTATCAAGAAGCCAAAATAGTTTATCAAAGAATTCCGTGATGAAGTAATCTTTCACATAACAAACCAGTATTTGTTTGAACGGTCCACCTATGTGTATATATATATATATATATATATATATATATATTTGTATGCTTAGTGTAACACCCTAAAAATAGGGATAACAAAAACTTTCCCAAAGGGGAGAGGTGGTATATAAATTGCCATAGCAAGAGCCTCCCAAAAAATGGGGAAATATAAACCACCTGTTTAATCACAGTTGTAATTTAACGGACAATAAATAACAACCAACTAATATAATTTCTATATCTAGAAAAGAGATTACAAAAAGGGTGTCATCTATAAACCCAAATGTCTTCACCAAAATATACGTCCAAGTGCAATTCCCCAAGCTCTCACCCCAAGCAACTACGCCAACTTAGAAGCGGCGCCACTAAAACCTGAGATACACATCGTCACCAAACAAGTGTTTGGCCAAAAAGCCTAGTGAGTTGAACAAGAAAATAGTATGTTAAAGAATTTACAATTCTTATCAGCAGTTAATCAAATTTCATTAAATGTGGAGTCAACGGGGGATACCCATAACACCAATCAAGTTACACCCAAAGAGCCGATATACCTTGATGCCAACTACTACGAGTGACATCCGAAAGGCCCGACACATCCGAGGACTACAACCATGGCATTACCCCGAATGGCGGAGGTCTAGGCACATACCCACACGGTGGAACCCAAGACTACATCCTCCTAGTGTCTACTGACTTGGTTCGTCCAACATAGTTTATTATTAGGCCTTAAGGCACAATATGACCAAGAATATTATCCATACCAACCATGAGTACAATATTACAAGCCATTTAATATAAAGTCTATAACAATACAAATATGACCACATTTTAATCATGTGGTTTTGACCCATAAAATGGAGTCCCAAATAATATACCATATCCATAACAAGATACACATATACATATCCCAATAACTCAAAGAATGACATAAATGAACATGGCTCATAAAGAAATCCCCCAAATACTTGAGCATATACAATGAGCATTTCAAGTAGGATGCAAGATGATAATAAGTAATAGATTATGATGTGTATCTAGTTTTCACGAGGATTAGTAAACTCACAATCTAGGTTTTGACCAAAACCTAAAAAATATGAAACCCTAGATGAAGATGAGACTTGAAGATGGGTGGTAGCACTTGAGAAACCTAGAAAGCTTCCTTGAGGATAATAAATGTAAGAAGCCAAGATCCAACCACCAATGGATGAAGTATTTATGAGGGTTAGGGTTTTGGTGAGGGAGAAAACTGATTTCTTGGGAGCAAAATCGCCAAAATGAGAGAGAGGTAAGAAAGTTATGAGAGAAAATCGGATGAAAAGGGGGTTTTGGGGAGTGCAGGTCGCCCCACGACTTGTGCCGCGACTTGCACCCGCGGCATAGGTCGCCCCGCGACTTGTGCCGCGACTTGCACCCGCGGCATAAGTCGTCCGCTTGCTCAACCAAGTGAAGTCCAGTGGGTTACGCGGCTTGCGCCGTGACTTGAACCTGCGGCGTAAGTCGCGTAACTCACTGCCAAACAAAGGCTGGTCTAAAACTTCCAAATCAACACCAAATAACCATTTGAAACAGAAATAGCAATTAAGCATATAATTTCTACTTTGATAAACGCATAAACATAAGATTAACAAAACCTTATACTTACCTGAAATTCCGGATGTTACAATCCTCCCCACCTAAATTGGATTTCGTCCCCGAAATCAAATTTTTACGAACAAATAAGGATAACGCTTCTTCAAGTCCTCTTCGGACTCCCAAGTGACATTAGCACCACGATGGTGCTTCCATTGGACCTTGACCTTGACTACGTCCTTATGCCATAACTTCTTCACTTTCGATTCCAAAATTGCTTCCGGCTCTTCCACACAACGGTTTCCATTATCTATTCGAATTTCCGTTAAGGGAATCACACTTTCCTCCTCGGCTAAGCACTTCCGAAGATAACATACGTGAAATGTAGGATGTATTCCATCCATCTCCGATGGCAAATCCAACCGGTATGCTTCTAGTCCAACCTTTTCAAAAATAGCAAAGGGTCCTAGGAAACGTGGACTAAGCTTCCCGCGCTTTCCGAACCGAATAATCCCCTTCCAAGGAGATACTTTTAACATGACACGATCGCCCACTTGGAAATCGACCAGTCTTCTCTTCTTATCCGCGTAACTTTTCTGTCGGTCTTGGGCCGCCTTCAATCGTTCTCGAATTTCTTTCACTTTGTCTGCCGTCTCTTGAACGATTTCCGGTCCGGCGAATTGCTTCTCGCCCTCTTCAAGCCAACAAACTGGGGTTCGGAACTTCCGTACGTATAACGCCTCGAACGGTGCCATTCCAATACTAGAATGGTAACTGTTATTATAAGCAAACTCCACCAGAGGTAGGTGTGAGTCCCAACTCTCACCGAAACTATGACACACGATCTCGACATGTCTTCGAGCGTCTGAATTGTTCTCTCGCTTTGACCATCCGTTTGAGGATGGTAGGCCGTGCTCAGATTTAATCTAGTGCCCAATTTTTTCTACAAGCTAGCCCAAAAATTTGAGGTGAACCGACTGTCCCGATCCGACACGATAGATTGCGGAACTCCGTGCCTCGACACCACCTTGTCAATATAAAGCTTCGCCAATTTCTCCATTGGCTAGGTCTCTCGCATAGCAAGAAAATGCGCACTCTTGGTCAAATGATCCACGACCACCTAAATAGTATCATGACCTCGCAAGGTTTTCGGTAGTTTTGTCACAAAATCCATGGTGATGTTGTCCCACTTCCACTCGGGAATGGACAACGGTTGTAAGCTACCGTACGTTCTTTGGTGTTTCGCCTTGACTTGAAGACACGTGACAAATCTCTCCACATAATTGGCCACGTCCAGCTTCATCACTAGCCACCAATAGTTCAACTTTAAATCTTTATACATCTTGGTGCTACCGGGATGTATATAATATTTTGACTTATGCTCTTCCTCGAGAAGCAACTCCCGATTTCCACCAAACTTTGGCACCCAAATTCACCCTTGGAAGACTTTAAGTCCTCGACCATATTCCGTTAAAAGTCCACTTTGCTTCACCATGACTTCCGATTTGAGATTTTCTTCTTTGAGCGCTTCCAACTGACTCACCTTGATGTTTTCCAAGAGACTCGATACCATATCGATTCTCGTGAGGGATACCTTAACATTACCATCATGGATCCTTCGGCTCACCGTTAGCCTTACCGGGATGGTAGAGTAGATCACAATCGTAGTCCTTTAGCAACTCAAGCCACCTTCTTTGTCGCATATTGAGTTCCTTTTGATCGAATATGTACTTCAGACTCTTGTGATCGGTAAAAATAGTACATTTTGCTCCGTACAAATAGTGCCGCCATAACTTCAATGCAAAGACCACCACCGCCAATTCCAAATCATGAGTCGGGTAATTCTTCTCGTGATCCTTTAGTTGTCGTGATGCATAAGCTATCACTTTTCCCCGCTGCATTAGCACACACCCGAGACCCATCTTGGAAGCATTGCTATACACCACGAAGTCGTCCGATCCGTTAGGCAAGGATAGGATAGGAGCTTCACATAATCTCTTCTTGAGCGTTTGAAAGGCTTGCTCTTGTGCTTCGGTCCACAGAAAACAAACATTCTTTCTTGTGAGGGAAGTGAGTGGCGAAGCTATCTTAGAGAAATCTTGGATGAAGCGTCTGTAGTAGCCCGTCAATCCCAAGAAACTTCGGATTTCCATCGGACTCGTTGGCGGTTCCCAACTCATCATTGCCTCTATCTTCGCCGGGTCCACGTTCACCCCGTCTTCAGACACCACGTGACCCAAGAATTGCACTTCCTTGAGCCAAAACTCGCACTTTGAGAACTTCGCAAACAACTGTTCTCTTCTTAGGACTTCCAATACTTCCCGCAAATGTTCCCCATGCTTGGACTCGTCCTTTGAGTAAATTAAAATGTCGTCGATGAAGACAATCACGGACTTATCCAAGAATGGTCGACACACGCGGTTCATCAAATCCATGAATATGGTCGGAGCATTGGTTAAGCCAAAGGGCATCACCAAAAACTCGTAATGACCGTATCTTGTCCGAAAAGTCGTTTTCGCTATATCTTCCTTCTTCACTCTGACTTGATGATAACCGGATCTAAGATCTATCTTTGAAAAGAATCCCGCACCTTGTAGTTCATCGAAAAGGTTGTTGATGCGTGGTAGAGGATACTTGTTCTTCACCGTGACCTTATTCAATTCCCGATAGTCGATGCACATCCACATGGACCCATCTTTCTTCTTTACAAATAAGACCGGAGCTCCCCAAGGTGACGAGCTCGGTCAAATGAATCCTTTCTCAAGAAGCTCTTGAAGTTGCGTCATCATCTCCCGCATTTCCGTTGGGGCCAAACGATAGGGTGCACGAGCTATCGGTGCCGCTCCCGGAGTTAAGTCAATTTGAAACTCCACTTGGCGTTCCGGCGGTATCCCGGGTAAATCCTCTGGAAATACGTCCGGGTAGTCTCGCACGATCTTCACGTCCTCTACTGACATCTTCTCTTTCTTTGCATCCACCACATAAGCCAGGTACAAAGGGTAACCCTTTGCTAGGAACTTACGATCTTTAAGGGAGGAGATAATAGGGTTGCTTCTCTTCCCTTTCTCCCCATAGATGGTGACCACACCGTTTCCCGGCAAAGGCACTTGGATCATCATTTTGGAACTCCCATGATGGTGACCACACCATTTCCATAGATGGTGACCACACCGTTTCCCGGCAAAGGCCTTATGCCTCATCAACCAGTCCATGCCTATGACTACGTCGAAACCCCCTATAGCCATAGGTAACAAATCTACATCGAAGGAAATCCCATCGATCTCTAGAGTACAACTATAGAACAATCTCGGATGATCACTTGATCTCCATTAGCTACTTCTACTACTAGTGCATCGGAAAGGACACAAATAGGTGTGATGAATTGATTACATAAATTAACTGATACGAAAGAACACGTAGCACCCGAATCAAACAACACACGAGCGGGCAAGAAGTTTACTAGGAACATACCCGGAACGACATCGGCGGTCTCCTTCACCTCCTCGGTAGTCATTCGGAATACTCGGCTTGGCCAAAGGGGAGAGGTGGTATATAAATTGCCATAGCAAGAGCCTCCCAAAAAATGGGGAAATATAAACAACCTGTTTAATCACAGTTGTAATTTAACGGACAATAAATAACAACCAACTAATCTAATTTCTATATCTAGAAAACAGATTACAAAAAGGGTATCATCTATAAACCCAAATATCTTCACCAAAATATACGTCCAAGTCCAATTCCCCAAGCTCTCACCCCAAGCAACTACGTCAACTTAGAAGCGGCGCCACTAGAACCTGAGATACACATCGACACCAAACAAGTGTTAGGCCAAAAAGCCTAGTGAGTTGAACAAGAAAATAACATGTTAAAGCATTTACAATTCTTATCAACAGTTAACCAAATTTCATTAAATGTGGAGTCAACGGGGGATACCCATAGCGCCAATCAAGTTCCACCCAAAGAGCCGATATACCTTGATGCCAACTACTACGAGTGACATCCGAAAGGCCTAGCACATCCGAGGACTACAACCATGGCATTACCCCGAATGGCGGAGGTCTAGGCACATACCCACACGGTGGCACCCAAGACTACATCCTCCTAGTGTCTACTGACTTGGTTCGTCCAACATAGTTTATTATTAGGCCTTAAGGCACAATATGACCAAGAATATTATCCATACCAACCATGGGTACAATATTACAAGCCATTTAATATAAAGTCTATAACAATACAAATATGACCAAATTTTAATCATGTGGTTTTGACCCATAAAATGGAGTCCCAAATAATATACCATATCCATAACAAGATACACATATACATATCCCAATAACTCAAAGCATGACATAAATGAACATGGCTCATAAAGAAATCCCCCAAATACTTGAGCATATACGATGAACATTTCAAGTAGAATGCAAGATGATAATAAGTAATAGATTATGATGTGTATCTATTTTTCACAAGGATTAGAAAACTCACAATCTAGGTTTTGACCAAAACCTAAAAAAGTTGAAACCCTAGATGAAGATGAGACTTGAAGATGGGAGGTAGCACTTGAGAACCCTAGAAAGTTCCTTGAGGATAATAAATGTAAGAAGCCAAGATCCAACCACCAATGGATGAAGTATTTATGAGGGTTAGGGTTTTGATGAGGGAGAAAACTGATTTCTTGGGAGCAAAATCGCCAAAATGAGAGAGAGGTAAGAAAGTTATGAGAGAAAATCGGATGAAAAGGGGGTTTTGGGGAGTGCAGGTCGCCCCGTGACTTGTGCCGCGACTTGCACCCGCGACATAAGTCGCCCGCTTGCTCAACCAAGTGAACTCCAGTAGGTTACACCGCTTGCGTCGCGAATTGAACCCGCGGCGGAAGTCGCGTACTCACTGCCAAACAAAGGCTAGTCTAAAACTTCCTAATCAACACCAAATAACCATTTTAAACAGAAATAGCAATTAAGCATATAATTTCTACTTTGATAAACGCATAAACATAAGATTACCAAAACCTTATACTTACCTGAAATTCCGGATGTTACACTTAGGCCATGTTTGTCAACCATAAGCTAAGCTTATTCTGAGCAAATTGAAAAATCTTGTTTGGTTAGCCATAAACCATCTTTTTCAAAAGCTACTTCAAGTAGCGTTTCAATAATCCCCAATTGCTTTTCTTTTTCTACTTTTTTTCCAATTATACCCCTTATACTTTTTCAACTAATTTTTAACTTGTTCTTTTATGTCGTTTTACATTATCGTATAGCTTATGAACTAGTTTTTACCAAATGTGACTAGTTTATGAGCTATCCTTTTCAGCTAGTTTACAAAAAAGAGTCTTTATGGACCAACACTTAACTTCAGTTAACTAATTTTTATTTGATGGTTTATTTGCAAAAAGTTGTTCATGTTTTAGTAGAACTAACAGAGTTTTTTTTTAATCCAGGAGTCTGATCTCATCAAAATGAAACACCGTGAAAAGCGACCAATAAAAGCATCCACGTTCCTACAATCAAAGCTCCTTTTTGTCATCCGTATACAGGGGTCCGTCACCAACGATGCTCATTGTTCTTCGGCAACTGTTCATGTGAATCATAGTCCTTCAATTGATATACAAGAATGGGTTGGCAAAATTTAACAAACAGATATTTCCTTTGATGGATAATAACATAATCGAACAGGTATGATGTGTTTTTTATGCTCATTTCTGTCTTTTTAAGAATTTTGATGTTCACCCGAGTTGATGATTTTTGGCAGGCACTTAGTGAGCATGGAATTAGATGCATAGAAGACATCGTAAAAGAGATTGCGAACGTGGGTCCACATGTCAAGGATGTTTGCAATTTTTTGTGTCCGTTCAATTTGAACAAGCCGGAGAAGGCATTGCAGGGAAAAGGCCGTTCAGGGATGGCGGTGATTCTGGGAACCGTGAGGATCAAATCAACGAGTTGATTGCTAAAATGAATTAAACTCCAAACATAATATGATAGATGAATTTTTTCTTTCTGTTTAGGTGAATGTGAACTAAGAGGTCTCTTTGAATATTGAACTTAAAAGGGTAAAATCAGTTTATTTACTTCTTTGCTTTCTTTGATATTTGTTAGCTCCAACTCACATGTATAGAAGTATTGAAATATAGGCTAAGTATAGGAACCGCTGAAGACTGCTCAGAACATCCAAGCTCAACACAGAAGTCGCAATCTCAGAGACTCTGTCGTCATCTACCCAAGGATTCTAACCTGAAGATCAAATCTCAGATCACAGAGCCTCTGTGATCACTCACAGAGCCTCTGTGATGGCTAACCTCTGGAGATGAAAGATAGAAGATTTCGTATCAATAGTTCAAGACAACACCATGTGCAGAACACGTGAAGCCTACTGTATGAAGATTTCCAGATCATTTACGCGGCACACGATTGTTTACCGTTCCAGGTGGCATTCCGTTTATGGAATTTCAGCCTTTGTCTTGTACTACGGGGTGCATCCTCCTTGTATATTATAGGAGCACCACCTTTGTTTGTATCACGCGAGCACACACTAAGCAGAGAGAACCTTGTATTTCCTGAGAGCTTTTTACAGCACAATAGTGCGTGTTCTTGGTGTTCATGAGCAAATCAATGAAACAGTTTCTTCAGTAATCATCTTATTGCATTTTATGTTTCTGTTCATTATTTTCTAGTGTGTCTGCTACCTTTCAAGTTCTATTTTCTCTACACTTTAAAACGCTTCCGCACTCTTATTCATCAGTTTTTGTGTAGTTAAAAGTAAATCAAGTTTAGAACATCATATTTGGGATCAACAATTGGTATCAGAGCAGACTTTGATTCTTAATATCAAAGGATCATGTTCTATACTTGATTCCAGTGTTCTAGGTAGCAGTTTGAGTCTGTTCTTTACCTTGTACTCCATTAAAAGAATACACTCTTTTTCTGTATTTTTTTCAACCTATTTGATATAGATCCGAAGGCAAGTGTGCTCAAGTTATTTAAGACAGATTCAAAGCTTGTTTGTTGATTTTTAGCTTCTCTCTTACCAAAATACCTATCGTCGTTGAGCTTATCCTCATTCTCATCTACAGTCCATCTCATACTCTATTTTTCTGTTTTGTTCTTGTCAACTGAAGGTGGAAAATCCTATCAACTTTTTCAGCTCAGGATCTTAGTCAAAACCTCCTACTCTACGCAGGGATGAATATCCCCAGTGAAAAATCAGGATGGTACACTTCCTTGAAGGAGTGGATCCTAGTCTGGTTGAGTTTCTCCACAATCCTCCATACATTCCTATGACCATTGTTCCTCGTGTTCCCTCTACTGCAAATACACCAGAAATACCTGAATACCAGCATCCCAAACCCTTTGCTGAGTGGACTGAACAAGAGAGTGCCCTGCATGAACTCTCAAAGAAAGCCAAAAGGCTACTCATAATGGCCATTCCAAATGATATTTTTCAGTCGTTGGACTTCTGTGAGACCTCAAAGGATCTGTGGTCAGAGAGCTTGAAAAACAACTCGAAGGTGGTGCTAAGACCCTCAAAAACAACAGAGCCTTATGTATAAACGAATACTTTGCTTTTAAGGCTCTGCCGGGTGAATCTATTCAGAGCACTTACAACAGATACAACTCGTTGATCAACAAGTGTAAGATGTTTGGTATCCATAGAACTTCAGAGGAGAACAATGTCAGATTCCTTCAGAGTCTTAATGACGAATGGCTTCATCTGACCATGTCCATGCAAGCAACCTTTGATCTTGATGCTTGGTCCATTTCTGACCTCTTTGGGACTTTAGTGAGCCAAGAGAACCAAATATCATAGTTGACGACCTCTATCGGTGGGCCTCTGGCGCTTGTGGGAAATACCTCAGAGGTTCAGGACAAAGGAAAGAAAAAGGTCACAGAGGATGCACAGAAGAAGAAGAAGAAGAAGAAGAAGAAGAAGAAGAAGAAGGTACTGGTGGCAGAAAGTGACAGTGAAGAGAGTTCTGAGGAGGATATCGATATGGCTGCTCTGGCCAAAACGCTTGCTCTTATGACCCGACAATTCAACAGGGGTCTTAAGAAAAAGCCAACATACAGAAAAAGAGAGGAGAGAGATGACAGACAAAGAGGATATAGGGAAATGAGGAAGCTTGAGAGAGAAGGTGATCAGAGGTCTGATGAGAGAAGAACCGGACAAAAGAATGACGACAGAGGTGGGGACAAGACTCCCCAACAGAACGAAGGCTGCTTCAAATGTGGGAAGCCAGTACACTACGCAGCTGAGTGCAGGCCCAACATCATCAAAGGAAAGCCTATAAGAGATGTTTCCTTCTATAAGAAGAAGGCAGAGTACTACACACATAGATCCTTGATGGCGGAACAAGAAAATCTTGTGACCGATGAATCCTCTGACGAAGGAGATAATGCACTCTTCTGTGGAATGGCAGAAGTCTAAACCTCTGACAGCGACAGTGAGGTATCGACTTCTAACTCATCCTCCATAGACTCTGAAAACAAAATTCTTAAATTGCAAAGAGAGTTTCTCGCTTGCAAAAACACATGCTCAGAGCTAGAGAAAAAGCTAGCCTTCTTTGAGAGAGAAACAAAACTTCTCACTCAAGAGAAGAATAAACTTTATCTTGAAAGAAAATCGCTTGTCTCTGCACATCTCTGATAAGAAGAGTTTAAAAGAGAGAATTTCCAAACTAGATCAAGCTTTAAAAGAAAGGGTTAAGGAGCTAAAGACTAGTGAGAGTGATAGGTTGAATGCTATCTCTCTGAAAAACGTTTTTCAAAAAGAAAGAGAAGTCATCCATCAAGATCAACTTGACAAAGATCTTTTAATTAAAAAAATATCAGGATGCACAGAAGGTGCATGAAAAAGTGAGTAACTAGATTGGTAGAAGAGGTTTAGGGTTCGATGATAAAGACCCCTACACCGGAAACAAAAGAAACAAATCTGTTAAAAACATCTTCTGCCCTGGACAATTTTTGAAACCAAGTCTTCCAAATCTGATTTCCACTTTTAAAAGGCACAAAACTTCTGAAGGACCATATCTGAGGAAACCTATGCAGATGGCTAATGTATGGTATGAAAACAATGATTTGCCATATTCACTCTTTGAAAAGAGAAAATCCATTCCAAGGAAATATCTGTCTCAAAAACAGATAGAAATCTTTAGATTTGGTAATCCAAAATCACAAACTCAAATGGCATTGGTATGCATTATGATCCCTGATAAGGAATTGTCCTCTGATGCACCAGAATTTGTCCCTGCCTCTGTGGAAGAGAATTTTTTTAAAAAATTTCTGGAAAGTGACTTGAGAAAAGCATATGAGAATCACTTTCTAAGTCATCCTGATATAGCCTCTGAAGTAAAAGAAATATTTGACGAAGATCTAATCGAGTGTTTAAGCATCCCTAATGTGACCCCATGTATTCTCAAAGATTTAAACATTTCAAAGGACACCGCTAGTGGTCAAAGCAATACATATCCAGAAAGTCATGCCCTCATCCACAGAGACTTTCTTGATTCGGAATCTGAGTCATAATCTGATTCATCCTATGTCGATGAAGACTAGTTCTGAGGAATTGTAGATAGTCCCCTGTAGTCCAGAGGAACATAAACCCTTCTGGCATTCTTAATCGAATAATCTCTCCCAAAAGGAGAACTACAAGAGTACCCATCTGCCCTGATTTTATAGATATGTGTCTGCAAGCTAAGACATCTCTCAAGCTTGAGAAGTTAAACAAGCAAAAAATCCAAATCTCTCACCAAACCAAAGCTCCAAAACCTATAAAATCATTTCAAGAGAAACTCACTTGGCAACAGAAGGGAAAATGGCCCAAATTTGATAAAATTGATGCTTTTGTGGCAGTGAAAGCACGAAAGGGAGGTCAACAAGGGAGAGTACAATCAAAAATCCATCCAAGAGGATTTTTTGACAAACCTCAACCTAGATTAGACAAAGTTTTCTGTGAAAATAAACCCAAATCTAAAAAGGGTTGTTATAAACAATGTTTTGTACCCTCCTTTGACAAATTTAATGAAATGTTTAAGAAATTTGCTTCTGGAGCCTCTCATTGTAAAGGATTTGATCTTATGCATGCTCTTAACCAACATTTCTCAAGTCCTTCCTGTCTTATATCTCACCCCAAGCCCAAGAATGCCAAATTCATGGGTGAGAACGGACAATCTGGTACCTCTGTTAAAGAGGATAAAACCAAAATCAAAGGTGCTAAGGCATCTTTAAAGACTCCTAACAAACCGGGACTTATTTGGAAATGGGTACCTAAATCCTCTTGATCTGTCCGCAGAAGAAACAACATGTGCCCATTTGGTACGTAGACTTCGGGTGCTCAAGGCACATGACTGGCGACAAAGGGTTGCTCTCCTCTTACAAAGAAAAACATGGAGGTGGTTCTGTGACCTTCGGAGACAACAAAAAGGGACAGATTAAAGGCTATGGAGTCATTGCCAAAGTAGACATTGATGTCAACAGAGTGGCTTATGTGGATGGCCTAAAGCACAACTTACTGAGTGTTAGCCAACTCTGTGATAATGGACTAGATGTGATGTTCAAAAAGCATTATTGTTCTTTGTTGAAAAAGTAAGAATGATGAAGCTTGGCTCTGGCATAACAGGTTATGTCACTAAAACTTTCACTCTCTAGACAAACTTGTGAAATTGGACCTGGTAAGAGGGTTACCATGTATTAAGTTTGACAGAGATCATCTATGCTCTGCGTGTGAAATGGGCAAACTCAAAAGAGCTACCCACAAGACCAAGACAGAGATCTCTTGTACTAGACCTCTGCAAATGCTTCATGTAGTCCTCTGTGGTCCCATATCTATTCAGAGTCTAGGTGGTAAGAAGTACATCCTTGTACTCATAGATGAATTCTCTAGATACACTTGGGTAGAGTTTGTTCGAAAGAAATCAGATGTTCCTGAGGTACTAATCAATCTCCTTAAGAGAGTACAAGTTCTTCATGATTGCAGGGTTCAGAGAATTAGAAGTGACAATAGCACAGAGTTCAAGAACTTAACCATCGAAGCCTATCTTACGACAGAGGGCATCTCACAAAACTTCTTTGCTGCAAGGACTCCACAACAAAACGGTGTTGTTGAACGATAGAACAGAACACTAGTGAAAGCCGCCAGAACTATGCTCACTGCCTCAGGACTCCTGTTGGATCAGTAATTGTATTCAAGATTAAATTGAATAAAGGGTCTAGATTATAATAGTATTTAATACCTTAGGGGGTATTTTAGCTGATATCTAGTAATTAATTAGGCCATGTTGACCTAAGTACAAAAGATTTTATTTTCTAGATTTAGGTCATAAGGTGTAGAACAGAACAGAATGAGCCGTATACTGTTTCATACGCTCAATAGGATCATCACAAGAGGTATCTGTACACCAAGAACACACACGTATTTATCTGATTAATCAAGAGATCTATGGTATATTGTTTTGATTTATTTATCTCTTGTTCTTAATGTGTTGTGTGATTGTTTATCAATTATAATCTAGGCTTAACAAGTGGTATCAAAGCCAAAGAATCAAGCTTTTTGGATTAAAACAGTATTTTTCGAAAACTTACTGTGTGAAAATTGATTTCATGGTTTAATGTGTTTTTGTGCATAAAACTGATTTGATTAGGTGTGTTTCATGCTATAGAACATCATTAGATTGCCTATTCACTGTTAAAAACACAAATCAATTGGTTTTTGAAGATTTTTTGAAGTTTTTGTTCATAAACAAGTCGAGTATTGTTCCATCTGTTTTCAAGCAGAAAAGTTGTTTTTAATCATTGTTTTGGATTGGGGTTCGTTCATAGTATGTTTGTGGATGATTTGTTCAAATTTTACACTATGTATTAACCGTTTGAAGTGTTTTCTGGATTGAAAATCGAGTAGAGGGTCGAACAGTTGAAGAACTCGCAAGCTGAAGTAAAGAACTCGCGAGATTGTTCACAAAATTCGCATTTTTGCGCCAGATCTTAGTTTTGCGCCAACTCCTCTTAGCGCAAGTTATCTTTTGCGCCAACTTCTCTTAGTGCAAGTTGTATTTTGCGCCAACTTCTCATAGCGCAAATTGTCTTTTGCGCCAAATCCTCGTAGCGCAAATTGTCTTTTGCGCCAGTTTCACTTAGCGTAAAGTGTCTTTGTGCGCCACTGCCTTGGCGAATTTTCTGAATTTTGCGCCATCTACTCTTAGCGCAAAGTCTCTTTTACACTACTAACCTTAGCGAGTTTTCTAAATTTTGCGCCATCAGCCCTTAGCGCAAAATTTAGTTTACGCCACTGCTCTAGGTGAGAATTCGCAGGGTTCTTAAAAGGTTTTGTGAAGAATTCGTAGAAGATAATTAGAATTCACATTGTGCTTTGATTTCTTAATTTTCTTAAGTATAAGTTTCGCAGGTGTGAGTATTCCCAGGTGTGAGTATTGAGAGCTATATTGCGAATTTAAAAGAATAAGTGTGACTTGCGAAAGCTTTAGGATTCGTAGGTGTTCCTTGGTAATTCTAAGTCTGCGAATTCTACTCCTTTATACTTGCGAATCTTGATGTATCTATACCTTTTGCGAATTTCTGTGTGTTTTATATTGTTTGCGAATTCTGCATTTGATTATTTTTGGAAATTTATTTTTCTGAAAATTTTTTAGTGTAGTTTTTATCCAATTCTTGATTCAAAAGATCTTATTAGTTGATTCTCTTGGTACAGATAAGTTTGCTTACTAATCATACAGCTAAAGATGTTGAACCAACTTCTCTCCATGGGCTCTCAGTCCAAACCTCCTGTCCTCTTGGCAAATGAATATCAGCAATGGAAGAAAAGAATGATTCAGTTTTTGAATCACAAAAGTAGAGATTACATGGAAATAATCACTTCTGGTCCAGTAAATCCAATGATCAGAGTACCTGGTCAAGCTGCAACTGAAACCTCTCCAGAAATCCCTGACAGATTTGTTCCTAAACCGTATGAGTACTTCACAGAAAAGGAGAAAGATCTGTACAAGATAGATGAAGAGGCTCTCATTTACCTGACGATGGCCATCCCAAATGACATCTACAATCGGGTAAACAGTCAAAATTCAGCTAAGGAAGTTTGGGATAAACTAGCAAGACAATTTGAGGGAAGTAAAGCTTCAATTCAGGCCAAGCAGAATCTGTGCATTAATGCCTATGAGGGATTTCATGCAAGGGAAGGAGAGACACTGCTTGATACCTACAACAGATACAACATCATTCTGAATGACCTAAAGAGGAACAATATCTCTAAATCTGCTTCCGATATAAACTATAAGTTCATCAAGAACTTGAACCCTGAATGGAAGAACTTTGCCATCAACCTTCAGATGTCAAAGAACATGGCTCAAGAAAACGTCACTGATATCTTTTCTACTCTTTCTCAGCATGAAGAAGAGGTGAGAACTATCAATAATGAGTCCAGGAATCTGAAGGACTCTGTGGCTCTCATAGCTGGCAAAGGAAAAAGTTCAAGTTCTGGTCCTGTATCCGCTGCAAGGACAAAGAAGAAAGTGTCTAAAGCTTTTGTTACGGAGGTTACTGAGTCCGATTCTGCTTCAAGTGATGAAGAACTGGAGATTGATTCTGATGATGATATACAGAAGTTCTCTGAGAACATGGCCATGATAACTCGTCAATTCAAGAAGAGCTTTGGCAAAAAGAAATACTATTCAAAGCCAAAGTACGAAGGATACAAGAAAGAGAAGTCTGAAATGAGATACAAGCCAAGGTATGGAAGGAGAGAGGAAAGACGAGAAGAAAGGAAAGATGAAAGGAAGGAAGATAGAAGAGAAGAAAAGAGAGAGGAGAAGAAAGAAGAGAGAAAGGATGAACCGGGCAGATGCTATAACTGTGGCAAATTTGGACACTTCTTCAGAGATTGCAAGTTCAAGAAAGTAAAGAACTCAGAATACTATGCAAGGAAGTCTCTAATTGCCAAGAAAGCGGAAGAGGGAAAGGTGCTTATGGCTGAAGAGGAAAATTGGTTGTTCCAAAGTTCTGATGAGGAGGAGCAGGCGCACTTCACTCAAGTCTCCTACATGGCAAAGCTTGATGGTGATGATGAAGCCTCTGAGGCTTATTCCGAAAATGACAACTCTGAGGTAAATTATGAACTTATTAATTCTCTGATGGTACAAATCCCCAATATCAAATATGAGTTTGCATTGTTGAAAGGTAAACTTAGCTCCGCACATCAAACAGCCTTGAGTTTTCGTGATGAAAACGCTTTGCTGAAAGTTGTTGTGGAAGAAAGGGAAAAAGAGAAACAAAGTTTAAAAGCTGAAAAAGAATCTTTAAAACGAAAAATATCTGGTTTAGAAAAGAATCTTGTAAATCTTAATGCTGAAAAAGGTGAGTTCAAAATCAAATTCGAAGTCTGTTTTCAAGAAAGAAATGAAGCTTACACCAAGATTAAGCAATTGGAGGATATTAACATGAAACGAGGTCAGACTGAGCAGACTTTAAATCTATTGACCAATAAAATCCAAGATGAAAGATTCTATAAAGTTAAACGAGGTTTGGGTTTGCCAATTAATGATGTTTTGAAAAAGGCACTAGAGCACTTGTATAATTTTGATAAACTTGGCTCCACAATCAGACCCATTCCTAACATTCGTGCAACTTTTGTTGGAGCAAGAACTTCTAAACCTTTTACAGAGACCAAATGTTAGAGCACAGATTTATTGGATTCAAAATCATAAAGATTGAAGACCAAAGTTCAAGATGTCAAAGCTGGAAAGTCAACTCTCAGTGAAAGTCAAAGTCTTTGTAATAAAGTCAAAGTCAATGTAATTGTGTTTTTGTTTCCTTGTACTGTGTCTTAGTATAAATAGTTTCCTTTGTAAGTCTTTGTAAAAAAGAGTGTAAGTCATTGTGAGATTCAGATGAGAGAAGAGAGTTATTGTATATCATTCTAGAGAGAGAGTAGTAAGAGAGATTTTGTAATCTTGATGGTTTAATCAAAGACTTGTGATTATGATTCTAATCTTAAAATCTGTTTTTACATTGAGAACTTGATAGAATTGGGACTAACAATTGGTATCAAAGCAGATTCGATTTTGAAATCAGATCAAGAATTGGTTCGACACTGTGTTCATTGAGTTTGATTCGAATTTTGAGTTTTAGAGTGAAATTGAAGTTGAATTCGATTAGGTTTTGTTTGCTGAGTATAATCGATCGAGTCTGTATAGTGTAATTCATAATTTGCACTGTAATTGTTCATAATTGTTGATATTTGTAGAAGTTTGAGTTCACTAGTTTCATATGCACTGAAATTGAATCAATGTGGTTCAATTTGTGTTTGTTTGTCAAATTTAAGTGTTGTAACCTGTTAGAATATTGAAATCGAGCATCCCTACAAAGTTTCAAGTCAATTGGACAAGGCTTGGATCGGAATTTGTGAGAAAAGTTGGATTTTTGGTCGATATTCTGAAGAACGCGCAAGATCCATCAAACGCGCAAGCTTCATCTGGAAGAACCAGCTGAAGAATTTTGTTTCTGGACGAAAACGCGCAAAGTGTGGTTAGCGAGTTCTAGAAACGCGCAGATCGAAGCCTGCGAGTTTAGCTCTTCAGTCTGCGAGTTTGAAAATTGAGAAAAAAAATTTGTGTTGAAACGCGCAAGAAGACCTTTGCGAGTTCTCAAAACGCGCAAGACTAAGCTTGCGAGTTTATCAGGAATAGTGATCTGCGAGTTCATTTGATCTGCGTGTTTGTTCAAACGTGCAAGTAGGCATCTGCGAGTTTCACAAACACGCACGCCTAAGTCTGCGAGTTCTCTTTGAACAGTGGTTTGCGAGTTTAGGCATCTGCGTGTTTCAAGCAATTTTTTCTGTGATCTGCGAGTTTCTGTACTTAGTCAATTTTTTCAAAACTGTAATATGCCCTTTAATAGTGAATTTTTTTTCTCTAGGGGCGTTTCCCCCATACCCCCGTAAGGGCGTTGCCCCTTGATCCCACCCGCTAACCAGGTAGCAGGACCCCCGTGCTAAGTGTGCGGAGGGGGAACAAAGTTCTTATTGTCATCAAAGTTTCTGAATTTCTAACGATCATTTTTCAAGTTCTTTTTGTAACAGATAATTCAAGATGGGATATTTTTCTGATGATGATGAACAAAAGATTCACAAGCTCGAATTAGAGAATAAAAATCTTGCTTCTTCAGTTGACTACTATTCTAAGCGGTCAAAAAGATATTCTGATGAAAGGAAGATACTGAGAGAAGTAGTCAGTGCATTAAAGACCATTAATGAAGATCTTCTGAAACAGACTTATGGGCTTAGTGAAGATAAGGTAATGAGTTTGGAAACTGAGAACACTGAGCTGAAAAATAAAATCTTTGACTTGGAATATCAGATGATCCAAATCCAGCAAGCATCTGTTGAAAGTTATGAGAAGAAAGCTAAGGATTTAGAAAGTTTGAATGAAGAACTGAACAGAAAGATTTCTGTTCTGGAGAAAAAAGATGGTTGCAGAAAGATCTAATTTTGAGACTGAAAAGAAAGGGTTTGCAAAGAAATTTTCTGTTTTTTCAAGAAAATGTGCTGAAGAGAAGAAAGCAGTTGAGCTAAAATGTATAAAGATTTCTCAACAAGTTTCTGACTTTGAGAAAGTGATTATTTTGGAAAGAGAAAAGATTGCAAAGGAAAGAAAGATCATAGAACAAAAGAATGTTGGAATCTTCAAAGAGATATCTAGTCAGAGAACAAATGTTGAAAAAGGCTTTGAGGAAGAAAGAAGTTTGTTTGAAGCTGAGATTAAGAAGTTTAATGACAAGTTATCTGAACTATCTGAATGTGTGCTAAAAGAGTGAGAAAGAGGAGTCTAGAGAGAGAAAGTCAAGAACAGAGTTGTAAATCATTTGAGATTGTGAATTGAATCAAACAGGTAGTTAATCATATCTTGTTTTGTTGATTTGCTTGTGATTAGAATCTAGAATCAAGGACTCACAATTGGCTTGTGTTAATCATATCAAAATTCCTGAATTTCTATTCCAAGATTTCTTGTATTTTTGTGATTTCATTTTGGACTAACGATCAGTTTCTAGTTTCTTATTGCATATCTTTTCAAAACAGGTTCATACAAGATGACTTCCAAAGACGCACTTTCAATTGGTACTGATGTCAAGCCTCCAATATTGATCAAAGGAGAATATGAACAATGGAAAGACAGATTTCTGGATTTTGTGGATAGACATGCGAATGGGGAGAACATACTACTTTCAATTACAGAAGGTCCAGTGATTCCACCTACTGTTCAAATCCCTGATAGTGAATCCTCAGACAGTGAGGATGGAGATGAGGAAAGAGTACAAAAGATGAGAACAGTTCCAATGGATTTTGCACAGTATTCTGAGGAACAGAAAATTCGGTTTAAAGCAGATAAGCAAGCTAGATCTCTTCTACTTCAGAGCATTCCGAACGAAATATATATCAAAATAGATAGCTACAAAGCAAATGCAAAGAAAATGTGGGATCAACTGCAAAAGATGATGATGGGATCCAAGGTCGGGAATCAAATGAAAGTGGCTAACTGCATTAACTGCTATGAGGAATTCAAGGCAAAAGAAAATGAGAGCCTTGAAGACACTTATGAGAGATTTGTACTACTTCTTAATGAACTTTCAAAGAATAAGGTCAAGAAGAAGCAAATTGAAAACAATGTGAAATTCCTCAGCATTCTCCAACCTGAATGGAAGAAACATACGCGGAGAATGAAGCAGATGAAAGACCTTAGTGATATCCCACTTCATGAGGTTTATGAAACATTGCGACAGAATAATGAGGAGGATGAAAGAGAAGAAGCTGCTCACCTATGCTTAATGGGCAAAGAGGTGAAATATGATGAATCAGATGATGAAGCAGCTGATGAGGTACTGAACTTAACTGAAAAAGATTTTATAACCAAAATAGAAGCCATGATGATTGAGCTTCATGACCTTCAAACAAAACTGAAAAAGGAAAAAGACAGAGTTGCTAAAAGAAACAATAAGATCTTTGAGCTTAATAAGTCAGTTATTGGAAACAAAGATCTAATTGATTCTTTACGCAAATCTGCTTCTAATTCTAAAATTCAAGTAGATTGTTTTGAAAAGAAGATTTCTGATTTTGAAGTTAAAATTTCTAAGTCTGAGTTAGAAAAGAAAGAATCTGCACTAACTGTTTATAAATTGCAGGTTGAAAACAAGCTTTTAAATAAGAAGGTAAATGGTCTGGAAGCCAAACTTTATGCAAGAGGCCAAACAGATCAAACAAATTTTCTTAATGAACCCAATGAAGAGGCTGATGTTAAGGAAAAATGGGGACTTGATTTTGAAAACCCTCATTACTTAAAGAAAGCTATTAGAAAACAACCAACATTATATAATTTTGATTTTCTTGCTGTTGCTGGTAAATATACTCATTTAAAACCCAAATTTGTTACCAAATTACCAGAAGAAGTTGAGGCCAAGGAAACTGAAAAGAGAAAGAAAGCTAAGAAAATGCAACTACCGTTTAACTATGAAAAGTTAAATGATAGTTATCTTTCTGAAACACCAAAAGTGCTTTCAAACGACTATTTTGCTAGTTATTCTGTTTATGAGATGGAGGCAAAACCTGCAGTTGCAAAAGTTTATGTTCCTCCACTCATTCTTGAAAGCAAAATAGTTGAACTTGAAAAAGTTTTATCTGATGAAAGACTTTTGGTAGATATTGAACAAAGTGTATTTTCTACTGTTTTAAAGAACACAGTTTTTCAATCTAAATCTTCAAAGTGTTCTAAAGTTTCAAAGGCACCTCAAACTTTGACTGATAACTTTGATGACTTATTTGCGTCTGCGAATGATTTTCTCAATTCTGATGATGGGTGTTTAGAAGAAATTGATATGTTTGATTTTAATGCTTCTCTTCCAGATCATTCTACTTTTCTTATAAATGGAGAAAGTTTACCAAGTGTTTTTAAAACTGGTGAATCATCAACTAAGGTTGGTGAACCAGTTTCTGTGACTGCTGATTATTATTCTAAGGGTAAGAAACATAAGAGACAACAATCACAGAAACGGATCAACACTGGTAAACAAAAGAAAAATCAATCTCCGAAATATGATTTTCCTAATCAATCTAAATCTTTTGTTTCAAATATAAGAAAGAAAAGGTCGGAAGCAAGATCTGTATGGCGACCAAAAAGGAAGATTGATGAGACAGCTGAATCAATTTCTGATAACTCTTGTAATAGATCTGATAGTAGTGATACTGATGTAGTTGGTCAACTTGCTTCTCCTAAACAAAACCTTGTAACTTCTTACAAGCGTTATTCAATAAAGCAATTGATTCAATTATCTCCTACTACTAATAAATCTTTTCATTATCGGAGAAATGATTTTGCTTATCATCCTACTTCTAATGATTGGTTTGGATCTTATCATGTTTATTCTTCAAGATCAAATGTTTTTAGAGGTTTTCAAAAGAAAAGAGGATCCATATTCAAATGGATACCAAAATCATGTGCTAATCTGTTAGGACCCGTTTTTAAATGGGTACCTAAAATTGTTATTTCCTGATTTCTCTTGCAGACCCGGCATATGTGGTACTTGGATAGCGGCTGTTCCAAGCATATGACCGGGCAGAAAGCTTTATTGTCTAATTATACAGAGAAATTCAGCGGCAATGTTCGTTTTGGCAACGACCAGTTTTCACCGATCTTAGGATATGGTGACATCATTCAAGACAACATAAAGATTAGGAAGGTGAGCTATGTCGAACTTAGGGCATAACTTGTTTAGCATCGGTCAATTCTGCGATAAAGGGTTAGAGGTCAACTTCAAAGATAAGAGATGTTCGGTTCATACTGAATACGGTAATAAACTCTTAGTCAGAAATCGAAAGACAAACCTATACACCATCAATCTTTCAAAGGTTCAGAATGACAATCAGGTTTGCTTACTGACAAAAGCCACATCTACTGTTGGTTCACATTCTTTGGTGACCATCATTGAAACAGGTAACTAGCTCATGCCAACTCTTGAATAAAATCCCACTAGCTACTCATTTCTTTCTCAACAGAGAAATGTTTCAAATTTTATTGGGGTTGCAACACATAATCTATCTCGTCTTTATTCAGAAGATATAGATATTGAAAAAGAAGGAAGTTTGCCCCACATTCGCACTTCGATCATGCACATTGATTCCGTGTAATACTATTTTTGTCTCAATGGTTTACACAATTTGAGCCTGTTTAAAGCTACTTATGCTTCAATCATTCTACAATGTGCACAAACACACAAGGAATTTGTTTTCTTGTCATAACGTTCATAGAAAATTCCATTGTGATTTTCGATGGTTGAATGGTAGCCCTGGGGGAGTGATCATCAAAAAGCTCATTTCCAATGTACATTCGTTGTATAAAGTAGCTCCGTGTTACTTACAAACATTTTTAACTAATTCATTTGTTGATTCAGGGTTACATTCATATTTGTCTGAATTTGAAAAGATTCGGATGAATACATTATGAATTGACGGATGGTTTGGTAATCTTGAGAAAATATCAAATATGGAAAATGGTCAGAGATTGTGTACATGACATTTCTTGGAGACAGTTTTGATGATTTCTATGTTCTACATCATCGAAAAGGGGGAGACGTGATCAAGAAATGTTGGATTTGGGGAAAGCTCATTGTTTGGAATATGGGAGAGATACAATAATTTTTCAAGATATGTATTTTATGGAGAGATTGTACAGAATGGAAAGAGAAGATTCGAAGAATTCTGAAAGTTTGATGAAGTGTACAAATTTTTTTTTTTGAAGATGATTTGCTGAAGCAAAGTGAGCTCAATTTGGAGATAATTTTTGTTTTGAAGTCTGAAAGAGGTTTTTATAACCTTGGGGGAGATTGTTATAATTCATGAAGGACATAATCACAGACTTTGGGGAGATTGTGTTTTCTGAAGACATTTCAATCTTAAGGGGAGATTGTCTTTATTCATATCAAGGGGGAGATTGCACTTTGTTGCTGAAATCCATTTGAAGAAAGATTTCTACAAGCTTATTCAAAGGTGGAGTTTATTATACTTTGTTATGAAAGGGGGAGATTGTACATCTTTGCTAATCTTGAATCCAAAGGGGGAGATTGTTAGAGCATATTTAGTTGGATCCAAGATCATTGTGAATGAAAGTCAAAGTTCAAGTCAAAGACCTCTTATTCTAAAGTCAAAGTCAAAGCTTAAAGGAATAAAATGTCCAAGTCTTCTAAAGTCAATTAGTTTAGTTTCCTTGTATTTATTAGAAGTATAAATAGTTTTACTCTTTGTTGTTTTCAATAGGAATCTTAACAGAGAGCATTTTAGAGAGAGAAATATTTGTCTGAGAGAGCATTTTTGTACTGTTTGTAATTTGTAATTGAATCTATGATATATGGCATATTGATTGATAAATTTTTGTTCATCTTGATGATTTGCACATAGATTGGGACACACACAATTCAATCCAAGTTATGTAATCACATTGTCGCGAATTTTATGTTCTTGAGGTATCCAACCCTCCAATAGTTTTCTTTCATTCATTCAAGTCATTTTCGGCTATTCTGTTTGTCACTCGTTCTGTGATAAAGTGAATAATTTATAATTCAACAAAACAATCAATTTTCGATCGCCTAGTTAATAATCAATATAGTCATTAAGGTACTTAACACATGGTTCCTTTGGTTCGATACTCGTACTTCTGTACTATTACTTGATTTCGACACCGTACACTTGTTGTTAGATCTAAGGGGGGGTGTAAACCCACCTATCAGAGGCTTATACTTGTGATCAGTGATCTTTGATGTAAACATGGCTGAACATTTAATTAACTACTTCATTTTTTCAAGTCATTATCTTAAGTGTTGTCTTCGACTAGGTGAATACTTTGTACTACCTAGTATCATCATAATATTAGCCAATTTCATTCTTGAAACTAATGGAGTAAAAATTTGCAGATTAATAAACCCTAAGTGTGAATTCTATATCGTAGTGAAGTCCTGGTCAATCACCACGGTGTTCAGAAAGATCTTCAACCTTTGAACCTTCAATGATGTGTACTTGACACTGAGCCCTAGGGAATACTAGCTCTGAACACTAATCAACATAATTTCATTTTGAGGGGTCATCATCAAAGCACTATGGAGGATCGACAATACTTAATGTTTCTAAGGAGGAAAAAAGGGGAAAGCAATTAGTGTTTATTTAAGCTTGACCATTTGACGTAGACTAGAAAACTATTTATATAACAAAACCCTTTTTCAAATCATCAAAATTTTTAGTTTTGCGAAAAACCGATCAATGTGGACATCCATATTGAGTCCATTGCGGATAATGATATAATATCCGAGCATAAACTTTTTGTCTATTAATGTGACTTTTCTCAGTTGAAAATTAAACTTAACACAACATCTAGAACAGTTTTGAGAGTTTGCATTCTATTCAAACTCTTTTTTCAAGAACGCTATCTAAATCTCTCGCAAAATTCATACTCATCCAAGAGAGATATACATACACTTGAACTTCTATTTGATATTCTCATTTGTAAGTGGTGTGACTGAATATCCACATATGTTGTTAGAGCACAGTCTCATTGGATTCAAGATCATCCAATCTGAAGATCACAATCTGAAGCTAATGCAGAAAAGTCGACTCTTAAATATAAGTCTGAAGTCGTTTCTAATAAAATAGTCAAAGTTAGTTTTATTGTATTTTATTGTGTTTAAGTAATTAAGTTTAAGTTAGTTAGTTAGATAATATCTAGATATTGTTAGTTAGTTATTTTATTAGTATTAGTTAGATAATATCTATTATGTTAGATTGAGTTTTTGAGAAGCAAGATTAACAAACAGAACACATATCGACCAAGTCAAGATCTAGAGAGAAAGAGCTTCAAGAACATCAACCTTGTAATCCTTTGTTTGTAATCGAAACAGGTTGGTAATCTATATATCTTTGTGTTGTTTGATTATCTGGTAACGATCGTGTTCAATCACACGGACTCACAATTGGTATCAGAACTAATACCAGATCAAAATCAAACAATTAAAATCTCTGTGTTCTTCATTTTTCATACACACTGTGCCATCGATCAATCCTTCGAAAACAGTGGTTGTTTTTGAAATCAAAAAGTTGTAAGGTGTTATAGTTGGTTAGTCGATCGTTTTGTCAAAGTTTGGGGCTGTAAATCGACATCTAGATTGGTGTATTTGGGATTTACAGAGACGCTTTATCGAAAAGAACACACACAAAAGGTGTAAAAATATAGAGAGCTTCAAAGAGAGAAATCGATCAATCCTGTAATCGTTTGTTATTAATCAAACAGGTTGGTGATCGTTTATGTGTTATTGTTGATAATAACTTGATAATATTGTGGACCGACAATTGGTATCAACTTTGCGAAAGGAACTTTGCGCGAGGTGTGAACTGAGGTTTGCGCGAGACGTTGGTCGCGCGAAAGGAACTTTGCGCGAGGTGTTGATGGCGCAAAACTCAGTTCACGCCAACGACTTCTCGCGCAAACCGCACAAACCTCAGTTCGCACAAAGCTCAAGAAAGAGCCTACAACGCAAGTTAACTTTTGCGCCAGTGTCTTATCGCGCAAAGTATTACTTTGCGCCACTCAAACCCCGCGCAAGTTATCATTTGCGCCACTAACGTCTAGCGCAAAAAACCTTCCAGTCCATCTAAAGTTTGCGCTACCCTCTCTTCGCGCAAAGTTCTGCTTCGCGCCACCTACATCTAACGCAAAACTCTTTTGCGCCAGCTACCTTTAGCGCAAAGAGTGTCTTTTGCGCCAATACCAGACTTAGTCTTTTTCAAAGCAGAATGACTTCAAGAGAAGCTCTAGCAATAGGAACTGACTCAAAACCACCAGTACTCTTCAGGGGGGAGTATGAACAGTGGAAAGATCGGTTCATGGACTTTATTGAAAGACATGAGTTGGGTGAATTCATCAGGAAATGGATAGAAGAAGGGGTTATGGCCCCAGTTTTGGAGACTCGAATGGAAGGAACCGTGGAAACAGAGTTTGAACTTAAGTATCATGAACTAGAAGGTGATAACCTAAAAAGAGCATAAGGTGATAGATTAGCAAAGTCTTGTATTCTTCAAGGAATTCCAAATGAAATATACGTGAAGATAGAAAACTATAAGGCCTCAGGCAAACAGATGTGGGATCAGCTAGAGAAGATGATGCTAGGCTCAAAAGTTGGGAACCAACTGAAGATATCCAACTGCCTAAACAATTATGAAGAATTCATAGGCAGAGTTGGAGAGTCACTAGCAGAAACATACGACAGGTTTGTGACCTTGCTGAATGAACTAAGCAAGAACAAGGTCAACAAATTGCAAATAGAGTTGAATGTCAAATTCTTAAGCATTCTCCAGCCCGAATGGAAGAGGTTTGCCAGGCAGATGAAGCAAATCAAATATTTAAACGAGATTCCACTTCATGAGGTGTATGAAACCCTCAAACAGAATGAAGAAGAGGTGGATGAAATACTCGATGAAAAGAGGCAGACTGGGAAGACAATTGATGATACAGTTGCTCTTGTTGTGAAAAAGAAGAAAAAGAAGATGATTGTGTCTGAACCAGAAGAGATTGAAGCTGAAGCGAACTCTGACTCGAACGACTGTGAACAACTAAAGCAAGCAATGCTAATGTTGACTAAGGCTTTTCAGAAGAAATTCTACAAAAAGCCAAGCTCAAACAGTCAGAGATATTCTTCTGGTCCTAGCAATTATGTTCACAAAGAGAGGATTGAAGGAAAGAGAGTAGAGGAAAGGAAGCCGGAAGAAAGAAAGTATAAAGCTGAAGCATCTAGTCAGACAGAACCTCCAAAGTGCTACAACTGTGGTAGACTTGGACATTTTGGAAGAGACTGCCGACAACCCAAAGTCAGAAACTCAGACTACTACAAAAACAAAATGCTTCTAGCCAAGCAACAAGAGGGTGGAAAGGCATTGATGGCAGAAGATAAATACTGGCTAGATCATTCAGACCAGGAAGATGACGATGAAGAGAATGACGAGAAAGAAAACATGTGCTTCATGGGAAAGATGGAAATAGATGATGAAGTAGATTCCGATGATGAGGACAACGAAGAGGTATGTGATTTAACTGAATCTGATTTCTTAAATCAAATGCATGCCATGATGACAAAACCTCAAGAATTAGAGTCGAAGCTTAAGCGAGAAAAGGGTGTCATTCTTGAACAAAACCAATGAATACAGAAACTTAGCAATGCTGTTGCTGAGAAGAAAGTATTGGTTGAGACCTTACACAAAAACATTGACACCAGCGCCAAAGAACAGACCATAATTCTTCAAGAAGTTACTGAAACAAAGACTAAATTGAGAAAGTGTGAGTTTGATTTCAAAGAGCTTACGAAATTGGATTCTTCAACTTCCAAAGAAAATGAATCTTTACTTGCAAAATTAAAAGCTTTGGAAGAGAAGTTATTCAAATTGGGTCAAACTGAACAAACCATTCATCTAAACAAACCCAAAGAGGAAATAGAGAAATGGGGACTTGGTTATGAGAACCCTCATTACCTTAAAAAGGGTATATCTGAAGTGCCAACACTTTATGATCTTACATTTTTGAAACTAGCTCGAAGAATTCCTGGGCTTGAAGTTTTCTGGACTGGACTATCTAAAGATGATGAAGCCAAGGAAACTGAAAAACGAAAGAAATCATCTAAAGTTCATCTTCCATTTCGTTATGCGAAGTTGAATAATAGTTATAATGATGATCCAATATATCAAAAGAAATATCTTTCAAATGACTTCTTTCAGAGTTATTCTGTAAAAGAAATGGATGCGAAGCCTATTAAAGGTAAAATTTACGTCCCTCCTCTCGTTTTGGAAAGTAAAATTTCTGAACTTGAGAAATCTTTAGCAGATGAAAGACTTTTGATTGATATTGAACAAAACGTGTTTTCAACTATGCTTAAGAGTACTGTTATTTCTAAATCATCAAAGGCTTCAAAATCTGATGACATGTTTGGTTCAACTGATGGAGGGTATGATTTTTTAAACTCTAATGGTGTTTTGGATGATTGTTTTGATCAATTTGATTTTAACACCAAACTTCCTAACCATTCATCTTTTGTTGTGAATTCCTTTGGATTATCCAGTAAGTTTGTGTAAAGCAAATCATCAATGAAAGTTGATGAAACAGTTTCTGTGAAAACTAAGAATGCTAAAGGTAAGAAGAAATCTCAGCATTCACAGAAACCGATCACTACTGGTAAGCCAAAGAAGAAGCATTCGTTTGAAACTCAAAAATCTAACTCACGAGTTTCAAATGTTTCAGATCTGAGCAAGAAAAGGCTAGGAGTTAAATCTGAATGGAAACCAAAACAGGAGATTAACGAGACTGCTAAATCTTTTTCGAATGTTGCTTGTATAAAACCAAAACTTGTCGATTCTCGCAAGAAATATTCCGTACAACAATTATTCCAGTTATCTCAATCTACTAGAAAGTTTTCAAATTATGGTAGATATGATCATGCTTCTCGTAAAGATCATGATGTTTGGTTTGGCACATATCATGTTCCCTCTCATCATTCAAATTCTTCATTTGATTCTAAAACGCAAAGCGGACCCAAATTTCAATGGGTGCCAAAATCGCTTACTAACACAGTTGGATCCAAATGGAAATGGATACCAAAGAAAAAGGATGATTCTGTGTTGCAAGTACCTACTGTCAAGAGGGAGTAGGAGAAAGAATATCGACTTCTGATTATGTACAGATTAGAACTCGTTCTTGAATGTCAACAATGGTTCTTGAGTAAATCAGCTCAAGACCCGGACATAAATGTCAAATAGGCTTTTGAACACATCAGTTCGAAACCCGTACTTCAGTGATCAAAAGACTTTACTCCTGTGCTGATAAGAGATTGTACTCCAATACTCGAATGAGGAAATCAACCTTCAAGGGGGAGTACATATTTGTCTGAAATTTCGATGCATATCTTTTTAACTGACATATTTTGGATGCATAATTTCAGGGGGAGTAAAAAGGTGATGACTTATGATTATTTTTTATCAGAACTCGTACTTTCATTGTTTTTCTGCTTTTTGTCATTTTAATTTAAGTGAATAAATTTGCTTTGACTATGACATAAGACTTTTGTAGTTTTTGAGAGATGCTTACAAGATCATATCTTTATGACTTTAAGCTTAACTTCATGAGATGTAAGATCGCACGTAAAGGTATAATCCATTATCTTAATCTCATATATGGTTAAAAGGAGGACAACTTTCAATCATAGAAAACATTGTTCTTAAATGTTCAAACCACTTCCTGAATCTTAAACCGATTACATGAATTGGAAGTGTGATTTTAAATGTTTTCAAGATCTATTTGAGCTTTAACTGAAATAGTTAAACCAAATTGAACATCATATGCATCATAAGAAAACAAGGATTTCATTGTGCTAGGAATTAACACAACTTCTATGGAATCACCTTAACCAGTGATTTCTACCCAGGAAGTTAATCCCTAGTGATTGAGTGTGAGAAGTTGAAAAGATTGAGTGATGAGTTATACATGAAAAAGAGTGTTTGGTTAGAGTAATCTAAATGTTTAAAAGAAAGAGCGTGTGAGAACAGAGTTAAAAGAATATCAGAACTCTTCACCAACTTTTTCTGAGCCGGGTAGCCACATTTATAGTGTTTCACATTTCTTTGGTGAACATTATTGAAACAGGCAACTAGCCCATGCCAACTCTTGATCAAACCTCACCAACTACTCATTTTCTTCTTAAAAGGAAAATGTTTCATTTTCAAAGGGGACGCAACACATTTGCTATCTGATTTTCATTTGGAAAATCTGGATATTTAAGACATACTGATTATAGAGAAATTTTCTTTGAAGATACTTTGCTAAAGCATTCTGAGCTAAACCTGAAGATTATTACATTCTAAAGACTAAGAAGGAGATCGCATCTTCTGAGCTGGAAAAGAAGAAGATTGAGTTGCACAGATCTATTGGATAAATCTTTTTAAATAATGATCTTGATCAAAAGGGGGAGATTGTTAGAGCACAGTCTCATTGGATTCAAGATCATCCAATCTGAAGATCGCAATCTGAAGCAAATGCAGAAAAGTCGACTCTTAAATATAAGTCTGAAGTCGTTTGTAATAAAATAGTCAAAGTTAGTTTTATTGTATTTTATTGTGTTTAAGTAATTAAGTTTAAGTTAGTTAGTTAGATAATATCTAGATATTATTAGTTAGTTATTATATTAGTATTAGTTAGATAATATCTATTATGTTAGATTGCGTCTTTGAGAAGCAAGATTAACAAACAGAACACATATCGACCAAGTCAAGATCTAGAGAGAAAAGAGAGAAAGAGCTTCAAGAACATCAACCTTGTAATCCTTTGTTTGTAATAGAAACAGGTTGGTAATCTATATATCTTTGTGTTGTTTGATTATCTGGTAACGATCGTGTTCAATCACACGGACTTACATATCTCTAACCAAAAGTTATGAAGTGTTCATGTTTACAATCATTGTGTGTACAATGATTTTCTTCTTCCATTGAAAATGAACACATATTGTGGATCGTTGAATAGATGTCTTGGTTTAGAAGTTGCCAAGTTTGTTTGAACCACGCAACATCATTTATGAAGTTTCTCTAACCCTTACATTTTTACATTTTAAATTCGTACTTGTGATTGTTATCTTTGGTTTATACTTGAATATTCAATATCTTTTGTATTACTTTATTTGAATAAAAATATTATAAAAAACCAAAGTTTTAAGTTCCTAGCACCCTCTAAGATTGTGCCTACCTGTTGCATGCCTCTCTTTTAAGCGTTGGCTTCAAACATTCGGTCTATGACACCTCTCTATTTTATCATTATCATCGTGATGTTGTCCTCTTTTCCCTTATGCATGTCGATGACATTTTGATCACATGTAGTAACTCTACTTAAGTTTAAGGCATTATTCAGAAGCTGAATAATCAATTCACTTTGTCAGGTCACTTACTTTCTTGGATTTGAGACAACTAGGGGGCATGATGGGATTCATTTTTCCCAAGCCAAGTACACTGTTGACATGCTTAAAAGAGCAAACATGTTGAATGTAAAATCCATGTCCAACTCCACTGGATTAGAGCAATGTTCCTCATCTTCATAACAATAACCCTTTGAGAATATCACTCTTTATAGATGTGTAAGTAGAGAATAACAATATTCTACTTTTTAGAAGGCCTAACATTGCTTACATGATAAACAAGTTAATCCAATTTCTTCAATCTTCAAGTCAAATCCATTAGTTAGAATGCAAAAATATTTTTGGTAGGACCATTTCTGAAGAAATAATATGATCTTACAATACTTTGGTGTGACAACTTAGGGGTCTGGCAACTTTCTTTAGATCCAGTCTTCCACTCACAGACTAAACATATCGAGCTTGACATTCACTAATAGATCAGGGAGAAGTAGCAAAAATAGATTTTTGAAGTAAGGTACATTCCTTCAAAAGAACAAATTCAGACATTCTCACGAAGTAATTGTCTATTGCTCAATTCCATTATATCAAAACATGCTTGCTATTATTCACTCACCATAGCAGAGCTTGAGGGCGCAAATTAAAATGAATGGAATTGATATGGATAAGAACGAAAGGAAGGAGTTACATACACAAGCACCTACTAAAAGCCGAAGGAATATGTCCCTCAACATCGTATTCTTTGAACCGTATTTTGAGAAGTTAACGAACAATCCATTCTTTGAATCGTTTTCTGAGCTGGTGCACCCTTAAATTGAACCAAAGCCTTGCAAAGTCGTTGTTTGACCGACTGGAAGAGTCAGCACGGTATGACCTAGGAAAATTAGTTAGGTCGATTTGGGGAATAAGCTACATTTTTCCAAATGCAATCGACCTTTTTGAGTGAGAATCAAGACCACATCTCAGGCGCGATGTATTTTTAGCTTAATTCCACCGTTTTAAAGGACCTTTTCGGTTTTTTGATTGATTTCGTAAAATTTTCCAACAACATCAAGATGACAAGAACTACATCTTCAACAAATTATAATTAATTAAAAAAAGTTAACATCAACAAATGCATATGAGCTAAAGTTCTAGCAAAAAAAGTCGAAGTATATATGATAGTCCAAGAAACACTAAATCACTTAGAGAGAGAAAGTAGAGAGAGAGAGTTTGAAGCGTAAAGTATATTTCTATATTGAATGTGCGAGAACTTCTTTTAACAACCAAAGCCTAAAGGGACTTAAATACCCAAGGCTTATACAACACAGATATGCATTCTAAACATTGTATAAGACCAAGCCTATAAATACAATGATTACTATAAAATCAGACTTAACAATCTCCCCCTTAGTAATCATTGGCGCTGTGGTCTTCAATATTCAACCTTCTAAATCAGCACGGACCATCTAAGCGACTTTACGAAGAAGCTTCTTGACTTAAAAAAATTTCTTCTCAGCATCTTTTCGTCTCAGTTGCTTTTGCTGTCATGACAAGACTGGACCAGTTTGTAATAAGCTTGAAAAAATAATTGATTCATCAGATTGTGCTCTAGACGATGCACCTCTTTCAAATGAACTTGAATAAGCTGTGGTGATCGGAGCTTGAACAGCAAAAGACAAGTAAAGTTGAAGAAATTGAATCTTGAGCGAATCTTGATCAGCAGATAAACGAATCTTGATCAGCAGATAAACATTTGAACTCTTTGTCTCTTTATCATCTCCTTAACTTCTCCCCCTCATGACCTTGATGATCTGGATTAACTTGGTCATGCAAATGTTGGAGACGAGACAGCTTAAGATCTGCACAATCAGAATAAAGGAGAAAGAGGGACGGTTTGCGCTACACGTTGGTGGCGCAAAGAGAGTTTTGCGCTAGACAAAGGTGGCGCAAAGTGAGATTTGGGCTACCAACTGTTGGCGCAAATCGGACTTAAACTCAGAAAAAAAAATTCACCTGTTAAGTTCTTTGACTCCCCCTACACAAATGCACTAAATACGACAATTCAAGTTAGCATTCACATAGAGAATCAGATACTCCCCCTCGAAAACAGATATTATCTAATCAGAATATTCTCCTTTTTTACTCCCCCCTTGAATAATGCACAAACCCATTTATAAAGATATGAAAACACAAAAATGTAAACATCAATCAGTTTTTTTGAAACGACTAAATATATAAAAATTTAAACACTAAACAAATTAAATTCTAATCAGTAAAATATCACATATTTATCAATCAGTTGAAGTCAAACATGTGTTGTTGGATTCAGATACAAGTTTCATTGCATATCAAGTTAAGATATGTTCAGTTTCAAAAACTTCCAGCAATCTATTCAGTGTGCAAACATGCGAACTTTGATTAGCTTCAAAAAAATGCAATTCTAAAAATATAATAGAGAACTTTGCATGTACTTACACTAATCCATCACGAATTAAGATTTTCACAAATTTATAGGTTTATCGCAACTCAAACATATCACCAAGTATCATGAGATGTGTGTTCATTGGCATCTTTTTGCATTGTGCACATTGGCATCTTCATATGAGTGTGCTCTTTGGCATCTTGTAAGCTTGTGTACTTTGGCATCTTTTAATCAAAAAGTTTATTAAGTAAAGAACATGTCGTAAACGTAACTTTCTATCTGATCCTATTGTAGGATTTGGGTCAGCCGCTCCCAGACTAGTTGGCCTTAGGGGACTAGGTGTCAAGCACCCCTTGGAACTTACTCTCCCAGATCAGAAAGGCTACATCGACACATCCTAAACCCATTCATACCAGTAGAACATGACTTTCGATCTGATTCTATAGAAGGATTTGGATTCGATCACTCCCAGATCAATTGACCTTAGGGGATCAGATGACAAGCATCCCACGGAACTTACTTTCCCAAACCAGAAAGGCCACATGTACAACTTTTAAACTTAGAGATTTCTGATTTATAAGAATTTAATAATCATCTCAATCACAAGGTTTGACAGATAAGTTTTTAGCCCATATTTTCATTACGATCCAAAATTCTGACGTTTAGGTTTTCTAAGCATTAGAGGCTATAAATATTCCGAATCACACAACTTTAAAGCAGAATACAAAATTTTCAAACATAATGCTGACTTTTCGACTTTTGTAAGACTTGAAATTTGAACATATAAAACTTTAATATTAACAAAGCAACTTGAAAATTTATCCTAGACACATATTTTATTCAACAGAAAGAAAACCTGTAAAGCTTTTACTTTATAGAGTAAAATTTGTAAAGGTTTAAACTTTTAAATTCAAATGCCAAGTTTTAAAAATTTAAGACAAAAGTAAAGAATTCGGCAAATTGATATTTAGTTGAGACAAAATAAGATTCAAGAATATTATCTTCCACACAATGTATAATGAATTTGTGCCTCAAAAGAAAAAACTGGGTTGTACAAATTCAGAAGATAGTTGAATTTGCTCAGATTCTTAAAAACATGAGAAAAACTGGAACAACATCATGATCAGAGATAAATGCAACGGAATTGAAGTAGATGTACTCACAGTTTCTCATTAGTCAGAAGCTAGAATCTTTGAAGAACGAGTCCTAAACTGACTTGTTTAGAAGTCGAAGTCCATTGAAGTACGGGTTCTAAGGTGATGTACTTCGAAGCCATATGTCTCTTACTCCCCTTTGACATTTGATGCCTGCAACTTAGGATCAATTTTGGATTTTGGAACCCACTTGTATTTGGGTCCATGAAAGTTAGTTGCAGTTCTTGTGGGGAAATATTTGTTAGATTTAACATTGAAAGCACAAGAAAGATCATCAGAATAATAAGCATAACCATCAGAAAAAGACAAAGCATTATCATCTGAACTAGAATCAGAGGAAGAATATGAGACATGTTTTGAAATTCGTATTGAGTATTTTGAAATTTTGTTACAAGAAGCAAATGAATCACTTTTATAATATTTGTCTACATATCTATCCTCTTCAGTAGCAGGTTCATCAGATATCCGCTTGATCCTCCATATCTGCTTTGTAGACTTGTTCAAAGTCCGATCTGAAATATTCGAATCAGAAGAATTAGAATTATCAGAAATGACTGAATCTTTCTTCTTTGACTTCTTTGACCTTCTTCTTTTACTCTTTGTTTATAATAATCATCATTTAGCGTAAAAGATTCATCAAGAATTTTTGAATTAAGATTTGAATCAGAAGAAGTAATTTTACTTAAGCAACCAAACTGATCAGACAATAACCTTGAACTTGCCTCGGAGTCAGAAATTTTTTGAGAAAAGTTTTCAAAATGTAGAACTTTCTTTTTGTTTACATTAAAAGAAGAAGAAAGACCAGAAATAGAAATTGAATCTTGTTTTTGAGAAAATAATTTTTCTTCAAGACTAGAAGTCATAAAAGAAAGAATAATATCATATTCAATTTCTTTTTGAATATTGTGATCTTCCATTTTATCTTCAAGGTCAATGATTTTGCTTTCTAAAACTAATGGAGGAGTATATCTCTTAGAATCATAAAGATTGGAGAAATATTTTCCTTATCAGATTTAGTAGAATATATATCAACAAAATCATCAGACACTGAAGACTTAATGGGAGATATGTCATTTAAACCTTTTCTGCCCTTCTTTGATTTATCAGGAAAATATTTAGCATTTTTGCTCGTGTAAACAAAAGGAAATTCCTTGTGCCTGTTTTTCATTCTTTTCTCATTTTCGATTTTTAACACTTGCTTTTCACTTGTCCAATGAAATTTAAACTGAGGAGCATATCTTGCAAGTGTTAGATAATCGTATTCATATATAGTAGGAACTTCAGTTTTAGCTTTGTTTAAATAATGAGGATTTTCAAAACCGAGTCCCCATTTTTCTTTTAAAGCCTCATCACTCCTTGGTTTATTCATGAAGATTGTTTGCTCAGATTGGTTCCTTCGATACAACTTTTCTTCCAACTTATTTATTTTGTCCGAAAAACTATCTTTTAAATTGGTCATTTCAGTCAAAGAATCAAGATGAGTCTTATTTGAATTTTCCAAATCATCCAATTTCTTTTGAAAGATGTCTTTTGTATGAACTAAAATAGATTTTTCATCTTTCAAAGAAATTTGTAATTTATCAATCAATTCTGACTTTTCTACATTTAATTGCTTTTCAGATAATAACTTTAAACGAAGATCATGCAAAGTAGTTATGATTATGTTTATTTGTGAAGAAATAAACGTGAAATCAAACTCAGTAATTACCTCATCTTCATCAGAATCATCACCATCACTTTGATCATCTCCGATGAAGCACATTTGAGCAGTTTTCACATTTGCAGCTTCATCATCGGAGTGATCCAGCCAATACTCCTCTTCCACCAGCAAAGCAATTCCATTCTCTCTTTTCTCGGCCATTTCCAATTTCTTTCGATAGTATGCCGAATCCCGAACTTTCTTTAGTCTACACTCCTTAGATAAGTGACCAGGCTTTCCACAGTTGTAACATGCAGCAGATTTCTTAGCCTCTGGCACTTGGACATTCTTTGATCCAGATGTGAAGTGAAGAATGTTGGAATCCGACCGAGGTTGGAACTTTTTCTGATAATACTGAGAGAGAAGGATCATAGCTTTCTCGAGCGCCTCGCCATTATCATCAGTCGACCCATCATATGCATTTTCTGATAAAACTTGTTCTGCCAGCTGATTTGCTAGAAGAGCAATTGGGTCCACTGACTTCTTGTTCTTCTTGTCTAGTTTGACCTTCTTATCATTGACTATGCACTCATCTGTCAGTAGAATCTCGTACATCTCTTGGATTTGCATAGAAGAAATTCTGACATCATTCCTCAAGCGATGGCAAGATTTGTTCCATTCTGGTTGCAAAGCATTGAGGAACTTCAAATTTGTCTCGAGCTCAGTCTTTTCCACTTTAATCTTCCTCAGATCATTAATCACGGCACAAAATCTGTCATACACAATTTTCAGTGACTCCCCATCCTTGGCTTTGAATTCTTCAAAGTTGTTCTTGTAACGTGTATGCCGAAGTTGAGTAGCAACTGAAGACCGAAGCATAATCTTTTTCAATTGTTCCCACAACAGATTTGGATAATCCTTGCAATGATCAACCCGGTTGTAGACAGAGTTTGGTAATCCTAGCATTAGGTTAGCTTTTAATTCTCGATTAGCTTTCATACGTGAAGCCTCTTCAGTTATTATGGGAGTCTCTTTGTTAGGCTTTATGAAAGGTCCTTCAGTAAGAGACTTCATCATGTTATCTCCATTAACTTGATGCTCGATGAAGTTCAGGAACCGATCTTGCCATTGAGTGAATTCGTTTTCGTCGATCAGAACTGGAGGACGATTTTCTGTACCCAAAGACATCATGAGATCATTTTTGTAGAACTGAGTTTGAAAAACAAACTTTGCAGAATCCATATCGTCAGAAAGATGCTAAGTCTTCAAACAGTAGATATGCTAAGTTCAGTTTACGTGAGAGGTAGATGGCGCAAACGAAGATTCGCGTGAATAGTATGTGACGCAAACTATGATTTGCGCTAAGCACTGATGGCGCAAACTTGAGTTTGCTTGATGAACAGATGACGCAGGAGATTTTCGCGAGCAGTTAGAAACGCAAACTATGATTTGCGTGAGCCGTGGAAGACGCAAACTATGATTTGCGTGAGGTGTGGATGACGCAAACGAGATTTGCTTGACCTGTTGATGGCGCAAACTGGAGTTTGCGTGATGTACATATGACGCAAAAGAAACTTTGCGTAAGAGGATGTTGACGAGAACTTTCTTTGAGATACTGATTTGGCACAAAGATAACTTTGCGTGAGAAGCCTGTAACACAAACTTAGCTTTGCGTGAAACAAAGGTAGCGAGAACCTGACTTTACTTGATGAACCCGGAACTCAGCAATATAAACTCGCGTAAATCAGGATGAACTCGCGCAAAACGGGATGAACTCGCTCAAAGCACAGATCTGGCGCAAAACGAAGTTAAAAGTCAGAATTCTTCCAGAAATCGATTTCGAAACAGAATTTGATGAAAATTTCTTGCACAAAAATGTTCGAAAAACACCTTTTTAACACTTTGTAACAAATAATTTCGATTAAAAACCATATAAATCGAAAAATCAAGATGTCAACAGAACGTGAACTACGTTTTCCAGAAAATTCAAAAATCTCAAAATTGACAATTAAAACTTGATTTTCTTGCAAATCGGTGTGAATCAAAAGTGTTTTACAATAAAAAAACGGATCCAACAAACCAATTGACAAAGAAATTCGTTCACAAAATAGATCGAATTTGATGAAAAATCCAAAAACAAGATTTTCTTGAAAAATTCAAGAAAAGCGATCAAATTTTCAGATTAAACTACAAATTCAGAATCTGAAATCAGTTTCTCTCAATCCTCTCAGATTTAGATTGGCTCTGATACCAATTGATAGTCCACGAAACACTAAATCACTTAGAGAGAGAAAGTAGAGAAAGAGTTTGAAGCGTAAAGTATATTTCTATATTGAATGTGCGAGAACTTCTTTTAACAACTAAAGCCCAAACGGACTTAAATACCCAAGGCTTATACAACACAGATATGCATTCTAAACATTGTATAAGACCAAGCCTATAAATACAATGATTACTATAAAATCAGACTTAACAATATATTTTACTAGTTACAAAAAAATTTCCTGGAAGATTGATTATGATAATGAGAAATGTTTCAAAATATATATATATATATATATATATATCCAAAGTAATCAATAATATTAGAATCTCATAAACTGACTCAAATCGCTTACCAATATAGAATGCCCTAATGGGTCACCAAATTTTGATTTACAGCCAATGATCCAATGGGAGGCCTAATTTGAGCAATAATATCAAACTTCTACAGAAATGAATTTTCTAGCATTTGATTGGGGATCATTGAAGGCTTTAGTCACACACTTAAACGATAATCTAGAAAGTCAAAGGATTAAGACAGCTCGTAATATTTGATTGCTCACAATTTTATAAATTTCATTTACTATAAAAGCTCGTATCACAAAATTTTTAATAGTAGCGAAAAAAAAAACCATAAGTCAATTTAACGTCTTTATCTTGTCCAATTCTTTAGTTTTTACAAAATATATATTGGATAAGACAACAAGCCATAATAAAAGTTAACTGAATCACGAAATATAAAAACAGAGTTATTAAACTTCCATTTAAATTATAAATTTACAATTAATCAAATTTTAGGGTTAGGAAAGCATGAAAATTTCTAATATTTGTGTCCCCTCTCTCCCTCTCCTCTCCCTCTCTAGGGGTGTAAACGAGTCGAGCTTTTAACGAGCTACTCGAGCTCGAGCTTAATTATTTTCGAGCTCGAGTCGATCTCGAACACAAAATAGAAGTTGCTTAACTTATCGAGCCGCGCTTTAAAACACCAATGTTCGACTTGGCTTGTTCGAAAACTCGATTCAATTTTTCGAGTCGAGTCGAGTCGAGCCGAGCTGAACCATCAGTGCATATATCCGTTTTCGAGCCAAACATGCTCATATATTTATTAATCATACAATAAAAATATAAAATTATCGAGCTCAAGCCGATAAACGAGTTAATCGATCTCGAGTTCTAACCCATAAACGAGCATCGAGCTCGAGCTCGATAACTCAAAAAATATTCGAGCTCGAACCTTACATTGAAAAGTTAATCGAGCTCGAGCTCATTATTAATTTTTTGAACCAGGCTCGATTAACCTACTACTTGACCTGACTCGGCTCGTTTACATACACCCCTATCCCTCTCCATCTCTCTCTCTCATTCATTATCCTTTGTACACAAATATTATTATTTCAATTTTCATAGAAAATCATCATACTTGATCATCTTTTGTCTATTGTAATGTCACTCCAAAAATCAATGTTCACTGATTTGCAATGTTTGGGTACATTTTCCATTCGTCCTCATTAATTTAAGTCTATTCCTCTATTTTTTAAAAATTTAGGTGTACGCTTCAAATCATGGTGGATACACCTTTAAGCCACTAAAAACATTAATTAATTTCCACTACATGGGGACGATTAACCCGGTGCACGTGACGTTGAGATCTCTCTCAATCCATAGTAGGTCTGCCCTATATATGCACATTATTAACATAATATGTATTTAGGTTTTTTTTTTTTTGGAAGGCATAGCGGCATCGAACCAACGAACGACTACCACGAACACATGTACACACGCACGCACGCACACCTCCCCGGCGGTATCGGACAACCAACTAATCCGCCGTTGTCCCTAGAGCCCAACCACTGTCTAAGACTGGGCTGGGGGGCAGCCCAGTCAACGACTGGACCGGCCCAAGGACTGGGTACTCCTCATGCCCTCAAATTGACTCCCCTTGGATTCGAACCCGGGTAAATTGGGATACCATCCACAACCCCCCCAGGATGTTATCGTCCTTGGGGAAACCAACTGAGCTAGACATGATTTGTTAATAAATTAATTTATGCATTAATATGATTTGATTTTAATATATTCACCATAGCTTGTAGAATAATATGCAATTGATCTATAAAAGGAATCTACCCTAACAACGCAAGGTTACGAGCTTGTTGATGTTGCTATAAAAGCCAAAAGTGAAGATGGTCTTGAGGATAAAAATGAGTAGGAAGTTTACAAATGAATATTCTAATAATTATATACGTAATTTTTAATAATTACAATTTGGAGAACTTATCATTCATCTAAAAATACAAAGTTTAAAATAGACATCATTTTCCAATAATATAAATATTATCCAACAAATCAAATGCATATTTTCAAGAATCGAGACAAAACCAACATAACGATTAACCTTCAACAAATCCCGTCATCTTGAGAATAAAATCCCTTATCTTTAGGGTCCTCCCTCTTCCCGTATATATGGAATACGTTACACTTTTGGCAAGTTTCCGACCCCAGATCATATGAGGGGGAACTCTTCTCTCTTCACCTTCATCATCATCAACTTCAAATAAATCAGATTCAACCATTGATTCTTGATGATCAAATAAGTTTGATTTATTTTCTGGGATATCAATCGGAACTGAGAATATCTTCTTCTTCTTCTTCCTTTTTATCTTTAGCTTGTTACGTTGTTGTTTGTCCAAGTTGTAGGGACTATCTCGTTTGCTCCATACGTCAACTTCCACAAATATTACCTCCGATTCTTCAAATTCATCACCCATCACTCGTTTAGGAGAAAGAAATAAAGGGATATCAATTCCAAAAATGGTAGAAAAGCAGTGGAATTTATATAAAGGTACAAATTTGTGGAGTTTGTTTAAGGGAAACAAGATGAATCGTACAAGGCACACTGTGCATTTGATGTGGGGGTTTGTTCTTAGAAGTTTTCTTTTGTCATTTGTAAAGTCTTTTATTTAATTAAAGCAAACTCCTTACACTTCATTTTCTTGTTGCATACATCTTTGTCAAATAATTTGTTTCTATACTTTAAATAATTAACTTTGACATTTTCCACTAGCTTTAACCTCGAGGGTTCACAAGCTAGCGTGTTGGATACTATAACTTCTGAGGTTTCTTGACCAAGGATACGAACACTTATATATGGTTTGATTTCAAAAGAGTTAATATATAAATGTTTGTGTGTTCCCAATTTAAGAGAATTATCTATGGATTGATAAACCCAACGGCATTTCATGTGTGAATTTTTGCAAACATGGCACTAAATTTATAGTAGTGTAGTATCAATACCTTTGTATGTGATAGGATGAACGTATTTAATTTTTCGGGTTTTTATTTTCAAAATATTCACATCCGTGTCTACAACAAACACATACAGATATTTTTTGATTGTTGCTTTTGACGGAGATTGCCAACGGGCTACCGACAAATAAACAACTAATTAAATGGTTGTTTACCAATTGTTTTTCCACAAAAATCACCACCCTTGCTTATCTTAATTATCGGGTAAAAAAGTCTTTGCCATCACTTGCCTGTTAAGATGCTCGGTCCTTCCTATGCCTCTTACCAGGTACGCTGTAGTTATCGGGTGTCACTTACCTAGCAATTGTTGAAAAACTTAAATCTGATAAGTTTTTTTTTTTTGTGCAACTCACTATGCACTTTGAATAAGTGTTTTGATGCATGAAGCTATGGATTTTTTAGAGCCACATGTGTAACACCCTCAAAATTTAGAAAGAACAACTAAACAAAAACTCCAATAATTAACCAAATAAAGGATAAAATCCTTTCTACTAATTCATCCTTAGAAATACTTCAACTTTAAAAACATAAAATCAACACCAACATTTAGTAACTTAAGTCACATACTAAGACTAAACAAGGTCAGGTGTTACTTAACCCAATTACAAGTTGCTATTCCAATGTAAAAGCGGAAGGCTTCACCAAGCTACCCTATCTCGTGCATATAACTAGCACTCATCTCTTCATAGTGTCGCTAATACCATTCCCCAACCAGGACCTGATGCACATGCCTACAAATAAAAGGTTAAGCAAACGCTTAGTGAATTGAAGAGTTTTCATCGCAAATAAATACGTCGTTAAAAGGAAAGGATGCAATTTAAATCGTAGTCTTTCAAAATAATTTACTTTAAATATGGACGCGACTTGTTTTCCAATAACACACATTTTAAAAGATGAACGCTCAATACAAAACATTTTTCATAGGTGATGCAACCCAAAACTCACTCAAAACGTGAATAGAGATCGAACTCCCAACTTATAAAAAAAACGTGGATAAACCTCTATCTCCCAAAACACGGTTGGAGCATAATACCCAACCCATAAATCATGGATAAAAATCTATATATATAAAACGTCACCAAAAACATGGATACTAAAACTCAATACCCAAAACAACACCTTTTTGGTGTCGGGGGAGACCCGATTCCATTGAATATGGCGGACACACAAAGTTAAGCTACTATCAACGTTCTCGACATTCACATAGGGTCATGGATCCCCGTATACGGCTCCTCTGAGCTACCATTGCAAGATACCCAAATGACCCTAGTGTCTACTCGACCTCTAGATGAGTGTCAACAAAAAAGTCATAAGTCCCCGTATCCGGCTCACCATGGGCACCACCGCAAGACTTAGCTCCGTATACGGCTCTATAGAGCACCCCCGTAAGCTTACATAAAAACATGACTTGGGGACCACTCATTAGACTCAAACATGGACATCAAAACTCCAAAATGAATAAACAGACTAGATTACACGGGCATCGAGTTCAACCACCTACGATCTATACCTCGAGCCCTACGCTAAAGGTTACACAGTCATCGAGTTCAACCACCAACGATATATACCTAGAGTCCCCCTTAACCATAAATATATCCAGTTCCAAAACAGGGATAAATATCCCAATTAAACGAACTAACTGACTCATATACCTATGGATCCAATGCATTACAGTCTAAAACATTAAATGACTCAAACGAATGACAACACACTCAAAACATGTAATTTCCATCAAAATGCAATAAAATGCATCGTAAAACCAAAACTCCTCATCGAGCCAACAAAACTGGGCGAATACACACTGAATAAACTCCAACACGACATTATATCAAGACAAGTCATTTTCCAATGAGTTTATACCCTTTATTCTTTCAAAAACGTCTCATAACCCAAGAACAAGTATTTCTCCAAAACACACATTAAAAATGCATTTATATTCAAAATATTTCATTTCCTAAAATAATCATTAAAATACTATTACTTATGATTTATTCATCAAAATGCACAAAATCCCAAATGTGGGTGTTTTACAAAGCTTATAAAGTTCAACACTTCAAATAATCAAAACTCAAAAATAACCAAACAGTTGATCATTTCATGTAGAACATATAAACATTTAAAAATGGACATTTTGGCATGTACACCATTTTCACAAATCCACTTGAACTCACCTTGTTAGATTTAGTCTAAATCTGGATTTTCCCCGACTTGAGCTCCTTTGAAGAAGTTTGAATCCTCAAGCCAAATCTTCCAAAAACCTAGATCCACAAGTTTCCAACCATAAATATTCATATTCAACCATCTAGAATCGTTCCCCAAAAATCTTATATCAAAATCTCTATTTTGGCCAAAAAACCCTAATTGGACCTAACTTTCCCAAAATCATCCAAACCAAAATTTGAGAAATATAAACACTAGAAAGTCATCAATACAAAATTTATAACTCATAATAAGGTTTAGAAACTAGGAGGATGACCTCACCACTAAGGTTTCGGTGAAGACCTAGAAAACCCCAAATTTCTTGAAGATGGAGGTGATGATGATGAACTCTTGACCTTTGCTTCCAATCCATCTCCAAATACTCTTGAATCTACCCAAAAATAACAATCTAACCTTGAAAAGCTCTAAAAAAAACCATATGTTTTTGAATCGCCCAAAACGGAGTAGAAATGAGCAAGATATGACCAAATGAAGAAAATCCCGATTTTATACACTGCAGGTCTGGCGCGACCCTGACATGTGACAGTGTTGAATGTCACTGTAGCGGGCACTGTCGCACGAGATGTACCGAGGGCTCTTTTCCTCTTGCGACCCTGCCATGCGACAGTACCCTATGGAACTGTCGCTGGGCACTGTAGCCAGAATCATATCGAGACTTTTTCGACCGTTCTTCGACCGTTTTCCCGACCGTTCCTCGACTGTTCTCCCGGCCATTCCTCGACCATTCTCTCAGAATATTTGATGATATTACTCAATTTATAGTGCCATTGCCATAAATCATGGCACATTTGTTGGGACGACTGAACACTTGGTAACACCGGTGCTATTGTGACATATGTCACAACCACATGTCACTATAGTCGAGACGAGCATAATCTTAGTACCATTGGTGCTATTATGACAAGTGTCACAACCACATGGCACTATAGCCGAGACGACCATACTCTCAGTACCATTGGTGCTATTGTGACAAGTGTCAGAACCACATGGCACTATAGCCATACTCCATATGCGGTTCTTCTTTTACTGATTCACCCTGTTCAAAATTTTTATTCAATTGGGATAAAATTCACGATGTTACAATCCTCCCAACCTTATAAAAGATTTTTTCCTCGAAATCTAGTTTCTACAAAAATATTTCAATACTACACAACACTTATTGGATTCCCTCGGTTCCTAGAAGTAGCTTGGTCCTCTCTTGCAACAGTTAAACATTGACAAGAGAAATCTCCCGAACATTGGTGGGGTAATTTCTAGCTATATGACCTCAGTTGCCTCCCAACCTTAGGTGATACGTACTAACTCCAGGCTAGCTTGTGATCTCAACTTCTTATTGAAATTTTATAAAACTAATATGCCAATTTGAAACTAATATGCCAATTTGAAATTTTATAAAACTTTCAATCGCAAAAACTTTATAATAATTAATCGTATGTGTAAAAATCCACTACCGTTTACTCGGTAGGTATGCAAAGTGGTCACAAACGCCACGCATATAAAACTAGTTCGAAAAGTATTTGATCATTACTCGCGCTAGTAATGACAATAAAAAAATATGCGAAACAAAATTTTCAAATGGACCACTATGGTCCGTACATGCACCATTTTATGTCGTGTAAGTAAAACAACGGCTCTAAAACAATGTGTAACAAATGTTTCTACAAACTTCAAAAGAGGTATTCCAGAAGTTCAATGTAACATCCTAAAATTTGCGGAAATAAAATTTCGAAAATTCGGCATTAGACTAGACTTGCGGAATAAGGTGTTACAATTCCAATATACAAAATCATCCCAACGGGGTATAGAGTAGACATTAACGTGGTAAATAGCTGAAGCATAAAACGAAAACCTACTAATCTACAATTAATTAACTAGATTAGGGTCGGGTGTCGCTATCCTTCCAAAATATAACTTCAAAAAAATCACTGGACGATGGTCACTAGATATCCTCAAAAAGACCACTCACGACCCCAAGGTCGCTCCCTCAGTCCCGGCGTGCCCCACTGCTAAGATAACCTGCCAACATGACAATCAAGAGCAAGTGTTAGGCTAAAGCCTAGTGAGAACAAGCCAATAAGAAAAAGAGTACTAAACCCAAATCGATGTCACGCGGTGAGTATAGCCATGAGCTAAGTCAAGAAATCAAATAAACCATTAGTGATTAAACATGGTACAAATAACACCAAATCACATAACGAGCTCAACCCCTCTAGATCTGTTGCTCAAAACACCAAGTCAACCTCTCTGGATCTATTCTTGAGAGTTCCCAAAACAGGGGGAACTCAAGCACCATATGGAATTACACCTTACTGCACCATGAGACGCTGCCCGACCGTATAGGTCCACACCTTACTTATCATGGCAACCCGATGCCTATTCCGTGCTAAAACGTGAACGAAGTGCCCAAAACCGGGGACATAGGAACACAGTGCCTATGGATCCATTGCACAAGACTCAAAGCCGAAGCATGTCATTTCAGAGCATATTCATATTAAATCAAATATACAGGCAATTCATATGAACAATGGTTCAATTCAATAAATCTTGAGTCTTGAAATAATGGGATTTTTTTTTAGAAAGCATTTCCCAACAACAATAAGCCACTTTAAAACAAGGTTTTCCACATTTAAATAATACATTTATCACATCGCATTCGTAATACAGACTGATTTAGCTTAAAGGACTCACCTTAGATTTCTTCCTGTTTATAGTCTGCTTCTTACAATTGTTACCTACAACAACACCGATAACTCGGTAAGCCAAAAATATAGACAACTCACTGACTTACAACTCTTGAATACAAAACACTATACACTGCCGAACACAGTACCGGTCGAGTACCACTATCGGTCGAACCGACATCCGGTCGAACCTACTTCCGGTCGAACCGACATCCGGTCGAACCGACTTCCGGTTGAACCAACATCCGGTCGAACCGACTTCCGGTCGAACCAATATTTCGGTCCATCTTCCCGGTCTTATGTGATGGGACGTTTACAGAACCCAGATCCAACCCAAAATACGTAGATCTCGAAATTAAACGGTTAAAAACCTTAACAACGAGATTTTATACGGCAGATAACACTTAGATCGAAGTTTTAAGTTAGATTCGTACCTTGATTTGAAGAAAACGAACGACCTCTTTTCTCCTGCTTCCTTCTCTCTCTCTCTCTCTGATTTTCTTAAAGATCAGATTTTGTGATATTTAGAAATATCTAAAACTTGATTTATATTTATATAACCCAAGTTACATTTTACCCCCTCGAACTTTGGGTAAAGGTCAACTTTTCACCCAACTCCAAAATTGCGGGTGTTACAATCCTCTCCAACTTGGAGAAGATTTCGTCCTCGAAATCTCGGCTATGGAAAGAGGTGAGGGTACCTCCGCCTTAAGTCCTCTTCCGCTTCCCAAGTCACATTGGCACCCCGATGGTGCTTCCACTGAACTTTGACCATAGTGACTTCCCGGTGACGAAGCTTCTTCGTCTTCCTTTCTAAAATCGCCTCAGGTTCTTCAACGCAACGATTTCCCTCATCCACTCTGATCTCGGAGAGTGGAATAACACTCTCCTCCTTTGCTAGACACTTCCGAAGATAGAATACGTGAAATGTGTTATGAATTCCTTTCATCTCCGGAGGAAGTTCCAGTTGATAAGCTTGAAGTCCTATCCGCTTGGTCACAGTGAACGGTCCAAGGAAACGGGGGCTCAACTTCCCACGCTTCCCAAATCTAATAATTCCCATCCAAGGGGTCACCTTCAGCATAACCCGGTCTCCCACTTGGAATTCTATTGGACGCCTTTTCTTATCGGCGTAACTCTTCTGTCGATATTGGGCCGCCTTCAAGCGTTCGCGGATGCCCTTGACCTTGTCCGCCGTTTCTTGCACAATTTCAGGTCTGACGAACTGCTTTTCCCCCGCCTCGAGCCAACATACGGGAGTTCGACACTTGCGACCATATAACGCTTCAAACGGTGCCATCCCTATACTCGAGTGGTAGCTATTATTGTGCGCGAACTCTACCAAAGGCAGGTGCGTATCCCAACTACCCCCAAAGTCGACCACACACGATATTAACATGTCCTCCATAGTCTGTATTGTCCTCTCGCTCTGGCCGTCAGTTTGGGGATGGTAGGCCGTGCTCAACTTCACACGTGTACCCAATTCCTTTTGTAAACCATCCCAAAAATGCGACGTGGACCGACTATCCCGATCAGAGACAATAGATAGCGGCACACCGTGTCGGGAAATTACTTCATCGATGTACAACTTCGCCAATTTATCCATTGGCAAGATCTTCCGCATGGCCAAGAAGTGAGCGCTTTTGGTCAAGCGGTCTACTATAACCCAAATGGCGTCGTGACCTTTCAAGGTCCTTGGTAGCTTTGTCATGAAATCCATCGTGATGTGATCCCATTTCCACTCCGGAATTTCCAAGGATTGCAAACTTCCGTAAGGTCTTTGGTGTTCATCCTTCACTTGCAAACAAGTTACACACTGTTCCACATAGTGTGCCACATCAAGCTTCATGATTGGCCACCAATAATGTAATTTCAAATCTCTATACATTTTCGTGCTTCCTGGGTGAATGGAGTATTTTGACTTGTGGGCATCTTCGAGAAGAAGTTATCTATTACCCCCAATCTTAGGCACCCAAATTCGCCCATTGAAAAGTTTCACCCCCCGACTATCTTCAGTCAACAAAAGATGTTGTTTTTCCATGACTTCTCCTTTGAGATTTTCTTCTAGCAAAGCTTCGACTTGCGATTTCTTGATTCTGTCAATGAGTGCTGAAGTTATTTCAATTCGTGCAAAGGTAGCACGAGAATTTCCTCCGCAGACTTTCTGACTCAAGGCATCGGCAACAACGTTTGCCTTACCCGGATGGTAGAGAAACTCGCAGTCATAATCCTTCAGCAAATCCAACCATCTCCGCTGCCTCATGTTTAGCTCTTTCTGATCAAAGATATGTTTCAGACTCTTGTGATCAGTATAAAGAGTGCACTTCGTATCGTAAAGGTAGTGTCGCCACAATTTCAGTGCAAACACCATTGCTGCCAATTCCAAGTCATGAGTAGGGTAGTTGACTTCGTGCATTTTAAGCTGCCTTGATGCGTAAGCGATCATCTTCCCTCTTTGCATCAGGACACAACCCAAACCTATCTTCGACGCATCGTTGTACACCACAAAGTCTTCCGTCCCGTCAGGTAAGGATAGGATAGGAGCTGCACAAAGCTTCTTTTGTAAGGTGCGGAACACCTCTTCTTGCCTCTCGGTCCACACAAACTTCACGTTCTTTCGGGTCAAGGCCGTCAACGACGAGGCTATCTTCGAGAAATCTTGAATGAATCTCCGGTAGTACCCTGCCAAACCTAGGAAACTTCCGATTTCAGACAGACTCTTGGGAGGTTCCCAATTCGTCATCGCCTCAATCTTTGCGGGATCCACTTTTTACTCCCTCCTCTGAAACCACATGCCCCAAAAACTGAACCTCTAGGAGCCAAAAGTCGCACTTTGAAAATTTCGCGTAAAGTCTTTCTCGCCTTAAAACATCCAACACTTCACGGAGATGTTGCTCATGCCCTTCTTCATTCTTGGAGTAAACTAGGATGTCGTCGATGAACACGATTATGGATTTGTCGAGGAACGGTCGACACACTCGGTTCATCAAGTCCATAAATATTGCTGGTGCGTTGGTTAGGCCGAATGGCATCACCAGAAACTCGTAGTGCCCATAACGAGTTCTAAATGTTGTCTTTGGGATGTCGCTCTTTGCTACCTTCACTTGGTGATACCCCGATCGAAGGTCGATCTTTGAGAAACAACCTGCTCCCTAAAGTTGATCGAACAGATCGTCGATTCTCGGAAGTGGATACCTGTTCCTTACCGTCACTTTGTTCAGTTCCCTGTAGTCGATACACATTCTCATTGCACTGTCCTTTTTCTTGACGAATAGGATCGGAGCTCCCCAAGGTGACGAGCTCGGTCGGATGAAACCTTTCTCAAGAAGGTCTTGGAGTTGAACCACCATCTCTTGCATTTCGGTAGGAGCCAAACGATAAGGAGCTCGAGCAATATGAGCCGCTCCTGGAATGAGGTCAATACGAAAGTCCACAACACGATCGGGTGGAAACCCGGGCAAGTCTTCCGGAAATACATCGGGAAACTCGCGCACCACCCTAACATCTTCTAGTTTCCGATGGTCGAGTTTGGTATCGATAGCATTAGCCAGGAAAGATAAACATCCCTTCGCCAAACACTTCCTAGCTTTGATCACTGAAATAATCGCCACATCGCCTTTCCTTCCTTCGCCGTAGATTATTGTCGCTTCTCCGTTTTCCACGGGTAATCGAATCATTTTCTTTGAACATACAATTTCGGCCTGGTTCTTAGATAAGCAGTCCATACCCACAACCACATCGAATCCGCCAATTTGCATAGGTAATAAGTTAATGGGAAATTTCTTTCCCTTAAGCTCTAAGATGCAATCTCTAAGAATATTATGAATTAGAACTTGACCTCCATTTGCTATTTCTACCACGACAGCATTCTCTAGCATACTCTTAGACATATCAAGCCTTTGACAGAACAATTCGGATATGAACGAGTAGCTAGCACCAGAATCAAATAAAACACGTGTAGGTAGGGAATTTAGAAGGAACGTACCCGACACCACATCGGTCGATGCTTTAGCTTCCTCTGACGACATATGGAAGGCCCTTCCGGTCGACCGCGGAGGTTCCATCTTCTTCCCGCCACCTCCCCCAGTCTTGAGCTTCGGGCACTCCGCCCTTACGTGCCCCGGTTCCTTACATTCGAAACAGATTTTCCCCTTAAGAGGGCAATCTCGGAACGTGTGACCCGTCTTTCCGCACTTGTAGCATATTCCAGGAACAAAGTTACATTGGCCAAAATGTTTGCTTCGGCACTTGGAGCACCACTTGGCATCACGCCTAGGATCGGCTCTCCGCGGAGCGCTGCTATTGGCATAGAAAGGTTTCTTTGAGGGCATCAAGCCTCCCTACCATTTCCTCTTCTCGACTTGACGACCACTTTGATCCTTGCCGAGACTGTAAGCATCCTCCATGAGCTGAGCTTCTTCTATTGCTTCCCGAAGGGTGGAGGTCTTTGTTACGCGTACCATCGACATCATGTCCGATGGGAGGCCCTTGATGTAAGCCTTGATCTTATCTTTCTTTGTCGGGACCAAGCGTCCCACAAAACCTAGTTTGTCCATGAAGAGACGGTTGTACTCCCTTACAGATATACCACCTTTCTTCAAGTTCTGAAATTCCTCCATGATCCGATCCAACGACCTCTCGTTACAGTACTCTTCTAGCAGTTTTTCTTTGAAGGTAGACCAAGACAGTTGGTCCAGAACAGTCGGTTCAAGAGAGGCAGAGTACACGTCCCTCCAAGTAAGAGCTATACCTCGTAACATTCGGGAACCAAATATAACCCTCTGCTCCTCCCCACATTCACTTGAGCGAAAAGCTTGCTCCATCTCTCGAACCCAGGCCATACAATCTAGGGGATTGTCCGAGCCTTTAAATTCTTGGGGTCGGCAACCCAGAAAAGCTTTGAACGTGCAAGTCTGCGCCGCTCGATTGACACCTAGGGCTGTAGTCACCACAGGGGAAATTACAGGTCCAGTACCCCCGGATCCTGCAACAATCACATTTTCGCCAATTGTTTCGGGCCTACGGTTGTTAGCGTCTCGGTCCTCAAGGAGTTTCAAGAATACTTCCTGCTATTGCGCCATGGCCCTATTCATGGCCAACATCATACGATCCATCATTCTTGTCTCTGCCGTCACTTCCTCGATAATAGGCTCTGCAGCCTCCAAATTGCGTCGAGGAATGTGCTCGGGTCCTCCACCCAGCACATTACTCACACGCACTGTTTCCCCCACTACAGTCGCCAGCGGATGGTCGACCGTAGGTATATCGGCCTCCTGGCCTTCCGGACGATTCCTGGTATTAACCATGGTTCTGCTGAACGCAATCATGCAAAAGAACGGGATAAGGATTACGGAAACACAGAGAACGTACTACTACACTTATCAATTATTATAACAACAGTAATTTAAGTATGCCCACGTAAAACATTTTCATAGTAACGTTAGCTAAGTGAAATTATGAACATATAATACGTAAGAGTTCTTATTACCATTATCACAACTTTCAATTTGTGCAAGTTTCCGTTGACCCTAAGACCATCCTATCTTAGAAAGTCTACCCCATCTCACAAGTCATAGCTAAATAGTCTTGGCTTAAGTCTAGGCATCTTACAGTCATACCTAATTCACTTAAACCAAGGCTCTGATACCAACTTGTAACATCCTAAAATTTACGGAAATAAAATTTCGAAAATTCGGCATTAGACTAGACTTGCGGAATAAGGTGTTACAATTCCAATATACAAAATCATCCCAACGGGGTATAGAGTAGACATTAACGTGGTAAATAACTGAAGCATAAAACGACAACCTACTAATCTACAATTAATTAACTAGATTAGGGTCGGGTGTCGCTATCCTTCCAAAATATAACTTCAAAAAAATCACTGGACGATGGTCACTAGATATCCTCAAAAAGACCACTCACGACCCCAAGGTCGCTCCCTCAGTCCCGGCGTGCCCCACTGCTAAGATAACCTGCCAACATGACAATCAAGAGCAAGTGTTAGGCTAAAGCCTAGTGAGAACAAGCCAATAAGAAAAAGAGTACTAAACCCAAATCGATGTCACGCGGTGAGTATAGCCATGAGCTAAGTCAAGAAATCAAATAAACCATTAGTGATTAAACATGGTACAAATAACACCAAATCACATAACGAGCTCAACCCCTCTAGATCTGTTGCTCAAAACACCAAGTCAACCCGTCTGGATCTATTCTTGAGAGTTCCCAAAATAGGGGGAACTCAAGCACCATATGGAATTACACCTTACTGCTCCATGAGACGCTGCCTGACCGTATAGGTCCACACCTTACTTATCATGGCAACCCGATGCCTATTCCGTGCTAAAACGTGAACCAAGTGCCCAAAACCGGGGACATAGGAACACAATGCCTATGGATCCATTGCACAAGACTCAAAGCCGAAGCATGTCATTTCAGAGCATATTCATATTAATTCAAATATACAGGCAATTCATATGAACAATGGTTCAATTCAATAAATCTTGAGTCTTGAAATAATGGTATTTTTTTTTAGAAAGCATTTCCCAACAACAATAAGCCACTTTAAAACAAGGTTTTCCACATTTAAATAATACATTTATCACATCGCATTCATAATACAGACTGATTTAGCTTAAAAGACTCACCTCAGATTTCTTCTTGTTTATAGTCTGCTTCTTACGATTGTTACATACGACAACACCGATAACTCGGTAAGCCAAAAATATAGATAACTCACTGACTTACAACTCTTGAATACAAAACCCTATACACTGCCGAACACAGTACCGGTCGAGTACCACTATCGGTCGAACCGACTTCCGGTCGAACCGACATCCGGTCGAACCGACTTCCGGTCGAACCGACTTCCGGTCGAACCGACATCCGGTCGAACCGACTTCCGGTCGAACCAATCTTTCGGTCCATCTTCCTGGTCTTATGTGATGGGACGTTTACAGAACCCAGATCCAACTCAAAATACGTAGATCTCGAAATTAAACGGTTAAAAACCTTAACAACGGGATTCTATACGGCAGATAACACTTCGATCGAAGTTTTAAGCTAGATTCGTACCTTGATTTGAAGAAAACGAACGACCTCTTTTCTCCTGCTTCCTTCTCTCCCTCTCTCTGATTTTCTTAAAGATCAGATTTTGTGATATTTAGAAATATCTAAAACTTGATTTATATTTATATAACCCAAGTTACATTTTACCCCCTCGAACTTTACGTAAAGGTCAACTTTTCACCCAACTCCAAAATTGCGGGTGTTACATTCAAGCTCCACAATTCTCTTTTAACCATAAAAATGACATGGGATAAAATTTCCCAATAAGACCCGTATACATCAGTTTATTTCCCAAACTTAGTAAAACGGTAGGTGCATGCGATTTGGTCACACGTAAAGTAATTTAAATCGATTTCAACCCTTAGGACGCACGAATACAATGCTCTTGTCCAAAGATAGTGGCTACAAAGTCATGCATATTAGCAACTCAATATAATGCATTGCGTGAAACAATAACGGTAAAATCAACAACCGACGAATGCTCAAAGCAATACTTCAACACGAACCATCATAGGTCCCTTGTATGCTTACTCACACTAAAAGTATAAATCAATTCAAATACTAAGTAGGGTACAATGAAATATACTCGTATAAAACACAAAAGAGAAATCACACGATATTGAAACTCTAAAAATAACATATGGGATAACATCCACCAAAAACAATCTCAGGAAATAAATTTCTCAATAAACCATAAACCAACACAAGCAATGAATCTAGTCTATGCATTTCAATGTTCGTTCATGCGTTGTAAGATGTCGTAAAATAATACTCCATAAAACTCAACAAAACTCACACGGAATAAAATTTCCAATAAAGCTCAAACACCAAAACGTGGAAATAACTTTTTTCCTTTAAAACACTAACATATGTAGAGGAGATCCAATGTCACAGTCGTAAATCACAGTTACTTTCCTGAGACCCTAAAAATGTTAAAGCATGGATACTATAATATCCAAAAATAGCGTTCGACAACAACAGGGATAAGGAAAATCTCAACAAAGTTTGCAACCATGTGCAATAAAACAATTTTATGCATGATTAAACTCATGGTTTAAAATCTCGTGCGTGTTAAACGTCTTTCCACGGATTCAAAGTACGACCCACATGATAATTTGGGAAAGTATGAAATACTTTATGCAAATTATTTTAAAAACAAGTTATGTACATGAATTTTGATCGAGTCCCAAATCATAGGACCGAGCTCACCAAGTCCAACGATCTCACTATCGACACAACCGGATGCTCAACATCTTCAGGTAACGATAGACAACTAAATCGGTCGACCTTACAATTTCTTCTTGAAACAAGGGAGATTCAATAAGCCTATGGTTCTAATTCAACCAATAACTCTGACCCAACATGGTCAACTTAATGTAGTCATCATACTTATATAGTTACTCGAAGTGACAATGCTATTAAACATCATCTTCTTTAAATGACTATTCACCAAGGAATTTATCATCTACCCCCATCAATCATAACGTGAAGGCAATTCAAGCATATACATGCACATGTAAGTTCACCAAAACACTAGCCAGGTGAAATTATGAACGTACCATACATTAAGATCCTTGCTACCCGCATCATTATTCTCGATTCTAGTGACTCTATCAACCTCAAAATATCCTATCTTAAAGTGTCTAATAGTGCAATCTCACTTTCACTTATTTAGAAGAAAACTAGTTTGAGTCTAGGTATCTGAAATCAACACCTAAATCTCTCAAACTTAAGCTCTGATACCAACTTGTAACACCCTTAAAATTTGGAAAGAGCAACTAAACAAAAACTTCAATAATTAACCAAATAAAGGATAAAATCCTTTTTACTAATCCATCCTTAGAAATACTTCAACTTTAAAAACATAAAATTAACACCAACATTCAGTAACTTAAGTCACATACTAAGACTAAACAAGGTTGGGTGTTACTTAACCCAATTACAAGTTGCTACTCCAATGTAAAAGCAGAAGGCTTCACCAAGCTACCCTCTCTCGTGCATATAACTAGCACCCGTATCTTCATAGTTCGCAAGTACCATTCCCCAACCTGGACCTGATGCACATGCCTATAAATAAAAGGTTAGGCTAACACCTAGTGAGTTCAAGAGTTTTCATCGCAAATAAATATGTCGTTAAAAGGAAAGGATGCAATTTAAATCGTAATCTTTCAAAATGATTTACTTTAAATATGGACGCGACTCATTTTCCAAAAACACACATTTTTTAAGATGAACGCCTAATACAAAACATTCTTCAAAGGTGATGCAACCCAAAACTCACTTAAAACGTGAATAGAGATCGAACTCCCAATTTATAAAAAAAGTGTGGATAAAACTCTATATCTCGAAGCACCCAAAACACGGGCGGAGCATAATACTCAACCCATAAATCATGGATAAAAATCCATATATATAAAACGTCACCGAAAACATGGATACTAAAACTCAATACCCAAAACAACACCATTCGGTAGACCCGATTCCATTAAATGTGGCGGACACACAAAGTTAAGCCACTATCAACGTTCTCGAGATTCAAATAGGGTCATGGATCCCCATACACGGGTCCTCTGAGCTACCTCCACAGATACCAAAATGAGCCTAGTGTCTACTCAACCTCTAGATAAGTGTCACCACAAAAGTCACAAGTCCCCGTATCTGGCTCACCATGGGAACCACCGCAAAACTTAGCTCTGTATACGGCTCTACAGAGCACCACCACAAGATTATATAAAAAAATGACTTTGGGACAACTCATTAGATTCAAACATGGACATCAAAACTCCATGATGAATAAACAGACTGGATTACACGGGCATCGAGTTCAACCACTCACAATCTATACCTCGAGCCCTTCGCTAAAGGTTATAAGGTCATCGAGTTCAACCACCAATGATCTATACCTCCAGTCCCCGTTAACCATAAATATTTCCAGGTCCAGAACAGGGATAGAGATACCAATTAAACCAACTAACTGACTCATTTGCCTATGGATCCAATGCATTACAGTCTAAAACATTACATGAATCAAATGAATGACAACACACTCAAAACATGTAATTTCCATCAAAACACAATTAAATGCATCGTAAAACCAAAGCTCCTCATCGAGCCAATAAAACTGGGCAAATACCCCCCAAGACTTCTTTGAGTCACAACCGAGCCAAAAGCTCCACCAATTAGTTGACCATTAATAGATAATTTATAACTCATAATAAGGTTTATAAACTAGGAGGATGAACTCACCACTTAGGTTTTGGTGAAAACCTTGAAAACCCCAAATTTCTTGAAGATGGAGGTGATGATGATGAGCTATTGAGCTTTGCTTCCAGTACATCCCCAAATACTCTTTAATCAACCCAAAAATAACAATCTAACCTTGAAAATCTCTCAAAAACGAAACCATAGCATTTTGAATCGCCTAAAACGGAGTAGAAATGAGCAAGATATGACCAAATGAAGAAAATCCCGATTTATGCACTGCAGGTCTGGCGCGATCCTGACATGCGACAATACCCAATGTTACTGTAGCAAGCACTGTCGCCCGAGATGTACCGAGGGCCCTTTTCCTCTTGTGACCCTGCCATGCTACAATTCCCTATGGCACTGTCACTGGGCATTCTAGCCAGAATTGTACCGAGGGTTTTTCGACTGTTATTCTAAGGAACCAAAGGGTATTTCTGGAATTTCATTAGTAACAAAAATGTTAGCGCAGAATTATGTTGGATACAAGATCATGAAGACTGAAGGTCAAAGATTCAAGAAGTCAAAGCTGAGAAAGTCAACTCTCATTAAAAGTCAAAGTCTTTGTTAATAAATGTCAAAGTCAACATATTGTATTTTGTTTGTTTTCCTTGTTTTAGTTGTAGGTATAAATACTTTGTTTTGCTGTTTAAAAGATAGATGACTAGAGAAGGAGTTTATATACGTAGAGAGAGTTTTAGAGAGAGAAACAAAATTCTAGAGAGAGAAAGAGTTTGTAATCGTTTGCGAATTGAAATTGAAATAAACAGGTAATTGATCATAATTGTTTGTTTGAATAATTGCAATAGGAATCTTGATTCTAGGACACACAATTGGTATCAGAGCAGATCCAAACTGAAATCAATTCAAGAAAATGAGTTCGGCACTGTTCATCGAGTTTGGAGATTGATTTTTGATTTTCAATTTGTTTTTCGAGTTGTAATTGATTTGTTAGTGATCAATAAGTGTATTAGAATGAGTCTGTATAGGTAATTTCTAAGTGTCAAAACGCGCAAGTATACCTTAGTGAGTTCTCAAAACGCGCAAGATTAAGCTTGCGAGTTTTCTGAGGAATAGTGATCTGCGAGTTAGTTCGTTCTGCGAGTTTGTTCAAACGCGCAAGTAGTGCTTTGAGAGTTCAGGGAACGCGCACATCTCTATCTGCGTGTTTCTATATGAGCAGTTACTTGCGAGTTTAGGCATCTGCGAGTTTGCCAAAACACGCAAACCGTTGCTTGCGAGTTACATAAACACGCACGCCTAAGCCTGCGAGTTTCTCAGTAAATAGTGTTTTGCGAGTTTAGGCGTCTGCGAGTTTTAAGCTTCTATAGTGTTTTGCAAGTTTTAATACTTCGTTAAATTTTTTTTAATTGTGATTTCATTTGGACTAACGGTCAATTTCAGTTTCTTATTGCATATTTTTTTTAAACAGAATGACTTCAAGAGACGCTCTCTTGATTGGAACTGATGTCAAGCCTCCAATATTGTTCAAAGGGGAATATGAATAATGGAGAGATAGATTTTTGGACTTTGTTGATAGACAATCAAATGGAGAGAACATTCTGACATCTATCACAGAAGGCCCAATGAAGAAACCTACTGAGAAGATTCTTGCTGATGGTAATGATTCAGATGGAGCTCCAAGAAAAAGAAGAGTTGATAAAAAGTATGCTAATTTCTCTGATGAACAGAAGAAACGGTTTGATTCTGATAAACAAGCCAGATCTTTGCTTTTACAAAGCATGACTAATGAGATATATGTGAAAATGGATAGCTACAATGAAACTGCCAAATCAATGTGCGATCAGTTAAGAAAAATGATGTTGGGTTCTAGAGTTGGAAACCAAATGAAGGTAGCTAATTACATAAACAGCTACGAAGAATTTAGAGCAAAAGAAATGAAAGCTTGGAGGAGACCTATGAGAGGTTTGTGCTGCTTATGACTGAGCTTTCCAAGAACAAGGTCAACAAGCAACAGATTGAGAACAATGTGAAGTTTCTCAACATATTGCAACCTAAATGGAAAGAGCACACGCGAAGGATGAAACAAATGAAGGATTTGAGCAAAATACCTCTACATGAAGTCTACGAGACTCTGCGACAGAATGAAGAAAAGGTAGAAGAGAAAAGAGTTGAGAAAAAGAAAGTTGAGAAAGTTGTTGATCCTATAGCATTGGTGGCTGGAGATAAAGAGAAGAAGAAGAAGAAGAAGAAGAAGATAGTGATTTCCAGTTCTGAATCAGAGTCTGAATCTAATGGAGATGATGGAGAAAGTCTTAAACAAGCAATGTTGTTACTGACCCGAGCGTTCCATAAAAAGTTCTACAAGAAACCAGGGTCTAATTCTCAGAGATATTCTTCATCAAGTTCCAAGAACCACGAGCATAGAGAAAGAGTGGAAGGAAACAAAATTGTGGAGAATAAGATGGAAGAAAAGAAAAAGTATGTAAATGATTACACCAGTACTGCGAAGATGGTTAATGATCTGATTAAATGCTATAACTGTGGCAAGTTCGGACATTATGCAAAAGAATGTCGTAAGCCAAAGGTTCGCAACTCAGAGTATTATCAGAACAAAATGCTTTTGGCCAAGCAACAAGAAGCTGGCAAGGCATTAATGGCAGAAGACGAATACTGGTTGGATCATTCTGATGAGGAAGAACAAGAAGAAACTGCTCATCTATGCTTGATGGGAAAAGAAGTGAAAGATGATGATTCAGATGATGAGACTGCTGACGAGGTAATGAACTTAACTGAAAAAGATTTCATGACCAAAATGGAAGCCATGATGGTCGAACTTCAAGACCTTCAATCCAAACTGAAAAAGGAAAAACACAGAGTTTCTAGGAGAAATCAACAGATCTTTGAACTTAATAAATCAGTTATTGAGAAGAAAGATTTAATTGATTCTCTACGCAAATCTGATTCTGTTTTTAAAAATGAAAAAGATTGTTTTGAACGTAAGATTTCTGAATTGCAAAAACAATTGTTTAAGTCTGATTCTGAAAAAACAAGAATGTGTTCTAAAATCGTTTAAACTGCAGGTTGAGAACAAGACTTTAGAGAAAAAGGTAAATGGTCTGGAAGCAAAACTATATATTAGAGGCCAAACAGATCAAACGATTTTCTTAAATACACCTAATGAAGAAGTTGATTTTAAAGAAAAATGGGGACTAGGTTATGAGAATCCTCATTACCTAGAAAAAGCTATCAGAAAACAGCCAGGTTTATATAATGCAAATTATATGTATGCTGCTGATGAACATCCTCATTTGAAACCCAAATTTATCACCAAAGCATCAAAAGAAGTTGAAGACAAAGAAGATGAGAAAAGAATGAATTTAAAGAAAATGCAACTACCATTCTGTTATGAACGACTGAATGATAGTTATCTTTCTAAAACATCAAAATTTCTTTCAAATGATTATTTTGTTAGTTATTCTTCTACTGAGATGGAGGCAAAACCTATTCAAGCCAAGATTTATGTTCCTCCACTAGTATTAGAAAGCAAAATAATTGATTTTGAAAATATTTTATCTGATGAAAGAACTTTGAGTGATCTAACGCTAGATGTATTTTCTACAGTGTTGAAAAATACAGATTTTCATGTTAAATCTAAAGTGAGTTCTCCATCTTCTAATGTTCTTCAAACTTCTGAGAATGTTTTTGATGATTTATTTGAGTCGGCAAATGATTTTCTAAATTCTGATGAAGGGTGTATAGAAGAAATTGTTATGTTTGACTTTAATGCTCCACTTCCAAATCATTCTACTTTTGTGATAAATGGACAAGCTTTACCAAGTGTTCATGAAAAAGGTAAATCATCAACTAAGGTTGGTGAATCAGTTTATGTGAATGCTGATTACTATGCAAAGGGTAAGAAACATAAGAAACAGCGCTCACAGAAACAGAATAACACTAGTAAACACAAGAAAAATCAATTTCAGAAATCTGATTTTCCTAATAAATCTAAATCTTTTGTTTCAGATATAAGAAAGAAAAGGTCAGAAGCAAGATCTGAATGGCGACCTAAGAGGAAGAATGATGAGAAAGCGGAATCAATTATTGATAGTTTTTGTAATAGATCAACTAGTAGTATGTGTGATGTAGTTGGTTCTATTGCTTCGACAAATAAATACCTTGTAACTGATTACAAGCGATATTCTAATAAGCAATTGTTCCGATTATCTCCTACTACTAGTAAATCTTATTCTTATCTGTGGAATGATTTTGCTTATCATCATAATTCTAATGATTGGTTTGGATCTTATCATGTTTATTCTTCTAGATCAAAAGTTTTTAAAAGTTTTCAAAAGAAAAGAGGATCCATATTCAAATGGATGCCAAAATCTTATACTAATCTGTTAGGACCCGTTTTTAAATGGTTACCTAAAAGTGTTGTTTCCTGATTTCTCTTGCAGACCCGACATATGTGGTACTTGGATAGCGGCTGTTCCAAGCATATGACCGAGCATAAAGCTTTATTGTCTAATTATACAGAGAAGTTCAGCGGCAATATACGATTTGGAAACGACCAGTTTTCACCGATCTTAGGATATGGTGACATCATTTAAGACAATATAACGATCAAGAAGGTGAGATATGTCGAAGGCTTAGGGCACAACCTGTTTAGTATTGGTCAATTCTGCGACAAAGGGTTAGAGGTTAATTTCAAAGCTAAGAGTTGCTCAGTTCGTATTGAAGATGGCAAAGAACTCTTAGTCGGAAATCGAAAGACAAATCTCTACACCATCAATCTTTCAAAGGGTCAAAATGATAATCAGGTTTGCTTACTGACAAAAGCCTCGATGCAGCAAAGTTGGCTTTGGCACTGACGGTTATCACACCTGAATTTTCGTTATATCAACAAGCTGGTCAGTGGAAAGTTAGTGAATGGACTTCCTGAGCTCAAGTATGTGAAAGAACACTTGTGTGCAGCATGTGAAAAAGGGAAGATGAAGAGAGCTCCACATAAACCAAAGCCTGAACCTAGTACCAGTTCTCCACTAGAGTTGTTGCATATGGATCTCTGTGGTCCGATGCGAACGCAAAGCTTAGGCGGAAAGAAATACGTGTTGGTTATCGTGGACGACTATTCGCGATACGCATGGGTCAAATTTCTCTGATCAAAAGATGAGACGCCCGAAGTACTCATTACATTTCTGAAGACGACCCAGGTGAATTTGCAGAAACCAATCAAGCTTCTCAGAACTGATAACGGCACAAAGTTTAAGAACAAGACTGTTGAAGAATATCTAGAATCGGTCGGGATATCACATCAATACTCTGTTGCTCGTACACCCGAACATAATAGAGTAGTCGAAAGGAGAAATCGAACGCTAGTCGAGGCCACTCGGACTATGCTCAGCTAATCTGAATTACCTCTATTTCTGTGGGCATAAGCTATTTCGACTGCGTGCTACACTCAGAACCGTTCCATGATACACCGCATATTTCAAAAGACTCCGTATGCTTTGATCAACAACCGAACACCGTCTATCAAATATTTTCATATATTTGGGAGTAAGTGTTTTGTGCTCAACGACAGAGAGAACCTCAACAAGTTCAGTGCTAAGGCAGATGAGGGCATATTCATTGGATATTCTTCTACATCTGCTGCATATCGAGTATACTTGAAGAAGTCGAAGACTGTTATCGAAAGCATAAACGTTACATTCGATGAGGATATGGCTTATGAACAATTCAGTCCAGAACCCGTGATAACTGGAGTATTAGCATCTGGGCAAATCAGTTCAGAACCTGTACTTGCAAAGAACAAATCAGATGAAGCTTCAACGTCTACTAATCATTTATCTGATTTAGATCTTTTATTTGAACTATTTTATGATGAATATCTTGGATCTAATGTGAATAAACCTGTTGTGGTTGACAGGATTGAAGATTCAACGATTAATCATCCAACCACTTCAGATATTTCTACTGAATCAAATTCCCCGATTCAACAAGATATTCCAGTTCAAATGCCTACTCCTATAGTTGAAGTTGAATCTACTAATGATGAGCCAGAAGTTGTTGAGTCAGTAGGATGTGCTGTAAAGACAGATCAACAGATTGAACAAGCTGTACCTACTGAAGCTTCTGCACCATTTACTTCAACTGAATCCCTCCCTCATGATGTACAACCTGAAGAAGCTGAAAGTGGATTTTTAGATGATAACCATGATCAATCTTCATCTATTCCACTCCCTCATGAACATCGCTGGACCAAAGAGTACCCTCTTCATCAAGTAATTGGAAATCTCAACAAGCCGGTGCAAACTAGGTCAGCAACTTTGAATCAATGTATGCATGACTCATTCCTCAGCAAGATAGAGCCTACTCGAGTATCAGAAGCTCTTGCTGATTTGGATTGGGTGTCTAGTTCGAAACCCTAAAAGTCTGGAGACTAGTACCAAAACCAGAAGGAAAAACCGTTATCGGCACTAAATGGGTGTGTAAGAATAAAAAGGACGAAGATGGTATTGTTATAAGGAACAAAGCAAGACTTGTTGCAAAGGGATATAGGCAAGAGGAAGGCATAGACTACGATGAGATGTATGCTCCAGTAGCGCGTATAGAGGCAATCAGGATGTTTCTAGCCTACGCAGCTCACAAGAACTTTACAGTCTATCAGATGGACATGAAGACTGCCTTTCTGAATGGATACTTAAGGAGGAAGTCTACGTCTCTCAACCAGAAGGTTTTGTAAATCCAAATAAGCCAAATCATGTCTACATCTTGGATAAAGCCTTGTATGGTCTGAAACAAGCTCCTCGCGCCTGGTATGATGTTCTATCTCAATTCTTGGTCAAGTCAGGTTTTTCAAAAGGTAAAGTAGATACCACTTTGTTTATTAAAAAGGAAAAGGATGATATCATAATTATTTAGATATATGTAGATGATATTATATTTGTCTCTACAAATTCTAAATACTGTAAGAACTTTTCTAAACTCATGGTGTCACGTTTTCAAATGAGTATGATGGGAGAGATGAATTTCTTTCTCGGATTACAAGTAAAACAGTTTTCAACGGGGATTTTCATAAATCAATCTAAGTACATTTTTGATATTCTTCGGAAATTCAAAATGGAAAATTGCAAACCTATTGGAACCCCAATGGCACCAGGTACTAAGATTGGTACTGATCCTTCGGGAAAAAGTGTTGATGTTAGGACTTATAGAGGTATGATAGGTTCTTTAATGTATCTTACTTCAAGTAGGCCAGATATAATGTTTTCAACATGCTTATGTGATATATATCAGGCTGATCCTAAAGAATCCCATTTGGCTGCTGTCAAACGGATTTTTAGATATCTAAAGGGGACTGCAGATCCTGGTCTGTGGTATCATAAAGATACAGGGTTTGAACTGACTGCTTATTCAGACGCAGATCATGCAAGGTGCATGTTGGACAGGAAGATCACTTCAGGTCATATTCAATTTCTTGGAGACAAGATCGTTAGCTGGGCGTCAAAGAAACAATTATGTGTTTCCACATCGACTGCTGAAGCAGATTATGTAGCTGCTGCCAGTTGCTGCTCTCAGGTATTGTGGATGCGCACACAGCTTCGAGACTATGGATTCAAGTTTGATAAAATACCGATCTATTGTGACTCAAAGAGTGCTATCGCAATATCCGCTAATCCTGTGCAACACACTAAAACAAAGCACATTGATGTCAGGTATCATTTTATAAAAGATAATGTAGAAAAAGGTACAATAGAGCTTTACTTTGTAAAAACTGATTATCAACTTGCAGATTTGTTTACCAAACCTTTAGATGAAAAGAGATTCAATTTTCTTGTATCTAAACTTGGTATGCTAAATCTCAAGATCTAATCAGTAATTACCTATTAAAGTTTCTTTTATTGTAATTTTTCATCATTTCTTTATAATTATTTCTGAAAGGATATCTGCACTTTAACATGTTATTCATGATCTCAGGGGGAGTGAGACAAGCTTATAAGATGATCAACCTTATTTTGAGGGGGAGTTTATAGAATTTAATAGCTAAATTTTTGTGGTGCATGAAATTAGGGGGAGTTTATGCGTACAATAAAAGGAGTAAGGATATGATTTCTGATTTCTTCAGATCAGAACTCGTACTTTAATCGTTTTACTGCTTTATGTCTTTTAATTTTGAATAAATTTGTGAATAAAGTTGCTTTGACATGACTTTGAGACTTGTGCAGTTTGAGAGATGCTTACAAGATCATATCTTTATGACTTGATGCTTGACTTCTTGAGATTTAAGACGAAGCGAAAAGGTTAATTTCTTATCTTAATCTCATATATGATTGAAAGAAGGACAACTTTCAATCATAGAAAAACATGTTCTTAAATGTTCAAACCACTTCCCGATTCTTAAACAGATTTCATGAATTGGAAGTGTGATTTTAAATGTGTTCAATAATTACTTGTGCTTACATGATTATAAACCGTGTGTTTCCAAAGATAAATACTTGCGTATTATCTTTTCTATATACTTTCAAGTATTCACACACACCGGTTTGATTTTTTGTTCAAAACATTCTTACCATGTCTCAAATTTGAAACATATTTTTCGATGGTAAGACACCCCACTTGTACTTCAAAGAATTTTGAGCGTAATTTCATTTCTAAACGTTCATTTCAAGAATGTCTATATTTTTTATTCATATGGACAATATCTATTATTCTTGACCATAAGCTTTAATTGCTATATCATTCATTTATGATCATTTTTATACAATATCAGATTTTCAAACAAGTTTCTTGCATTCATATTCATTCATTCAATTTGCTTGTTTGAAAATATTTCAATGTTTAAAAAAATGCTCACATCTTCATGATTATATTCTGAGCATATACATATCTGACTTGTATTCGAGCTTTAACTGATAAAGTTAAACCATATTGAGCAACATATGCTTCATAGGAAAATACGAGTTTCTTTGTGCTATGACTTAAATGAACTTCTATTGATTCACGATTACCAGTGTCTCCTACCCAAGAAGTTACTCCATAGTGATTGAGTGTGAGGAGTCTAAAAGAAATGAGTGTGGGATGTGTGACGAGGTAAAATGGAAATGAGAGTTTGGTTAGATGTGAGCTTAATGATTAAAAGAAAGAGAGTGTGAGATCATAGTAAAAGAATATCAAACTCTGCACCAACTACTTTCTGAGTCGGGCAACCACGTTACTAATGTTTCACACTTCTTCGTGAACGTTATTGAAACAGGAAAATAGCCCATGCCAACTCTTGACAAAAACCCCACCAACCATTCATTTTCTTCTCATAAAGAAAATGTTTCATATTTTCTAGGGACACAACACATAATCTATCTGATTTTCATTTGGAAAATCGAGATATTGAAAACGAAGGAAGTCTGCCCCACCTTCGCACTTCAATCATGGACATTGAGTCTATGTTTATCTACTATTGTCTTAGTGGTTTACACAATTTTGAGCCTTAAAAGCAATCATCATATGCTTAATTCTTTCTACACATGCACGAACACACAAGGAATTTGTTTTCTTGTCATAACATTCATAGAAATTGAATTTGTGGTGTTTCGATGATTGGATGGAAGCCCTGGGGGAGTGAACATCATAAAAGCTCCTTTCCTACGTGTATCCGTTACACACAGTAACTTCGTGTTACTGACAGGCATATTAACTGATTCATTTGTTGATTCAGGTGTTACATTCCTATTTTGTCTAGATTTGAAAAGATCTGGATAAATACATTGTTCGAAATTGACAAAGAAGCAGAGGCTCGTGACAGATCAGTGGTCAGATAGAATTTCAGAGATATTTCTTGGAGAAATTTTTGATGCTATAGATGCTCTATTCATCAAAAAGGGGGAGATGATTTACAGAAATGTCCGGATCAAAAATTTCAAAGATTTGAAAGTTTGGATAATGAGTTGAAGAAGATAAAGTTCAAAGATTGAAAGTTTGGAAGATTTTTCAAGCAAATTTAAAGATGTTTGAAGATGTGCTGATTTTCATAAATTTTCTTTGAAGATTATTTGCTGAAGCAAGTTGAGCTAAATCTGAAGATAATTTCTTTCTAAAGTTTGAAAAAGTTTTGTGATGAATCTGAAGAGATTATTGAAGATAATTTCTATTATCTTTGGGAGAGATTGATTGGTATTTCTTGAAGATAGACTTTGGGGAGATTAAAGTTAAAGATCAACCAAAAGAGAAAGATTGTACTCAGATTGTGCTTAAAGGGGAGATTTGAAGTTCTTCAATGTAATCAAAGGAGGAGATTGTTTTGCTAAATCTTTTTGTGATGATCTTGAATCCAAAGGGGGAGATTGTTAGCGCAGAAATATGTTGGATACAAGATCATGAAGACTGAAGATCAAAGATTCAAGAAGTCAAAGCTGAGAAAGTCAACTCTCATTAAAAGTCAAAGTCTTTGTTAATAAATGTCAAAGTCAACATATTGTATTTTGTTTGTTTTCCTTGTTTTAGTTGTAGGTATAAATACTTTGTTTAAAAGATAGATGACTAGAGAAGGAGTTTATATACGTAGAGAGAGTTTTAGAGAGAGAAACAGAATTCTAGAGAGAGAAAGAGTTTGTAATCGTTTGCGAATTGAAATTGAAATAAACAGGTAATTGATCATAATTGTTTGTTTGAATAATTGCAATAGGAATCTTGATTCTAGGACACACAAAAAATCAATCCAAAATAGGTGACTATTAATCATCATAATCTTGTTCCTAAAATAACTCATTCTTCAGTGAAACCTTCTTCATCAAACCCCGTTTTTTCCGGTAACACCTTCTTCATCAAACCCCGTTTTTTCCGGTGAAACCTTCTTCACGAAACCATCTTCATAGCCGGTGAAACCTTTTTGAGGGTTGCAAACCACCTTGTTCACGAAGATCTTCTTCACATGGCCGAATGTTTCTTCATGAAACATTCATGAAACCTTTTTTTATAAACTTTCTTCATGAAACCTGCTACATGAACCCTTCTTCATGAAACCTTCTGCAAACCATCTTCATGAAACCTTCTTCATGATACCTTCCTCAGTAGACCTTCTTCATGAAACCATCTTCATGAAATATATATATATATATATATATATATATTCGAATCTAAACCGACTGGAATCTAAACGGATTCGCGCTCAACCTGAGTTTATGTTTACAACAGCTCTGTGTGTTACAGATAGGAGATACAAAATAGAGATGTTTGTCACTGGCGCGACGACGGTTGTGGTGGTGGTGGTGGTTTCTCTATCTACAATATTCAGTGTGTGTTTCTGTGAGTAGAAAGACGGAAATATGGTAGAAGTGTGGACTTTTTCACCCACACATACGGTCCTTTTATCAATCGTTTGAGACTCGAACGGTGGTTATGGCTCTCTCTCTTGTACCTCTATTTTTAAAGAGAAGACGCAGATCGGTGGGAAACTGTAGGTTTAAGAGGGAGAGGTCGGAGAGATGATGGGGAGGTGGAATAATAACCGGCGAGAATCAGTTGCCGGAGGGAGAGAGGAACATGGGTGAAGATAACCATGATTTGAATAATAAATTTCTTAATTAAATTAATTTAAAAATGAAAATGGGGTCCTTAAAATACGCCATGATCAAGAGAGATAATAACAAAATAAAAACTAATAAAACATTGATTACCAATTACCCAAACTACTTTCATGAATATTTAAAAAAAATAAAAACAAAAATATCTCAAATCAAAATGAACGGTGATGATGAGGGTTGCAAGGATTTCAACCTTTGCATGAGTTGCAAAATATCCTCCATCTCTCTCTCTCTCTCTATATATATATATATCTATATATCTATATCGTCGATATATATACCCATATAGGATTAGGTTCATTTGAGAAATGCTAAAAATATGATAAATAAAGAAATGATCCTAGTCTTTTATCTGGTCAACATTCGCGGCTTTGACCGTGAAGCACCAGATAATTCCTTGTGTTGTCAGTAGAAGATAGAGGGGTAGTTTCGTAAAACACGCAGAACGAGTTCATATATGAACCTGTATGATTCACATATGAATTATATGTTCATATATGTACCAGTGTAATTCACATATGAACTCTTTTAATTGATTCATATATGAACCTTTGTGATTCAAATATGAACTATACGTTCATATATGAATCAGTTAATTAGTTCATATATGAATATGTTAATCAATACAATTGATTCACATATGAACCTATAGTTAATTAGTTCATATGTGAATCAGTTAATTCGTTCATATATGAATCACAAAGGTTCATATATGAATCAGTTAAAAGAGTTCATATGTGAATTACACTGGTTCACATGTGAATCACATATATGAACTCGTCTCGTGCATTAGTAAAAATTACGAAATTTTCCTTCTATTTTTGGAATAGCCGCAACTTTTGACTAGTCAAAGCCGTAATTGTTGACTAGTCAAAGACGCAGCGGATCTTGACCGAATGAAAGATAGGATTACTTCTCTATTTCTCATTCATATATTTAGCATTTCTCAAATGAACCTCTCCCTACCCATATATATATATATATATATATATCGTCCAATATATATATACACGTATATGTATTTCGTTTGTTGAGGTTGATTCGTTGATCCTAGGATCTCGTAAACACGTGGACATACACTATCACACCGATAGTGGAACCACAATAAATCTTGTTGTCTCGATTTATATGTGGCTTTGTTATTTTTTATCGTATATTCGATAACTGCTAGATTTATGTTTATGGATCGGCATGAATCATTAGACCGAAATATACATTATTTAGATCTCGTTATTCCATATTTGTTGTATTGGGTCAATTGCACGTGATTTATTGTTATCACTTTGGGACCGTAAATCACTTCAAATAGGATCAGGTAGCTACCACCAACCCTACAGTAAGTGTTTGGTAAACAACGACTAATAGTTTGGAATGATTTACAGATAACTACAACCAAGGTCGTAGGTGGTCCAACGATAGAGTAAAGTTCACAAAACGATTACCAAGGATATTTTAAAAATACCAATTTAAAATAATAGAGAAACAACATTTAATTATCTGTTGGTGATCTCTATTGGATCACCGTAGGATTATCGACGTCTTCTTAAAAGCCCAGCCTTAAAAAAAATCCAAATTAAAATTTATTCTCTGTTGTTGAGGTATCCGTGATCATTACCGACGACATTTAAAAAGCAATTTATAATATAAAATGAAACTAAAATTTAACTATCCACTAGTGAACTCATCGGAATATCACCGATGACATTTTTAAAAGGGAAATTAATTAAAATGCCCAGACATCGAAAGTCGGTTACCCAAATATCCCAACTCTCTTTCATTTTGTCCGAATACCCAAAATGTCGGCGATCCTACCCTCGATCGCGGGTTTAATAAAAAAATTCGAGATTCGACATACGTCCGCGATTTCAATCCATGAAGCCCATGAACCCTCGTCTCTGCGATCCCAGACCACGATCGGGGACTTGTCGCACCACGTGGCGGCTTGGGTGAAACCCTTATATTGAATGCGGACTCAACTACCCCGAAACCACTCGATCGCGGGGTTATAAAAGGCCGGCCCCCTTACACTTCCAAACCCCACCAATTTTCATCTCAAACTCTCTCTACTCTCACTCTCTCAAATATATCGTGCATCCTACACGTTCGGATCTCGACTCGGTTCGTGAGTGCTTTCAGAAGTCGAAAATGGATCGTCGAGTTAGTAAGGTAAGTTTTCTCATAACCCCGTTGTAGTTTTTTATTTTTTAAAATATTTGTTTTTATATATGTGTTTATTTTAGACTATGTTTTTGTTTTGAAAATATTTCGAAAATATTTTAAAGATTGCGTTAACTTTAGAGTATTTCGTTTATTTCGAAAATATTTTAGAGTATGTGTTAATTTTAGAGTATTGCGTTTATGTCGAAAATATTTTAAACTATATGTTAAATTTAGAGTATTGTGTTAATGTTGATAATATTTTAGAGTATTGCGTTAATTTCGAAAATTATGTGTTAAATTTAGAGTATTGCGTTTATGTCGAAAAGATTTTAGAGATTGTGTTAATTTTAGAGTATTGTGTTTATTTCGAAAATACTTTAGAGTATGTGCTAATTTTAGAGTATTGCGTTTATGTCGAAAATATTTTAAAGTATGTGTTAATTTTAGTGTATTGCGTTTATGTCAAAAAGATTTTAGAGATTGTGTTAATTTTAGAATATTGCGTTTATGTCGAAAAGATTTTAGAGTATTACGTTAATTTTAGAGTATGTGTTTTTTAGAGTATTGCGTTTATTTCCAGTTGTTAAATATTCGATTGTAAAGATAGTTTAGTAAAAATAAATAATAGATGGTTCAACTTAGGCCCAATAACTTTGCTAAATTACAACTTAGGTCCCTAAACTTTACTAAAGTTTCACTTAGGTCCCTGTACTTTTCTAACTTACAACTTAGGCCCCTTCACTTTTCTAAATTACAACTTAGGTCCCTTAACTTTTCTATATTACAACCTAGGTCCCTTAAGTTTGCTTAATTTCCACTTATGTCCCTAATCTTTGCTAAATTACAACTTAGGTCCCTTAACTTTGTTAAATTACAACCTAGGTCCCTGATCTTTGCTAAATTACAAATTAGGCCCTTTAACTTTTCAATATTACAACTCAGGTCCCTTAACTTTGCTTAGTTACAACTTAGGTCCTTAAACTTTGCTAAATTAAACTTAATTAGATCGCAAGATATATCAATTTGGATTTTGTCAAGCGGGTGTAAATAACCCTGAGGTCTGTAGGGACTTAAACAATCCACGTGATTCCCTACTACCTGAAAGTTCAATAGATTGAGTGGTTTTTTTTCGAAAATTAAAATAGACGAAGAATTATCAACAAAATGTAAGAATACTAAAAAAAAAACAACAAGGCTAAATTAAACTTAATTAAATCGCAGCATATCGAATTGGATTTTGTCAAACGGGTGTAAATAGCCCTAAAGTTTGTAGGGACTTAAATAATCCACGTGATTCCCCTACTACCTGGAAGTCCAATAGATTGAGTGGTTTCTTTCCGAAAATTAAAATCAAGGTTCAAAATGGCGTGAGGCTTGGCGTGGCGGCGAGGTCAAGCCTTAAGCCTTACACGTCACGGCAAGGACGCAGTGTTTTTCAAGGCGTGACATAAGGTGGCAAATTTGCATGTCATATTCAAAATTATATATATATATATATATATACGTATATGTTATATATATATATATATATATTATTCTAGTTAAATAATGATATTAAAAAATGTACATTTATATTGGAAGAAGAAAAATCATATAAATTACTAGTATAAAAATAGTTTTTGATTGAATATTTAAAATAGAACTTAGAAAAATAATTTTACAACTTCAATTTAATACTGTAAGTGACTTGATTAGATAAGGGAAAAGTCTGAAAAAACCCAACAAACTATCTGATTTTGAATGGTTAAGTCCTTAAACTATTTTTTTGAATGATTAAACCCTTAAACTTTCTAAAACCGGTTAAATACATCCTTATAACCTGCTGCTTTTACAGGTTAGTATGATAAAAATTTAGGAATAGTCTATAAAACCCAACAAACTATTTGATTTTGAATGATTAAGTCCCTGAATTTTTTTTAGCAAATAAATCTCTAAATTTTTTTCTAAATCTTATTACCAAATAAATTCTTGAACTTTTTTTGAATAAATAAATTCCAAACTTTTTTTAAGAAACAAAATCATGAACTTAATTTTAAACCAATAAATCCAATTTTTTTTCTGCATGAACAAAAAAATATATACAAATCCACTCACCGACAATAAAGCCATGAACAATTAAAGAGAGAAAACGTATATCATTTTTATTACTAATTCCTAATAATTCAAAAGTTATGACTAAAATATAAACAGATACATACAAAAATTATATTCATCATTTCACTAAATATACCAAAAAACCGTCAATCATTTAATAAAATGTACCAAAAAACACATATTTTTCACGAAATATACCAAAAAACGTTCATCCCTTCACAAATATATAAAAAAAATGCCCTATATGTTTATCCTTCTAACAGGAATATATTAAAAGTTATCTCATTTGTAATAACAAAGTAATGTTTAATTTAAAGTAAGAGCCTAATCAACCGTTTGACTTTAATGTATACCATTAACTAAGGGGTCGTTTACCCAAACATTTACCCATTACCAGTAAAAATCGACACCCTAACTTATTTTACCGGGTAAGATTGTAGTATATCAAAAGGCTATCGCGTGCAACAATTTACCCGGTAAGCGCTTACCGGGTAAGAGTCGTCACCTCCACTTACTGGGTAAGATTCTCCATCCTTATATCGTTTTTACCGGGTATGATTCTTGGCCCTTGCGATGTCAATCCGGTAAGGTAAACGAGCCAGTAAGCACCTACTAGAGTTTTTTTTTGGTATATTTGTGAATGGATTGACGTTTTTTTGGTATATTTTGTAAAAGGATTGACGTTTTTTTTGTAATATATTTTGTGAAAGGATGATCATATTTTTTGTACAATTATACGTATCTATTTATGTTTTAGACTTTTAGGCATAAACTTTGAATGATTCGGAATTAGTAATAAAAATGTATATTTTTTTCTCTCTTTAATTGGTTCATTTTGCTATATTGTCGGTGAGAGAAATTATATATATTATTTTTGTTCATGCAAAAAAAGAATAGATTTATTTGTTCAAATTTAAATTCATGATTTTGTTTCTTCAAGAAAAGTTTGGGATTTATTTGTTTAAAAAATTCAATAATTTATTTGGTAAAAAATATAGAAAAAAGTTTAGAGATTTATTTGTTAAAAAAATTTTCAGGGACTTAAATATTCAAAATCAGATAGTTTGTTGGGTTTTTTTAGATTTTTTCCAAATTTTTATTACATTAACCAAACAGGTTACAAGGATGTATTTAACCGGTTTTAGAAAGTTTAAGGGTTTTATCATTCAAAAAAATAGTTTAGGGACTTAATCATCCAAAATCAGATAGTTTATTGGGGTTTTTGAGACTTTTCCCATTAGATAAATCTATAAAAGTGATAAATCTATAAAAGTGTTAAATCTAAAGTAAAAAATGTAAAAATACAAAAGAAAAAAAAAATATTTTTTTTGAAAAAAAATCACGTCTTATAAAAAACGCGTGCCGCGGCGCGCCTTAAGGCGCCATAGCGTGAGCTACGCCTTACAGAAACGTTATGGGCTGTTTCGTAACGACGGAGACGCGTCTTGCGCCATATCGCGCCATGGCGCCTTTTTGAACACTGATTAAAATAGACGAAGAATTATCAAAAAAATGTAAGAATACTCCAAAAAACCCAACAAGGGTATATTAAACTTAATGAAATTGTAACATATCGATTTGGATTTTTGTCAAACGGGTATAAATAGAACTAAGGTTTTTAGGGACTTAAGCAATCCACGTGATTCCCCTACTACCTAGAAGTCCAACGTGATAATGAAATTTCATACATAAAATAATAACTATAACCATAATCCGTCGTCTTAAAAAACATAAATTATATATTATTCTTTAGTTATAAGTTAGGTGCGTTGACAACATCTCTGAATTACGAAGTATAAGGACTTTCATTACACTGACTTGTCGTTCAAATGCCGCCTTGCTTCGCGCCGAATATTAGAAAAGCTTTTGCAGCATGTCAACCTAAACGAGCACAAAATTTACTCAAAATATTTGGACGGATACCTTTCGGACCATGGCTGGAAATTACCAAAATTGGTGGCGACCACATGCTAGTCCACATGTTTTTACAGATGGAGGTCGAGGTGGATAATACAGATCCGGAGGAACTGTATTTTGACGTGTGTGGGCATGCCATGCACTTTGGGCGTTTTGAGTTTTGTCATGTAACAGGCTCCTTCTCGGACAAACACCCTCCCTTCCTCACATACCGGAAGAGTCCTTCGTCAGTAGGGTTTGGTCCCGCCATTCACCAGAAAATTTGAAGCTCAGAATCGTCGTTCAGACGATGAAAGATGACTTGCGGGCACTATCCGACAAGGATGCTGTCCGTGTTTGTTTAGTGATGATGGTGGAATTGATGTTTACGGGGCGTGAGTTAGGACATCTGGTTTCCGACACAATCCTTAGGGTTGTTGATGACTTTGAGGAATTTAACAACTATCCGTAGGGTAGCCACATTTGGAGACACGCGTACAAACAAATGCACCGTGCCATCGCCAGACGCGGCGACAAGCACAACAAGATGACGATGTGTGGGTTTGCACACGCTTTGAAGGTTAGATAAGTAGTATAACATAAATAATAATTCGTCTTTATTTTGGCTTTCTTTTTTACATACTTGTTTTTGCTATGTAATTCCAGATATGGATCATGGAGATGTTTCCCATATGCCGTCATAATTTCACCCGGCGCACCGACACGGTCATTAGGGGAACCAATTGGGACCGGGCTGTTGGACTGACTAAGGGTGGTTGCATTGATATCTTTAACTCAACTACAGACGTAAGTTCTCTTACTATCTTTCTATTTTTAGAAAGTAAACAATATTGACTCACTTAGTCCTACATATTAAATGTTATATGTTTTACAATATATTTAGACGAGGTATGCGCCTCTCGGGTGCCTCCTGCGTACGGATGTCGAGCGGCAGATGAGTTGGTATCGAGACAGCGTCGCCTTTTTTGAAAGAGAGGCGGTCAGCCGACCAACGAAGAGGTCCCGACGGTCCTGTCCTACCCCATCTGGCTCCAGTTCCTCAGCGGACAAAGACGAGGAAGATGACGAAGATGTCGCGAGACGTGACCATTCTTTCGGGGCTATTGATCGATATGAGATGCCCCCTCGCTCCTCCCATCATGGTATTTCGCCTCCCGACCCATATCAAGCGAAGTGGGAGTATTACGAGAGACGCATAAAATATCTCGAGGACATCACCGCACAATTTTGCGCTGTACAGGTTAGTGTCTAACTTAATTTGTCGCCTACGGTCTTCTAGTTTGTGTATTGATATTACGTTCCATACTTGTATTAGGTGTTGAGTATGACGTCGACCTACATCTCGTCTGGGTTCGGATACACGCAAGCCGCACCTGGAGGTTTCGCCACTACATTGACCGCATCCTTCTTGCAGAGTTTAAATCACTATGAGTTCTCATTATAGTTCTATTTTCGTTATTAAATTTGAAAAATCTTATAATGACCAATGTCACCTAGTTTGGGATGTCGGAGGCTGACAGACCCTAAATGCCAACGACCTATGATATGTTGGGGTCGTCGTACATCGCACAACCATCCTACACCATGCCGGACAGTCGTACATGACACCTCCAACACACATCGGACATGATACAAATTCGGCGTTCTACGCCGAATGGATAAAGTTTTGATTTACTTCTTGGGGTGAGTTTGGACATATATGAAAGTTTATGTCTGAGAAAAGTGTTTTTTTACACATGGTTGTGCAAAGAACTTACCTTAAACTACAATCTTCCCGATGGAATGGCTCCTTTTGCTCCCCTTTGAATGATTAACTTATGTGATCAGATTCAAGGTCTCCTTCTACTCCCCCTTGATCTATGCTTGGATTAAATGTGATAAGTTTTGCACAAGACATAGATCAAAGAACCATAAGATGATGAACAATGAGAATAAATGTAAGAGAAACTATTGTACATGCAGAAGTAAAACTATAGATGCAGAAATAAAGCTATACATACTAAAGCGAAAAATATGTACACCAGAAGCTCTGTCACAAGGTTCAGAGGTTCTGTGGATCAACTCAAGTTAAGCATACCCAACTTACCAACTAGAAATGATAATCTCTTCTCGTCTATAGCTTTAGTGAATAAGTTGGCAAGCTGATAATTTATGGGCACGAAGTACATCTCAATTGTGCCCAACTCTACATGATGCTTTAGAAAATGGTACATGATGTCAATGTGTTTGGTTTTGGAGTGTTGAACAGGATTGGGAGAGATCTGATAGGTCCATACAATTGAGCTTTCATCACAAATTTGAAGTTTATTTCATAAATCTTGACTTTCTCTCTCTACATTTTCTCTCACTAGTATCTCACTATACGTATATGACAATGTCAAGGTCTCCTTACCTAATCACAAACTAAACAAACCATATTTATATGGTCAACCTAATATTACAAAGAGACTAAACTACTTTGACTTTTCTAAGAGTTTACAACACTTTTGACTGTTGTTGACTTTAAAAACAATTACATTGACTTTTACACTATTACAAACAATTACAACTTGACCTTTTAATCTTGAATACAATATTGACTCAACAATCTCCCCCTTTGGATTCAAGATTAAATTTTTTTTTGACAACAATCTTCAGGTCTTCTCTCTTTAGAAAAATCTTCAACAAATGATCTTTCACGACTTTGACATCTTCAAATCTTTGTTACTTTGCTTGATCTTTGACAATGCTTTTAAATCAATCTCCTCCTTTGGATTTCTTAGCCACTTTTAGCAATCTTCTCAAAAGGTTGAAGTCTTCAAAACTTTAACACTTTTTAATCTCCCCTTTGGTTAAAAATGCAATTTCAGATAAGTTCATCAAATTGATAATCTTTAGACTTCACTTTGACTTTATCTTTTTGACAAATTTCACTTTGACAACAATCTGACTTTCTTTTCTCCATTTATCACATCTCACTTGACATTGCTTTCGCTTCGAAATTGATCTGACTTTGAAATCTTGAAATTTCTCCCCATTTTTGATGAATTATGTGAATCAGAATCATCAAAACATTTTAAGGTCAACTCTGTCTTTGAAATATCTCCCCCTTTATGATCAAATAAGCACAGTCTTCATGAGTAACAAAAACAATCTCCCCCATGTAGAAAAATAGACAATCTCCTCCAAAGAATATTATGAACATCTCCGTCTGATCTGATATTATGCCATCAATTCATAAGATGTATTTATCTGAATCTTTGCAAATTCAGACAACTTAAGATTTGGTAAACTTAAATCAACAAATGAAACAGTTATTATGCCTGTAAGTAACACAAAGTTACTTAGTACAATGGATGTACTGTATAAGGAGCTTGTATGATGTTTACTCCCTAGGACTTCCATTCAATCATCGAATAACACAAGGTTAATCTATGAACGTTCTGACAGAAAAACAAATTTTCTGTGTGTGCATGTTTGTGTATGAAAGAATTAAGCATAATGATTGCTTTAATAAGGCTCAAAATATGTAAAATGTTGAGACAACAATAGATAATACATAGACTCAATGTGCATGAGAAAGGGTCGAAGGTGGGGCAACTTTCCTTCTTTTTCAATATCAGCATCTTCCAAATGAAGATCCAATAGATGATGTGTTTCTTCCCCAGAAAAATTTGAAACATTCTTTTGTAAAGAAAAGAATGAGTAGCTGGTGGGGTTTTATGCAAGAGTTGGCATGGGCTAGTTGCATGTTTCAATGTCGTTCACGAAGAAATGTGAAACAACAGATTATGCGGCTGCCCGACTCAGAAAAAGTTTGGTGCAGAGTTTGATATTCTTTTACTCTGATCTCTCACCCTATTTCTTTTAATCATTTAAGCTCACTTCTAACCAACCTCTCTTTTCCATTTTACCTCAGCACACTCTCACACTCTAATATTTTTAACCCCTCTCCCCTCAATCACTCGTAGGATTACTTCCGGGGTAGGAAACACTGGTTAATGTGAATCCATGGAAGTTCTTTCATAGTGCTCACATTGAATCCCATGTATTTTATCCTAAAAGCAATATGTTGCTCAACAGTTTTTGTTGACAGTTAAGTACAAGATATCATCATCAGAAAATTGTATGCTCATTCAAAAATAAGAATGAAATTTGAGCAATTAGAACATTTAAGATCTCTCAAAACAATGAAATTGAATGAATGAAATGAAATCAAGTTAAGTGTTTTGAGAATCTGACAATGATATGATCAGATCAAATATCATGAAGAAAATATATTGGGAAATCAAAGAATGAGTATTTCTTTATATGAACAAGATATAAACATAATATCAATGAAAACACATTTATAAAGAAATGACGTCTTATTTCAAACAATTTTGAATAGCAAACGGGAGTATTACCATAGAAAGATTTATCGATTATGAGACATGGTAATAACAAAGTTAATAAGAATGTACTTAACCGATGTGTATAAGAATACTCTACAAGCATAAAGACAACCGATGTGTATAAGAATACTCTACAAGCATAAAGACAAGACAATTACGCAAGTATATGTCATTGGAAACACATGGTCAGTTAATCATGAAAGTACGGAAATGAAAATCATTTAAAATCTCACTTCTCAATTCATGAAAACAGTTTAAGAATAAGAAGTGGTTTGAACATTTGAGAAATCGATTTTCACAAGCGAAAGTCGTTCTTCTTTCAACATGTGTTAGAGGTTAAGAATTAGTAATATATACCTTCATTTGAGAATTCTTAACTCCCCCCTAAAAAGAATATTATCTATTAAGCATCCTTGACAAAACTTCAGATACTCCCCCTCCGTATCTGTAAAAAGTCAATTTATCAGAAAAATATGACAGTGGAAGTGTAATTTTCTTTTATCTTATCCCCATTAAAGATATAACAGTGAAAATTTCATAAACTCCCCCTCGAATCAACAGTAAAAACTCCTTTAAAAGATATTAGCTAATCAACATCCTTTAGAAGAAAAACGGTTGAGAGCGGGTTCGGAACTGATATATTCAGAAGCCATTGTTACAAATTGCCCGGTGAGAATAGTAACTCTCCCTAAAAATAACAATCAATTTATCTTTTAAACTCCTCCTGAAAAAGCAGAAAATGTATCAGTAAAAATATAAAACATATAAGCTCTCCCTTAACATTTGCATAATCCTTAATAATGAAACTGAGTTCTGAATTACTATGATTAAAGTAAATTCAGAAGTCAAACTCCCCCCTGAAAATTTGCATTCACAAACTTATCAAAAGAAATAATATGTACTCCCCCTTGAAGATTGATCATCTTATATGCTTCGGAGTACAAAAATTCTTTTGTTCTTTGAAGTGTGAGTCCTAAACAGAAGTGTTTAGAAGTCTATATGCTTTATCATTGAAGACGGGGTTTTGAACTGCTTTGTTCAAAATCCAATCATCTTAACATTGAAGATCGGGTCCTGATCTGTTGTAATCAGAAACCATTGTTCTTTACTCCCCCTAAACTTTGGGTGCATGCAACACAGATTGAGCTTTTGGTACCCACTGGTATTTGGGTCCTGGTTTGTTAGTTGTAGTTCTATTAGGAGAAACGTAATAAGAACCATACCAGTAATTGACTTAATTTTTACTTACAAAATCATTTGAACCACAATAAGAACAATTAATTTTCTTTTGTGCTATCCTGATCAGTTGATTTACAGTATAAACAAGATTAGGTTTAGCAAAAGGTTTACCTTGCGTAGCATTGTTCTGTTTGTTCATTTGAGGTGTAGGAACAAATGACTTTGAATTGCCTTTTTCATCTTTCCTTCTCCAAACCATTTTCTGTTGAGACTTATTCTTTCTGATTATCTGAACCATCAAGAGATTTGACGTAGACAAGGTTAGTAGGACGAATCTAATCTTCATGATTAGATATAATATCATCTGAATCAACAAATAAATGATTGTTAGAAACATTTGCAAAAATTGAACTTGTAGCTGATTTGATTGAACATTCTGATGCAGCTGAATCATTCATGGGTGATTGAAAAATTGTATATGGACTTCTTTGTGCTCTCAATTCAACCTTGAAAATGATTCCTTCAAGTTCTGTAATATTGTTGGACAAACTGTTTCTTTCTTCAGACAATGTATCAAGCTTCTTCTATAATTCAGACTTCGTCTTTTGTTCTTTCAGTGCAGTTGCTGATAGTTCAGATAGCTTCTTTGAAAGCTTGGTAATCTCTGTCTCAAAAACCTTTCTTTCTTCTTCAAAATCCTTTTCAACAGTCTTTCTCTGATAAGATATTTCTTTGAATAATCCGACATTCTTCTTTTCAGTTAACTTCTTGTCTTTCTCAGCTTTGTCTCTTTCCATGATAATAACTTTCTCAAAATTTGACACTTGTTGGGAAAGTTTTATGCATTTAAGTTCAACTATCTTCTTTTCTTCAAAAGATTTTCTTGAAAAATCAAGGAACTTCTATGCGAAAGCTTTTCTTTTCTTTTTCAAAATTTTCTCTTTCTTTCTCAAACTTCTTTCCTTCTTGAGAAATTTGTTCTTTCATTTCCGCAATCCTCTTTTGAAGCACATCATTATCTCTTTACAAATCATTTCTTTTCAATCTTCTTTATCTCCTCTTGATTTCTTGAGTTTTCTTTCTCTTGAGTTGCTTTCTCTTTCAACATGTTTATCTCAACTTCAAGATTAAACACTTTATCTCTTAACTGATCTCGTTCACAAAAGATTTGTGAGTTTATCTTTTTCAGTCCATCACATGTTTCACTAGCAATATTTGCTCTTCTTCTGAGATCATCAATCTCTTTTTGCATAAACTCTTTCTTAGACCATGTATTGTTTGTATTACTTGCTCTCAATAATGTGGATTCCTCTTCAGATTTTTTCAGTTTGATGTGAAGATTGGAAATATCTTTTTCTTTTGACTCAATGATTTCTGCAAAATTAATTTTAGAATTAGAAATGCAATCTGAGCAAATAAAACTTTTCTCTAAAACTGTAGAATTCTCTTTCAATTTATTTATCTGATCAAGAAGAGATGAATTTTGAATCTTCAAATTCTTATTTTCAGCTTCAAGAGCTGGTATCTCAGGCATATACGCGATATCACAATCTCTTTTGTTAAAACAGTATTTCCTTTCTCGTCAATGTAAGGCATCTTGTTATCTGTAAAACATGTGATCGTCAAATGAAAACTTCGATTAGAAGTACAATTTTGTGCACACTTTTAAAATATATGAATACAATGATTAAAATCAAAGATATTTTTAGAAAATTAAAAATTGAGAAAGAAATAATAATTTTTTCTTCCAAAAATTAATTTTGAAATGTTAGCGTGGAAAAAGTTTGACTTTAATCTCCAAACCTGCAAAAATATGAAAAATATATCAGTTACGCTCAGAAACAGATAAAAACAGTAAAAAATGACACAAAACGGACTAAAAATGAAAAGAAAATGAAAAACAAGGACTAAACACGTCAAAAATAAAAAATTAAAAAAATTGACTAGAAGTGAATAAAAACGACAAAAATATAAAGAAAATATGAAAATTGGGACTAAAACCGACAAAATACGAAACTTCTGCCAAAAGCTAAAAGTACAAACTACAAGGACTCAAAATGACAAAACCCTAAAACTTAAACTAAAGGGACGAAGTCTGCCAAAACCTTAAACTAAAACTATAGGGACTAAATCTGCCAAAAATTAAAAAACCTAACTGAAACAACAAAACTAACTGAAAAGGATTAAAAATGTAAAAAAACTTACAAAAATAACAAAAATTAACGACAGGGACTGAAAATGACAACACTCAAAAGAAACTAACAGGCCTAACGGAAACTAACAGAGAACTGGACAAAAAATGTAACAAAAATAACCCTCTAACGAATTTAGGACCAAAATGTCAGAAAACTAACGGACTTAACGGACGTCCGTTAGTTACTGTTCATCATCTTCATCATTAACGATATGAGAACTTCAAGCTTCTACATCTTCTTCGTTTTTCCACCAAATCGATCGAAAAAAGTTGCAAAACACTCCTTGTACGATATAGAATCGAATACGACGAGAAATTATAGATCATGCAATGAATTATGAAGCTATATCTCGAGGTGTAGAACTCCGACGAGGTAGCTTTTTCGGCGAAGCCTTTTTGGTTCGTTAATCCATGTAACCACCTGAGAAAGAATGTAGATCAAGTAAGGAACACAAATAAACACTTAAAACATCGAATACAACGATCAAACTCGAGCTCCGGCAAAACCCGATTTTCCGGCGAGGTCTCCGACAAACTTTCAGAAGCGTATATCTCACTCGTTTCTTGACAAAAATCAAATCTAAAACATGTTCAGAACTCTATATCAACAGAGGAACAAATTTGCACCAATCAAATCGATTGAAAACAACTCCATCAAGTTTGATACTAGATTCATTAATGAATCTAGTATCAAAAACATCGATTTGATTGTTTGATACTAGTATCAAGGAACATATTTGCACCAATCAAGGAATTTTTGTTGGTGATTTGTCAAGGAACTCTATATCATTGTTTGAAATTTTTGTTCAAATTCATTAAAATTCCTTGAAATCCTTGACAAATCACCAACAAAAAATGAATCTAGTATCAAAAACGAAATCAAACAATGTACATTTTCATCAAATCAAAATGAAATCTAAAAAATTAGTGAGAAATTTTCGATAATAGATCACACAATTTTTTTACAAAAACTTCCCTGATTTATTCAAATTTTGATGAAATTGTGTTAAATCGATGCACAAATCTTTCTCCCATGGCTCTGATACCAATTGATAGGTTCATAAAATTGAGATTTCATTAAAAATTTGAAGTTTATTTCATGAATCTTGACTTTCTCTCTCTACAGTTTCTCTCACTAGAATCTCACTATACGTATATGACAATGTCAAGGTCTCCATACCTAATCAGAAACTAAACAAACCCTATTTATATGGTCAACCTAATATTACAAAGAGACTAAACTACTTTGACTTTTCTAAGACTTTACAACACTTTTAACTATTGTTGATTTTACAAACAACTACATTGACTTTTACACTATTACAAACAATGGCAACTTGACCTTTTAATCTTGAAATATTGACTCAACAAGATCACAATGACACTTTTTGAATCACATAGGATGGGAATCTTCTCGATATCCAGACCATAGTCTCGCAGTTGGGTTCTCATCCATAGAACTTGTGAACAACAACTAGCGGCAACAAGATATTCAACTTCTGCCCTAGATGTGGACACATAGTTCTGCTTCTTAGAAGTCCAACTCACAGCTTTTCCACCTAGAAATTGGCAGGTTCCAGAGGTGCTCTTTCGAACTAACTTGCAACCTCCATAGTCTGAATCTGTATAAGTCATAGGATCAAAGCCAGAGTTCTTTGGATACCATAGACCAAGACCTTGGTTCCCTCAAGGTATCTAAAGATTCTCTTGACAGCATAAAGATGGGATTCCTTTGAGTCAACTTGAAATCTTGCACAAAGACATGTGACAGACATTATATCTGGTCTACTGGCTGCTAAGTATATCAGAGACCCTATCATGCCTCTGTAGAGTTTGCACTCCACAGATTTACCTTCTGGATCTACATAGAGCTTAGACCTAGTGGCAATAGGGGTTTTCTTAGCCAAAGAGTCAAAGAGTTTATATTTGGAAAGTATGTTAGAGACATATTTGGATTGGTTTACGAAAATACCCTCTTTGGTCTGTTTGACCTGAAGCTCGAGGAAGAAGGTTAATTCTCTCATCATGCTCATTTTAAACTCACTCTTCATTAATGACTCAAACTTTTTGCAATAGGACTCATTTGTAGAACCAAAAGTTATATCATCCACATATATTTGAACAAGTAGAATCTTACCTTTTCTCTTATTGAAAAATAAAGTAGTATCAGCAATACCTCTATCAAAGTTATTAACAAGCAAGAAGTTTGAGAGTCTATCATACCCAGCTTTGGGGGTCTGTTTGAGTCCATACAGAGCCTTGTCCAGGTAGTATACATGGTCATGATACTTTGAAGTCTCGAAACCTGGAGGTTATTGGATATAGACCTCTTCTTGTATTTGACCATTTAGAAAGTGCTGACTTTACATCCATTTGGTACACCTTAAATCCTCTGTGGGGTGCGAAGGCTAGGAAGAAGCTAATTGCTTCGAGCCGTGAAACAGGGGCAAAGGTTTCTTCATAGTCAATCCCTTCTTCTTGGCAATATCCATTAGCCACCAGTCTTGCCTTGTTTCGAATGACCACCCCATCTTCATCCTTTTTGTTCCTGAAGACCCATTTGGTCTCCATTGCAGTTTTGCCTTTTGGCAGAGGCACCAGGGTCCATACCTTGTTACACTCAAATTACAACAGATCCTCTTGCATAGCCTCTATCCAGTTTGGATCATCAAAGGCTTCAGAAACTTTCTTGGGCTCGATAATACTAACAATGTTTGTAAAGAAACAAAAGTTTGCAGTAGCGGATCGAGTCTTGACACTATCAGATGTGTCACAAATAATTTGACTTTGTGGGTGACTTTTGGTCCATCGAATCATTCTGGGAAGATGGTCATTGGAAGCATCAAGTTGTACTTCTGTGGATAGTTCTTCAGGCACCAGAGCAACTTCTGTTGCAGAAGGTTGTTCATTCGTGCTCATCACAGGTGTGGAGTTGGCTGCTTGAGTTGAGGTAGAGACCTCTGTGGTTCCTTGATTGGAGCTATTCGATTGTCTAGGGATGAATTCTCTATGCTTGATGGAGTATGATCATTGACTTGAATGGGCATGGACTCTTGATTTTCTGCGTTCTCTGCTTGCTCCCCCTCAACGTTTGGACCTACAAAAGTAGTGGAAGAGGGTGAGGTAACATTAGGACCAGTTAGGGATGTACCAGTTTGGTCCGCAGAGAGATCGACTCCAAATGCTCTATGATCATCTTCAGAGGGATCGTCATCATTGAACATTTCCTCGAATCAGTGATTTAACTCATTTGCTCTAGTAGATGTTTCACCAGAGACCTGCAGTTGGTGTCCGAATCCTGAGTTGATTTGCTCAGAAGTCACCTGAAAAGAGTCATCAAAAGATACATTAATACTTTCTAGTATTAACTTTGATTTTAGCACATAGACTCTGTAAGCCTTGGAGGTTGCTGAATAGCCAATTAACTTGACTTCATCATCCTTACAATCAAACTTTCCAACATGTTCGATGTTGTTTAAGACAAAGCAGCTGCATCCGAACACATGAAAAAACTTGATGTTTGGCTTCCTCTGGTTGTTTAGATTTTAAGGGGTCTTCGAGTGCCTTTTCACAATTAGAGATCTGTTCTGAGTGAAACATGTTGTTGAGATGGCTTCTGCCCAAAAGGAATTTGATAGTCAAGAAGCAGTGGGCATAGTTCTGGCACCCTCCACTAGTGTTCGATTTTTCTATTCAACAACACCGTTTTGTTGTGGAGTTCTTACGACAAAGAAGTTATGCGATATCCCTTCTTCAGTAAGATAGGTTTCAATGGTTGAATTCTTAAATTCAGTACCATTGTTACTTCTGAGCTTCTTTACCTTGCTGTCATAAAGAACTTGAATTTTTTTCATGAGAGTGATTAGTACTTGAGGAACATCATACCTCTTTCGAACAAACTCAACCCAAGTATATCTAGAGAATTCATCTATTAGTACAAGAATGTACTTCTTACCACCTAGGCTCTGTACAGGTATTGGACCGCAGAGGTCAACATGAAGCATATACAGAGGCCTAGTACAGGACACATTTGACTTGGTTTTGTGGGCAACTTTTCTGAGTTTGCCCATTTCACAAGCAGAGCATATATGATCTTTATCAAATTTTATATTGGGAAGACCACTCACCAAATTCATTTTAACAAGCATGTCTAGGGTATGAAAGTTTAAATCACGGAACCTGTTATGCCAGATCCAAGCTTCTTCATTCTTACTTGAAACTAAACAAAGCTTTTCTTCCTTGTTAGTTGTTTTGAAGTTCATGAGGTACATATCACCTCTTATGTCGGCACGAAGAAGCTCTGTGCCTGTTCCCTCATGCAGCAGAAAGCAATATTTTCTTTTGAACATCACGTCGAAGCCATTATCGCATAGTTTATTAACACTAAGAAGATTGTCTTTAAGGCCATCCACATATGCAACTCTGCAGACATTAACCTCCTCCTTGGCTATGACTCTGTAGCCTTTAATTTGACCCTTCTTGTTGTCTCCAAAGGTTACAAATCCTCCTCCAGATGTCTCTTTGTATGAGGAGATTAAACCTCTGTCGCCAGTCATGTTCCTAGAGCACCCGGAGTCTAGGTACCATATAGGCACACGCTTCTTCTGTTGCACAGATTAAGGAGATTTAGGTACCCATTTCCAAATAAGTCCACTTTTGTTAGGAGTCTTTTTGGTTGCCTTAGCATCCATAGGTTTGGCTTTATCTTCCTTGATAGAAGAACCATTTTGCTTCTTCAGACCCTTTAATTTGGCATTCATAGCTTTGGGTTTCGAGAGGAAGCACTGTGGACCAGAGAAATGTTGGCTTAATTTATGCATGAGATGAAAACAATTGTAATGATTAACACCAGAAGCAAGTTTCTTAAAATTTCATTGAATTCATTAAAGGTGGGTATAGAGCACTTTTGGTTACAAACTTTCCTAGCATCAAACTTCCTTTTACAGAAGGACCTATCAAGGCTAGACTTATTTTTATCTAAGATCCTCTTCGGATGGATCTTTGGTTGTACTCGCCCTCTGTGGTATCCTTCCCTTATATTCACTACCACAAAAGCAAAAGATTTGTCATTATCTATCCATTTTTGCTTTTGTTTCCAAGTGTATTTTACATGATTGGGCTTTGAAAGTCTTGGTGCTTTAGGAATTTGAGATGACATTTTTCTTCTCTTTGTTTATTTTCTCAAACTCAAGAGAAGTCTTAGCTTGTAGGCATATATCAAGAAAGTCAGGGCAAATGGGAATTCTTGCAGAGCTCACTTTAGGAGGAATCATTATTAAGAATGCCAGAGGGTAATTTAGACCCCTCTAGTTTGCAAGGAACTACTTCTAGCTCAACAGAGCCAGTCTCCAGATCAACAGTGGTTGAGTCATTCTCTGAATCTGAGTCTGAATCAAGGAAGTCTCTGTGACTATAGGCATGATTTTCTAGATATGTACTACATTTTCCTTCATCATTGTCCTTTGAAGTATTTAAATCTTTTAGAATATAGGGGACAACTTCAGGAACTCTTAGGCTTTTAATCAAATCTTGTTAAAAGATTTCATGTATGACAGAGGTCATATCAGGACTGTTGAAAAGGTAATTTTCATATGTGTCTAGTAAATCATTTTAAAAAATCTTTAACAATTTGCCTTCTGTAGAGGCTGGAACAAACTCAAGTGCCTCAGATGACAGTTTCTTTTCAAGAGTTATCATGCACACAAAGGCTATTTGAGTTTGTGTTTCTGGATGCCCAAACTTGAAGAGTCCAATCTGATTTTGGGTCAGATACTTCTTTGGCTTAGAATCTCTTTTGACAGGGATTGAGGATATAAACCTTTGTTTTCATACCAAACATTTGTCATCAACAATGGACTTCTCTCATATGGTTATCCAGAGGTTCTACGTCTCTTAAATGCAAAAGTTATATTAGGAAAACCTGATTTTTGAACTTTCCTAGGGCAGAAGATAGATGATAAAGATTGATTTCGCTTACTTCCAGTATAGGGGTTAATATCACTAAACCCTATGCCTCTTTTGCCAACTTGGGTATTTACCTTTTCATGCACCTTATGTGTATCCTGATACTTCCTTATCAACAGATTTCTGTCGAGCAAGTCTTGATGGAGGACTTCTCTTTCTTTTTGAATTTTTTTTTCGAGGCAAGAGTGTTAAGTCTGTCACTTTCATTGTCCTTAAGCTCTTTGATTTTATTCTTCAACGCTTTGTCAAGAGAAATTGTCTTTTCTTTTAAAGATTTTCTTTCTTTCATGTGTTTAGCCTCAAGGTTTTTCTTTTCAAGGAATAACTTGTCCTTCTCTTGAGTGAGAAGTCTAGCTTCTCGTTCATAAAAGGCAAGTTTCTTTTCTAGGTCTGAACATGTGATTTTAAAAGCATTGAATTCTTCTGTTAGTTTAAGCAATTTCAATTATATGTCATCAGAGTAAGAGTTAGAAATGGACAACTCACTTTTGGCATTAGAGGTATTGAGCTCTGCCATCCCATAGAATAACGCATTTTGATCGCCCTCATCTGATGATTCATCAGAGACCCAGTTATCCTGTTCTGTCATTAAGTACTTCTGAGCATATTACTCAACCTTCTTTTTGTAAAATGCGGAGTCTTGAATAGGATGTCCCTTGGTAGGCTGACCTCTGTATTCATCAATAAAGTGTCCGGGCTTGCCACACTTAAAGCATGTGTTGTTCTGTGGGCCCGTGACCATAGCTTTCTCACCTCCTATGTGATCTTTCTTCTGAGGACCCCTCTGTGGGTACTTCACTTGTCTCTGTTGATACTCTCCCAATCTCTTCTCGTTTCCTCTCCGCTCATACATCCTCTGTTGGTCCATGTAATTTACTCTCCCATATCCTCTTGGCTCGTATCCTAGTGGTGGTCCATAGGGTCTTTGGTCATGGTAAGCTTTGTCGCTCTGTGATCCATGACTTTGGAACCGACCACCTCTCCCATCTCTCTCGTCCATTCCTCGATTGAACATCAGTTTATTCTTGAGTCCACGGTTGAACTCTTTGGTTATCAAATCTAGAGACTTGGCAATTGAAGCCATGTTTATCTCCTCTTCCTCAGAGTCTTCTTCTTCTTCTTCTTCACTCTCTGCAACCAGCACTTTCTTCATCTTCTTCTTCTTCGAGCATTCCTCAAGAACTTTCTTCTTCTTGGGTTTCTCCAGAACCTCTGTGGCTTTCTCAACAAGTGTCAAAGGCCCACCAACTTAGGTTTTGGCCTGCAAGATGTGGTGCTCTTGGGCAGCCAGAGTGCCGAAGAGGTCAGTTAAGGTCCATGTATCAAGATCTTGAGTCGTTTGCAAGGACATAGACAATTGTAGCCACTCATAATTGAGACTTTTGAGAATAACAACATTGTTCTCCTCAGAGGTTTTGTGGATGCCGAACTTCTTACACTTGTTGATCAATGAGTTGAACCTATCATACGTGTTCTGCAGAGACTCAGATGGCAGAGCGTTGAATGCATAATATTCGTTTATGCACTGATCTCTCTTGTTCTTTTGGGTCTTTACACCACGCTCTAATTGTTTTTCAAGTTCCACCCATAGATCCATGGCAGATTCACATGAATCAAGGCACTGAAAAAGGTCATTTGGAATGGCCATGATGAGCAACCTTTTGGTTTTCTTGGCCAACTCATGTTTTTCCGAGTCTTGATCTCCCTATTCGCCAATAGGTTTGGGTTTTAGATATTCTGGGACCTCAGGAGTAGTAGTTGTGGCTGGAACCCTTGGAACAGTAACCATGGGCACGTATGGTGGGTTGTGGAGGTATTCAACAAGTCCTTGGTCAACCCTCTCTAGGAAATGGATCATTCGAATATTCCATTGAGGGTATTCGTCCCTCAATAGAGTTGGGGGTTTGGTCCGAGATCCAGAAGTGAAGAAATTTGTTGTGTTTTCCATTTTAAAGAAAGTAAAGTGTTCTTGAAGAAAAACAGAGCACACACAGTGTAAAAGAAAACCAGATGGACTTTAGATGAAAATGAAAAGAGATTTGGGTTGAAACTTGGAAGAAAAAAGTTCCAATATCCTTATAACACACTTTTTGAACGATTTGAGGTAAGAGATACTCCTAAAAAATGTGTCAAGATTAAACTAGTTGATAAAAACACAAAAACAGGGACTATTCTTCACCAATGAAAAGCAAATCTTAAATCAGTTCAAGAATACTACCAAAAAGCTGGAAAACATTGTAGAGTGTGATCATTTGATATTGAACATCAAAGTTTGCTCTTATACCAATTGTTGGTTCCGAGTTTGGACTCAAACAATGATATAACCAAATAATGCAAAACAGAATATAGGGCGGAAGCGTTTTAGTGCATGTTAATGGTTTATTTGGTAGTAAACACACATAAACAAGTAATGAAGACAATAGCAAAGTATAAGAATGATTAATTGAAATAAAGCCTTCATTAACTTGCCAAACAACACCAAGAACACACAGTTGTGTGTGTAAAGGCTCTCAACAGATCTCTCTCTCTAAAACAAGTGTGGATGTAACTTGTATGCGTTTTTTAGAATTCAGAAGGTGCTCCCTACATATAAAGAGATGACTTGCTCACATGTTTACTTGAAACATTTTCTGAAATTTCTCAAGTAATACTAATACTAACCAATAATCCAAAAGAAAAACCACAAACTGCAACCACCGATAGAAAACCATAACACCGAAATCAAAACGTAGAAACTGAAAAGTCTTACTTGATTGGAAGATATTGAGGAATCAACAAAGAACAGAATCTGTATCTGTGCGTTGAATGAGCCGCTCAAATCTGTGTCTGTGTTTGGAATTAGGGCAACATGGATCGCGTATGGAGTAAACCATTGAAGTGTTTAATTGGTTGGATCGCGTTTCAATGGCCTGGCCCAACTCCGACCAAACCGATGCAGTTTAACTAAATTTTGTATCAATTAGGGGTTGTATATCTTCTTTTTCTTTTTTGTGGAATTAAGAGTTTGTTACACAGTGATTTATCGGGTAAACATTTATCACCAAAAATCATCATCTTTATTGGATGACATTCTTGCTCATCAAAATGAATTGTTGGTAAGCATTTTCTACATGGTAAGATAAGAGTATTCTCTTTCACCGGGTAAAATTATCAATTTTTGCTATATATTTTTACTGGATAAGATTTTTCATTATTGTCATATTCGTCTAACAAGGTAAATGACACCGGGTAAACAACCCCTTAGATATCTTATAGGCTCACCCGTATGATGTAGTTTATGTTTATTTGGATTTTGTGGATCATATTTCTATTTGTATTCTAAATTGAAAACTAGATAGAGAGTGTCGTTTTTATGTACCATTATGATTTATGAATCTTTGGATAATTTTTTAGACTTTAATGTCATCCTATTTAACTACAAGAGAACACATTATTTAAATATTACGTGCACTTAATACCATGTAGTTTGATGTAAGTATGTAATATACTGAATTTTATTGTAAATTAGTACTGAAAATTTAATACAATTTCTTACTATAATCAACAAAATATATCTAGAAAGGTAAATATTTCTAACATAATCATATGTATTTGTATATAAAAGACTAAAGTGGCGTTCATTTTCAGGAATGCAATGAACATAAAAATGCGAATAGTAGTAAACACGAATATATATCACCACTTCTTGTAACGTTCATAGTATACAATAATTCTCGATTCAACAATTGAACAAAAATGTTTCATGAATTTCGTTTCCGTTTTATAAGCAAACACTCCTAAAATATGTTTAAGAATTTAAAAACAATAATTATGTTCCATGTGTATACCCATAGGGGGTGTTTGGGATTGCTTATTGCGGTGTGGCACCATAGATAAGCATTTTTTATTGTTTGGATGGAGAAAAATTAAAAGAGCTTATAGCGGTGCCAAATCGCTCAAAAAGAGTTTTTGATAAGTCATTTGGTTCTAACTTATTTGAAAAGTGCTCATGACTTCTTTGGTTATTTTATATGTATAAGCAATCCCAAACACCCTTAAATAACAACTTATTAGCTTATTATGTTTTAGTACCACAATAAGCTAATCCAAACACTTTTTAGAAAACTCCGGTTTAACACTTCATAAGTTGACACACACTTTTCAACATAAGCATAAGTTATTTTAAATAAGCAATCCCAAACACCTCCTAAACTTGTTGGCTCATATTTGACGTGAGATTTAGAGCAAAACAAGACAAGAACGAATGGGAAAAAAACACATTTTTTAACCCACAAAAATAAGAAATATCATATAAAAGTATCAGACTAGTAAATTACTAAACTACCCATTTCAAATTAAAATCCTAAAACCTTGTATAATTATGTTACCCCTTAAAAATCTTGAATCAATTCTCATAAAACCCTCTTCCGGGTAAAAATAGAAAAAAACAAGTAAAATAAACTTCTTGAAATATGCCTAACATTACATCATAAAATCATTCAAAAGATCATCAAAGAGACCTCTTAGTACAAAGGTAGAATACTGTTGATCCCAAATATGATGTTGTAAACTTGATTTACTTTTAACTACACAAAAACTGATGAATAAGAGTGCGGAAGCGTTTTAAAGTGTGGAGAAAATAGAACTTGAAAGGTAGCAGACACACTAGCAAATAATGAACAGAAACATAAAATGCAATAAGATGATTACTGAAGAAACTGTTTCATTGATTTGCTCATGAACACCAAGAACACACACTACTGTGTGATAAAAAGCTCTCAGAAAATACAAGGTTCTCTCTACTCAGTGTGTGCTCACGTGATACAAACAAAGGTGGTGCTTCTATAATATACAAGGAGGATGCACCCCGTAGTACAAGACAAAGGCTGACATTCCATAAACGGAATGCCACCTGGAAAGGTAAACAATCGTGTGCCGCGTAAATGATCTGGAAATCTCTGTACAACAGGCTTCATGTGTTCTGCACGTGGTGTTGTCTTGAACTATTGATATGAAATCTTACATCTTTCATCTCCAGAGGTTAGCCATCACAGAGGCTCTATGAGTGATCACAGAGGCTCTGTGATCTGAGATTTGATCTTCAGGTTAGAATCCTCGGGTAGATGACGACAGAGTCTTTTACAGATTACATTCAATGCCAAAGGGCAAGTACAAATTCTTTTACAGATTACATTGAATGAAAAGTTATTCTATTACAAGGATCACCTAGGGAAATCATCTATCGGATTGGTGAAGCTTTCAGCTAAAGTATTTTTCATCGATAGAATGAGCTCCCTGTACTTGATTTCAGCATCTATCATCCCAATCATCTTCTTTACAGGCCCCTATTGTATATTTTTAGATCCCCTTTTTCTCAGAATCGTGTACTTTATTTTCAGCAAATTACTGTTTGAATATTTGTGACTTTGATCAGGCTTGAACATCTTCTTGCTCCCATCATCGTCTCTATAGATGAATCCGAATACAGGCTCTGTGACTATTGAGTTTGATGGTATATCTTCGATCTCGGGGAATTTGTCATCTGGCTTGGTTATCGATAACTTATCGACTCTGAGCTGCAGAGCCACCTAGAAGTCCATTTTTCTATGATATCTAACGTGTTCGCGCATGACCTCCTTGATCCTGCCGTTTTCTATCATGTACTCCTTCCTCTTTTCAATTCTTTTTTCAGTGAAAGCATGTAGTTCAGGAAGATCATAGGCGCAGAGGTTCTTTAGATCAGCATTTGTGAAGGTGTACTGTCGCCCATCTTTTCTCTCGACTAGGTACTTAGCATTCATGATTGACTTATTGGCAAAGGAGTGCAGAGAGATTCTCATCACAGTCTTGATGTCCTCTTCAGAAAACATCTCATTCTTTTCTTAGGCCATTTGCTCGAACCTTCTCTTGATGTCTTCTTTGATTAGAGGATGTAGGTTCGGTGCGATGAATATGACTTCGGGTTCTGCACTGTGGAGGTAGGTGTGAATGTTCTCATCAAACTTTAGTTATTTCGGTGGTGGCCTTGGAATGGGAATCCTAATGGCGTCCATCGATTGAACAATTTGTTTCACTCTGTCCTCTGAGGGTTTCTTCATTTTAGGTTCAAATGATTTATTTTTCGGGCTCTGTGGAGAGGTCTCTGTGGTTTCTACGGCATTTACGGGACCAAGGCTCTGAAACTGAACTTTGGGGGTTGGTGTAGTGGGTATTAGCTAAGGACTAGAAGGTTCAACAAACTTTGCAAGTCCCTCTGTGATTTCTTCAGAGCCGACACTGACCTTTCCCTTCTGTGGCTCTGTAGAGGTTGAGACTTGGACAAACGCTTCATTTTTTGTTCATTTCTTCAGAGGCACATGATTTGTACTTTTGAGTCTGTTGAGCCTCTGAAGATTGTTGTAGGGGTAGGGCCCGAAGAGGAGTGGCGGCTATAGGGGCAGTGCCTTTGTTCTTTTGAGCCATCTCCCCCTCATGATGGCCAGGGCCAGAGGCATCTGGATCCTGATCATCATGGTTGGCCCTCTTCTGCGCTGTCTCTGCATGGAAAGTCGCAGGTGCCTTCCTTTTCCTTTTGCAGAGGTGGCTATCTGTGTGTTTGGTGATCTTGGTCATCACATCCTCTGCAGCAAGGGAGAGTTTGTTGACCTCGTAGTCGGATTTGAACTTGATGGTCGCTACGGTCTTCTTTATATCCTCTGCCATAGTTTTTCTTTCCTTGGATATATATCTGATCCTATAAGGTTCAGATCCCTCAGAAGCATCCGACCCATGGTCTGGAGATCTTCTTTGGTTTCCAGGGCGGATGTGTTTGTGGCAGAAGGGGACGGTGGAGGTGCATAGGTGAGCCTGAAGCTATGATTGGGACCATGACACTGCGAGTTATGTCCTTGATTTCCTCTTTCAATTTGGTCAAATCATCCACCCTTGATGCAGTGACTGTCGCTGCAAACTTTCCCATTTCTTCCATATAGATATCCCCAAGATTATTGATGGCGTCGGTTTGGATATTGATGGATTGGCCACAGTTTTTGAAGTCGTCCTTGGTGGCGTTTGAAGATGAGGCATCCAACAATTTCTTGAGATCTGCAAAATTCTGATTTGAAATTTGCTGAAGTGCCTTCAGAGCTTCTGTCTGAGCTTCTACAACAGCGATGAGTTTTCCAATGTCTTCCTTGGCGACGGAGGATTCTTTCAGCTTTGATAGATCTAGAGCATTCGCCAAGGAGACATTTTTGGAAGTTTGGTAGTCCTCTTGGATGGTATTGAGGGTCATGTAAGATACGTCAGGAGTTTGATTGGTCAGTGCCTCGAGTTTGTCGGACACTTGGTCAACAAAGATTTGAAACTCCTCCTTTGTGACGTAGGTGCCCTGGTTAACCTCAAGATCAACACATGATCCAGATTTGGCCAAGGAGTATTTGGCACCTACAAAGCTTGTGGTGATGATGGGCTCTGTATGATTTCCCTTCAATCCTCGACACTCCTTAGAGGAGTCGTCTATGAAGGTTATGTCAATGAGTCTCTTGGGAGAAGATTCAGAGTCTTTCCCAAGATCCTTATCGAGTGAACTCTGTGGATGTACTAGGTCCACAGAGTTATCGTGTGTTCTCACCACCATCTCTGAAATGGTTTTGGTTGGTCGCTCAGATGGAGCAGAGGCAACACATGCCTCTGCAGGGATGAGTGACGTGTTCTGGGGCGAATGAACACTTATCTCTGCACATCCATCCTTTTGAGAGGGTGGAGTGTATTGGGCTTCCCCTGTTAATATTGGCACAGAGGATGAAGGAATATCCTTTGTCCGACTAGTTGGGTTAGGGATCAAATTGTGCAGTCCTTCTTCAATATTCTTCTGCACTAGTACTGCAGGAATAGACATGTGGCTTGCACTGGGAGGGGGTTTAGGTATTGTGCCTAAGGCATCTTTTGTACTGCTCTCCTCCTCCGATTTTTTCTTTTCTTCCTCTTTCTCACCCTCAGATCTAGAGAGCCCTGATACATCCTCTATTTCTATAGTGATGCGCTCCCCTAGGTCCTCAGAGTATAGCACCGCCACTTCTTTGGCTATCTCTGTTGCCACTTGTAGACGACTGGGGGTTTTTCTTCAGAGTTCTCTGCAATATGGGACTTTCTTTTTCTCCTCTGCAGAGGTTCTTCTGCCACCTCTGCAGGTTCTTCCCTTGTTTGTCCAAGAGGTTCAGAAGTTGCCATTTTGATGAGCCTCCTTTTTGTAGGCTTCTTAGGGGGTTCTGCAGTAGTAGCCTCTGTTGTAGTCACTATCCCCTCTGAGACCGTTTTGGCCTTCTTCTTCTTTGGCTTGGCAACCTCTGTAGGGGATTTTGGGGTCTCTTCAACTTCAACCCTCTTTTTCGTTTTCTTTTTCTTTTTCTCCTTTATGAATTTCTCACTCCTCACCCCAGTCTCAGGCTCTAATCTCTCAGATCTCACCTATGCCTATGCGGCCACATCCACCTCTACTTCCTCTGTGTTCTCATCTCTCAAGTAAATAGCAATCTCATCCACTTGGAATCCTACACGGGGGGGGGGGGGGGGGGTTGTAGGAGTCCTGTGCCCACGAATGTAAGTCCTAACACCCTCTTCACTACCCAAGTATTGCAGAAGTCTTGCTGGCAGAAGTCAAGCGTTTGGGTATCCAATCTTCAGATTTGTGGGTTTGTGAGACTTCATCTCATGTAGCTTGATGGTTTTCCCTTCTGCGGGCAGCTTGCCCTCTCCAATCAGGTCATCCCCAAGTAACACTACAAAGAACCTGCTAAACACCAAGTTTTTGGGCTCTGTTCCCCTATCCTGATCCTGTTATTTGGTAATCACAGCATTATGAATCTCCTTGAAGATCAACCCCTCATAATCCAGTGGGAGGTCGTAGTAGATGCCGTACATGATGGCCAAATTGGTGTAGCTCGATTGATTTGTACTTCCCACTTTACATGTGAGGCATCTGTTCAGGATAGAAAAGAGGATATTCCACAGAGGGGGAAGATTTTTCCTTCGAAAATCTTTCCTTTTGGAAAATGGAACTGCATATCCTATGAAGCGTAGGAATTCCAAGATTTCATCCTCTGTGGGTTAGTCAGAAAACTTCTTAAGGTTCAATTCATCTTTAGTAGGAAGTTCAAAGATGTTGGACAAGCGTTTTCGGTTAATTCCTAAGTCCAGAATTTTGTTAGCGGAGCGATGTGTTGCATAACCCATAATACAGTACCCATATCCGTCCATCTTGGCATGTCTAGCACTCAGCCATAATTGCTGAATGTAGGTCTCCGAAATATCATCCCTTTACATGGTTAGGGCTTTGATGAGGAAATGATTTTTCAGGATCGTGATTAGGGGTTCAACTTCTGCAGGGAATCCAATTGGGTTTAGGGTGACAAAATGATTGTTGGGTTTGATGTTCATGTTACTGTTATGGTAATCATGTCTGGTGAAAGATAACATTCGTCTGGTTAACACTTGTTCTTGTCCAACAGAGTGAGAGTCGGCCTTTTGAGTTATGGAGTGTTGAGAACGGTTTGAGGCCTTAGAGTCTTGGGAGTTGTTCCTTGATGAAACTAGAGAAGCCATTGTAGAAAGTAGGAGAAGAGGAGATAAGATTTTTCTTTTAGGGTTCTTGAGAGAATATTGCAGGTAAAGAAAATGGGTGAAAAGAGAGAAAGGGGTATATATACTGTGAGAGGGTGAACAGTTTAGGCGGTAAAAAATATAAATTTGAAATCCGTAATCAGTACATATGGATAAGGATCCGTTTCAGAAAAGCAACGGTACAGATACAGACCAATGAGATTTTGCAATGTCAGAATGGGCGGTGCACGATCGAGTACGTGCGCCTCCTCCTATTCTCACGCGCGTGGCATTTGCTACACCCAAATGACAGTGACTTTCATAAATGACCCGCATTAAACGACCATATGGTAAAAAATTTCAAGAGATGAAAATGGCATAAGCTCTGTGGGTTGAGAGCTTCTGAGGTCATGAGCAAGGTTCTGAACATATAGTTGACCAAAACAATTTCGAAAGAATAAAGAGATGATCGAGTACAATCCAAATATCAGCTCAAAAGCCAAGTGATCCCCTTCGTGAGGTGCAGAGGCTCTGTGTGTGAGGTCCAATGAGATCAAAGATTGAATTGATTAACATAAACAAGAAGGATTGGGATTGGAATCTGTAGTTTTATTAATACTGAAAATAAAACTACAACTACTGTGGAGGGAATTCGTATGACTACATTTCTGAAATGAAACTTACTCTACAAAGACACATACAGACTCCTTATATACCCCATACCCCTTGTACACTATTAAGCCTAAACCCAATACAAGAGGCCCAATACATTTAAGTAGATTACTTTGTAAAACTTCTAAAGTGAACATAAAATATGTTCTAACATTCTCCCCCTAAGTTTTGTAAAGTAATCATTCTCTGATTAGCTCAAGCTTCAGCTCCTCTCCCCTTGATTTCTTTAGAAAACTTAGCATTGCATAAACTTCAAAGCTCCTCTTGATCCCCCTAGAAAGTAGCTCTTATCCTTGAAGTATCAACTGAAATATCAGATCTGATGTGGACCATAACCTCGACTGAGTGCACATAAAGACAACTTTTGACTTTAGTAAACCCAACACATTCCTTAACGCCCACAAGAATGATATGTGCGGATTATGGAATGACAATCAAGTGCATCTTCAGTGTATAACATCTGATCTGTCTTTGAACCATGAGTTGAAATTAGAATTCAACTTAAGAACTTCATCGGATAAGCATACGGGCGGTAGCATCCGGTAGCAACACTACAAGACAAGAGTTAGAAGGCAAGAAATGTTGAACAACTGATAGAAGATACTCATTTTCTGACTTCTTTCCAGAACACTGAACTATCAAACCCATAACTCCTTTCTTCACGAATCATTTGGATGTTTATAAGCTCTCAGGATTCTGAATTACAACACAAGCATCAGAACAATGATTGCAGTCGCTCACACTACTGAGTGATCAAGTCAGAAGAATGATAAAGTGCTCTCAACGGTCTAACCAAAAAAGAAGCTCTCCAGACTGATGATTGCATATGCTCAGGCAACTAACTCAATCCAAGCAGAGACCAAATCATGAAATCCAAAATCTGAAAATCTTGACAGGTATGAGCACTCGTGTAAGAATAAATCAGTTGCTAATGATATGTGATCAACATATGATAAGAGTGATATCACATATGCATTCCGCGTATAAAGCTCAGGAACAGGGCAAACTTGTATTAAACAGGGTTCAGAACAGTCAGAATTCTCAAAAATACAAAAACTTTTCGCATAAGGCAACAATTCGCAGATCACTATTTCAAATTAAGCATAATTCGCATGATAGACTAAGCTGTAAACGACAATTCACAAACCTCTCGTCTGCGAATTCCTCGCATTTCGCATCACACTCACATGCGAATTCATAACTTCTCGCATAAGCTTCGTACGAATTCTCACAATTCGCATAAGGTAGCATGCGAATTCTCAACATTTCGCATATGTCTACCTGGGAATTCTTCACTTAGAAAACTTGTTGACCACATGAATTCGTATCGAGCTTTTCGCATAGCACTAGTCTGCGAATTCTGTACATTTCGCAACACACTGACATGCGAAATCTATACTTGAACAAATTTCTTCATCAAAGTCTATTGACGTGCGAATTCCTAGCATGCGAAATCTTCAACCAATTAACTATTTTATGAATTCTTCTCATATTCATGCGAGTTCTTCCATTTCTGCGAGTTCTTCGACGAATCATGCGAATTCCATAGATCTCGAACTATTTTTCACCAGATCTTCAAATTGAACCTCCAAAACTTCGAAACTTGAGTTAATCTTTTGTACACAGGTTCGAAAACATCAATAACACACATTTGTAGTTGAAGACCATGTCTAGATTCGACTCTAAATCCCAATTCGATCTCAACACAGTAACAAATAAGTTTTCGAACTGGAATACTCAAAAATCGATCAAACTACTCGAATTTGATGAAATTAAAGAAAGTAATTGACTCAATACTGATCGACAATAGCCACATAAACAATATATCAACAAATAACATCTAAATAAACATCAAATTCCATAATTCAAATTTTTTACATCGACTGTTCCTTTCAATTCCAATCTGATCTCAATCGTCGTAGAATAATTTCTTCGTTAGGCTCTGATACCACTTGTGAGGTCCAATGAGAAAGAAAGATTGAATTGATTAACATAAACAAGAAGGATTGGGATTGGAATCTGTGTGTCCCTGAAATCAAGATTCTAACTGCAAACAAAACAAACAAACAAAATGATCCCAATTACCTGTTTGATTCAATTCTCAAAACTCAAACGATTACAACTTTCTCTCTCTAGAAGTCTCTCTCTCTCTCTACAAATTCTCTCTGAAAATGTAAACTCAAACTATATCCATCTATCTATTAAACAACAAATAAATCTATTTATACCCACTACTAAAACAACAAGGAATCAAAACAAACACAAGTAACTTTGACTTTATTACAATTAGACTTTGACTTTTAATGAGAGTTGACTTTCTCAGCTTTGACTTCTTGTATTTTGAACTTCAGTCTTCATGATCTTGTATCCAACATATTTCAGCTCTAACAGAATCTGTAGTTTTTTTAATAATGAAAATAAAACAACATCTACCGTGGAGAGAATTCGTATGACTACATTTCTGAAATGAAACTTACTCTACAAAGACACATACAGACTCCTTATATACCCCATACCCCTTGTACACTATTAAGCCCAAACCCAATACAAGAGGCCCAATACAATTAAGTAGATTACTTTATAAAACTTTTAAAGTGAACATAAAATATGTTCTAACACTGTGGAAGACCTTAGAGGCTCTGAGACCTGAAATTTCTAAATAAGGAAAGATTTTAAAGAATCGATCACTCAAAGTTTTGAAAGGATTTGAAGGGAAGAGGAGAAATACATGCTTGGAATATAATGTCGAGCTCCCCCTTGAATTGTCAAGGTCTCCTATTTTAACTGCCCCTTGATCTGTGCTCGGATCTTTAGAAATAAGCCTTGGACAAGACACAGAGCAAGAGAGCTTGATAAAGAAGAAAAAAATTTACAGGAGAGGAACTGTACAAACTGAAACAAAATAAATAAAGAAAAATATTTACGACAGAGGCTCTGTGCCAAGGTACAGAGGCTCTGTGAATCAACTCATATCAAGCATACCAATCTTGCCAACAAGAAAAGTGAATCTTTTCTCTTCCAAAGCCTTCGTGAAAAGGTAGCAAGCTGGTAATCTGTGGGAACAAAGTACATCTCTATAGTCCCATGCTCCACATGATGCTTCAGAAAGTGGTACCTGATATCGATGTGTTTGGTTTTAGAGTGCTGAACAGGGTTGGCTGAGATCGCGATGGCACTCTTGGAGTCACAGAGGATGGGAGTTTTCTCAATATCAAAGCCATAGTCTCTGAGTTGGGTTCTCATCCACAGAACTTGTGAACAAAAACTCGCAGTATCAACATACTCTACTTCTGTTGTGGAAGTTGAAACACAGTTCTGTTTCTTAGAAGTCTAACTGACTAATTTTCCTCCTAGGAATTGACAACTCCTAGAGGTACTTTTTCTGTCAAGCTTGCATCCTCTGTAATCTGAATCTGTATAAGCCACAAGATCAAAGACAGAATTCTATGGATACTAGAGACCAAGATTCTTGGTCCCTTTTAAGTATCTAAAGATCCTCTTGACAGGATGAAGATGAGATTCTTTGGGGTTATCTTGAAATCTTGCACAGAGGTATGTGACAAACATTATATCGAGTCTACTTGCAGTTAAGTAAAACAGAGACCCTATCATTTCTCTATAGAGTTTGCACTCCACAAATTTCCCCTTTGGGTCTGCATAGAGCATAGATACAGTGGCCATAGGGGTTTTCATTGGTGAGGAGTCAGAGAGCTTGTATTTTTCAAGTATGTCAGAGACATATTTTGATTGATTTAAGAAAATGCCCTCTTTGGTTTGTTTGACTTGCAATCCTAGGAAGAATGTGAGTTCTCCCATCATGCTTATCTCAAACTCACTCTTCATCAATGACTCAAACTTTTTACAATATGACTCATGAGTAGATCCAAAAATAATGTCGTCAACATAAATCTGCACAAGTAGAATCTCACCTTTTCTCTTCATATAAAATAAAGTAGTATCAGTTGTACCTCTTTCGAAACCATTAGCAAGAAGGAAGTTTGAAAGTCTGTCGTACCAGGCTCTGGGGCTTGCTTTAGTCCATAAAGAGTCTTGTCGAAGAAGTATACATGATTAGGGTACTTAGAGCTTTCAAAACTGGTGGCTGCTGGACATATACTTTTTTTTGGATCTGTCTATTTAGGAAGGCTGACTTTACATCCATTTGGTACACCTTAAAACCTCTGTGGGTTGCGAATGCAAGAAATATTCTTATTGCCTCGAGCCTTGCCACGGGGGCAAAGGTTTCTTCCTAGTCAATTCCTTCTTCTAGACAATATCCCTTGGCCACCAGTCTTGCTTTGTTCCTGACCACCACACCATCCTTGTCCTTCTTGTTCCTGAAGACCCATTTGGTCCCTACTGCAGTTTTGCCTTTCGGCAGAGGCACTAGAGTCCATACTTCGTTTTTTTCAAACTGTAGAAGCTCCTCTTGCATTGCTTCTACCCAGTTTGGGTCTTTAAGAGCTTCAGAGATATTTTTGGGCTCGATAATACTTACAAAATTTGTATAGTAAAAAAAGTTTGTAGTACTGGATCGAGTCCTCACTTTGTCAGAGGGGTCACCTATGATTTGGCTCTGTGGGTGACTTCTGGTCCATTTTGTCATGCGAGGTAGGTGATCATTGGAACCTTCTGAGATTATTTCTAGAGCATGTTCTTCATCTTGATGTTGAACGCCCTCTGTCAGAGAGAGATGATCATTTGTACTTGCCACAGGGCTTGATTAATCATTTTGAGTTGATGTGATGAGCTCTGCGGTGCCTTGTTCAGAATTCTCTGATTGTTCTGGAGTTGACCCTTCAGAGGTGTCTTGAAGATGATCATGATCTTGATTGAGATTGGAGCCTTGTTCAGTGTTTGTCTCTGAGTGATCCCCCTCGGCGTTTGCACCTACAAAAGTAGTGGAAGAGGATGAAGTGTCACTAGGACCAGTTAAAGAAGTACCTGTTTGGTCTTCAGAGGCCTCAACTCCAGAGGCTCTGTGGTCATCCTCAGAGGTTCCATCATCATTGTACATCTCTTCAAACAGATGATGAAGATCATTTGCTCTAGATGTATCACCAGATTCTTCATCTTGAAGTTTGAGTCCTGAGCTGATTTGCTAAGAAGTCATCTGAAAAGAGTCATCAAAAGAAACATTAATACTTTCAAGTATATGTTTTGATTTGAGCACATAGACTCTGTATGCCTTGGAGGTTGATGAATAGCCAACGAATTTGGCTTCATCAACTTTTGGGCTGAATTTCCCTATTTGTTCTCTGTCGTTCAACACGAAACATCTGCAGCCGAAGACGTGAAATTACTTGATGTTTGGTTTCCTCTGGTTGAGCAAATGGTATGGGGTTTTTTCATGCCTCTTCACTATCAATGATCGATTTTGAGTGAAGCATGCAGTTGAAATGGCTTCCGCCCAAAAGGAAATCGGGAGTTGTTAAGCCCAGATTATAATTGATAAACAATCACACAACACATTAAGAACAAGAGATAAATAAATCAAAACAATATACCATAGATCTCTTGATTAATCAGATAAATACGTGTGTGTTCTTGGTGTACAGATACCTCGTGTGATGATCCTATTGAGTGTATGAAACAGTATACGGCTCCTTCTGTTCTGTTCTACACCTTATGACCTAAATCTAGAAAATAAAATCTTTTATACATGGTCAGCATGACCTAATTAATTACTAGATATCAGCTAAAATACGCCCTAAGGTATTAAATACTATTACAAACTAGACCCCTTATTCAATTTAATCTTGAATACAATTACTGATCCAACAATCTCCCCCTTTGGATTCAAGATTAAAATTTTTTTTGGCAATAACTTCGGGTCTTCACTTCTCTTGAAAACTGTATCTGATATGACGTTTACAGCTTCAAAGCTTGTAGCTTACAGTCTTCATCTTCCTCTTTCTTTAAATGAAGGGTCCTTTTGACGATCATCTTCAATCAGACTTTTGATAGATCAAATGAGCTCAGACACTTTGATATCTTTGAATTCTTCAACAGTCTTTCAAAAATTCTTATCTTGTATTCTCCCCCTTTTTGATGAGTGGTGAGAATCAGCATCATCAAAACATTTCAAAACAAACTAGGAATTTTCTCCCCCAAATCAACAATTAAACGCAGTCTTCATGTATAGAGCCCTGTGTGGAAATAAGAGCAGTCTCCCCAGATAGAGGGAGTGATTATTTCAATCTTTTCAGATTCAAATAAGTAATGAGTGGTAACCCTGAATCAACAAATTACTCAGTTCAAAATGCCTGTCAGTAACACACAGTTACTGAGTAACACAAAGTTACTATATAAGGAGCTGGTTTTGATATTGGTTCACTAGGACTTCCATTTAATCATCGAATAACACATGGTTATCTGTGAACGTTCTGACAGAAAACAAATTTCTGTGTGCTCGTGCATGTGTATGAAGATAAATTAAGTACCGATGATTGCTTTTTCAGCGTAGGCTCAAAGTATGTAAACTTGTTGAGACAACAACAAATTATACAAGGACTCAATGTGCATGAGAAAAGGGTCTAAGGTGGGGCAAGTTTGCTTATTTTTCAATATTAGTATCTTCCAAATGAAGAACCAATAGCGTATGTGTTGCGTCCCCAGAAAATATGAAACATTATCTTTTTGAGAAAAGAATGAGTAGCTGGTGGGGTTGTATGCAAGAGATGGCATGGGCTAGGTGCCTTTTCCAATGATGGTCACAAAAGAATGTGAACCAATCAGATAATGTTGCTGCCCGACTCAGAAAGAATTTGGTGCAGAATTTGATAGTCTTTTACTCTGTTTTCTCACCCTCTGTCTTTTAATCTTTTAAATCTCATTTCTAACCAATCTCTCTTTTCCATTTTACCTCTTCACACACCATCACTCAAATCTTTTGACCCCTCTCCCCTCAGTCACTCAGGGAATACTTCCTGGGTAGGAAACACTAGTTATTGTGAATCCATGGAAGTTCAGGTAAGCTCACATATCAAATCCCATGTATTTTCCTAAAAGAATGTGCAGTTCAATAGCCTTTTGTATATCAAAGCACAAAGGAACACAAATAAACATGAAGAATAAATATTTGGAGAAGTCAAAGACATTTCGTGTTTGACAGTACAATTCTCCCCCTCAAACTAAAAGTGGTTGGCAATTAAGCTCTTTGACAATTAAGCTCCCCCTCAACTTAATAATATATATATATATATATATATATTAAATCAAATTAAATAGAAAGCAAAACATTGAAGTACGGGTTCTAATCAGATATGATTAGAAGCCATTGTCACTTGAACTATCCTCCACACAAAAGAAATTGTGGTAATCATTTGTGAAAATGATTCCTCTATCATTAGAAACAGTTGAAGAATAAATATATAAAACACAAGATTAAGATTCAGAATACTCCCCCTCGAATCACGAGTAAGGTCTAAGAAGACATGTTCAACATTCCAAGTTTGCTGATTAGAAACTAGAACCTCTTTTCATCCAACGACTTGGTGAAAAGGTCAGCTAACTGGAAATCAGTTTCAACAAAGTGCATTTCGATATCACCTTTTTCTACATGATCTTTGATGAAGTGATAGCGTACATCTATATGCTTGGTCTTTGAATGCTGAACCAGGTTAGCTGTTATGGCGATTGCGCTCTTGGAATCACAGAAAATAGGAAAGCGCTTGTAGTTGTACCCAAAGTCCCTTAACTGTGTCTTCATCCAAAGGACTTGCGAACAACATCTAGCAGCAACTACATATTCTGCCTCATCAGTGGATGTTGAAACACAGTTTTGTTTCTTTGAGGTCTAACTTACAAGTTTGTCACCTATAAATTGACATGATCTAGAGGGTGCTTTTCCGGTCTAGCTTACATCCTGCATGGTCAGCATCTGTAAAGGTAGTTAGATCAAAACGAGAATCCTTTGGATACTAAAGGCCTAAATTTGGTGTGCCTTTGAGATATCTAAGGATTCGCTTAACTGCATTAAAGTGCGACTCTTTTGGATTAGATTGATATCTCGCACAAAAACATGTGGCAAACATTATATCTGGGCGACTGGCAGTCAGATAAAGTAAAGAATCAATCATGCTATGATAAACCTTTTGATCTGCAGGTTTACTAGAGAAATCTGCATCTAAGAGTGTACCAGTAGCCATTGGTGTTTTCATGACAGAACTATCTGACATATTGAACTTTCTTAACATGTCTTTTATGTATTTGGCTTGATTAATGAAAATGCCTTCGGGTAATTGCTTTACTTGTAAACCAAGAAAGAAATTTAATTCACCCATCATCGACATTTCAAACTTTGTTTCCATGATTTTAGAAAAGTTCTTGCAGAATTTCTGATTTGTCGACCCAAATATTATGTCGTCAACATAAATCTGAATGAGAATCAAGTCCTCACCTTGCATTTTGAGAAATAAGGCGGTGTCAACCATACCTTTCTTGAAACCAGAAGGTAGGAGAAATTTAGTTAGAGTTTCATACCAGGATCTTGGTGCTTGTTTAAGACCATACAGTGCTTTGTCTAGCACGTAGACATGATCAGGGTAATGAGGATCAATGAAACCTTCAGGTTGTGCCACGTAGACCTCCTCATGCAGAACGCCATTTAGGAAAGATGACTTTACGTCCATTTGATAGACTGTAAAGTTTTTGTGCGCTGCATAAGCTAAGAAGATTCTGATGGCTTCAATCCTTGCAACAGGGGAGAATGTTTCATCATAGTCAATACCCTCCTATTGACAGTACCCTTTTACAATCAGTCGAGCTTTGTTTCTCACAACTACTCCAGCCTTGTCTTTCTTGTTTCTAAATACCCACTTAGTGCCAATGACAATTTTACCTTTTGGTAGTGGGATCAAGTGCCAAACCTTGTTCCGTTCGAATTGCAGAAGCTCGTCTTGCATAGCAGAAATCCAGAAGGGTTCACGTAAAGCTTCAGATGCTTTCTTTAGTTCTAGGGAGCTAAGGAAGCTTGAAAACATGCAGAAATTTGCTGATGCTGACCGTGTCGTGACACCAGATTGTACGTCACCTATCACGTTATGAGGGGATGATTCTTAGTCCAACGATGTGTGCTTGGTAAGGATTCAACTGTTTGTTGCATATTTGATGCATTGTATTCATCATGCACGGCAGGTAGATCCACAAATGTGCTCGGGACATCTTGTATAGGTGTTTCCGATACTGAAGTTTCTTATACTGAAATTTCTGGAATAGCAGCTGAAGTACTTGTGACCTCATTTCCAGAAGGAACATCTGATGAGACAGATTCAGCATTAGTAGAGTCAGAAACTAACGGTTTAGTTGTACCTGATGGAGATGCAGTTTCAGTGACTGCTTCGGACGGTCCTGACATGTCTACAGAAATAGAGGGGACCTCCGAGCTTGATGTTGATGTTGATATGCCTTTATCAAAGTCTGCACAAATTTCATCGAAGGTATCAATAAACAACAAATCTAACTCAGAAGTGATAGAGTTAGTCATAGAAGAAGTAGATGCTTTAGACACTGGTTCTATTTCGGATTGAATAGAAGCTTTGTTCTTGAGTCCGAGTTCTGAACCGTTGTGTCCAAAAGTCCGAGTAGAATTCTCATCAAAGGATACATTCATGCTTTCAACAATCGTCTTGGTTCGAATAATGTAGATTCGATAAGCTTTGGATGTCAGGGAGTATCCAACGAGATATCCTTCATCCGCTTTCTTATCAAATTTTGATAGTCCTTGACACTCTCGTAGAATGTAACACCTGCAACCAAACACACGAAGGAATTTGATATTAGGTTTACGATTGTTGATCAACTCATATGTTGTTTTATCAAAGCGTTTGACCACAATGGTACGATTCTGAGTGAAGCAAGCTGTCGTGACTGCCTCAGCCCAAAGATACATGGGTAGATCAGCATAGACAAGCATAGTACGAGCAACTTCAGCAAGAGTGCGATTCTTCCGTTCAACAATGCCATTCTGCTGTGGAGTGTAGGCTGCGGAGAAGTTGTGTGAAATGCCCACAGAGATAAGATAATTCTGCAAGGTATCATTCTTGAACTCCATGCCGTTATCACTGTGAAGAGTTCGGACTGGAAATTGAAGACATACTTGAATTCGCTTAATAAAAGCGATAATTAGTTCTGGCGCATCTGACTTGTTGCGAAGAAACTCGATCCATGTATATCATGAATAGTCATATATCATTACTAAGTTGTATTTCTTGCCCTTGATAGATGTTGTTCGCATGGTGCCACAAAGGTCCATATGAATAAGTTCCAGTGTAGATGAGGTTGAGGATTCAAATTTAGATTTGAATGAGCTTCGCTTCATTTTGCCCATCTCACATACAGAACATAGTGAGTCTTTCTCAAACCTCATTTCTGGTAGACCTTTGACCAGACCTTGTCTCTGTAGCTTAGCTATGGATCTGAAATTCTGATGAGACAAGCGGAGATGCCACGTCCACGATTGTGCTTTAGATGCTTTGGCTAATAGGCATACTGGACGTGTGGCGGATACTGTCGGAAAATCTATATAATATAGATTTCCATGGCGTTCAGCTCTGAATATTTCGTAACCATCTGGATCCTCTAGATAGAAATGAGAAGTTGTGAAGCGAACTTGGTATTTCATGTCACAGAAGTGACTGGTGCTAAACAAATTATGATCAAGACCTTCAACATATAACACTCTCTGTATCTTCACAACTCCATTATCAAGCATTCCATATCCTCTTACATGTCCTTTTACTTCTGAATTTGCAAACCTACCTGCTCCAGAAGGCTCCTCCACATAGTTATGTAAGCGGTGCTTGAATCCTGTCATGTGGCGTGAACAGCCGGAATCTATCACCCACACTCGACAGGCCTGCAAAAGAAACAATTAGTTTTGCTTTGGTACCCATATCAAAATGGGTCCTTCGCTGTTAGCTTCAAGCAATTCAAGAATATCAGCAGGTTTAACTTTCACTCTCCATTCATATCGGGGTGTTGGAACCCATTTCCAAACCATTTTAACATTTAATTCCTGAAAATGCTTTTTAGATCTTGGATTGGGTTGTGTGGAAAAATTGGAATTAAGATTAAGTTTAGCTTTTCTTTTTCTCTTTTTGGACTTAGGAGTGGAGTAGTACTTGAAAGAATTATCCCAACAGTGTTTGCAATATAAATTCTTTCGAGCAAAAGTCATAAATTTAGATTTATCGGAACAAATCTGACATTCATGTCCATCAAAAGAATTACTTTTCAAAACAACACTGTCTGTAGTACAACTGTTTGCAACAGAAGTTTCACTAAAATTCAAACTATCATTTTTATTCAAACTATCATTTTTATTCAAACTATCATTTTTATTCTTCTTACTCCTCCCAACTCCATTGGCTTTCATATCTGAAACAGAAATAGGAATCTTGTTAATCTCTTTCTTAGATGGTGATTCTTTTCTTGAGATACTTGAAGTTTCACCTTTTTCAAAAGTACTAGGTGGATATTCAGGACAATCAGAGTAAATAACTGGAGGTTATGCAGGAGCATCAAATTCTGGATTAAATCTTACCTTCTAGCTTTGATTATTAAACATCTGTTTATCATTTGAAGCATTCTTAAACAAAGTTATTTTCAAATCATTGATCTCTGTGCAAAGCTCTTGATTATCTTTCAAAGATTTTTCCAGTTTAAATTTGAGATCATAGTTTTCATCTTCAAGCTCATCAAGAGACTGTTGCAACATATCAATTTGTTTCATCAATTCAGACATATGATCACTCACAGAATTTGACTCCTTTGAAATAGAAACAGGATCAGAGTCTGAAGCATTCATCATTTCAGAAAACATTTCTTCAGATATGTTATCAATAAATTCCATGTTGTCATTTTTTAAACAAGATCCATTCGTGATACAGTTTCTTCTTCAACCTTTTCAACAAGCAAGGGTTTAGGAGTAATGGGATTTGAGACTGATGGTGTATTTGATGGATCGGCATCCGATTCATAATCATCATATTTGCATTCAGTCTCAGATGGAACTGTGTTGTTGCTGACTGATTCTTTTGAAGGTATGGTAAATAGTGATTCAGACTCAGGAAATTCGATCTTTCGAGTCTCATAGCTTTTGTTCAAATCACTATATTTGAAACCAACTGATTTAAAAGAATTTTGAGAATCAGTGCCACAAGACTTGTTCTCTCCCATTTCTTCTTTACCTTTGGTGTTAGTCCCATTTCTATCAAGTTCTCAATGTAAAAACAGAATTCAAGATTAAAGTCATAATCACAAGTCTTTGATTAAACCATCAAGATTACAAAATATCTCTCACTACTCTCTCTCTAGAATGATATACAATAACTCTCTTCTTTTATCTAAATCTCACAATGACTTACACTCTTTTTTACAAAGACTTACAAAGGACACTATTTATACTAAGACACAATACAAGGAAACAAAAACACAATTACATTGACTTTGACTTTATTACAAAGACTTTGACTTTCACTGAGAGTTAACTTTCCAGCTTTGACATCTTGAACTTTGGTCTTCAATCTTTATGACCTTGAATCCAATAAATCTGTGCTCTAACAATCTCCCCCTTTGGATCAAGATCATTACTAAAAGATTTAGCAATTCGGTCTTCTCTCTTTAAGCTCAATTGAAATAACTCCCCCTTTGATCAACTTTTATCTTCTCTTGTAATCTCCCCTTTGATACAAACATGATTTACAATCTCCCCCTTAACACTATGAAATTCATCTTTGATAAGCTCAGAAAATTCTCTCCCAAGGCTATAAAACCTCTTTCACAAATAAAATTTCAGCAAAATCTTCAGTCTTTCAGTTCAATCAAATCTTGAACATCTCTCCCATATCTTGAATTTCGGACATTTCTTTTTCTTTATCTTCCCATTTCTGAATTAAACTTCAAACATCTCTTGAAACAAATACTTGTAATGGACATTTCTTCAAATCTTTATCTTCTCCCCCTTTTTGATGATTAGAGCATCAATATCATCAAAACATTCCCAACAAATGTCTTTGACCATTCTAATTTGTCAAGAGCCTCTGATTCAGTGATCCATAACCATGTATTCATCCAGATCTTTGCAAATCTAGACAAAATATTCGTGTAACACCTGAATCAACAAATGAATCAGTTAACATGCCTGTCAGTAACACTAACTCACTGTGTGTAACGGATACACATTGTAAAGGAGCTTTTTGATGTTCACTCCCCCAGGGCTTCCATCCAATCATCGAAACACCACAAAGGCAATTTCTATGAATGTTATGACAAAGAAACGATTTCCTTGTGTGTTCGTGCAAGTGTAGATAGAATTAAACACGAATGATTGCTTTTTAATAAGGCTCAAAAATTGTGTAAACCACTGAGACAACAGTAGATAAACACAGACTCAATGTGCATGATTGAAGTGCGAAGGTGGGGCAAACTTCCTTCTTTTTCAATATCCAGATTTTCCAAATGAAAATCAGATAGATTATGTGCTGCGTCCCCTTAAAAATATGAAACACTTTCTTGTGAAGAAGAAAATGAGTGGTTTGTGGGGTTTAAGCAAGAGTTGGCATGGGCTAGTTGCCTGTTTCAATAATGTTCACCAAGAATTGTGAAACATTAGTAATGTGGCTGCCCGACTCAGAAAGTAGTTGGTGCAGAGTTTGATATTCTTTTACTCTGATCTCACACCCTCTGTCTTTTAATCATTAATCTCACATCTAACCAAACTCTCTTTTCCATTTTACCTCGTCACACATCCCACACTCATTTCTTTTAGATTCCTCACACTCAATCACTATAGAAAAACTTCTTGGGTAGGAAATACTGGTAATCGTAAATCCATAGAAGTTTATTTAATTCCTAGCACAAAGAACCCATATTTCCTATAAAGCATAATGTTGCTCAAAATGGTTTAACTTTATCTTGTAAAGCTCAAATACAACTGTCAGACGATTTTATGCTCAGAATATAATAATGAAGATATGAGCATTTTGAAACATTGAAGTATTTTCAAACATGTATATTGAATAAATTAACATGAATGCAAAAGACTTGTTTGAAAATCTGACATTGTATGAAAATGATCAGAAATGAATGATATAACAATCAAAGTTTATGGTCAAAAATAATGGATATTGTCTATACAAATCAAAATATAGACATTCTTGAAATGACCGTTTCGAAATGAAATTACGCTATAAAATCATTGAAATAAAAGCGGGGTGTCTTACCATCGAAAAATATGTTTCAATATGAGACATGGTAAGAACATATTTGAACAATAAGTCAAACCGGTGTGTGTGAATACTTGAAAGTATATAGAAAAGACAATACGTAAGTATTTATCTTTGGAAACACATGGTTTATTAATCATTGAAGCTCAAAATAAAAATGAAAACATTTAAAATCACACCTTCAATTCATGAAATCTGTTTAAGAATCAGGAAGTGGTTTGAACATTTAAGAACATGATTTCTATGATTGAAAGTTGTCCTTCTTTCAACCATATATGAGATTAAGATAAGAAATTAACCTTTTTCTCTTTGTCTTAAATCTCATGAAGTCAGCTGAAGTCATAAAGATATGATCTTGTAAGCTTCTCTTATCCTGCAAAAGTCTTAAAGTCATGTCAAAGCAACTTTATTCACAAAATTTATTCAAATGTAAAAGACATAAAGCAGTAAAATAATTATAGTATGAGTTCTGATCTGAAGTAATCAGAAATCATAATTCATACTCCCCCTGAAAATATGCATCTGAAATTTGTCATTAAAAGCACATGATAGAGATCTACAACTCCTTCTGAAGGGTAGTTCGTCATATCTTCCGAATACATATTTCCAGAAACATATGTACTCCTCCTTGAAGGTTGATTTCATCATCGGAGTAACGGAGTACATCTTCATATCATCCCGGGAGTATCACATCTTTTGATCACTAAAGTACGAGTCCTAAACTGTTGTGTTTAGAAGTCAAACTCCATTGAAGCACGGGTTTTAAGCTGATGTACTTAGAAGCCTTGGTTATCTTTACTCCCCCTTGACTATAGGTGCCTGCAACACAGATTCACTTTCCGTCTTTGGTACCCACTGGTATTTGGGTCCATGAATGTTAGTTGCAGTTCTTATGGGAGTAACTGTGTAAGAACCATACCAGAAATGATCACTTGTTTTATGAACATGATCATGTGTACGGCAATAAGAACAATAGTATTTCTTACCTGATAACCTGATTAATTGATTTCTCGTGTAGATACGATCAGGTTTACCTTTACGCGCTTTGTTCTTCTTTGCTTTTGTCTCATGTACACATGATTTCTTTCCTCCTAAGCTTTGTGTTCGCATCGGACCACATAAATCCATATGCAACAACTCTAGTGGAGAACTGGTGCTTGGTGAAAGGCTTTGGTTTATGCTGAGCTCTCTTCATCTTTCCTTTTTCACATGTTGCACATAAGTATTCTTTCTCATATTTCAGCTCAGGAAGTCCATTGACTAGCTTTCCACTGACCAGTTTGTTGATATAACGAAAGTTCAGGTGTGATAGTCGTCGGTGCCAAAGCCAACTTTGCTGCATCGAGGCTTTTGTCAGTAAGCAAACCTGATTGTCATTATTAACCTTTGAAAGATTGATGGTGTAGAGGTTTATCTTTCGATTTCCGACTAAGAGTTCATTACCGTCTTCAGTATGAACCGAACATCTCTTATCTTTGAAGTTGACCTCTAACCCTTTGTCGTAGAATTGACCGATGCTAAACAAGTTATGCCCTAAACCTTCGACATAGCTCACCTTCCTAATCGTTATGTTGTCTTGAATGATGTCACCATATCCTAAGATCGGTGAAACTGGTCGTTGCCAAAACGAACATTGCCGCTGAATTTCTCTGTATAATTAGACAATAAAGCTTTCTGCCCGGTCATATGCTTGGAACAACCGTTATCCAAGTACCACATATGTCGGGTCTGCAAGAGAAATCAGGAAATAACAATTTTAGGTACCCATTTAAAAACGGGTCCTAACAGATTAGCACATGATTTTGGTATCCATTTGAATATGGATCCTCTTTTCTTTTGAAAACCTCTAAAAACATTTGATCTTGAAGAATAAACATGATAAGATCCAAACCAATCATTAGAAGTAAGATGATATGCAAAATCATTTCTCCGATAATGAAAAGATTTATTAGTAGTAGGAGATAATTGAATCAATTGATTTATTGAATAACGCTTGTAAGAAGTTACAAGGTTTTGTTTAGGAGAAGTAAGTTGACCAACTACATCAATATCGACACTATCAGATCTATTACAAGAGTTATCAGAAATTGATTCAGCTGTCTCATCAATCTTCCTTTTTGGTCGCCATACATATATTGCTTCCGACCTTTTATTTCTTACATCTGAAACAAAAGATTTAGATTGATTAGGAAAATCAGATTTCTGAGATTGATTTTTCTTTTGTTTACCAGTGTTGATCCGTTTCTGTGATTGTTGTCTCTTATGTTTCTTAGCCTTAGAATAATAATCAACAGTCACAGAAACTGGTTCACCAACCTTAGTTGATGATTCACTAGTTTTAAAAACACTTGGTAAACTTTCTCCATTTATAAGAAAAGTAGAATGATCTAGAAGAGAAGCATTAAAATCAAACATATCAATTTCTTCTAAACACCCATCATTAGAATTGAGAAAATCATTCGCAGACGCAAATAAGTCATCAAAGTTATCAGTCGAAGTTTGAGGTGCCTTTGAAACTTTAGAACACTTTGAAGATTTAGATTGAAAAACTGTGTTCTTTAAAACAATAGAAAATACACTTTGTTCAATATCTACCAAAAGTCTTTCATCAGATAAAACTTTTTCAAGTTCAACTATTTTCCTTTCAAGAATGAGTGGAGGAACATAAACTTTTGCAACTGCAGGTTTTGCCTCCATCTCAGAAACAGAATAACTAGCAAAATAGTCGTTTGAAAGCACTTTTGGTGTTTCAGAAAGATAACTATCATTTAACTTTTCATAGTTAAACGGTAGTTGCATTTTCTTAGCATTCTTTCTCTTTTTTCAGTTTCCTTGGCCTCAACTTCTTCTGGTAATTTGGTAACAAATTTGGGTTTTAAATAAGTATATTTACCAACAACAGCAAGAAAATCAAATATATATATTGTTGGTTGTTTTTTGATAGTTTTCTTTAAGTAATGAGGGTTTTCAAAACCAAGTCCCCATTTTTCCTTAACATCAGCCTCTTCATTGGGTTCATTAAGAAAAATTGTTTGATCTGTTTGGCCTCTTGCATAAAGTTTGGCTTCCAGACCATTTACCTTCTTATTTAAAAGCTTGTTTTCAACCTGCAATCTATAAACAGTTAGTGCAAATTCTTTCTTTTCTAACTCAGACTTAGAAATTTTAACTTGAAAATCAGAAATCTTCTTTTCAAAACAATCTACTTGAATTTTAGAATTAGAAGCAGATTTGCGTAAAGAATCAATTAGATCTTTGTTTCCAATAGCTGACTTATTAAGCTCAAAGATCTTATTGTTTCGTTTAGCAACTCTGTCTTTTTTCCTTTTTCAGTTTTGTTTGAAGGTCATGAAGCCCAATCATCATGGCTTCCATTTTGGTTATGAAATCTTTTTCAGTTAAGTTCATTACCTCATCAGCTGCTTAATCATCTGATTCATCATATTTCACCTCTTTGCCCATTAAGCATAGGTGAACATCTTTTTCTCTTTCATCCGCCTCATTATTCTGTCGCAATGTTTCATAAACCTCATGAAGTGGTATATCACTAAGGTCTTTCATCTGCTTCATTCTCCGCGTATGTTTCTTCCATTCAGGTTGGAGAATGCTGAGGAATTGCACATTGTTTTCAATCTGCTTCTTCTTGACCTTATTCTTTGAAAGTTCATTAAGAAGTAGTACAAATCTCTCATAAGTGTCTTCAAGGCTCTCATTTTCTTTTGCCTTGAATTCCTCATAGCAGTTAATGCAGTTAGCCACTTTCATTTGATTCCCAACCTTGGATCCCATCATCATCTTTTGCATTTGATCCCACATTTTCTTTGTATTTTCCTTGTAGCTATCTATCTTGATATATATTTCGTTCGGAATGCTCTGAAGTAGAAGAGATATAGCTTGCTTATCTGCTTTAAACCGAATTTTCTGTTCCTCAGAATACTGTGCAAAATTCATTGGAACTGTTCTCATCTTTTGTACTCTTTCCTCATCTCCATCCTCACTGTCTAAGGATTCACTATCAGGGATTTGAACAGTAGGTGGAATCATTGGACCTTCTGTAATTGAAAGTAGTATGTTTTCCCCATTCGCATGTCTATCCACAAAATCCAGAAATCTGTCTTTCCATTGTTCATATTCTCCTTTGAACAATACTGGAGGCTTGACATCAGTACCAATTGAAAGTGCGTCTTTGGAAGTCATCTTGTATGAACCTGTTTTGAAAAGATATGCAATAAGAAATTAGAAACTGATCGTTAGTCCAAAATGAAATCACAAAAATATAAGAAATCTTGGAATAGAAATTCAGGAATTTTGATATGATTAACACAAGCCAATTGTGAGTCCTAGATTCTAGATTCTAATCACAAGCAAATCAACAAAACAAGATATGATTAACTACCTGTTTGATTCAATTCACAATCTCAAATGATTTACAACTCTGTTCTTGACTTTCTCTCTCTAGATTCCTCTTTCTCACTCTTTTAGCACACATTCAGATAGTTCAGATAACTTGTCATTAAGCTTCTTAATCTCAGCTTCAAACAAACTTCTTTCTTCCTCAAAGCCTTTTTCAGCATTTGTTCTCTGACCAGATATCGCTTTGAAGATTCCAACATTCTTCAGTTCTATGATCTTTCTTTCCTTTGCAAAGTTTTCTCTTTCCAAAATAATCACTTTCTCAAAGTCAGAAACTTGTTGAGAAAGCTTTATACATTTTAGCTCAACTACTTTATTCTCTTCAACACATTTTCTTGAAAAAACAGAAAATTTCTTTGCAAACCCTTTCTTTTCAGTCTCAAAATTAGATCTTTCTGCAACCATGTTTTTCTCTAGAAGAGAAATCTTTCTGTTCAGTTCTTCATTCAAACTTTCTAACTCCTTAGCTTTCTTCTCATAACTTTCAACAGATGTTTGCTGGATTTGGATCATCTGATATTCCAAGTCAAAGATTTTATTTTTCAGCTCAATGTTCTCAGTTTCCAAACTCATTAGCTTATCTTCACTAAGCCCAGAAGTCTGTTTCAGAAGATCTTCATTAATGGTCTTTAATGCACTGACTTCTTCTCTCAGTATCTTCCTTTCATCAGAATATCTTTTTGACCGCTTAGAATAGTAGTCAACTGAAGAAGAAAGATTTTTATTCTCTAATTCGAGCTTGTGAATCTTTTGTTCATCATCATCAGAAAAATATCCCATCTTGAATTATCTGTTACAAAAAGAACTTGAAAAATGATCGTTAGAAATTCAGAAACTTTGATCACAATAAGAACTTTGTTCTCCTCCGTAGACTTAGCACGGGGTCCCGCTACCCGGTTAGCGGGTGGGATCAAGGGGCAACGCCCTTGCGGGGGTATGGGGGAAGCACCCCTAGAGAAAAAAATTTCACTATTAAAGGGCATATTATAGTTTTGAAAAAATTGACTAAGTACAGAAACTCGCAGATCACAGAAAAAATTGTTTGACACACGTAGATGCCTAAACTCGCAAACCACTGTTCAAAGAGAACTCGCAGACTTAGGCCTGCGTGTTTGTGAAACTCGCAGATGCCTACTTGCGCGTTTGAACAAACACGCAGATCAAATGAACTTGCAGATCACTATTCCTGATAAACTCGCAAGCTTAGTCTTGCGCGTTTTGAGAACTCGCAAAGGTCTTCTTGCGCGTTTCAACACAAATTTTTTTTCTCAATTTTCAAACTCGCAGACTGAAGAGCTAAACTCGCAGGCTTCGATCTGCGCGTTTCTAGAACTCGCTAACCACACTTTGCGCGTTTTCGTCCAGAAACAAAATTTTTTATCTTGAGCGTTCTTCCAGATGAAGCTTGCGCGTTTGATGGATCTTGCGCGTTCTTCAGAATATCGACCAAAAATCCAACTTTTCTCACAGATTTCGATCCAAGCCTTGTCCAATTGACTTGAAACTTTGTAGCGATGCTCGATTTCCATATTCTAACAGGTTACAACACTTAAATTTTACAAACAAACACAAATTGAACCAAATTGATTCAATTTCAGTGCATATGAAACTAGTGAACTCGAACTTCTACAAATCTCCATAATTATGAACAATTACAGGGAAAATTATGAATTACACTATACAGACTCCATCGATTATACTCAACAAACAAAACCTAATCGAATTCAACTTCAATTTCACTCTAAAACTCAAAATTCGAATCAAACTCGATGAACACAATGTCGAACCAATTCTTGATCTGATTTCAAAAACGAATGTGCTTTGATACCAATTGTTAGTCCCAATTCTATCAAGTTCTCAATGTAAAAACAGAATTCAAGATTAAAATCATAATCACCAGTCTTTGATTAAACCATCAAGATTACAAAATCTCTCTCACTACTCTTTCTCTAGAATGATATACAATAACTCTCTTCTCTCATCTGAATCTCACAATAACTTACACTCTTTTTTACAAAGACTTACAAAGGAAACTATTTATACTAAGACACAGTACAAGGAAACAAAAACACAATTACATTGACTTTGACTTTATTACAAAGACTTTGACTTTCACTGAGAGTTGACTTTCCAGCTTTGACATCTTGAACTTTGGTCTTCAATCTTTATGATCTTGAATCCAATAAATCTGTGCTCTAACATTTGGTCTCTGTAAAAGGTTTAGAAGTTCTTGCTCCAACAAAAGTTGCACGAATGTTAGGAATGGGTCTGATTGTGGAGCCAAGTTTATCAAAATTATACAAGTGCTCTGGTGCCTTTTTCAAAACATCGTTAATTGGCAAACCCAAACCTCGTTTAACTTTATAGAATCTTTCATCTAGGAGTTTATTGGTCAATAGATTTAAAGTCTGCTCAGTCTGACCTCGTTTCATGTTAATATCCTCCAATTGCTTAATCTTGGTGTAAGCTTCATTTCTTTCTTGAAAACAAACTTCGAATTTGATTTTGAACTCACCTTTTTCAGCATTAAAATTTACAAGATCCTTTTCTAAACCAGATATTTTTCCTTTTAAAGATTCTTTTTCAGCTTTTAAACTGTGTTTCTCTTTTTCCTTTTCTTCCACAACAACTTTCAGCAAAGCGTTTTCATCACGAAAACTCAAGGCTGTTTGATGTGCGGAGCTAAGTTTACCTTTCAACAATGCAAACTCATCTTTGATATTGGGGATTTGTACCACCAGAGAATTAATAAGTTCATAATTTACCTTAGAGTTGTCATTTTCGGAATAAGCCTCAGAAGCTTCATCATCACCATCAAGCTTTGCCATGTAGGAGACTTGAGTGAAGTGCGCCTGCTCCTCCTCATCAGAACTTTGGAACAACCAGTTTTCCTCTTCAGCCATAAGCACCTTTCCCTCTTCCGCTTTCTTGGCAATTAGAGACTTCCTTGCATAGTATTCTGAGTTCTTTACTTTCTTGAACTTCCAATCTCTGAAGAAGTGTCCAAATTTGCCACAGTTATAGCATCTGCCCGGTTCATCCTTTCTCTCTTCTTTCTTCTCCTCTCTCTTTTCTTCTCTTCTATATTCCTTCCTTTCATCTTTCCTCTCTTCTCGTCTTTCCTCTCTCCTTCCATACCTTGGCTTGTATCTCATTTCAGACTTCTCTTTCTTGTACTCTTCGTACTTTGGCTTTGAATAGTATTTCTTCTTGCCAAAGCTCTTCTTGAATTGACGAGTTATCATGGCCAAGTTCTCAGAGAACTTCTGTATATCATCATCAGAATCAATCTCCAGTTCTTCATCACTTGAAGCAGAATCGGACTCAGTAACCTCCGTAACAAAAGTTTTAGACACTTTCTTCTTTGTCCTTGCAGCAGATACAAGACCAGAACTTGAACTTTTTCATTTGCCAGCTATGAGAGCCATAGAGTCCTTCAGATTCTTGGACTCATTATTGATAGTTCTCACCTCTTCTTCATGCTGAGAAAGAGTAGAAAAGATATCAGTGACGTTTTCTTGAGCCATGTTCTTTGACATCTGGAGGTTGATGGCAAAGTTCTTCCATTCAGGGTTCAAGTTCTTGATGAACTTATAGTTTATATCAGAAGCAGAATTAGAGATATTGTTCCTCTTTAGGTCATTCAGAATGATGTTGTATCTGTTGTAGGTATCAAGCAGTGTCTCTCCTTCCCTTGCATGAAATCCCTCATAGGCATTAATGCACAGATTCTGCTTGGCCTGAATTGAAGCTTCACTTCCCTCAAATTGTCTTGCTAGTTCATCCCAGACTTCCTTAGCTGAATTTCGACTATTTACCCGATTGTAGATGTCATTTGGGATGGCCATCGTCAGGTAAATGAGAGCCTCTTCATCTATCTTGTACAGATCTTTCTCCTTTTCTGTGAAGTACTCATACGGTTTAGGAACAAATCTGTCAGAGATTTCTGGAGAGGTTTCAGTTGCTGCTTGACCAGGTACTCTGATCATTGGATTTACTGGACCAGAAGTGATTGTTTCCATGTAATCTCTACTTTTGTGATTCAAAAACTGAATCATTCTTTTCTTCCATTGCTGATATTCATTTGCTAAGAAGACAGGAGGTTTGGATTGAGAGCCCATGGAGAGAAGTTGGTTCAACATCTTTAGCTGTATGATTAGTAAGCAAACTTATCTGTACTAAGAGAATCAACAAATAAGATCTTTTGAATCAAGAATTGGATAAAAACTACACTAAAAAATTTTCAGAAAAATAAATTTCCAAAAATAATCAAATGCAGAATTCGCAAACAGTATAAAACACACAGAAATTCGCAAAAGATATAGATACTTCAAGATTCACAAGTATAAAGGAGTAGAATTCGCAAACTTAGAATTAGCAAGGAACACCTACGAATCCTAAAGCTTTCGTAAGTCACACTTATTCTTTTAAATTCGCAATATAGCTCTCAATACTCACACCTGCGAATACTCACACCTGCGAAACTTATACATAAGAAAATTAAGAAATCAAAGCACAATGTGAATTATAATTATCTTCTACGAATTCTTCACAAAACCTTTTAAGAACCCTGCGAATTCTCACCTAGAGCAGTGGCGTAAACTAAATTGTGCGCTAAGGGCTGATGGCGCAAAATTCAGAAAATTCGCTAAGGTTAGTAGTGCAAAAGAGACTTTGCGCTAAGAGTAGATGGTGCAAAATTCAGAAAATTCGCCAAGGCAGTGGCGCACAAAGACACTTTACGTTAAGTGAAACTGGCGCAAAAGACAATTTGAGCTATGAGGATTTGGCGCAAAAGACAATTTGCGCTATGAGAAGTTGGCGCAAAATACAACTTGCGCTAAGAGAAGATGGCACAAAAGATAACTTGCGCTAAGAGGAGCTGGCGCAAAACTAAGATCTGGTGCAAAAATGCGAATTTTGTGAACAATCTCGCGAGTTCTTTACTTCAGCTTGCGAGTTCTTCAACTGTTCGACCCTCTACTCGATTTTCAATCCAGAAAACACTTCAAACGGTTAATACATAGTGTAAAATTTGCACAAATCATCGACAAACATACTATGAACGAACCCCAATCCAAAACAATGATTAAAAACAACTTTTCTGCTTGAAATCAGATGGAACAGTACTCGACTTGTTTATGAAGAAAAACTTCTAAATATCTTCAAAAACCAATTAATTTATGTTTTTAACAGTGAATAGGAAATCTAATGATGTTTTATAGCATGAAACACACCTAATCAAATCAGTTTTATGCACAAAAACACATTAAACCATGAAATCAATTTTCACACAGTAAGTTTTCGAAAAATACTGTTTTAATCCAAAAAGCTTGATTCTTTGGCTTTGATACCACTTGTTAAGCCTAGATTATAATTGATAAACAATCACACAACACATTAAGAACAAGAGATAAATAAATCAAAACAATATACCATAGATCTCTTGATTAATCAGATAAATACGTATGTGTTCTTGGTGTACAGATACCTCGTGTGATGATCCTATTGAGCGTATGAAACAGTATACATCTCCTTCTGTTCTGTTCTATACCTTATGAACTAAATATAGAAAATAAAATCTTTTATACGTAGGTCAACATGACCTAATTAATTACTAGATATCAGCTAAAATACCCCCTAAGGTATTAAATACTATTACAAACTAGACCCCTTATTCAATTTAATCTTGAATACAATTACTGATCCAACAGGAGTCCTGAGGCAGTGAGCATAGTTCTGGCGGCTTCCACTAATGTTCTGTTTTATCGTTCAACAAAACCGTTTTGTTTTGCAGTCCTTGCAGCAAAGAAGTTTTTGTGAGATGCCCTCTGTCGTAAGATAGGCTTCGATGGTTGAGTTCTTGAACTCTGTGCTATTGTCACTTCGAATTCTCTGAACCCTGCAATCATGAAGAACTTGTACTCTCTTAAGGAGATTGATTAGTACCTCAGGAACATTTGATTTCTTTCGAACAAACTCCACCCAAGTGTATCTTGAGAATTCATCTATGAGTACAAGGATGTACTTCTTACCACCTAGACTCTGAATAGATATGGGACCACAGAGGCCTACATGAAGCATTTGCAGAGGTCTAGTACAAGAAATGTTTGTCTTGGTCTTGTGGGTATCTCTTTTGAGTTTACCCATTTCACACGCAGAGCATAGATGATCTTTGTCAAACGTAATACTTGGTAACCCTCTTACCAGGTCCAATTTCACAAGTTTGTCTAGAGAGTGAAAGTTTAAGTGACAAAACCTGTTATGCCAGAGCCAAGCTTCATCATTCTTACTTGATACCAGACAAAGCTATTCCTCTTTATTAATCGACTTGAAGTCCATGAGGTATAGATCACCTCGCCTTTTGGCTCGCAGAAGTTCTGTGGATGTATCTTCTTTCAACAGAGAACAATATTGCTTTTTGAACATCACATCTAGTCCATTATCACAGAGTTGGCTAACACTCAGTAACTTGTGCTTTAGGCCATCCACATAATCCACTCTGTTGACATCAATGTCTACTTTGCCAATGACTCCATATCCTTTAACCTGTCCCTTTTTGTTGTCTCCGAAGGTCACAGAACCACCTCCATGTTTTTCTTTGTAAGAGGAGAGCAACCCTTTGTCTCCAGCCATGTGCCTTGAGCACCCGGAGTCTAGGTACCAAATAGGCACATGTTGTTTCTTCTGCGGACAAATCAAGAGGATTTAGGTAGCCATTTCCAAATGGGTCCCAGTTTGTTAGGAGTCTTTACAGATGCCTTAGCACCTTTGATTTTGGTTTTATCCTCTTTAACAGAGGTACCAGATTGTCCCTTCGCACCCTTGAATTTGGCATTCTTGGGCTTGGGGTGAGATATAAGACAGGAAGGACTTGAGAAATGTTGGTTAAGAGCATGCATAAGATCAAAGCCTTTACAATGAGGGACTCCAGAAGCAAATTTCTTAAACATTTCATTAAATTTGTCAAAGGAGGGTACAAAACATTGTTTATAACAACCCTTTTTAGATTTGGGTTTCTTTTCACAGAAAACTTTGTCTAATCTAGGTTGAGGTTTGTCAAAAAATCCTCTTGGATGGCTCTTTGATTGTACTCTCCCTTGTTGACCTCCCTTTCGTGCTTTCACTGCCATAAAAGCATCAATTTTATCAAATTTGGGCCATTTTCCCTTCTGTTGCCAAGTGAGTTTCTCTTGAAATGATTTTATAAGTTTTGGAGCTTTGGTTTGGTGAGAGATTTAGATTTTTTGCTTGTTTAACTTCTCAAGCTCGAGAGATGTCTTAGCTTGCAGACACATATCTATAAAATCAGGGCAGATGGGTACTCTTGTAGTTCTCCTTTTGGGAGAGATTATTCGATTAAGAATGCTAGAAGGAAGTTTATGTTCCTCTGGACTACAGGGGACTATCTACAGTTCCTCAGAACTAGTCTTCATCGACATAGGATGACTCAGATTCTGACTCAGAGTCCGAATCAAGAAAGTCTTTGTGGATGAGGGCATGACTTTCTGGATATGTATTGCTTTGTCCACTAGCGGTGTCCTTTGAAATGTTTAAATCTTTGAGAATACATGGGGTCACATTAGGGACGCTTAGACACTCGAGTAGATCTTCCTCAAATATTTCTTTTACTTCAGAGGCTATATCAGTATGACTTAGAAAGTGATTCTCATATGCTTTTCTCAAGTCACTTTCCAGAAATCTTTTAAAAAATTTCTCTTCCACAGAGGCAGGGACAAATTCTAGTGCATCAGAGGACAATTCCTTATCAGGGATCATAATGCATACCAATGCCATTTGAGTTTGTGATTTTCGATGACCAAATCTGAAGATTCCTATCTGTTTTTGAGACAGATATTTCCTTGGAATGGATTTTCTCTTTTCAAAGAGTAAAGATGGCAAATCATTGTTTTCATACCATACATTAGCCATCTGCAGAAGTTTCCTCAGATATGGTCCTTCAGAAGTTTTGTGCCTTTTAAAAGTGGAAATCAGATTTGGAAGACTTGGTTTCAAAAATTGTCCAGGGCAGAAGATGTTTTTAACAGATTTGTTTCTTTTGTTTCCAGTGTAGGGGTCTATATCATCGAACCCTAAACCTCTTCTACCAATCTAGGTACTCACTTTTTCATGCACCTTCTGTGCATCCTGATATTTTTTAATTAAAAGATCTTTGTCGAGTTGATCTTGATGGATGACTTCTCTTTCTTTTTGAAAAAAGTTTTTCAGAGAGATAGCATTCAACCTATCACTCTCACTAGTCTTTAGCTCCTTAACCCTTTCTTTTAAAGCTTGATCTAGTTTGGAAATTCTCTCTTTTAAACTTTTCTTATCAGAGATGTGTAGAGACAAGCGATTTTCTTTCAAGATAAAGTTTATCCTTCTCTTGAGTGAGAAGTTTTGTTTCTCTCTCAAAGAAGGCTAGCTTTTTCTCTAGCTCTGAGCATGTATTTTTGCAAGCGAGAAACTCTCTTTGCAATTCAAGATATTTTTTTTCAGAGTCTATGGAGGATGAGTTAGAAGTAGATACCTCACTGTCGCCGTCAGAGGTTTAGACTTCTGCCATTCCACAGAAGAGTGCATTATCTCCTTCGTCAGAGGATTCATCGGTCACAAGATTTTCTTGTTCCGCCATCAAGGATCTATGTGTGTAGTACTCTTCCTTCTTCTTATAGTTCTCCTCTCATCAGACCTCTGATCACCTTCTCTCTCAAGCTTCCTCATTTCCCTATATCCTCTTTGTCTGTCATCTCTCTCCTCTCTTCCTCTGTATATTGGCTTTTTCTTAAGACCCCTGTTGAATTGTCGGGTCATAAAAGCAAGCGTTTTGGCCAGAGCAACCATATCGATCTCCTCCTCAGAACTCTCTTCACTGTCACTTTCTGCCACCAGTACCTTCTTCTTCTTCTTCTTCTTCTTCTTCTGTGGATCCTCTGTGACCTTCTTCTTTCCTTTGTACTGAACCTCTGAGGTATTTCCCACAAGCGCCAGAGGCCCACCGACAGAGGTCGTCAACTTTGAGATTCGGTTCTCTTGGCTCACTAAAGTCCCAAAGAGGTCAGAAATGGACCAAGCATCAAGATCAAAGGTTGCTTACATGGACATGGTCAGATGAAGCCATTCGTCATTAAGACTCTGAAGGAATCTGACATTGTTCTCCTCTGAAGTTCTGTGGATGCCAAACATCTTACACTTGGTGATCAACGAGTTGTATCTGTTGTAAGTGCTCTGAATAGATTCACCCAGCAGAGCCTTAAAAGCAAAGTATTCGTTTATACATAAGGCTTTGTTGTTTTTGAGGGTCTTAGCACTACCTTCGAGTTGTTTTTCAAGCTCTCTGACCACAGATCCTTTGAGGTCTCACAAGAGTCCAACGACTGAAAAATATCATTTGGAATGGCCATTATGAGTAGCCTTTTGGCTTTCTTTGAGAGTTCATGCAGGGCACTCTCTTGTTCAGTCCACTCAGCAAAGGGTTTGGGATGTTGGTATTCAGGTATTTCTGGTGTATTTGCAGTAGAGGGAACACGAGGAACAATGGTCATAGGAATGTATGGAGGATTGTGGAGAAACTCAACCAGTCTAGGATCCACTCCTTCATGGAAGTGTACCATCCTGATTTTTCACTGGGGATATTCATCCCTGCATAGAGTAGGAGGTTTTGACTAAGATCCTGAGCTGAAAAAGTTGATAGCATTTTCCATCTTCAGTTGACAAGAACAAAACAGAAAAATAGAGTATGAGATGGACTATAGATGAGAATGAGGATAAGCTCAACGACGATATGTATTTTGGTAAGAGAGAAGCTAAAAATCAACAAACAAGCTTTGAATCTGTCTTAAATGACTTGAGCACACTTGCCTTCGGATCTATATCAAACAGGTTGAAAAAAATCCAGAAACAGAGTGTATTCTTTGAATGGAGTACAAGGTAAAGAACAGACTCAAACTGCTACCTAGAACACTGGAATCAAGTATAGAACAGGATCCTTTGATATTAAGAATCAAAGTCTGCTCTGATACCAATTGTTGATCCCAAATATGATGTTCTAAACATGATTTACTTTTAACTACACAAAAACTGATGAATAAGAGTGCAGAAGCATTTTAAAGTGTAGAGAAAATAGAACTTGAAAGGTAGCAGACACACTAGAAAATAATGAACAGAAACATAAAATGCAATAAGATGATTACTGAAGAAACTGTTTCATTGATTTGCTTATGAACACCAAGAACACGCACTACTGTGCGATAAAAAGCTCTCAAGAAATACAAGGTTCTCTCTACTTAGTGTGTGCTCGCGTGATACAAACAAAGGTGATGCTCCTATAATATACAAGGAGGATGCACCCTATAGTACAAGACAAAGGCTGAAATTCCATAAACGGAATGCCACCTGGAACGGTAAACAATCGTGTGCCACGTAAATGATCTGGAAATCTTCATACAATAGGATTCACGTGTTCTGCACATCGTGTTGTCTTGAACTATTGATACGAAATCTTCCATCTTTCATCTCCAGAGGTTAGCCATCACAGAGGCTCTGTGAGTGATCACAGAGGCTCTGTGATCTGAGATTTGATCTTCAGGTTAGAATCCTTGGGTAGATGACGACAGAGTCTTCTTAGCTTGCGACTTCTGTGTTGAGCTTGGATGTTCTGAGCAGTCTTCAGCGATTCCTATACTTAGCCTATATTTCAATACTTCTATACATGTGAGTTGGAGCTAACAAATACCAAAGAAAGCAAAGAAGAAAATAAACTGATTTTACCCTTTTAAGTTCAATATTCAAAGATACCTCTTAGTTCACATTCACCTAAACAGAAAGAAAAGATTCATATATCCTTACGGTTCCCAGAATCACCGCCATCCCTGAACGACCTTTTTAACCCTGCAACGCCTTCTCCGGCTTGCTCAAATTGAACGAACACAAAAAATTGCAAACATCCTTGAAATGTGGACCCACGTTCGCAATCTCTTTTACGATGTCTTTTATGCATATAAATCCATGCTCACTCAGTGCCTGCCAAAAATCATCAACTCGGGTTAACATCAAAATTCTTAAAAAGACAGAAAGGAGCATAAAAAACACATCATACCTGTTCGATTATGTTATTATCCGTCAAAGGAAATATCTGTTTGTTAAATTTTGCCAACCCATTCTTGTATATCAGCTCGTTCACGCTCTTGAGGTTTGGATACCTTTAGAAATTCGAAAGAAAGCAGGTTTTGAATATCATTACCATAATAAAAAAGCATACACGGATAGAAGAGTTAAATAATGCAATCTCTTGAATCTATGACTTAACCGTAAGTCACATGCGGTTCAACTTTCTGTAGAATTTCCAAAACTCTATCGTTTGCTTTGACAAAAACACCATTGAACATTCTTCTAAGTCTTAGAGAGTACAAGTTTTCCTTGTTTGTGGATGCATGTCGCTTTTACTGAAAAAAGAGAAGACGAGAAGTAAGCAATGACACACAAAACTGAAGGACTATGATTCATATGAATAGTTGCCGAAGAACAATGAGCATCGTTGGTGATGGACCCCTACATACGGATGACAAAAAGGAGCTTTGATTGTGGGAACATGGATGCTTTTATTGGTCGCTTTCCGCGGTGTTTCATTTTGATGAGATCAGACTCCTGGATTAAAAAAACTCTGTTAGTTCTACTAAAACATGAACAACTTTTTGCAAATAAACCATCAAATAAAGATTAGTTAACTGAAGTTAAGTGTTGGTACATTAAGACTCTTTTTTGTGAACTAGCTGAAAAGGATAGCTCATAAACTAGTCACATTTGGTAAAAACTAGTTAATAAGCTATACGATAATGTAAAACGACATAAAAGAACAAGTTAAAAATTAGTTGAAAAAGTATAAGGGGTATAATTGGAAAAAAGTGGAAAAAGAAAAGCAATTGGGGCTTATTGAAACTCTACTTGAAGTAGCTTCTGAAAAAGATGGTTTATGGCTAACCAAACAAGATTTTTCAATTTGCTCAGAATAAGCATAGCTTATGGTTGACAAACATGGCCTAAGTGTAACATCCGGAATTTCAGGTAAGTATAAGGTTTTGTTAATCTTATGTTTATGCGTTTATCAAAGTAGAAATTATATGATTAGTTGTTATTTCTGTTTAAAATGGTTATTTGGTGTTGATTTGGAAGTTTTAGACCAGCCTTTGTTTGGCAGTGAGTTACGCGACTTATGCCGCGGGTTCAAGTCGCGGCGCAAGCCGCGTAACCCACTGGACTTCACTTGGTTGAGCAAGCGGGCGACTTATGCCGTGGGTACAAGTCGCGGCACAAGTCGCGGGGCGACCTGCACTCCCCAAAACCCCCTTTTCATCCGATTTTCTCTCATACCTTTCTTACCTCTCTCTCATTTTGGCGATTTTGCTCACAAGAAATCAGTTTTCTCCCTCACCAAAACCCTAACCCTCTTAAATACTTCATCCATTGTTGGTTGGATCTTGGCTTCTTACATTTATTATCCTCAAGGAAGCTTTCTAAGGTTCTCAAGTGCTACCTCCCATCTTCAAGTCTCATCTTCATCTAGGGTTTCATCTTTTTTAGGTTTTGGTCAAAACCTAGATTGTGAGTTTACTAATCCTCATGAAAACTAGATACACATCATAATATATTACTTATTATCATCTTGCATCCTATTTGAAATGTTCATTGTATATGCTCAAGTATTTGGGGGATTTCTTTATGAGCCATGTTCATTTATGTCATGCTTTGAGTTATTGGGATATGTATATGTGTATCTTGTTATGGATATGGTATATTATTTGGGACTCCATTTTATGGGTGAAAACCACATGATTAAAATGTGGTCATATTTGTCTTGTTATAGACTTTATATTAAATGGCTTGTAATATTGTACCCATGGTTGGTATGGATAATATTCTTGGTCATATTGTGCCTTGAGGCCTATTAATAAACTATGTTGGACGAACCAAGTCAGTAGACACTAGGAGGATGTAGTCTTGGGTGCCACTGTGTGGGTATGTGCCTAGACCTCCGCCATTCGGGGTAATGCCATGGTTGTAGTCCTCGGATGTGCCGGGCTTTTTGGATGTCACTCGTAGTAGTTGGCATCAAGGTATATCGGCTCTTTGGGTGTAACTTGATTGGTGCTATGGGTATCCCCCGTTGACTCCACATTTAATGAAATTTGATTAACTGCTGATTAGAATTGTAAATGCTTTAACATGCTATTTTCTTGTTCAACTCACTAGGATTTTTGGCCAAACACTTGTTTGATGTCGATGTGTATCTCAGGTTCTAGTGGCGCCGCTTCTAAGTTGGCGTAGTTGCTTGGGGTGAGAGCTTGGAGAATTGCACTTGGACGTATATTTTGGTGAAGAAATTTGGGTTTATAGATAACACCCTTTTTGTAATCTCTTTTCTAGATATAGAAATTAGATTAGTTGGTTGTTATTTATTGTCCGTTAAAATACAACTGCGATTAAACAGGTGGTTTATATTTCCCCATTTTTTGGGAGGCTTTTGCTATGGCAATTTATATACCACCTCTCCCCTTTGGGAAAGTTTTTGTTATCCCTATTTTTAGGGTGTTACACTAAGCATACAAATCTATATATATATATATATATATACATATAGGTGGACCGTTCAAACAAATACTGGTTTGTTATGTGAAAGATTACTTCATCACGAAATTCTTTGATAAACTGTTTTGGCTTCTTGATAACGAAATTATCATGCTTAGATTTCTTCGCCCTTTGCTCCTACTGCTCTTTCCTTCTATTTGCCCAGTCCTCATTGCTTTTCCTTTTCTTCAACACAATCTCTGACACATAATTTAGAAGCTTCGGTTCCTCATCAGTCATGATGATCGAAACTATCAAATAAAAGCAGAAAACCAAATAAGAGATTTTGCATGTGTCACCCAATATACAATTACGTAGAATAAGTTTCAAAAAGAATATTAGTACGTTAAATATGTCTACAACACACCAAGTTACACTTTAGGAATTCGAAATAACATGACATGTAGGTTCTACTTCCCAACCACAAATACAAAATTTTTTTACCATCAACACAACACACATTTCTATTAGCATGATTTCTTCTATGGCGCCTTAATGCAACGATGCCACAAACGAACGTCAACATGCACACCATCAGGAAAACAAACGTGACATTAAGGAAAACAAACCCTTCCCTTCTTTTATTTGAGAGTTAGGCTAAATAAACAAGGATATATCAAATTATTAATACAGCAACAAGAAATTTAATTTTTTTGAATCAAACCCAATTGATTTCATAAAAGTAACGAAACAACAGTGACAAGAAGATGACAATTAATGCAATCAGTCAAATTGAAAACTCGAAAAGTACCAATTTGAAACGTGAATTATGAAGTCCAAAAATTGAAACCAATAGTCGAAAACTGACATAAATGCCAATTAAAGTGATGCAGCTCAGGTAGAATATGGTAGAAATGAACATGGAAATTTTGTCAACAGGCTATAAAAGTGATGATGAAGAAAACCTTCGAACTACTAAAAGATGAGGAACCAAGGTTTGAAAAATAGGCTAGCCACTCAGGGTCATTCCTCGTTTAAGAATGTAGAAAAACTCACTCAGGCTCAGTCACCTGATATAAGTTGCTGTGTTAAGACCTACACTTTCTGTTTTGTCAGGGTTTTGTTGATTATCGTAAAAGAACAAGCCATCTTTGTTTTTAAATCGAATTCTCTTAAGAAGGCAAAACCATTGCATTCTAAAGCACACATTTCCCTTTTTACCCCTCCGATTCGTAAGTCTGTGTAACTGGTTCTTAAGTGTCTCGTTGATGCTTTTATCATAATGTTGTGGATTTTCTAACCTTAACATTTGTTTAGAAAATCTTTCACGTCTATCATCTATTCCTGCAACAACTACTTTATATGCTCCTAATGCCTGATAGGTCTATAGTTTTGATATCTGTGATAATTTTTTAATGTGCATATAAAAAGTACTCTAAGTGGCAGTGAACGAATCCTGAATCTAGAGACGTTGTGTATACAATATGATTTGTGGACTTGTTGCATGAATGTGTGGAATTGTCATATAGACCTCCTCAATTGGTTGGTTTATTTCCATTTAGCTTGATACAAACATAGCATAAATCTGCATTTCATATTTTTCATATGGGTATTGTAGCTGAAATTCGAGTGATGTTGACTGAACAAAATTAGTTACACAAGACTATACATGGATAAGCACGTGAACTGTAATTTACTAGTTGCTACTAAGTGGCTTTAAAAAACAATAGTCTTGAAAAAAAGGCACACAAAAACAACAAAATCGAATACAAGAAAGAAAAACGGAAAACCCAAGCCTGTTATCTTTGAAAGAAGAGGTCATTCTTGAATATTCTAAAGATATTACTTGAAAACATGTTTAATTGAAACATATTTTGTTCCAAATTTTCTTCAGTAATATTAAAACAAACCAATGCTCGAAAACAATGATCCAAACTCTAATAAAAACAAAACCCTAGCACCAGAATCAATGCTTAGACTACAGATTTTATGCTCATTTTATAACCACAGATTGCAAACCAGTAATGATTTATGAAGGATTTCAATAAAACATAGTGAATGCGCCAAGAAACACACACAAACACAAAGAATAGAGCTATTTAGACAGAGAGAAAGAGGGATGCCAATGGTGGAGAATAAATACGAATTGAAGATGTTTCAAAACCGAAATCGAACGTGAATATGAAGAAATCGAATGGTGTTTTGCTTAGCAGAAATCGAACAGATAGTAAGAATCATAGCAGAAAGTACCTGAAGATGCTTCGAGGAGATGGAGAGCGACTTCGATTCCTGAAGAATCGTGGATAGCGGCGTGATAGAGAGGTCTTGAGAGAAAGAGGGAAGTATTTGAAAATTAGGGCTTTTGGGTTTAGGTTGGCCAATATAAAAGATAGGCGGGTTTTTTTTTCTTTTAATAAATACGATTTATTTATAAGTGTTTTCGTGGTTGTTTCTAGGGTTGTACAAAAAATTGTCAACCTGTGAAACCCGCCCAACCGCTCACCCGCCAAACCACAAATTAAAAGGGTTGAAATTGGGTTAAGCTTTGTTCAACCCGCCTATCCTGCCGCTAATATACAATTTTTATAAAATTATATATGTATATATATATATATAATACAAGAATATATATATATTTATATATATAATACATTTTACTGAAACGAACAAACTAATTGAGGCTTGTTTGTATTCGTTCATTAAACTTAACCAAACAAATGAACGAACACGAACGGTAAAAGAACTGAATTTTTTGTGTTCATGTTCATTCGTTAAGAAAATGTGTTTGTTCGTGTTCATTTACGAACATAAACGAACGAACACAAAGAACAAAAAAACATCATTAATCATTATTTCGTTCTGAAATAACATAACCAAATGAAAAACCATGTAAATTTAGGAATGACAAAAAAGGAATTCTAAAATTTTAATATAATTAATGATTTTACATATTAATATCATGATATATATATATATATATATGTATAGAGAGGGAGAGGGAGAGGAAAGATTATCCGTGAAGTTAAACATTTTACGAGAAGGTGAGAAATGTAATATCATATATGATTACACGGCCTATGGGTGTGTTTAATCATATATAATTATGTAACACCCGTAAAAATTAAGGTAAGTGTTCATTTAGTTATAAGCTATTTCTTGCCCTAAAATCAATAGTTATGATGTTAGTAGAAGTCTTATTATTAAGGTTAATCATTGCTTTAAACTTTGGGTTTGCATATGTGATCATCGGGTCCAATCTTCAAAAGTGACCAGCGACTATGACAATGGTCATAATCGCGTGGCAAAGTCGCGGGCCGGGGGATGGTCTCGGTACATCCCCGGGGAGAGTGACATGCGAAAGTGACAAGGGTACAATCGCCCTGTCACACTCGTTGGCTATGTACCGTGGGTAGGTTGGGGGCGCGAGAATGCCCATGCGACAGTGCCATGGGCATTGTCGTCGCCGTGTACTGATGGTATAAAAGTAGCCTCTAGCGGGTTTCAACTTATTTTATCTGATTTTCAACTTAAGTGTGTACGTATTTGAGAACTACCTGGCGATTTTCTCTCCCAAAAGACCCTCCCTCATTTATTGCCAAAACTAGGGTTTGGTGTAGGACATTTATTGAAGATGAGACTAAGGAGGCATTAAGTGTGGTTACCAACACCATTCAAGTCCCCATTCTCCACAACATCCAAGCTAGGGTTTCTACATTTCCTAGGGTTTTATATAAAACCTAGATAGTGAGTTTCTCTTACCCTTTTTCAAATGAGATACATATTCTTAAATGCTACTTGTTATTACTTTGTATAAATCTGATCACCTGATAAGTTTGACCTAACTGCTACTTTTGATATTATTAGGTTTTGGCTATTATTCTTCATGTGGACTTTGATGAGATTGTTATTGACATTATTTTGGCCCTGATTGTGTAATATCACGGGGTTGATGTGTACCATGGTTGAACTTGCATGTTTTAGAGTTTTGGGCCTAAAATGGGATTGGAACTATGTGAGGTCTTATACATGTATCTTGTTGATATGGGTTATGTATGAAGATGATTGTTGTATGTATATTGGATGAACTATGAGTAAGAACTAGGAGGATGTAGTCTTAGAGTACCACCATGACGGTATGCACCTAGACCTCCACCCTTTGGAGTAAATCCTGAGAGGTAGTCTTCAAATGCGTCAGGCCTTCGGGATGTTGCTCAAGTGAGTGAACATCAAGGTACATTGACTTGAGGTGAAACTCAATAGTGTGATGGGTCTCCCCCATTGATTCCCGTATGGTCCTTTTTGGATATAATTGATTTGAATGCTTATGCCATGTTTTGTACAACTTACTAGGCTCGTTTGGCCTAACACTTGATTGGTATGATGTGTATCTCAGGTTCTAGCGGCGCGACCGGCAAGAAGGTTTAGCGGGCCTTTAGATGTCAGCTTGGGAGATTTTTGGGACGCCATTATAGAAGATGATTCTTTTGGATGTAGATGACAAGTAGTTGTAATCTTACTTCTTGTTTAGGAATTAGATTAATGGGTTGTTATCTCTCATTGCTTTGTTGTTACAAACTTGTAATTATACAGGCGTTTATTGTTCCCTTTTTGGGAGAACTCATGTGTTAATCATAAAATCCCAATTACATCAAGCAATTACTCAAGATTTAGACATTAAAGATCAAGAACTAGAGAGAGAAAGTCTAGAGAGAGAAAGTAGATCTCGTATTCATATGTCTCTGAATTACAAGTATGAGTTGCTCTCTAGAACCTTATTACAAGATTACAAGACACACCCTATATATACTACCTATCTAATACAAAGCCTTAAAGGCTAAGGAAACTAAACAAAGCTTTGACTAAGACATTGTTGACTTGTAGATCATTGACTTTCCTATTAAATCTTGGATACAATATTTAAACTTAACAATCTCCCCCTTTGTATTCAAGATTTAATAAAAATTTGATACTGAAATTCAGCTCTTGATTCTTCAGCTTTTGTCTCTTTGAAGCTTTCACAGACTTTACTCTATCAGCTTTTTGAAGAATCTTGAAAAGTCTTTTTAAAATTTGAAGCTTTGAAAGTCAACATGCCTTGAACACGAAACGAAATTCTTGCAACACCTTTTGAACTTGAAACTTCATACTTTGAAACATCTTTGAAAACTATCTTTGAACAACTTGTATCTTCATCACTTGTGATCTCTGAAACGTCTTTGGAAGAAACAAACATTCACGAATCATCTTGAATCATCTTTGAACATTCTTTATCAGACTTAAACTTTAAATCAACTGAAGCAATTTGAATTTCTGACTTGTCTCTTCGAACTTCGACAACTCTTCATAACTTTGAAATTGATCTTTGTATAATTCTCCCCCTTTTTGATGATGTGAGCATCATAATCATCAAAACTTCGTCAATTTCGGCACAGACTTTGATTTCCCCCTTTTTGATCAACTAACAATCTCCCCTTTTACAGTTGCCGCACTTTGATCTAAAGAGCCGAATCATGAACTGTATACATCCGAATCTTTTCAAATTCAGACATAATGAACGTGTAACCCTGATTCAACAAATGAAACAGTTAGGAATGCCTGTTAGTAACACAAAGTTATTGTGTACAACGAATGTATAATGTAAGGAGTTGGTTTGATGATGACTCCCTAGGACTTCCATTCAATCATTGAAAAACACAAGGTTTAACTATGAATGTTCTGACAGAAAAACAGATTTTCTGTGTGCTCGTGCTTGTGTTTGAAAGAATTTTAGAACAATGATTGTGTTTCATAAGGCTCAAATTGTGTAAACTGTTGAGACAGCAACAGATAATACACGAACTCAAGGTGCATGAAAGAGGTGCGAAGGTGGGGCAACTTTCCTTCTTTTTCAATATCTAAATCTTTCGAGTGAAGATTAGATAGCATATATGCTGCGTCCCCAAAGAAAATGAAACATTTCTTTGTTAAGAAAGAAATGAGTGGTTGGTGGGGTAATAGCAAGAGTTGGCATGGGCTCACTGCCTTTTTCAATGATTGTCACCAAAGAATGTGAACAAATCAGTAGATGTGGCTGCCCGACTCAGAAAGTGGTTGGTGCAGAGTTCTGATATTCTTTTTACTCTGTTCTCACACCATCTTTCTTTTTATCATTTAAAGCTCACTTCTAACCAAACTCTCATTTCCATTTTACCGCTCCACACAATGAGAATAACTCAACCCTCACTATTTGATTTTGACCCCTCACCCCTCAATCACTCAAGGATAACTTCCTGGGTAGGAAACACTGGTTGACGTGAATCCATGGAAGTTCTATTTAAGCTCACACACGAATCCCATGTAAGTCCTATACAGAATAGTTGCTCAACAGGTTAACTTGAACAATTAAGCTCAACAAGATAACAGTGTCAGAATGTATGCTCATTTAAAATTATGAATGAAATTTGAGCATTTGAACTTTGAAGATTTCTCAAAACAAGAATATTGAATGAATGAAATGAAAGCAAGAGAATTGTTTTGAGAATCTGACAAAGTATCAATCAGATCAAATGAAATGGATAGGGTATCAAAGAATTGGAAATTTGTTTATATGAACAAATATAAACAATTTATCAATGAAAGCACAAATATGAAAAAGATGAATGATGCTCAACAACTTTGAAAGCAAACGGGGGTATTACCATCGAAAAAATGTTTGAATTTGAGACATGGTAATAACAATTTCAAATGAAATATTGAACCGGTGTGTATGAATACTTGACAGTATATGGACAAGATAATATACAAGTATTGATATTTGGAAACACACGGTCAGTTAAACAATAAGCTCAAAAAATTTAGAAAAACATTTAAAAGCACACTTCTAAATTCATAAAACTTTTGAGAATAAGAAGTGGTTTGAACATTTCAGAAATTGTTTTTCATGTTCGAAAGTTGTCCTTCTTTCAAACAATCAGAGATCTAGATCAGAAGATTTTTACCTTTTCAGCTCCCCCTCAAATCATGATATAAAGATTTATGTCTTTTAAGCTCCCCCTGGATATTAGCACAATATCCTTCTTTGAACATTGAAAAACGGGTCCTGATCTGTCAAGTGATCAGAAGCCACTTTATTCACATCATTTATTAAAAAATAAAAGACAGAAAGCAGTAAAACAGTTTTATAGTATGAGTTCTGATCTGAAATAATCAGAAGTCATCACCGTACTCCCCCTTAAATTAAGCATCTGAAATATGTCAGTTAAAACAGGATAGAGATCAGACACTCCCTTTTGAATTGTAGACCATCATATCAGAAAAATCTGTCAGTGAAACAGTATAAGATAGAGATCAGATCAATTCTCTTGGGACGTAGACCATCATATCCATCGGATGAAGAAACATAGGAGTAAGGTCTTTTTGATCGCTGAGGTCCGAGTCCTAAACTGTTGTGTTTAGAAGTCAAACTCCTTTGAAGAACGGGTCCTAAGCTGATGTGCTTTGAAGCCATAATCTTGACATTGAGGTGCGGGTTTTGAACTGCTATGTTCAAAATCCATATTTCTGACATTGAAGTTCGGGTCTTGAGCTGATTTACTTAAGAGACATAATCTTTCTTACTCCCCCTTGACTTGTGTTGCCTGCAACATAGAATCAGTTTTCTTCTTTGGTACCCACTGGTATTTGGGTCCAGAAATGTTAGTTGCAGTTCGTGTGGGGGATATGGAGTAAGAACCATACCAGAAATGATAACTGGTTTTGTGGATATGATCAAGTGTACAGCAGTAAGAACAATAAAATTTATTACCTAAAAATCTGAGTAATTGGTCTTTTGAGTATTTAAAGTCAAGTTTACCTTTATGCTCTTTGTTCTTCTTTGCTTTATGAACATGCACACATGATGTGTGTCTTTTCAGCTCATTTTTCTTGTCATCTTTGACAGAGTTCTTCATCCCGACCAGTTTCTCTTTCTTGTAGCTTCTTTTCCTCGGATATGTATCTGAACCATCTAAAAATTGATCATAGAAAATGTTAGATCTACGAATCTGATTAAAGGATTTAACTGACCTTTGTGAAGAGACAGATTTCTGATTTGAACTTGAAACAAATTTTCAAGCTCTTTGATCTTTGATGCAAAGCTGTCTCTTTCTTTCACAAGTTGGTCAATCTTTGTCTTGAATTCAGACTTCGTTTTCTGCTTTTTTAGTGCAGTAGCAGATAATTTAGATAACTTTGAAGTCAGTCTTTTGATTTCATTTTCAAAGATTGAATGTTCTTCTTCAAACCCTTTCTCTGACTCATTTCTCTGGCCGGATAATTCTTTAAAGAATCCCACACTCTTCTGTTCTATGGCCTTCTTCTCTTTAGTGAATTTCTCTCTTTCCAAAATAAGTATTTTCTCAAAATCAGAGATTTGTTGAGAAAGCTTAATGCATTTAAGCTCCACTGACTTCTTCTCTTCATAACACTTCTTTCAGAAATCTGAGAATTTCTTTGAAAAACTTTTCTTTACTTTTTCAAAATCAGCTTTATTTTCAGCAAGCTGTTGATCCAAGCCAGATATATTCTTTCTAAGATCAGCATTCTCAGATTCCAATACAGAGATATTTTCTTTGAAAGCCTTGAACTTGTTTTGAAGCTCAACTGATTCTGCTTGAAACTCAGGTGATTTCTGTTCAGTTGTCTTCAATTGGCTTTGAAGAGTTATAATCTCTCTCTCTTTCTCTTTTATCTCTTTTTCCTTCTCATAGACGATACCTGAAAATTTAGAAATATTATTAGTACACTGTATACATTCAGGAGTTTTATCACAATTAAACAATTTAAGTTGCAACTCCTGAATCCTTTTGAGATATTCTGAATTTTTTATTTTCAGATCATTTTGTTCAGCTTCAATAACAGATATCTCAGATTTGTACAAAATTGACATCTTGAAAAAGTAATCAGCTTGATGTGAATGACCTTTCCAAACAGATTGAATTGAAAATTTTCAAAAAATATTAAAATTTGGACAACACTTGAACTTGCGCAAAGTAGAGTTTCTCGTAAGCAGTGTGTTGCGCAAACCAATCTTTTCGGAACCAACGAGATTCGCAAAGAATGGTTCTCGGAACCCGTAGAATACACAAAGTAGGATTCTCGTGACACGCTTGATACGCAAATTATGGTTTTCGTGAGTCACAGGATGCGCAAAGTAAGCTTTGCGTGACCGCCTTGGTGCACAAAGGAAGCTTTTCGTGACCCACGTCTTGCGCAAAGTAGCCTTGTGTAATGACCATGATGCGCAAAGTAGGTTTGCGTGATATGCTTGATGTGCAAAGTGATCTTTGCGTGACTCACTAGATACGCAAACGAAGCTTTGCGTTAGTCGAAGGACACGCAAACTTTGCTTTGCGTGAAAAACTTCAAACGCAAACTAAAAAACTTCAAAGTCTGGATCATATGAATCTTGCGCAAACGACTATGAACTTGCGCAAATCATATGAATCTTGCGGAAACCGTGAATCTCAGCTCTTTTTCATCTCAAATCGATCAAAATCTACAAATTTGATCTCAAAAACTTATTAGAAGCATCAACAAACAGTACTAAACACAAAAATTACAAACAAATTTCGATTAAAACAACAATTCACACGAATTCGTTCAAGAACAGAGTTCGAACTCGTTTTCAAGAAAAAAAATCAAAAAATCGAAAATTGAAATTGAAAATGAAAGAATTAAGATATGAAATCAAAACAAGAATCAATCACCAACATAAATCGAACTCAATGATTCCATTCTCTTGCACTAAAAATGATTTTACCAACAAAAATCAGATTGAACAGTGAAGAACTCGTTTTCTTGAAACACTTTCGAAAAATTCAAAATTTCGATCCAAAACACACAGATTTCAATTCAAATCATGATCAAATCATTCCTGAAAAGTTTGGTTCAACTCTGATACCAATTGTTAATCATAAAATCCCAATTACGTCAAGCAATTACTCAAGATTTAGACATTAAAGATCAAGAACTAGAGAGAGAAAGTCTGGAGAGAGAAAGTAGATCTCGTATTCATATGTCTCTGAATTACAAGTATGATTTGCTCTCTAGAACCTTATTACAAGATTAGAAGACGCACCCTATATATACTACCTATCTAATACAAAGCCTTAAAGGCTAAGGAAACTAAACAAAGCTTTGACTAAGACATTGTTGACTTTTACATCATTGACTTTCCTATTAAATCTTGGATACAATATTTAGACTTAACATCATTCTTTGGCATTGATATGAATACCATATTCCCTTTTCCGGAAATTTTTGTTTATCCCAATTTTTGGGGTGTTACAAGTTGGTATCAGAGCTCTAGTTTAACTGAACTAGGTGTCGACTCTAGTATACCTAGACTTAAACTATTTATGCCTATAGCGTCACTTTCCATGTGGGTAGAGCATTCCAAGGTGGGGAGAGTATTAGGGTTACGAAATTGCATTAATTAAAATTTATGATGATGACAACGAGAATTCTTATGTAATGTACATTCACAATTTCACTTGGCCAGTGCGATTATGAATTTATAATTAGATGAGCATGTTTGAAATAATTATTGTGATGATTAATCCTTGTGGTAGTACATATTGAACCATTTATCTTTTAAAGAATTAATCGGTGTGATTTTTATCATGTGCGACAGTTCACAATGGTAAACACAAGGAATCGAACGGTGATACTCGAGGAGGATAATGAGGCGAGTGTCTCGGCTCCGGAGACGTCAAGAAGAGAAAATCCAACGGGTGGTCCTACTGTTTTGCAAAGAACCGTCTTGTTGGAAGGAGTTGTGGACCAAGTTCCCTAAGTGAACTTGGAGACGGAGAACCCGGTTGTTCAAGAAGTGGGCCCTTAATCGGTCCTATTGGCTAGCATAATGCAGATGATGAACTCTGCGATGGATAATAGGGAGGAGAAGTTCATAAAGCTGTTGGAAGAGCAGGACACAAGCAACCAGAGACATGAAGCGGTGGGGGATAATGCTGTGATTGGGTCGGGCGATGCCGAGAATGCTATTGGGATGAAAGAACACGAGATCAGAATCGAAAAGAAGAAGGAAGGGGGTTGTTCCTTAAAATCCTTCCTACGTAGCCGACCAAAGGAATTCTCCGAAACGACCAATACCGCTGAATGTATGAGCTGGATTCAAGATGTAGAGATGGCATTCGAGTCAAGCGAATGCAGTGACTCTCAGAGGGTTAAATTTGCATCCCAATTTCTCAGAGGGGATGTCCTAAGTTGGTGGAATGTCACACGAAGGGCATTTACACCGGAGGTTTTGGCCAAGCTCACTTGTCCAACCATCAAAAAGAAACTCATGGAGAAATACTGTAATGAAAGGGCCCTCGACAAGACGGAAGAGGAGTTCTGAAATCTGAAGAAGGGTAGTTTGTCGATCGCTGACTACTCAAAGCCATTTATGGAGAAGCTTAGTCAAGTTGAGCATTTGGCTACTGATGAGAGGTCAAAGATAATGGCTTATTTGAGGGGCCTACCGGCGGAAATGAAGACCGGTGTGAGGAATGCTCGGTTGAAAACCTTGCAAGAGGTCATTGAGGAATCTCAATTGGTGGAGGACGACATCCTTCAAGAGAGAGAAGAGAAGAAGCAACTAGGAGAGAAACAGAAATGGGAAGGGCCAACCGGACCCGCACGAACGTCCAAACCCTTTATCGGGGGGAGGAATGTGGAGCCACGACGTAAGGCGAAATGGTGCCTCAAGTGTAAGAGTAAGCATTTCGTGTTGGGAACTGAAGAAAAACTCAAGTATGGTTAATGCTGCTGGTTCAGAGTTAATACTGCTAGAAGACTTAAAGGTTAATACTGCTGAGTGTTACTACTGCTAGTAGTTAATACTGCTAGTCAAAGTTAGTGCTGCTTGAACAAAGTTAGTGCTGCTTGAACAAGGTTAACATGTGATCAGAGATTTGCATCTACAGAATAAATTCCAAAGAATAGAAAACTGGATGATATTTGAAAGGTGTGGAGTCTATGTCATCACTGTGGACAGAGCTTATCATGAGTACTACTTAGTTGATAAAATCTATGATCACAGCAAGGCCAAATTACAAGCAATGTTGAATGCAAAGCTTACATGTTCAAAAGATTCAGAAATGGCAAAGATTGTGGTTAGCAGAATCATTAATCAAAGTTTGGGTTTGGATCCTAATCTAGGAGTATGAATTGAGGTGTTGAAAGCATCTTGAAGAAGATTTGAAGAACTTGACTTCTCTTCCTAAAAGTCAAGTTAGGGGGAGATTGTTGGGAACTGAAGAAAAACTCAAGTATGGTTAATGCTGCTGGTTCAGAGTTAATACTGCTAGAAGACTTAAAGGTTAATACTGCTGAGTGTTACTACTGCTAGTAGTTAATACTGCTAGTCAAAGTTAGTGCTGCTTTAACAAAGTTAGTACTGCTTAGCTAGTTAGTACTGCTAGTGGTTAGTACTGCTTAGTAGTTAATGCTGCTAGAAGGAAGTTAATGCTGCTGAAGATTAATACTGCTTATATGATTAAGATTCGTATGAAAGGATATACATGGAAGCTTAGAGATATACATAGAAGATATACTGAAGATATTTTATTTATTGTAATTATCTTTGTATTCAGTATATATATTGTATTGTTTAGAATAGTTAGATAACTTTTGTTTTTCATTCTTTTAGAGAAAATCAACCTCAAGGCATAGATCCTAATTCTAGAGAAGTAGAATTCGTATTGGTGAGCCTGTTCATCAATATTGAGGTTGAGTGAGTAATCTTGTAACTTCAAAGCATTCAATAAAAGCTTACAGTTTGTTATTCATATTTTCTGTGTTGATTTACTGTTTCATTGAATATCAAAGTGTTATTCCGCAAACTTCTTTGATATTGTTTCTGAGAATTAATTCTTGTTGAGAATTCGATCCTGACAAGTGGTATCAGAGCCTGATTTCTCAGAAACAACTATTCATCATGGAAAATCTTGCAGAATCAAGCAGTACTTTGGTCTCAAAGGTTCCAATGCTTAGACCCAATGAATTCGATATGTGGAAGATCAGAATCAAGCAGTACATACTCCTCACTGACTATTCTATGTGGGATATAATAGAGAATGGTCCTTCTGAAGCAGGAAAGATTGGTGCAGATGGAAAGAGAACTCCACCAAAAACTGATGCAGAAAGAAAGATCAGACAGACAGAGATGAAAGCCTTGAGCACCTTGCTCTTGGCTATTCCCAATGAATATCAACATCAGTTCTGTAACTGCACTGATGCAGAGATGCTCTGGAATGCTCTGGAGAAGAGATTCTCTGGTACCAAAAGTACAAAGAGAAATCAGAAAGCCATTCTGAAGCAACAATATGAGAACTTTATGTCAACCAAGAATGAGTCCATGACTCAAACTTTTGACAGGTTCAACAAACTTATTGGTGAACTAGCTACAGTGGGAGTACAAATTGATCAAGATGATCTGAACAGAAAGTTTCTAAGGTCCTTGAGTGATGAATGGACCATGTATACTGTGTCTTTCAGACAGAATGATCAACTGGAAGAAAAGGAACTTGATGATCTTTATAATGATCTAAGAGTTTTTGAATCTGAGGTAGAGGCTAAAAAGAGGCCTTCTGGCTATGTTCACAATGTTGCACTCCTTTCAGCATCAACTGATTCTACTTCCAACCCTGAATCAGTTAGTACTGCAAATGGAACAAACCAAGAGAAAGGCACTGAAACTGTGTTTGAGGCCTTTCTGGCAAGTCATGGAAACTCTTCTCTCATTAATGATGACTTGGAACAACTCAATCCAGATGATCTTGAAGAGATGGATATTAAATGGCAGATGGCCATGCTCTCCATGAAAGTTAAAAAGTTCATCAAAAGAACTGGGAGGAACAACTTCTCCCAAAGAAGAGAAGATGGAGCAGGATTTGACAAGTCCAAGGTGGAATGTTACAAATACCATCAAAAGGGACACTTTGCTAGAGAATGCAGAAGTGGAATGTCTCAGAATAACAACCACCAACAAGCTCAATCTGGAAGCTTCAACAGAAACTCTGCACAAGCCCTTGTCTCTCAACAAGGTATGGGGTTTGATTGGAGTGATCAAGCTGAAGAGGCTATTCAGAATCAAGCTCTAATGGCAGAGGTGTCTGGTATTCCTACAGAGGTAACTTCAAATCTTTGCTCTCAAAATTGCATTAACACTGTTAAAAGATATAGGGATCACAACCAAAACATGAGTGATGACCTTAAGAGATTGGAAAAAGACATAAAAGATTATGTGAGGATTGTTGAGAGATTTGAAGAAAAGATTAAGGGTTTTCAAGCTAATGAGCTTCAACACTCTTATGACACAAATTACTGGAAGTGGGAGAAGAATGACTTAGAGCTTCAACTGACCAGATCTAACGAAGAAAGTGAAAAGCTAAGAGGAGAGCTAGCTAAAGTCAAACTTGATGTAGAAAAGTTTTCTAATGCTTCCAAAGCAATGGATTCTTTGCTACAAACTCAGATTCATGATAAACTGAGAAGAGGTATAGGGTACAATACCACACCACCACCCTATAACAACAACTACATCCCTCCTAGTTCAGAGCTGTTAGAAACAAAGGATAGGAAGGATCTACCTAAGGGAGCCACTGAAATAGATCCCTTAGATGAAGTGGTTGTTAAGGATAAAACTGAGAAAGAAGTTGTCAAGGATAAGGACAATACTGTGAGTGGTGAGATTCCTAAAGAAAATCACATTATCACCAATGAGGGATGTGGAAAGCACTGGATCAAGTCCAAAGAGTTAGAAAAGACTAATGGAAATGATAACAAGGTCCATTACAAACAAACCACAGTTGTGAATCCTGGATCTTGTGAACAGTGTGATTGCAATAAAGCCAAGAGCCTAAATTCTGGTTTAAAAAGAGGAAATCAAAGAAACTGGAATAATAAATGGGCTCAGAAACAAGGAGTTGATCTGAATAAAATCAATAGACCAAAACCTTGTTTTATATGTGGCAATTTGAATCATTTGGCTAAATATTGTTACTTTAACCCTATTAACCAACAGATGAACTTTCAAAGATTTGTGCAAAAATCTGTGGGTTATAGGAAGGCTGGAAAGAAACATGTGATAAAGAAATATGTTGAAAGTAAAGGCACTTTAAAGAAAAAGATTTTAAAAGAAAGTATCAAAATGTGGGTGCCTAGAAGTACTAACAGTGTTAGTACTGCTGAAAATATTAATGCTGCTAATACTGTTAATACCTCTTCAAAAGTTAATACTGCCAACACAGTTACTGCTGCTAACACAGTTACTACTTCTAGCAAAGTTAGTGCTGCTAAGCATGCAAGTGCTGCCAAGGTAGTTAGTACTTCTAAAACTAGTACTGATTCTAGCAAACATAGTTCCAAGCCTATTATTGTAACAAAGTACTCCAAGAATGAGGAGTTAAAGTTCAAAAATCTTGTCAAGAAAGAATGCAAATATTTTGATGAGAAAGGGGTACCCAAGACCACTTTGGCTTGGGTTCCTAAATCATACTAATTGATTTATCTAATGTGCAGGGCAACCAACAGCTCAAGGGAAAGAGCATTTGGCATGTTGATAGTGGTTGCTCTAGGCACATGACAGGCAACATGTCATGCCTTCAGGATTTCAAGTATATCAATGGAGGACATGTTGCATTTGGAGACAATCTTACTGGTGGTAAGATAAGTGGAAAAGGTAATGTCACCAAAGGTAAGATGACATTTGAGGATGTCTACTATGTTGATCAATTAAAGTACAACCTGTTAAGTGTATCACAGGTTTGTGACAAACAACATAGTATATTATTTACAAATACTGAGTGTATGATCCTTGCTCCAGGGTTCAAGGTAGTTGATGAAAGCATGATACTACTTAGAACTCCAAGGAAGGACAATGTTTACTATCTTGATATGGACAATGTTGATAGTGATTCATCTCTAAATTGTCTTGTTTCAAAAGCTTCTGTAGATGAATCCTCTCTCTGGCACAGAAGGATGTGTCACATGAATTTCAAGACTATGAACAATCTTGTTAAAAATAACCTTGTAAGAGGGTTACCTTCAAAAGTCTTTTCATGTGATGATCATTGTGTTGCTTGTCTTAAAGGCAAACAACACAAAACTTCTCATAAGACCAAAGAGTTAAATTTTGTTTCTTCTTGTCTCCAGTTATTGCATATGGATCTGTTTGGTCCTACAAATGTTATGAGTATAGGCAAGAAATCTTACTGCTTGGTTATTGTTGATGATTACTCCAGATTTACTTGGGTATATTTTCTAAGGACTAAGGATGAAACAAGTGGTCTTATCAAATCCTTTATTCTAAGAATTGAAAACCAAACTAATCAAAGAGTAAAAGTCATTAGATCAGATAATGGAACTGAGTTTAAAAATCATGATCTAAACACCTTTTGTGAAGAGAAAGGTATTGAGAGGCAATATAGTGCTCCTAGGACTCCTCAACAGAATGGTATTGCTGAAAGGAGGAATAGAACACTAATAGAGGCTGCTAGATCTCTGTTGGCTGATTCAAGATTGCCAATTACCTTCTGGGCTGAAGCAGTTAATACTGCTTGTTATGTCCAAAACAGAGTTCTAGTGGTCAAGCAAAAGAACAAGACCCCGTATGAGCTTTTAAATAAAAGAAAACCTTTTATTGGTTTCTTCAAACCTTTTGGGTGTCCTTGTACAATTCTAAATACCAAATCTCACCTAGGTAAGTTTGATAGCAAAGCAGATGATGGATTTCTTGTTGGATATTCATCTCAGAGTAAGGCCTACAGAATATTTAACTCTTCTTCTAGAATAATTGAAGAAAGTGACAATGTCAAATGCAATGAGAGCACACCAAATCCTGTTGGATCTGGACCTCAGTGGCTATTTGACATTGATTCACTAACTAATTCTTTTGGTTTCAGTAGTGATGATTCTACAGGAACAGGATGTGGAGGATCAAGGATCACACAAGTCTCAGAAAGCATATCCAAATCTGTGATATTTCCCATACCCACAGTGAATTCTGTTGAAGACTGTGAAAAGGAATCATTTACTGAACCAAATCAGAGTGAAGAAGAAACTAGAGATGAGGAGACTCAAGAAAATAAAGAACCAGAAGTGGCATCTGAAAACAATTCAGTTGAGTTGCATGACTCTAATCTAGAGGCTGGACTGAATGAAGAACCTAGTCATAACACCAGAGTTCAAAAGAATCATCCTCCACAGCTGGTAATAGGAGATATCCCTTCTCCTATGATGACTAGACATCAAAGCAGGCTTCAAGAAATGCAAGATCAATAGCATACAGTCCTTTCTTGTTTTCTATCCCAGCTTGAGCCTAAAAAGGCACATGATGCTATGAAAGAATCTAGCTGGATAGAAGCAATGCAAGAAGAACTGTTACAGTTCAAGCTACAAGATGTATGGGATCTAGTAGACCTTCCTAAAGGTCACAGAGCAATTGGCACAAAGTGGATTTTCAGAAACAAGAGAGATGAAAGAGGTATTGTCATAAGGAACAAAGCAAGGCTGGTGGCTCAAGGCTATAATCAAGAAGAGGGTATAGATTATGAAGAAGTTTTTGCACCTGTGGCTAGGATAGAAGCAATCAGACTATTCCTAGCCTATGCTTCTTACATGAACTTCAAAGTCTATCAAATGGATGTAAAAAGTGCTTTTCTCTATGGATCAATTGAAGAAGAAGTATATGTCTGTCAACCACCAGGGTTTGAAAACCCAAGCTATCCAGACAGGGTATACAAATTAAAGAAAGCACTTTATGGACTACATCAAGCTCCAAGAGCATGGTATGACACTCTGTCATCCTATCTCTTGGAAAATGACTTTGAAAGAGGAGTCATTGATAAGACTCTATTTATCAAAAGAAAGAAGAAGGATATCTTGCTGGTCCAAATCTATGTTGATGACATTATATTTGGATCTACAAGAAACAACATGTGCAAGGAGTTTGAGGATTTAATGCATCAAAGGTTCAAAATGAGTTCCATGGGGGAACTTACTTTCTTCCTTGGACTCCAAGTTCAACAGAAGTCAGATGGCATTTTCATATGTCAATCCAAGTATGTGCAGGATATTCTAACCAAGTTTGGTTTCTCAGAATCAAAACCTGCCAGCACACCTATGGAAACACACAAGCAGATCACAACAGATCTTGAGGGGGAGGATATGGATGTGCATTATTATAGATCCATGATTGGCTCTCTCATGTATCTCACAGCATCAAGGCCAGATATAATGTTTCCAGTCTGTGTATGTGCAAGATTTCAAGTTAGGCCAAAACAATCTCACTTTCAAGCTGTTAAGAGGATATTCAGATATCTCAAAGGGCAACCCAAATTGGGACTTTGGTATCCTCATAACTCACCTTTTGACCTAATAGCATACTCAGACAGTGATCTAGGTGGGGCAAACTTGGACAGAAAATCTACTTCTGGAGGATGTTAGTTTTTGGGTGCTAGACTAGTCTCATGGCAGTGCAAGAAACAAACCACAATATCCACATCTACAACAGAGGCAGAATACATAGCAGCTGCAAGTTGCTGTTCTCAAGTCTTATGGATTCAGAATCAAATGTTGGATTATGGGGTAACCTTTCTACACACTCCAATCTTTATTGACAACAGCAGTGCTATTAGCATTGTAAATAATCCAGTCAAGCACTCAAAGACAAAGCACATTGAAATCAGGTATCACTTTATAAGAGATTGTAATGAAAAGAAACTTATTCAAGTTGTCAAAGTTCACACTGATAATCAGTTTGCTGATCTATTCACTAAAGCTTTTGATATGGGTAGATTCACTTTCTTGGTAACAAGTGTGGGAATGATAAACTCTGAATAATCTCCTTCTTAAAAAGTGGTTTTATATCTGTATAGTATTCTTGGTGTTACTAATCTTCTTTTTCAGGATATGCATAGCAGTACTCAGTGTTTAGCAAGTCTAAAAGAAGTAAGTGTAGTTAATACTGCTAGTGGTTAATACTGCTTTCAGTTAATACTGCTAGTGGTTAATACTGCTTTCAGTTAATACTGCTAGTGGTTAATACTGCTTTCAGTTAATACTGCTAGTGGTTAATACTGCTTTCAGTTAATACTGCTAGTGGTTAATACTGCTTTCAGTTAATACTGCTAGTGGTTAATACTGCTTTCAGTTAATACTGCTTTCAGTTAATACTGCTAGTTAGTTACTACTGCTAGCAGTTAATACTGCTAGTAGTTAATACTGCTCTAGGTTAATACTGCTTATATTCTGAATACTATAAATACTTTTTGCCCGCCTAAAAGTTCATAACGACTCTTTGCATACTGTTCTCTTGCGCTCAAAACCTTTTCTCTCTCAAGTTCGAAGTTTTCAGGCAAGCTTTTCACTAAGATCAATGGCATCCATGACTTTCATCGACGAGCACAACGAGATTGCGATGCTACAAAAGCCAAAGCAAGCTTCAGGATTTCATCAGATTGTGGATTTCCTCAAGACAAGCCACATTGCTCATGCTCTTATTGTATCCCCTACCATCTACATTGAGCATCAAAGGCAGTTCTGGGCTAATGCAACCATTATTGTGGAGAATGGTGTGCAAATGATCAAGACAAGAATCTGTGATCAATCACTTACAGTTACTGAAGAGGTTATTCGCATCAGTCTACGTCTAGACGATGCCTCTGGTATAACTTCTATCCCAAATGATGAACTGTTTTCAAATCTTACAAGAATGGGGTATGGAGGCCCATTGGGTGTTTTCAAATTTTCTAAAGCAAAATTCTCACCCCAATGGCGTTTCTTTGTCCATACTCTTATGCATTGTATATCCAAAAAGACTACTGGATGGAGTGAGTTCAGCAGCACTATTGCTTATGCTTTGGTGTGCTTGGCCACTGCCAGAAAGTATAATTTTTCTAAAATGATTTTCAATGATCTTGTCTCAAACATGGGAAACAAAAAGAGCTTTTTTATGTATCCCAGGTTTGTACAAGAAGTTATTACTCATGAATTAACGGATATACCTCAACCTGTTGGGGTATATGTACCTAAACCCCCCAAAGGCAAGGTTTTCTCAAATATGAGAAGATCTGCTGGGGACTCTGAAGGAGTTGACACCCCATTGTTCTCTACAATGATGGTGGTGTCCCAAACCAATGAAGGTATGGCAGCAGGGTCAAGGCCCCCATTAGACCAACCCACTGCTAGCCAAGCCCAACCTTCCCTCTCAAAATCAATTCCCCAGTCCCTTCTTGAAAAACCAACCTCTCCCATCACCCAAACCTACAAGAGAAAACAGGTAAAGAAGGCTCCTTCCCTTCTTGTACCATTACCCACTAAGCCTATAAGCCCTCTAAGGGAGAATTCTCCCCTAGAGAATATCCAAAGGGAAACCACAAGGGTGTCTCCCAACCCAAAGGAGGTGCTCTCTGAGGAGGAGGTAGAGCATATGGGTGATGAGGCTGCCACTACTCCTGCTAGTACAGAGGAGGAAAGTGGTAACATCAATAAGACCTCCCCCATGGCAACTTTGAATGAGCAATCATTTGAAGGTCCCTGGTGCCAAGAAACCACAGGGGTGGATAGTGCCTCTGCAAGGCAGAAGACTTCCACAAATAAAAGATCCAATGATCCTTCAAAGGAGGGTAACACTTCTGGAGAAGGTGAGGACAGATATAACTATGATGAATTGATGGAGGCATTGGGTAACATCAACCTAGATGTTCTGAAACAAGGAAAAGAAATAGAGGAGATGAAGCTGGTAATCCTGTCACAACAAGTTCAGATTGCCAAATTAAAGAAGATGGTGACAAAGCTTGTACAGAAGAAGAGAAGAAAACAGTTTGTTTTAAAGAAGAGGTCAACTAATAAAGATGCTTCCAACAAGGGGGAGAAAGAGGCTGAAAAAGAGAAAGCAAATCCAGCTGAGAGGGCATTTGAGGTTGAGAGGGAGAAAGAGGCAGAAAAAGAATCAGAATTTACTGAAGCAGAAGAAACTGTTAATACTGCTGAAGCAGCAGTAACAGAAGCAGCAGTAACAGGGCTTTCTGTTGAAGAAATGGAGATTGTAGAAACACTAGTCAAAGCAAAGAATGACACTCCTGAGGCTACTCAAAAGGCCAAGGGAGTAGTCATCAATGAAGGAAAAGTTCAACAAAAGGCAACAGAAAAGGCAAAGGAGACAAAAGGAAAAGGAAAGGAGAAAATGGTTGGAGCTGAACTGCCTGCCAAGAAAAAGAGTCAGATTGAGTTGGATGAAGAAATGGCAAAGCTACTTCAGGCTGAAATGGAAAAAGAAGAACAACTTCAATTAGAGAAGGATAGAGAGCTTGCAAAGATCATGGCTAGAAAGTTGAATGCAGAATATCAGAAAAGCATCAAAGAAGCAGCTCAAGCCAAGAAAAGCTCTGTGAAAGTTTTTAAGCAAAGAATGCCATTCAAAAAGCAAAAGAGACAACCCTCCAAAACATTTTTGGCCAATCAGGAAAGAAGAAAGATGATAAATTTCCTGAAAGGTGCAATTGGTGTTAAGGGGGAGATATTCACCAACATGGCATACACTCAAGTTAAGGAGTTGTATCAGAAAGAGATGCTTAAGCTTCAAGGTGATTCAGTCCAAAGGGAAGAGGCTGAGAGAAGAATGAAGGAAAGGCATGACCTGAATATTCAAAAGCCATTCCCTGAGGACACCACACCTTTAAAAGATAAAACTGAAGAGATGAAGGAAGAACATGAAGGTGTTATAGAAGCTACATCTGGGAAGAGGGTGAAGTCAATTGCCTCCAAGAAGCAGAGCAAAAGGCCAAGAGTTGAAGAAACAGCAGAAACAGCAGAACCTTCAGTTATTTCTACAACTGAATCTGTAAAGAACCCAGAACAATTCAATAAGCAATATAATCTTGATTTTTATATGACTACAACAGCTGATGAACCAGTTTCAGTTGATCCCATCTCTATGAAAGCTCCAGAAGTTATCTTTTGGGATATTTTGGAAGATCAAAGGAAGAAATACTTCAGGCTTAAGAGAATGGGAGATCTATATGAAGTGTACTCTACTTGGGGTAGACTCATAAGAAGTTGTTCAAGATCAGATTTAGAAGAGATGTTTAAAGTTGGGTTGGAGATATATGAAAAGGAACTGAAAGGAGAAGGCATGAGCTTAATCAGATTAACTATGGAGTACTTATGCATGATGTTTGACCCTAGCAAAGTTCAACATGTGATCAGAGATTTGCATCTACAGAATAAATTCCAAAGAATAGAAAATTGGATGATATTTGAAAGGTGTGGAGTCTATGTCATCACTGTGGACAGAGCTTATCATGAGTACTACTTAGTTGATAAAATCTATGATCACAGCAAGGCCAAATTACAAGCAATGTTGAATTCAAAGCTTACATGTTCAAAAGATTCAGAAATGGCAAAGATTGTGGTTAGCAGAATCATTAATCAAAGTTTGGGTTTGGATCCTAATCTAGGAGTATGAATTGAGGTGTTGAAAGCATCTTGAAGAAGATTTGAAGAACTTGACTTCTCTTCCTAAAAGTCAAGTTAGGGGGAGATTGTTGGGAACTGAAGAAAAACTCAAGTATGGTTAATGCTGCTGGTTCAGAGTTAATACTGCTAGAAGACTTAAAGGTTAATACTGCTGAGTGTTACTACTGCTAGTAGTTAATACTGCTAGTCAAAGTTAGTGCTGCTTTAACAAAGTTAGTACTGCTTAGCTAGTTAGTACTGCTAGTGGTTAGTACTGCTTAGTAGTTAATGCTGCTAGAAGGAAGTTAATGCTGCTGAAGATTAATACTGCTTATATGATTAAGATTCGTATGAAAGGATATACATGGAAGCTTAGAGATATACATAGAAGATATACTGAAGATATTTTATTTATTGTAATTATCTTTGTATTCAGTATATATATTGTATTGTTTAGAATAGTTAGATAACTTTTGTTTTTCATTCTTTTAGAGAAAATCAACCTCAAGGCATAGATCCTAATTCTAGAGAAGTAGAATTCGTATTGGTGAGCCTGTTCATCAATATTGAGGTTGAGTGAGTAATCTTGTAACTTCAAAGCATTCAATAAAAGCTTACAGTTTGTTATTCATATTTTCTGTGTTGATTTACTGTTTCATTGAATATCAAAGTGTTATTCCGCAAACTTCTTTGATATTGTTTCTGAGAATTAATTCTTGTTGAGAATTCGATCCTGACATTTCGGACCTTGTAATTCGAAACCCTTCTCTAACACTATGGAGTGATTCAAGTGTGGGAGGAAGGATCACATGAGCTGGGATTGCCCCTTTTAGGGGGTTTGCTACGAGTGTCGTCAACCGAGGCACGTCAAGAGAGATTGTCCCAAGCTAGCAAGGGGAAACCAAGGAGTTCCAAATGGGGTTGTGCCGAAGAAAGAAATCCAACGAAAGGTGCCAAGCCGAGCCTTCCAAATGACGGCCGATGAAACAAGAGTGATGGCAGATGTCGTGTCAGGTAGATTTCTAGAGAACTCTCTACCTACCCGTGTGTTGTTGGATTCTGGTGAGAACCGATCCTTTGTGTCCACTTCATTTTGCAAGAGTTTCTCCACTCCTTTTAGTGTTTTGAATGAAGCTTTAGTGGTTGAGGTAGTCAATGGGGAGCATTTGTTAGTTCGGGAATGCTATGTTGGGTTTACCTTGGAACTAGATGGGGAGTCCTTTGTGATAGATTTGTTACCAACCAATATCGGGGGGTTCGATGTGATCGTTGGGATGGATTGGCTATCCAAGAATGATGCCAGTATATTTTGTTCGAAGAATATAATTAGAGTACCCTTGTCGAAGGGTGGTGAAGTGATAATCTAAGGGGAAAAGAATCGAAAGACCTACACGATCATCTCGTCAATCAAAGCACGGAAGAGCCTAGCCAAGGGGTGTACCTCCTACTTCGCCTACATGATCGATGCGAAGCTTGAGAAGAAGAAAGTAGAAGATGTGGATGTAGTGTGTGACTACCCGGATGTCTTTTCGGAAGATCTACCTGGACTACCGCCGGAATGACAAGTGGAGTTCCATATCGACCTTACTCGGGGTGCCGCTCCAATTGCTCACGCTCCTTATCGTCTAGCCCCGACAGAGATGCAAGAAATGATGACACAATTACAAGAACTTCTCGAGAAGGGATTTATACGACCGAGCTCATCGCCATGGGGAGCCCCAGTTTTATTTGTGAAGAAGAAGGATGGGTCTATGCGGATGTGTACCGACTACCGTGAACTCAACAAGGTCATTGTGAAGAATAAGTATCCACTTCCTTGGATCGACGACTTCTTCGATCAACTACAAGGAGCGGGGTGTTTCTCCAAGATAGATTTGCGGTCCGGTTACCATCAAGTGCAGGTGAAGGAGGGAGATATACCGAAGACGACATTTCGGACGAGATGCGGGCATTATGAGTTTTTAGTCATGCCATTTGGGTTGACTAATGCTTCGACCGTATTTATGGACTTGATGAACCGAGTATGTCGACCTTTCTTGGACAAATTGGTTATAGTCTTCATCGATGATATTTTGATCTATTCGCGGGACGAGGTGGAGCATCGACAACATTTGCGGGAGGTTTTGGAGATTCTTTGGAAAGAGAGACTATTCGCAAAATTTTCAAAATGCGAGTTTTGGTTACAAGAAGTCCAATTCTTGGGCCATGTGGTATCAAAGGACGGAGTAAAAGTGGACCCGACAAAGATCGAAGCAATGATGAGTTGGGAACCACCGACGAGTCCAACGGAGATAAGAAGTTTCTTGGGTTTAGCCGGCTACTACCGACGATTTATTCAAGACTTCTCGAAGATCGCCTCTCCGCTCACGTCATTGACAAGGAAGAACGTCAAGTTCATGTGGACCGAAGCCCAAGAGAAAGCCTTTCGGACACTTCAAAGGAAACTGTGCGAAGCGCCAATTCTATCCTTACTCGAAAGATCCGAAGACTTTGTGGTTTATAGCGACACCTCTAAATCTGGTCTTGGGTGTGTTTTGATGCAAAGGTGGAAGTGATCGCGTACGCGTCGTGACAACTCAAAGACCACGAGAATAATTATCCTACGCACGACATGGAGTTAGCGGTGGTGGTATTTGCCTTGATGTTATGGCGACATTACCTCTACGGGACGAAGTGTACGTTATTCACAGATCATAAGAGTTTGAAGTACATATTCGATCAGAAAGACCTCAACATGCGACAAAGAAGATGGTTTGAACTTTTGAAGGATTACGACTGTGAATTGCTTTACCACCCCGGTAAAGCCAATGTGATGGCGGATGCTTTGAGCCGAAAGAGCTACGGGAGTGAAATCAATGTAACTCTATCTAGAATTGATGTAATATCAATCCTAGTGGAGGACATCAAGAGAAGCCAAGCGGAAGCACTTCGAGATGAGAACCTCAAAACCGAGATCATGGTGAAGCAACGGGAATTACTTACGGAAGATAGTTGTGGCCTCAAGTTGTTTCAAGGGAGGATTTGGGTACCGAAGAGTGGTGGAAACCGAGAGTTACTCTTGGCGGAAGCTCACAAGTCCAAGTAGTCTATACATCCCGGTAGCACCAAGATGTATAGAGATTTAAAGTTACACTATTGGTGGCCGGTGATGAAGCTTGATGTGGCCAATTATGTAGAGAGGTGTGTCACATGCCTTCAAGTCAAAATGAAGCATCAAAGACCCTATGGGATTTTGCAACCATTAGCCATCCCGGAATGGAAATGGGAGCACATCACAATGGACTTTGTCACCAAGTTGCTGAAGACCTTGAGAGGTCATGACACTATTTAGGTGGTGGAGGATAGACTTACAAAGAGTGCGCACTTCTTAGCGATGTGGGAGACTTTACCGATGGACAAATTAGCTAAGATCTACATTGATGAAGTAGTGTCACGTCACGGCGTTCCACTATCCACAGTTTCAGATCGGGATAGTCTGTTTAGTTCCATGTTTTGGGATGGATTTCAAAAAGAGTTGGGCACGAAGGTCAAGTTGAGCACGACCTATCATCCTCAAACCGACGGGCAAAGTGAGAGGACAATCCAAACGCTTGAGGATGTGCTCCGGTCTTGTGATATAGACTTTGGAGGAAATTGGGATTCGCACTTACCGTTGGTAGAATTCGCGTACAATAACAGTATCACTCAAGCATCGAGATCGCACCATTTGAGGCACTTTATGGACGGAAATGTAGGACACCGGTGTGTTGAATCGAGGCGGGAGAAAAGCAATTTGCGGGACCGGAGATTGAACAAAAAACGACGGATAAGGTGAAAGGCATTCGAGAGCGTTTGAATGCGGCTCAAGATCGGCAAAAGAGCTACGCGGACAAAAACTGACGACCGGTCGAATTCCAAATGGTTGAGCGTGTCATGTTGAAGGTATCTCCGTGGAAGGGGATTATTCGTTTCAGGAATCACAAGAAGCTTAGTCCTCGTTTCCTTGGACCCTTCACGATACTAGAGAAGATCAGACTTCAAGCCTAAAGGTTGGACTTGCCACCGGAAATGGAAGGAATCCACCCTACGTTTCATGTTTGTTACCTTTGTAAGTGCCTAGCCGAGGAAGATAGCGTCATTCCATTGACAGAGATTCGGGTGGACAGCGGGAACCGATGTGTAGAGGAACCGGAATCCATATTGGAGTCAAAGACGAAACAATTACGGCATAAAGAGGTGACCATGGTTAAGTTTCAAGGGAAACATCATCGAGGTGCCAATGTGATGTGGGAGTAGGAAGGGGACATGAAGAAAAGATACCCCCATTTGTTTAGTGAATGAGAATTCGTGGACGAAATCCTTATTAGGTGGGGAGGATTGTAACACCCGTAAAAATTAAGATAAGTGTTCATTTAATTATAAGCTATTTCTTGCCCTAAAATCAATAATTATGATGTTAGTAGAAGTCTTATTATTAAGGTTAATCATTGCTTTAAACTTTGGGTTTGTATATGTGATCATCGGGTCGAATCGTCAAAAAACAGCATACTTGGAGTGTCGGGCGACAGTGATTTTACCCTTTTAAGTTGAATATTCAAAGAGACGTCTTAGTTCACATTCACCTAAACAGAAAGAAAAGATTCATCTATCATCTTATGTTTGGAGTTTAATTCATTTTAGCGATCAACTCGTTGATTTGATCCTCACGGTTTTTCCAGAATCACCGCCATCCCTGAACAACCTTTTCTTACCCTGCACGCCTTCTCCGGCTTGTTCAAACTGAACGGACACAAAAAATTGCAAACATCCTTGAATTGTGGACCCACATTAGCAATCTCTTTTACGATGTCTTCTATGCATATAATTCCATGCTCACTCAGTGCCTACCAAAAATCATCAACTCGGGTGAACATCAAAATTCTTAAAAAGACAAAAACGAGCATAAAAAACACATCGTACCTGTTCGATTATGTTATTATCCGTAAAAGGAAATATCTGTTTGTTAACTTTTGCCAACACCTTCTTGTATATCAGCTCGTTCACGCTCTTGAGATTTGGGTACCTTTAGAAAGTCGAAAGAAAGTATGTTTTGAATATTATTACCATAATAAAAAATCATAAATGGATAGAAGAGTTAAAGAATGCAATCGCTTGAATCTGTGACTTACCCGTAAGCCACATACGGTTCCACTTTCTGTAGAATTTCCATAACTCTATCGTTTGCTTTTACAAAAACACCGCTGAACATTCTTCTAAGTCTCAGAGAGTACAATTGTTTTCTTGTTTGTGGATGCATGCCACTTTTACTAAAAAAAGACAACACGAGAAGTAAGCAATGACACACAAAACTGAAGGAATATGATTCACATGAACAGTTGCCGAAGAACAATGAGCATCGTTGGTGACGGACCCCTGTATACGGATGACAGAAAGGAGTTTTGATTGTAGGAATGTGGATGATATTATTGGTCGCTTTTCGCGGTGTTTCATTTTGATGAGATCAGACTCCTGGATTAAAGAAAACTCTGTTAGTTCTACTAAAACATGAACAACTTTTTGCAAATAAACCATCAAATAAAAATTAGTTAACTGAAGTTAAGTGTTGGTCCATTAAGACTCTTTTTTGCAAACTAGATGAAAAGGCTAGCTCATAAACTAGTCACGTTTGGTAAAAACTAGTTAATAAGCTATACGACAATGTAAAACGACATAAAAGAACTTGTTGAAAATTAGTTGAAAAAGTATAAGGGGTATAATTGGAAAAAAGGTAGAAAAAGAAAAGCAATTGGGGCTTATTGAAACACTACTTGAAGTAACTTTTAAAAAAGCTGGTTTATGGCTAACCAAACAAGATTTTTCAATTTGCTCAGAATAAGCTTAGCTTATGGTTGAAAAACATGGCCTAAGCATACAAATATATATATATATATAGGTCGACCGTTCAAACAAATACTGGTTTGTTATGTGATAGATTACTTTATCATGGAATTCTCTGATAAACTGTTTTAGCTTCTTGATAACGAAATTATCATGCTTAGATTTCTTCACCCTTTGCTCCAACAACTCTTTCCTTCTATTTTTCTAGTCCTCATTGCTTTTCCTTTTCTTCAACACAATATCTGACACATAATTTAATACAACAACAAGAAATTTAAGAGTAAGGCTAAATAGACAAGGATATATCAAATTATTAATACAACAACAAGAAATTTAATTTTTTTGAAACAAACCCAATTGATTTCATAAAAGTAACGAAACAAAAGTGACAAGAAGATGACAATTAACGCAATCAGACAAACTGAAAACTCGAAAAGTACCAATTTGAAACGTGAATTATGAAGTCCAAAAATTGAAACCAATAGTCGAAAACTGACATAAATGCCAATTAAAGTGATGCAGCTCAGGTAGAATATGGTAGAAATGAACATGGAAATTTTGTCAACAGGCTATAAAAGTGATGCTGAAGAAAACCTCCGAACTACTAAAAGGTGGGAGCCAAGGTTTGAAAAATAGATTAGCCACTCAGGGTCATTCCTCGTTTCAGAATGTAGAAAAACGCACTCAGGGATTAGTCACCTGATAAAAGTAGTTGGGTTAAGACCTACTCTTTCTGTTTTGTCAGGGTTTTGTTGATTATCATAAAAGAAAAAGCCATCTTTGTTTATTAAATCAAATTTTCTTCGGAAGGCAAAACCATTGCATTCTAAAGCACCCATTTCCCTTTTTACCCCTCCGATTCGTAAGTCTGTGTAACTTGTTCTTGAATGTCTCGTTGATTTTTTTATCATAATGTTGTGGCTTTTCTAACCTTGCCATTTGTCTAGAAAATCTTCCACGTATGTCATCTATTCGTGCATCAACTACTCTATATGCTCCTAATGCCTGATAGGTCTATAGTTCTGATATATGTGATTATTTTTTCATGTGTATATAAAAAGTACTCTAAGTGGTAGTGAACGAATCCTGAATCTAGAGACGTTGTGTATACAATACGATTTGTGGACTTGTAGCTTGAATGTGTGGAATTGTCATATAGACCTCCTCAATTGCTTGGTTTATTTCCTTTTAGCTTGATACAAATATAGCATAAATCTGCATTTCAAATTTGTCATAGGGGTATTGTAGCTGAAATTCGAGTGATGTTGACTGAACAAATTAGTTACACAAGACAATACATGGATAAGCACATGAACTGTAATTTGCTAGTTACTACTAAGTGGCTTTAAAAAACAATAGTCTTGAATAAAATGCACACAAAAACAACAAAATTGAATCCAAGAATGAAAAACAGAAAACCCAAGCCAGTTATCTTAGAAAGAAGAGGTCATTCCTGAATATTCTAAAGAGATTACTTGAAAACATGTTTAATTGAAACAATTTTTGTTCCAAATTTTCTCCAGTAATACTAAAACAAACTAATGCTCGAAAACAATGATACAAAACTCTAATAAAAACAAAACCCTTGCACCGGAATCAAAGCTTAGACTGCATATTTTATGCTCATTTTATAACTACAGATTGCAAACCAACGATGATTTATGAAGGATTTTAATAAAACATAGTGAATGCGACAAGAAACACACACAAACATAGAGAATAGAGCTATTTAGACAGAAAGAAAGAGGGATGCCAATGGTGGAGAACAAATATGAACTAAAGATGTTTCAAAACAGAAATCGAACGTGAATATGAAGAAATCAAATGGTGTTGTGCATAGCAGAAATCGAATAGAGAGTATGAATCATAGCAGGAACTACCTGAAGATGCTTCGAGGAGATGGAGAGCGGCTTCGATTCCTGAAGAATCGTGGAGAGCAGCATGGTAGAGAGTGTAACACCCTAAAATTTAGATGGAATAAAAGTTCAAAATTTCGGCAATATGATGGCTATAAACTGAATAAACCTGGGTAAACCAAAACCTGTCATAATAATCCCAGAGTATCATCCCGAGAACAGGGAGTATAGTTATAGCCTTTACAAAAGAATCAAATGAAGAATAATACTTAACAACCTAATAATCTAACTTAAACAAGAAAGATTAATATCGGGTGTTGCTATTCTTCCAAAATGTGTATCCACTATCACCATCGTATCGGTCAATATATCAACTCAAAAAGTCCGCTCTCGACCCCTTGGTCGTCCGCTCATTCTCGACGAATCCCATTACTAGATTGACCTGTTATACATGTCATTTTAAGAAAAAGTGTTAGGCTAAAGCCTAGTGAGATCAAATAGTTGTATTGAAAATAATTAACAATAGGCGTAAATAAAGAAAGTGGAGTTATGATAGGAATAATAGTGCTTTTTGCTATAAACAGTTACCTCTTGGTTTAACGGGGGAGACCTGCTTACTAACACATGTGACGGAACACAAAAGTAGGCCACCTGACAGTCAGTAAAGACAAAACACATAAAAGTACACGCAAAGGAAATTAGGCTCAGTGACTTTAAATGTACACCCGCGGAAAGTCAACTTCAACCACATAGGGCCCTTACTTTGAGATCTTCATCCAATATCGTAATACTTTGCATGTAGGACTTATAACCCAATCCGATGCCTAAACGTGCCTCGACGAGAGAAACTAATGTCTCAACGTCGGACTAAATGCAACAACAATTATGGGGTTATGACTCCCAAATGAAACCAAATATGCCACATAGAGTTAATTGATTAACCGATGTTTCCACGTTAAGATAAATATACAAGATGTTGTCAAGTGAAGGTTTTCGCATAATACTCGCACAATTTTACCAAGAGGTTCCAATTTGACATATGAATTACATACCCATATTCTAACCATTTGGGTTACTTTAATATTTTATCTTCTAGCTTGGGATTCCAAATACTCAAACCAAGATTATAATAAAACAAGTTTTCAATGTACAAACTTATTAGCAGTTCAACATTAAATTCATTAACCCTTTATTAAATAAATCTTTGAAGCTAGAGAATAAAAAGTATAATGTCAAGCCATATTCACATAGAAATTCAAGATACCCGTTTTCTTTCTTGAAATCCCCTCCAAACACATAAACCCTAGAATCTCCAAAATTAGGGTTTTGGGTGATAATTTTGTAATTATTAAAATTACTAACGAGGAACTTCTTACTAGAAGCATCGTCCGCCATGTATTTGGACTCAAGAGAGTCCCATAGCTCTTTAGCGGACTCAACATTTTGATAAATGTCAAAGAGGGAGTCACACATACCGTTTAAGATGTGGTCGCTACATATGTAGTCGTCGTTTTCCCATTTTCCATGATGCCAGATCATCTCCACCGTCTCATCCTCCATCATTTCCGGCATCGACGTGTTCAACACGTACACGACCTTCAACGTGGTCAACAAGAAATGCATCTTCTTTTTCCATCGTCGAAAATCGACGCCTTCAAACTTTTTCAGTTTGGTGAACTTGATCGTCATGTCTCTCACGGATTGATCATTCGCCATCTCTCTCACGAACAAATATCACTTAAGAATGTTGGGGGGAGTGCAGAATATCGATGGAGAGAGAAAAAAGAGAGTGATCGGATCTTGGATAAGAATGTGATATTTCAACCCTATTCTGCCTGGGCATCACGAAATTCACTCGAGGATAATCTCAATTCACCGGTATTGATTCTGCCAGAAATCAATCCTATTTAAACACCTAGAGAATCATAACCGACGCTATATTTAAAATCGATAATAATTTCCCATTTAATGGAATTAATTGTTGGACATAATGGTGGAGGTTACAAAAAGATTTGGGGCATACAAAATGATTTTCCATAAATATTGGCAGTTACAAAACTGGAGGTCCGCGCGACTGGCGGTGCGAGTGGACCCACACGGAGATCCGCTCAAGACACTGAACGACAAACATTCCAGTGTCCCGCGCGAATCGTGTCGCGAGTGGATCCACGCGGTCATCCGTGCCAAACACTATTTGTCGACGACTCCAGAGTCACGCGTGAGTATTCATGCTACTCAGGTCACGTCGAGATCCGCGCCAACCACTGACCATCCAACAATCATTTTCACTTTAGTAACCCTCCAATCATGACCATCCAACAATCCGGGGTGCTAGCTAACTTACACGAGTGTGCACTCCACACCTCCTAACTCATGTTATAGCTTAGCTACCACCCCATTATTATCTTTTGAATCCAATCACATAAAATGAACCGATGATTTCACTAAAATCATCAACACATTTTGTATCTTATTTTTTCATAACTAATTAATCTACTTCTTTATAAATCTTAACAATATTGCAATCGCAATTGCTAACATAAATAGTTTTTATGTTATGTTCTTCATTGTTTTCCCTAGATTTTCAACTATGAGACTTTTAGTATTAAGTAGAATGTTTTGTGAATTAAAATTTGTTAGAACATAAATGTTCTATTTTAGGAAGTTTAGTAAAGTAATCTACATGTATTGTATATTGGGCCTTGTAAAGGGTTTGGGCTTAATGTGTACAAGGGGTATGGGGTATAAATAGGAGTCTGTATGTTCATTTGTAAGTAAGTTTCATTTTCACAATGTAGCCTTGTACGAGTTCTTGCTCTCTGTAGTGTGGATTGTGTTTGTGAATAAAACATCTACATATTCCAATTCCAATCTCTTGTTTATCTCTATTAATCAATTCAATTATGATCTCATGGATCTCACAAGTGGTATCAGAGCCTAACGAAGACATCAATCTTTGCACGATCGAAATCAAATTGCATTGAAAGAACAGTCACTGTGGATTTTGTCGAATTTGTTGATTTGGTGTTAAATTGGATGAACTTTGATGCTAAATTAATTCTGAGGTTATATTCGATCATCATTGAATCAATGAATTTTTTTAATTTCAACAAATTTGAAGGAATTGATCGAATTTGAGATTTTTTGTTCGAAGCATTTCAGATACTGTGTTGTGATCAAAGTGAGTTTTAGAGTCGAATTTTGACAAGATCATCAACATCAAATATGCTCCAAAGTTGTTTTCGAACCTGCTCTCAAAAGCTCATCTCAAAACTCGAAGTATAGAAGGTTAACTTGAAGAAAAGTTGGAAAAACATTCGAGATCCACATAATTCGCATGATCAGCTGAAGAACATGGAAAGAAATCGCATGGAAGATTTTGGAAGAATTCGTACAGAAGAATTCACATAGTTAAAATTGTTGAAGAATTTGCATACTAGAATTCGCATGCTGAAAATGTTGAAGAATTCGCATGTCTGAATTCGCATGATTCCTTAAAGATGATATTTTGTTAAGTACAAAATTCGCACAAGATTTATATGCGAAATGATTTAAGAATTCGCATGATAAAATTCTTTGAAGATGAAATTTTTTTAAGTGTGGAATTCATACAGAAGGGAGATGCGAAAAGTTAAGATTTCGTATGTATGAGTGATGCGAAAAGAAGGAATTTGCAGGTGTGAATTATGCGAATTGCGAGGAATTCGCACATAGGTGCGTGCAAAAAGTAAGAATTCGCATGCAGGCCTATGCGAATTCTGGAGTTTTCGAGTAATGCCATCATACGAATTGTGTTTCAGTGAATAGTGATATGCGAATTGTTGATGATATGCGAGAAGTTTTGACTTTTTTGAGAAAATTGACTATTGTGAACACTGTTTGCTACAAGTTTACCCTGTTCCCGAGCTTTTTACGCGTAATGCATATGTGACATCACTCTTATCATATGTTGGTCACATATCTCTAGCAACTGATCTATTTTTCACGAGTGCTCATGCTTTTCATGAAATTCAGATACTGGATTTGAAGATTTAGTCTCTCATTGGATTGAGTTAGCTGCCTGAGCATTTGCAATTATCAGTCTGGAGAGCTTCTTTTCTTGTTAGACCGTTGAGAGCACTTTATCATTCTTCTGACTTGATCACTCAGTAATATGAGCGACTGCAATCATTGTTCTGATGCTTGAGTTGTGATTTAGAATCCTGAGTGCCTATAATCATCCAGCTGATTCGTGAAGAAAGGAGTTATGGGTTTGATTGTTCATTATTCTGGAAAGCAGTCAGAAAATGAGCATCTTTCATTAGTTGTTGAACATTTATCAGTCTTTTAAACCTTGCCTTATAGTGTTTCTACCAAATGCTACCCTCTGTAAGTTGACCAGATTAAGTTCTTAAGCTGAACTCTTATTTCAACTCGAGGTTCAAAGACAGATCAGATGTTATACACTGAAGATGCATTTGGTTGTCATTCCAATATTCAACATATTTCATTCTTGTGGGCATACGAAATGTGTTGGGTTTACAAGAGTCAAATTTTGTCTTTATGTGCACTCAGTCGAGGTTATGGTCTACATCAAATCTAGTATTATAGTTGAAACTTCAAGGATAAGAGCAACTTTCAAGGGGGAGCTAGAAGAGCTTTGAAGTTTATGCAACACTAAGTTTTATAAAGAAATCAAGGGGGAGAGGAGCTGAAGCTGGAGCTTAAAAGAGAATGATTAATTTATAAAACTTAGGGGGAGAATGTTAGAACATAAACGTTCTATTTTAGGAAGTTTAGTAAAGTAATCTACATGTATTGTATGTTTGGCCTTGTAATGGGTTTGGGCTTAATGTGTACAAGGGGTATGGGGTATAAATAGGAGTCTGTATGTTCATTTGTAAGTAAGTTTCATTTTCACAATTTAGCCTTGTACGAGTTCTTGCTCTCTATAGTGTAGATTTGTGTTTGTGAATAAAACATCTACAGATTCCATTCCCAATCTCTTGTTTATCTCTATTAATCAATTCAATAATGATCTCATGGACCTCACAAAATTTATCAATTGAATTAAATCAATAGTAGTGTTTGAACAAAGGGAAATTGACTAAACAAATTAACATCAAGAAGTAGGGTTTGGGAAAATTACAAATCAACTAAACAATTTAACAATAACATCAACAACACAACAACTACCGTTTAAACTAAATTAAAATTAACTAAAGAAATTAACATCAAATTAACAAATTAAGAGCAAATCTTGAATTTGGGGCAAACATGAAATTAAATCAAATCAATTTACGGAAGGTCTAGAATTAGGAAAAATAAGGCAAATCAATAATCAAATCAAATCAAATGAAATTAGGGAAAATTTTGAATTTAACGCAAATAACGCAAATCAATAATGAAATCAAATCATTTAGCGAAATAAGTAAAATTGATACTAATTTTGAGTAAGAGTTTCAAGTTCCAAACCTGAGAGTGAGTAACCGACAGTTAGAGGCACAAAGTTAACAGAGAGACAAGTACCAGTCTATCAGAGGTGAGGCGAACATGGCGAGGCGACGACGTGTTTCAAAGGCGTGTTGGAGCCATATGTTTATTTTATCGGGTTTGAAGTTTCACAATTGAATAAATACTCGTTCTTTTGTTAAATTTTATAAAGAAAAGTTTGTTTTAGTCCCTTTATCATCAAAATGTTTCAAAGCACCCTTCTTTTTTTTATTAAAATACATAATGAGTACCGAAATATACGATAATGAGATATCAAATATTCCCTAAAAACAAGAATTGAACACGCGACCTCTATAAAGGCAAACTTTAATCCAGCTATCTAAACCACCTCAGTCATTTTGAATTTTTGTTATAAATTTTGTTTTAAATATTTAAGGATACCACTCAAAATTAAGTAGGTGTACCTTTACGGCCCATAATTTTTTTTCTATTGCAACAAGTGGAGTGAGCGGTAGATTTTTCTATTTGTCGTTGAAGTTGGTCAACTTACTCCACGACTTTGTCGATTCCCATGCCTTAGCTATTTACCCTTTTGTTTTTGCATTTTATTTACTTTAGCTTTAAGATTTGTTGTTTGTAAGCAATTAGAAAGTCTTCTAGTGACTTGTTTATCGTAACAAATCCCCGTAACTTGAATGATGTATTCCATGGGTTTGTCTTCTAGTTAAAGGCATGTGATTAAGATCCTTAGAGGTTTTAAACAAATTTATATTTTTCCAAGAATTTGATTGACAATCCATAAATTTACATAACATTTCAGCATTATAAAAAACCTTATCATGCACTTTAAGATCATTTAAAAGAGAGTTGAACCTGTTGTAGACATCTGTGAGAGTTTTATTTTTAACCCATACAAACAGTTCATATTGTCGTGATGAGATTGGTCATTTTACTTTGCTTAACTTCAGACGTGCCCTCATATAGAACAGTGAGAGTATTCCACATGTCTCTAGTTGTTAAAAGATTCATGATAAATTGATAAACATCATCGGGTAAAGTTATCACGATGATAGTTTTTTCCTTGGTATCGATTGCAATTTGCTTATTATGGTCACCTATCAATTAATGTGGAGTTGTGATGGTTTGTCTTACTAGACCAATAACTTTGTTATTTTTATCATGATCTCCTAATAGAAAAGTAGTAGGAATAAACGAACCACCTTAAAAATGCTAGAAATTTGATTGTCAACTCCTTTAAAAAAAATCTTTTTCATAAATTGTTTTGATATACATTTGTACCAAGATAAAATTATGCTTAAAGCCTACCAAATGTATACGTGTTTACTTGTCCCAGTAATATCACAAGTAACAAAAGCCCATCAGAGCATAATGACCCAACTTTGGTTAGATCAATGGTTTTACGCTAATCATTTACGATACAATAATGGAAGTGAAATTTTATCATAAACAAAAAATACAAAATTAATGTAAGTTCTTACTAAAAAAATTGAAATTTCTTTTAAAACAAAATAAAAATTAGAAGCGGTGATCAAGCATATCTTGCTAATTTAAAAATACAGTAAAAAGACCTGAAAAATATATGTCGATATGAGTGTTAAATTAAAGATTATAAAATTCTAGTTTCTGGGCATAATTTGTTTAATTCAACTATTTATTAATATTTGAATATTTTAGATCTAAAAATAACTATGTAATTTATTTTACGTTTAATCATCAAGTATTCACGCGAACCATTTTCTAGATAATTAACTACAAAACTGAAACTCATTTCTTTTCTAAATATTAGAAAGGAAAAACTGTAGGTAAAGTAAGGCATACCGCTTTCCTGTAAGGACGCTTATACTCTGTGCCATCTATCGGATTGAATGGGATCAGGTTCACATGATATCCAGGTCCCATTGATGAAGTAATTCAACAAGTTCGTTCACATGCTCCCAATTTAAAAATGATATCACAGTTGCTGCTAGGGGAACATTAATGAATAAGACCAACGAAGAGGCGTAGGAGCTGATTGAGAATTTGGCCGAGAATAGTTATGCCACGCCAAGATCTGATGTTAGAAGGATAGCTAAGGCTCTAGATACTGATGAGCTTCGGCAAATAAAAGCACAACTGACCGCAATCACAAATCAGTTGAAGGGATCTTCCCTTAAAGGGCAGACATCAAATGATGGAATAATGGAGCATTTTTCACCATTCGACTCACCGGAACAAGTGAATTTCCTTCAGAACCACAACCGTCAGCAGAATGACCCCTTCTCTAATACATACAATGAGGGGTGGAGGATGCATCTGAAATTTTCTTGGAGCCAATCGACAAATGGCCCTAAAGGAACAATGGGAAATCCTCAAAATTACGGTAACAATTCTAATTTTAATTCCTCCTCTAATTCTACTAATGTGTATCGCCATCCAGGTCATAACCAAAGGAGGCAAGAAGAGGGGCAGACTTCTGACAAAAAGACGGGGATGGAGCAAATGATGATGAAGTTCATGTAGAAAATGGACACAGCCGTTGATGGGATCACGTCTTCTGTGAGCACACTAACCAATACGGTTAGTCCAGTCAAAGCAGCCACTGACCAAAATACTGCCTCCATTTAAATTCTCGAGAGGCAGGTGGGCCAGATTGCGAAGGAGTTGCAGTCAAGAATTCACGGCCAGTTCCCAAGTCAAACAGAAAAACCGCAGTGAGAGAATTGTAACGCGATCAAATTAAGAAGCGGCAAAGAATTGGAAAATAATTTGAATAGAGAGCCGGTGGTAGAGAAAATAAATGAACCGGAATTGGTGATGGAGGACGAAGAGAATGAAGAGAAAGTGGATGAAGATATAGAGATGGACCGGCCAGAAGTCGAGGATAAAGAAGAGAGGCAAGAAAGCACCATAGTGAAGCAGGCAGTCAAACCTACTCTTCCTAAAGTGCCATATCCTAACCGTCTGAAAGCTCACATGGATGATTTAAATTTTACCAAATTTTTAGAAGTGTTTAAAAAATTCCATATCAATATTCCTTTTGCAGATGCATTGGCACAAAAGGAAGATAGAAGAGCAAGCCACTGTTGCACTTACTGAAGAGTGCAGTGCCATCATCCAACAGAAACTCCCTCCTAAGTTAAACGATCCAGGGAGTTTCACTATTCTCGTTCATATAGGGACTTCTGAATTTAGCAAAGCTTTATGTGATTTAGGTGCGAGTACAAATCTAACACCATTGTCTATTTTCAGGAAACTTGGATTAGGAGAAGTGCAACCGACATCTATCACACTCCAACTTGCTGACAGATCAATTAAATACCCATATGGAGTAATTGAAGATGTGTTGATTAAAGTGGACAAGTTCTATTTTCCAGTGGACTTTGTGGTATTGGACATGGACGAGGACAAGGAGATACCACTTATCCTTGGCCGACCATTTCTAGCCACCGGAGGAGTTCTGATTGATGTGAGAGGTGGGAAATTGACACTTAGAGTTGGTGAAGAGGAAGTTGTTTTCAATGTCTTTCGAGCGGCTAAACATAAGTCGATATCGAATGAATGTTATCGAGTGGATGTCATGGAAGCAGTCGTTCAAGAAGGTAGTAGGATGGTGGTGTCTGAAGTTCCATTACAAAATGCACTTACCGGTGTCGATTCCAATGAAGGAAGTGAAAGTGTAATGCAGTTAAATGCATTACCCAATTACAAGGGACACCGCAAGTTAGCCGTTGAGGATTTGGGAACTCCTATCCCAAAATCTCAACCATCATCAAAGATACCACCAAAGCTAGATCTTAAATAGTTACCAAAGCACTTGGAGTATGCTTACTTGGGCGACAAGGAAACATTATCGGTGATTATCTCATCCAGTTTGAATGCAACAAATAAAGAAAAGCTTCTTAGAGTTCTTCTTGAGCACCAAACCGCAATTGGGTAGACCATAGCCGACCTGAAAGGCTTAAGTCCAACTTTTAGCACACACCGGATCAATTTAGAAGATGGGTACCGGCCGGTAGTTCAACCGCAAAGACGGCTAAATCCAAACATGAAGGAGGTGGTACGCAAAGAGATTTTGAAACTCTTGGATGCCGGGATTATCTATCCGATTCCGGATAGTCCATGGGTTAGTCCTGTTCAAGTGGTGCCCAAGAAAGGAGGGATTTCAGTGGTTTAAAACAACAACAATGAACTTATTCCATCAAGAACAGTCACTGGATGGAGAGTATGCATAGATTATCCGAAGTTGAATGACGCTACAAAGAAGGATCATTTCCCTCTCCCATTCATTGATCAAATGTTGGAGAGATTGTCGGGGCACGAGTATTATTGTTTCTTGGACGGATATTCCAGGTATAATCAAATACCCATTTCCCCAGAAGATCAAGACAAGTGTGAGTCCTTGTGATTGAACACGATCGTTACCAGATAATCAAACAACAAGTATATATAGATTACCAACCTGTTTCGATAAAATAAACGATGGATTACAGATTGATGTTCGTTGAAGCTCTCACTAATCTCTCTGGATGAACAATGTGTGTATATGAAGTTATGAGATCTGATATCTCGCTTGCTTCTCTAACACACTAAACATCCACTTGCAAACAAATAATAATATTAAAATAAACTAATATCCTAAACTAATATCTAAATAATAATATCTAGATATTTAAGATAATAATAAAATACTAAAAACAACTTTGACATTTATTACAAACTGACATTAGACTTATATTAAGAGTCGACTTTCCGTCATTAGCTTCAGATTGGATCTTCAGATTGGATGATCTTGAATCCAATAGATCTGTGCGCTAACAATCTCCCCCTTTAGATCAAGATCATTACTAAAAAGATTTAGCAATTCAGTCTTCTTTTTCAGCTCAGAAGATGCAATCTCCTTCTTTCTCTTGAGAATATCATAATCTTCAAAGAAAATTTCTCTAAAATTAGCATGTCTTCAGAATACTTTGATCTCTCACATTTCTTGGTTAGCTCTTCTCTTCTCCAATGTCTCTTGAGACACAACTTGTAATGGACATTTCTTCAATCTTTAGGTTCTCCCCCTTTTTGATGAAAAGAGCAACGCTTTCATCAAAACTGGCAGCAAGAAATATCTGTCATTTGGAGCCTCTGATCCGTCAATTCAAAAAGATATTCATCCAGATCTTTGCAAATCCAGACTAAATAATCGTGTAAGACCTGAATCAACAAATGAATCAGTTAAAATGTCTGTCAGTAACATTAAGTCACTGTGTGTAATGAATACACATTGGAAAGGAGCTTTTTGATGTTTACTCCCCCAGGGTTTCTATGAACGTTATGACAAAGAAACAAATTCTTTGTGTGTTCGTGCATGTGTTTAGAAATAATTTAGCACAGATGATTGCTTATGGGCTCAAAATTGTGTAAACCACTGAGACAACAGTAAATATAAACACAGACTCAATGTGCAAGATTGAAGTGAGAAGGTGGGGCAGACTTCCTTCTTTTCAATATCCAGATTTTCCAAATGAAAATCAGATAGCAAATGTGCTACTTCCCCTTTTGAAAATGTGAAACACTTTCCTGTTGAGAAGAAAATGAGTAGTTGGTGAGGTTTGATCAAGAGTTGGCATGGGCTAGTTGCCTGTTTTAATAATCTTCACCAATGAGTTGTGAAACATTAGTATTGTGCTGCCCGGCTCAGAAAGTAGTTGGTGCAAAGTTCTGATATTCTTTTAACTCTTTTCTCACACCCTCTTTCTTTTAAACATTAAGCTCACTCTAACCACACTCATTTCTTTTGATTTCTCACACTCAATCACTATGGTAGAAATCACTGGTTAAGGTGATTCCATAGAAGTTGTGTTAAGTCCTAGCACAATGAAATCCGATGTTTTCCTAGAAAGCATATGATGCTCAGATTGGTTTAACTATTTCAGTTAAAGCACAATGTAGATCTTCAAAACATTTAAAATCACACTTCCAATTCATGATATCGGTTTGAGATTCAGGTAGTGGGTGAACTTTTAAGAACAATGTTTTCTATGATTGAAAGTTGTCCTTCTTTCAACCATATATGATATTAAGATAAAGGATTATACCTTTACGTGTGATCTTACTTCTCATGAAGTTAAGCTTAAAGTCATAAAGATATGATCTTGTAAGCGTCTCTCAAAAACTGCAAAATTCTTATGTCATAGTCAAAGCAAATTTATTCACGTAAAATAAAAATGACAAAAAGCAGTAAAACGATTAAAGTATGAGTCCTGATCAGAAATAATCAGAAGTCATATCCATACTCCTTTGACTTGAAGAGCTCCCCCTAAAATCATGCATTACAAAAAATTGACATAAAAGGTAAATGTAGAAATTTTATGAGCTCCCCCTCAAAATAACAATGATCATCTATGGAGTTTCTTCTCACACTCCCCCTTTGATCATGAACAGAATATAAATGTGCAGATATCTTGCAGAAATGAAGAAAATGATGAAAAATTTACAATAAGAAACTTTAATAGGTAACCACAGATTATGTTTTAAGATTTAGCATACCAAGATTAGAGACAAGAAAATTGAATCTCTTTTCATCTAAGGGTTTGTAAACAAATCTGCAAGCTGATAATCAGTTTTTACAAAGTAAAGTTCAATTGTTCCTTTTTTGACATGATCTTTTATAAAGTGATACCATACATCGATGTGTTTGGTCTTTGTATGCTGAACAGGATTAGCTGTTATCACGATTGCGCTCTTCGAGTCATATTATATCGGGATATGGTTGAAATGAAAACCATAGTCTCGCAGTTGAGTTCTCATCCATAAGACCTGACAACAGCAGCTAGCAGCAGCTACATATTCTGCTTCGGCCATTAAAGTTGAGACACATGACTGTTTCTTCGATGCCCAACTGACGAGTTTATCACCGATGAAATGTATATGACCTTACGTGCTCTTTCTGTCTAACATGCAACCAGCATGATCTGCATCTGTATATGTTGTTAGTTCAAAACTAGTATCTTTAGGATACCACAGACCAAGATCTGCAGTACCCTTGAGATACCTAAAAATGCGCTTAACGGCTGACACATGGGATTGTTTAGGATTAGCCTGATATCTTGCACATAAACATGTTGAAAACATTATATTTGGCCTACTTGAAGTGAGACATATCAAAGAACCTATCATCCCTCTGTAAGTCCTAGCATCAACAGCCTTTCCCGAAGGATCGGTGCCAATTTTAATACCAGGTGCCATTGGGGTACCAATCGGTTTAGAATTAGTAGAGCCAAAAATAATATCATCTACATATATTTGAATTAGAATGATATCGTCAGGAATAAAGTGGTATCGACTGTACCTTTTGTAAAACCTGACTTGACCAAAAATTTAGATAATACCTCATACCAGGTGCGAGGAGCTTGTTTCAGTCCATAGAGTGCTTTGTCGAGAACGTATACATGATTCGGTTTCTCTTGATTGACAAAACCTTCTGGTTGTGAGACGTAGACTTCTTCTTTGAGAATGCCATACAGAAATGCTGTCTTCACGTCCATTTGAAACACCGTGAAGTTCTTGTGGGTTGCGTAGGCTAGAAACATTCGAATTTCCTCTAAACACGCCACAGGAGCATATGTCTGGTCATAATCTATTCCTTCCTCTTGTCTATATCCTTTGGCAACAAGTCGTTCTTTATTTCTGATAACAGTACCATCTTCATCTTTCTTGACTTTGAAAACCCATTTCGTACCAATGATAGTTTTACCTTGAGGTTTGGGTACGAGTCTCCAGAATTGAAGTGCTTCGAACTGATTCAGCTCTTCTTGCATTGCAGTCACCCAGTCTGATTCAACAAGGGCCTCATATACGCGAGTAGGCTCAATCTTGCTCAGAAAGGATTCATGAATACACATATTCATTGAAGCAGACCTAGTTTGAACCGGTTTTGATGGATCAGCAATGACTTTGCTTATCGGGTGCTCTTTGGTCCATTTGTGTTCATGAGGGAGTGGATTATATGAAGATAGATCAATATAAAAAGGAGTGGGGGTTCAGTTGAAGTAGTAGGTGCAAAAGTCTCAGTAGGTACAGCTTGGAGAGGCTGTAGATCAGTCCGTATAAAATAACCTACTGATTCAGCAACTTCTGTAGCTTCGTTATTGATCACAACTTCAACTGTCGGAGTAGGCATTTGAACTTGAACTTCTTGTTGAATCGGAGATTCAGATTCAGTGGAAATATCTGAAATGGTTGGATGAGTAGTCATTGAGTCTTCCATCCTGTCAACCATAACAGATTTCTTCACATTAGATCCAAGAAATTCATCATAAAACAGTTCAAATAATAAATCTAAATCAGATAAATGATTAGTAGACATTGATGCTCCATCTGATTTTTTCGTTTGAGAAACAGGTTCTGGATTGTTTTGCCCAGAAGCTAGAACTCCTGTTATCACGGCATCTGAACAGACGTGTTGAGAAGCCATATCTTCATCAAAAGTAACGTTGATGCTTTCAATAACTGTCTTTGACTTCTTCAAGTATACATGGTATGCAGTTGATGTAGATGAATAACCAATGAAGATGCCTTCGTCTGCCTTGGCACTGAACTTGTTCAGACTCTCTCTATCGTTTAGAATAAAACACTTACACCCAAATATATGGAAATATTTGATTGTCGATGTTCGGATGTTGATCAATGCATAAGGAGTCTTCTTGAATCTGCAGTGTATCATGGAGTGATTCTGAGTGTAGCACGCAGTCGATACAGCTTCAGCCCACAGAAATAGAGGTAAGTCAGATTGACTTAGCATAGTACGAGCAACCTCGACTAGCGTATGATTTCTCCTTTCGAAAACTCCATTCTATTGAGGCGTTCGTGCAACAAAGTATTGATGTGAAATCCCGACAGATTCGAGATATTCTTCAACCTTTTTGTTCTTGAACTCTGTGTCATTGTCAGTTAATAGAAGCTTGACTGGTTTCTGCAGATTCACCTGGGTCATCTTCAGAAATGTAATGAGAACATCAGGTGTCTCATCTTTTGAACGTAGAAATTTGACCCAAGTGTATCGCGAATAGTCGTCCACGATTACTAGAATGTACTTCTTTCCGCCTAAGCTTTGCGTTCGCATCGGACCACAGAGATCCATATGCAATAATTCTAACGGAGCGCTTGTACTCGGTTCAGGCTTATGTTTATGTGGAGCTCTCTTCATCTTTCCTTTTTCACACGCTGCACATAAGTGTTCTTTTTCGTACTTGAGCTCTGGAAGTCCTTTCACTAACTTCCCACGGACCAGTTTGTTAATGTACCGAAAGTTGAGGTGAGAAAGTCGTCGATGCCATAACCAGCTTTGATGCATCGAGGCTTTTGAGAGTAAACAAACCTGCTTGTCAGTCTGGACGTTTGACAAATTGATTGTGTAGAGGTCGGACTTTCGCGTGCCGACCAAGAGTTCCTTGCCTTCTTCAGTGCGAACAGAACACCTCTTGGCCTTGAAATTGACCTCTAAGCCTTTGTCACAGAACTGGCCTATACTGAACATGTTGTGTCTTAAGCCTTCAACATAACTCACCTTTGTAATTGTGACTTTGTCGTGTACCATATCACCATAACCCAGAATTTGTGAAAATTGGTCGTTCCCAAATCTAACCGTTCCGCAATACTTCTCTGTAAAGTTGGTCAGCATCCCTTTCTGCCCTGTCATATGCTTGGAACACCCGCTATCCAAGTACCACATATGACGGGTCTGCACAAGAGAAATTACGAAACAATAGTTTTAGGTACCCACTTAAAGATGGGTCCTACAGTGTTAGCACAAGTTTTAGGCACCCATTGAAATTTGGGTCCTTTCTTCTTTTTAGAATCATTTATAGAATTTGAATTATAAGAATGAATATGATAAGTGCCATACCAAACATCAGAATCTTGACAAGAAGCATAAACATGTTTATCATAATATGAAGACTTTCTAGCAGATAAAGATAACTGGAATAATTGCTTCATAGAATATTTCTTGCGATAAACGACAAGTTTTGGTTTCAAAATAGAAACATCAGCAATTAAAACATTTTTACTAGGCGAAGTCTTATTACAATCAACAGTACAAAAAGATTTATCAGTCTTGTCAATCTCCTGTTTTGGTTTCCATTGAGATTTAACTCCTGGAGATTTCTTGCTCATATCTGAAACATTTGAAACTTGTGAGTTAGACTTTTAAGCAACAAATGAATTCATCTTCTTCGGCTTACCAGTAGTGATCGGTTTCTGTGAATGCTGAGAGTTATTCTTACCTTTCGCATTCTTAGTTTTCACAGAAACTGATTTATCAACTTTCGTTGATTTTCTACCTTTCTCAGACGTACTGGTTAATCCGAAAGTTTTCACAACAAAAGATGAATGATTAGGAAGTTTCACATTAAAGTCAAATTGATCAAAACAATCATTCAAACCACCGTCAGAGTTTAGAAAATCATACCCTCCATCAGCTAGACCAAAACTATCTTTACATTTTGAAGCCTTAGAAAGAACAGCATTTTTAACCACAGTTGAAAAAACTTTTTGTTCAATCTCAATCAAAATTCTTTCATCTGTTAAAGATTTCTCAAGTTCATAAATTTTACTTTCTAAAACGAGAGGAGGGACGTAAATTTTACCTTTAATAGGCTTCGCCTCCATTTCTTTTACAGAATAACTCTGAAAGAAGTCATTTGAAAGATATTTCTTTTGATATTTTGGATCATCATTATAATTATTATCCAGCTTCGCATAATAAAATGGAAGGTGAACCTTAGATGATTTCTTTCATTTTTCAGTTTCCTTGGCTTCATCCTCTTTAGACAGTCCAATATTGAAAACTTTAAGATTAGGGAATCGGTGAGAAAGTTTCATAAAAGTAATATCATAAAGTGTTGGCACTTCAGATATACCCTTTTTAAGGTAATGAGGGTTCTCATAACCAAGTCCCCAGCTCTCTTCATTCTCTATAGGTTTATTTAGATGAATGGTTTGTTCAGTTTGACCCAATGAGTATAACTTCTTTTCCAAATCATTTAATTTTGCATGTAAAGATTCGTTTTCTTTGGAAGTTGAAGAATGCTATTTCGTAAGTTCTTTGAAATCAAACTCACTCTTTCGCAATTTAGTCTTTGTTTCAGTAACCTCTTTAAGAATTATGGTCTGTTCTTTTGTGCTGGTGTCATTGTTTTTGTGTAAAGTCTCAATCAATACTTTCTTCTCAGCAAGGTCATTGCTAAGTTTTTGTATTGACCGGTTTTGTTTAATAATAACACCCTTTTCACGCTTAAGATTCGACTCTAATTCTTGGAGTTTTAACATCATGGCATGCATTTGATTTAAGAAATCTGATTTATCTAAATCATATACCTCTTCGTTATCATGTTCATCGGAATCTTCTTTAGCTTCAATTTCCATCTTGCCCATGAAGCATAGATGTGCTTTCTCATCCTTCTCTTCATCCTCATCTTCTTCGTTAGATTGATCAAGCCAGAACTCATCTTCTGCCATTAATGCCTTTTCGGCTTCCTGTTGCTTGGCAAGCAACATTTTGTTCTTGTAGTAGTCTGAGTTCCTGACTTTCGGTCTTCGGCAGTCTTTTGCAAAATGTCCAGGTCTACCACAGTTGTAGCACGTTGGAGGTTCTGGATGTTTGATCTCTTCTACTTTATACCTTCTCTCTTCTGGCTTCCTCTCCTCTAATCTCTTTCCTTCAAATCTCTTTCCTTCAACCCTCTCCTTGTGAACATAGTTGCTTGGGCCTGATGAATACCTCTGACTGTTTGAGCTCGGCTTGTGTAGAACTTCTTCTGAAAAGCCTTAGTCAACATAAGCATAGCCTGCTTTAGTTGTTCACAGTCGTCAGAGTCAGAGTTCGCTTCAACATCATCTGATTCAGACACGATCATCTTATTCTTCTTCTGCTTCACAACAAGAGCAACTGATTTATCAACTGTCTTCTCAGACCATCTCTTATCATCCATGATCTCATCCACCTCTTCCTCATTCTGCTTGAGGGTTTCATACACCTCGTGAAGTGGAATATCGTTCAGATCTTTGATTTGCTTCATTTGCCTTGTAAATCTTTTCCATTCAGGCTGAAGGATGCTCAGGAATTTGACATTCAGCTCTATCTGTGATTTATTGACCTTGTTCTTGCTTAACTCGTTCAGCAAGGTCACAAATCTGTCGTAAGTTTCTTCTAGTGATTCTCCAACTCTGCCTTTGAATTCTTCATAGATGTTTAGGAAGTTGGATATCTTGAGCTGGTTCCCAACCTTTGAACCTAGCATCATTTTCTGTAGTTGATCCCACATCTGTTTTCCAGAGGCTTTATAGCTGTCTATCTTCACATATATTTCATTTGGAATGCCTTGAAGAATATAAGACTTTGCTAATCTATCAGCTTTTGCTCTTCTTTGGTTTTCACCATCTAGATCTTCAAACTTAAGTTGATATGGTTTCTCATCAGTTCCCTCTGGAGGAGTCCTCCAAACAGGTGCCATAACTCATTCTTCTAAGGATTTCCTGATTAAAACACCCAAATCATGTCTTTCAATGAAGTCCATGAAACGATCTATCCACTGCTCATACTCTCCCCTGAAGAGTACTGGTGGCTTTGTGTCAGTTCCGATAGCTAGGGCTTCTCTTGAAGTCATCCTGTTTGAATAATGTGCAAAGGGAACTTATAATGATCGTTAGTCCAGAAAAAAATCAGATAAATATTGAAAAATTTTACTAAGTAAGGAACTGGCGCAAAAAGAACAATATGCGCTACTTGAAGGTGGCGCAAAAATAAACTTTGCGTGAGAGGCGGGTCGCGAGAACTGAAGTTTGCGCGAGTAAAAGTTGGCGCAAAAAGACAATTTGCGTTACAAGTGGGTTGCGCGAAATGAGATTTGCGCGAGTAGATGGTCGCGCGTTTTGGAGTTTTGTACTAGATGTGGGTTGCGCAAAAGAGCTTTTGCACGAGACGTTGATGGCGCGAATTGAGGTTTGCGCGACTAGTTGTTGGCGCAAAATTGGAGTTCGACCGGTGAGATGTTGACCGGATAAATGCTTCGACCGGAGTTACGACCGGTATAATGTCGACCGGGGTCTAGATTTTCGACCGAGGCTGGAAATTGTGTAAGACCGGGACTTAAGTTTCGACCGATAAAGAGTATTTCGACCGAAGTTAAACCGTGACCGGAGTGTACCTTAACCGGATGAGCTGCGACCGGTATTATGTTGTGAGTGTGACCGACCGGTATGAAAAGTGACTTCGATCGGGGTCTTGAAACTATCGGTCGACCGACCTTTGTAACTTGGACCGGTATGTTGATGATCGGTAAAGAACAGTGCCGACCGGTAATGAGGTGACCGGAGTTACCTTCGACCGGGTCTTCGACCGGTATACTGAGTGGCGCAAAGGTAGATTTGCGCGACCAGTTGATGGCGTAAACCGGTGTGTCGACCGGTAATGTGGACCGATATATTTCGATGGATTTCTACCGGGGTGCGTTTCTTCTTCGTTAAATCGGCCCTGTAAATCCCAAATACACCTATCTAGGATTCGAATTACAACACCAAATTTTGACACAATGATCGACTTATCAATTACAACACCTTACAACCTTTTGATTTCGAAAACAACCTCTTTTCGAAGGATTGATCGATTGTACAGTGTTTGAAAAAATGAAGAACACAGAGAGTTTTAAAAGTTTGATTTTGATCTGGTATTTGCTCTGGTACCAATTGTGAGTCCTTGTGATTGAACACGATCGTTACCAGATAATCAAACAACAAAGATATATAGATTACCAACCTGTTTCGATAAAATAAACGATGGATTACAAATTGATGTTCGTTGAAGCTCTCACTTTTCTCTCTGGATGAACAGTGTGTGTTTTGTGTGTGTGTGTGTATGAAGTTATGAGATCTGATATCTCGCTTGCTTCTCTAACACACTAAACATCCACTTTCAAAACAACTTGCAAACAAATAATAATATTAAACTAAACTAATATCCTAAACTAATATCTAAATAATAATATCTAGATATTTAAGATAATAATAAAATACTAAAAACAACTTTGACATTTATTACAAACTGACATTAGACTTATATTAAGAGTCGACTTTCCAGCATTAGCTTCAGATTGGATCTTCAGATTGGATGATCTTGAATCCAATAGATTTGTGCGCTAACAACAAGACAACATATACTTGTCCGTATGGAACATTTGCTTACCGGAGGATGCCTTTTGGGTTGTGCAATGCTCCAACAACTTTCCAGAGATGCATGATGACAATATTTTCGGATATGGTGGAAAGAACTATAGAGATCTTCATGGACGATTTTTCGGTATTCGGACCATCTTTTGATACCTGTTTGGCGCACTTGGAAGCAGTTCTATAAAGGTGTAAAGAAACAAGCTTGGTTCTCAACTGGGAAAAGTATCACTTTATGGTGACCGAAGGCATTGTACTGGGCCACAAGGTTTCAAGAGAAGGCATTGAAGTGGATAAGGTGAAGGTTGCGGTCATAAAGAATCTACCGTGAAATCACATACCTCCTCATTGTCCTCATCATCGGAATCTACTTCATCATCTATTTCCATCTTGCCCATGAAGCACATGTTTGCTTTCTCGTCATTGTCATCTTCCTGGTCTGAATGATCTAGCCAGTATTCATCTTCTGCCATCAATGTCTTTCCAGCCTCTTGTTGCTTGGCTAGAAGCATTTTGTTTTTGTAGTAGTCTGAGTTTCTGACTTTGGGTTGTTGGCAGTCTCTTGCAAAATGTCCAAGTCTACCACAGTTGTAGCACTTTGGAAGTTCTGTCTGACTAGATGCTTCAACTTTATACTTTCTTTCTTTCGGCTTCCTTTCCTCTACTCTCTTTCCTTCAATCCTCTCTTTATGAACATAATTGCTAGGACCAGAAGGATATCTCTGACTGTTTGAGCTTGGCTTTTTGTAGAAGTTCTTCTGAAAAGCCTTAGTCAACATTAGCGTTGTCTGCTTTAGTTGTTCACAGTCGTTCGAGTCAGAGTTTGCTTCAGCTTCAATCTCTTCTTGTTCAGACACAATCATCTTCTTTTTCTTCTTTTTCACAACAAAGGCAACTATATCATCAATTGTCTTCCCAGTCTGCCTCTTTTCATGGAGTATTTCATCCACCTCTTCTTCATTCAGTTTGAGGGTTTCATACACCTCATGAAGTGGAATCTCGTTTAAATCTTTGATTTGCTTCATCTGCCTAGAAAACCTCTTCCATTCAGGCTGGAGAATGCTTAAGAATTTGACATTCAGCTCTATTTGCGATTTGTTGACCTTGTTCTTGATTAGTTCATTCAGCAAGGTCACAAACCTGTCGTATGTTTCTGCTAGTGAGTCTCCAACTCTGCCTTTGAATTCTTCATAATTGTTTAGGAAGTTGGATATCTTCAGTTGGTTCCCAACCTTTGAGCCTAGCATCATCTTCTCTAGATGATCCCACATCTGTTTGCCTGAGGCCTTATAGCTGTCTATCTTCACGTATATTTCATTTGGAATTCCTTGAAGAATACAAGACTTTGCTAATCTATCACCTTTTGCTCTTTTTAGGTTATCAACTTCTAGTTCATGATACTTAAGTTCAAAACTCTGTTTCCACGGTTCTTTCCATTCGAGTCTCCAAAACTGGTGCCATAACCCCTTCTTCTATCGATTTCCTGATGAGTTCACCCAACTCATGTCTTTCAATAAGGTCCATGAACCGATCTTTCCACTGTTCATACTCCCCCCTGAAGAGTACTGGTGGTTTTGAGTCAGTTGCTATTGCTAGAGCTTCTCTTGAAGTCATTCTACTTTGAAAAAGACTAAGTCTGGTATTGGTGCAAAAGACACTCTTTGCGCTAATGGTAGCTGGCACAAAAGAGTTTTGCGTTAGATGTAAGTGGCGCGAAGCAGAACTTTGCGCGAAGAGAGGGTAGCGCACACTTTAGATGGACTGGAAGGTGTTTTGCGCTAGACGTTAGTGGCGCAAATGATAACTTGTGTGAGGTTTGAGTGGCGCAAAGTAATACATTGCGCGATAAGACACTGGCGCAAAAGTTAACATGCGTTGTAGGCTCTTTCTTGAGCTTTGTGCGAACTGAGGTTTGTGTGGTTTGCGCGAGAAGTCGTTGGCGTGAACTGAGTTTTGCGCCATCAACACCTCGCGCAAAGTTCCTTTCGCGCGACCAACGTCTCGCGCAAACCTCAGTTCACACCTCGCGCAAAGTTCCTTTCGCAAAGTTGATACCAATTGTCGGTCCACAATATTATCAAGTTCTTATCAACAATAACACATAAACGATCACCAACCTGTTTGATTAATAACAAACGATTATAGGATTGATCGATTGCTCTCTTTGAAGCTCTCTATGTTTTTACACCTTTTGTGTGTGTTCTTTTCGATAAAGCGTCTCTGTAAATCCCAAATACACCAATCTAGATGTCGATTTACAGCCCCAAACTTTGACAAAACGATCGACTAACCAACTATAACACCTTACAACTTTTTGATTTCAAAAACAACCACTATTTTCGAAGGATTGATCGATGGCACAGTGTGTATGAAAAATGAAGAACACAGAGATTTTAATTGTTTGATTTTGATCTGGTATTAGCTCTTATACCAACTGTGAGTCCGTGTGATTGAACACGATCATTACCAGATAATCAAACAACACAAAGATATATAGATTACCAACCTATTTCGATTACAAACAAAGGATTACAAGGTTGATGTTCTTGAAACTCTTTCTCTATTTTCTCTCTAGATCTTGACTTGGTCGATATGTGTCCTGTTTGTTAATCTTGCTTCTCAAAGACTCAATCTAACACAATCGATATTATCTAACTAATTTTTTTATGATCACTCCCCCAGGGCTACAAGTAGAGTATGTAGCTGCCGCTACATAATCTCTTCTCAATCTAACATAATCTAACATAATTTTTTCTCTACTTCAGCGGTTGATGTGGAAACACATAATTTTTTCTTTGACGCCCAGTTACGAGCTTGTCTCCCATAATTTGTATGTGACCCGATGTGGTTTCCTTGTCGAGCATACAACCTGCATGATCGACATCTGAATACGATGTTAGCTCAAAACCAATATCTTTAGGATACCACAGACCAAGATCTGCAGTCCCCTTCAAATAACCAAAGATCCACTTAACTGCGGAAAGATGGGATTCTTTGGGAGAAGCTTGATATCTAGCACATAAGCATATAGAAAACATAATATCCAGTCTACTAGCCGTTAAGTACATTAAAGAACAAATCATTCCTCTAAAGGTTCTAACATCAACAGTTTTTCCCGAAATATCAGCTCCGATCTTAGTTCCTGGTGCCATCGGGGTACCAATTGGAGTACAATTTTCCATTTTAAATTTTCGTAAAATATCATAAATGTACTTTGCTTGATTAATGAAAATCCCCGTAGAAAATTGTCTAACTTGTAATCCGAGAAAAACATTCATCTCTCACATCATACTCATTTGAAATCTGGACACGATTAGATTAGAAAAGTTCGTAAAATTAGATAAAATATCTTTCTGTCCGGTCATATGCTTGGAACAGACTAAATCCATGTACCACATATGACAGGTCTGCACAAGAGAAATCAAGCAACAACAGGTTTAGGTACTCATTTATAGACCGCTTCTTTCATGTTAGCACAATATTTTGGCACCCATTTGAATTTGGGTCCTCTTTGCTTTTTTGAAAATCATTAGAAGAATAAACATGATATGATCCAAACCAACAATCAGAATATTGTCGAGTAACAAAATCATTTCGACGAATTGTGGAACTCTAAGTAGTAAAATGAGATATTTGGATCAATTGCTTTATTGAGTAAGTCTTGTAAGAAGTTACATGGTTTGTTTTATGAGAAGCAAATTGACCAACTACATCAGAAGAACTATCAGTATCCCTATTACAATCAGACTCAGACAATGATTTTGTCAACTCTTCAACATTCTTCTTAGGTCGCCATTCAAGCTTAGCTTCAGATTTTTTCCATCTCCATTCTTAAACAGAAAATATAGAAATATTAGAACCATGAGATTTCAGAGTTTGTGCTTTCTTATGCATACCTGTGTTGTTCTGCTTCTGTGAGAACCTTTTCTTTTGCTTCTTACCTTCAACATAATAGGTACTCACATGAACTGATTCATCAACCTTAGTGGATGATTCACCTTTCTCAAATACACTAGGTAAAGCATCAGTATTGATGACAAAATTAGAATGATCTGGAAGTTTAGCATTGAAATCAAACTTGTCAACACTTTCATCAAAACAACCATCGGAATTCAAAAAATCAATTTCATCCTCAAATAAGTCAACACCATCATCATCAAACTGTTGTGCCTAGGAAGTATTTGGAAATTTTAAATCATTTATCTTTTTAGAACACTTCTTTTGATAAAACATTTTAACACAATCTCAAGTTTTAGGATTAGTAAAAACATTACCCATGAAAACTTGACAAGATGATGCATCTGAATCAGTAGAGTTGTTTACACAAACTCTTTCTGATTCGGAGTTGTCATTTGTAACTTCAAATTTGAAATTAGTGTTCTTCATAATAGTAGAAAACACAATCTTCTCAAGATCAACCAAAATTCTTTTTTCTACTAAGGTGTTCTCTAGCTCAGAAATTTTACTTTCCAAAATGAGTGGAGGAACGTAAATATGGTCTTTAACTGGTTTTGCCTCCAATTCCTTAGTAGAATAGCTTTCAAAATAATCATTTGACAGAAACTTTGGTTGCTCAGAAAGATAACTATCATTCAGCTTTTTATAGCAGAATGGTAGTTGCATTTTGGTTGTGTTCTTTCTGTTCTCATCTTCCTTATCCTCAACCTCATCAGATGATTTTGTAACAAATTTGGGTTTCAAATGACGACATTTGTCAGCCACGTCCTTCCTATGGTTTGTTAAGATAATTGGTTTGATCAGTTTGACCTCGAGCATACAACTTTGCTTGCAAACCGTTAATCTTTTTCAGCAAAGATTTGTTCTCAAATTAAAGTTTAATATAATTCGCAACAAACTCTTGCTTCTCAAGTTCAGACTTATTGAACTTAGAAACTGTTTCAAAAATTTGAGTTTCAAAACAAGCTTTTTATTTTTCAAAAGTAGTAGCAGATTTGTTCAAAGAGTCAATCAAGTTTTTGTTCCCAGCAATTTCCTTGTTGAGATCAAAAATTGTTTGACGCTTTTTCGCAACTCTACTTTTCTTCTTTTTTAGCTTAGCTTGTAAATCCTTAAGCTCAACCATCATGGTTTCCATTTTCTTTAAAAATTCAGATTCAGAAAAATTGTTTACCTCTTCGGAAGTTTTCTCATTAGATTCAGCGTACTTGACTTCCTTGCCCATTAAGCACATGTGAGTTGTCTCTTCTTTGTCATCTTCAGGTTCAGAATGATCCAACCAATAATCATCTTCGGCCATTAATGTTTTTTCTGCTTCTTTCTGCTTAGCTAGAAGCATCTTGTTCTTGTAGTACTCAGAATTCTTCACCTTAGGCTTCCTTCAATCTCTGGCAAAGTGGTCTATCTTGCCACAGTTATAACACTTAACCGGTTCTTCCATCTTCTTGGGATCATAATTGTTCACATATTTTCTCTCTTTCGGCTTTCTCTCCTCATGCCTTCTTCCTTCTACCCTTTCCTTATGCTCATAGTTTCTTGATCCTGATGAATACCTTTGGTTGTTCGAACCCGACTTCTTGTAAAATTTCTTCTGAAAGGCTCTAGTCAGCAAAATCATGTCTTATTTTATATTTTCTTCATCATCAGAATCAGAATCATCACTGCTAGTACCATCATAACTAGATACCACAATCTTCTTCTTTTTCTTCTTATCTTTCTTCTCGTTGTCTTTATTTTTGTCAACAACTAAAGCAATGGGATCAACTACCGGGTTTTCACTCTTTTTCTTCTCTCCTAGTTTCTCTTCTACTTCCTCCTCATTCTGTCTTAGTGTCTCATACACTTTATGCAAAGGAATATGACTAAGATCTTTCATATGCTTCATTATCCTAATGTGTTTCTTCCACTCTGGCTGAAGAATGCTCAGAAACTTTACATTATTCTCAATTTGCTTCTTCTTTACCTTGTTCCTGGCCAACTCATTCAGTAAAGAGACAAATATTTCATATGTTTCTTCCAAACTTTCATCAGATTTGGCCTTGAACTCTTCATAGTTATTGATGCAGTTAGCCAACTTCATTTGGTTTCCTATATTTAAACCCATCATCATCCATCTTCTTAGTACTTCCCTCATAGCTGTCAATCTTAATGTAGATCTCATTCAGTATGCTTTGAAGAAGTAGAGATCTAGCATGTTTGTCAGCCTTATATCTGTTTTTCTGCTCATCATTATATTTAGAGAGATCAAGTGGAACTTCTCTTGTCTTCTGTTCTCTAGGCTCATCTCCATCTTCACTATCAGATGATTCATCATCTGGAATTCTAGTAGTGATTGGAATCATAGGACCTTCTTCTATAGAAATCTTTATTTTCTCTCTGTTTGCATTTCTATCGACAAAATCAAGAAACCGGTCTTTCCACTGCTTATACTCGCCCTTGAATAGTACAGGTGGGTTGATATCAGTTCCGATAGCAAGAGCATCTTTTGAAGTCATCTTGAAACTTGCACTGATCTTTAAACACAAAAAAAATGATTAATCAAAAACAGAATTATGTACCCCTACGCAGACTTAGCACAGGGATGAATTCGCATACTGAAGGATGAGAATTTTAAACTTTTCGCACGTAACTAGATGTGAATTCCATACTTATACGGATTCTATACTTTGCCAAATTTTCGATTTAAAACTTTCCGTATCGATACGGATTCTATACTTTGAAAAAAAATAGCTTTCTTATGCGAAATCCTTAGAATTCGTATGCTTCTCGATGCGGATTCTTCACTTTTCTCATGTAATGGGATGCGAATTTGAGCTTTTCACACATTGCACTATGTGAATTCTGAACTTCTCGTACACCACTATGTGCGAAATCTATACTTTTACACAAGCCTTATGCGAATTTCTCACTTTTTGCACACTTTGAGATTGGAATTTTGTCCTTAGAATTTCTTTGACCACAGTGAGATGCGAATTTTGTCATGTGAGTTATTCATACTTTCATACGAGTTCTTCAGATCTCGGCTCAAAAACTCAATTTTCAGCCCAAATTCTATTCAAACCTCAGAATCAGTCCCTGAAACTTTGTCAATTTGTCCTCGATAACAATCTGAACACTTTATAATTGACTGATTATAACAATTTGAACAAGATTTACAATATGATCTCAAGAACAGTGCGTGAAAACTTTTGAGCCAAAATTTACATCAAAATCAAAATTCACCTAAATCTGATGTGAATTACACAAATTAATACAAATCAAAGCTATTCTAAATCATAAAACGAGTACAATGCAATAGAAATTACAATCAAAACAACAAAGAATCACAAATTCGATCTTGGAACAGTGTTCTATGAGTTCTTTAGAGTTTGATCACAAAATTTTAGATTCTTGATCCATTTTTTCCGATTAAGTGTTTGCTCTGATATCAATTGTGTGTCCCAATCTATGTGCAAATCATCAAGATGAACAACAATTTATAAATCAATATGCCATATATCATAGATTTAATTACAGATTACAAACTGTACAAAAATGCTCTCTCAGACAAATATTTCTCTCTCTAAAATGTTCTCTGTTAAGATTCATAATGAAAACAACAAAGAGTAAAACTATTTATACTTCTAAGAAATACAAGGAAACTAAACTAGTTGACTTTAGAAGACTTTGACATTTTATTCCTTTAAGCTTTGATTTTGACTTTAGAATAAGAGGTCTTTGACTTGGACTTTAACTTTCATTCACAATGATCTTGGATCCAACTAAATATGCTCTAACAAATTGAGAGATGAAAAGTAAAACCACGACATCACTACACTTTATCAAGCTGTAACGATTACTTTCCAAAACCTTGTTTTATCTCTCGATCTCCACAATGAAAAGTTGAAAAGCTTAGTGATTATCAACAACATGAATGAAATATCATATCTCTATCTTAATCACATTCAAGACATAAAAGATAAATCAAATCTCAAAAACTTTTCTCAAAGAATAAAAGATTTATTGGATTATCTAATAGTTGATCATACTATTACAAGCATTAAGAATAATCTCAAATGTTTCATCATCAAAAACAACCCAGAATCATCACTTCTACATAGCTAAAAGTTTAATTGTTCATGATTCAAACAAACCCCCCAACATGAAGAAATTAGTTCATGTTGGGGGTCTTCAAATGCAAGAAAGGAATAAAAATGTTTGAAAGAAAAATCATTGTACTAGGTAACTACATATTCCGTACCCTGAAGAAGCAATTCCTCAATCTTCCGTACCCGTAGCACGTTGAATCTCCCTCTTCCGATCTCCAATCCTCTTTTTCTTCGTCCAAAATCGTCTTCTTTATCTCTCTAAAATCTCCTATTTTGTTCTCTGTCAAGTGGCAACCCCAACCCCTATTCAAACCTAATTGATATAGAGAAAAGTAACGTCAGGGGTTTGGCGGAACGACGACGCGCATGGGGTCGCGTCATGAGCCACGCAAAAGACTGTCCGAAGAACCACACAGATGGAACTGCGCCAAGGGCCGCTCGGAGCACTGACTTTTTGAATTGCAAGTTTTTTATTAATGGCCTAAAATGCCAAATTCCTCCACCAAATGACTCAAACATATTTGGCCTTGTAAAAATCAAGAATATCTGTACTTCTCTCAAAAATTCATTAAAAACTACTATTCTACGTGGAAACTTACAACAAAAGGAATGATTTAAGATTCAAAAGAATGTCAAAAAAACCGAAATTATCAACAACCCCAAACCGAGCGTTGCTTGTCCCCAAGAAAAACAGTGGAAAATTAAACTACAACACAACCATTCGCAATTTTGTGTTGTCGAGTAATCATTAAAGATCTCTAGTCAACCCAACGATCAAAAGAGATTATATGCAAGGCGAACTACCCCCTTCAGTGGCCTCACTACGGAATGCTAGACAACAATTCTTTTGAGAAAAGAAATAACAGGGACCACACCACACTAATTTGTTCCTAGGTTAAACATGCACAGAGAGGATTTCGCCTCGACCCTATCTCACTGGATTCTCTCTTCGCTCAAGCCCTAAGTTTCACACGTGTTGCCATGCTTTTTAGAAGTTGAGTGCAAATAATTCTAGAGCATGCACGAGCAACGATTAAAGAAAGACGCTCAAGTATACGACATAATTTGATCTCAGAAGCAATCCATTACCACAACTAGGTGTTATGGTGAATATAGGTTGAATAGAAGTTTTGGGTACAAAATGTAATTTCTCTATTCTTGTGTTTTGGGTTTTGGGCTTTTGGGCTTTAGCCTTAAGTGTGTCATATATATTGTTTGTTAAACCTAGTTTTCTAGTTGAATGGTCATTAGAAGGTTTACCTAATCCTAATGAAATTCCCTCTGTAAACCTTAAACCCTTTACTGGTAAATCTAATCATATGACCAGCAGTTGTGGTTCAATCTTTGTTCATTATTAATTATTTTTTTCGTGATTGTACTGTTTCTGAGATCTACAATTGGTATCAGAGCAAAGAGACACGATTTTTGATCCAAAAAGGTTTGTCTAAAACCCTTCTGCATATCGATTTATGTTTAATCGACTTAGTCTGACTTTTGGCTTGTGTTCATCATCATCGATGTCTTTTTCTTGATTTTGTTTAGTTGTTTAGCTACAAAATTGAATATGTGATTGTGTTTGGTTTGGGTTTGTTGAACAAAATCAGTGGTTAATTTTAGTTTTTTAAAAGGTTTTTCTGTGTCGATCTTGATTAATCGGATTTAACCCATATTCTCTTTTAGTTTATTATTTTGTGTTCTTCTAAGCTCATCAAATTGAAGCTAATAGTTTGTGGTTTTAAGGATTCTTGTGTCAAATTAAGTCTGGGTTTGTGGCTATTTAGTAAAATATTTGGTTAATTTTCTGTGATAATAGATTTTCTTGGTGAATTTTTCTGTGTTATTGTCGTATTTTTCGAAGAACCTAGATACTGGTTCATCAGCTCCCAGCGTCTCCCGGTATCAATCATCTCCCGCGTTCCAGCGTTCCTGGTACCAAAGGGCTTCCCGGTACCTTGCACTCCCGGGGTCTTCCACTCCCTGGGTCTTCCACTTGCACTCCCGGGGTCTTGCACTCCTGGGGTCTTGCACGCCTGAGGTCTTGCACACCGAGTTCCTGCACTCCCGGGTTCCTACACTCCCGGGTCCTTGGTCTCCCGGGCCCTTGCATCTCCCTAGTCATTGCGTCTCCCGGGTTCTTGCGTCAGTTTAGGTTTAAGACAATTTTTTTTCGATCAACTACTTTGTCTCACGATCAATACAGTGCATTAAAGATGAATACTAGAGAAGCTCTTGCCATTGGGAGCGATAACAAACCTCCATTGCTTTATCGGGGAGTATACCAGCAATGGTACGATAGGTTCATGATGATCATTGAATCAAAGGACGCTTATCCTGAGATACTGAAGTCCCTGACAGAAGGACCACCTACTACTCCAATGACTGAAATACCTGGCAATGAGGCTAACAATGTTCCTTTTCGTATAGTCCCAAACATAGTCGCTCAAATGACTGGTCCAGAAAAGAAGTTGTATGATGGGGAACGACTCATAGAAACATATATTCTCGAAAGCTTGACCAACGACATATACACGAGCATCGACATCCACAAGGCCACAACAAAAGGAATGTGGGACCAGATTCGGAAAATGATGATGGACGGCCGAAGAGGCAAGCAGTTGAACATCAGTAGCTGCATTGCTAGATACGACAACTTCAAAGCAATAAAAGGTGAGATGCTCACTGAAACATATGAACGATTCAACCAACTCCTGAATGAGCTGCACAAAAACGACATCAGGAAATCTAACACCGAGAACAACATCAAGGTCATGAACAACCTCCAGCCGGAATAGAAGAAGTTCCTCTCTCATATCCGCATACTCAAAGCCTGGAGAAAATTCCCCTTCACAAACTATTTGAAATGCTTCTACAGGACGAAGAGGAAGTTCTTGAACTGATGGGAAGTCAAAAGGCATACGAAAAGCACGTGGCTGATCCTTTAGAACTCGTATCAGACAAAAGAGATCGATCTTTCAGTCGTGCCACTGAAAAGGAACCAGTAAAGAGTAATTTTGAACCAGAAGACACTGACAGTGATTCTAATCCAGAATATTCTCAGATCAAGGAAGTTGTGTTGTTCCTATCTCAAGCCTTTCAGAAAAAGAAATTCTTCAAAAAGCCATCATCAAACCATCAAAGGTACTCCACTACTCCTCATAAGTGACATGATCATAAGGAGAAGTATGAAGGGAAGAGATGCTTTGTTGGGAACTGAAGAATTCATCAAGTATGGTTAATGCTGCTAGTTCAAAGTTACTACTGCTAGAAGACTTTGAGGTTAATACTGCTGAGTATTACTACTGCTAGTACTATTAATACTGCTAGTCAAAGTTAGTGCTGCTTGAACAAAGTTAGTACTGCTTAGCTAGTTAGTACTGCTAGTAGTTAATGCTGCTTAGTAGTTAATGCTGCTAGAAGAAGTTAATGCTGCTGATCATGGTTAGTGCTGCTTAAGAGATTCGGATGGAAAGAATGACAGCTGGATAATCTGAAGATTATGGAAGCTTTGAGATATACATGGAAGATATACTGAAGATTTGTTTAATTATTGTAATTATCTTTTGACTAGTATATGTATAGAATGTATAGAATAGATTGAAGAGAACTTTGGTTTTTATTCTTTGAGGGAGAAAATCAACCTCAAGACATAGATCCTAATTCTAGAGAAGTAGAATTGGTATTGGTGAGCCTGTTCATCAATATTGAGGTTGAGTGTGTAATCTTGTAAATTCAAAGCATTCAATACAAGTTTACAGTTTGTTGATTATATTCTGTTTTTATTTTCTGTTTGATTAAATATCAAAGTGTTATTCCGCAAACTTCTTTGATATTGTTTCTGAGAATTAATTCTTGTTGAGAATTCGATCCTGACAAGTGGTATCAGAGCCTAACTCTCTCAGAAACAGTTATTCATCATGGAAAATCTTACAGAATCAAGCAGTACTTTGGTTTCTAAGGTTCCAATGCTCAAACCAAGTGAGTTTGACATGTGGAAGATCAGAATCAGACAATATATTCTTCTCACTGACTACTCAATGTGGGATATCATTGAGAATGGTCCTTCTGAAGCTGGAAGGATAGGACCAGATGGGAAAAGACCTCCACCAAAGACAGATGGTGAGAGGAAGATCAGACAGACAGAGATGAAGGCCTTGAGCACTCTGCTCTTGGCCATTCCCAATGAATATCAGCATCAATTTTGCAACTGCACTGATGCTCAGATTCTCTGGAATGCTCTAGAGAAAAGATTTGCTGGAACTAAGAGCATCAAAAGAAATCAAAGAGATGTTCTAAAGCAGCAGTATGAGAACTTCACTTCCACAAAGAATGAGTCTATGACTCAAACTTTTGATAGGTTCAATAAACTCATAGGTGAACTGGCTACTGTAGGGGTGAAGATGGAACAAGATGATATCAACAGAAAGTTCCTCAGATCTCTTGGGGATGAATGGACTATGTACACTGTCTCATATAGACAGAGTGACAATCTGGAAGAGAAAGAACTTGATGATCTATACAATGATCTAAGAGTTTTTGAAACTGAGGTAGAAACCAAGAAGAAGCCCTCTGGTTATATTCACAATGCTGCACTTCTTTCAGCATCCACTGATACTACTGCCAACCCTGAAGCAGTTAGTACTGCCAGTGGAGTAAGTTCAGAAAAAGGCACTGAAACTATCTTTGAAGCCTTTTTGTCCAGTCATAGCAGCAATTCTCTGATTAATGATGATCTTGATCAAATTCACCCTGATGATCTGGAGGAGATGGATATTAAATGGCAAATGGCCATGTTATCCATGAGGGTGAAAAAGTTCATTAAAAGAACTGGAAGAAATAACTTCTCTCAAAGAAGAGAAGATGGAGCTGGTTTTGACAAAACCAAGGTGGAATGTTTTAAGTGTCACAAGAAAGGACACTTTGCTAGAGAATGCAGGAGTGCTGTTCCAAACAACAACCATCAACAAGCTCAGAATGGAGGATACAATCTGAACAAGAATCCTGCTCAAGCCCTTGTTTCTCAACAAGGAATGGGATTTGACTGGAGTGATCAAGCTGAGGAAGCCATTCAGAACCAAGCTCTTATGGCAGAAGTGTCTGATCTCCCCACTGAGGTAAGTTCTAATCTTTGCACTAAATCTTGCATTGACACTGTTACAAGATACAGGGATCACAATCAAAGTATGTGTGATGACCTCAAAAGATTAGAAAAGGACAGAAGAGATTATGTGTTGATAGTAGAGAGATTTGAAGAGCAAATCAAAGGCTTTCAAGCTAATGAACTTCAACACTCTTATGACACAAACTATTGGAAGTGGGAAAAGAATGAGTTAGAAACCAAACTGTCTAAGTCCTTAGAAGAGAATGATAGACTGAAAGAGGAGCTGTCAAAAGTTAAGCTTGACATAGACAAGTTTTCTTATGCTTCAAAAGCAATGGACTCTCTTCTAAAGGCTCAGATACATGATAAGATGAAACCTGGTATTGGATACAACAATACACCTCCTCCTTACAATAACAACTATATTTCTCCTACATCAGACTTGTTAGAAACTAAGGAGAAAAAGGACTTGTCTGAAGAAGCTTTTAAGATAGATCCTTTGGATGAGGTAGTAGTTAAGGATTGGACTGAGAAAGGAGCCAGTGAGAACAGGGATAATAATGTGAGTAAAAAGATACCATTAGAAAACAATATTATCACCAATGAGGGATGTGGGAAAATCTGGGTCAAGTCCAAGGAGATAGAGAAGACTAAAGGAAATGATAACAAGGTCCATTACAAACAAACCACAGTTGTGAATCCTGGATCTTGTAAACAGTGTGATTGCAATAAAGCCAAGAGCCTAAATTCTGGTTTAAAAAGAGGAAATCAAAGAAACTGGAATAATCAATGGTCTCAGAAACAAGGAGTTGATCTGAATAAAATCAATAGACCAAAACCTTGTTTTATATGTGGCAAGTTGAATCATTTGGCTAAGTATTGTTACTTTAACCCTATTAACCAACAGATGAACTTTCAAAGATTTGAGCAAAAATTTGTGGGTTATAGGAAGGCTGGAAAGAAACATGTGATAAAGAAATCTATTGAAAGTAAAGGCACTTTAAAGAAAAAGATTTTAAAAGAAAGTGTCAAAATGTGGGTACCTAGAAGTACTAACAGTGTTAGTACTGCTAACAATATTAGTACTGCTAACACAGTTACTACTGCTAACAGTGTTAGTACTGCTAAAAATATTAATGCTGCTAATACTGTTAATACCTCTTCAAAGGTTAATACTGCCAACACAGTTACTGCTGCTAACACAGTTACTACTGCTAACAAGGTTAGTACTGCTAAGCATGCAAGTGCTGCCAAGGCAGTTAGTACTTCTAAAACCAGTACTGATTCTAGCAAAAATATTTCCAAGCCTATTATTGTAACAAAGTACTCCAAGAATGAGGAGTTAAAGTTCAAAAATCTTGTCAAGAAAGAATGCAAGTATTTTGATGAGAAAGGGGTACCCAAGACCACTTTGGCTTGGGTTCCTAATTCATACTAATTGATTTATTTAATGTGCAGGGCAACCAACAGCTCAAGGGAAAGAGCATTTGGCATGTTGATAGTGGTTGCTCTAGGCACATGACAGGCAACATGTCATGCCTTCAGGACTTCAAGCATATCAATGGAGGACATGTTGCATTTGGAGATAATCTTACTGGTGGTAAGATAAGTGGAAAAGGTAATGTCACCAAAGGTAAGATGACATTTGAGGATGTCTACTATGTTGATCAATTAAAGTACAACCTGTTAAGTGTATCACAGGTTTGTGACAAACAACATAGTATATTATTTACTAATACTGAGTGTATGATTCTTGCTCCAGGGTTCAAGGTAGTTGATGAAAGCATGATACTACTTAGAACTCCAAGAAAGGATAATGTTTACTGTCTTGATATGAACAATGTTGATAGTGATTCATCTCTGAATTGTCTTGTTTCAAAAGCTTCTGTAGATGAATCCTCTCTATGGCACAGAAGGATGTGTCACTTGAATTTCAAGACCATGAACAATCTTGTTAAAAACAACCTTGTAAGAGGTTTACCTTCAAAAGTCTTTTCATGTGATGATCATTGTGTTGCTTGTCTTAAAGGCAAACAGCACAAAACTTCTCATAAGACCAAAGAGTTAAATTCTGTTTCTTCTTGTCTCCAGTTACTGCATATGGATCTGTTTGGTCCTACAAATGTTATGAGTATAGGCAAGAAATCTTACTGCTTGGTTATTGTTGACGATTACTCCAGATTTACTTGGGTATATTTTCTAAGGACTAAGGATGAAACAAGTGGACTTATCAAATCCTTTATTCTAAGAATTGAAAACCAAACTAATCAAAGAGTAAAAGTCATTAGATCAGATAATGGAACTGAGTTTAAAAATCATGATCTAAACATCTTTGGTGAAGAAAAAGGTATTGAGAGGCAATATAGTGCTCCTAGGACTCCTCAACAGAATGGTGTTGCTGAAAGGAGAAATAGAACACTAATAGAGGCTGCTAGATCTCTGTTGGCTGATTCAAAATTGCCAATTACCTTCTGGGCTGAAGCAGTCAATACTGCTTGCTATGTCCAAAACAGAGTTCTAGTGGTCAAGCAAAAGAACAAGACCCCATATGAGCTTTTAAATCAAAGAAAACCCTTCATTGGTTTCTTCAAACCTTTTGGGTGTCCTTGTACAATTCTCAATACCAAATCTCACTTAGGTAAGTTTGATAGCAAAGCAGATGATGGATTTCTTGTTGGCTATTCATCTCAGAGTAAGGCTTACAGAGTTTTTAACTCTTCTTCTAGAATAATTGAAGAAAGTGACAATGTCAAATGCAATGAGAACACACCAAATCCTGTTGGGTCTGGACCTCAGTGGCTATTTGACATTGATTCACTAACTAACTCTTTTGGTTTCAGTAATGAGTATACAGGAACATGAAGTGGAGGATCAGGAATCACACAAGTTCAAGAAAGTATATCTAAATCTGTGATTTTTCCCATACCCACAGTAAATTCTGTTGAAGACTGTGAAAGGGAATCATTTACTGGAACAAGTCAGAGTGAAGAAGAAACTAGAGATGAGGAGACTCAAGAAAATAATGAAGTGGCATCTGAAAACACTTCAGTTGAGTTGCATGAATCCAATCTTGAGGCTGGACTGAATGGAGAACCTAGTCATAACACCAGAGTTCAAAAGCATCATCCTCCACAACTGGTAATAGGAGATATCTCTTCTCCTATGATGACTAGACATCAAAGCAGGCTTCAGGAAATGCAAGATCAACAGCATACAGTGCTTTCTTGTTTTCTATCACAGCTTGAGCCTAAAAAGGCACATGATGCTATGAAAGAATCTAGCTGGATAGAAGCAATGCAAGAAGAATTGTTACAGTTCAAGCTCCAAGATGTATGGGATCTAGTAGACCTTCCTAAAGGTCACAGAGCAATTGGCACAAAATGGATTTTCAGAAACAAGAGAGATGAAAGAGGTATTGTCATAAGGAACAAAGCAAGGCTGGTGGCTCAAGGATATACTCAAGAAGAGGGTATAGATTATGAAGAAGTTTTTGCACCTGTGGCTAGGATAGAAGCAATCAGATTATTTCTAGCCTATGCTTCTTACATGAATTTCAAAGTATATCAAATGGATGTAAAAAGTGCTTTTCTCTATGGCTCAATTGAAGAAGAAGTATATGTCTGTCAACCACCAGGGTTTGAAAACCCAAGCTATCCAGACAGGGTATACAAATTAAAGAAAGCACTTTATGGACTACATCAAGCTCCAAGAGCATGGTATGACACTCTGTCATCCTATCTCTTGGAAAATGACTTTGAAAGAGGAGTCATTGATAAGACTCTATTTATCAAGAGAAAGAAGAAGGATATCTTGCTGGTACAAATCTATGTTGATGACATTATTTTTGGATCTACAAGAAACAACTTGTGCAAGGAGTTTGAGGATTTAATGCATCAAAGGTTCAAAATGAGCTCCATGGGGGAACTTACTATCTTCCTTGGACTCCAAGTTCAACAAAAGTCAGATGGAATCTTCATCTATCAATCCAAGTATGTGCAGGACATTCTAACCAAGTTTGGTTTCTCAGAGTCAAAACCTGCAAGCACACCTATGGAAACACACAAGCAAATATCTGCAGATCCTGAGGGGGAGGATATAGATGTGCATCATTACAGATCTATGATTGGCTCTCTCATGTATCTCACAGCATCAAGGCCAGATATAATGTTTCCAGTCTGTGTATGTGCAAGATTCCAAGTTAGGCCAAAGCAATCTCACTTTCAAGTTGTTAAGAGGATATTCAGATATCTCAAAGGGCAACCCAGATTGGGACTTTGGTATCCTCATGACTCACCCTTTGACCTAATAGCATACTCAGACAGTGATCTAGGTGGGGCAAACTTGGACAGAAAATCTACTTCTGGAGGATGTCAATTTTTGGGTGCTAGACTAGTCTCATGGCAGTGCAAGAAACAAACCACAGTATCCACATCTACAACAGAGGCAGAGTACATAGCAGCTGCAAGTTGCTGTTCTCAAGTCCTATGGATTCAGAATCAAATGTTGGATTATGGGTTCGAAGTCTTCATTCAAGCTTTTCACTAAGATCAATGGCATCAATGACTTTCATTGACGAGCACAATGAGATTGCGATGCTACAAAAACCAAAGCAAGCTGCAGGATTTCATCAGATTGTGGATTTCCTCAAGTCAAGCCACATTGCTCATGCTCTTATTGTATCCCCTACAATCTATATCGAACATCAAAGGCAGTTCTGGGATAATGCAACCATTGTTGTTGAGAATGGTGTGCAGATGATCAAGAAAAAAATCTGTGATCAATCACTAACGGTTACTGAAGAGGTTATTCGCATCAGTCTACGTCTAGACGATGCCTCAGGTATAACCTCTATCCCAAACGATGAACTGTTTTAAAATCTTACAAGAATGGGGTATGGAGGCCCATTGGGAGTTTTCAAATTCTCTAAAGCAAAATTTTCACCCCAATGGCGTTTCTTAGTCCATACTCTTATGCATTGTATCTCCAAAAAGACTACTGGATGGAGTGAGTTCAGCAGCACTATTGCTTATGCTTTGGTGTGCTTGGCCACTGCCAGAAAGTATAATTTTTCTAAAATGATTTTCAGTGATCTTGTCTCAAACATGGGAAACCAAAAGAGCTTCTTTATGTATCCCAGGTTTGTTCAAGAAGTCATTACTCATGAATTGACGGATATACCTCAACCTGTTGGGGTATATGTACCTAAACCCCCCAAAGGCAAGGTTTTATCAAATATGAGAAGATCTGCTGGGGACTCTGAAGGAGTTGACACCCCATTGTTCTCTACAATGATGGTGGTGTCCCAAACCAATGAAGGTATGGCAGCAGGGTCAAGGCCCCCATTAGACCAACCCACTGCTAGCCAAGTCCAACCTTCCCTCTTAAAATCAATTCCCCAGTCCCTTCTTGAAAAACCAACCTCTCCTATCACCCAAACTTACAAGAGGAAACAGGTAAAGAAGGCTCCTTCCCTTCTTGTACCATTACCCACTCAGCCTTTAAGCCCTCTAAGGGAGAATTCTCCCCTAGAGAATATCCAAAGGGAGACCACAAGGGTGTCTCCCAACCCAAAGGAGGTGCTCTCTGAGGAGGAGGTAGAGCATATGGGTGATGAGGCTACCACTACTCCTGCTAGCACAGAGGAGGAAAGTGGTAACATCAATAAGAACTCCCCCATGGCAACTTTGAATGAGCAATCATTTGAAGGTCCCTGGTGCCAAGAAACCACAGGGGTGGATAGTGCTTCTGCTAGGCAGAAAACTTCCACTACTAAAAGATCCAATGATCCTTCAATAGGGGGTAACACTCCTGGAGAAGGTGAGGACAGATATAACTATGATGAATTGATGGAGGCAATGGGTAACATCAACCTAGATGTTCTGAAACAAGGAAAAAAAATAGAGGAGATGAAGCTGGTGATCCTGTCACAACAAGTCCAGATTGAAAAATTGAAGAAGATGGTGACCAGGCTGGTTCAAAAGAAAAGAAGGAAACAGTTTGTACTCAAAAAGAGGGACAAAGTTCAAGATTCTTTCAACAAGGGGGAGAAGCATGAAGGGGAAACTGTTGAAAAGAAAGTTGAAGTTGAGGGGAGACAGAGGAGGAGATGGAAACAGAAACAGTTACTGCTGCTGAAGTAAAAGTAGCAGCAGAAACTGCAGCAGAAATAGGGCTCTCTGTGGAAGAAATGGACATAGCAGAGACTTTAGTAAAAGCAAAGAATGACACTCCAAAGGCTACTCAAAAGGCCAAAGGAGTGGTCATCAATGAAGGAGAACCTCAAAAGAAGAAAATGAAGGAGGATATAAAAGGAAAAGGAAAGATGATTGAACCTGAACAACCTTCAAAGAAGAGGAGTCAGATTGAAATGGATGAGGAGATGGCAAAGCAGCTTCAAGAGCAAATGGAAAAAGAGGAGCAATTTCAAACAGAAACTGATAGAGAGCTTGCAAGGATAATGGCCAAGAAGTTAAATGCAGAATACCAAAAGAGTTTGAAAGAAGCAGCTCAGACAGCAACTCAGGTCAAGAAACTCCAAGTTAAGAAGATGCCAATTCAGAAACAAAAGCAGAAAAGACAACCCTCCAAGACATTTTTGGCCAATCAGGAAAGAAGAAAAATGATAAACTTCCTGAAAGGTGCAATTGGTGTTAAGGGGGAGATGTTTACCCACATGGCATTCTCTCAGATTGAAGAGTTGTATAACAAGGAAATGGCCAAGCTTCAAGGGGATTCAACACAAAGGGAGGAGGCTGAGAGAAGGATGAAAGAGAGACATGATCTCAACATCCAACAACCATTCCCTGAGGAAACCACACCTTCCAAAGAAGAAGTAGAAGAGAAGAAGGAAGAACCTGGAAATGTTGGTATAGAAGCCAAGTCTGGAAAAAGAGTGAAATCAATTGCTCCAAAAAGGCAGTTGAAAAGGCCTAGGGTGGAAGAAACTGAAAAGGAAGCAGAACCTTCAGTCACATCCCCAACAGAGCCAGTACAGAGTCCAGAGCAGGTCACTAAGCAAACAGATGAAAGTATGGATCCGTACATGACAATAGTGGAACCTTTGAAAGCTGTTCCAATCTCTATACAAGCTCCAGAGATCATCTTCTGGGATATTCTGAGAGACAATGGAAAGAATTTCTTTAGAATCAAGAGAGCTGATGGTTCATTTGAAGCTTATTCAACATGGGGGAAAGTCATCAGAAGTTGTTCAAGAGCTGATATGGAAGAACTATATAAAGTTGGGATGAAACTTTATGAACCTGTGTTGAAAGGTACTGAAGAGAATCTTCTCAATGTGACATTGGAATACTTGTGCATGATGTTTGAGCCTGAAAGAGTGCATCATAGGATTAAAGATCATATGCATGAGTTCATATTCAAGAAGATTGACAAATGGATACTGTTTGAAAACTGTGGAGTATACATGATTACTATTGATAATTGTTATCATGAATACTACCTGGTGGACAAAATCTATGAGCATAGCAAGGAGAAGTTAGAAGGGATGCTTAAAGCTACACTGGTTTGTACAAAGGATTCAGAGATGGCCAAGATTGTGGTGAGAAGAACTGTAAATCAAAGCTTGGGCCTAGATCCAAATTTGGGAAATTGAATCAGAGGTGTTGAAAGCATCTTGAAGATTAATTCTGAAGAACTTGACTTCTTTTCCTAAAAGTCAAGTTAGGGGGAGATTGTTGGGAACTGAAGAATTCATCAAGTATGGTTAATGCTGCTAGTTCAAAGTTACTACTGCTAGAAGACTTTGAGGTTAATACTGCTGAGTATTACTACTGCTAGTACTATTAATACTGCTAGTCAAAGTTAGTGCTGCTTGAACAAAGTTAGTACTGCTTAGCTAGTTAGTACTGCTAGTAGTTAATGCTGCTTAGTAGTTAATGCTGCTAGAAGAAGTTAATGCTGCTGATCATGGTTAGTGCTGCTTAAGAGATTCGGATGGAAAGAATGACAGCTGGATAATCTGAAGATTATGGAAGCTTTGAGATATACATGGAAGATATACTGAAGATTTGTTTAATTATTGTAATTATCTTTTGACTAGTATATGTATAGAATGTATAGAATAGATTGAAGAGAACTTTGGTTTTTATTCTTTGAGAGAGAAAATCAACCTCAAGACATAGATCCTAATTCTAGAGAAGTAGAATTCGTATTGGTGAGCCTGTTCATCAATATTGAGGTTGAGTGTGTAATCTTGTAACTTCAAAGCATTCAATACAAGTTTACAGTTTGTTGATTATATTCTTTTTTTATTTTCTGTTTGATTAAATATCAAAGTGTTATTCCGCAAACTTCTTTGATATTGTTTCTGAGAATTAATTCTTGTTGAGAATTCGATCCTGACATGCTTCGATGAAGGAAATAAGGTGGAGAAGAAACATGATGATAAAGCTAAGGACGAGCCGATCAAATGTTATAACTGTGGTCGGTTGGGTCACTATGTCAAAGAATGTCGAAAGCCAGTCGTATGCAACTTCGCCTACTACAAGGCCAAAATGTTGTTGCCTAAACAAAAGGAAGCTGGTAAGGCTCTCATGGTGGAAGATGACCATTGGCTCAACCTGTCTGATAAAGAAGAAGATGATGCAGAAGCTCACATGTGCTTCATGGGTAAGCACTCGACACAGTCTGATACAGACGACGATGATCGCGATTCCCCTTGTCAAGTATGTGCTCCTATCCATAAAACCTTAATTGATCAGATGGAAATCACTGTGCAAAAGTTAGAATCTTACAAGCGAGCTTTAAGAGAAAAATCTCACCTCACATCCACTTTAGAAACACGAGTGTCCACTCTGCAAAAGACCCTTGAGGATCTTCTTGTAGAAAATGTTGGACAATTGTGCGAAATTTCACCTTGAGGCCCGCATAAACGAAACGCCGATATTCATCAATCGAGAGCTCTTCCAACGTATGCTTTGCCTACCGACTTCTACCTCGGTTCCGGGCAGAGACGAGTTCGATCCAATCATCTCAAATGCCATCCTGTATGCAGATATCTACACTCACTAGGATATGCGGTACCTCTTTCATTCCCATCCACATTCTACCATCGGCACCTAACACCTCTGTGGTGCACTCTATTTACTCTTTTGAACCGATGCGTATCTGCCATCACCAAGGGCATTGATCAAACCAGTATCAACATTCTGAGCCTATTTCACGGTGTCGCCTTCCATCGCCACATCGGCTATGCTGATATCCTATGGTTCGAGCTAGTTCAACAGGTCCAAGACAACGCAAGAAAACGAAAGACCTTCATCCCTTTTATGCGGTTTCTTCAAATTTTTATCTGGAAGCACATGGAGATTCATCCCACGATTGATCGCCGACCCTCACATCCGGTATGTCCTCACTATCCTACTCACCGACTTCCTCCTAGAGCTGAAATCGCCAACATTCAATCTAGGCGAATTCTTGATGGCTTGCTAGCCTACGCAAGTCCAACGACATCGAGTGTGTTAGATTATAGGCGTGCACACAACATAGACGCTTCTATGGTCCCTACAGCACCAGAAGGACCTCCCCAGGGAGCACGACTTGGGCAACGTGAGGGTCCACGTATGAGAGGTGGGAGAGTCCGGATAGCTGGGGCTCCCGAACAGAGTGCGATGAGAGAAAATTTAGTGAGGGAAAATGATGCGGGTGGTGCCGTTAGACAAAGTGAGGCTAGCTCTTCCCGCCTAATGCCTACACCACAACAGTACGACCCCCAGATTCCGGAGGTGGACACCACACTTCTCAAGGTCCCAGTCATCGCGTACACATAAGAGACCGAAACTGTTGTTGCACTCTCTTCATCTGCCACCGCAACTGAGACCGATCATATAGAAGTTTAAGAAAATGGTTGATTGAATGAAATTAGATGTATAATCAGTGATTTTGTAAGTGATAACATGAATCAATAAGAAAATGGAACACGAAAACATACCTGATTCGTGGAATAGAACACAAAATCGAAGAGATTGTGTGAGCAGAGAAGTCAAAAACCGTATAAACTTAGAGCCAAAATTTTGTAATTCAAATGAACTGGTGAAAAATAACTCGTGGCTTAAGGAAATATATATATATATATATAGTGAAGAAAACCAAAAGTCAGATCGAGAATTTTGCGTCACAAGTAGGTCACGTAAACTAGGTTTGCGCTTCCTATAGGTCGTGCAAAAAATAGATTTGTGCTACCTATAGGTGGTGCAAACTAAAGTTTGCGCTACCAACTGCTGGTGCAAAACACACTTGAAACTTGATAAAATTCACCTGTTCAACTCTTTTACTCCCCCTACACAAATGCACTGAATATATCAAGCCAAATTAGCATTTGTATAGAAAATTTGAGATAAAAATTAAGAATTACTTACCTGAGAAATTTCTGATCTGGACTTTAATCAGTTATCCAAAACAACCCTGTCCACATTCTTCACTCCCCCTCGAAATTAGATAACTCCAGGTTTTTTTTCCAGATTTTCTCCCCCTCGAAATATGTACATACCAATTTTCAAAGATATGGGAACACAAACATAGAAACATCAATGTATAAAGAAAAATATATTGAATATAGATTTCGAAACAACTAAATATATAAAATTTTAAACACCATACAAATTAAATTCTACTCAGTAAAATATCACATATTAATCAATCAATTGAAATAAAGTGTGTGTTTTTGGATACAGATACAAGTTTCATTGCATATCAAGTTAATACATGTTCAGTTTCAAAAACTTTCATCAATCTATTCAGTGTGCTAGCATGTGAACGTTGATTAGCTTCAAGTAAATGTAATTCTAAAAATATAATAGAGAACTTTGCCTTTACTCACACTAAGCAGTCAAGAATGAAGACTTTCACAAATTTATAGGTTTATCACAACTTAAAAATATCATCAAGTATCATGAGATGTGTGTTCATTGGCATCTTTCTATAATATGTGCACATTGCCATCTTCACATTGTTGTGCTCTTTGGCATCTTTTAGCGTTGTGCACATTGGCATCTTTTAATCAAGAAGTTTTGTAAGTAAAAAACATGTCGTAAACGTAACTTTCTATCTGATCCTATTGCAGGATTTGGGTCAGCCGCTCCCAAACCAGTTGGCCTTAGAGGACTAGGTGTCAAGCACCCCTTGGAACTTACTCTCCCAGATCAGAAAGGCTACATCGACACATCTTAAACCTATTTATACCAGTAGAACATGACTTTCGATCTAGTTCTATAGAAGGATTTGGGTTCGATCACTCCCAGACCAATTGACCTTAGGGGACCAGATGACAAGCATCACACAAAACTTACTTTCCCAAACCAAAAAGGTCACAGGTACAAACTTTTAAACTTAGTGATTTCTTGTTGGGAACTGAAGAAAAACTCAAGTATGGTTAATGCTGCTGGTTCAGAGTTAATACTGCTAGAAGACTTAAAGGTTAATACTGCTGAGTGTTACTACTGCTAGTAGTTAATACTGCTAGTCAAAGTTAGTGCTGCTTGAACAAAGTTAGTACTGCTTAGCTAGTTAGTACTGCTAGTGGTTAGTACTGCTTAGTAGTTAATGCTGCTAGAAGGAAGTTAATGCTGCTGAAGATTAATACTGCTTATATGATGAAGATTCGTATGAAAGGATATACATGGAAGCTTAGAGATATACATAGAAGATATACTGAAGATATTTTATTTATTGTAATTATCTTTGTATTCAGTATATATATTGTATTGTTTAGAATAGTTAGATAACTTTTGTTTTTCATTCTTTTAGAGAAAATCAACCTCAAGGCATAGATCCTAATTCTAGAGAAGTAGAATTCGTATTGGTGAGCCTGTTCATCAATATTGAGGTTGAGTGAGTAATCTTGTAACTTCAAAGCATTCAATAAAAGCTTACAGTTTGTTATTCATATTTTCTGTGTTGATTTACTGTTTCATTGAATATCAAAGTGTTATTCCGCAAACTTCTTTGATATTGTTTCTGAGAATTAATTCTTGTTGAGAATTCGATCCTGAAAAGTGGTATCAGAGCCTGATTTCTCAGAAACAACTATTCATGATGGAAAATCTTGCAGAATCAAGCAGTACTTTGGTCTCAAAGGTTCCAATGCTTAGACCCAATGAATTCGATATGTGGAAGATCAGAATCAAGCAGTACATACTCCTCACTGACTATTCTATGTGGGATATAATAGAGAATGGTCCTTCTGAAGCAGGAAAGATTGGTGCAGATGGAAAGAGAACTCCACCAAAAACTGATGCAGAAAGAAAGATCAGACAGACAGAGATGAAAGCCTTGAGCTCCTTGCTCTTGGCTATTCCCAATGAATATCAACATCAGTTCTGTAACTGCACTGATGCAGAGATGCTCTGGAATGCTCTGGAGAAGAGATTCTCTGGTACCAAAAGTACAAAGAGAAATCAGAAAGCCATTCTGAAGCAACAATATGAGAACTTTATGTCAACCAAGAATGAGTCCATGACTCAAACTTTTGACAGGTTCAACAAACTTATTGGTGAACTAGCTACAGTGGGAGTACAAATTGATCAAGATGATCTGAACAGAAAGTTTCTAAGGTCCTTGAGTGATGAATGGACCATCTATACTGTGTCTTTCAGACAGAATGATCAACTGGAAGAAAAGGAACTTGATGATCTTTATAATGATCTAAGAGTTTTTGAATCTGAGGTAGAGGCTAAAAAGAGGCCTTCTGGCTATGTTCACAATGCTGCACTCCTTTCAGCATCAACTGATTCTACTTCCATCCCTGAATCAGTTAGTACTGCAAATGGAACAAACCAAGAGAAAGGCACTGAAACTGTGTTTGAGGCCTTTCTGGCAAGTCATGGAAACTCTTCTCTCATTAATGATGACTTGGAACAAATCAATCCAGATGATCTTGAAGAGATGGATATTAAATGGCAGATGGCCATGCTCTCCATGAGAGTTAAAAAGTTCATCAAAAGAACTGGGAGGAACAACTTCTCCCAAAGAAGAGAAGATGGAGCAGGATTTGACAAGTCCAAGGTGGAATGTTACACATGCCATCAAAAGGGACACTTTGCTAGAGAATGCAGAAGTGGAATGTCTCAGAATAACAACCACCAACAATCTCAATCTGGAAGCTTCAACAGAAACTCTGCACAAGCCCTTGTCTCTCAACAAGGTATGGGGTTTGATTGGAGTGATCAAGCTGAAGAGGCTGTTCAGAATCAAGCTCTAATGGCAGAGGTGTCTGGTCTCCCTACAGAGGTAACTTCCAATCTTTGCTCTCAAAATTGCATTAACACTGTTAAAAGGTATAGGGATCACAACCAGAACATGAGTGATGACCTTAAGAGATTGGAAAAAGACATAAAAGATTATGTGAGGATTGTTGAGAGATTTGAAGAACAGATTAAGGGTTTTCAAGCTAATGAGCTTCAACACTCTTATGACACAAATTACTGGAAGTGGGAGAAGAATGACTTAGAGCTTCAACTGACCAGATCTAAAGAAGAAAGTGAAAAGCTAAGAGGAGAGCTAGCTAAAGTCAAACTTGATGTAGAAAAGTTTTCTAATGCTTCCAAAGCAATGGATTCTTTGTTACAAACTCAGATTCATGATAAACTGAGAGGAGGTATAGGGTACAATACCACACCACCACCCTATAACAACAACTACATCCCTCCTAGTTCAGAGTTGTTAGAAACAAAGGATAGGAAGGATCTACCTAAGGGAGCCACTGAAATAGATCCCTTAGATGAAGTGGTTGTTAAGGATAAAACTGAGAAAGAAGTTGTCAAGGATAAGGACAATACTGTGAGTGGTGAGATTCCTAAAGAAAATCACATTATCACCAATGAGGGATGTGGAAAGCACTGGATCAAGTCTAAAGAGATAGAAAAGACTGAGGGAAAGAACAAGAAGGTTCACTATAAGCAGACCACTGTTGTGAACCCTATTCCTTGCAAACAGTGTGATTGCAATAAAGCCAAGAGCCTAAATTCTGGTTTAAAAAGAGGAAATCAAAGAAACTGGAATAATCAATGGGCTCAGAAACAAGGAGTTGATCTGAATAAAATCAATAGACCAAAACCTTGTTTTATATGTGGCAAGTTGAATCATTTGGCTAAGTATTGTTACTTTAACCCTATTAACCAACAGATGAACTTTCAAAGATTTGTGCAAAAATCTGTGGGTTATAGGAAGGCTGGAAAGAAACATGTGATAAAGAAATATGTTGAAAGTAAAGGCACTTTAAAGAAAAAGATTTTAAAAGAAAGTATCAAAATGTGGGTGCCTAGAAGTACTAACAGTATTAGTACTGCTAACAATATTAGTACTGCTAACACAGTTACTACTGCTAACAGTGTTAGTACTGCTGAAAATATTAATGCTGCTAATACTGTTAATACCTCTTCAAAAGTTAATACGGCCAACACAGTTACTGCTGCTAACACAGTTACTACTTCTAACAAAGTTAGTGCTGCTAAGCATGCAAGTGCTGCCAAGGTAGTTAGTACCTCTAAAACTAGTACTGATTCTAGCAAACATAGTTCCAAGCCTATTATTGTAACAAAGTACTCCAAGAATGAGGAGTTAAAGTTCAAAAATCTTGTCAAGAAAGAATGCAAATATTTTGATGAGAAAGGGGTACCCAAGACCACTTTGGCTTGGGTTCCTAAATCATACTAATTGATTTATCTAATGTTCAGGGCAACCAACAGCTCAAGGGAAAGAGCATTTGGCATGTTGATAGTGGTTGCTCTAGGCACATGACAGGCAACATGTCATGCCTTCAGGATTTCAAGTATATCAATGGAGGACATGTTGCATTTGGAGACAATCTTACTGGTGGTAAGATAAGTGGAAAAGGTAATGTCACCAAAGGTAAGATGACATTTGAGGATGTCTACTATGTTGATCAATTAAAGTACAACCTGTTAAGTGTATCACAGGTTTGTGACAAACAACATAGTATATTATTTACAAATACTGAGTGTATGATCCTTGCTCCAGGGTTCAAGGTAGTTGATGAAAGCATGATACTACTTAGAACTCCAAGGAAGGACAATGTTTACTGTCTTGATATGGACAATGTTGATAGTGATTCATCTCTAAATTGTCTTGTTTCAAAAGCTTCTGTAGATGAATCCTCTCTCTGGCACAGAAGGATGTGTCACATGAATTTCAAGACTATGAACAATCTTGTTAAAAATAACCTTGTAAGAGGGTTACCTTCAAAAGTCTTTTCATGTGATGATCATTGTGTTGCTTGTCTTAAAGGCAAACAACACAAAACTTCTCATAAGACCAAAGAGTTAAATTCTGTTTCTTCTTGTCTCCAGTTATTGCATATGGATCTGTTTGGTCCTACAAATGTTATGAGTATAGGCAAGAAATCTTACTGCTTGGTTATTGTTGATGATTACTCCAGATTTACTTGGGTATATTTTCTAAGGACTAAGGATGAAACAAGTGGTCTTATCAAATCCTTTATTCTAAGAATTGAAAACCAAACTAATCAAAGAGTAAAATTCATTAGATCAGATAATGGAACTGAGTTTAAAAATCATGATCTAAACACCTTTTGTGAAGAGAAAGGTATTGAGAGGCAATATAGTGCTCCTAGGACTCCTCAACAGAATGGTATTGCTGAAAGGAGGAATAGAACACTAATAGAGGCTGCTAGATCTCTGTTGGCTGATTCAAAATTGCCAATTACCTTCTGGGCTGAAGCAGTGAATACTGCTTGTTATGTCCAAAACAGAGTTCTAGTGGTCAAGCAAAAGAACAAGACCCCATATGAGCTTTTAAATAAAAGAAAACCTTTTATTGGTTTCTTCAAACCTTTTGGGTGTCCTTGTACAATTCTAAATACCAAATCTCACCTAGGTAAGTTTGATAGCAAAGCAGATGATGGATTTCTTGTTGGATATTCATCTCAGAGTAAGGCCTACAGAATATTTAACTCTTCTTCTAGAATAATTGAAGAAAGTGACAATGTCAAATGCAATGAGAGCACACCAAATCCTGTTGGATCTGGACCTCAGTGGCTATTTGACATTGATTCACTAACTAATTCTTTTGGTTTCAGTAGTGATGATTCTACAGGAACAGGATGTGGAGGATCAAGGATCACACAAGTCTCAGAAAGCATATCCAAATCTGTGATATTTCCCATACCCACAGTGAATTCTGTTGAAGACTGTGAAAAGGAATCATTTACTGAACCAAATCAGAGTGAAGAAGAAACTAGAGATGAGGAGACTCAAGAAAATAAAGAATCAGAAGTGGCATCTGAAAACAATTCAGTTGAGTTGCATGACTCTAATCTAGAGGCTGGACTGAATGAAGAACCTAGTCATAACACCAGAGTTCAAAAGAATCATCCTCCACAGCTGGTAATAGGAGATATCTCTTCTCCTATGATGACTAGACATCAAAGCAGGCTTCAAGAAATGCAAGATCAACAGCATACAGTCCTTTCTTGTTTTCTATCCCAGCTTGAGCCTAAAAAGGCACATGATGCTATGAAAGAATCTAGCTGGATAGAAGCAATGCAAGAAGAACTGTTACAGTTCAAGCTACAAGATGTATGGGATCTAGTAGACCTTCCTAAAGGTCACAGAGCAATTGGCACAAAGTGGATTTTCAGAAACAAGAGAGATGAAAGAGGTATTGTCATAAGGAACAAAGCAAGGCTGGTGGCTCAAGGCTATACTCAAGAAGAGGGTATAGATTATGAAGAAGTTTTTGCACCTGTGGCTAGGATAGAAGCAATCAGACTATTCCTAGCCTATGCTTCTTACATGAACTTCAAAGTCTATCAAATGGATGTAAAAAGTGCTTTTCTCTATGGATCAATTGAAGAAGAAGTATATGTCTGTCAACCACCAGGGTTTGAAAACCCAAGCTATCCAGACAGGGTATACAAATTAAAGAAAGCACTTTATGGACTACATCAAGCTCCAAGAGCATGGTATGACACTCTGTCATCCTATCTCTTGGAAAATGACTTTGAAAGAGGAGTCATTGATAAGACTCTATTTATCAAAAGAAAGAAGAAGGATATCTTGCTGGTCCAAATCTATGTTGATGACATTATCTTTGGATCTACAAGAAACAACATGTGCAAGGAGTTTGAGGATTTAATGCATCAAAGGTTCAAAATGAGTTCCATGGGGGAACTTACTTTCTTCCTTGGACTCCAAGTTCAACAGAAGTCAGATGGCATTTTCATATGTCAATCCAAGTATGTGCAGGATATTCTAACCAAGTTTGGTTTCTCAGAATCAAAACCTGCCAGCACACCTATGGAAACACACAAGCAGATCACAGCAGATCTTGAGGCGGAGGATATGGATGTGCATCATTATAGATCCATGATTGGCTCTCTCATGTATCTCACAGCATCAAGGCCAGATATAATGTTTCCAGTCTGTGTATGTGCAAGATTTCAAGTTAGGCCAAAGCAATCTCACTTTCAAGCTGTTAAGAGGATATTCAGATATCTCAAAGGGCAACCCAGATTGGGACTTTGGTATCCTCATAACTCACCTTTTGACCTAATAGCATACTCAGACAGTGATCTAGGTGGGGCAAACTTGGACAGAAAATCTACTTCTGGAGGATGTCAGTTTTTGGGTGCTAGACTAGTCTCATGGCAGTGCAAGAAACAAACCACAGTATCCACATCTACAACAGAGGCAGAATACATAGCAGCTGCAAGTTGCTGTTCTCAAGTCTTATGGATTCAGAATCAAATGTTGGATTATGGGGTAACCTTTCTACACACTCCAATCTTTATTGACAACAGCAGTGCTATTAGCATTGTAAATAATCCAGTCAAGCACTCAAAGACAAAGCACATTGAAATCAGGTATCACTTTATAAGAGATTGTAATGAAAAGAAACTTATTCAAGTTGTCAAAGTTCACACTGATAATCAGTTTGCTGATCTATTCACTAAAGCTTTTGATATGGGTAGATTCACTTTCTTGGTAACAAGTGTGGGAATGATAAACTCTGAATAATCTCCTTCTTAAAAAGTGGTTTTATATCTGTATAGTATTCTTGGTGTTACTAATCTTCTTTTTCAGGATATGCATAGCAGTACTCAGTGTTTAGCAAGTCTAAAAGGAGTAAGTGTAGTTAATACTGCTAGTGGTTAATACTGCTTTCAGTTAATACTGCTAGTGGTTAATACTGCTTTCAGTTAATACTGCTAGTGGTTAATACTGCTTTCAGTTAATACTGCTTTCAGTTAATACTGCTTTCAGTTAATACTGCTAGTGGTTAATACTGCTTTCAGTTAATACTGCTAGTGGTTAATACTGCTTTCAGTTAATACTGCTAGTGGTTAATACTGCTTTCAGTTAATACTGCTAGTGGTTAATACTGCTTTCAGTTAATACTGCTAGTGGTTAATACTGCTTTCAGTTAATACTGCTAGTGGTTAATACTGCTTTCAGTTAATACTGCTAGTGGTTAATACTGCTTTCAGTTAATACTGCTAGTGGTTAATACTGCTTTCAGTTAATACTGCTAGTAGTTAATACTGCTCTAGGTTAATACTGCTTATATTCTGAATACTATAAATACTTTTTGCCCGCCTAAAAGTTCATAACGACTCTTTGCATACTGTTCTCTTGCGCTCAAAACCTTTTCTCTCTCAAGTTCGAAGTTTTCAGGCAAGCTTTTCACTAAGATCAATGGCATCCATGACTTTCATCGACGAGCACAACGAGATTGCGATGCTACAAAAGCCAAAGCAAGCTTCAGGATTTCATCAGATTGTGGATTTCCTCAAGACAAGCCACATTGCTCATGCTCTTATTGTATCCCCTACCATCTACATTGAGCATCAAAGGCAGTTCTGGGCTAATGCAACCATTGTTGTGGAGAATGGTGTGCAAATGATCAAGACAAGAATCTGTTATCAATCACTTACAGTTACTGAAGAGGTTATTCGCATCAGTCTACGTCTAGACGATGCCTCTGGTATAACTTCTATCCCAAATGATGAACTGTTTTCAAATCTTACAAGAATGGGGTATGGAGGCCCATTGGGTGTTTTCAAATTTTCTAAAGCAAAATTCTCACCCCAATGGCGTTTCTTTGTCCATACTCTTATGCATTGTATATCCAAAAAGACTACTGGATGGAGTGAGTTCAGCAGCACTATTGCTTATGCTTTGGTGTGCTTGGCCACTGCCAGAAAGTATAATTTTTCTAAAATGATTTTCAATGATCTTGTCTCAAACATGGGAAACAAAAAGAGCTTTTTTATGTATCCCAGGTTTGTACAAGAAGTTATTACTCATGAATTAACGGATATACCTCAACCTGTTGGGGTATATGTACCTAAACCCCCCAAAGGCAAGGTTTTCTCAAATATGAGAAGATCTGCTGGGGACTCTGAAGGAGTTGACACCCCATTGTTCTCTACAATGATGGTGGTGTCCCAAACCAATGAAGGTATGGCAGCAGGGTCAAGGCCCCCATTAGACCAACCCACTGCTAGCCAAGCCCAACCTTCCCTCTCAAAATCAATTCCCCAGTCCCTTCTTGAAAAACCAACCTCTCCCATCACCCAAACCTACAAGAGAAAACAGGTAAAGAAGGCTCCTTCCCTTCTTGTACCATTACCCACTAAGCCTATAAGCCCTCTAAGGGAGAATTCTTCCCTAGAGAATATCCAAAGGGAAACCACAAGGGTGTCTCCCAACCCAAAGGAGGTGCTCTCTGAGGAGGAGGTAGAGCATATGGGTGATGAGGCTGCCACTACTCCTGCTAGTACAGAGGAGGAAAGTGGTAACATCAATAAGACCTCCCCCATGGCAACTTTGAATGAGCAATCATTTGAAGGTCCCTGGTGCCAAGAAACCACAGGGGTGGATAGTGCCTCTGCAAGGCAGAAGACTTCCACAAATAAAAGATCCAATGATCCTTCAAAGGAGGGTAACACTTCTGGAGAAGGTGAGGACAAATATAACTATGATGAATTGATGGAGGCATTGGGTAACATCAACCTAGATGTTCTGAAACAAGGAAAAGAAATAGAGGAGATGAAGCTGGTAATCCTGTCACAACAAGTTCAGATTGCCAAATTAAAGAAGATGGTGACAAAGCTTGTACAGAAGAAGAGAAGAAAACAGTTTGTTTTAAAGAAGAGGTCAACTAATAAAGATGCTTCCAACAAGGGGGAGAAAGAGGCTGAAAAAGAGAAAGCAAATCCAGCTGAGAGGGCATTTGAGGTTGAGAGGGAGAAAGAGGCAGAAAAAGAATCAGAATTTACTGAAGCAGAAGAAACTGTTAATACTGCTGAAGAAGCAGTAACAGAAGCAGCAGTAACAGGGATTTCTGTTGAAGAAATGGAGATTGTAGAAACACTAGTCAAAGCAAAGAATGACACTCCTGAGGCTACTCAAAAGGCCAAGGGAGTAGTCATCAATGAAGGAAAAGTTCAACAAAAGGCAACAGAAAAGGCAAAGGAGACAAAAGGAAAAGGAAAGGAGAAAATGGTTGGAGCTGAACTGCCTGCCAAGAAAAAGAGTCAGATTGAGTTGGATGAAGAAATGGCAAAGCTACTTCAGGCTGAAATGGAAAAAGAAGAACAACTTCAATCAGAGAAGGATAGAGAGCTTGCAAAGATCATGGCTAGAAAGTTGAATGCAGAATATCAGAAAAGCATCAAAGAAGCAGCTCAAGCCAAGAAAAGCTATGTGAAAGTTTTTAAGCAAAGAATGCCATTCAAAAAGCAAAAGAGACAACCCTCCAAAACATTTTTGGCCAATCAGGAAAGAAGAAAGATGATAAATTTCCTGAAAGGTGCAATTGGTGTTAAGGGGGAGATATTCACCAACATGGCATACACTCAGGTTAAGGAGTTGTATCAGAAAGAGATGCTTGAGCTTCAAGGTGATTCAGTCCAAAGGGAAGAGGCTGAGAGAAGAATGAAGGAAAGGAAAGGCATGACCTGAATATTCAAAAGCCATTCCCTGAGGACACCACACCTTCAAAAGATAAAACTGAAGAGATGAAGGAAGAACATGAAGGTGTTGGTATAGAAGCTACATCTGTGAAGAGGGTGAAGTCAATTGCCTCCAAGAAGCAGAACAAAAGGCCAAGAGTTGAAGAAACAGCAGAAACAGCAGAACCTTCAGTTACTTCTACAACTGAATCTGTAAAGAACACAGAACAATCCAATAAGCAATATAATCTTGATTTTTATATGACTACAACAGCTGATGAACCAGTTTCAGTTGATCCCATCTCTATGAAAGCTCCAGAAGTTATCTTTTGGGATATTTTGGAAGATCAAAGGAAGAAATACTTCAGGCTTAAGAGAATGGGAGATCTATATGAAGTGTATTCTACCTGGGGTAGACTCATAAGAAGTTGTTCAAGATCAGATTTAGAAGAGATGTTTAAAGTTGGGTTGGAGATATATGAAAAGGAACTGAAAGGAGAAGGAATGAGCTTAATCAGATTAGCTATGGAGTACTTATGCATGATGTTTGACCCTAGCAAAGTTCAACATGTGATCAGAGATTTGCATCTACAGAATAAATTCCAAAGAATAGAAAACTGGATGATATTTGAAAGGTGTGGAGTCTATGTCATCACTGTGGACAGAGCTTATCATGAGTACTACTTAGTTGATAAAATCTATGATCACAGCAAGGCCAAATTACAAGCAATGTTGAATGCAAAGCTTACATGTTCAAAAGATTCAGAAATGGCAAAGATTGTGGTTAGCAGAATCATTAATCAAAGTTTGGGTTTGGATCCTAATCTAGGAGTATGAATTGAGGTGTTGAAAGCATCTTGAAGAAGATTTGAAGAACTTGACTTCTCTTCCTAAAAAGTCAAGTTAGGGGGAGATTGTTGGGAACTGAAGAAAAACTCAAGTATGGTTAATGCTGCTGGTTCAGAGTTAATACTGCTAGAAGACTTAAAGGTTAATACTGCTGAGTGTTACTACTGCTAGTAGTTAATACTGCTAGTCAAAGTTAGTGTTGCTTGAACAAAGTTAGTACTGCTTAGCTAGTTAGTACTGCTAGTGGTTAGTACTGCTTAGTAGTTAATGCTGGTAGAAGGAAGTTAATGCTGCTGAAGATTAATACTGCTTATATGATGAAGATTCGTATGAAAGGATATACATGGAAGCTTAGAGATATACATAGAAGATATACTGAAGATATTTTATTTATTGTAATTATCTTTGTATTCAGTATATATATTGTATTGTTTAGAATAGTTAGATAACTTTTGTTTTTCATTCTTTTAGAGAAAATCAACCTCAAGGCATAGATCCTAATTCTAGAGAAGTAGAATTCGTATTGGTGAGCCTGTTCATCAATATTGAGGTTGAGTGAGTAATCTTGTAACTTCAAAGCATTCAATAAAAGCTTACAGTTTGTTATTCATATTTTCTGTGTTGATTTACTGTTTCATTGAATATCAAAGTGTTATTCCGCAAACTTCTTTGATATTGTTTCTGAGAATTAATTCTTGTTGAGAATTCGATCCTGACATTTCTGTATTTTATATATTTAATTTTCATCTCAATCACTTGGTTTTACATCTAAGTGCTTAGCCTATATTTTCATTACGATCCATAATTCTGACTTTTTAGGTTTTCTAAGCATTGTAAACTATAAATATTCCGAATGACACAACTTTAAAGCATTCTCAAAAATTTCAAACATATTTTGCTGACCTTTCGATTTTTGTAAGATTTGAAATATGAACATATAAAACTTAGATATAAACAAAGAAACTTGAAAATTTATCCTAGACACACATTTTATTCAAAAGAAAGAAGAATTGTAACAATTTTACTTTATAGAATAAAATTTTTGTAGGTTTAAACTTTTAAATTCAACATGCCAAGTTTTGAAAGCAGAAAATTAAATCGTTTTTCGTCTAAGGCTTTTGTAAAAATATCGGCAAGTTAATATTCAGTTGGAACAAAATATAATTCAATAGTACCTTCTTCCACATGATGTTTAATGAAGTGTTACCTCATATCAATGTGTTTGGTTTGCACTTATTCAGGTTCTGGTCGAACTAGCTCAGACTCTTGAATAGCTTGATGTAACTGAAACAACATCACTGTCAGAGATAGGTGCAGCGGAATTTGAAGTAGATGCGCTCACAGTTTCTCATATGTCCAGAAGCTAAACACATTGAAGGGCGAGTCCTGAGCTGCTATACTCATAAGTCATTAACATTTGAAGAACGAGTCTTAAACAGATATGTTTAGAAGTCGAAGTTATGATTTCCCTTTAAGTTTTGGATGCCTACAACACAGATTTAGCTTTTGGAATCCACTAAAATTTGGATCCAGGTTTGCTAGTTGCATTTCTAAAACGAGAAAAGTTGTTAGATTTGACAAACAAAGCATGAGTAAAATTATCAGAGGAATGAACATAATCATCAGTAGAGGACGAAGCATAATCATCTGAACTAGAACCAGAGGAAGAATATGAGACATCTTTTGCAATTTGAATCATTTGCTTTATTGAATATTTAAAAATTTTATTACAAACAACAAATGAATCACTGCTACAAATTTTGTCTACATATCGATCCTCAACGGTCGCAGATTCATCATATTTCTGCTTGACCCTCCATATCTGTCTTGTAGAAGTCCTCAAAGTCCTATCTAAAACATTAGAATCAAAAGAATTAGAATTTTTAAAAATGACATTAGCTTGCTTCTTTGACTTCCTTGAACTTCTTCTTTTACGCTTTGGTTTATAATAATCAACATTTACCGTAAAAGAGTCGTCAATAATTTCCAATTCAATATTTGAATTTGAAGAAGATATTTTATCTAAGAAACCAAACTGATCATTCATCGTTTTTGAACTAGCCTCAGAGTTATAATTTTCAGAAAAACACAAGTCTGGAGGAGATTTGCGCGACTCATTTGTGGCGCAAAACTGGTTTTGTGCTACCAGAGGATGGCGCAAACAATTAGTTTGCGCTACCAATGGGTGGCGCAATTCTACAAAATTTGGAACTTCTTGCGTATTTTCCTTAGAATCAGTAGAAAATCCAGAATTAATTTTGTCATCAAAATCTTGTTTTTGAGAAATTAAATTTTCTTCAAAACTTGATTTCATAATAAAAAGAAGTAAATCGTTTTCAAATTCGTTTTGAAGACTTTGTTCTTCCATTTTAACTTGAAGATCAACGATTTTGCCCTCTAACACTAATGGGGGAATATTTCTCTTAATATCATAAGAAACCGGAGATATATTTTCCTTATTAGCGTTAATGGCATATATATCGAAATAATCGTTTGATAATGAAGATTTAATGGAAGATTTGACATTTAAAACATTTTTAGATCTTCTGGACTTCTTTGATTTTTCAGGAAAATATTTTGCATTTTCGCGAGTATAAACAAACGGAAGTTCCATTTTAGTGTTATTCATTCTTTTCTCATTTTCGATTTCTAAGATTTGCTTTTCATTTCTCCAATCAATTTTAAATTGAGGAGCATATCGAGCAAGTCTTAAATAATCGAATTTATATAAAGTGGGGACTTTTTCTATAGGTTGATTTAAAAACTGCGGATTTTCAAAACCAAGCCCCCATTTTTCTTTTATTGAATCATAACTCCTTGGTTTATTCATATAAATGGTTTGCTCATTTTGATCTCGCAGATATAATTTTTCCTCTAATTCAATTATTTTATCCGTAAAATTTTGGTTTAATTTAGTCATTTCCGTCAAAGAATCAAGATAAGTCTGATTTGAAATTTCTAAGTCATCCAATTTCTTTTGAAATTTCTCTTTTGTATTTGTCAAAATAAAATTTTCATCTTTCAAAGAAATTTGCAATTTTACAATCAAGATAGACTTTTCTTGATTATTATGCTTTACAAATAAAAACTTTGAACGTAAATCATGTAAGACAGTGATAATGACGTTCATTTGTGATGAAATACCTTAGATTCGTCAGTAGAGGTATCCTCATCCTTATTGTCAATGTCATCATCTACGATAAAGCACATGGCGGCAGTTTCCTCATTTTCTGCTTCGTTATCGGAGTGATCTAGCCATTGTTCCTCCTCAGCTAGCAAGATGGTTTCGGTCTCTCTCTTTTCAGCAAGTTCCATCTTCCGGTAATATGTAGAATCCCGGACAACCTTTACCCGACACTCCTTTGCAAAGTGTCCCGATTTCCCGCAGTTGAAGCACGTAATAGCCTTCTTCTCTTCCTTCTTTGGCTCGGCCACTTTGGCAGGCTCGTACTTTGGAACATACGGCTTTGAAGGAGCATCGGTGTCCACTTACTTTGATCCTGAAGTGAAGCGGAGGTTGTGGGAACCTGATCGGTGCTGGAACTTCTTGTGATAATGCTGGGAGAGAAGGATCATCGTCTTTTCCAGTGCTTTGCCATCATCATCAGTGGCCCCGTCGTAAGCATTCTCAGACAATGCTTGTTCAGCCAATTGGCTCGCAAGAAGAGCAATTGGGTATACTATCTTTGGGTTGTTCTTCTTGTCAAGCTTCGCTTTCTTCTCTAGCACTAAGCTCTCATCAGTCATCAAAATCTCATATAGTTCCTGTATCTGCATAGTGGAAATCCGGACACCGTTCCTCAATATGTGACAAGATTTGCTCCATTCAGGTTGAAGAGCATTAAGGAACTTGAGATTGGCTTCCAACTCGGTCTTGGTTACCTTGATCTTATGCAGATCGTTCATCATAGCCTAAAAAATGTCGAAGACACTCTTCAGAGTCTCACCATCCTTAGCCTTGAACTCCTCGAAATTGTTCATGAAGCGTGTCTGTCGGAGTTGTGTTGCAACCGCTGACCCAAGCATGATCTTCTCTAAATGGGTCCACATCAACATTGGATTGTTTTTTTAACAGTCAATCCGATTGTAGATGGGATTAGGCAGTGGTAGGATTAGGTTAGACTTTGCTTCGCGATCGGCTTGGTATCGCAAAGTCTCTTCGGCTGTGTATTCGTCTGTAGGCTTCAAGATAACAGTGGCCGGTTTGGTTGAAGTGGCGAGAATCTCTTTCAAAGGCTTGACAAATGGTCCTTGAGTGAGCGACTTCATCATGTTTTCACCATTGGCTTGTCGCTCTATAAAGTTGATGAAACGGTCTTGCCATTGCGGAAACTCATTCTCATTGACCAGAACCGGAGGACGAGTGTCTGTTCCCAAGGACATCATGATGTAGTTCTTGTAGATCTGTGCTTGAAGAGACATCTTCACAAAAACCACAAGGTCAGATAAGTCATTGGCGCAAAGTTGAGATTTGCGCTACTGAAGGTGGCGAGATTCTGACTTTTGCTCTAAAAACTTAACCCCTGATGAATTGATTGATGTTGGCGAAAACCTTGAAGAACTGGCGCAAATATCGATGATCTGGCGCAAACCTCTTGAAGACTTAGTCGAATAAGAAAATCATCAAGAAGATGAAGATGGCGCAAACTAGGAAGAACTGGCACAAAATAGGATGAATTGGCGCAAAATCGAGATCTGGCGAAAATCTAGAGAATCCTTCCAAAAACATGATCACAAATCTAAAAAACGAAGAATCCAAATGCACAGAAGAGATCGAAAACACCTTTTCAACAAATTATAATCAACTAAATGGATCAAAATCGTTGAAAACTCGAACTCCAAAAACCAACAGTACGTCGCACGCGAAAAACTCGAAACTCGAAGAAATCCAAAAATTGAACTCCAAAAACTGTTTTTCTCGCAAAAATATGTGAATCAAATATATTCTCTAGTAAAAAACGGATCCAACAAACCTATTTGCAAGAAAAATGGATCAAGATTCAACTTAAATTTGTGAAAAAAAAAATCAAAAAACGAGATTTTCTTGAAAAATTCAAGAAAATCAATCAAATTCTTTAATTTTTCTACAAATTTAAATCAAAATCTGGTTCTCTCAAAATCTCTGAGATTCAGATTGGCTCTGATACCAATTTTAAATCCAAGATCACAATCTAAATCCAAAAGAGATAAAGTAGAGAGAATATGAATGTGGAGCAAAATGTATTAGGCGCAAAAGTGTGAGTTGAGTTACAAAGAATAAAGAGCAAAAGGGACTTAAATACCCCTTCGCTAACCTTACAAGGTAGAGCAAAACAAAGCAATGTAGAAACAAGAGAATAAATACATTGATTACTAGAAAATATAAACCTAACAATCTCCCCCATAGTAATCAATGACGCTCTTCACTTTGACGTAGTCGATTAAGTCCAAGTAAAACTTCCAAGTGTCTTAGGGTAGAACGAAAATTCAGCCTCTCATCAATAGAATTCAAAGCTTTCTTGAGAAGGAGAATCTCAACATTATCAAGAAGTAAAATATCTCTTCTTGTCTCTAAGAATCTTCTTTCAGCAGCTTTCAGACGATGCTCCAATTGTAGCTTGATCACCTTTAAAGTGCCGTCAGAGTAGTGGTTGATCTCTTTAAACCTTAGAAAGCAGTTCTGACCAGAAGCATTTCTGTATATAACACCATATGGACTCTATAGAATGGTGAATAGAGAGTATGTATCAATGTTCGACAAGCCACAATCAGGTCTTTGAAGATTAACCACCAGTTGAAAGCTTTCAGCAGCCATCTGGAAGTCGAATACTCGGTAGAATCTGATCTGACGCCGAATGAATCTTTTTATTGCAACCAAAGCTTGTGAGATATCTTCAGACCTGTGATAAAAATTTCTAAAGTGATTGTACAAAAACTCAATGTCATCAATAGATAAGTCATTGAAGTCAGCCTCAGAGAAAGTATATCTTTTGCAGTCTCTTCTTTCAACCTGAAACACCGGATACCAGATGTGAATGAACTTCTTTATAGAAACGCTGATAACTATTAATATCAGGTGAGGAGAAGAAACAAGAAGCTTTCCGCGACGTTGGCATTTGATGAACATCAAATATTCATATTGAAAATCAACTGACTCTTTCTCAACTCCAAGAATGGCATAAATGTTTATCTCTCTTCTCCTAGAAACAAAAATGTTCTTTTGAGAATCCTCGAGAAAAGCAGATCTGAGTCTCGAAGCCATATGTCTTTCTTCTAAACTATGTTTTCTTTGCTGTCTTGTCAAAGTTGGACCTTCTTCTAAGATACTCAGAGGAATCATTGGTTCAGAATTAGGAATATCAGCTTGAGCTCTAGACGACTGACCTACTACAAAAGTACTTGAAGGAGCAGTAGTAGTCGGAGCTGGATCAGCAATAGGACTAGGAGTGACTGGAGGAGCTGCAGGAATGTCTTCTTGAGAAGGCAAGTCTCCGTACAACGTGTTAAACATATCTTCATCCTTTACATCAATATCAGAGGCATTCTCTTCAGTATCAGAAATAAAAACTATATCATCACAATCTTCTTCTTTCACTTTGCATAAATTTTCATATCTGATATCATCATCATCATCATCAGAATTGATCTCAATGAAGTTGGCAAAGAAAGACCTCATATCATTTGCAGCTTCAGAATCATCTATCACTGTTGACTTTAGTGCAGAGTCAGGGTCAACATATACAACAAGCTGTAAGTTGTTCTCGATCTTTGACTCGGAAATGTTCAATTCGTTGGCCATGGAAGAAAGATCAACATTATCAAGCATGTTGTTAACAAGACTTTCAACATTGCAATCTTGAGCAGCATCATCAACATTCTTCTCTTGGGCATCAGACTCAGATTGTCTTTGGTCTTCTTGAGCTGAAGAACTTTCCACCCGCTGTCTCTTTGACATTTCCCCTCATGACCTTGATGATCAGGATCATCGTGGTCATGTCTCCTTTTATGAGACGGGCCAACTTCAGATCTGCAATTCTGCTCATGATGATCAAACCTGTCAGATAAATAAGTTATGGCTTGAGTCATTAGAGATAGACCTTCCTTGATGTCGAAGAAATTTGTCCTTGCTTCAGACTTAAAAGTAGTGAACTCCTCATATAAAGAAGATAGCCTGTCTGATTCAAGAGCAGGAGCTGGAGCCGGATTTGGTTGGAAGTTCCGAAGTAAAAAAATATCATGATGTTGCTGATCAGCTAGAGACATAGACAATAACCGTGCATACAGTATATCTGAGAGCTCAGATATTGGAATTTTCTGAATAGGAACATTTGAAGACGAAGGAGTTGTAGACACTGGAGTAGAAGGAAATACCGGAAGCGGTGGAATAGTCACCCTTGAAGGAGCAAAAGTCGGAATACTCGACGACTCTCGAATAACCACCCCAGACGGTCTTCTGAATGGAATCTCCTGTGGAATCGTATCAGCATCAATCTCTACCATCTTGCCCTTGAAAAGAGTCTTTATTTTCTGAATTTGTGCCTCTTTCTCAGCATCAAAACGATCACTCATCTGGCGGATGATCTCATAGAGAGTCATAAACTTGCTGGTAGAGTCGTGTACTTGAACATAAGAAGTATCGACAGAAGAGGTCTCTATTGCAGAAGACTCGATAGTAGAAGTAGGAATGACCTTAGAAGCAGAAGGACCAGTACCAAACTGAGCCATGGCATTGGTAAAAGCCAAGTCTAGCTCATCAACCTGTAAAGCACCCACTACAGCATTTATCGAAACTGAATCATCACCAGAAATCAAAGATACTTGATCAATCATAGCAGTATCTCGAATAACCGTTTCTAGAACTGGAGAAGCAAAACGATTGCCATCTCCACCTTGATCAGCATAATTATCATCAACACCATCTGATTCATCTTGAATAAAATCAGGTTGTTCATCACTATCAGAGGATTCAACAACATTGTCTTGGGCATCATCACCATGTTCAACTTCAGTCTCATCAACTTGAACTGGTTCAGATTCATTGGCTTGAGCGGCTTCAGCATTAGCAGGCTCAGCTTCTTCTTCATTAGCAACTGGCAATTCAATGCCATGATCGGAGCAGTACTGAATAATACTTTCATTTGTAAGATCGGCATAACTCACGATCAAAACTGGAGGAATTGGCATAGAGAAATTAAATGGTTTCCTTTGAGTTTGAATAAAGGTCATCTCGTTCTTGGATTCCAGGAATTGCGCTTTGGAATGTCTCGGTTGCTTCGCATCATGCTTCGGACGATGAGCTTCATGTAGCGAACAAACGGAATGAATTTGCGCTTCTTGTTCGTCTCTTTGTCATGAACTCTCACAGACAGCTCGGTCCAGAAGATCAGCGTATAGTCGACATGCAAATCATAAACGATTGCATGGAATAACCGAAGGTAGTGCAGGATGGCATTATCAGTTCCTGAGTGCTTAGAAGTAAGACACCTGTTAAGAACAAAAAAACAGGGCATACCACACTGGTGGAAGGTTTGACTTCTCAAACTGACTTACCTTGGTTAGCTCACCGACATATCCAAGAGCTTTAATTCCAGCAAGAACTTCTGATTCGGGTGCAAAGTTGTCAAACGTATTTCTACCCGGTCGAGAAGACGTCGTGGGTAGATCCAGAATCAGACGAAGACGGTTGTAGATGATATTGGAATCAAATTGATCCATTTGCAGCTCGAAACGATGAGGACGAACCATCTCATTCTTGGATATCGTATGCCAAGCTTGTTGAAGGTAGACCTCGGGAACATCAGCACATAAAGTGAGAGCTAGAGCAATAGGATGTCCTCTAAGATTAGCTTTGACAACTGAATCGATCTTGATTTTGTCGAAGTTCACGTAATAGTTGTTGGGCTTGTATGGCAAAACATATAAAGCAGTGGCAAAAACATCGTTCGGTGTTCGCCTTGGAGTAGATAAGTCCGCCCCGGTAGATGGAACAGAAGGCATAGGAGCCTCTCGGGATACATGATCAGATGGATCATGGTATTCATCTTGGATTTGGTTCTCACCTTGTTGAACATAAACAGTGTCTGAATCCATGATAGTAGCTCATGATAGTACCTGATTTCGAAATTGAAAACTAAACACAACCTAACTTGAAAAATCAACTGCAAAACCTCAATCGATCCTCAATCAAAAAACCCACTCAGTCGATAACTCAAAAGTCACACATATAGAAGTTTTAGAAAATGGTCGATTGAATGAAATCAGATGTATAATCAGTGATTTTGTAAGTGAAAACATGAATCAATAAGAAAATGGAACACGAAAACATACCTTATTCGTGGAATAGAACACAAAATCGAAGAGATTGTGTGAGCAGAGAAGTCAAAAACCGTATTAACTCAGAGCCAAAATTTTGTAATTCAAATGAACTGGTGAAAAAATAACTCGTGGCTTAAGGAAGTATATATATGTATATAGTGAAGAAAACCAAAAGTCAGATCGAGAATTTTGCGTCACAAGTAGGTCACGCAAACTAGGTTTGCGCTTCCTATAGGTGGTGCAAACTAAAGTTTGCGCTACCAACTGCTGGTGCAAAACACACTTGAAACTTGATAAAATTCACATGTTCAGCTCTTTTACTCCCCCTACACAAATGCACTGAATATATCAAGCCAAATTAGCATTTGTATAGAAAATTTAAGATAAAAATTAAGAATTACTTACCTGAGAAATTTCTGATCTGGACTTTAATCAGTTATCCAAAACAACCATGTCCATATTATTCACTCCCCCTCGAAATTAGATAACTCTAGTTTTTTTTTTCCAGGTTTTCTCCCCCTCGAAATATGTACATACCAATTTTAAAAGATGCCAATCCTCCTCCCACATCGAATCTGACACTGTTAGTGATTCATAAGCATCCTAAAATGATTCTGAATCCAATTCAACGGAATCAAATGACGAATCATCTATCTCTGATGATGATGATGACCAAACCACATCGAGAGACATAAGGAGAGCGGAGGGAATACGAGTTAAAAATGAAGAGATTCATCGAGAGAGGGAAAGGAAAAACAAGCTTAACTTTGAGCGTTTAAGAGGGATAAGGCAACCATCATAGGTTGACCTTCCCCATACCAAAATCAGCCAGGTAGCGATGCTAATGCGCACCCCCTAGCCACTCGGACATTTTCAACAGATCTCAGTTTCACCTTCTCATGGGGACATAGCACATCGTCTACCAGTCTCTCACTTGGAGAGTTCTGGTATTGAAACAAGAGGACAGTTGTCCCAATCCTCGACTTCATTCAGTGCACCGCGTCTAGAGCCCCTCAATGACATTAATTCTTTGACTTGACACGTACATTCTTCGACTATTGTTGGAAGTCTTAGTGACCCAGTGGGAACATCCATAGTAACTCTACCTATTGGTGGATTACGAGGATTAGGTGGAACTCCTACCATAGTTAACCTCACGCCAGCTGTGAATGTAGGCCGTACGACTTCCACAGTCGTTACAACAACTGGAAGCCTAAGTGGCCCAGGTTTTACATTTCCTGAGTTCGTCTCAAGGGATTATCTGGACGGTGCCTTGAAGGCTGTCCACTCACTCATGAGGTCCGAAATGAAAGAGGAGGTAGATGCCTTGAAGCGATTGATTAAAGGCAAAGCCCCAATGCCTGAGCCTGAAACACTACCTCCACCTCTACCTGCCGAACAATCCATCGATGATCTCAAAGCCCTACTACTAGCCAAACTCATATCCCAATCCCAAACCCAAGCCTTCCCCAGATGCAAACTTGATATCCTTACTTCGTTCCCAAGTACCTCCACCCCCACCCCCACCCACTATATCACCTGAAGCTTTCTAGAACTTAACAACCACCCTTCAGTCTGTGCAGCAAACTTTAGCTACACTTACTAATCGGGTAACATTTTTGGAGACGACCTGCAAAGGTCGAGCAGACGGGCTCAAGTGTAGACATGATGACCAGGATGATCCTGATTACCATGAGCGGGAGAAGCGCCAACGCATATCTGAGCCCAGGTCAGCTTAGGCAGTGGGTTCAGTAGAGGTTCAGACGGAGACGATCACATCTACACAGAACAAACGACAGGGTCAGTCACAGGATATTGGTATGAAAATAGTTTTGTGCGAGGCAAATCCAACGGTTGAAAAGCCCGAGGACTGCGACAGAAGTTCATCTGATGATCCTGTGACATCTGCCTTCCGGAACCTCCAGGTTAGCACCCGAGCAGTGTAATACACGATTAAATATATAGGAACACCCTATTACGACCTAATTTTATAGGCAACGGCTTTAGTTTCCTAAGATTCCCGGCAGCATGCTTAGAATGTCTGGTTAACGCCCGTAACGGATACACCGTCTTATAAAAGTGCCAATCCGATAAAATTAACATTTTATTATATCAATAATAATATTATGTAGGTCAAATATAATATTTAATTAATCAAATATAAATTCTAAACTTTAATTAATCAAATCAAAAATTTAAGTAAAGAAATGAGGAATTACCTTCCATTAATCTAACTTTTTATAAAAAAAAAATTATATTTTATATATACTTTAATTATTTGGAAAAAAAAACACCAAAAAAAATCGGCCACCCCTCTCCCTTCCCAATATACACTAATTATTAAACCCCAATTCTCAAGTAACCCTTTCATTTTGCCTACACCTCTTCCCTCTTGTTAGAAACTCTCTCTCTCTCTCTCTCTCTCTCTTCCTCTCCATTTCTTGGCCGAATTCCAGCCCCAAAATCCTTCCAAAATTTAAATTTTAAGATCAAAATCCTCTCTAGTGTGGGTAAGTTCATTACCCTTGTATTCTCCTTCATCTCCTTCATCTGTTTCTTGCATTTCTTTCATTTTTTTTCTTCTTCACCTTCTTAGAGTTCTTGAAATATAGGACCTTCATGGGTCTTTAAATGGTAGATTAATCACCAATGACATGCTAAATGTCAAGCAAATGGTGAATCTTTGAGTTAGATTTAAAACCCAACTGGAATCACTGAAAAATACTGATATTTGACCCTCCAAATGGATGTGACAAAAAGAGTGTGCAGGTTGCCTTGATAACTGTGACACTTAAACTTGCATGTAATGATTATGTTACCTAAGCACCTCTAAAAATGGTGCTTCTTATGTTAAAAGTTCCCTAAGACACTAAATTTAAATATATAAAAACTTAGTTAAATAATAAATTTGGGAAAAATACTTAAATATACCAATAAGTGAACCTAAATTTCTGCCAGCAGAAAAGTAAAACTCTAGTTCTAGAAAAAAGTAAGTTTTGGGTTGTTAAAAATAATAATAGACTTAGAAGTTATAGTTTTTGTTAAAATATCAAATAATATGTATATATACACTTGTATTTAAAAATGTTATCCTTATAAATAAGAGATTTATAAAAATTCGAACTCGGGTTAAATCATGATTCAAGGAATTGTCTGCTATGCCTATAACTCGTAAATTTAATTTTCTAACAGTAAACTTATAATAAACATCATAAAACCAATAATCTTCGTATATTCAACAATGCAAAATAATATTTAAACCGAGTATCTAACCCAAAAGGCATTTTATAAGATACGTTGATCTAAGCAAAGCTTTAGTCCTAAATAAGCTTTAGTCCTAAATGTTAGACCCAGAACTGATAGTGTGTTTCACTTCCATAGGAAGGACCTAGAATCGGGCATTTGAGCAACTGTGCAACAACTCTTGGAATCCTTGCCGAACATTGTGAGTATTCACAGCCCCTCTTTTACCGTTTTTATACGTTTTAGGGTGAAAAGCATGTAAATTTACAACTTGTTATTACTGAATGATTGCTCGTTAAAATTGTCGAATTTTGAATTAAATTGTTTATGCACTATGGTATGTATACTTTACGCTGTAAGTGAGTATTCACAGCCCCACTTTTATCGTTTTAATTGATTATTGGGGTGGAAAGCATGTTTAAATTGCGTATTTAAAGATTCATGAGAATGGTTTTAAAGTATTGCGAATTGGCAATTTATAAGGCTTTGTTAAAAGCGTTTGGAATTATAAGCTATATGATATGTATGCTCATGATGTGTTGAGTTTCTAAAGATTAAGACCCCGTAAGCACTACTATTAACCCAAAGAAAATTGGGCCTATAGTATTAGTGGATAGCGTTATTTGGTGTGACAAGCCCACCTTATGCTGACGAGCAGGGGTGCACTATACTAGAGAAGTTGACTATCCATGTGGCATAGACCACCTCTGAGTTGGTCAACGGGGGCGTTGAAATTGGTCAGGGACGGATTAGTAGTGGCTCAACGTAATATTATCTTTGCATACTCTTATCATAAAGAAATTAAATTGTGGTACTCATGAATCAAAGAATTGAAGTTTGGTTTATACGTATGTTTTACAAATGACAACTTGCATATAAAAATGATTTGTGCATATTTAAAACCTGTGAACTCACCAACTCTTTGTAGTTGACCTTGTTTTATACATGCTTTTCAGGAAGTCAAGAAGGTAGACATCGATGTTTAAGCTACATGAATATTGTTTTGAAGCAAGCTTACCGTTACGAATATATTCCGTTATGTTTAAGATTTTGGGAATTGTAAACGATGATAAATATTTTTTTTTTGATTGTACTGTTTTAAATAATTAAATTGTATGGTGGTATTACCTTTAATCTTGTGCTATGCGTATCGAGCTGTTATGCCCCGTGTTTCCGCTTTAGCGGGGTGTGACATATTTGGTATCAGAGCCTAAGGTTATAGAGAATGCCGGTTTCCTTATGGAAACCTCAAACTATAACAAAATATAAACATAATTTCAAAACGGTTTTCGAAATGATTCTCAAAGGCTGAAGTGTATCACTAGTATAACTAAGCTGAGTGTCGTATTATTATACCATAACTTAGACAAAGCCTGATCACCTCTGTCTAATTTAGGTATGCATAATGGGGGACTTGAACTGGTTGTATTAGGAGTACAAAAGGATTTTACTACTTAAAAGCGTCGAGCATGAATTTTGTGTGTGCATGCATAAACATTGCATATCTTAGACACTCCTTTTTCCCATAACACCCTTAGTAATAGTCACTATGCATCAGTACTATTTGATTCTGGAGCGGATAGGAGCTTTGTATCACTAAAGTTTAAGCCAAAAATTAAATTGAAACCCCAAAGGCTGAAAGAAGTCTACATTATTGAATTTGCGAATGGGCAAGAAGTTAGAGCTAGGGATATAATTACGGACTGCACTCTAAACTTAGCTAATAAGAATTTTAGCATAGATCTTATCTCAATTGATCTAGGAAGCTTCGACATAGTTGTGGGCATGGATTGGCTATCCAAAAACCGAGCCAAAATATGTTGTTCCGAGAAGATCGTCCGGATTCCGTTACCAGAAGGAGAAACTCTCATCGTTCATGGAGAGAAGCCCGGAAAGAATTTTTAGATAGTGTCATGTATGAAGATGCGAAAGTGCTTGAAAAAGGAGAGTATTGCGTTTTTGGCTCACGTCATAGATAAGAGAATTGAAGAGAAACGCATTCAGGACTTTCCAATAGTTCGGGATTTTCCCGAGGTGTTTCCGGATGAGCTACCAGGACTGCCACCACCAAGACAAGTCGAATTCCACATCGACTTAATTCCTGGAGTTGCGCCCGTAGCTAAATCACCTTATCGGTTGGTACCATCACAAATGCAAAAATTATCAACACAACTCCAGGAGCTGCTTGATAAAGGATTCATAAGACCCAGCTCTACTCCATGGGGAGCCCCCGTTCATTTCGTCAAAAAAAAAATGGATATTTGCGGATGTGCATCGATTATAGAGAATTCAATAAGTTAACCATAAAAAAAACCGATACCCTCTTCCTCGAATCAACAATCTGTTCAACCAACTCCAAGGCGCTACTTACTTTTCAAAGATTGATCTTCGATCTGGATATTATCAACTGAGGGCCCGTGAGGAGGATGTTTCCAAGATGACGTTTAGGACTCGTTACGGCCATTACGAGTTCATGGTTATGCCTTTCGGGGGCTAACAAACGCACCAACTGTCTTTATGGACATGATGAACAGAGTCTGTAGACCGTATTTGGATAAGTTCGTGATCGTGTTCATAGATGATATATTAATTTATTCACGAAGCAAGGAGGATCATGAACGACATCTAAAGTTGATTCTAGAACTACTCAAAGACCAGAAATTGTATGTGAAGTTCTCCAAATGCAAATTCTGGATTCGTGAGGTAGATTTTCTTGGCCACGTGATTAATGAGAAGGGAATTTATATAGATCCGGCAAAAGTTGAGGCCATCAAGAAGTGGGAAGCTCCTAAGACCCCAACAGAAATTCGCCAATTTCTCGGTTTAGCAGGCTATTACCGGCGATTCATTGCGAATTTCTCAAAAATTGCGCAACCGCTAACAACTTTAACCCAAAAGGATAAGAAGTTTATTTGGGGAGAGAAACAAGAAGAAAAATTCCAAACGCCTAAGCATAGGTTATGTAATGTACCAATTCTGGCATTGCCAGAAGGCACGGGAAATTTCGTAGTCTACTGCGATGCATCACACCAAGGTTTGGGGTGTGTGTTGATTCAAAAGGACAAGGTCATTGCATATGCTTCAAGGCAACTTAAAATTCATGAGAAGATCTATACTACTCGCAATATAGAGCTAGGAGCCGTAGTGTTCGCACTCAAGATTTGGAGACATTATCTTAACGGCACGAAATGCACCGTCTACACCGATCATAAAAGTCTTCAACACATCCTTGATCATAAGATGCTCAATATGAGGGAAAGAAGATGGGTCAAACTGCTTGGCGACTATGATTGTGAAATAAAGTACTACCCAGGCAAGGCTAATGTGGTAGTCGACGCACTAAACAGGAAGGAAAGAGTGAAACTGTCAAGAGTGAAAGCATTGGGTGCGATCGTTCAGACGAGTCTAAAGGCATAAATCCTCGAAGCTCAAGAAGAGGCATTGAAAATAAAGAATTTGAAGGACGAGGCCCTACATCAATGCGAGCGTAGCTTTAACATAAAGTCAGATGGGATACGCTACTTTGAAGACAAGGTTTGGATACCAAAGGTTAATGACCTATGATCAACAATTTTGGATGAAGCCCATCAATCAAGGTATTCGATTCACCCGGGAGCGCTCAAAATGTATAGAGATCTAAAGAAATTCTATTGGTGGCCGAGAATGAAGAAAGACATTGCCTTGTACGTGAACAAGTGCCTGACCTGTGCAAAAGTTAAGGTCGAACATCAGAAACCATCTGGACTGTTACAACAACCCGAGATTCCCCAATGGAAATGGGAACAAATAACTATGGATTTCGTAACCAAGTTACCCAGAACCGGAAAGGGGCACGACTCAATCTGGGTTATAGTGGATCGACTTACGAAATATGTGCATTTCCTTCCTATTCGGGAAGACTACAAGATGGAAAAGCTTGCACAAATTTACATCAATGAAATTGTTACATGTCATGGACTGCCTATATCCATTATCTCGGATAAGGATAGCCGTTTTACGTCACGATTTTGGCAATCACTCCAGAAAGCGTTGGGTACGCGTTTGGACTTGAGCACTTCCTATCATCCTCAAACGGATGGTCAGACGGAAATAACTATTCAGACGCTTAGAACATATGTTGCGTGCCTGTGTGATAGATTTTTTTTGGAAGTTGGGATCCTCACCTACCATTAGTTGAATTCTCCTATAAAAACAGCTATCACACTAGCATTCAGTGTGCACCGTATGAGGCCTTATATGGACGTAAGTGTAGATCCCCACTCAGTTGGTTGGAGATTGGCGACAGACAATTGACTAGGCCCGACATTATGCAAGAAACCACAGACAAGATCTCAATTATCAAGGATAGACTCAAGGCTGCAAGAGATCGTCAAAAGAGTTATGTAGATAACCGCCGAAAGCCATTGGAGTTTCAAGTAGGTGATAAGGTGATCCTACAGGTGTCACCTTGGAAAGGACTAGTACGCTTTGGGAAAAGAGGCAAGCTGAGTCCGAGATATATTGGTCCATTTGAAATAGTTGAAAGGGTTGGTCCAGTATCGTATAAACTTAAATTACCGCAAGAGCTAAGTGTTATCTACGATACGTTCCATGTGTCAAACCTTAAGAAATTCTTAACTGATGAATCATTGGTTCTACCCCTAGAAGACGTTCAGATCAGCGATGGGTTACACTTCGTAGAAGAACTAATTGAAAATCTAGATCGAGAAGTCAAACGACTAAGGCGTAGTAAGATTCTGATCTTAAAATTTTGTTCGAATTCGATGCATGGACCTGATTATACATGGGAACGAGAGGATCACATGAAACTTAAGTACCCTCACCTCTTTGCGAAGAATCAGTCCGGGGATGGCAATCATTTAATTTCGGGACGAAATTCTTTTAAGGAGGGGAGACTGTGACATCTGCCTTCCGGAACCTCCAGGTTAGCACCCGAGCAGTGTAATACACGATTAAATATATAGGAACACCCTATTACGACCTAATTTTATAGGCAACGACTTTAGTTTCCTAAGATTCCCGGCAGCATGCTTAGAATGTCTGGTTAACGTCCGTAACGGATACACCTTCTTATAAAAGTGCCAATTCGATAAAATTAACATTTTATTATATCAATAATAATAATATGTAGGTCAAATATAATATTTAATTAATCAAATATAAATTCTAAACTTTAATTAATCAAATCAAAAATTTAAGTAAAGAAATGAGGAATTACCTTCCATTAATCTAACTTTTTATAAAAAAAAAATTATATTTTATATATACTTTAATTATTTGGAAAAAAAAAACACCAAAAAAAATCGGCCACCCCTCTCCCTTCCCAATATACACTAATTATTAAACCCCAATTCTCAAGTAACCCTTTCATTTTGCCTACACCTCTTCCCTCTTGTTAGAAACTCTCTCTCTCTCTCTCTTCCTCTCCATTTCTTGGCCGAATTCCAGACCCAAAATCCTTCCAAAATTTAAATTTTAAGATCAAAATCCTCTCTAGTGTGGGTAAGTTCATTACCCTTGTATTCTCCTTCATCTCCTTCATCTGTTTCTTGCATTTCTTTCATTTTTTTTCTTCTTCACCTTCTTAGAGTTCTTGAAATATAGGACCTTCATGGGTCTTTAAATGGTAGATTAATCACCAATGACATGCTAAATGTCAAGCAAATGGTGATAATCCATGATCCATACATATAGAACTCAAGAAAAACGAAGTTTGATTTCATGCATAGGGTTTTGTTTTCTTTTATATTTTATGGGATGTATGAAGTTCATGCATGTGTTTATAAAAGAAAGTATGATTTTGGTCTAAATATCTATGATAAAATGTTGGTTAAAAAGTGTATAAAACAAAGAATCAATCACATGAGTGAAAATAAGGTGCTAACTCACTCATTCTCCTTAAATAAGAACTTTTTGCTTCTGGCAGATTACATGCATGAAATTCATCCGACCATATCTTGAAAAATATTTAACCAAATAGCATGATTTTTCTTCTGGAACTTTATCTATCGAGTTACTTTTCAAACCCAAGTGGTTTCATGCAAAAACTCGGAGATTTGACCCCTCAACCACTCATATTAAGTCAAGAGTGCAAAAAGAATCTGACAAAATAAAGTTTCTACTTTGAACTGTCATAACTCTCTTAATATCTCACTAAAACTCTTGATTTTTCTTATAGAGCCTTGTTTATTGAGTTATATTTCAAACCCAAGTGGTTTCATGTAAAAATATGAAGATTTGAGGTCTCAACCATTCTAACCAAAATGAGTGTGCAAGAAATTACAATCTGGCAGATTTGGACTTGTCACTTAAAGTGGCCATAACTCCCTCAATATATCACCAAAAATGATGATTTTTATCTGGATGATGAATCTTTGAGTTAGATTTAAAACCCAACTGGAATCACTGAAAAATATTGATATTTGACCCTCCAAATGGATGTGACAAAAAGAGTATGCAGGCTGCCTTGATAACTGTGACACTTAAACTTACATGTAATGATTATGTTACCTAAGCACCTCTAAAAATGGTGCTTCTTATGTCAAAAGTTCCCTAAGACACTAAATTTAAATATATAAAAATTTAGTTAAATAATAAATTTGGGAAAAATACTTAAATATACCAATAAGTGAACCTAAATTTCTGCCAGCAGAAAAGTAAAACTCTTGTTCTAGAAAAAAATAAGTTTTGGGTTGTTAAAAATAATAATAGACTTAGAAGTTATAGTTTTTGTTAAAATATCAAATAATATGTATATATACACTTGTATTAAAAATGTTATCCTTATAAATAAGAGATTTATAAAAATTCGAACTCGGGTTAAATCATGATTCAAGGAATTATCTGCTATGCCTATAACTCGTAAATTTAATTTTCTAACAGTAAACTTATAATAAACATCATAAAACAAATAATCTTCGTATATTCAACAATGCAAAATAATATTTAAACCGAGTATTTAACCCAAAAGGCATTTTATAAGATACGTTGATCTAAGCAAAGCTTTAGTCCTAAATGTTAGACCCAGAACTGATAGTGTGTTTCACTTCCATAGGAAGGACCTAGAATCGGGCATTTGAGCAACTGTGCAACAACTCTTGGAATCCTTGCCGAACATTGTGCGTATTCACAGCCCCTCTTTTACCGTTTTTATACGTTTTAGGGTGAAAAGCATGTAAATTTACAAATTGTTATTACTGAATGATTGTTTGTTAAAATTGTCGAATTTTGAATTAAATTGTTTATGCACTATGGTATGTATACTTTACGCTGCAAGTGAGTATTCACAGCCCCACTTTTATCGTTTTAATTGATTATTGGAGTGGAAAGCATGTTTAAATTGCGTATTTAAGGATTCATGAGAATGGTTTTAAAGTATTGCGAATTGGCAATTTATAAGGCTTTATTAAAAGCGTTTGGAATTATAAGTTATATGATATGTATGCTCATGATGTGTTGAGTTTCTAAAGATTAAGACCCCGTAAGCACTACTATTAACCCAAAGAAAATTGGGCCTATAGTATTAGTGGATAGCGCTATTTGGTGTGACAAGCCCACCTTATGCTGACGAGCAGGGGTGCACTATACTAGAGAAGTTGACTATCCATGTGGCATAGACCACCTCTGAGTTGGTCAACGGGGGCGTTGAAATTGGTCAGGGACGGATTAGTATTGGCTCAACATAATATTATCTTTGCATACTCTTATCATAAAGAAATTAAATTGTGGTACTCATGAATCAAAGAATTGAAGTTTGGTTTATACGTATGTTTTACAAATGACAACTTGCATATAAAAATGATTTGTGCATATTTAAAACCTGTGAACTCACCAACTCTTTGTAGTTGACCTTGTTTTATACATGCTTTTCAGGAAGTCAAGAAGGTAGACATCGATGTTTAAGCTACATGAATATTGTTTTGAAGCAAGCTTACCTTTACGAATATATTCCGTTATGTTTAAGATTTTGGGAATTGTAAACGATGATAAATATTTTTTTTTATTGTAATGTTTTAAATAATTAAATTGTATGGTGGTATTACCTTTAATCTTGTGTTATGCGTATCGAGTTGTTATGCCCCGTGTTTCCGCTTTAGCGGGGTGTGACAGATCCAAACAATTGGGCTATAATTGTTGATCCATTCACAGAGAGTGATTCATCAGCTGAACCAATATACATGGAGAAAGCAATTGTGGTCATTCAAGCTAAAATTGATGAGATCTGCACTATCGAGGATGAAGAGTACATGCACCAACAAGACTACCACAGATTGCATGAGCACGTGGTTCAACATCAACCAGTTGAGTCCTCATTTGCAAGTTTACCCCTACTTACTTATCCGACAATTCAACCGATCCAGACTCATACAGATCATTCTATCCGATCTCCTCCAAACACTCCAGTTCACGAAACAGTTGACATGCTACCTGATCCTCCTCTCAAATGGGAAAGGGTAAGAATCTTGGTTCTGTTTCTTGAAGAATCCGAATAGAATATCTTTACCTACAAGATAATTAATTACGATCAGGTTGCTATGTATGGTATTCAGTTGATGACAGACATAAATAAGCAACGCAAGTACTAGGGCTATAAACGAACCGAACGTTCAGTGAACCGTTCGGTGGGAAGTTCGTTTATGTTTGTTTATTTAATAAACAAACGAACACGAACAAGTTTTTTTGTTCGTTTAAGTTAAATGAGCAAACACGAACAAAGCTCTCGTTCGTTCATTTATGTTCGTGAACGTTCGTTTACGTTCGTTTACATTCGTTTAATTATGATTGTCTAATAAATTATCAATTAAAACATTTAAAAATTAACAAAAGAATACTAATATATTTACCTTTATAATTAGCATTTAATAATTTATGTTAATATACATATTTAATATTTTATAATATAATAAGGAATATTAAAAAACTGATGCTTTCCACTTACATTATTGGCTTTCTTATATAACCTTGCTTCTCCTCTCCTATTTCTTAAAGTTTCGATGTGGGATGCTCCTTAATATCTTTCTTCATCAGTTTTTAGTAGGAGATGAGAAGTGAGGATGAGAGATTTCCCCATCCAACATCGGTGGGTTATAAGAAATTCTCCTTTGATCTCCAGTATATATATGACATAGCTCCCTTGCTTTCCTTTTAAGTTGATTCACAACTTGCATATGGCTTGAGCATGTTCGTTTAAGCCTTATGGCTTGAGCCATGGCTTGAGCCTCGGCATGAGCCAAGTCAAAAAGTTTTGTTGGAGCATCCCATGGTAGTGGGTGCACCTTTTGTTTTTTCAGATATGTTTCTCTATGTTCGTTTAGTATCTAGTTGAACGTACACGAACGAACTTGAACAAGTACATTTTCTTAACGAACGAACACGAACACTAAATTTTTTTTTCGTTTATTGTTCGTGTTCGTTCGTTTGTTCGTTTAAGCTAAACGAACTAACATGAAGATCTCCTTGTTCGTTTTTGTTCGGTTCGTTTTTTTTCGGTTCGTTTACTAGCCTAGGAAGTACATATTCATGCATAAATATCTAAGAAAAGTGAACAACCCTGTCAGAACAAAGCACATAATCAAATCAGTCGATCATATTTCATCATGCAAGTTTAAGAGCATATGGTATTCGTACTTTGTTGTGACCAGAGAAGATGGTAATCAATGGGCATTCTCTGAAGCCGATTTTGCAAGCCTCGAGTTGCTAGATCTTTTATTTCTGCTACGAGACATGCAATCCAGAACGATACGACCAGGAGAAGTTATTGATGCACTTGAAGTTGTCAAGAGATATATGAAGAGTGCGGTGAAAGAAGCCTGCATTGAAGATCTTCAAATGGGTATTGAGAGCAATCAACTCAAAATAAATTTGCTCAGGCCCGATTTGAGTCTTCCTCCCAATATTCAGGATGTATTTGCCTTTACAGTGATCAAACATCCAGAATTCGGCACGACATACTCAAACCGTGAAGGTGAACTACGTTTCTTTCAAATCAGTCAGATTGTCAGATTATGTGACGGTACTCTGAATCTTCTAGGAGACAAGTTGAGATGGTTTATTAATCAAGACAACAAAGGGGTTCAGGCTTTGGATCCATACTACAGAATCCTTGTTCTTGAAGCATTGGGACGGATTGAAGAAAAGCAAAAGTATAGAACTTCTCTGAGGCACATCGAGATAAGTTTTGGGCTTCGAAAGAAATATGTTCCGAACTGGCGAGATTTTGAACTTCAATTTAAAGGGGGAGATTGTTACGGTGAATATAGGTTGAATAGAATTTTTGGGTATAAAATGTAATTTCTCTATTCTTGTGTTTTGGGTTTTGGGCTTTAGCCTTGAGCGTCTCATATATAATGTTTGTTAAACCTAGTTTTCTAGGTGAATGTTCATTAGAAGGTTTACCTAATCCTATTGAAATTTTCTCTGTAAACCTTAAACCCTTTACCAATAAATCTAATCATATGACCAGCAGTTGTGGCTTAATCTTTGTTCATTATTGATTATTATTTCGTGATTGCACTGTTTCTGGGATCTACACTATGACTTGTAGTGTCTCTCTGCCTCACTTCTTAAACTCTCCATACGATCATCCAGGTTTTCGCAGGTTGAAAGGGATTATGTTGTTGCTAAGAACAAAAGGTAAAGGATTGAAATTTAAGATAAGATGTCAACAACAATTGGTTACCTCTTCCTTCCTATCTTGTACTTGCTTTATTGCACTTCACCCACATCCCTTGGATAAGCCTATCACTAGCATTCACAATGCACATGTGTGTGTTTTTTACACCCTAATTTTCTTTCTAAGTATCCCCCTCGGATGGAGAATTCAACGAAATTGTCACTGGAATCAAAATTGGGTTTCAAAAGTAAGACAAAATTGAAAGGCTGGAAAATGGGTTAAGGTGCAACATTTTCTTCGTGAAAAGCAAGATAAAGCAACATCAATAAAGACTGGGGTCTTAACTTATGGTTCGTAAATTAAATGGGAAAGAGCTTCACTTCGTAATCCTTTGCGTGTCTTTGGTAACATATACAAAATTACAGTGAGATCTACTATAATGACGACCAAAGGGCTAAACGAAAAATGTATCGATTATTGCACATTCAGTCTCTCAGAATTGAAGTTAGCAATTGTATGGCTCAATAATCTCACTGGTGGTCTCCACTAATGTCTGTGCTACATGCATTCACCTATGTCCGTCTTAATGCTATATTATTCTTTATCGCTTCACCTCTCAAAAGGTTAGCTTTATGAATTTCCACAACAAGGCTTAATCAAGGTTCGTTCTTTCTTACACTAATCTAGTGATTGTTCAATCCCGTGAGATAACGAATGATAAACTCAAAACATAGCCCCAAACCAAAACAATACATTGTCCTCAATGTAATTAAGAAATAAGTGCAAGTACGAAGCGATCACGAAATATGTGAATTAAGTGCAACCATCTAATTAAAACAGACAAGTCTACTAATTCAAAGGAGAAGATAAAATTAAAATAACCAACCCTCATTATTCACATGTGTGGCGGCTAGGGGTGCTCAAATTTCCTACCAACCCAGCCAACCCGGCCAACCCAACCCAAAAAAACCTAAAAAAACCTAGACCGCATCAACCTGACGTATAATCGATACATTTTTTTACCAAACCGCATTAAATGGGTTGATAACGGTTTAGGCCCAAACCAAACCGGTCCAACCCGACAACCCGATGAAAAACAGGCGGCCTCTTAATTTTTCACACCGCGCGCTTCAATTCAGATTTCACAACCCTGAACCCCTAAATCTAATTTCTCTCGTATCTTCTGTCTGAGTTTTTGTTTCAACTTTCAAGAATCGAGAGTGCTTGTCTGCTTGAGACTTGATCGATTGAAATCGAGAGTCTTAAGACTTGATTGATTGAAATCGAGAGTGCTGGAGTAGAAAGTCGATTAGTCGAAGGCGTCAATAGAACTCAAGAATTTGATTGAGGCATCAATCGAGAGACCTGATCTGTTGGTTCAACTGTTCAAGGCTTCTAGCTTTGGTTTTCTTCTTCGATTGAGGTACTATTAGTCTATTACTATCAGATTCACGTTGAATTGAACTCAAGAATTTGATTTCTCTTTTTCCTTCGATTGAATCAGATTCACGCTGGGTCATTTGTGTTGAAACTGAATTTTGTATACAAGTTTTCCTTTGTTTAAAATTTTGTTTAAACTGAGTTTTAGTTTTAGTTTGGAACTTTAGATGTTGGAAAAATGGAAAATGGATATTGACTTTTGAAACTATTGAAACTGTTGATTATAGATAGCACCCACAACCCCTTTTGGAATAACACTAGAAATTTCTATGTTGTGAGTTTAAAGACACAACCTTGACTTGAATATTAATATACCAATATCAAAATAAATACATTTCATTGTTGTGGGGTTTTAAATTCCAAGCAAATAGGGAATATTTGTTTGTTGACTGCTTTTCTTCCACAATTTTTTGGGCCTCCATCCATGAATAGAGTCAAAATGGATTTTAGTCACACTTTTCCCAACCATGAAATTGAGACAAACCCACATGACTGGACAAAGTCATGGTCTTTGCTTCCATGGTTGCATACATACAGGTCAAACCCAACACCCAATTTGGACCAGCCACCCTCAAACCTCATTCACCAATTCTTCCTCTTTATGATCAAGATTAAGATGAAATACATGAATGTTCCCCCCTGGAAACCAACATAAAACATACATATATTATTTACAACTGCTTTCTGCATTCATGTTTGCATGATAAGAAAAGCAATCTAGGTGATATGTTGAAACTGTTGATTTAGGTGATTTTGGTGAAACTGTTGAAACAATCAAGAATGACACTAAACAATCAAGAATGACACTCAACAATCACTTACGGATTTGGTTCATCTGTTGAACCCTTTTGAGACTGTTGATTTGGATGTTGGAAAAATGGAAAACTGAGTTTTAATTTAGGTGATATTTTCATTTACTAATGTTGTATTTTTCAATTATATACAGACTCTAATTTAATGGATGCTAGTGCTACACCTATTGATGTTGACAAAAGGATCAAAGAAGAACCACACGAAGATAAAAAAAAAATCAGGTAGAGTATTTGATATTTGGATTCATTTTTCAAAAGTAGAGGGTGGAAGTGGAAATCAAAGTGATCCTAGATGTTTCAAACCGACCAACCCGCCAACCTAACCCAACCCGCACGGTTTTGTTTGGGTTGGGTTTCACTTTTGATTGGGTTGGGTTGGGTTGAGAATTTTCAAACCGCAACGATTGGGTTGGGTTGTTAAAGTGTCTTCAACCCGGCCAACCCAACCCGTGAGCACCCCTAGCGGCGGCGAGACGATGAAGCACCAGGACGTCGCCTTCTTTGTCGTCTAGCAGGTGGGGTTTGAAGGACCCATCTCATTTGTATATGGCTCTCTTGTGTTCAACGGTCGTATCTCGGTGAAACCTTCATGCATCTCACGTTCCAACTATTCAAAGCGGCGATTAAAAAGTCATTCTAGACCCTGAATGTCGGTTGGTAACACTTCATTTTTAGTGTTGGTTGCCATATTATAGTCCTCATCATCTTCATCATTTGCATCTACATCATCGACCCCTGCTGGAATATGCATTTGCTTGTTAGCTGCAGTAGCCCGCATATCAAGTCTTTAAGCCACATTGACCTGGGCCTTGTAGGTGACTCGATCGAAGGGGGAAAGTGGTGGGATAGTGTCTTCAACTTCACAACCGGCGTCCCTGCAAAATTTAGTAATTAAGGAAGGGAAAAGCAAGATACCAGTAGCATTGCGGTCGGAAGCCACATCTTTCATCTGCAGTTGTATGATGTGGCCTATGTCCATCGGTAGGTTGAACTGGACGCAATAGAGGATCTTCGCCACGTAAGCATCGGCTGTAGTTTCATGAGTGGAAGGAAGTAAGTTGCATTTCAGAAACTTCATCCATAGAGCTATTTCGGGTAAAAGATCGCTCTTCTTGATGTCGTCCTCATGTGGTATCCAATTAGCTCGCCCACTCCTCTTTAAAGCCATAGACAACACATGGTTGTGTTCATCATGCAACCCAACTCCTTGAATGGGGGACAAGCCATATGTCATTCTGAGGTTTTCGGGACGAGGGATATCGTAATGGGCACATATGGCTTCCATTAGGAGGCGAACCAACCTTTCTCTGACCACCACCGAGTGAAACTCATTAAACGTTGGAGGCAACATTGATGCATAGAATTCAAGGACTAAGTCTGGGTCGTATGGTTTTGGATTGGCCACGTAATCTAACCATCACATTTGCTCTACGATTTCACGGACTCTCTGATTTGGAATTTCATTAAGCTCATCCCGCGCTCCGGTAGGATTGGTCAAGTCTGGAATAGTTCTCGGCGCTGGTCTAATCGAAGATGGCTTATTCCAGTGAGGGCCTCGCGTTCCACTCGACCTAGGGTGTAGTAGCGGTTCCATTTTCCGGTCGACTCTTGGTTGGTTCGAACCATCTTTCCTGAAAAAGGAGCATCCCTTAGAATAACATCATTATCTACGCCACCCCAAACCTAATCCTTGGATTAGGTTTATTCAACTATGGATTTATGTATTTTGAATAATGGGGGCACCCCAAACCAAAGTTTGCAATGGGGTGTTGTGTGTATGATCAAAACGAAACCCCAAACCAAAAGTTACAATGGGGTGTTAAAATGGTGAACACTACATCTCACACAATATGCAAAACAACATCACAAGTATACCAAGGTATTTCTACGAATTTGCGCAAGGTATTTCTCATAATTTGCACTCATGCATCTACCAAGGCAAGCAATCATACATGCATTATGAACATCACAAATAGGTATACCCAACAAGAAACCATATTATCAATACCCACAAAACTTTTCTTAAGAACAAGGTTCCATACCCAATTTCTAACAAAAAATTCATGATACACCCCAAAATAAAAGCAACTATTAATGTTTTCACAAATTATCACATAGATGACTTCACAAATACCATAGAATGCTAGAATATGGAAGAATATCAAATTACCCTCATCATGTATCCAAAAATCCCCAAAAGATGTTTAGTTAGGGTAAGAAACATACCTTTTGTACTTGGTAGATGATAGATTGAGTAAAAGATTGAAAAACCTTGCAAGAGTTGGTCAATTTGTGCCTTGGGAGTGATTGTTGGAGAGAAAACGACGAGTTCCAGACTTAGGGTTTGTGAAAGTGAATAATGAGGCAGAAATCCCCTTTTTATATATGCACATGTGTCGGGCGTGGGCGCTCGCGTGGATCCACCCGTACGGTGGGACGCGCGAAGCACTAGACTCTTCATTCGACAGAGTTCCATGGGGATGGTGGCGCGACTTGACCCGCACAGATAGGTACGCCAAGTTCTGGAGTCTTGGGTGGGCAGAGTCTCACGCATTTGGCAGCGCAGATTGACTCGCACGGTGGCACGTGCCGAACACTATTCGGTTAATATCTCAGAGCCTTGCGTGGATGCTTATGCGAATCGAATAGTGCAGAGGGTCGTGCGGACCACTGTTTACTGTTTTCTTCCTTTCTTCTACTTATCTCAATATCAAATCAGGAATGCAACTCCAGGTAAAACGAAAATAAAGAGAAATAACTAAAAATTAACAATAACAAAAAACTAACCTACGATGGGTTGCCTCCTACCCAGCGCCTTATTTCATGTCGCGGCAGGACTTCTCGACTTATCACTCCTTACGCTCATCCAAGTACACGCTCGAAGCATTGGTAAGTTCGCCTCGGATGTATGGTTTAACTCTCTGACCATTCACCTTGAACTTCTGGCCATCGGTTCCTTCTAGCTCGACTGCACCATAGAGAAACACTTCTACACCTTGAACTGTCTCGACCACTTCGACTTCAGTTTACCTGGGAACAACCGCAAATGTTAGTTAAATAGACAGACGCTCAAACCTGGAGTAATTACCTTTTTCTCGAAGCTGTCGGTCATGGAATTTCTTAGTTCCTTCTTTGTAGATTGATGCATTCTCGTATGCATCCAGCCGACATTCTTCCAATTCGTTCACATGTAAAAATCTCTTTCTGTCGGCTGCATCTAACCCCATGTTCAACTGTTTAATTGCCTAGTATGCTCTATGCTCTAAATCCACAAGCAAATGGCATGATTTCCCAAATACCAATCGATATGGTGTGGTCCCAAGTGGCGTCTTAAATGCCATCCGGTAGACCCAAAAAGCATCATCCAGTTTTATCGACCAATCCTTGCACGATGCATTCACTGTCTTCTCTAGGCTTTGCTTTAACTCTTTGTTAGACACATCGGCTAACCCGTTTGCTTGAGGGTGGTAGGGTGTGGTCACTTTATGTTTCACCGAGTACTTCTTCAAGACTGTGTCAAGGTACCGATTACAAAAATGACTACCTCCATCACTGATTAGCGCTCTTGGAACTCCAAACCATGAGAAAAAGTTATTCCACAGAAAGTTGATCACCACCTTAGAGTCGTTTGTGGGGGTTGCTATTGCCTCTACCCACTTAGATACATAATCCACTGGAAGTAGAATATACTCATTTCGGAATAAGTTAGGGAATAGACCCATGAAGTTAAATCCCCAAACGTTGAACAACTCAACTTCCATGATGTTCCCAACCCTTTGACAACAGTCACATTGGATGATAAAATCCTTCATTTCTTTAAACATCGATGGCCAAAAGAATCCGGACTGCAAGATCTTTACCATTGTTCTATCCGTACTGAAGTGGCCCCCACATTCTAGTGTATGGCAATGTGTAAGAACATTGTCCTTTTCTTCATCCGGTACACACCTTTGGATCATTCCATTAGCACAGTATTTGTATAAATACGGTTCATCCTAATAATATCTTCGAGCATCAGAAAGGAATTTTGTCTTTTAGTGGGAATTCATATTATACGACACCACTCCTCCTACCAAGAAATTTACCAAATCTACATACTAGGGTTTCGAATGACTGACCTACAATAGTTGTTCATCCGACAAAGCATCATTAATGACTATTTGATCTTCGGTCTGCTCTGCACTACCTTCAAGTCTGGAAAGATGATCTGCTATTGTAATTTCTGACCCCTTCTAGTCCAAGATCTCTAAATCAAACTCTTGTAGTAGTAGTAGTAGTAGTAGTAGTAGTAGTACCCATCTGATAAGTCTTGGTTTTGCATCATCTTAGTGAACCAATATGTTGGATCCAAGATCATGGGAATTAAAGTCAAAGTCTCTCAAGATTGAAAAGTCAAAGTCAAAATCTCAAGTCAAAGTATCTCAATCAAAAGTCAAAGTCATTGTAATAAGTCTTTGTACAAGTCAACAAGTCAAAGTGTTTTTAATTTTGTCTTTGTATTGTAATAGGGTATAAATTGTTTTTCTATTCGTAGAATCATTAGGCTAAGTGTACTGTCATTGTAGAGAGAGAAATTTTCAGAGAGCATATTGTATATGAATTGAGAATTAATTGAAATAAAAATTGTTTGAGTAATCTTGTTGTTATTCTAATCCTAAGAGTGATAAGAACTTGTTATTGTGGGACACACAATTGGTATCAGAGCAGAAGGTTCAATCAAAATCAATAAAATGTTCTTCGCACCTCTGTTCATTGATAGTTGATCGATTTTAGTGTTGTTTAGTGTGTAATTGTGAAAATTTTCAATTGCAAGTTGGTCGATTAGTGTTTTAGAATGAATTAGTATCATATAGAAACTCAATTGCACTATATTTTTAATCAATTTGGTGATTTGTTTAATTTTGAGTTCATGAGTTAAAAGCACTGTATCTCAATCAAATTGTACATGTGTGTGAATTTCTTTGAAATTCATTGTTTGTAATCGATTTCTGCAATGTTCGTGGATATTCTTGTGAAGTTTCAGACTCAAAATCACAGATTTGATCAAGTTTTGATTTGTTTGAAGTGTTTTTAGACTAAAAACTGAAGAACTCACATAGATCCTCGAAGAACTCGCAAGATCTACATATTTTGTATAAAGAACTCGCATAATTGGAAGATCGCATGATGACTTTGTTTGCCTAAGAATTCGCATAAGTCTGATTTTGTGAGAAAACTAAGGACAGAATTCGCATAAGACTCGTGTGTGAATTGTGTAGATTTCGCATATTTCGGTGTACGAAAAGTTTGGAAGATTTTCTAAGGGCAAATTTCGTATAAGGCTACGTGTGAAAAGTAAGGATTTCGCAGATAGTAGCATACGAATTCGTTGAATTCACATAAGGTTACATACGAGTTCTTAATAATCCACATGGAAAATTGGAAAATTTTTGAAGTCCAAAATTCATATCGATACGAATTGCTCGAGGTTGAAATAGATTCTAAGTATAGAATTCGTATATCCCTGTTGTGTGAAAAGCTTATGCGAAAAGTTGAAAGTTCTCATATATTCTAAGTCTAGATTTCGCATATAGTTCTGTGCAAATTCCTCAGAATTAGCACATAGTAGTGTGCGAATTCTTAGATTTCGCATCTAGTTACTTGTGAATTGTGTGGTGTGCGAATCCTTTAGCGTGCGAATTGTGAGTGTGCTGCGAATTCTGTGGTTTGTACGAATTGTGGTGTGAGAATTCTTGCCTTAGGAAATTTTTTTGAAATTTTATTTCTGAATATTTTTCTAAGATTTTATGTATATTGATTTCTTTTGAACAAACGATCATTTCAAGTTCTTATTTTACAGTTATCTGTCAGGATGACTTCTAGGGAGGCTCTTGCAATTAGAACCGATGTCAAACCACAAGTTCTTTTCAAAGGAGAATACGAACAGTGGAAAGATAGATTTATGGACTTCATTGACATAAATGAACTTGGTGATTACATCAGATTATCTTTGACAGAAGGAGTGATGAAACCTCCAACTAAGATTCATTCTACAGAAGGAGATGGTGAAGAGATAGTCACCAAAGAATATCCAATGCCTGTAGAAGACTATTCTGATGAACAGAAGAAGAGGCATAAGGCTGATAGACTGGCAAAGTCTTTTCTACTACAAGGAATTTTCAATGAGATATATGTGAAGAATGATAGCTACAAAGCTATTGGGAAGCAGATGTAGGATCAACTTGAGAAAATGATGTTAGGATCTAAGATTGGTAATCAGCTGAATGTGTCAAATTGTCTGAACAATTATGAAGAGTTTAAAGCTAAGGAAGTAGAAAGTTTAGAGTCCACCTATGACAGATTTCTTACCCTTCTGAACGAGCTAAGCAAGAATAGAGTAGAGAAATCTCAGATTGAGCTGAATGTCAAGTTTCTGAGCATTTTACAACCTGAGTGGAAAAGGTTTACTCGATAGATGAAACAGATGAAAGATCTGAATGAGATACCTCTCCATGAAGTTTTTGAGACTCTCAGACAAAATGAAGAAGAGGTTGATGAGATTAAAGTTGAGAAGAAGAAAGTTGAGAAACCAACAGTTGATCTAGTTGCTTTGGTTGTAAAGAGAAAAGAGAAAAGATATGCAAGTCTAAAGAAGAAAAAGGTGTTAGTATCTGAGACTGAGGAAGAGGAAAGTAAAGATTCAGATTTTGATGACGGTGAGAACCTAAAGCAAACAATGCTACTGTTGACCAAAGCTTTTCAGAAAAACTTTTACAAGAAGTCAGGGTCAAATAGTCAACGATATTCATCAGGGTCAAAGAATTTTGAGCACAAAGAACGAGTAGAAGGAAAGAAGAGATTTGAGGAGAAAAGGCCAGAAGAGAAAAAGTATGTGAATGAGTACGAAGAAAAGAAAGTTGATCAGCCAGTAAAGTGCTATAACTGTGGTAAAGTAGGCCACTTTGCTAAAGATTGCCGAAAGCGTATAGTCAGAAATTCGGAGTATTACAAGAATAAAATGCTTCTGGCCAAACAAAAGGAAGCTGGTAAAGCACTGATGGCTGAGGATGATTACTGGCTGGATCATTCAGATGTTGAAGAGGAGAAAGAGGAAACTACGCACATATGCTTAATGGGATAGAATGTTGATAAAGAGATGTTTGATGAAGAGAATTTTGAAGAGGTAAATGATATGACTGAATCTGATTTCTTAACTCAAATGCAATCCATGATGATTGAACTTCAGGATTTGTAGTCTAAACTTAAACGCGAAAAAAGTATCATTAAAGAGAAAAACCAAGCAACACTGAAACTCAATAATGATATTGTTGAGAAGAATGTATTTATTCAGACTTTACACAAAAATATTGATATCTGTAACACCCTCAAATCTGGAAATAGCAACTTATTTAAAATTTTCTAAATACATCAATAAATGAATCATATACAACCACGAATTTAGATTTAACTTCAATACACGTATACCATCTTATATATATACAGACTATAACGGACGGGTGCTAATAATACCCATGCATAGTCACTATCTCCATAATGCAGAAGGCTTCACCGAATACTTACTTTCGGATCTAGCTAAGGCTTTACTCTTCACAGGATTGCTAGAACCAACTCTCAACCTTGAAACCTGATGCACATGCTGACAAATAAAAAGGTTAGGCTTAACGCCTAGTGAGCTCAAGAGTTTTAACAAAAGTATATATCTTTAAAAGAAAAGAATTCAATTTAAAGCAAGGTCATTCGAAATATTACACTTAAAAATGGAAACGACACATTTTCCCATAATATGCACTTTTAAAGGCAAAGCTCCCAAAACACACATTTCTTATATAATGCGCAACGCATAACTCACCCAAACGGGATAATAGTTCGACACTTAATTGGTAAAAACATGAATAACCATTTATAACCCAAAGTACCCAAAACGCGGGCGGGACAAAATGCTCGACCCATGAATCGTTATCAAAACCACATATACCGTGCGACCGTAAGGAACCAATGACAATAAAATAAGACGTTCTTATATTTAAAATGTTGATAGCCAGCAACGGGGGAAACCCGTATCCGTTGAGGGTGGAGGGAACACAAAAGTATACCACCCAAACAACGTTAATCGCATGACACCTCCCGACATCCCAGCTCGGTGTCCCTACGACTTCTTTACAAGTGTCACCCAAAGTCAGTTGACCTTGATGGATCATTCCGAGGAACTCCATCCCGAAGGCCCGACACACTTAAAGTCTACCTCTCAGGCATTACTTCAACCGGCGGAGGTCCTAGCGCCTACTACTCCGGTAGCACTAGCTGACTCAACCCTCCTAGCGATCACTTGTAAAGTTTCCAGTCATAAAACATGGGTACCGAAGTTCAACCCCGCAATACCCAATTGACCATCCCAAAACAGACCGACTTACGTGCCTATGGATCCAATGCAACACAGTCTAACATTACATGTCTAACCCGAAATGACCGACACATTCGAACATGTAACCAAACTCAATACGCAACACAGCGCATTAGTACGTACGTCATAACTAGACTCTACGTCGAGCCATTAAAGTCGGACCAATGTCCTCAAGACTCTTTTAATCCAATACCGAGCTAAAGAGCTCAAAATCCGTTTGACCAATAATTACCGGTCTCCAAAATAGTGAAATGTCTTTAGATAACGTTTATGAAGACACGTACTTCAAAGACTAGATTTACCCAAAACTCCATACGAGATGGGACCCAAGATTTCCAACGTGTTTATGAATGCAAATACACCAAATGCATATAACATGAAATAGACTTTATTTGTACAAAATCGTCAGAGACGTATAACTCATAAAATTTACCTTACTCGTACAAAATCACCAAGAATACGTAATTCATGTTATTTAGTTGTTGAAACGTTCGAAACCCAATATAAGCATTTTAAGAGGTTAACACAACCTGTTGGGTCTGAAATATGCTAAGGATGGTTAATACTGCTAGACATGACTATTACTACTGCCTGAGGAAGTTAGTACTGCCAGATCACAGTTACTACTGCTTGAAGGAGTTCATACTGCTGAGACAAAATTAATACTGCTTCCTGAGATTAATACTGCTAGTTCAGAATTAATACTGCTCATGAAGATAGTGCTGCTTTTGAGATGAAGACTCCGTATGGGAATGAAGACAGCTGTATATATTGAAGCTAAAGTAAAGGAGATAATTATGGACTAAAGATCAATTTTATTTTAATAATTATCTTGTAATCAGTCTTGTATATATAGTATAGAAGTATTTGATAGATTAATTCAATGTTTTTTGTTAGATAGAATTTACCTCAAGATAAATAGAATCCTTTCTATAGAGAAGTATAGAACGTCTGTTGAGCATGTTCAACAGATTGAGGTTTTGTGTGTAATCATCAAGTTGAATCAATATAAACTGGTGATTTGAGTTTTATATACTGTTCCATTGATTGTTATTGTTATAGTGTTTTTCCGCAACTTCTTTAGCATTGATTCTGAGTGTGTGTGAATTAAATTCTTGTTTGAGTTACGATCCTGACAAGTGGAATCAGAGCCTTTTTGTTAAACTCAGAAAAACAACAATCATCATGGACGGTTCAAGTGATAGCGTTCTGGTCTCAAAGGTTCCAATGCTCAGATCTAATGAGTTTGACATGTGGAAGATTAGGATCAGGCAATACATTCTTCTCAAAGATTACTCCATGTGGGACATCATTGAGAATGGCCCATCTAATAAAGGAAAGATTGGTGAAGATGGAAAAAGAATCCCACCAAAGACGGATGGAGAGAGGAAGATAAGGCAGACAAAGATGAAAGCCTTGAGCACACTGCTCTTGGCTATTCCTAATGAGTATCAACACCAATTTTGCAACCTCACTGATGCCCAGATGCTTTGGAATGCTCTAAAGAAAAGATTCTCTGGTACCAAAAGTACCAAGAGAAATCAGAAGGCAATATTGAAGCAACTGTATGAAAACTTCATGTCAACTAAGAATGAGTCCATGACTCAAACTTTTGACAGGTTAAACAAGCTGATTGGTGAACTAGCTACTGTTGGAGTGTAGTTTGATCAAGATGATGTAAACAAAAAGTTCCTAAGGTCCCTTGGAGATGAATGGACCATGTATACTGTCTTCTTTAGACAGAATGACAAGCTGGAAGACAAAGAACTTGACGATCTTTATGATGACTTAAGGGTGTTTGAGGCTGAAGTTGAAGCCAAGAAGAGACCATCTGGATACACTCATAATGCTGCTCTTTTACCATCTTCTTCTTCTACTGATTCTGCTGCTAATACAGAATCAGTTAGTACTGCTTATGTATCTAAGCAGGATGTATCTAATGACTATGTATTAGAAACTTTTCTTGCTAGTCTTGCTAATTCTGGTTTAATTAATGATGATCTTGAACAAATTAATGCAGATGGCCTTGAGGAGATGGATATAAAGTGGCAGATGGACATGCTAACTATGAGGGTCAAGAGATTCATAAAGAGGACTGGAAGGAACAACTTTTCTCAGAGGAGAGAAGATGGTGCTGGGTTTGACAAGTCAAGGGTGGAGTGCTACAAGTGTCACAAAATGGGACACTTTGCAAAAGAATGCAGAGGAGGAATTCCTCAACAACATGGCAGGAACCATCAGCAAGCACATTCCTCAAGCTTCCAAAACAACAGAAACTCCACTCAAGCTCTTGTTTCTCAAGAAGGAATGAGATTTGATTGGAGTGATCAAGCAGAAGAAGTTGTTCAGAATCAAGCCCTGATGGCAGAAGTCTCAGAATCTTCAAGCACAGATATTCCAACAGAGGTAAAAACTAAACTGTGCACTAAAGAGTGTCTTCAGACTGTACAAAAGTACAAGGATCATAACCAAAGCATGTGTGATGATCTTAAAATGGTTTTGAGAGAGGCATCATTGACAAGACTCTGTTCATTCAAAGGAAGAAGAAGGACATCCTGTTAGTGCAAATCTATGTGGATGACATCATCTTTGGATCCACAAAAGATCAACTGTGCAGAGATTTTGAAGGATTAATGCATAAGAGATTCAAGATGAGTTATATGGGTGAAATTACTTTCTTCCTTGGGCTACAAGTTAAGCAGAAACAAGATGGAATCTTCATAAGCCAATCCAAGTATGTGTAGGATATTCTTAATAAGTTTGGATTCTCAGACTCAAAGCCTGAAAGAACACCCATAGAGACACACAAACAGATCACTGCAGATCTTGAGGGGGAGGATGTGGATGTTCATTATTACAGATCCAAGATTGGCTCTCTCATGTATCTCACAGCTTCTAGACCAGATATCATGTTCCCTGTTTGTGTGTGTGCAAGATTTCAAGTTAGACCAAAGCAATCACATTTTCAAGCAGTCAAGAGGATATTCAGATATCTCAAAGGTCAACCCAGATTAGGCCTTTGGCATTCTCATGACTCACCATTTGACCTACTTGCATATTCAGATAGTGATTTGGGTGGAGCTAACTTGGATAGAAAGTTTACAACTGGAGGATGTCAGTTTTTGGGTGCAAGACTAGTATCATGGCAGTGTAAGAAGCAAACCACAGTGTCTACTTCAACAACAGAAGTAGAAAACATAGCTGTTGCAAGCTGCTGCTCACAAGTGCTATGGATTCAGAATCAAATGATGGACTATGGTATGACATTTCTTCACACTCATATTTTCATAGACAACAGCAGTGCTATTAGCATTGTCAATAGTCCTGTCAAGCATTCAAAAACAAAGCATATAGAAATAAGGTACCATTTTATCAGAGACTGTAATGAGAATAAGCTAATTCAGGTTCAGAAAGTACACACAAGTAACCAGTTTGCTGATCTATTCACAAAAGCTTTTGATGTGGGTAGATTCACATTCTTGGTCACAAGTGTGGGCATGATGAACAATGAATAAGTATATTCTCATTCTCTTTATGTACCTATATAGATTCCTCCTTATTTACTTTCATTAAATTGGTGCTATTAACCCCGGTGTGTTTAAGTGTTTCAGGTTGTTTTGATTGGATACTTGGTACTTCTAGTTCAGTTAATACTGCTCACTATATTACTCATGAAATTTTTTCAAAAATGGTTAAGTATGGTTACGACTACTAGGTGGTTTATACTGCCAGTGTAAAGTTACTACTACTTGACTTATTTAATACTGCTAATCAGGGTTACTACTGCTGGTCTGTGTTAATACTGCTAGTCTGTGTTAATACTGCTAGTATGTGTTAGTACTGCCAGTATGTGTTACTACTGCTAATATGAGTTAATACTGCGAGTTAGTTAATAATACTAGTGTACTTACTACTGCTTCAAAGAATTACTACTGCGGGGTCAAATCTCTCTCAAATGGCAGGTCTTGTATTTGTCGATGACCACAATGAGTTGGCAAGGCTGAATAAGCCCAACCAAGCCGAAGGATTTCATCAGATTGTAGACTTCCTAAAGTCCACACATATCGCCCACGTTTTAACGGTCAATCCCACAATCTATGTGGAGCATCAAAGACAATTCTGGGCAAATGCCACCATCCATAATGAAGAGGGTACTCAGGTTATCAAGTCAAGGGCTTGTGATAAACCCCTGACCATCTCGGAGGAGACCATTCACATTCATCTACTTTTAGATGATGCCTCAGGTATAACATCTCTACCCAAGGAAGATCTTTTTGAAAATGTAAGCAGAATGGGATATGGAGGTCCCACTGAGGTATATAAGTTCTTCAAGAACAAATTTTCTCCTCAGTGGAGATTTTTTGTTCATACCCTCCAGCACTGCATTTCAAAGAAAACAACTGGCTGGAGTCAGTTCAGCAGTACCATTGCTTATGTTATGGTCTGCTTAGCAACCTCCAGGAAGTTCAATTTTTCGCAAATGATCTTAAATGACTTACTGTCAAACCTGGATACCAAAACAAATCTTTTTATATGTATCCCAGGTTTGTGCAAGCTATACTGAATAAGGAATTGACGAATGTACCTCATTTTAATGAGGTATATGTACCAAAGGTCCCAAAAGGGAAGGTGTTTTCTAACATGAGGAGGACTAATAAAGACTCCTCAGGTATTGACACACCATTGTTCTCTACAATGATGGGTGTGTCTCCTTCCCATGGTGAGGCATCAGTGTCAAAGCCCTCATCTGACAACCAAACTGATGACCTACCAACACCACTCATTTCTATTACCATCCCTCAGTCCCTTCTTAAAAAGCCAACTTCACCCATCACCAAAATATATATAAGGAAAAAGGTAAAGAAGGTTCATTCCCTTCTTGTACCTTCACCCCCACAACCTTCAAGCCCTGTAATGGAGCATTCTCCATTAGAGAATATCGATAGGGAAACCACAGGGGTGTCTCCCAACCCCAAGAAGATGCTCACTAAGGAGCAGGTTGAGCATATGGGTTGTAAGGCTCACACTACTGACTTTGCACAAAGTGCAGGGTAGGATAGTGTGAACATATCTAAGACCTTCCCCATGGCAACTTTGGGTGAGCAATCATCCAGAGGTCCCCGGTGCCAAGAAACCAAGGGGGTAGAAGGTGCCTCTGCTAGGCAGAGGACCCCTACTAAAAGTTCCAGTGATCCTCCAAGGGTGGTAAACACACCTAAAGGTGGTGAGGATAGATATACCTATGATGAATTGATGGAAACATTGGCAAATATAAATAAGGATGTCCTATCTCATGAAAAACTCATAGAGGAGATACAACAGATAATCCTCTCCCAACAGGTACAGATCAGCAACCTCAAGAAATTGGTTCTAAAGCAAGTGCAAAAGAAGAAAAGAACCAAGTTTATACTGAAGAAGAGGAGCATCCCTCATGATGCTTCCAAAAAGGCGGAGAATAAGGGGGAGTCAAGAACTGGATCTGACAAGCAAAGGCCTGATGGGATGAAGTCTACTTTTGAGGGGTAGAAGGGAAAAAAAGCAGAAACTAGTAAAGAAGTAGAAACAGAACCAGCAGTAGAAACGTTCAAGAAAGCAGCATCAATTGGCTTAGCAGCAGTAACAGAGGCAGCAACAGTAACAGGGCTTTCTGTTGAAGAAATAGAGATAGCAGAAACCCTTCTAAAGGCCAAAACAGACACTCCCAAAGCCACTCAAAAGGCCAAGGGAGTGGAAATCAAAGAGGGAGGCCCTGAGCTAAAAAGGAAAGAAATCAGTGAGGCTGAACTGATGAGGAAAGGAAAGGCAAAGGTGGATGAATCTGCAAAGCCACCAAAGAAGCTAAAACAGATTGAACTAGATGAGGAACCGGCTAAGAAGCTGCAGGCTGAGCTACAACAAGAAGAAGAAACTCAGAAGGCCAAAGATAGGCAGATGGCTCTAGATCTGTCCACTAAGCTGAATGAGGAATATCAAAAGAGCTTGAAAGCTGCAGTTGAGGCCAAGAAAAGTACAGTGAAAGCATCCAAGCACAGACTGCCAGCAAAGATTCAGAAAAGACAAACTTCTAAGACCTATTTGGCCAATCAAGAAAGGAGAAAAATGATAAACTTTATGAAAGGCTCAATTGATGTAAAAGAAGAGATGTTTGCTAACATGTCATACAGTAGAGTTGAAGAGCTATATAAAAGGGAAATGGCAAAGCTTCAACGGGACTTCACTCAAAGGGTTGAGTTTTAAAAGACAAATGAAAGAGAGACATGATCTCAATATCCAACAACCCTTCCCAGAGAGTGAGGAAACCACTCCTTCAAAATAAAAGGTTGAAGAAAAGAAGGAAGAACATGTTGTTGTGGAAGTCAAATCTGCCAAGAGAGTGAAAACTATAGCTTCCAAGAAACTGTCTAAGAAGCCAAGGGTTGTAGAAGCTGAGAAAGATACAGAACCAGCTGTTACAGGTCAATCTGAGAAATCAAGTCAAAGTGCACAGCAACCAAGTCAATCTAATGTGCATTTTGAACTTTACATGACTGTAACAGATAATGATCCAGTGAAGGCAGATCCCATTTCAGTCCAAGCCCTTGAAATAATCCACTGGGATATTCTTGAAAATCAAGGCAAAGAACATTTCATAATCAAAAGAATGGGTGATCATTTTGAAGTATATTCTACTTGGGGGAAGATAGTCAGATGTTGTTCAAGGTCAGACTTGGAAGAAATGTTTAAAGTGGGAATGAATCTGTATGGGGATGTGCTGAAGACTCCAGGGATGAACATCAAGAAACTAGCAATGGAGTATTTATGCATGATGTTCAGTCCAGATCTTGTCAAGCATGTCATCAAAGATGTCTTCAAGTCTGTGGACAACTGGATGCTTATTGAATGGTGTGGGGTGTATATCTTCACCATAGATAAAAGCTTTCATGAATATTATCTGGTGGATAAGATATATGACCATAGCCTAGTCAAGCTACAGGTGACGCTGAAAGCCAAACTAATCTGTCCTCAAGGCTCAGAAATGGCAAGGATTGTGGTTATCAGGATCATCAATGAAAGCTTGGGTTTGGATCCTAATCTAGGGGTGTAAACTTAGGTTTTGAAAGCATCATGAAGACCAGTTTTTGAAGAACTTAACTTCTCAATTTGAAAAGTTAAGTTAGGGGGAGATTGATGGGTTTGAAATGTGCTAAGGATGGTTAATACTACTAGACATGACTATTACTACTGCCTAAGGAAGTTAGTACTGCCATATCACAATTACTACTGCTTGAAGGAGTTAATACTGTTGAGACAAAATTAATACTGCTTGCTGAGATTAATACTGCTAGTTCAGAATTAATACTGCTCATGAAGATAGTGCTGCTTAAGAGACGAAGACTCCGTATGGGAATGAAGACAGCTGTATAGATTGAAGCTAAAGTAAAGGAGATAATTATGGACTGAAGATCAATTTTATTTTAATAATTATCTTGTAATTAGTCTTTTATATATAGTATAGAAGTATTTGATAGATTAATTCAATGTTTTTTGTTAGAGAGAATTTACCTCAAGATAAATAGAATCCTTTCTATAGAGAAGTATAGAACGTCTGTTGAGCCTGTTCAACAGATTGAGGTTTTGTGTGTAATCATCAAGTTGAATCAATATAAACTGGTGATTTGAGTTTTATATACTGATCCATTGATTGTTAGTGTTAAAGTGTTTTTCCGCAACTTCTTTAGCATTGATTCTGAGTGTGTGTGAATTAAATTCTTGTTTGAGTTACGATCCTGACACAACCCAAGTTTACTAAGTAAGAAAACTTATCAAAATACTCACACTTTGACAAATAACTAAGTAAAACATATTTTACTTCTAAATACTCAAAACTTATCAACAGTTAACCATTTCATGTAAAACACTTTAAAATACACATTTTGGCATGTACACCGTTTTCACAAATCAACTTGAACTCACCTTGCTAGATTTAGGTTAAATCTAGATTTCACCCAACGAGCTCTTTTGAAGGCCGCTTGAATCCTCAACCCGGACACTTCCAAAACCTAGATCCATACATTCCAACCGTAAATATCCATAATCAAACATAAGGAAACATTCTCCAAACATTAAATACCAAGATCCCAAACAAGATCAAAACCCTAATTTCTCTAAAATCACCAACTCCAAGATTTTAGGTATCAAACGCAAAGGAACCACCAATGGAGCATTTACAACATTAAAACAAGGAAGCTTACCATTCTAGGTGACGAGACTTTCCGAGGACACCCAATCCAACTCTTCAACCCGAGCTTCCACACGTTGAACTTGGTGAGGAAGATGAAGATGGGGGTTTTGTGGTTCAAGATCCCAACTAGCTAGATGGTGAAGAATCAAGTGGTTTGGGGAGGAAAACCCCCTAAAATCAAGTGGTTTGGGGAGAAACAAGAATTTCTCAAAGGGTTAACTTCACGGGTAGAGATTTATGAGTGTTACCATACCAGTGTTAGAGAAAAGATTGTAATCCACAATCAACTATCTGAAACATCATCAAAATTCAAACTGTGTGAACTTGAGATTAAAGAGGTTGCTAAAAAGTGTTTATCTTTAAAGAAAGAAAACAAATCTCTGGTTGAAAAAGTGAGTGGTTTGGAAGAAAAACTTTATACTCTAGGTCAAACTGAGCAAACCATTCATCTTAATAAACCAAAAGAGAATAGCGAATGTTGGGGTATTGGTTACAATAACCCACATTACTTGAAAAGGGGTATTTTCAAAGTGCCTGCTTTATACGATTTTGGTTTTCTAAAATTGGTACCTAAATATCCTGAACTCAGAGTTAAATGGAAAAAACCATCAGACGAGGAAGAAGCTAAGGAAGATGAGAAAAGGAAAAACAAAACAACAATGCAACTTCCATTTCGTTATGAGAAGTTGAATTCTAGTTATAGTTCTAAATAGTCAAAATTTCTTTCTAACGATTATTTTCAAAGCTATTCTACAGAGGAAATGGAGACAAAACCGATTGAAGGCAAAATTTATGTTCCTCCACTCATTTTAGTAAGTAAAATTTTTGAACTTGAGAATACTCTTGTAGAAGAGAGAATTTAGACTGGACTAGAACAAATGATATTTTCAACTGTTTTTACAAACATGGAATTTTCAAATTCTTCCAAAGTTTCGAAATCAAATGATGTTAATGATCTGTTTGATGAAGAGTTTAATTTTCTAAACTCTACTGGTTGTTTTGATGATTGTGTTGATCAATTTTATTTTAATGCAAAACTTCCAGAACATTCTCATTTTATTGTGAATTCCAAAGGTTTACCAAGTGTATTTGAAAATGGTGAATCATCAACGAAAGTTGATAAACTAGTTTCTGTGAGTACCAAACATGCCAAAGATAAGATAAGAAATAATAGGCATTCACAGAAATGGATTAACACTGGTAAATCTTGGAAAAGACAATCTTTTAAATCTCACAGTTCTAACTTTCGAAATTCATATGTTTCAGAGGTGAAAAAGAAAAAGCCTGAAGTGAAATCGGAGTGGAGACCAAAGCAGAAAGTTGGAGAGAATACAAAATCATTTTCTGATTCTAAATGTAATAGGTTTACTGTTAGTGATACTGGTGTAATTGGTAATATTGCTTCTCATAAAACAAAACTTGTATCTTCTTAAAAGGCTTACTCAATAAAGCAATTGCTCCAATATCGACAATATTCTGATAATTGGTTTGGATCATATCATGTCTATTCTAATAATATTGTTTCAAAATCTTTTCAAAAGATCAAAGGGTCCAAATTCAAATGGATGCCAAAATCTTGTGCTAACATGCTAGGACCCATCTATAAATGGGTACCTAAATCCCTTTTTGATAATTAATGGTATGGTTCTTATTATATTACTCCTAATAGAACTGCAACTAACAAATATGGACCCAAATACGAGTGGGTACCAAAGCCAAAAGATTCATCTGTGTTGCAGGCATCTCAAGTCAAGAAGGAGTAAAAGAACCTAGAGTTCTGAATATATGAGTTCAGAACTCATACTTCAACGAATAATGGCTTTTGGACAATACAGTTCAAAACCTGCACCTCAATGCTGAGAAGATAGACTTCTGAGTAAATCAGCTCAGGACTCGGACCTCAATGTCAATGAGTTTGACTTCTAAACACAATAGTTTGGGACTCGTACCTCAATGATTAAAAGAAAGTGTACTCCGATGCATCAAAGAGATGATCAACCTTCAAGGGGGAGTATACATATTACCTCTACTGATAATATTGCAAATGCATATTTTCAGGGGGAGTAATTAACTTCTGGTCAATGAATGGTAGAGGGAAGTGATCTTTCTTTGTAGCATCATTTAACTTCCGGTAGTCGATACAAAATCAACAACCTGTGAATGTCTGAGAAGGAATGAGTTCATTGTTGTTGTTCTTCACAACAGTGATGCCACCCTTCTTTCGTACTACCTGGACTGGGCTCACCCAAGGGCTGTAAGGAATCGGATAAATAATCCCGGCATCTAGGAGTTTCAAGATTTCCTTGTGAACCACTCCTCTCATGTTTGGATTGAGTCATCGTTTTGGTTAAACAACCGCCCGATGCCCATCTTCTAAATTGATTCGGTGTATGCAAAAAGTTTGGCTTAAGCCTTTTAAATCGACTATCATCCATCCAATGTTTGATGCTCGTGGAGAACTCTGAGAAGCTTTTACTTATTTTCTGCACTTAGACAGGCTGAAATGATCATTGGAAATGTCTCTCCATCTCCCAAATATGAGTACTGTAGGTGTGATGGCAAGGGTGTAAGCTCGAGTTGTGGTGGTGCCTTGGATGATGGTTGAGATTTTGGGATAGGTATCGCCATATCCTCAACTATTGGTCTGCGATACCCCTTGTATTTCGGTAGGGCATTCAAGGACATCACTGTTTCACTTTCTACGTAAGAATTGGTATTGGTTAATGCATTTTTCAACTGTTCATCAGACAATTCTAGTTCACCGGTATCTCTGATCACAACTTCTATGACATCCACCCTATAACACTCACTTGCCTTAAACTTGTGTTTAGCTGATCGGAAAACATTGAAAACGACTTCCTCTTCCCCAACTCAAAGTGTGAGCTTGCCCCCTTTCACATCTATCAGTGCTCCTCTCGTGGCTAGGAAAGGTCGACCAAGGATTAATGGTATCTCCTTGTCCTCATCTATATCAAGAACCACAAAGTCCACCGAAAAATAGAACTTGTCCACCTTGATGAGCACGTCTTCAATAACTCCATAAGGATACTTGATCGATCTGTCAGCAAGTTGCAGGGTAACATTAGTAGGTTTTCCTTCTCAGAGTCCGAGTTTCCTGAAAATAGACAAGGGCATCAAGTTAATACTTGCACCAGGATCACATAATTCTTTGCTAAACTCAGAATTTCCTATATGAACAAGAATAGTAAAACTCCCTGGATCTTTGAGTTTTGGGGGAAGCTTATGCTGAATTATAGCACTTCACTCCTCAGTAAGTGCAACAGTCGCCTGTTCCTCGATCCTCCTCTTGTTAGATAGGATATCCTTCAAAAACCTTACATAAGATGACATTTGTGCCAAGGCATCTGCAAAAGGAATGTTAATATGCAATTTCTTAAAAACTTCAAGAAACTTAGAAAAATTAACATCAACTTTGTGAGCATTAAGTCTATTAGGATATGGCACTTTTGGGATGGTCGGCTTGATTGGATATCTCATGGTTGCACCTTCTTGCTCTTTTCCTTTTTTCTTTCGTTCCAGTTTCTCCATCTCAATGCTTTCATCAACTTTCTCCTCATCTTCTTCTTCTTCCACCATCACTTCGGGCTCCTTTCCTTCCTCTAGAACTGGCTCTCGAGTCGGGTCCTTGATAAGTTCTTTCCCACTCCTCAATTGGATGGCATTGCAATCCTCCCTTTCCTTCCTTTCTGGTTGGCTATGAAATTGGCCTTGGATCCGGGATTGTAATGCCTCGGCTATCTGACCCACTTGTCACTCCTGGATTTGAATGGATTTGGTGTTCTGGTCAGTTGTCGCTTTCACCATACTCACCGTGTTAGTTAAGGTGCTCACGGAAGACGTGATTCCCTGCACGGTGGTGTCCATCTTCGAGACAAATTTCATCACCATTTCTTCCAACCCCGACTTCTTCTCTGAACCTTGCCCTTCTTCATGCCTCCTTTGGTTGTAACCTGGAGGACGATACACATTATTAGAATTGGAAGAAGATGAAAAGTTAGAATTATTACCGAATTGTTGTTGTTGTCCCATGGTCTCTTTTGGACCATTTTGTGGTTGGATCCATGAAAAATTCAGGTGTCTCTTCCATCCTTCATTGTATGTATTGGAGAAGGGGTCATTCCTTGGTCGGTTGCGGTTCTGGAGGAAGTTGACTTGTTCAGACGGTTCAAACTGCGAATATTGATCCGACATCCCATCATTTGGCATTGAATTCTGCATAGAGGTGCCTTTCAACTGATTGGTAATGGCAACCAACTATGCCTTTATCTGCCTTAGTTCTTCCGAATCATGAACACTAGCTACTTTTCTAACAGTTGATTGTGGAGTGGAGTAGTTGTGTTCTGATAAATTCTCAATTAGCTCCCAGACTTCCTCATATGTTTTATTCATGAGAGCCCCACCAGCAGCGACAGTAATATCATTCTTAAACTAAGGGTGTAACCCCCCAAAGAATGTTTGGAAGATCACCCACACATGAGGTCCATGTTGAGGGCATCTTTTCAGGATCGCTTTATACCTCTCTCAGGCCTCATACAGTGACTCTTGGTACCATTGAGCAAAATGGGTGATTTCCGCCAGGAGTTGAGTCGTACGACCTAGAGGGAAAAACTTGTTTAGGAACGCCGTCACAATCTCGTCCCAAGTGTTAATTTGACCCCCTGTCAAATTATTTTCCCAAGTAGCAGCTCGGTCTCTGAGCGAGAAGGGGAACAACCTCAACTTTATGGCATTGTCTGGCACTCCATTCATTTTAAATGTGTTGCAGATTTTCTCGAATGAACGGAGGTGACCGTGAGGATCTTCCGATGCCGACCCTCCGAATTAATTGGCTTGGACAAGATGGATTGTGCCATGCATTATCTCGAAGGTGTTAGCCGCCACTGTTGGTGCTTGTACTCTTCTTTGAGCTACTGCTACCATTGAAGTAGCAAAATTTCTCTTGGGAATGCGTCCAGCAGGTGGTGGTGGGGGTGGGTTATTACCCGGTTGCTCGTCGTTTACTCCGTTTTCGACCATCCTCCGTGCATGTCGGGTTCGGGCTTCTCTTCCTAATTGGTGTGCAGTTCTTTCAATCTCCGGATCAATAGGCTAGAGGCCTCTAAAGAGCCTTCTCCTTCGCATAAACCAAAGAGTAACCTGCAATACAAAACGCACGAACTTTTAAACCCATAAATGAAAGAGTTATAAAATTGTAAATAAATAAATGTCTAATATAATAATCCTTATAGTTGGTAGTGATATCAACACAAAACAAGTTTCCCGGCAATGGCGCCAAAAAACTTGATAGGCGGGTTTACACCCCCATTAAATCTAACCGCAAGTGTACGATGTCAAAATGAAGTAATAGTACAGAAGTACGAGTATCGAACCAAAGGAACAAGGTGTTAAGTACCTCAATAACTATATTGATTATTAACTAGACGATCGAAAATTGATTGGTTTTTTGAATTAGAAATTATTCACTTTATCATAGAACGAATGACAAACAGAATAGCCCAAAATGACTTGAATGAATGTGAGAAAACTGTTGGAGGGTTGGATTCCTCAAGAAAATAAAATTCGTGACTATATGATTACATAACTTGGATTGAATTGAGAAATGAAAAGTAAAACCACGACATCACTACACTTTATCAAGCTGTAGCGATTACTTTCCAAAACCTTGTTTTATCTCTCGATCTCCGCAATGAAAAGTTGAAAAGCTTAGTGACTATCAACAACATGAATTAAGTATCATATCTCTATCTTAATCACATTCAAGACATAAAAGATAAATCAAATCTCAAAAACTTTTCTCAAATAATAAAACATTTATTGGATCATCTAATAGTTGATCAGACTATTACAAGCATTAAGAATAATCTCAAATGTTTCATCAATAAAAAACAACCCAAAATCATCACTTCTACATAGCTACAAGTTTAATTATTCATGATTCAAACCAACCCCCTAATATGAAGAAATTAGTTCATGCTGAGGGTTTTCAAATGCAAAAATGGAATACAAAAGTTTGAAAAAAATCATTGTTCTAAGACTTAAAGCAATACAACTCCATGAAGAAGCAATTCCTCAATCTTCTATACCTGTATCACGTTGAATCTCCCTCTTCCGATCTCCAATCCTCTTTTTCTAGATCAAAAATCGTCCTCTTTAGCTCTCCAAAATCGCCTATTTTGTTCTCTGCCAAGTAGTAACCCCCAGCCTCCCTTCAAACCTAATTGATATAGACAAAAGTAATGTCAGGTGTTTGGCGCGAGCGACGACGTGGATGGGGTCGCACATGAGCCGCACTAAGGACTGGCCGAAGAACCGTGCGAATGGAACCACGCCAAGGGTCGCACGAAGCAATGACTTTCTGAATTGCAAGTTTTTCATTAATGGCTTAAAATGCCAAATTCCTCCTCCAAATGACTCAAACCTGTATGGCCTTGTAAAAACCAAGAAGACATGTACTTTCTCAAAAAAAATTCATTAAAAACTACTATTCTACTTGGAAACTTACAACGAAAGGACCGATTTAAGATTAAAAACAATGTTGAAAGACACCATTATCAGCCTCGAGTCTACCTGAAGACTTATTCAACATCCTTAATGTTGAATACAAGGTTTTTTTGGAATTCTCTAACAACTCTTAGAAAAGCAAATAGTGTCATTTGTATTATGTGAGAATGGGATAGTACGACTGTGCTTTGTTGTCCCCTACATGTATAGCCACTACATTGTTACCATGTGCACTATAGGTCAAATACTGCAAAAGACGGTTAGACAAAATACAAGCATGCCTCTCCTTGCCTCTCAAGTCTTGACACATGGACAAGGCTAATACATTGCATTAAATGAAATGAGTATAAATATAGTGTGTGTCTAGAGATCTTACCATTGTTAACTATGTGCATTTTCTAGAGAGAAACTGTGTGTCCTAGTGTAAGATTATTAGTGTTATCTTAGTTCAGATTTCATATTGTTTTAAGATTAGGTTTACCTTATCTTCATCCACAAAAAAAAATCTATAATTCTTGATTGAATTCATATTTAAAAAGTTTGAAAACATTTTGTTTGTATTTAATGACTAGGAATGGGGCGGGAACCTCAATCCCCATCCCCGTCCCCAATCCCTCACCTTCATCCTCGTCCTCGTCTACATCCCGGCCGGAAATATGATCACATCCCCATCTCCATCCCCAACGGGGAAACGGGGATTTTTTTCTGTTTATGTAAGCTATTTAAATCAAATATACGAGACCTTACACATGTTTAAATATCACATACTTCCAATAAACCTAAAATCGAAAGAAATTTAATTTAATATACAAAAAAATCACAACATCATATAACAACTAATAATCTAAATCTAAAAGAAATTCAACCTAATCCTAAAAAAAAAAAAACTTAACGTCACACGTACCAAAAGATATCGAGTAATATCCAAAACCACATCGAGTAATTGTATTTTGATTTGACATCCAAAATACATACTAACATCCAAAAAATAACAATTTTATGTTGTAAACCAAGTTAGGAAATTATAAATTACCAATTTAGTTTAAATATATAATATATATTTATATATTAATTAAAATATATAACGGGCACGGGGAGAGGCGGGGAGTGTGATACTTGTCCCCTTCCCCATCCCCGGTTAGAGACAAACGGGGATCCCCATCCCCGCTTTAGCGGGGAATCCCCATCCTCGATCGGGGCAGGTGGATCAGTTCCTCAACAGGTCAGGCCCCATTCCCATGTCTATTAATAACCCCATCTACAAACCAATCTGTGTAGTCATAGTTATCACATTCATGACCTATAAGTGGTATCAGAGAAAATTTATTTAATTGTTAAACTAGATCTTGCAATGGCTACCTACAACTTTCATGATAGTGACTCTCTTGCTAATCCTCCCGGGTTTAGCAGGGATAATTTCTCTTTGTAGAAAAACCGTATATCTCTCTTCCATGAGGGTATGGATCCTTAAAATCCCAACTACATCAAGAATGCCCTCTACACTCCATTTGTCACTACTAAAGAACATCTTAGAACTCATGAACATACCATTTTTAAGCAAGTATAGCAATGGTTTGGTGAAGGTGTGAAGAAGGTGGCCATTGATACCAAAGCCAAAACTGTCATAGCAATGTCTCATCCTGATGACGTCTACCATTTCATAATGAATATGAAAACATGAAATGAGATGTGGGATACTATATGTGTGCAATATAAAGGTACTTCAAAGGTCCAACAATCGAGAAGGATAAATTTGGTAAGACAGTCTAAGATGTTCATTTTTGCAAAGAATGAAACTTTGTCTAAAGTACAACAATGTATTAACTACATGCGAATTGATTTAAAATTGTAGGCAAAGAATATTCTAATTCTGAGGTTCTGAACAAGTTTCTTGAATGTTCATATTCTTGGGAAAACTATGTGTAAGATCCCACATCGGTTAGGAAGGGGAACAAAGGTTGTGTTATATGGTACTAGATATCTCATCTATCATACATGTTATAAAAACTTTGATTCTAAGTTTTGACAAAGCGGATGATATCTATTATAGTTGACATACAATGTTACAAATGGTATCAGAGCGAGGAACTGGACTGGTGGGGCTCCCAAGAGGGTGGATTGTAATATCCATCATCGGTTAGGGAGGTAGACAAATGTTGCCTTATAAGAGACTGGATACCTACACTATCTGACATGTTTTAAAAACCATGAGTCTAGGTGTGGGAAAAGTGAAAAATATCTTGAACTGTTTTGCCTAGGATGTTACATTATGTCATGTGCCTTAAAAGCTCTAAGGACCTAAAGGATATGACTTTAGGTGCTCTTTATGGCACTTTGCTAAATCATGAACAATCAAAAGCATTAAAGAGAGATCTCATAATACAGATAGAGCACTCATCTAGCTCTTCTATCTTCTGAAGTCTATGAGTGTTAACTCTCAAATTGGCACTAAATCACATCATCAACCGTGTGCTAATGATGATAAAAAAAAGTGAACTTGACCTCCCTCAAAAATTTGATGAGACACTAGCCTTCCTCACTGTACACTTTCAAAAGATTCATCGAGAAAGCAATTTTTGTGGCGACTCTAGTTATGCTTTAAGTGACAACCCCACCCTGTCGATAAAGCTAATGTTGTGTGTTGGTTTGAACTTTGATGGAATGTTTGGATTTGAAATTGACTCCATTTTGTAATTAACATTTTTGTTAATTGAGTATAATGTTAATTGGGGATTTGTTTTTCTTCTAAAAAAGAAATAGGAGTGTAGATATACTGGTCTCAAAATTATTTAAATCACGTTATAATGCGAAACTTGCTATTGATGTATGTTTCTCATGACTCGCCTCTTTATCAAGTTTTGTATTGACCATGATTATTCATGACATATAGTTATCTTTAATCTTTAGAATGTGTTTGTTGGTTACTTTTTGGTCACAAAAAATAATAAAAAAACATGACTAATTCATAATATATACTTACACTTAGATTTTAGAACCGTGACTATTTGTTACATTTTGGTCACGAAAAAAAACGCCATAAACTATTTATTAGCCACACAAGATTGCTAGAACAATTACTACTGCTTATCTTTTAACCACATGGATTTATATCAACCGTGCCCGTATGTATACTTATAACACAAAAATTTCATATTATCTATTGTGTAATAATGACATATAATTACGTTTAATTTTACAACTGTTGTATAGGTTGCTATTTTGGTCACATAAAATAAAAGAAATCATGGCCACTTCATGACATATAGTTACACATAATTTTTTTGAAATGTAGTTCGTGGCCATAAACAATTTATTTGTCACACGAATTGAATTGTTAGAAACATGACTATTGGTTACCTTTAAGTCACAAAAAAATTATTTTAACCGTGGCCTTAGATAAACTACACAAATTTCTTTATTAATCGTGGTCAAATCATGAAATATGGTTACGCTTAATTTATCGAACCGTGCTACTAGTTATCTTTTGCTCACACAAATAATATAAAATGTGGCCCTAAACACCTATGACTTTTGGCTACGTCTAACTGATATTTGTTGATATATATATTTTGCTTTTGGCGACGAAAAAATGGCTTCATGTGGCGATATGTATCTCTATGGCCACAGAAAATAACCGTCACAACATAAATCCATTGTTTAGGCCAAAAACCGTGACTATATGTCCGTTAATGGCCACAGTTTTTACTGCTAGCAGTCATTGTGTGTGTCCCACAATCAGTGCAAATCAAGATGATAATAAGATTGAACAATCAAAAATACTTTTATTTCAATCTCTGGTTTGATTACAGAAAAGCTCTCTTAAAAGTTTCTCTCTCTAGAACAATATGCGCACAACTCTACTATAAAATCTAGCCATATACCTATTTAGAAAACCTATTTATACAAACACTCACACCACTAAAACACTTACAACACTAACTTTGACTTTGACTTTGTTACACAAGACTTTGACTTTCAGTCTTCAGTTTCATGATCTTGTATCCAACATATTTGTGCACTAACAATCTCCCCCTTTGGATCAAGATCATCTTCAAAAAGATATGCATTGAAACTCCCCCTTTGGATTCAGATTAAATTTCAGCATCAAAGAACAATTTCCCTCTTTCAAATAAACTTGTACTTCTCTTCAAATAAATTTTATCTTTAAAGCACGTTCTCCCCTTTTTAAAGAACATTCTTCAATCTTTCTGTAACGTTCCCAAAGTCTGTAAGTATGATCTCCAAAAATCTTAAACAATCTCCACCAAGATAATAAAATCTTTTTCAGTCTTCAGAAAGAAATTATCTTCAGAATAAGCTCGCTTTTCTTCAGCAAATCAAACTTCAAAGAAAATTTCAGTACTTTCCCACAAATATTCTGAAACACTTGAACTTTTTATTTCAATTCCGAACAATCTTTCCATATCTTGCATTCTTTGACACATTCTTACAACAAATTTTCTTCAAATCGTCTTTCTTGAAATGATTTCTCCTTTAAATTCCAACATTTCTTTAACTTCTCCCCATAACTGTTACAAACTCTTCTTCTTCCAACATTTCTTGAAAAACATTTTCTCCCCCTTTTTGATGATTGTAGCACAGAAATCATCAAAACTTTCACAAGAAATGTCAATAATCTTATCTGACCATTGATCTGTACCACTGAGCCTCTGATCATCCGTCAATTTATAAGGTATTCATCCGAACCTTTTCAAATTCAGACAAATAAGAATGTAACACCTGAATCAACAAATGAATCAGTTAAAATGCCTGCCAGTAGCACTAAGCCACTGTGTGTAACAAATACACATTGGAAATGAGCTTTTTTATGTTCACTCCCCCAAGCCATTCAAATGAATCATCGAATAACACAAGGTGAAACTATGAACGTTTAGACAGAAAAACAAATTCTCTGTATGTTCGTGCTTGTGTATGAGAGAATTAAGCATGATGATTGCTTTTAATAATAGGCTCAAAATTGTGTAAACCATTGAGACAACAACAGTAATACACGAACTCAATTGTGCATGATCGAAGTGCGAAGGTGGGGAAGACTTCCTTCTTTTTCAATATCCAGATATTCCAAATGAAAACCAGATAGATTATCTGATGCATCCCCAGAAAATTGAAACATCTTCTTTTTAAGAAAAAGATGAGTAGCTGGTGGGGTTTAAATCAAGAGTTGGCATGGGCTAGTTGCCTGTTTCAATGATGTTCACGAAGAATTGTGAAACAACAGTAATGTGCCTGCCCGACTCAGAAAAAGTTGGTGCAGAGTTTGATATTGTTTTACTCTGATCTCTCACCCTCTTTCTTTCTAACATTATAGCTCACTTCTAACCAAACTCTTTTTTACATTATACCTCATCACACATACCTACACTCAGATATTTTGACTCCTCTCCTCTTGATCACTCAAGGATAACTTCTTGCGTAGGAAACACTGGTTAACGTGAATCCATAGAAGTTCTATTAAGCTTACACAATTCCCATGTAATTGTCCTATAAGCAAAATGTTGCTCAAATGATTTAACTTTTCACTTAAAGCACATAATGAAATACATGTCAGATGTATGTATGCTCATGAAGATAATCATGAAGATTTGAGCATGTTAATCATGGAAGATATTTCAAAACAAGAATATTGAATAAATGAAATGAATACGAGAAACTTGTTTGAAAATCTGACATTCTATGAAAAGATCAAATACGAATGATTTATCAATCAAGTCTTAGGTCATGAAAAATAGATATTGTCTATAAGAACAATTATAGACATTCTTGAAAGAAACGTTTTGAATCAATCAATGCTCGAATATCAAAGAATTTCAAACGGGGTGTCATACCATCGAAATTTGGTTTCAATATAAGATATGGTAAGAACTTAGTCAATAAAAAATACTAAACCGGTGTGTGTGAATACTTGAAAGTATATGGAAAAGATAATACACAAGTATTTATCTTTGGAAACACACGGTTAGTTTAACATTGAAGCACAGAATATGAAAACATTTAAAATCACACTTCTAAATTCATGAAATCTTTTTGAGAATATAGAAGTGGTTTGAACATTTAAGAACTTGTTTTCATATCTGAAAGTCGTCCTTCTTTCAGACATGTATGAGATTAAGTTTAGAATGATCCTTAAACTCAGCTTAAATCTCACAAAGTCAGCTCCAAAGTCATATTGAAGATGATCATTTAAGCTCCCCCTCAAGATCTGCATTCAGTCAAAAATCGTCAAAGTACAAAGTCTTATTCACAAAATTTATTGAAAAAATAAAAGACATGAAAGCAGTAAAACATTTTAAGAACGAGTTCTGATTAGATGTAATCAGAAGTCATTATCCTTACTCCCCCTTAAAATTTGCATCATATAATATCTCAGTGTAAGAAATATGTGAAATTCTCTAATTTCCCCTCAAATGTAGATCATATTATCTTTGCCTCACACTCCCCCTGAAATCATGAACAAACCTTTCAGTGCAGATATCTTTCAGATTAATAATAAAGAAATGAAGAAAAATAACAAAACTAAACTGTACTTGATAACAACAAATTAAGTCTTGAGATTTAACATGACAAGTTTTGAAATGAGAAAATTAAATCTCTTTTCATTAAGTGGCTTGGTAAATAAATCCGCAAGTTGATAATCTGTGTTTACAAAGTAAAGTTCGATTGTACCTTTTTCGACATTATCTTTTATAAAATAATATCTCACGTCGATGTGTTTGGTCTTCGTACGTTGAACAGGGTTTGCAAATATAGCGATGGCGCTCTTAAAATCACAGTAGATCGGGATTTTGTCATACTTGAAACCATAATCTTAGAGTTGCGTTAGCATCCACATCACTTGAGAACAGCAGCTAGCCGCAGCTACGTACTCTGCTTCAGCTGGTGAAGTAGATACACACGGTTGTTTCTTCGAAGCCCAACTCACGAGTTTATCGCCTAAGCATTGAATGTGTCCCGAAGTACTCTTTCTGTCAAGCATACAACCTGCATGATCTCTATCTGAATATGCCGTGAGCTCAAAACCACTATCCTTATGATACCACAAACCAAGATCTGCAGTGCCCTTCAGATATCTAAAAATTCGCTTAACTGCAGATATATGGGATTCTTTACGTGAATCCTGATATCATGCACATAAGCACGTAGAAAACATAATATTTGGCCTACTAGCCGTCAAGTACGTCAAAGAACCAATCATCCCTCTATAGGTTCTACATCGGCAGCTTTTCCCGAAAGATCAGCTCCGATCTTAGTTCCTAGTGTCATCGGGGTTCCAATTGGAGTACAATTTTCCATTTTAAATTTTCTCAGAATATCATAAATGTTGTTACAGCAGAAATATGTTGGATACAAGATCATAGAAGACAGAAGGTGAAAGTTAAGCAAGTCAAAGCTGAAAGTCAACTCTCATGTATAGTCAAAGTCAAAATCTTTGTTTGTAAGGTTTTGCTTGTATACGTATAGTTAGTTTTGTTATTATATGTCTTGTTAGTTTTGTGTTGAAAGTAAGTAACATGTTCTGAGTTTCATTGTACGCTCACAGAGAGAGTTTTAGAGAGAGAAAGAGTTGTGACTAGAGAAAGAAAGTGAAACAGATTGTAATCTTGAATTTATGAAATTGAAATTGAATCAGGTAGATTACATTTCTTGTTTGGTTTGATTGTATGTGACAAGAACTTGAATTCAGGGACTATCAATTGGTATCAGAGCAGATTCATTATAGAAATCAATCGAAATACGGAGATCGCACTATTTCATCGAGTTTAGAATCATTTTTGATTTTGTGATTGTCTTTCAAGTTGTATTTGATTTGTTGGTAATCGAAAAGTGTTTTAGAATGAATTTGTATAGGTGATTTGAAATCTTGCACTTTAATCGATCATAAATTGTTGAATTTGTCGAGTTTGAGTTTCACGAGTTCGTCAAGCACTGTAATGGATCAATTTGTACTTCTTGATGTATTTTGTTGAAATTCATTTATAGGTTTCAGTTCTAGATGTTTAGGTGATCGAGTTGTCAAAGTTTGAGTTCAAAATTTGAAGTCTAGATAGGTTTTTGAGGATTTCAGATCGATTTTTCATTTAGATATGAAGAACTCGCAAACCCTCTTGAAGTACTCGCAAGAATCACCAAGAACTCGCAAAGTTCAAAGAATTCGTAGAAATCTTGAAGGATTCGCAGATTTCATCAGATTTCGCATAGTTGAACTTTCTGAAAATCATAAGTATAGAATTCCCATACCGGTGTGTTGCGAAAAGCAAAGAATTCGCTTATGTGTTACTTGCAAATTTCATAGAATTCGCAGAGAGTTTATTCTGAAAAAGTTCTAAGTATAGAATTCGCAACTAAGTCTCTTGCGAATTTTACAGATTTCGCATTTTTGAGTGTTGAGAATTCTAAGAAGTCGCATTACTCTGTGTTATGAATTGCTCAGGATTCGTAGTTTTTCAAGAAAATTTTATTAAGGACAGGATTCGCATCTGAGAATTCGCGTAAGACTATTTTACAAATTACTTGAAATTCGCAAGAAGAATAGTCTACGAATTCTTATACTTTTTCTAAAAGTTTGAAAATTTTCTAAGTAAAGGATTCGTAAGTCTCTACCTTACGAATTCTAACTTGTTCTTGCTTGCGAATTTTATTTATTTCTTTATCTTGCGAATTCTAATTCTAAATTTTGCGAATTCCTTGTGTTTAAGAGTACTTTGCGAATTCTTTGTACTTCTATTGGATCCTGCGAATTCTAGACTTAGTGAATTTCAGAAATTCCTGTGTCTGGTTTCTTTCAGTGTTATTCTGTATTTTTGTGATTTCTATTGGACTAACGATTAGTTACAAGTTTCTTATTGCATATTATTGAATTAGAATGACTTCCAAGGATGCTCTCTCAATTGGCACTGATATCAAACCTTTTCAAAGGAGAGTATGAGCAATGGAAAGACAGATTTTTAGATTTCATTAACCGGCATGCAAATGGAGAAAATATTTTATTGTCAATTACTGAAGGCCCAATGGTACCACCAACTGTGGATATACTAGATGATGAATCCTCTAAAGTGAGGATGGAGATGAAGAAAGAGTAAGAAAGATAAAATTGTTCCAAAGGACTTTGCTCAATATTCTGAGGAGCAGAAAAGCCGTTTCAAAGCCGACAAACAAGTAAGATCTCTTCTACTTCAGAGTATTCCGAATGAGATATACATCAAGATAGACAACTATAAAGCGAATGCAAAGAAAATGTGGGATCAGCTACAAAAGATGATGATGGGCTCTAAGGTTGGGAATCAGATAAAGTGGCCAATTGTATAAATAGCTATGAAGAGTTTAAGGCCAAAGACAATGAGAGCTTAGAGGAACAAAGTCAAGAAGAAGCAGATTGAGAATAATGTCAAGTTTCTAAGCATTTTGCAGCCGGAATGGAAGAAGCACACGCGAAGAATGAAACAGATGAAGGGTCTAAATGACATTCCACTACATGAAGTGTATGAGACACTACGACAGAATGAAGAAGAGGTGGAAGAGAAAAGGACTGAGAAGAAAAAGAATGTTGAAAAGGTGTCAGATCCTATTGCTTTAGTTGCTGGTGAGAAATAGAAGGAAAAGAAAGAAAAGAAGAAGAAGAAGAAGAAGAAGATAGTTGTTCCCAGTTCTGATTTTAAGTCTGATTCAAATAGTGATGATGGTGAAAACCTTAAGCAAGTAATGCTTCTACTGACCCGAGCATTCCAGAAGAAATTCTACAAGAAACTGAGTTCAAACACAGAGGTACTCTTCATCAGGTTCAAAGAATCATGAACACTGGGAAAGAGTTTAAGGCAAAAGATATGAGGAGAACCGGTATGTGGACAGAAAGCCGGATGACAAGAAGAAATATCTGAATGACTATGTTGGTGCTGCAAAGAAGACTGATGATTTGATCAAATGCTACAACTGTGGCAAGGTCAGTCATTATGCAAAGGACTGTAGGAAGCCGAAAGTGAGAAATTCAGAGTATTACAAGAACAAAATGCTTCTGGCTAAGCAGCAAGAAGCAGGCCAAGCTTTGATGGCTGAAGACGAATTTTGGCTAGATCATTCAGATGAGGAGGAAAGAGAAGAATCAGCTCACACGTGTTTGATGGGCGACAGTATGAAGTATGATGATAGTGATGAAGAATCAACTGATAAGGTACTTAATCTTTCTAAATCTGATTTTATGGTTATAATGGAAGTTATGATGGTCGAACTTCAAGATCTTCAAAATAAGCTAAAAAAGGAAAAGAGCAGAGTTGAAAAGAAAAATCAAAAGATCTTTGACCTTAACAAAGCAGTTATTGGAAACAAAGATCTGATTGATTCTGTTCAGAAATTTGTTTCTGATTTTAAAAATGAAAAAGATCGTTTTGAAAGTTAGATTTCTGATTTTGAATCTAAAATGTCTAAGTCTGTTTCAGAAAAACAAGAATGTATACTAAAAGTTTTTAAATTGCAGGAAGAAAACAAGATCTTAACAAAGAAGGTAAATGGTTTGGAAGCAAAATTGTATGCTATAGGCCAAACAGATCAAACTATTTTCTTAAACACACCTAATGAGGAAGCTGATGTTAGAGAGAAGTGGGGTCTCGGTTACGAAAATCCACACTATCTAAAGAAAGCTATCAGAAAACAGCCAACTTTGTACAATTTTGATTTTCTTTTTGTGGCTGGTAAATATCCTCATTTGAAACCCAAATTTGTTACCAAGTCACCTGAAGAGGTAGAGGCTAAAGAGTATGAGAAAAGAAAGAATTTAAAGAAAATGAAACTACCATTCTGCTATCAAAAGCTGAATGATAGTTATATTTCTGATCAGCCAAAATGTCTTTCAAATGATTATTTTGAAAGCTATTCGACGAAAGAGTTGGAGGCAAAACCTTTAAAAGCTAAAATTTATGTACCTCCACTCATTTTAGAAAGCAAAATAATCGAGCTTGAAAATATTTTATCTGATGAAAGAATATTGGCTGATGTTGAACAAAATGTATTTTCTACATTTTTAAAGAACACGGTTTTAAATGTTAAATCTCAAACGTGTTCTACATCCTCTACAGCACCTCACACTTCAGTAATTGATCTTGATAACTTATTTGTGTCTACAAATGATTTTTTAAATTCTCATGAAGGTTGTGTTGATGAGATTGATTTGTTTGACTTCCATGCTAAACTTCCAGATCATTCTACTTTTGTTATTAATGGTCAAGCTTTACCAAGTGTGCATGAAGTTAATGAATCATCAACTAAGGTTGGTGAAACAGTTTCTGTGAATGCTGATTATTATGCTAAAGGTAAGAAGCAAAAGAAAAGGCGCTCACAGAAACAGACTAACATTGGTAAGCTTTCAAAAATACAATCTCATAAATCTGATTTTCCTAACAGATCTAAATCTTATGTTTCAGTGTAAAATAAAAGATCTGAAGAACGAAAGGAATGGCGACCAAAAAGGAAGATCGATCAGAGTTCTGAATCATCTCCTGATTTGGATTGTAATTGATCTAATAGTAGTAATTCTGATGTAGTTGGTAGTGTTGCTTTCAATAAACAAAACCTTGTAATTCCTTACAAGAAATATTCAATAGAGCAATTACTCCAATTATCCCGGTTTGCTACTAAGAAATCTAATTATAGACGGAATGATTTTAGTTCTCACCGATTTTCTAATGATTGGTTTGGAAATTATCATGTTTGTTCTTATAAGTCTTTTACTTCAAAAGTTTTTCAAAAGTTCAGAGGATCCATATATAAATGGATGCCAATATCTTGTGCTAAATCGTTAGGACCCACTTTTAAATGGGTACCTAAAATTATTCTTCCCTGATTTCTCTTATGCAGACCCGTCATATGTGGTACTTGGATAGCGGGTGTTCCAAGCATATGACTGGCAGAAAGCTTTATTGTCTAATTATACAGAGAAATTCAGCAGGAATATTCGTTTCGGCAATGATCAATTTTCACCAATTTTGGGATATGGTGACGTGGTTCAAGAGAATGTAACGATAACAAAGGTGAGTTATGTAGAAGGTTTAGGGCACAACCTATTCAGTATTTGCCAGTTTGTGACAAAGGATTATAGGTGAATTTTAAAGCCAAAAGTTGCTCAGTACGAACTGAAGATGGTAAAGAACTTTTGGTCGACACTCGAAAGTCCAACCTCTATACAATCAATCTTTCAAAGGTCCAGACTGACAATTAGGTTTGCTTACTGATAAAAGCCTCGATGCAGCAAAGTTGGCTTTGGCACCGACGGCTATCACACCTGAATTTTTGCTACATCAATAAATTGGTCAAAGCCAGATTGGTGAAAGGTCTTCCTGAGCTAAGATATGAAAAAGAACATCTATGTGTAGCATGTGAAAAGGGTAAAATGAAGAGGGCAGCTCACAAGCCAAAACCCGAACCAAGTACAAATTCTATACTTGAGTTGTTACACATGGATTTCTGTGGTCCAATGAGAACTCAAAGCATAGGAGGAAAGAAGTATGTTTTAGTAATAGTGGATGATTATTCGCGTTACACATAGGTAAGGTTTCTAAGGTCAAAAGATGAGACGCCCGAAGTACTCATCAACTTTTTGAAGACTACCCAGGTGAACTTGCAGAAGACAGTTAAGTTTCTAAGGAGGGATAACGGCACAAAGTTTAAAAACAAGATAATTGAAGATTATCTCGAATCTGTCGGGATAACGCATCAATTCTCTGCTGCTAGGACGCCTGAACAGAATGGAGTAGTAGAAAGGCGAAATCGAACGCTAGTCAAGGCCGCTCGCACTATGCTCAGCCAATCGGATCTACCTCTATTTCTGTGGGCAAAAGTTGTCTCCACTACATGTTATACGCAAAATCGCTCCATTATTCACAGACGGTTTGGTAAAACTCCTTATGCATTGATTAATAATCGTACACCTAATATCAAATATGTTCATGTTTTTGGATGTAGGTGTTTTGTGCTTAATGACAGAGAGAACTTGAATAAGTTCGGACCGAAGGCTGAAGAAGGAATTTTCATTGGATACTCCCAGACATCTGCTGCATATAGGATATATATGAAAATCTCAAATACTGTGATAGAAAGCGTCAATGTCACATTTGATGAGGAGATGGCTTCTGAACAACGCAGTTCAGAACCCGTTCTAACCAGAGTCTTAGCTTCTGGACATATCAGTCCAGAACCTGTTTCTACTGAGAATAATTCGGATAAAGCTTCAACATCTACATCGCATTTATCTGAATTAGATTTGCTGTTTGAATTTTTCTATGATGAGTTTCTAGGATCTAAACTTCCTAAATCTGTTGTGGTTGACAGGTCTGAAGATCCAACGACAAATCATCCAACCACTTTGGACGTGTCTACTGAACTTGTTTCCCCAGTTCAGAAAGAAACTCAGATTCAAACACATACTCCTACAGTTGAAGTTGCACCCGCAAATGTTGAATCATAAGTTACTACTTCAGTTGGCTGCACTGTCATGGATCATCAACAGACTGACCAAGTTGTCCCAACTGAAACTTCTGTACAAGAGACTTCAACTGTACCCCCAAACAATGTTGAACAAGAAGAACCTGATAGTGGATATCTAGATGAGTTCTATGATCAGTCTACATCGAATCTGCTCCCTCACGAACATAAATGGACCAAAGAGCACCCGATAAGCCAGATAATTGGAGATCCAACTAAACCGGTGATAACTAGGTCTGCCATAGTGAATATGTGTATGCATGATTCCTTTCTGAGTAAGATAGATCCTACTCGAGTATCTGAAGCTCTAGCTGATTCGGATTGGGTTACTGCTATGCAAGAGAAGCTAAATCAGTTTAAAGCCTTAAAGGTCTGGAGACTTGTGCCCAAATCGGAAGGAAAATCTATCATCGGAACCAAATGGGTATTCAAGAGTAAAAAGGATGAAGATGGTATCGTAATTCGAAACAAAGCAAGACTTGTTGCCAAAGGCTACCGAAAAGAGGAAGGCATCGATTATGACGAGACTTACGCTCCCGTAGCACTTATAGAAGCAATTCACATGTTTCTGGCATACGCTGCTCATAAAAACTTCACTGTCTATCACATGGACGTGAAGACTACCTTTCTGAATTGCATACTTAAGGAGGAAGTCTACGTTAGATAAACCGGATCATGTTTACATTCTGGATAAAGCACTTTATGGATTAAAACAAGCGCCTCGAGCCTGGTACGATGTTTTATCAAAGTTTTTGTTCAAGTCAGACTTCACTAAAGGTAAAATCGATACTACTTTATTCATTAAGAAAGAAAAGGCCGATATCATTCTTATTCAAATATATGTTGATGATATAATATTTGGCTCTACAATTCCTAAGTACTGTAAGAATTTTTCTAATGTAATGGTGTCAAGATTTAAAATGAGTATGATGGGAGAGATGAACTTCTTTCTTGGATTACAATCTAAGCAATTTTCAACGGGGATTTTTATAAATCAAGCTAAGTACATTTTTGATATTCTTCGGAAATTCAAAATGGAAACTTGTAAACCAATTGCAACCCCGATGGCACCGGGAACTAAGATCGGCATGGATCCTTCGGGAAAACCTGTTGATGTTAGAACCTATAGAGGCATGATTGGTTCTTTAATGTATCTTACTTCAAGTAGGCTAGATATTATGTTTTCCACATGCTTATGCGCAAGATATCAGGCTAACCCCAAAGAATCCCATTTGTTCGCGGTCAAACAGATTTTTAGATATCTGAAGGGGACTGCAGATCTTGGTCTGTGGTATCCTAAAGATACTGGTTTTGAACTGACGGCTTACTCAGATGCAGATCATGTTGGATGTATGTTAGACAGGAAGAGCACATCGGGTCATATTCAATTTCTAGGAGACAAGCTCGTAAGTTGGGCGTCAATGAAACAACTTTGTGTTTCCACCTCGACTACTGAAGCAGATTATGTAGTTGCTGCCAGTTACTGCTCTCAAGTCTTGTGGATGAGAACAGAGCTTCGAGACTATGGTTTCCAGTTCAATAAAATACCGCTTTATTGTGACTCGAAGAGCGCCATAGCTATATCGGCTAATCCTGTGCAACATACAAAGACAAAACACATAGACGTACGATATCATTTTATAAAAAGACAATGTTGAAAAAGGTACAATAGAAATTTATTTTGTAAACACTGATTATCAGCTTGTTGATTTGTTTACCAAGCCTCTTGACGAAAAGATATTTAATTTTCTTATCTCAAAACTTGGTATGCTAAATCTCAAGACATAATCTGTGATTACCTATTAAAGTTTTTCTTATTGTTATTTTTCTTCATTTCTTTATCTTTATTCTGAAAAGATATATGCACTTTAATGTGTGTTCATGTTTTCAGGGGGAGTTAGATAAGATGTTTAGATGATCTATATTCATTTGAGGGGGAGTTAATCATGTTTGCATATGTTTGTCATTGACATATTTTTCTAATGCATAAATGCAGGGGGAGTTAGAGTAAAGGAAAGGAGTACGAAATATGATTTCCGATTACTTCAGATCAGAACTCGTACATTCAATGTTTTACTGCTTTTTGTCATTTACATTTCAATAACGTTTTGTGAATAAATTTTGTACTTTGACGAACTTTTTGTCATTTACATTTCAATAATGTTTTAAGACAGATCGAAAAAGGTTTATTTCTATTCTTAATCTCATACGTGTCTGAAAGATGGACACCTTTCAGATATGAAAACATGTTCTGAAATGTTCAAACCACTTCTGATTCTTAAGCGATTTCATGAATATCGAAGTGTGATTTTAATCATTTTCATTTTATTTGTGCTTTCATGATATATAAACCGTGTGTTTCCAAAGATTAATACTTGTGTATTATCTTTTCCATATACTGTCAAGTATTCACACACACCGGTTTAGAATTTTTGTTGAATATGTTCTTACCATGTCTCTAAATTGAAATATATTTTCGATGGTAATACACCCCAATTGTTATTCAACATTTGAGCGTGATTTCATTTCTAAACATTTCTTTCAAAAATGTCTATATATTGGTTCATATAGATAACATCCAATTTTTGCTGACCTAAGCTTTAATAGATAAATCATTCTATTTGATCATTTCATACAATGTCAGATTTTTCAAACAAGTTCCTTGCATTCATGTTCATTCATTCAATTTACTTGTTTGAAATATCTTTGATGTTTAAAATGCTCAAATCTTCATGATTAAATCTATAAGCATATAGATATCTGACTTGTATATTTATGCTTTAACTGATCAAGTTAAACCATTTTTGAGCAATAATGTATTTTCATAGAAAAATATGGGTTCATTGTGTAGGACTTAAAAGAAACTTCTACGGATTCACGTTAACCAGTGTTTTCTACCCAAGAAGTTAATCCTTAGTGATCGAATGTGAGGAGTCACAAAGAAATGAGTGTGGGTTGTGTGAAGAGGTAAAATGAAAAAGAGAGTTTGGTTAGAAGTGAGCTCAATGATTAAAAGAAAGAGGGTGAGAGATCAGAGTAAAAGAATATCAAACTTTGCACAAATTTTTTCTGAGTCGGGCAGCCACATTACTAGTGTTTCACAATTCTTCGTGAACATTATTGAAACAGGCAACTAGCCCATGCCAACTCTTGATAAAAACCCCACCAGCCACTCATTTTCTTCTTTAAAAGAAAGTGTTTCATATTTTCTGGGGATACAACATATAATCTATCTGGTTTTCATTTGGAAAATCTGGATATTGAAAAAGAAGGAAGTTTGCCCCACCTTCGCACATCGATCATGCACATTGAGTCTGTGTTTAATTACTGTTGTCTCAGTGGTTTACACAATGTTGATCCTTATAACAAGCAATCATCATGTGCTTAATTCTTTCTACACTTGAACGAACACACAAGGAAATTTTTTTTTCTTGTCAAAACGTTCATAGAAATATTTTTGTGGTGTTTCGATGATTGAATGGAAGCCCTGGGGAAGTGAACATCACTAAATCTCCTTTCAAATGTATATCTGTTACACACAGTAACTTTGTGTTACTGACAGTCATGTTAACTGATTCATTTGTTGATTCAGGTGTTACATTCCTACTTTGTCTGGATTTGCAAAGATCTGGATGAATATCTTATTTTAGATCGATGTTGAATCAGAGGCTCAGTTCAAAAGATTAGTGGTTAGAATTGATAATGACATTTCTTGGAAAAGTTTTGATGATCAATATGCTCTAATCATCAAAAAGGGGGAGAGAGGTTCAAGAAATGTGTGAGAAGATCAAGAAATATTTGTGTTCAAGATTTATTTGCTTGAAGTTTGACAAAGACTAAAAGACTGAAAGAGAAAAGTTCAAAGTTTTCTGAAGATATGCTGAAATTTACTGTAATTTTCTTTGAAGATTATTTGCTGAAGCAGTCTGAGCAAATTCTGAAGATAATTTTTTTATGAAGACTGAAAGAGGTTTGTGATAACCTTGGAGAGATTTTTGAAGAGCATATCTACCATCTTTAGGGAGATTGATATTTTGGTTAAATAAAGATTTTGGAGAGAATACTGAAGATTGCTAAAGTTGATCAAAGGAGGAGATTTTTTTTACTGAGCTTAAAGAGAGAAGATTATTATGTAAAATCCTTTTGTAATGATCTTGAATCCAAAGGGGGGATTGTTAGAGAAGAAATATGTTGGATACAATATCATAGAAGACAGAAGGTGAAAGTTAAGCAAGTCAAAGCTGAAAGTCAAGTCTCATGTATAGTCAAAGTCAAAATCTTAGTTTATAAGTTTTTGCTTGTATGCGTATAGTTAGTTTTGTTATTATATGTCTTGTTAGTTTTGTGTTGTAAGTAAGTAACATGTTCTGAGTTTCATTGTACGCTCACAGAGAGAGTTTTAGAGAGAGAAAGAGTTATGACTAGAGAGAGAAAGTGATAAGCAGATTGTAATCTTGAATTTGTGAAATTGAAATTGAATCAGGTAGATTACATTTCTTGTTTTGTTTAATTGTATGTGACAAGAACTTGAATTCAGGGACTATCAAATGTACTTTTCTTGATTAATAAAAATCCCCGTAGAAAATTGTTTGACTTGTAATCCGAGAAAGAAATTCATCTCTCCCATCATACTCATATGAAATCTGGACACCATAAGGTTTGAAAAATTCTTACAGTACTTTGGGTTAGTTAAACCAAATATGATATCATCCACATATATCAAAATTAAAATGATATCAGCTTTCTCCTTTTTAATGAAAAGATTAGTATCGATTTTACCTTTTGAGAATCCCGGGTTGACTAAGAATTTAGATAGAACATCGTACCAGGCGTTAGGGGCTTGCTTCAGACCGTAAAGAGCTTTGTCCAGAATATGATCTGGTTTATACATGATCTGGACATGATCTGGTTTATCTGGATTGTCAAAACCTTCAGGCTGCGAGACGTAGACTTCCTTCTTTAGAATGCCATTTAGAAAGGCAGTATTCACATCCATTTGATAGACCGTGAAGTTCTTGTGTGTGGCGTAGGCTCAAAACATTTTGATTGCCTCTATGCGCGCAACAGGAGCATAAGTCTCGTCATAATATATGCCTTCCTCTTGCCTATATCCCTTAGCAACAAGTCTTGCTTTGTTCCTTATGACGATACCATCTTCATCTTTCTTATTTTTGATAACCCATTTCGTGCCAATGATTGTTTTACCTTCAGGTCTTGGAACGAGTCTCCAGACTTTAAGCGCTTCAAATTGATTAAGCTCTTATTGCATTGCGGTTACCCAATCTGAATCAGCTAGAGCTTCAGATACACGTGTAGGCTCTATGTTACTCAGAAAGGAATCATGCATGCACTGGTTCAATGTAGCAGACCTAGTTTGCACCGGCTTGGACGGATCTCCAATGATTTGATGTATTGGTGCTCTTTGGTCCACTTATGTTCATGAGTGAGTGGATTAGATGTAGATTGATCATGTTCATCATCTAAAAATCCACTATTATCTTCTTGTTCTTTAGTTAGGGGTTCAGTTGAAGTAGGTGGTGCAGAAACTTCAGTTGGTTGGACATTGGATGTCTGTTGACTAGACGTTATGGTACACCCAACTGATTGAGCAGGCATTAGAATTTGAATTTCTTTCTGAATCGGGGAATTTGATTTTGTTGACATATCTGATGTGATTAGATGGTGATTACTTGAATCTTCCGTTCTGTCAATCACAACAAGTTTAGTCACTCTAGAACCAAGAAATTCATCATAGAAAAATTCAAACAATAAATCTAAATCTGTTAAATGAGATGTCAACGTTGACGCTTTATCAGATTCAGTAACGTTAACCGCAGGTTCTGGACTGATTTACCCCGAAGCTAAGACTCCTGTAAGAACGGGTTCTGAACTGTTTTGAACAGAATCCATCTATTCATCGAATGTTACATTGATGCTCTCGACTACAATTTTCGATTTCTTCAGGTAAACTCTGTAAGATGCAGATGTTTGAGAATATCCGATGAAAATGCCTTCATCAGCTTTCGGATTGAACTTGTTCAAGTTATCTTTATCATTAGTACGAAACACCTGGATCCAAAAATATGAAAGTGTTTAATGCTAGGTATTCGATTATTAATTAAAGCATACGATGTTTTATCGAACCGGCGATGGATGATTGAGCGATTTTGTGTATAACATGCAGTAGACACAGCTTCATCCCACATAAATAAAGTTAGATCTAATTGACTCAACATAGTACGAGCAGCCTCGACTAGAGTTCTGTTTCGTCTCTCTACGACTCCATTCTTTTCTGGCGTTCTGGCAGCAGAAAATTGATGTATTATCCCGACCGATTCGAGATAATCTTCAACAACTTTGTTCTTAAATTCTATGACATTGTCTGTTCGAAGAAGCTTTACCATCTTCTGCATATTCAATTGAGTAGTCTTTAGAAATGAGATGATGACATCGGGCGTCTCATCTTTTGAACTTAAAAATTTGACCCAAGTGTATCTAGAGTAATCGTACATAATCACTAATACATATTTCTTGCTGTTTATGCTTTGAGTTCGTATCGGACCGTAGAGATCCATATGCAGTAACCCCAAAGTAGAACTTGTACTCGGCTCAGGCTTAGGCTTATGAGCGGCTCTTTTCATCTTGCCTTTCTCGCACACAGATGTTCTTTGACATATTTAAGCTCTTGAAGTCCTTTCACTAAATTTCCAGTGACCAGCTTGTTGATGTACCGAAAGTTAAGGTGAGATAGTCGTCTATGCCATAACCAACTCTGTTGCATAGAAACTTTTGAAAGTAGACATACCTCATTATCAGTCTTGACTTTTGACAAGTTAATCGTGTAGAGGTTTTACTTTCTCGTCCCGACCAAAAGTCCTTTTCCGTCTTCAGTTCTAACACAACAACTTTTTGCCTTAAAATTCACCTCTAAGTCTTTGTCACAGAACTGACCAATGCTGAATAGGTTATGTCCTAGTCCTTCAACGTAGCTCACCTTCTTGATCGTTATATTTTCTTGTACAACATCGCCATATACCAAAATCGATGAAAACTGGTCATTTCCAAAACGAACGTTCCCGCAGTATTGCTCTATATAGTTAGATAAAATATCTTTATGCCCGGTCATATGCTTGGAGCAACCAGAATCCAAGTACCACATATGACGGGTCTGCACATGAGAAATCAGGAAACAATTGGTTTAGGTACCCATTTAAATATGGGTCCTACAGTGTTAGCACATGATTTTGGCATCCATATGAATTTGGATCCTCTTTAATTTTGAACAACTTTTGAAACATGAGAATGATATACATGATATGAACCAAACCAATCATCAGAACATTGCCGAGACATAAAACCATTTCTACGATAAGTAGAAGATCTATTAGTAGACGGAGATAATTGAAATAATTGCTTTATGGAATAACGCTTGTAAGAAGTTACAAGTTTTGGTTTATGAAAAAAAAACATTGCCAACTACGTCTGTTTTACTATTAGTCGTTCTATTATAATGAGAATCAGAACATGATTTTGTAGTCTCATCAACTATCTTCTTTGGTCGCCATTCTGATCTCACTCCAGAATTTCTCTTATTCACATCTGAAACATATGAACTTTTCAAGTTAGAATTGTGAGATTTGAAAGATTGCTTGTTCTTTGATTTACCAGTGGTTGTCCATTTCTGTGAATGCCTAGTTTTCTTCTCCTTTCCTTTGACGTTCTTGGTATTCACAGAGATTGGTTTATCAACTTTCGTTAATGTTTCACCCTTTTCAAACACACTAGGTAAACCACAAGAATTAATGATAAGCTGTGAATGATAAGGAAGTCTTGCATTGAAGTCAAATTGATCAACACAATCATCTAAACCACCATCAGAGTTAAGAAAATCAAACCCTTCATCAAATAGACCATTAATATCATTTGATTTTGAAGCTTTGGATGATTTTGAAAAATCAGTGTTAAGAAAAACAGTTGAAAATACCATTTGTTCTATATCAGTCAAAATCCTTTCATCTACGAGAGTGTTCTCGAGTTCAAAAATTGTACTTTCTAACACGAGTGGAGGAACGTAAATTTTACCTTCAACCAGTTTTGCTTCCAATTCCTCTATAGAATAGCTTTAGAAATAGTCGTTAGAAATAAATTTTGTTTGATCAGAACAGTAACTAGAATTCAACCTCTCATATCGAAATGGAAGTTGCATTTTATTTTTGTTCTTTCTTTTCTCTCTTTCCTTAGCTTCATCCTCATCAGATAGTTTAGTCCATTTAACTTAGAGTTCAGGGTATTGTGGTGCCAATTTTAAAAATCCAAAATCATATAAAGCAGGGACTTTAGAAATACCCTTTTCGAGATAGTGTGGATTCTCGTAACCAAGACCCCAGCACTCACTACTCTCCTTTGGTTTGTTCAGGTGAATGGTTTGTTCAGTTTGACCCAAAGTACAAAGTTTTTCTTCCAAAGTATTCACTTTTTCAGTTAAAGATTTGTTTTCTTTCTTTAATCATGAACACTTTTTCGAAACCTCTTTAACCTCATATTCACACAGTTTGTATTTTGAAGTAGTTTCAGACAATTAATTATGAATTATAGTCTTCTCTTTAGCGTTGGTATCTATATTTTTATGTAAAGCATCAATCAATACGTTCTTCTTAGCAATATCATTGTTGAGTTTCAGTATTGATTGATTTTTCTCCTTGATGATACCTTTCTTGCGTTTAAGCTTAGACTGTAACTCCTGGAGTTCAATCATCATGGCTTGCATTTGGTTAAGGAAATTTGATTCAGACATATCACATACCTCTTTAGTATCTTCACCATCAGAATCTGCTTCTGCTTTAGTATCATTCTTACCCATTGACGGTCCACAATAAATCAAGTTCTTATCGACACAAACACATAAATGATTAACCAACCTGTTTGATTAATAACAAAGATTACAGGATTGATGTTTGTTCTTGAAGCTCTCGACTTTCTCTCTGATGAACAGTAAAGTGTGTGTGTGTGTGTGTGCGTGTGTTGTGTGATCTGATTTCTTGGTTGCTTCTTTAACACACAAAACTACATAATATCTAAAGAAATATATTATATCTAAACTAAATAATAATATCCTAAAATATCTATTACTTAGATATTTAGGAATAATACAAAATACAATATTTAACTTTGACAATTATTACAAACTAACATAAACTTATATTAAGAGTCGACTTTCCAGCTTTAGCTTCAGATTGTGATTTTCAGATTGGATGATCTTGAATCTAATAGATCTGTGTTCTAACAATCTTCCCCTTTGGATCAAGATCATTACTTAAAAAGATTTTAGCAATTCATTCTTCTTTTTCAGCTCAGAAGATGCAATCTCTCTCTTAGTCTTCAACAAGTAGCAATCTCCCCAAAAGACGTAGATAAACTCTCTTTCAGATGATGGGAAGAAATTATCTTCAGATTTAGCTCAGAATGTTGTAGCAAAGTATCTTCAAAGAAAATTTCTCTCAAATCAGCATGTCTTTAGAATACTTTGAAGAATTCTCTAAAATTTTGATTTAGCTCCCATTTCTTGATTAGATTTCTCCCCCTTTTTGATGAAAAGTGCAACAACTTCATCAAAACTTTTAGCAAGAAATGTCTTTCATTTGGATCCTCTGATTCGTCAATTCAAAATATATTCATCCAGATCTTTGCAAATCCAGACAAAATAATCGTGTAACACCTGAATCAACAAATGAATCAGTTAAAATGCCTGTTGTCAGGATCGGAATTCTTAACAAGAATAAACACTCAGAAACAATATTAAAGGAGTTTGCGGAATAACACTTTAATATTCAAAGATCAATGAAACAGTGAATCATAATAACAACTTGTAAGCTTTATTGAATGGTTATAAAGCTACAAGATTTCACACACAACCTCAATATTGATGAGCATGCTCACCAATACGAATTCTACTTCTCTAGAACTAGGATTATAAACCTTGAGGTTGATTCTCTCTATGAAAACTAAAAACTCAGAATTTTTTTTTTAAAGATACAAACTATTCTATACATATACTGAAGATAAAAGATAATTACAAAGAATAAAAGATCTTCAGTATAATCTTTCAAAGTTATCTCCAAGCTTTCTATGAATATCTCCATTCAGTACAGCTGTCATCCTTGCCATACGAAGTCTTCATCTCATAAGCAGTATTAAGTCTTCAGCAGCATTAATACTTTGAGCAGTATTAAGTTCAGCAGTACTCACTACTAGCAGTACTAAAATTGCTTAGCAGTAGTAACTTCTTCTAGCAGTATTAATCTTGGTTAGCAGCATTAACCTGTATCAGCAGTAGTAACTTCAAAAGTAATAACCATTTAGTGCTAGCAGCACCATACTTGTATGATTTTGAATTCCCAACAATCTCCCCCTAACTTGACTTTTAGGAAGAGAAGTCAAGTTCTTCAGATGCTCCCAAAACACCATTCTTCATAGCCCTGTATTAGCATCCAACCCCAAACTTTGATTAATTGTCCTTTGGATCAAATACTTTGCCATTTCTGAATCTGATGCACATCCAAGCTTTTTTTTCAACATTGCATGCAGCTTCAATCTACTGTGGTTGTACACTCTATCCACTAGGAAGTATTCTATGTGATTTGAATCCATAGTTAAAGCATATACTCCACTAGTTTCATATAGAGTCCAGTTATTAACTGTTTGAAACACATTTCTGATAATGTCCTTCACTTCTTCAATTTTGAACATCATACACAGATACTCCATCACAAGTTTTGTGATTGAAATCTCTGGAACTTTTAATTGATCAGCATACAACTTCATTCCTATTTCAAACATCTCCTCTAAATCAGACCTGGAACATGTTCTGACAATCTTGGCCCAAGTATTATACACTTCAAACTTCTCATCTTTTCTTTTGAGCCTGATATACTCTTTTCCATCAACCTTCATTTTATCCCAGAGAATGACCTCAGGAGGCTTAACACCAACAGGTTCAACTGTTATAGGTTCAGGAACTTTGTTCATCACTACCATGTACAGATTCACATCATCAGTACTTGATGGTTCTTTCTGTTCAGCTGACTTAGATGCCCCTTCTTCTTCAAGAACCTTCTCAGCTTCTTCTTTATCCACTCTAGGCTTCTTGGCTGATTTTCTTCTTGCCATCATTTTAGTTCTTTTTAAAGTCCTCTGACTTTCACCTAGAGTTGCTTCTTTCTTTGGTGTTTCTTGCTCATCAGGGAAAGGTTTTTCTATCAGAAAATCATTACTTTCTTTCATCCTCTTTTCCATTTCAACTCTGGCTGTTTCATTCCCTTGAAGCTCTGTCATCTCTGAAACATACAACCCTTTGATCTGTTCAAAAGTCATCTTTCAGAACATCTCCTTTCTGACTCCCACAGCACCTTTGAGAAAAGTAATCATCTTCTTTCTCTCTTGAGTACCAAGGTAGGTCTTTGAAGATTGTCTCTTCTTTGCATCCATTTTGACCAACACAGACTTCTTTAGGGTTGCATCTTTCTTCTGTGCTAACTCAGTTTCCAAGCTTTGTTGATAAGCTTCATTTAACTCTGCAGCTAGAGCCTTAGTCATCTCTCTATCTTTGTCCACTTGAGCCTTTTCTTCTTGCTCAAGTTCAGCCTGAATCTTTTTGGCCAAAGCTTCATCTGACTCAACCAACTTTTGCTTTTTAATTGGTTGATCAGATTCCACTAACTTTGCTTTGCCTTTGTCTTTGCTTACTACCTTCTCAATACTTGCTTTCTTGATCACTTCACCTTTTTCTTTGATGATAACTCCTTTGGCCTTTGAAGTGACCTTGGGAGTATCATGCTTAGCCTTGATTAAAGTTTCTGCTATCTCAAGGTCTGTTAAAACTTCTTGCACCATTTCTGCTGCTTCATTCAATTCAGCAGTATTAACAGTTTCTGCTGCTTGATCAAACACACTTTCTGTTTCTACTGCTTTCTCTTTTACTGCTGCTATGCTTTCTGTTTCTGCTGCTTGTACATTATCTCCACTAACCCCATCAAACTCCCCCTCAACTTTAGCATCTTCCATGTTGGCATCAGCTTCTGACTCCCCCTTTTTGGGAGCATCAGTCACTAGTTTTCTTCTTCTGAGCACAAACTGTTTCTTCTTCTTTTTCTGGACCAATCTCTTCACCATTTTCTTCAGGTTGGTAATCTGTACTTGTTGAGAGAGAATTATCAGTTTCAGCTCTTCTATGTCTTTTCCCTGCTTGATTACATCCATATTGATGTTGCCCATTATTTCCATCAATTCAAGATAGTCATATCTGTCCTCACCTTCTCCAGGAGTGTGACCCCCTTTTGAAGGATCATGGGATCTTTTTGTAGTAGAGGTCTTCTGCCTAGCAGAAGCACCTGCTACCCCCATGGTTTCGTGGCACCTGGGACCTTTGGATGATTGCTCACCCAAAGTTGCCATGGGGAAGGTCTTATTGATGTTACCACTGACCTCCTCTGTGCTATCAGGAGTGGTGGCAGCCTTTGCACCCATATGCTCATTCATCTCCTCAGTGAGTACCTCCTTGGGGTTGGGAGACACCCCTGTGGTTTCCCTATAGATATTCTCTAATGGAGAATTCTCCATTAGAGGGCTTAAAGGCTCTGTGGTTGAAGGTACAAGAAGGGAAGGAGCCTTCTTTACATTTTTCCTGATGTATGTATTGGTGATTGGTGAAGTTGGTTTTTGAACAAGGGACTGTGGGATTGATATGGTGATTGAAGGTTGGGATTGGCTTTCAGTGGGATGGTCTAATGAGGGCCTTGACCCTGAAGCCATACCTTCTTCATTGTGGGACACCGCCATCATTGTAGAGAACAATGGGGTGTCAACTCCTTCCGAGTCCAATGGAGATCTCTTCATATTTGAAAAGACCTTACCTTTGGGGATTTTTGGTACATATACCTCATCAAAGTGAGGCATATCCGTCAATTCATTGGTTATAACTACCTGGACAAATCTTGGGTACATATAAAAACTCTTTTTGTTTCCCAAGTTTGACACAAGGTCATTGAAAATCATTTCAGAAAAATTGTACTTTCTAGCAGTGGCCAAGCAGACCAAAGCATAAGCAATGGTACTGCTAAACTCACTCCATCCAGTAGTCTTTTTAGAAATGCAATGCATAAGGGTATGAACAAGAAAACGCCATTGGGTATAAAATTTAGCTTTTGAGAATTTGAAACCACCCAATTGGCCTCCATACCCCATTCTTGAAAGATTTGAGAACAAGTCCTCATTAGGAATAGAAGTAATACCTGCAGCATCGTCTAGACGTAGACAGATGCGAATCACCTCTTCAGAAACTGACAAGGGTTTGTCACACACCCTTGTCTTGATTATCTGCACACCATTTTCTGTGACTACAGTGGCATTTGCCCAAAATTGTCTTTGATGCTCTATGTAGATTGTTGGCGACACTGTAAGAGCATGGGCAATGTGGCTGGACTTGAGAAAATCCACAATTTGATGGAATCCAGTGGCTTGCTTCGACTTTTGTAGCATTGCAATCTCATTATGTTCATCAATGAACGCCATAGCTGCCATCGAGCTTGAGAATTCTGGACTGAAACACTTGGTGCTTGAGAGAAAAGGGTTAGAGAGCAGATAAATAGAAATCAAAGAGTCGTTATGAACTTTTAGGCGGGCAAAAAGGGTATTTATACGATTCGGGACATAAGCAGTATTAACTAACTAGCAGTATTAACTAACTAGCAGTATTAACTGAGAGCAGTATTAACCACTAGCAGTATTAACTAACTAGCAGTATTAACTGAGAGCAGTATTAACCACTAGCAGTATTAACTAACTAGCAGTATTAACTTTGCACTGGTAGTATTAACCACTAGTAGTATTAACTAACTAGCAGTATTAACTATACTTACACTTTTTGAAGCTTGAGGTACTCTGAGCAAGGTAATAACTTCCTGAGAAAGAAGTTAGTAGCACCAAAGAATAAACCAATACCAGGTATGTAAACACTTTTTTAAAAAAACATGAGCTCATTCAGAGTTGATCATGCCCACATTTGTGACCAAGAAAGTGAATCTACCCACATCAAAAGCTTTAGTGAATAGATCAGCAAACTGGTTGTCAGTATGAACTTTAGCAACTTGAATTAGCTTCTTTTCATTACAATCTCTAATAAAGTGATACCTGATCTCAATGTGCTTTGTTTTGGAGTGCTTGACTGTATTGTTAACAATGCTTATAGCACTGCTATTGTCAATGAAGATTGGAGTGTGAAGAAAGGTTACCCCATAGTCCAACATTTGATTCTGAATCCATAGAACCTGAGAGCAGCAACTTGCAGCAGCAATATACTCAGCTTCTGTTGTTGATAAGGATACTGTGGTTTGTTTCTTACATTGCCAAGATACTAGTCTTTCACCCAAAAGTTGACATCCACCTGAAGTAGACTTTCTATCCATATTAGCACCACCCAAGTCACTGTCTGAGTATGCAATCAAGTCAAAGTTGGATTCATAAGGATACCAAAGACCTAATCTAGGTTGCCCTCTTAAGTATCTTAAAATCCTTTTAACAGCTTGAAGATGTGATTGCTTTGGCTTGACTTGGAATCTGGCACACAAACACACTGGAAACATGATGTCTGGTCTTGAGGCTGTGAGATACATGAGAGATCCAATCATTGATCTATATAGATGGACATCAACATCCTCCCCCTCAAGATCAGCAGTGATCTGTTTATGAGTCTCCATAGGTGTGCTTGCTGGCTTTGAGTCTGTTAAACCATACTTATCCAGGATGTCTTTCACGTATTTTGATTGACTTATGAAGATCCCATCTTTCTTTTGTTTCACTTGAAGCCCAAGGAAGAAAGTAAGTTCACCCATTGAACTCATTTTAAAGCTCTTGTGCATCAACTTTTCAAAGTCTCTACACATCTGATCTTTTGTGGATCCAAAGATGATATCATCCACATAGATCTGAACAAGTAGGATGTCCTTCTTACTTCTTTTAATGAAGAGGGTCTTGTCAATTATTCCTCTTTCAAACCTATTCTCCAAGAGATAGGTAGACAGTGTATCATACCATGCTCTTGGGGCTTGATGAAGACCATAAAGTGCTTTCTTCAGTTTGTATACTCTGTCTGGATATGGTGGATTTTCAAATCCAGGGGACTGACAGACATATACTTCTTCATCAATTGTACCATAAAGAAAGGCACTCTTCACATCCATTTGGTATACCTTGAACTTCATGTATGAGGCATAGGCTAGAAATAGCCTAATTGCCTCTACCCTTGCCACTGGAGCGAACACTTCTTCATGGTCTATGCCTTCTTCTTGAGTGTACCCTTGTGCCATAAGCCTTGCTTTGTTCCTGATCACAATTCCTCTCTCATCCTTTTTATTTCTGAAAATCCACTTGGTGCCAATAGCTCTATGACCTTTTGGAAGGTCCACCAAGTCCCAAACTTCTTGCAATTTGAACTGCAGTAACTCTTCTTGCATAGCTTCTATCCAACTGGAATCTTTCATTGCATCATAAACCTTTTTAGGCTCAATCTATGATAGAAAGCAAGAGAGTATTGTGTGTTGCTGATCCTGCAGCTCTTGAAGTCTGCTTTGATTCCTTGTTATCATAGGAGAAGAGATGTCTCCTATGACCAACTCTGGAGGATGGTTCTTTTGAGTTCTAGTCTGATGACTAGGTTCTTCATTGATTCCCACATCTAGATTGGAATCATTTAAGTCAGCTGAGTGGATCTCATCAGTTGCTTCTGGCTCTTCATGCACTAGATTCTCCTCATCTCTTCTTTCTTCTTCACTCTGAATTTGTTCAGTAGCATTCTCCTTTTCACAGATATCAACAGGCTCTATTGGAGGTATGGGAAAGATCACAGATTGAGGAATAATGTCTTGTACTTGTTCATCCCCTGATCCTCCACTTCCTGAACCTGCATGATAATCACTACTGAAACCCAAAGAGTTAGTTAGTGAATCAATGTCAAATAACCACTGAGGACCAGACCCAATAGGATTTGGTGTGTTCTCATTGCATTTGACATTGTCACTTTCCTCAATTATTCTAGAAGAAGAATTAAAAACTCTATAAGCCTTACTCTGAGATGAGTAACCAACAAGAAAACCATCATCTGCCTTGCTATCAAACTTTCCTAAGTGAGTTTTGGTATTGAGAATGGTACAAGGACACCCAAAAGGTTTGAAAAATCCAATAAATGGTTTTCTTTTATTTAAAAGCTCATATGGTGTCTTGTTTTTAGGCTTGACTACTAGAACTCTGTTTTGGACATAGCAAGCAGTATTAACTGCTTCAGCCCAGAAAGTAATTGGAAGTTTGGAATCAGCTAACAGAGATCTAGCAGCCTCAATCAGTGTCCTATTCCTTCTCTCAGCAACATCATTTTGTTGTGGAGTCCTAGGAGCACTGTATTGCCTCTCAATTCCTTTTTCCTCACAAAAGGTGTTTAGGTCATGATTTTTAAATTCAGTACCATTGTCTGACCTAATGACTTTTACCTTTTGATTTGTTTGGTTTTCAATTATTAGGATAAAGGATTTGATCAGTCCACTTGTCTCATCCTTAGTCCTTAGAAAATATACCCAAGTAAATCTAGAGTAATCATCAACAATAACTAGGCAGTATGATTTTTTACCTATACTCATAACATTTGTAGGACCAAACAGATCCATATGCAACAACTGAAGAGAACTAGAGATTGTGTTCAACTCTTTGGACTTATAAGAAGTTTTGTGTTGTTTGCCTTTGAGACAGGCAACACAATGATCATCACATGAAAAGACTTTGGAAGGTAAACCTCTTACTAGGTTGTTTTTAACAAGTTTATTCATTGTTTTAAAGTTCATGTGACACATCCTTCTGTGCCAAAGTGATGATTCATCCAAAGAAGCTTTTGAAACAAGACAGTTTAGGGATGAATCAGTTGAAAGACTTTCCATATCTAAGCAATATACATTATCCTTTCTTGGAGTTCTTAGTAGTATCATCTTTTCATCAACTACCTTGAATCCAGGAGCAAGGATAATGCATTCAGAATCAGTAAATAATATACTATGTTGTTTGTCACAAACCTGTGATACACTTAACAGGTTGTACCTTAACTTCTCAACATAGAATACATCTTCAAAGGTCATTTTACCTTTGGTTACATCCCCCTTACCACTGATCTTACCTCCATCTAGAGTATTACCAAAGGCAACATGCCCACCATCAATTTTCTTGAAATTCTTGAGGCATGACATGTTCCCTGTCATGTGCCTAGAGCAACCACTATCAACATGCCAGATGCTCTTCCCCTTGAGCTGCTGGTTGCCCTGTACATAAGATTAAACAGTTAGTATTGATTGGGAACCCAAGCCAAAGTGGTCTTGGGTCTCCCTTTCTCATGAAAGTACTTACATTCCTTTTTGATGAGATTTTTAAACACAAAGCACTCTTTATTGGAGTACTTTGTCAATATGAGTGGTCTAGTAGCACAAACACTAGGAGCAGTACTAACAGAGTTAGTAGCACAAACAGGTTTAGCAGTACTAACCTTGTTAGAAGCACTAGTAGAGTTAGCAGTATTAACATTTGAAGAAGTACTAACCATGTTAGTTTTAGCAGTACTAATACTCTTGGCAGCACTAACATTGGTAGCAGTAGTATTGCTTCTAGCAGTACTATCATTGTCAGCAGTACTATTTGGGGCAGCAGTACTAACCGTTTTAGTGCATTTAGGAACCCACATATTGACACTTTCTTTAACAGTCTTTTTCTTCATGTGGCTTTTAGATTTAACAGATTTCTTAGTCACATGGTTCCTTTCCTTCTTCCTATAACCCAAGGGTTTTTGCATAGATCTTTGAAAATTCATCCTTTGTTTTATAGGATTGAAATAACAGTATTTGGCAAGATGATTCAATTTGCCACAGATAAAACAAGGTTTTGGTCTATTGATTTTACTCAGATCAACCCCTTGTTTTTGTGCCCACTGATTATTCCAGTTTCTTTGATTTCCCCTCTTTTTATCATGTTTTAGGGGCTCAGATTTCTTGCATGCACACTGTTTGCAAGGAACAGGATTCACAACTGTGGTCTATTTGTAATGGACCTTACCAGACTTTCCCTCTGTCTTCTCTATGTCCTTTGATTTGACCCAAATCTTTCCACACCCCTCATTGGTAATTATGTGATTCTCTGGGGGAATCTCACCACTCACATTGTTCTCCTTACTCTTACCAATCTCTTTCTCAGTCTTATCCTCAACAACTACCTCATCTAAGGGATCTATCTCAGTGGCTCCCTCAGGCAAGTCCTTCCTATCTTTGGTTTCTAGCAAATCTGAAGTAGGAGGAATGTAGTTGTTGTTGTATGGTGGTGGTGTGGTATTGTACCCAATTCCTCTTCTCAATTTGTCATGAATCTGAGTTTGTAGTAAAGAGTCCATTGCTTTAGAAGCATTGGAAAACTTTTCCACATCAAGCTTAACCTTGGTTAGCTCCTCTCTCAACTTTTCACTCTCCTCTTTAGATTTGGTCAGTTGGAGTTCTAGATCCCTTTTCTCCCACTTCCAGTAATTGGTATCATATGAGTGTTGGAGTTCATTGTCTTGAAAACCTTTAATCTGTTCCTCAAACCTCTCAACAATTCTCACATAGTCTTTTATATCTTTTGCTATCCTCTTAAGGTCATCACTCATGTTCTGATTGTGATCTCTGTACCTTTTAACAGTGTCTATGCAAGTTTTAGAACAGAGAGTAGAACTTACCTCAGTTGGGAGATCAGATACTTTTGCCATAAGAGCTTGATTTTAGATAGCCTCTTCTGCTTGATCACTCCAGTCAAACCCCATTCCTTGTTGAGAAACAAGAGCTTGAGCAGAGTTTCTGTTGTGATTGAAGCTTCCAGACTGAGCTTGTTGGTGGTTGTTGTTGTGAGACACTCCACTTATGGATTCCCTGGCAAAGTGTCCCTTCAGATGACATTTATAGCACTCCACCTTTGATTTATCAAAGCCTGCTCCATCTTCTCTTCTTTGGGAGAAGTTGTTCCTCCCAATCCTCTTTCTGAACTTCTTCACTCTCATGGAAAGCATGGCCATCTGCCATTTAATATCCATCTCTTCAAGATCATCAGGATGAAGTTGTTCCAAATCATCATTGATTAAAGAGGAATTTCCATGGTTGGAAAGAAAGGCTTCAAACACAAATTCAGTGCCTTTTTCTTGATTTGCTCCATTAGCAGCATTAACTGATTCAGGGTTAGCATTAGAATCAATTGATGCTGATAGAAGTGCAGCATTATTAATATATCCAGAAGGTTTCTTCTTTGCCTCCACCTCAGCTTCAAATACTCTAAGGTCATTGTACAGATCATCAAGTTCTTTTTCTTCCAATTGTTCATTCTGTCTGAATGAAACAGTGTACATGGTCCATTCATCTCCAAGGGACCTTAAGAACTTTATGTTTACATCATCTTGATCAATTTGTACTCCCATAGTAGCTAGTTCACCAATCAGCTTGTTAAACCTATCAAAAGTTTGAGTCATGGACTCATTCTTAGTTAACATAAAGTTTTCATACTTTTGTTTAAATATTTCCTTCTGATTTCTCTTGGTACTTTTGGTACCAGAGAATCTCTTTTCTAGAGCATTCCAGAGCATCTGTGCATCAGTGCAATTGCTGAATTGGTGTTGATATTCATTGGGAATAGCCAAGAGCAGTGTACTCAAGGCTTTCATCTCTGTCTGCCTTATCTTCTTTTCTCCATCAGTCTTTGGTGGAGTTCTTTTTCCGTCTGCACCAATTTTTCCTTCATCAGATGGGCCATTCTCAATGATGTCCCATATGGAGTAATCTGCAAGGAGAATGTATTGCTTGATTCTAATCTTCCACATGTCAAATTCATTAGATCTGAGCATTGGAACCTTTGAGACCAGAGTACTGTTTGATTCAACTGTGTTTTCCATGATGAATAAGATTTCTGAGAATACTAGCTCTGATACCACTTGTCAGGATCGGAATTCTTAACAAGAATAAACACTCAGAAACAATATTAAAGGAGTTTGTGGAATAACACTTTAATATTCAAAGATCAATGAAACAGTGAATCATAATAACAACTTGTAAGCTTTATTGAATGGTTATAAAGCTACAAGATTTCACACACAACCTCAATATTGATGAACAGACTCACCAATACGAATTCTACTTCTCTAGAACTAGGATTATAAACCTTGAGGTTGATTCTCTCTAAGAAAACTAAAAACTCAGAATTTTTTTTTTAAATATACAAACTATTCTATACATATACTGAAGATAAAAGATAATTACAAAGAATAAAAGATCTTCAGTATAATCTTTCAAAGTTATCTCCAAGCTTTCTATGAATATCTCCATTCAGTACAGCTGTCATCCTTGCCATACGAAGTCTTCATCTCATAGGCAGTATTAAGTCTTCAGCAGCATTAATACTTTGAGCAGTATTAAGTTCAACAGTACTCACTACTAGCAGTACTAAAATTGCTTAGCAGTAGTAACTTCTTCTAGCAGTATTAATCTTGGTTAGCAGCATTAACCTGTATCAGCAGTAGTAACTTCATAAGTAATAACCATTTAGTGCTAGCAGCATTAACCATACTTGTATGATTTTGAATTCCCAACACCTGTCAGTAACACTAAGTCACTGTGTGTAACAAATACACGTTGGAAAGGAGCTTTTTTGATGTTCACTCCCCCAGGGCTTTCATTCAATCATCGAAACACTACAAAGGTAAATTCTATGAACGTTATGACAAAGAAACAAATTCCTTGTGTGTTCGTGCATGTGATAGAAATAATTAAGCACTTGATAATTGCTTATAATCTCAAAATTGTGTAAACCACTGAGACAACAGTAAGTTAAACAAAGACTCAATGTGCATGAGTGAAGTGCGAAGGTGGGGCAGACTTCCTTCTTTTCAATATCCAGATTTTCCAAATGAAAATCAGATAGCAAATGTGTTTCTTCCCCTTTGAAAATGTGAAACACTTTCCTTTTAAGAAGAAAATGAGTAGTTGGTGAGGTTTGACCAAGAGTTAGCATGGGCTAGTTGCCTGTTTCAATAATGTTCACCAAAAAGTTCTGAAACACTAGAATTGTGGCTGCCCAGCTCAAAAAAAGTTGGTGCAGAGTTCTGATATTCTTTTAACTCTGTTCTCACACCCTCTTTCTTTTAAACATTAAGTTCACTCTAACCACACTCATTTCTTTTGATTTCTCACACTCAATCACTATGGATTAACTTCGTGGGTAGAAATCACTGGTTAAGGTGATTCCATAGAAGTTATGTTAAATCCTAGCACAATGAAATCATGTGTTTCCTATGATGCATATGATGCTCAATTTGGTTTAACTATTTCAGTTAAAGCTCAAATAGATCTTGAAAACATTTAAAGTCACACTTCTAATTCATGAAATCAAATGAAGAATCGGAAAGTGGTTTGAACTTTTAAGAACAATGTTTTTTATGATTGAAAGTTGTCCTTCTTTCAACCATATATGAGATTAAGATAAAGGATTATACCTTTACGTTCGATCTTACATCTCATGAAGCTAAGCTTAAAGTCATAAAGATATGAACATGTAAGCATCTCTCAAAAACTGCAAAAGTCTTATGTCATAGTCAAAGCTAACTTATTCACTGAAAATAAAATGACAAAAAGCAGTAAAACAATGAAAGTACGAGTTCTGATCAGAAATAATCAGAAGTCATCACCTTTTTACTCCCCCTGAAATTATGCATTTGAAACATTATCATTGAAAAATATATGCATTTATAATTTCAGACAAATATGTACTCCTCCTTGATGGTTGATTTCCTCATTCGAGTATTGGAGTACAATCTCTTATCAGCACAGGAGTAAAGTCTTTTGATCATTGAAGTACGAGTCCTAAACTGGTGTGTTTAGAAGTCAAACTTCGTTGATGTACGGGTTTTGAACTGATGTGTTCAAAAGCCTATAATGATATTGATGTCCGGGTCTTGAACTGTTGTATTCAAGAGCCTTCATTCTCCTACTCCCCCTTGACAGTAGGTGCCTACAACACAGAATTATCCTTTTTCTTTGGTACCCACTGGTATTTAGGTCCATGAGTGTTAGTTGCAGTTCTTATGGGGGTAATTGAGTAAGAACCATACCAGTAATGGTCACTAGTCTTATGAACAGGATCATGTGTACGACAATAAGAACAATAGAATTTCTTACCTGATAAACTGATTAATTTATCTCTCGTGTAGACAAAATCAGGTTTACCTTTATGCGCATTGTTCTTCTTGGCATTAGGCGTATGTACACATGATTTTTTACATTTCAGCTCATATTTCTACTTTGCTTCAACTGGTTTCCTGTTCCAGACCAGTTCGGCTTCTTTGTAGCTGCATCTCCTTCTTTGATGTGTACCTGAACCATCTGTATTTCTATCAAAGAAAAGGTTAGAATTACGAATTTGATCAGAAGATTTAACTGACCTTTTTGAAGAAACAGATTTGGATGTTGAACTTGCAGCTGACTTGAAAGAGCATTCCAAATCAGCTGAATCATCTCTAGGTGAATGGACAATTGACTCTGGAGTCTTGTGCTCAGTCACCACTACCATTGAAATAATCTTTTCAAGCTCGTTAATCTTTGATGAATAACTGTTTCTTTCTTTGACAAGAAGGTCAATCTTCGTCTCAAGCTCACACTTCTTTTTCTTCTTTTGCAATGCACTTTTAGAAAGTTCAGATAGCTTTGCATTCAGCTTTCTAATTGCAGCTTCAAAGGTGTTTCTTTCTTTTTCAAATTCCTTCTTTGCACCCTTTCTTCCATCTGATATCTCTTTTAAGAATCCAACGTTCTTCTGATCAAATGCCTTCTTCTCTTTGGCAAACTGATCTCTTGCTAAAATGATTACTTTCTCAAAGTTACTAACTTGTTGAGAAAGCTTTATACTTTTAAGCTCAATCACCTTCTTCTCTTCAATACTCTTCTTGGAAAGATCTGAGACCTTCTTCTCAAACTCTGATATTTTCTTTTGAAGATTAGCATTTGTACTCTCCAAATCCTTAGATTTCTTCTCATTGCTCTCAACAAGATCTAGCTTCTGTTTTTGAGCTTCCAAATCAGAAATCATTCTTTTTAGCTCAGAGTTCTCAGCTACCAAATCTTTTGCTTTTAAGAAAACCTATTGGTATGAGATAATCCATTCAGAGTATAATTACAGATAGTCCCAAATCTCTTTCCCTGAAGCTTCGGGAATATCCATTAAATCAGATATTTCTTTAGAAATACTCTTTTTCATATAAACTCTAGCTCTATTATCAACTCTCTCTCTCTCTCTCTGTGTGTGTATCTGTTCCTTGGTATAGGATACTTTAGGATTTAGGGGTTCCAGTGCTCCTTCAGACAATGATAATCTAATGTAGTGACCCAGATCATCATTATCTACATAGCTGAAAAAATTAACTTTCCACTTTTCGTATTCCCCTTTATTCAACATTGGGACACTACTGTTGTAGTAAGTCATTCTGATTGATAAGAAAACTTGTATATGATCGTTAGTCCAAATAAAATCAAATAAATATCAGAACTAAAATTTCCAAATTTAACCAAGTCTGGAACTGGAGCAAGAGCACAATTTTGCGCTAAGAGAGGCTGGCGCGAAAGTCAACTTTGCGCTAGAAGGGTCTGGCTCAAAAAAGAGGATTTGCGTGAGAGGCGGGTCGCGCGAACTGGAAGTTTTATGCGAGACGTGTATGGCGCAAAGCAAAGTTTGAGTGATAAGTGGTTGGCACGAAATATAGATTTGCGCGAGGAATGGGTCGCGCGTTTTGAGTTTTGCGCGAATAGTTGATGGCGCAAACCGGAGTTGTCGACCGGTATACTGTTGTGACCGGAGTCTTGTGTGGCGCAAAGGAAGATTTGTGCGAGATGAAGCTGGCTCAAAAGAGTTTTGCGCGAACAGTACGTGGCGCAAAAGTCACTATGAACTGACGCAAACTTCGTTTCTCGCGAGTTCGTCCCTGTTCTTCGAAAATCGGCTTTGTTTGCTCAAATAAACATGTTTGTCAACGATTAGCAGCCCTAAATTCTAACAAATTGACCACTAATCAATCTAGAACAGATTATAAACACTTGATCTCAATAAAAATCACTTTTTGAAAATTAGATCGATGGAACAATGAAGTTTTTGCTCGTGAACAGTTTGATGCAAAATATCACAAAATGGGAATCGATTGAAGTGCAATAATGAAATCAAACTATACCAAATCGATCTAATACACTTATCGATCACAACCTGATCGATTTCAACACCAAAAGCACTTTAAATCTCGAAAATGATTTTGAAATGAAGAACACAGAGTCGATAGTTTATATTTTTTATTTTGATCTGGTTTCAGCTCTGATACCAATTGACTGTCCACAATAAATCAAGTTCTTATCGACACAAACACATAAATGATTAACCAACCTGTTTGATTAATAACAAAGATTATAGGATTGATGTTTGTTCTTGAAGCTCTCGACTTTCTCTCTGATGAACAGTAAAGTGTGTGTGTGTGTGTTGTGTGATCTGATTTCTTGGTTGCTTCTTTAACACACAAAACTACATAATATCTAAAGAAAGATATTATATCTAAACTAAATAATAATATCCTAAAATATCTATTACTTAGATATTTAGGAATAATACAAAATACAATAATTAAGACAATAATTAACTTTGACAGTTATTACAAACTAACATTAGACTTATATTAAGAGTCGACTTTCCAGCTTTAGCTTCAGATTGCGATCTTCAAATTGGATGATCTTGAATCTAATAGATCTGTGTTCTAACACCCATGAAGCACATGTGAGACTTTTCTTCCTTTTCCTCTTCATCTTCAGAGTGATCAAGCTAGTACTCATCTTTGGCCATTAGTGCTTTTCCAGCATCCTGTTGCTTGGCCAAAAGCATCTTGTACTTATAATATTCAAAATTGCGGACCTTCGGTTTCCGGCAATCCAACTTTCCTACAGTTGTAGCATTTAACTGGCTCAGATTCTTTCTTTTCCTCAGACATGTACTTCTTTTCCTCCGGCCTTTTCTCTTCAAATATCTTGCTTTCAACTCTCTCTTTGTGCTCGTAGTTTCTTGAACCAGATGAGTATCGCTGACTGTTCGACCCCGGTTTCTTATAGAATTTATTCTGAAAAGCTTTTGTCAAAGGTAGCATGGTCTGTTTCAGGTTTTCACAGTCATCAGAATCAGAATCTTCCTCACTTTCAACTTCATCAGACTCAAAAACTATAACCTTCTTCTTCTTCTTCATGCTCACAGATCTCTTTTTGTTCTTCTTTACCACCAAAGCAACCGGATCAGTAACCACTTTCTCAGCTTTCTTTTTCTCATCTTTAATTTCTTCTACCTCTTCCTCGTTTTGCCTTAAAGTCTCATATACCTCATGAAGTGGTATTTCATTCAAATCCTTCATCTGCTTCATTTTTCTTGTGAACCTCTTCCACTCGGGTTATAGAATACTCAGGAATTTGACATTCAGCTCTATCTGAGACTTCCTGACTTTATTCTTGCTCAGCTCGTTCAGCAGAGTCACAAACTTGTCATAGGTAGCCTCAAGATATTCACCCTCCTTTGCCTTGAATTCTTCGTAATTGTTCAAGAAGTCTGATACTTTCAAATGGTTACCGATCTTTGATCCAAGCATCATTTTCTCAAGTTGATCCCACATTTCTTTCCCTGTAGCAATATAGCTATCTATCTTGACGTATATCTCGTTGGGAATCCCTTGTAGAATGAATGACCTTGCCAATCTGTCATCTTTAAGTCATTTTCTCTGTTTGTTAGAGCAGAAATATGTTGGATACAAGATCATGAAGATCAGAGGTCAAAGTTCAAGAAGTCAAAAGTTGGAAAGTCAACTCTCAATAAAAGTCAAAGTCTTTGTGTAATAATAGTCAAAGTCAATTTGTAATTGTGTTTTCTTGTTTCTTTGTAATTGGTAGAGGGTATAAATACCTTGTGTCTTTGTCTTTGTAATTAGAAGTAACACACAACAATCAGTTGTATACGAAAGCAGATTAGAGAAGAGCATATTAGAACATTATTCTAGAGAGAGAGAGAATGAATGTAGAAAGAGAAAGTGAGATTTGTAATTGTTGTGATTTAGTCAATGACATTTGATTTCGATTCTCATCTTGTTTCTGTTTGAACAATTAGAACTTGATCAAAACTGGGAATAACAATTGGTATCAGAGTAGATTCAATTGAAATCAAACTAAGGAATGAAAGACGACACTGTTACATTGAGTCTTGAGTCCGATTTTGAGTGTTTGTGTGTTTTTCGAGTTGGAATCGATTGGTTAGTGATCTATTAGAGTACTAGAACGAGTTTGTATAGTTTGGTTCACGAATTGCACTATAATTTTCACGAATTTCTGGATTTTATCGAGATTTGGAGTCACGAGTTCGATGCACTGTAGTTTGAATCAAATTGTATTAGTTTGTGAATTAGATTGAAATTCATTGCTAGATTTTGGTTCTAGGTGTGTTAGTGGTCAATTTGTTGAAGTCTCAGATCGAAAATCGAAGTATAAGTTGGGTTTTGAGCTAATCAGAGACGTTTCTTGAACGAGATCTGAAGAACTCGCAAGATTCATCAAGAACTTGCAGAGTTCAAAGATTTCGTAAAAAGCTTGAAGAATTCGCAGACATCAGATTTCGCATAATTTCATTTCTGAAAAACATAAGGACAGAATTCGCAGATGTCTGATATGCGAATTGTACAGATTTCGCAGACTAGTGTGTTGCGAATTTCATAGGATTCGCAAGAGTGTTTTTCAAATTCTTTAAGTATAGAATTTGCAGAAGGGTTTCTTGCGAATTTCACAGAATTCGTATCTGTGAGACTTGCGAAAAGAACAGAATTCGCAAGTGAGTGTGTTATGAATTCCTCAGAATTTGTATCTTTCATCTTACGAATTCTTGCGTTTTGTGAATTTTGTGTTTTGAAGATCATCTTGAATCCAAAGGGGAGATTGTTATAGCAGAAATATGTTGGATACAAGATCATGAAGATCAGAGGTCAAAGTTCAAGAAGTCAAAAGCTGGAAAGTCAACTCTTAGTAAAAGTCAAAGTCTTTGTGTAATAAAAGTCAAAGTCAATTTGTAATTGTGTTTTTTGTTTCTTTGTAATTGGTAGAGGGTATAAATACCTTGTGTCTTTGTCTTTGTAATTAGAAGTAACACACAACAATCAGTTGTATACGAAAGCAGATTAGAGAAGAGCAGATTAGAACATTATTCTAGAGAGAGAGAATGAATGTAGAGAGAGAAAGTGAGATTTGTAATTGTTGTGATTTAGTCAATGACATTTGATTTCGATTCTCATCTTGTTTCTGTTTGAACAATTAGAACTTGATCAAAACTGGGAATAACACTGTTCATCAGTGTATTCCTCAAGTGGCAATGGGTACTCTTTGTTGATTATCTCCTCACCATTTTCTCCTTCAGTAGACAGAATCTTTGCCAGGAGGTTTCATCACTCCTTCTTTTAATGATATTCTGATGTAATCTCCCAAATCGTTATGGTCAAGGAAATCTAGGAGCCTATCCTTCCATTGCTCATATTCCCTTTTAAACAGCATTGGTGGCTTCACATCAGTACTGATAGCAAGAGCCTCTCTGGAAATCATCTTTTCGTAAGACACTCTGATGCGAAATATGTCCTTCAACAATCTCTTCGTATATGAGAGTTATGCGAAATCTGATCAATTCGCACAACACCTTATGCGAATTCTGTACTTGTACTTTTTCAGACAATCTTATGCGAAATCTTCTTAAGCGAACTCTGTAGATCTTGCGAGTTCTTCGAGGATATGCGAGTTCTTCAGATTTTATGCGAAATTTGTAGATCTCGAAGCAAAAACGCTTTAATTCGGCCAAAAATCCATCAAATCTTCGAATTATGATTCCAAACTTCACCAATTTGATCTATTACACTATTCAAACCTTTGACAAACAAAGAATTTCAAAGAAATTTAATTAAGCATACATCGTGAACAAATACAATGCGTAATGACTCGTGTGATAAAAATTTCTAAACTCTCAAAATCAAAGTACAATTACATTGCAATTGATACTCAAATCAATACAAGATTAACCTAATACATCATACGAACGCATTAGATGCTTTTAATCTCACAATTATACTGAAAATTACAAAAATTTGATCAAAATGTCAGCGAACTGTGATGCGAAAACCTTTTCTTGATTTCTTTTGAATTTCTGCTCTGATACCAATTGTGTGTCCCACAATCAGTGCAAATCAAGATGATAATAAGATTGAACAATCAAAAACACTTTTATTTTAATCTCTGATTTGATTACAGAAAAGCTCTCTTAAAACTTTCTCTCTCTAGAACAATATGCGCACAACTCTACTATAAAATCTAGCCATATACCTATTTAGAAAACCTATTTATACAAACAGTCACACCACTAAAACACTTACAACACTAAATTTGACTTTGACTTTGTTACACAAGACTTTGACTTTCAGTCTTCAGTCTTCATGATCTTGTATCCAACATATTTGTGCACTAACACATTGTAAAAAAAATCGTGGCTATAGGGAACCATTTATGTCACTGTTTTGTTTTGTGGTGACTTCATCATTGGAGATGTTTGATAATGGTCATGGTATTGGGTTAAATCGTAGCTAAATAATACTCCATTTTTTATGAATTTTAGCTACAGTTCTAAACCTAACCGTTGCTAACCTGTATTTCCAAAACTGTGGCAAAAAGTCATTTTTGTACTAGTTTAAATCTCACAATCGACGGATGTAGAAATCCCTTCAAAATGGTTTTCATTTATAATCCAAATCTCATAGATTTCAATTGTTTCCATTGTATCTCTTATTCGCTTCTTTCTTCAAATATGCCCTAATCTTTCTATCGCCTTTACATCCTATGGAACAAACAAATATTTAAAAAATATATATTATTTTCCAGATATCACAAACCAAACACACAAAAGATTCCAAATACTCTCAATTTCAAATGGTTCCCCGAAATCCAAATCCCTTATAAATATTCTGTCAAACCAAGCAAACCGTTTTATGTAATAAATGAAGTTTAAAACCAATTCCTTAATTTCAACAACCCACATGGACCGAATCCATAATTTACTAAAAGTAATTTATGTACATTTGCATCAACATAGATTTACTCGACATTTTCTTATAGTTTAGTGGTATATATAACTCAATTCATAGTAAATGAGACACTTCAACAAAGAATATGGTTCACAAACAACAATTTTCAATCATATATGTCATGTGGAACACAATCTGTGTTCAATATGAAGGTACTACCAAGGTACAAGAAAACAGAAAGATAAATCTGGTAAGAGAGTACGAAAGTTTCATTTGTGGTAAAAATGAATCTTTGTCTGAACTTCACCAACATTTTAACTTCTTATTAATTGACATAAGGACTGTTGGTAGGACATACTCTAACTCTGAGACACAAATGTGGCTAACCTATATTTCAAAAACCGTGGCAAAAAATCATTTTTGTACTAGTGCCTGTTTTATAGATAGCATGGAAGGTTTGCCCTCAACGAAGAGGCTTGTTAAATTTCCTCTCATGGTCCAGTTTTTAATTTTAACCAACATAAGATGTGTTTTAGAATGGTTTACAGATAAATAGCATAATGATATGTACTAATACTCTGAATTCTGTTGTATTTTGAACAAAGCATAATAGAACCAGATATTGAAATAAGGGCCAACGTTCATATACTCGGATAGATTGCAATGAAGATACAAACCCGGATATTTGTGATTTAAAATTAGATCAATTGTGAATTGCAGGTTTTAGATTGTCACAATTAATCAGGTGAAGAGGACAACAGATCCTAAAGCTTAGTTCAAGTAAATCAAAATGGTATTTTCGAACTGTGCATACTATGTTTTTTTTTCTTTCTTATTTTTGTAAATCCATGAACTAAAACAAATTTTTAGCTATTTTTGTTTGATGACAGGAACTTGGTTTGAAAAATTAGCTATTTACTCCTAATTTCATATTAGATAAATATGAAAATCAGCCCTTTCATTTAATATGTTCATTAGAGTGTTAAAGACAATTTCTTGCTATAGGGATCCATCTCTCATGTATTTCTCATTCTATATAAATAGGCAAGTATCTCACTTTTTAAACAAGCGGACAAGGTAATAAAAAACATAATATACTTCAATTAGATGTTGGCGAGTCTCGTATTTGAAGTTCTGTGAATGAGATTCAAGTGAATAACACTTTTATGCACTTATCTACGAGGTGGAGATCCAAAGTTGTTGCTAAATGTATGTTTCTCTTACTTTCTTTTTGGACACTGAGAACTAGAGTTTTGTTTGATGTTCACTCCTTCATCCTTTATATGCAAATGTTTATTTATTTATTTTTTGTGTTGGTTCACGAGGAGGTTATTGGTCCTATTTTTTTGTTTCCAGTTTAGAAAACATAATTTTAAAAATTGTAGTATCGTGCGGGTACCCTACTAGTAACTAAAAGAGCCAAGCCCATATCGTAGCCGAATGTAGTCCTATCAAATCAAGCACCAATGTTGTTGTCCTGCTTGACCATATCAAGTAGAGATGCAAAAAAGAGCCAAGTCTGTATCCTAGCCCAAGAAAGACAGGCTTAGCAAGCCCGAGGCTATATCCAAGCCTTAAACACAGATTTAGCCAACTTCTTTTTCCAAGGCTCGATTCAAACTTGGATTGAAAAAGCCCGAATGCCGCATCCGAAAATGTCCAACCTATAATTCCCGATCATGCTTATTGTCACACCCAAAGCCCAATCTGAGTTCGAAAAACCCGACCTTCTATTGTTTGCTTATGAAAAGCGAAACATGCATTGTGCATCTCAATACATGTTGCATTTGAAAATTTTGTAACATTTATTTGTCGGGTAATCAACTAATCCCCAGGTGATCACGATTGGCTTGGAGTCAACCTAGGATCCTGAATTTGAACCCGTGGAAGATGAGATTTCCACTACATCCCCTAAGGTTTAAGCAGTGATTGCTCTTCATATAAATTGTTTGTTGTTGTACATCAACCATATCTTATTTTTGTAAAATGAAAACGGACCCGAACAACCATTTTAGTTTGTAAATGGTTACCTATGCTTATGACGCTTGTGTTTTTACCCAAATCCCCAAAATGTTCGAAAATTTGTACATAATAACATGTATACAAAGTTTGTTTCACTTGAAAATCTAAAAACCAAAGATTCCAACATGCCAAAATGCACTATTTGTTGACGCATTTTCCACCTGAATATACAATAGTGAGTTAAGCTGATTTAGACGAGAGTAATAACTACAAAAGGCCTATAACTGGCGAGTTGCCAAAAATGGGCTTCTCTTTGGCACCGATATCAACACAAACACTTTTCCTTCTTGGCTTTGCCTCTCCGAGCATTGTGATCACATCCCTCATTGAAGGTCTCTCTCTTGGAAGCTTAGCGGTGCAAAGAAGTGCAATTCTCAGCACGAGAAGCATTTCTTCCTGCACATAATTGCATTGCCCTCCGATTTCTGGATCCAACGTCCCTTCCAACTCTCGTTTGTTCATCCGATTCCGAACCCATTCAACGATGTCGGTTGACTCGCCAAATAACGGGTCCAACGGTTGTTTCCCCGTTAACAACTCCAAGAGCACCACACCGAAACTGTATATGTCACTTTTCTCATCCACCTTCAACGTGTAACCGTATTCTGTAATATTCAAAAATTTGATGGTTACAAAAGTGATTTATCCCATATCTTGGATTAAATAATATATTTAAAAGATGAAATCATGTGTCTAGCGGTTGAAACCTCAAATGAAATGTAGAGTAATTTGATTGAAACATGGACTACAAATTAAAAGATGCAGGGAATGAACTAATTAATTACTAACCGGGGGCTATGTAACCGTAAGATCCGGCCACCATTGAGACTGTCTCGTTCTTTTGGACCATCGTTCTTGCCAATCCGAAGTCCGCAATCCTTGCCTCGAGATCGGCATCGAGAAGAATGTTGTTGGATTTGACATCACGATGAATGATGGGTGGGTGACAATCATGATGAAGGTACGCCAACCCTTGAGCAACACCTAGAGCAACGTTATACCTTGAGACCCAGTCGACCAATGTTTTGCCCGATTGTTTCCCGTGTAACGCCTCTCCGAGGTTCCCGTTAGGCATGTACTCGTAAACCATCATAACGTCGGTTTCGTTGTGGAGGTACCCTAATAATCTCACTATGTTTCGATGCCTTAATCGACCCAGAAGATTCACCTCTACAAATAAGTCGTCTCCATTTTCAATATCGGGATCCGACCGCCACAGCTTCTTGACAGCAACGGCGGAATGCGATGATGGGTGGTGGTGGATCGTGGCCTTGTAGACGATCCCGCTTCCGCCCATTCCGATCACATTTGATTCTTTAATGCTAGCCATGATATCTGCACTTGTGAAATGAAGCCTTTGGAATGCTATGAGCCTCCATGGCCATTCCAAACTGCTCTTCATAAGCCAGCAATCGAAGAAACCGTATAGAAACCATCTGCTGTAAAGCCATCTTCCCGTGAACGCTAATATTCCGACACTTAAAATCACGCAAATCCCGAAAAGGAATCCGAAAATGAGATGATGAAAATGAAGCTTCTTGTGCGTTGAATTGCCGGTGTGATCAGTGGATGAACAAGGTCCAAGTATGCCTCCACAAAGCCCATCATTCCCCACCAGATCGTTCGCGTTTATCGTCGTTAACATGCCGTTATTCGGGATTGGTCCTTCAAGCTTGTTGTATGAGAGATTCACCGTTTCTAAGGCAGGAGAGCTTCCGAAACTTTCGGGAATCCGTCCGACGAATGAATTATTCGAGAGATCAAGAACGGATAACATCGGCATGCTTGCTACTGAGGTCGGGATTTCTCCGATCAATTCATTGTGGCTTAAATTCAAATTCACTAGCTTCTGGCAGGAAGCTATGCTCTCCGGAATCTCCCCGGAGAAACTGTTGCTCGATAGATCGAGAACAGATAAAGACGGGGAATCCTGAAACTGAGTCGGAATTCGACCGTCTAGATTGTTGTTAGAAACAACTAACGTTTGGAGATTCGGGATCGACAAGATACCATATGGCAAACTCGATACGAGATGGTTCGAGGAGACATCGATGAACGAAAGCGAAGTCGACAAAGCGAGATCGTGAGGAATTTTGCCACTCAAATTGTTGTGTGCCAATTCTAATCGCTGTAGCTCCGGTAATAACCCGAGCCCGGCTGGAATCATCCCTGAAATGTAGTTATTTTGAACCCGAACTCGAACCAAGGAAGAGCAACTCGAAAGACCAACCGGAAAAGAACCCGATAATGAGTTGTTGAAGAGGATGAGTTTTGTGAGGTTACCGGAATCACACAATCCCACCGGAATCTCACCGGACAAGGAATTTGAAGAAACATCTAACCACTGTAACGGCGAATTCATTCCAAGGTTCACCGGCAATGAACCCGTCAATGAATTCTTCCATAACTCGAGTATTTCTAAATTAGGCAACTCACCAATCTTGTTTGGAATAAAACCTGTTAGCTGGTTACACATCAGATTCAATAACTTTAAGCTTTTCAAATCACCTATCTCTTCCGGGATCTCGCCGGAAAAATGGTTATCGGAGAGATCAAGATAAATAAGCGAAGAAAGATTTCCGATTTCCCGAGGAATCTTGCCTTCGAAATCGTTCTGATAAATGTAAACTGTGGTGAGTTTCTTGAGCCGACCCAATTCTACCGGGATTGCACCACTGAGTGTGCCGACTGCCAAATCCAGGTACTGTAAATTGGTAAGGTTGCCGATCTCCGGCGGGATTGGACCTTCAAATTCATTGTACCCGATAATGATAACCTCCAAAGAAGAAAGCTCGCCGATCTCCGGTGGGATTTTTCCGGTGAGATTGTTACCGGAGAGTCCAAGGAACTTCAAGTTTTGCAGGTTTTTGAAACTTTTGGGAATTGTTCCCACGAAAAAACTACCTCGAAAATCAAGTATCTCGAGTGATGTTGCGTTTCCGAGATACTCCGGGAGGAACCCAGAAAAATTGTTGCTCGACGCATTGACGGACTTCAATCTATTTGCTCCGGTTCCGAAACCTTCCGGGAATTCTCCGGCAAAGTTGTTTTGACTAACGTCAATGGTAACGAGTGAAGTGAGGTTGGCGAGTGATTTTGGGAGAATCGAGGAGAAGCCATTGGAAGAAATATTGAGGAAGGAAAGATGACGGAAGTTTTGCAAGTCATCGGAGATGTTTCCGGTGAGATTCATGTTGGAAAGATCGATCTTTTCAACAAAGCCATGTTGATTGCATGAAATTCCAGTCCAGTTGCAGTGTGATGTCGCCGGCGACTCCCAGTCTGTGAGAAAACTTAAAGAATCAACAATGGCGGATTTGATAGACAGAAGGGAGGAGAGTTCATCAACTCCTCCCTCAGCAGAAACAAGAGGGTGGAGAAACAGAAGGGCAATGCAAGTGGTTAGAAAGTTGATATTGGCTTCCATTAATTAATTTCTGCGAATGAAAGCTTGAATGATGATGATGATGATGATGATGATGATGAGTTCAATTTTCAAATGTCATGCATGTTGATTTAGAAGGGTCGAAGAAGATGAAGGTAGTGGTGATGGAGCGACGGAGGGGAGTGATGATTGATTAATAAGGCAAAACAATTATTCAGAAAGTGGGTCCATCTCCAGGGTGTTGTTGTATTATGCAGGGGTTCTATCACTGCAATAACCTTCTTCCCAATAAAATAAAAAACACACATAAACCCAAACATAAATTTATGCGCACTTTTAATTATCAAGATGATCATGATCATATGGAATTGATTGGTGAGAGAAATGGCCGGGGTTAAGGAGAGATTACTTTTTAAATTAAATTTTGACCGTTTATGAGGTGAGGTTCATTTCATATGGTAAAAAAATAGAACCATTTTATTCAAATATAAGACATACTTTCATGTGACTAAGAATCATGCGAGAAATTAAACATTTTGCGAGAATGTGAGAAGTGTGATATCATATATGATTATACGGCATGTATGTGTGTTTAATCATATATGATTAAACGTCTATGTATTGCCAATATAACATATGTGTAATCATATATGATTAAGCTTGTGTATCATATATGATTAAACACTTCTCGCCTTCTCGCCAAATGTATAGCTTCTCGTTTGAACCTGCCCCTACTTCATGTTTGATCATATATAGGTTCTTCCGCTAGTCTCAGTCGGTAAGTGAGCCAAAAAATGTTTCTTTACATTGTTGCCCTTGAAGGCGGGTTCCGTGCAGTAATTAATCAACTATTTGCTAAATTAAATTTTAACCGGTTAAAGCATCTATAAGAATTTGTTGGAATTGAATTTAATTTTGTTTAGAGATTTTTAATTTTGATTCTCTAAATTATAGAATAAGTTTGAGATGATCTTAAAACTATTTGATAAGGTATTTTATTGGTTGAAAATTTTAGTTTTGGTTAATTATATATAATATTGACCACGGTGAGTCAAAAAACTACCTTTCTTTATATCCATCATTGGATCAAGCCCAATACTTAATACCAGCACTTTGAACTACATATTTTGCTGTTACTATCAAAGCCATGATCCAAAGCCCACTCATCCCCTGTTTATGCCCCACTTCTTTTCCATCGTTTCCCCACCTACAACACGATCATCTGCAACCTCCTCCCACGTTCCCGATTGTGTCCCCAACCCCCCCCCCCCAGTCTCCCACGATCCACACCATGCCCCCAGTCTCTTTGATTTCGATCATCATTTATTCAATTTAGGGATTGAGGATGCATCGAGTTACGGAGTCCGATGGCGACTCTGAGTTTATGCTCATATCTTCATATTCATTTGAGGTTCTCCACTAATCGCACCAGAGATTATTCTTAGGGGCTGTTTGGAAGTTGTTGAATGGTTTGATGCAAAACGATTAAGTGGTCAGAATGATTAAGAGGCTCTTATGATATAGTGTAAAATGAAATATGGTTGTTTGCTAATTGTTCAGAATGAAATTAGGGCGCTGAATGGTTATGGGAGGGTTAGGATATAAAATCATTCAGATGGTTTGGAACCATTAAGAGGCAGACCTTTTTTGTCAAACAAGATTCACCTCTAGCGATTCAGAGGTTGCCTCATAATGGAACCATTTAGAGGTAAACAAACAACCCGTTATTCTCTTCTTCATAGAAACACTGAACATACCACAGAGCAAAAGCAAAAAAGCAATAGAGGACTAGCACCAAAGAGAAGGTGAACGGAGACGAAGCAAACTCATCTCAAATTGAAAACCACACTTCGTTGTATGTCAAACTTGGTCAAACATCCTTCATTTTGCACTTTAAATTTCTCTTACTTTCCACTTAATTTTCTTTATTTAGATAACATATCTAATTGATCTTTGTTGAGATTGATTTTTACACATAGTAGTACCAATCTATGATCTAACATTGGTTTAGTATTGATAAATTCATTTTTCCGAGACTTACAATGAAATATATTGGTAGATTATTTGTTTTTTACACCAAAATCTCGTATGATGGACCTGTCCAAAATACACCTCCATGATTGTTGATTCTAGCAAATGAAGAGACTAAACCAACCCCACCACTTCAACCCGCAATTCCTTATCAAGAAATCAAAGAACATGGAAACAATTTGGAAAGGTTGTAATAGTGAAGCAGAAGAGCAAATCAACGCAACAAAATGTGACATCTGGTGCCCAAAATCCTCACCATAAGAGGAGAAAGTCAAGTGTAGGGATTCTAGTTGATAAAGTCTTGAGAAATACAAATGGGCATTTGAAATATCACTTTACGTTGGGTTTGGAATGGGGACATGGACAATTTGGTACAACTTCTATTTGCATTGAAAAGAAAAACTGGGAAACAATTTGCTTGAAATCCATTGCTAAGAGGAAATTAGTATCGGAAGAGGGTGTGGAAGATGTTAGGAGGGAAATTGAAATTATGCATCACTTATCAAGACACCATAATGAGGCTTCCATCAGATGGGCTTATGAGGATGCTTATGAAGTTCATTTGGTGATGGAACTATGTGATGGAGGTAAACTCTTTCATAGAATTACCAAGAAAGGGTAATCTTCAAAGGCAACAAGTCTTCTTAAGACTATTGCTAGAGTTATCAAGGCATATCGTTCTTTGTGTGTGATCCATTGTGATCTTAAGCCTGAGAACTTTCTCTTTGTCAATAGGGATGAAGATTCACCTCTTAAAGCCATAGATTTCGAATTATCGATTATCTTCAAGCCAAGTACCTTCTTCAATTATAATTGCTTCTTTGAATTCATGTTGGCATGCCCATAATGTTATTTTACATTAGCTATAGTTTGAATGCTCTAAATGGTACTTATTTTAGAGTAATGCGATGAAAGTTACTTGGAAAGATCTTCTGATACGATACAATCTAAATTGCAAGGGAAATTATTACCAATGTGATTGGAAGCCCTTATTATGTTGCACCAGAAGTTTTACAAAAATATTATGGTCCTGAAATTGACATTTGGAGTGCTGGTGTGATTCTTTACATTCTCCTTTCTGGGGTACCACCTTTTTGGGGAGGTGTGACATAAGTTACTATAATTTTGTGAATGTTCTTTCTTTGTTTTTGGTTGATTTGGATCATCACCCTTCTCCTTTCTTATGCTTACAGAAACGGAGAATGATGTATTTAACGAGATTTTGGAGGGTAAACTTGACTTCTCCTTCAATCCATGGTATGTTATCTCTGGAAGTGCTAAGGATTTGCTATCGAAAATGCTTATTAGAGATTGTATAACCAGGTAACTGCTCATGAAGTTCTTTGTAAGTCTCTTTCTCGCCTCTTTTTCTCATATCTTTGCAGATGAGATTTGCCTATGAATGTAACTTATATAGATATGGAACTATGCCAAGAAATAAGCATGCTTATGTGTTTGTTCTATAGCATTTTAAAAGTAATATATATATATATATATATATATAGGGTCAGGTTCATGTGATACCAAGCCGTTTCCGTGAGACCACGTGAGACCAAGCCTTAAAACATGAAACTTCACACCGAAACATTGTGAAGGTAAAAAACATTTGAACCTTCATAATGTAATCACACTATGAAGGTAAAAAAACCTAAACCAAGTTAAAAAAATCAAACCTTCACAGATAAAAGACTGTGAAGGTATATCCGAACCTTCACAGTGAAGACACTGTGAATGTAAAAAAAATGAACATTCACAGCGAAAAACACCGTGAACGTAACATTTACGGTGTTTTCCCTATGAAAAGTTCGATTTTTTTTACATTCACAGTTTTTTGGTGTGAAGTTTCATACTTTAAAGCTTGGTCTCACCGGTCTCACGGAAACTGTTTGGTCTCACGCGAACTTAAGTCTATATATATATATATGCATAAAGTTGAAGTCCACATACGATTTTCTTACTTTCTTGATTCTCATCCTCATTGTTGTACCCCACCCTTGCATCAACGTAGATGGTGTTGCTCCAGACAAATCTCTTGATCCTGCAATCTTGACTCGCTTAACTCAGTTTTCTTCCATGAACAAACTCAATAAAATGGCTCTTAAGGTAGGCACTAGCGTAATTTTATGGCTTATTGTTAGGAACGTTTGTTTTGAGGTCCTCATATCATGAATGGACAAGAGTTTCTCAGATGCATCAAGATGAGCCTATGAGATTATTTTCCCGTTGCAAAATTTTGAACCCTTTTAAATGTTGGATTCAGGTCATTGCATCAAAACTCTCTGAAGAAGAAATTGTTGAACTAAAGCAAATGTTTAAGACAATCGAACAGACAATAGTGGCTATCTTACCTTTGATGAACTGAAGGATAGGATAATGAGTTTCGGTGTCGATCTTGATGAGTCTGAGATTCATGATCTGATGTGGGTCGTGAGTATTAGCTTACAAACCCTTTTGCTGCCTAAATTTGTTAGTTAAGAAAAGTTAGTTTATTATTAACAAATATGGAAGTACAAGCGTGTATTGATAACAGTGGTACTATTGACTACGAAGATTGCAACCTTGCATTTTACGAAAGTAGATAGAGAGGATCGACTATTTGTTGCTTTTTCATATTTTGACAAAGATGGCAACGACTATATTACCTTGGATGAACTCCAACAAACCTGCAAGGAGTTTAGACTTGATGATGTCCATTGGGATGATATCATCAAAGAAGTTGATGAGAACAATGTAAGTCTTTCACCCATGATGGATCTCATTTTGTCATTTTCCATTAATGTCGTTTGTTCGGTTTGCAGGATGGTCGTATAGATTACAGTGAGTTCGTTGCAATGATGCATAAGGGAAGTAGGAGTGTGGCAAGAAATCAATCAAAAAACAACTTTATAATTGGATTTAGGGAGCCGTTTTCGGTTCGGTGATCATTTCACGTTTTCATTTTCTTCCAATCTAAGTGATTTTTGCAGCTTCTGTTAGGTCGAATGCTTACTGTCATTTTTCTCTCTCATTTTGGTCCAGTTCTGTTGGAAATGTTATTGTCAATTTGTTGTTCGTTTGGATGCCCAACAGGATCTATGTTACTGTCCTATTATTTTCTCATCTACAGGTGATTTTGGTCTAAATTGGTGCTTTTTATCGGTCATAGAGTTTAGATTGGTTCCAAATTTAGTTTTGTCTTTGGAAGTCAAAATTGACTTTTTGTGTGATCAAAGATGTGTCTGAACTCTGACCACTCAAATAACTGTGTTAGTTTAATACTGACGACTCAAATAACTGAATCTAGATTAAAGTCACGTTATGTACCCGACCAATGGATGCAGTATAACACTAGTTAATAAACTAATCACGATTCATAACAGGTGGTTGATAAATTAGATGGTAATATAAAAATATGTTGAAACACTTACCCAATTTTTACATATAAAGAATAATTAGAAAGAAAAAAAAAAGAAAAAAAACTTCTGGAGCATATTTAGAAGTAATCTGAAATAGGTTTTCAAAAAATTATTTTATAAACCAGTTTAAGGTTTTTATCAAAAGATACATTTGCGCTAAGTTCAAACAATAAATAAACCACAAGGGTTGTGGCGTACTGGTTAAGGCCTTGGAGGATGTGGTGGAATATTCCATCTATCCAGGGTTCAAATCCAGGCGTACACAACAATTGTGAGGTTTAATCAGGGCTGATGTCTTACACTCATGATTTTGTCAAGGGATTAGTCTATGCATAACCTAGGATACCCTTCCCCAAAAAAAAGTTCAAAAAATAAGCTAAAACGCTTATGATTAACAAACATGGCCAAATAATATATACTAGAAGTGTACTGAAACTGATATGAAACTGAGAACTCGAACCGTCAATTATATATGTTTTATGCTTCAATTCGTTCTATACTCTGTCATTCTCAATTTTATCTGTATGGTTTTATATGGTTTTGAGAGAACAAGAGAGTAATTGGTTGATTATCAGTTTTATTGAGTATAATATGGTATTAAAATGCGTATCCTATATCAGAATGTGTTTTATCATTGGATTAATATTTAATTTATTAAGTTCAAATGTGAAGCTCTAAATTTTTTTATCTATCCAATAATATATTGTAAATTTAAATTTTAAAAACATCTTGAAATGTTTTATAACGTAGCAATATATATATATATATATATATATATTGTTAATGTAATAGTTTAGATCAAATTCTCCTTTTGTTATGTTGACTTTTCTAGTTAAGCTTGTATAGAGATCAAGGCTTGTTTGACCCTATATAAGGCTTTAGTTCCTTATGTTTTGTAACACTTCCACATTATTCAAGTGAGATATATGACATTTGGTTTCTCTCTCTAATATTGTGCTTATTGATTGTGCTTAATTGAATATTGCTTGAATCTGGATTTAACAATTGGTATCAGAGCAAACCAATTAATTCATAACATGGATTGATTACAAATCTTGGTTGAATTCATTTGAAGCTTTCTAAAAGTGGAAGAACTCGCAGACTACCTTTGGAAAGTCACTGTTCGATTCAAGTTTTTCTCATTGATCAATTTTGATACAAGAAAATGGTGTCACAGTAATCGCTTAGTGTTTTGGAACATTTCTTGTTTGATTTTCAACATCAAATTCACACTGTATCCTTTTCAATTTCGAATTTTTGTGTATTTTTGTTGAAAATAGTTCAAACATTGTATTAGGATCGAATCCTTGTAATTTTGTTGTTTTTAGATGAAATGATGTACTAGAAACTTGTTCTAATTGTAATTTCGATCAACCGTTTGAAGTTTCAAGCTGTGATTGCAGGTTTTGAGAAAAAATGGCCGAAAAAATGCAAGTTTTGTGAAGAACTCGCAATATTCAAAGTTGTCGTAAGTTCATCTGAAGAACTCGCAAAACGAAGAACGCGCAGACCGAAGAAAGTTTGATTTTTCTTGTTATTTGCGACTTCTTGACAAGAACACGCAAAGCACTTGTTTTGATCTTGGAAATTTTTTCTAAGTACATAACGCGCAGAGTGTGTTTTGTGACAAGTCAGAACTCGCAAAGCATTGCCTGCGACTTCTTGAGTTTGTTTTTGTGTGATCTGCGACTTCCTGTTCTGCGACAAGCGGTTCTTTGCGAGAAGTAACTTCTTGAAAATTTTTCTAAGTATAGAACACGCAGACGCATTGTGACAAGTAAAAGATCGAAAAATTTTCTAAGTATAGAACGCGTAGAGTGATTGCGACAAGTGGATCTTCAGAACGCGCAGACCTCCTTCTGCGACAAATAAGAACGCGCAGACCACTATCTACAACAAGTGGTCTTTGCTCTGCGACTTCTTGGCCTTTGCGACAAATTACTGTTCACTTCTAGTTGTTTGCGACTTCTGACACTTAGAATTTTTTCTGAGTTCTTCGAGTGTTGACCAGGTTTGACTTTTTGAGTCAAGTTTAATTCTGAATTTTTTGGACGATCACTTCAAGCAAGTATATTCAATATTTCTTCTCATTCAGCAAGTATGTCTAGAGATTTATTACGCAAGTATGGGTGAATTAAACTTTTTCTTAGGTTTGCAAGTCAAACAAACCCCGGAAGGGATTTTTATTAATCAGTCAAAATATATTAAAGATATGTTAAAGAAATTTTATATGACTGCTTCAAAACCCATGAAGACTGCTATGCAATCTGGAAGTTTGTTGGATGCTGATATCTCCGGAAAATCAGTTGATCAACGGACTTACAGAAACATGATTGGATCTCTTCTGTATCTGACATCAAGTAGGCCAGATATAATGTTTGCTACTTGTTTTTGTGCACGTTATCAGGCCAATCCAAAGTAATCTCATCTGGCTGTTGTGAAAAGAATCTTCAGATATCTCAAAGGCACACCAAATTTGAGCCTTTGGTATCCGAAAGATTCTCATTTTGAACTGATTGCATATACAGATGAAGATCATGCTGGTAATAAATTGGATAGAAAGAGCACCTCCGGAGCATGTCAATTCTTGGGGAAAAAATTGGTGAGTTGGTCTTCTAAGAAATAGAACTGTGTTTCCACATCTACAGCTGAGGCAGAATATGTAGTAGCTAATTAGTTGTTGTTCACAAGTATTGTGGATGAAGACTCAACTAAAAGATTATGGATATACTTTAACAAAGTTACCATCTACTGTGATTCAAAGAGTGCAATTGCTATCACGGAAAATCCGGTACAGCATTCAAAGACCAAACATATAGACATCAGGTATCATTTCATTAAGGACCATGTTGAAAAAGGTTCTATATAGATGCATTTTGTATCAACTGATATTGAGGTTGCTGACTTATTCACAAAACCTCTTGATGAAAATAGATTTAATTTCTTAGTCAGTAAACTTGGTATGTTGAACCTGAATGCATAGCTATAGTATCCTATCTGATGTTGAGGGAGAGTGTGTTCTAAGTTTGTTTGTATAAGTGTTTTGGTTCATACATACTTTCTAATTCTGATACAGTTAACAAATATGGACTCATGTTCTATGAGGACCAAGATTTAATCTATTTTGTAGGTATGATAGTTTCTTGCAATCATATCAAGTCAATATTGTGGACATTGACTTCTGATCAAATCAGATCAGGACTCATTCTTCAGTATGTTGGGCTGAATGCAATATTCAAGGGGGAGTATTCAAATATGTGCACACTTCAAGGGGGATCTTAATATATATGTTTGTAAGAGAGTGTGTGTCTGTGTGTATGTGTTAAAATGTTTTGAAATCTGAATTTTTTTTTCAAGAGAGTGATATTGAGTTTTGTGCTTAAAAAGGTTTTTATGGAAAGTTGCCATTTTTGGAAAGTTGGAAGTTAATTGTGGAAAGTTTCTATTTTTGGAAAATCTCAAAAAAATTCTAAGTATCAGAACGCGCAAGGCATGGTCTGCGAGTTCTTACTTGACGCAAACTAAAGGTTACGACAAGTGAAGAACACACACGCTTTGGTCTGCGGGTTCTTACTTGACGCAAACCAAAGGCTACGCCAAGTGAAGAACGCGCAACCTTCAGTCTGCGAGTTCTAAGAACGCGCAAAGCGAAGCTTGCGCCTTCTTTCCATCACACCACTTGACGCAAATAGTGTCTTGCGCCAAGTGCACACACAACTTGTCAACCCTTTGCGACAAGTGAGGCAATCAATCAAATTGTGCCACGTGTCAACCATGTTCTTGAGTATATATACTGGTTTTCACATGTTTTCATTCTCACTTGTCTCAGACCTTTCTCTGCGACTTCTAACACTTAGCTTATTTTTCTCTCAATGTTTTTTTTGCGACTTTTCAAGCTTCGATCATTTCTACTTCGATTCAGTGTAGGTTTTGTTCTTGATTCTTGTATTTTTGTTCTATTGTATGTTGTTTGTTGTTGTATTCTTGTTCACAGGTTTTGATTTCCTTGATTTAGGGTTTTGGTTCAAGTGACTGTTCATATTTCATAAACCCCTATCGAACCGAACTTCGATATTTTTGTTCTTTGGAGTGAAAAATGTTGATTAATACTCGATTGTAACTTGATATTGTTATTGGGATTTCAAATACGAATCCATTGATTCTTATCTTAACCTGAATACTCTATTCCTTGACTTTGGATTTCGATTGAGGACTGTTGGACTTTCGAACATTTCATGGACTGTTGAACTCGAATTGAAACTAAAAACAAATTAATATGTTCGAATTAAAGAGTTAAATGGGTTATACAAGCTAAATCGACATTCAATCAAGCTCATAAAATCAGTTTAAGAGTTAAATAGTGGATTTCAAATTTTTACCAAGTATGAACCTTGCGAGTTCTTGGCAAGAACCTTGTGTGTTCTTGACTTGAACTCTGCGTGTTCTTGAGTTTTTCAACATTTTCATGCCAAGTTCATAATTTCAAGGGTTCTGCGCTTTCTTTGACTTGTGCTTTTTACTCAAAGTTTTCTTGTTGCAATTGTATTCTGCAACAATTGTGCTATTTCTTTGGTTTGAGAAAAGTATATCTTTCTGTACTTTGAAATTTTTCTAGTCCTTTAGTCTACGACTTCTGGACTTAGAAAATTTTTCAAATTTTTTTCTGAAAAACAATGCTTTTGGGTTTTAACTGACATATTGGATTTATATCCATTACTTTTGACTTTTTCAGGTACTATCATGGAAAGTGAAAATTCAAGTGATCCAATTGTACAAATGGATGAGAATGACCCGAATGTCTCTAAAGACACTCCCATGCCATCTTCCAGATCACATTTTCAATCAGCCATCGGAGAAAATCCAGATCTTGTCTTGATCAATCCATCTGAGTATCTTGCACTGTCTCCAAACAACCACCATCTGGATCTTGATAATCTCAACATCAATCCCTTGGCTCTGGAAATTCTGAAAGTCCATCCTATCTTCTATGCACTAACTGCCACTGCTAATGTGCCTCTTATCTACTTGCAACAAGCATGGAAGACCATAGACTTTGTTCATGACAGAAACAACCAAAGATACTTTGATATCTGGATTGACAACTTCACATCCATTCTGACCTACCGAAGGCTCAGACTCATACTTGATCTTCCAGAAGCAAATTCCAGAGAAGGGAGGACAACTTTTAATCCATATCCAATTGATTCTGAAGTGTTTAAAGGCATCCGAGCCTTAGGATATGTGGGTCAACTCAAAAAGATCGGTGAGTTCAAGAAGACCAACCTTCCACCTTTTTGGTACCAGATGTTCTCCATCATCAATAGATGCTTGACTGCCAGACATACCGGAATGGACAACACCAACATGCATACACTCAGGTTATTTCATGCCATTGTGTACGATCTGCACGTGGATTACTCTATAGCCATCTGGACTGAGTTGTATGATAAAGTTCTGATCAAGAGAACTTCAAAGAAACGCATCTTTATTCCCTACCAAAGGTTTATACAACCGACTATCCGAAGTATGATCAGATCTAACAGAGACATTCCGAAGAGGCTCAATCATGAAGTTGGACCAGAATTTGTGATGAGATACTTACAAAGGTTGTATGGGTTGCATCATATAAATAAGTTGCATTTGAACACCTCTCCCTCTCTCTGTATATTAATTCCTTAGATGCAGAAATAATATCATGAGAAACCATTTTGGATGGTGGGACACACCAAAAACTAATGATGTTATCGTCAACACTATTCAACCAACCACTAATACATACAATAAAAATAATTTAGAGTTTTATTTTAAATGCATTGTTAGAGTAGAAGTAGGCCAACATAATGTCAGTTTTGACGTTTTCATTTTATTTTATGGATATATATTAGTTATATACCCGCGCACGATGCGACACGAAAAATCGTGAAATCGAAGGAACAATAAACAAAGGTATGTATCCGCTCACGAAACATCTCGAAATCAAAATGACAACAACATTTCATTTTAAGTTTGTATTTGTCGTCCTTATCGATACTTTAATCTATGAAAACACGGTCCTTGAGTCGTTTGGTTCACTTATATGGGAATCATGCATTGACTCTGAAATACTTTGTTATGCATTTTCAATCATATTTCATTTTTGTTTTATTTTTGTTCATATTGATGTTAGTTGTATACCTTTATAATTTACATGATTATAAATTTTTAATTAATTCAATAAAAAAACCTAATATAGATATGTATAGATTTGTATATATCGTTTTTTTTATAATAACCGTTACAAATATTTATCGGTATGCTATCTTATATATCTATATCTATATCTATATATATATAGTAAAATTGATACGTATTTATTCTATTTTGTAATAGTACTAAATCAATAAATATTCAGAAATAAACTTAATTTGAAAATATTGACGAACAAATAATAGTTGTGTAATTTATAAAAAAATAAAACGCGTTTTTTAAAATATTTTAGTTGGTCTATTATTATGAGTTTTTAATATGCTAAAAATGAAAAAATAAGAATAAAACGTATGGATAGAAAACAAATTAGTTTGTAGATATTCACGATATTTAATAGTACGGTTAAATTAAAAAATATTCAATATTGACTCGTTTTGAAGGAATTGACGATACGATTACAATGGTATAACTTGAAAAAAAGAAACATATCTTTTCATTGCATTTTTGTTCATGTATGATTATTTGTGTTAACATGATAAATGTATAAAATGAAAAATGAAAAAAAGATAAGAATGAAAAAGGCATTCTTTTTATATGAGGAGAGAGAATGAGTAAGGTGGGAAAACAAATGCTCATCATGACATGGACACTGCCTGTTTCAATGATGGTCACCAAAGAATATGAACCAATCAAAAGATGTGGATGCCTGGCTCAGAAAGTGGTTGGTGCAGAGTTTTGATATTCTTTCAACTCTGTTCTCACACCCTCTTTCTTTTTAACATTTAAGCTCACTTCTAACCAATCTCTCTTTTACATTTTACCTCTCCACACACTGAGAAAAACTCAATCAGATGAGTTATCTCCCCTACTCTTGGATTTATAACCCCTCACCCCTCAATCACTCTAGGATAATTTCCGGGGTAGGAAACACTGGTTAACGTGAATCCATGAAAGTTCTGTTTAAGCTCTCATACTGATCCCATGAAATTTTGTCCTAAAAAGAATAGTTGCTCAACAATTTAACTTGAACAGTTAAGCACAAAATATGATAACATTGTCAAAATGTATGCTCATCTAAAATATTAATGAAATTTGAGCATTTGAACTTTGAAGATCTCTCAAAACAAGGAAATTGAATGAATGAAATGAAATCAAGAGAATTGTTTTGAAAATCTGACAATGTATCAATCAGATAAAATATCATGAATATGGACATGAAATGGTTGGGGTATCAAAGAACTTGACAGTTTGTTTATATGAACGAATATAAACAATATAGCAATGAACGTAAAAAGATTGAAATGATGATTTATGCTCAATAACATTGAATTACAAACGGGAGTATTACCATCGAAAAATTGTTTCTTTATGAGACATGGTAATAACAAATTCAAAATGAAGTACTGAACCAGTGTGTATGAATATTTGACAGTATATAGATAAGATAATACACAAGTATTAATCTTTGGAAACACACAGTCAGTTAAACATTAAAGATCAATTATGAAAAAATTTGAAAATCACACTTCTAAATTCATGAAATCTTTAGAGAATCAGAAGTGGTTTGAACATTTAAGAAAATATTTTTCATGCTTGAAAGTTGTTCTTCTTTCAAACAATCAGAGATTTAGATAAGAAGATACTTACATTTAAGCTCCCCCTCAAATCATGATAAAATGATTTAGATTCAGATAAGCCCCCCCTGGATATTTGCATAATATCCTTATCTGAACAAGCTCTTCTTTGAAGTACGGGTTCTAAACTGTTATGTTTAGAAGCCATAATTCTTTGATATTAAAGATCGGGTTCTGATCTGTTGTAATCAGAAGCCAAACTTTTTGAACATTGAAGTCTGAGTCATGAGCTGATTTACTCAGAAGTCGATCATACTTAAACATGGAAGAACGGGTTCTGATCCGATATAATCAGAAACCAATGCTCTTGCTCCCCCTAAACATGTGGTACCTGCAAAACATATTTAAAAGGTTTTGGTACCCACATGTATTTGGATCTTGGTTGGTTAGATTTAGGAATCCACTTCTCATTAGATTTAAAACTTTTAAGTTTACTTTTCTGAGAAGTAATTCCGTAAGTTCCATACCAGTGATGAGCAGATTCTCTTTGAACAAAATCATTTTCTCCACAGTAAGAACAACAAATCTTCCTTTGAGCCAACCTGATAAGATGATTTGCAGAATAAAATGTATCAGGTTTACCAAAAGATTTACCTTTATGTGCATTGTTCTTCTTGGCTTTTGATGTGGATGTTGATGATTTGTCAACCTTCTTTTCATCGGGAGAACCTTTCCTCTCCAGACCATCTATCATTTCTTAGAAGAATACTTTTCAAGAGATTTGACATAAAAGCTTGCTGAACTATCAACAGTTTTGTGATAAAAAAATTAGATGGACGAATCTGATTTGATTTGACAATGTTCTTTTTGAAAACATTTTCATGAATAGAACTTGAATCAGTTTTAAACGAACAAATTGAATCCGTTGAATTGTCATAAGGTGATTGATTAATCACGTCTGAAAAAATATTTTCTGACAATTCAACATTTGCAACTTCCATGTCCTTTATCTTTTTAGATAAAATGTTATTTTCCTCAAAAAGTGTGTCAAATTTCTTTTTCAAATCAGATCTTGCCATCTGTTCTTTTTGAATGTCTGATGATAGAACAAATATCTTTGATGTGAGCTTAGATATTTCACTTTCAAAGATTTGACGTTCTTGCTCAAAGTCTTTTTCTAAGTTCTTGTTTTTCTTAGAAATTTCTTTGAAAATGTTAACATTTTTCTTTTCAATCTTTTTCTTATCAACTGATAGCGGAAAATCGTATAGGTCCACAACCTGGCCACTATGTTGCCACAGTGGTGGTGCAAGTGCACACCGGACACTATGATCGCTATTAAGAAATAAAGTGGTAGAGTACCAAGATCGTTTCCACAGGGACTAGTCAACTAAGAATCAGAGAACTTTCATGAACTTCTAGTGCTTGTTTGAGTTTGAGAACAATATCAATATTTGTGAGTTTCAAGAAAGCTAAACAACGATTAAGGTGATTAACAAGATAGAAGATAGTATGTGGGTACAAGCGTTAATTAAGACAGATGTAGTAACAATATGGTTAGAAACAAAGTGGCACACGATATCTCTAAAAACCCCTTTCTCTCGAAAGTGAGTTTCCTCGGAACGTGGCCACGTTGCACCCACAAAGTTGCCACTTTCGACGACTCAAGACTTGCCGACTAAACTAAGTAAACCTCTAAGGATTTCAGTTCCACCAGTATGGATATAGAAGCCCAAATCTCTTTGTGACACCTATATCAACTGACATTTCGAACCTTAGTTAAAGTCATGCAAAAACCCGTATCGCTACGTGGTTATAAAAGACTTTCTCAAATCTTCTTTGCATCACTCAAGTCGTATTTCGGATCCGCCTTTCTCGAGGTCTAAGATCTAATATTAACACTAACAAGTGATTGGCTTGTCCACGTTGAGTTGAAGTCCCGACTCGAGCAACCAAGTCTAAGAGTTAGCAATGATGGCAACACCCAAGTGTTGCCTACTAGTCTTAGCCTTGGCTCATACCCACACCCAAAGGGGTGTTTAGTTCATAATAAAAATAAAATACATGAGAGAATGAGGAGAATATATGAACATAAATTGCATAAATAAAACTTAAATGTTGTCACCAAAGTGGCTACAACGTGGTGACAAAGTGGTTATAGTTGTTACAAAGAAGTTAAACAACAAAAATTAAATGCAACTACACTACAAGCTTTAAAGAGAGAATGTAAATTAAATGCCAAGCTCCAGGTTTAAAATGAAATGCTCCTGGAAGTGACGACTTTCAAGTGGTGCCCCAAGCCTCCATTTATAGTGCCAATGAAGAAAAAGTGTTGAAGTGACAAATCCCAAGAAGTAGCTTTAAGGAAGAGTATTGAAGCTTCCTTTGACCTTCACCTTTTGTCATTTTCTCCTGATTATTCTTGTGAAAGATCAACTTCTTCTTTCTTTTACTTCAAAAGGCAACCTTCCAAAAATGGCTAAAACTTATCCACAAATTTTTAGCCCACATCTCCACGTGGTGACAAAGTGTCCACGTTCTGCATAAAAAGTTAGTAAAACCGAAACTTTTGCATCCTTGAGACTTCATCACCATGTTTGAACAATTAGACCAAATGAAAGAGGTAAAGGACAAAATGGGTGAAAATGTGGTAAAATGAATACGAAAAGAGAGGCAATAACTCTCAAGATTTGAGAGTTATCATCAACATCAAAAGACTTTTTCTTCTCTTGAAAGATTTGTCTTTCCTTTTTCAAGTAAGTCTTGTAATGTAGAGATCTGCTTGGGAAATTCAATAACTTTATCTTCAAGAACTTTTCTCTCTTTTGCAAAAGTATCTCTTTCAGTTATTACAATCTTTTCAAATTCTGATACTTGCTTTGAGAGTTTTAAGCATCTTAGCTCCAAATCTTTCTTATCTTGAAAAGCTTTCTTAGAAAAAACAGATAGCTTTTGACTGTAGATTTTCTCCAGATCACCTTTGATTGTATCTGCATTGAGATTTTTCATTAGATCAACATTTTTTGCTTCCAATGTAGATATCTTCTCTTCAAAAGCCTTGAACTTTTGTTGAAGATCAACTGATTCAGCTTTCAGCTCTGATGATTTCTTTTCAGTTGTCTTCAGTTGGCTTTGAAGATTGGTTATTTCTCTCTCTTTCACTTTAATTTCTTTCTCTCTTGACTTGATGATACCTGAAAAATCAGATTTAGAATTATCAATACATTTTGCACATTAATAATTTTTTTCAAAATTTAAAAATTTAGCTTTCAACTCCTAAATCAGATTTAGAAGCTATGAATTATGAATCTTCAGTTTATCGCGTTCAGCTTCTATGGCAGGTATTTTAGGCATGTACATTATAGCACAATCTCTCCCTAATAAAACAGTAGACATCTTGAATATAATGCTCGAAATGACCGTCCAAAATATTCAGAAACAAACTTTACTTGATGAGTCAAATTTAATCAAAACTTGAAAAGATCAAAAAAAAATTCTAAGTGTTAAACTCGCAGAACACTATAGCTGAAATTCACTTCGCGCAAAAAGAACAAACTCACAAAACACTGCAGATACTACTTCGTGCAAACAGTTGTATGCGTGTACTAGCTTCGCGCAGAACTAAGCATGCGCGTTCAAGGTTCGCGCAGATAGGGACGTGCGCGTTCTTTGTTCGCGCAAACATTAACGTGTGTGTTCTTGGTTCTCGCAAATCAAGACGTGCGCGTTCTTTGACTTTAACTTTGCGCAATGCCTTTGCGTGTTCCTATACTTAGAAAAAAATTGAACAAATTAGAACTCGCAAACACTTCTCGCAGATCAATAGAACTTGCAGAACACTAAAATCAAAAATCAAACTCGCAAATAGCTTTGTGCGTGTTTCCACTTCTCGCAGATCACTCTTTGCGCGTTCTAATCAAGAACTCGCAGAAAACATGCAAAGACACAAAAACTTCATTTTGCGTGTTCTTCACTCCTTGCGCGTTCTTTGATATGCGTGTTCTTCACTTATGAATCTTGCGCGTTTTCTGAATCTAGCGAGTTCTTGAGTCTTGAACACGAATTCGATCAAAAACTTGAATGGCCTGCAATCAAAGCTTGAAAAAGCACAGGGTTGATCGATTTGATAAATGAAACACTTTTCTAGTACAAATTTTAGGCTAAAAACAACAAAATTACTAAGAATTCGTGATATACAGTGTTCAACTTTTTTAAAACCGAAAATCACAAAAATTCAAAATTGATTATGATTCAGTGCAAATTTCGTGATCGAATCTAAACAATAAATGTTCTAAAATAGTAATCGAATCCTAATGATCCATTTTCTTGCAACAAAAATCCTTACCACTAAAAAATTCGAATCAAACAGTGTTTTCAGAAAACTTTTCGTGCGTGTTCTTTCAAGAATCGAAAATTGATCAAATCAGTGTGTGTTTTAATCCATCTGAATAGTTTAGTTTCTCTGATACCAAATGTCAGTCCAAGTTTTCAAGCAATTCAATCAAGATCTCATAAATTTGACAATTATGTTCATGTTCTAGAGAGAGAGTAGAGAGAGAAAATCTTAGTCGTATATCTCACATGAATGAATACAATAAACTCTCATATGCCTTTCATCTACTATTCTCAAGACACTATATATATATATATATATATATGGTCAAAGACCATATTCACTCAAAGCAAACAACGTTGACTAAGTTAGACTTGTCTTTGTTTGACTTTACAAACTTTGACTTTTCTACTTAAATCTTGGATATAACTATACATTAACACAATGCCACTTCCCGAGCATACGCTAATCCGAACTCCAAGAGTGTTAGGGAGTATAGAGAGTCTATGGGATTACCAGCACCGGTTATCCCTACCCAGGACTCAATCCTTAGGAGAGCGGAGTCGGTGAGGGTTCAATCTACGAGGGTGGTAATTGAACGGGGAGAGCAGAAGGAAAATTTCGAGAGGGGAAATGAAGGTGGTCAGTCTTCTAGACAAGAGGTTGTGGAGACTCAGGCTGATAATTCCATACTTCAAGTTGTTTCCACATCTCAACCTGAGCAGGATATCATTCAACAATTGGGCCCTCAGGAAGAGAATGCCGAGGACGGTCAGAATTCTGAAACTAGGTCGGATAAAGCGACAAGTTCTTCAAGCGAAACAATTCCATCTGCTACTTCTGATCATGATGACAATGACAATGTCAACAATGATGATGATAATGATAATGATAATGATGACAATATGGGCCACAACTTTGGCTTTCTTGATGATGTTTCTTTACATCTTGATGATGTTGTTGACACCACTATTCAAAATGTGGTTGGAGATATAAGGCGGAATGAGGGAGACATAATCGAAAATGAAGATAATGTGAGGCTGAGAGTAATTGAAGAAAAAGAATATGGTGTGTGTGTGTATACCCAAACTTACGTATCTAGAAGGGCAGTCGCATCTGCTATCTCGCTGCATGTGTTGCGTGCAGATATTGAAACAGACGTTAGTAGCCCACTAACGCATTTGCACACCCAATCCAGCCATTCTGTTGCCTCACAATGGGCAATAATCTCAAATATGCACGAGGATTTAGCACAAACGCTATCTAGCTTTCACTCGGAAAGTAAATATATTGAAAATAGAGATCATCAGCCCCATATCTCACTTTCTTTCTATGCACAATCAGGTCTAGCACCAATTGAGTTTCCATTACTTATTCCTAGGACACTGATTCAATCTGCTACCATCGGAAGTCTTCGTGACCCAATCGGAACATCCATAGTAGCACCACAATCTGGTCTGTGAGGATTGGATGGAAGTCCTGTCACAGTTTACACCATGCCAGCTATGAACACAGGCCACATTGTTGATTCATCAACTAATGTGCAAATGGTGAGCTTAAGTAGCCCCGGTGTTAGTTTCCCGGACTTTGTGTCTAAGGAGTTCCTAGACAGTGCCTTAAAGAATGTCGAAGATTGGTTATTTGAAAGATTACAACTGGAGATTGGAGATGTAAAAAGGATGTTGAAAGGAATGAATCCAGTCGTTGAGGAGCCAATTCAACCACATCCACCTCCACCTGTTCAACCAGTAGATATGTCAGTGGAAAAGTTGAAGTCTCTTCTGTATGCAAAGTTGTTATCCCAAGCTCCTGCTGATCAGACAGAGGTTGATCTAATTGGATTATTGAGGTCTCAACAATCTCAACCTGTTGCTCCTTCAGTTCCACAAGATGTTGTTACAGTTTCTGAATTTAAAGCTTTCAAGGATGAGGTCGTCAAGAACATTCAGAAATTGACAAAGGCTGCTCAGTTATCTTGCAAATCTCAAGCAGTTACAAGAAAAAGACATTACATTATTCCGATCAAGATCATGAGAGGGAGATGAACAAGAGACAGGAAACTGCTGGAGATTCTGTTAATGCCACTGTTGTGAATGTAGAAGAAGAAATTTAGAACTCTCAAGAGAATGTGTACAAACAGAATGAGCAAGCTGATGTTAGTGAAGAAAGAAAGATTGTTCTTTATGTGAATCAAGATGTAGAACCAAGGGTTGAAAAGCCTAAGGTTTCTACAAGGGAGGAGATATTATTGATTACCGGATTGAATGCTGAAGATGATATAGATATTTCTTCTGATGAGGATGAGGAAGCTAATGCTAAGTATGAAAGATTTTGGAGGATTAAAGAAGATGTGAACTTGATGGATATTGGTAGTGATATACCAGAAGATGAGGATAGTAATCTGGATGCATTGTTGGGAACCCCAGAAGACATTCAGTTGATCCAAGTCCAGAATGAGATTCTAGAGCCTGTCAATGAAGTTCCTTCTGTTCCTGCTTTTAAAGAATTCAATCCTGTTGATGTTGTAATTCCTCAAAGTCATTCAATCCCTATGAACATTCCAAGCACAGTCAGAATTCCATGTCCTATGCAAACTGATCAACCTATTCAACCAGAACCTGAAGTACATGCTGCTGATATGCCCATCCAAGATGAAGCTGGACCTTCTAATGTTCAAGCTGAACCTGAGGCATCACTTGTTCTTAATGAATCCCAATTGAGACAGATGAGAAATGCCTTGAGAGAACCTTTCTTTGAAGAAGAAATGAAGAGTATCTTTGTTCATAGAATCAGACCTATGGACAGGTACAGGTACAGGTGTTGGGGATTTCAAATCAACCTAAGGAATATCAAGAGGAATATGCCAGGATGATGAATTGGGTGAGGCTAACAGAGAAATCAGTTAAGAACAAATCAGGGATCCTGACAGTTAAGGAAGTTAGGTTGAAGTAGTTTGTCAACATTTGGTATCCAGTGTTTGATGTTCAGAGAAGAGATTTGACTGAATGCACATTTTCTGAAGCAGGTTTTTGTTTTCTCAATGTTGATGATTTGGAGTACATGTATCACTGTGTGTCCCACAATCCGTGCAAATCAATCAAGATGACAAGAATTATCAATTGAACAATTTGTATTTCAATCTCAATTCAATTACAAAAGGCTCTCGATATTTTCTCTCTCTAAACACTGATACACGCATAACCTTCTCCTAACCTAATGAGTCTACGAACGAAAAAGCTATTTATACTAGAAACACTCAAAACACTAAACACTCATAATGCAGAACTTTGACTTTGACCTTTTATTACAAAGACTTTGACTTTCTGCTTGAAGGGGCTTTGACTTGAGCTTTTGACATGACTTGACTTTCATCTTGAACTTCAGCCTTCATGATCTTGTATCCAACATATTTTGTGCACTAACAATCTCCCCCTTTGGATTCAAGATCGTCTCCAAAAAGATATGCAAAACAATCTCTCCCTTTAGCACAAATTTATACAATCTCCTCCTTTGTAAACTTCTTTCAACAAAAATCATCTTCAGAAAAAATAAGCATTGAACCACAATCTCCCTTTTAGAATAAGCAGCCTTCAAAAATTCTACAATCTCCCCAAAGTCTTTGAATAACATCTTTTTCAATAAGCTTTAACAATATCTCCAAAAGGTTGTAGAAACCTCTTTCAGACTCCAGAAAGAAATTATCTTCTGATTTAGCTTAGTTTGCTTCAGCAAATCATCTTCAAAGAAAATTTCAGTAAATTTCAGCGAACACTCTGAATTCTTTGAACTTTCTCTTTCAATCTTGTAAAATCTTCACATAATTTGCATTCTTTGACAAAACTTGCAACAAAATTTCTCCAAATCATCTTTCTTGAAACAATTTCTCCTTTAAATTCCTTTCAGTTTCTTGATCAACTCCAAAACTGTTCTTCAACAAACATTTCTTGAAATTAACTTCTCCCTTTCTTGAGTCTCTCCCCCTTTTTGATGATGTAGCACAGAAATCATCAAAACTTTATCAAGAAATGTTATGAATCTTTTTTGACCATTGATCTTTGTCACATGAGCCTCTGATAATCCGTCAATTCTTAAGGTATTCATCCGAATCTTTTCAAATTCAGACAAATATGAATGTAACACCTGAATCAACAAAAGAATCAGTTAAAATGCCTGTCAGTAGCACAAAGCCACTGTGTAACAAATACACATTGGAAAGGAGCTCTTTGATGTTCACTCCCCCAAGTCTTCCATTCAATCATCGAATAACACAAGTTTATTTTATGAACGTTCAGATAGAAAAATGAATTTTCTGTGTGTACGTGCTTGTGTATGAAAGAATTAAGCATGATGATTGCTTTATCATTTAGGCTCAAAATGTGTAAACCATTGAGACAACAATAGTAATACACAGACTCAATTGTGCATGATCGAAGTGCGAAGGTGGGGCAGACTTCCTTTTTTTCAATATCCAGATTTTCCAAATGAAAACTAGATAGATTATGTGATGCATCCCCAAAAAAATTGAAACATCTTCTTTTTAAGAAAAAGATGAGTAGTTGGTGGGGTTTTAAACAAGAGTTGGCATGGGCTAGTTGCCTGTTTCAATGATGTTCACGAAGAATTATGAAACAACAGTAATATGTTTGCCCGGCTTAGAAAAAGTTGGTGCAAAGTTTGATATTCTTTTACTCTGATCTCTCACCCTCTTTCTTTTTATCATTTAAGCTCACTTCTAACCAAACTCTCTTTTCATTTAATCTCATCACACATACCCACACTCAGATATTTTGACTCCTCGCCTCTCGACCACTCAAGGATAACTTCTTGGGTAGGAAACACTGGTTATCGTGAATCTATAGAACTTATGTTAAGTTCTCACACAATGAACCCATGTAGTCCTATAAGCAAAGTGTTGCTTAATTGGTTTAACTTTTCAGTTAAAGCACAAAATGAAATACATGTCAGATAAATATATGATCACTAAGATAATCACGAAGATTTGAGTATTTTAAGCATGAATGGTATTTCAACACAAGTATATTGAATGAATGAAACGAATACAAGAAACTTGTTTGAAAATCTGACATTGTATGATAAGATCAAATATGAATGATTTATCAATCTAGACTTAGGTCATGAAAAATTGGATATTGTCTATATGAACAATTATAGACATTCTTGAAAGAAACGTTTTGAATCAATCAATGCTCAAATAACAAAAAATTTCAAACGGGGTGTCTTACCATCGAAAATATGTTTCTATATGAGACATGGTAAGAACATAGTCAACAAATATACTAAACCGGTGTGTATAAATACTTGACAGTATATGGAAAAGATAATACACAAGTATTTATCTTTGGAAACACACGACTAGTTAATCATTAAAACACATGTAAAATGAAAACATTTAAAATCACACTTCTAAATTCATGAAATCTGTTTAAGAATCAGAAGTGGTTTGAACGTTTATGAACATGTTTTCATATCTGAAAGTTGTCCTTCTTTTAGACATGTATGAGATTAAGTTCAGAATGATTCTGATGCTCAGCTTTAAATCTCATAAAGTCAGCTCCAACATCATAATAGATATGATCATGTAAGCTCCCCCTCAAAATCTGCATTCAATCAAAAATCGTCAAAGCACAAAGTCTTATTCACAAAATTTATTGAAAAGTAAAAGACATTAAAGCAATAAAACTTTGTAAGAACGAATTCTGATTAGATGTAATCGAAAGTCATTGTTCTTACTCCCCCTGAAAATAAGCATCATAAGATATTTCAATGTAAAAATATGCAAAATTTTCTAACTTCCCCTAAAATGTAGATCATCTTATCTTTATCTCACACTCCCCCTGAAATCATGAACAGAACCTTTCAGTGCAGATATCTTTCAGATTAAAAATAAGGAAATGAAGATAAATAACAAAATCTAAACTGTACTATGTAACAACAGATTAAGTCTTGAGATTTAGCATGCCAAGTTTTGAAATGAGAAAATTAAATCTCTTTTCGTCAAGTGGCTTGGTAAACAAATCCGCAAGTTGATAATCTGTGTTTACAAAGTAAAGTTTGATTGTACCTTTTTCAATACTGTCTTTGATAAAATGATATCTCACGTCGATGTGCTTGGTTTTCGTATGTTGAACAGGGTTTGCAGAAATTGCAATAGCGCTCTTTGAATCACAGTAGATCGGGATGTTGTTGTACTTGAAACCATAATCTCGGAGTTGTGTTCGTATCCACAGCACTTGAGAACAGCATCTAGCCACAACTTCGTACTCTGCCTCAGCTGTTGAAGTAGATACACATAGTTGTTTCTTTGAAGCCCAACTCACGAGTTTATCGCCTAAGAATTGTATGTGTCCCGAAGTACTCTTTCTGTCAAGCATACAACCTGCATGATTTTCATCTGAAATCATTGTAAGCTCAAAACCAGTATATTTAGGATACCACAGACCAAGATCTACAGTGCCTTTCAGATACCTAAATATACGTTTTACCGCTGAAAGATGGGATTCTTTAGGTGAAGCCTGATATCTAGCACATAAGCACATAGAAAACATAATATCTGAACTACTAGATGTCAAGTACATTAAGGAACCAATCATCCCTCTATAGGTTCTAACATTGACAGCTTTTACCGAAAGATCAGCTTCGATCTTAGTTCCTGGTGCCATCGAGGTTCCAATTGGAGTACAATTTTCCATTTTAAATTCTCTCAGAATATCATAAATGTACTTCGCTTGATTAATGAAAATCCCCATAGAAAATTGTTTTACTTGTAATCCGAGAAAGAAATTCATCTCTCTCATCATACTCATCTGAAATCTGGACACCATGAGGTTTGAAAAATTCTTACAGTACTTTGGATTAGTTGAACCAAATATGATGTCATCCACATATAATTGAATTAAGATGATATCAGCTTTCTTCTTTTTAATGAAAAGAGTAGTATCGATTTTACCTTTAGAAAAGCCCGACTTGACTAAGAATTTAGATAGAACGTCATACCAGGCGCGAGGGGCTTGTTTCAAACCATAAAGAGCCATGTCAAGGATGTATACATGATCTGGTTTATCTGAATTGACAAAACCTGCAGGCTGAGAGACATAGACTTCCTCCTTTAGAATGCCATTCAGAAAGTAAGTCTTCACATCCATTTGATATACTATGAAGTTCTTGTGTGCAGCATAGGCTAAAAACATTCTGATTGCCTCTATACGCGCAAATGGAGCATAAGTCTCATCGTAATCTATGCCTTCCTCTTGCCTATATCCTTTAGCCACAAGTCTTGCTTTGTTCCTTATGACGATACCATCTTCATCTTTATTATTTTTGAAAACCCATTTCGTACCAATGATTAAGCTATTCGAATTGATTAAGCTCTTCTTGCATTGTTGTTATCCAATCTGAATCAGCTAGAACTTCAGATACTCGGGTTGTCTCTATCTTAATCAGAAAGGAATCATACATGCATTGGTTCAATGTCGCAGACCTAGTTTGCACCGGCTTGGACGGATCTCCAATGATTTGATGTATTGGGTGCTCTTTGTTCTACTTATGTTCATTAGGGAGTGGATTAGATGTAGATTGATCATGTTCATCATCTAAGAATCCACTTTCTTCTTGTTCTTGTAAGGGTTCAGTTGAAGTAGTTGGTGCAGAAGATTCAGCTGGTTGGACACTTGATGTCTGTTGAGTAGGCATTGTAGTATATCCAACTAAGTGAGTTACTTCTGGCTCTTCATTAACATTTACAGCTTCAACTGATTGAGCAGGCGTTTGAATTTGAATTTCTTTCTAAATCGGGGAATTTGATTCAGTTGAGATATCTGATGTGATTGGATGATGATTACTCGAATCTTCCGATCTGTCAATCACAACAGGTTTAGTCACTCTAGAACCAAGAAATTCATCATAGAAAAATTCAAACAATAAATCTAAATATGTTAAATGAGATGTCGACGTTGACGCTTTATAAGATTTAGTAACGTTAACCGCAGGTTCTGGACTGATTTGCCCATAAGCTAATACTCAGGTTATTACGGGTTCTGAACTGTTTTGAACAGAATCTATTTCTTCATCGAATGTGACATTTACGCTCTCCACAACGATCTTCGACTTCTTCAGATAAACTCTGTAAGTTGCATATGTCTGAGAATATCCAATGAAAATGCCTTCATCAGCTTTCGAACTTAACTTGTTCAAATTCTCCTTGTCATTAAGCATAAAACACCTGCATCCAAAAATATGAAAATGTTTAATGCTAGGTATTAGATTATTAATCAAAGCGTATGGTGTTTTACCAAATCGGCGATGAATAATGGAGCGATTCTGAGTATATGCAAGTCCAGATTTCAAGCCATTTCAATTCAATTCAATCAATTCAACACAAATTTAGAGAGAGAATCTAGAGAGAGAATTAGGTAGTCGTATATCTCACTTAGTCAAATGATTACAATGAACGCTCAATACACAAGGTCTCACTTCTCTCACAACATTACAAGACTATTTATATGAAAGACTAAAACTCTCACAAGGTAAAACACTCAAAGACTTTACAAGGTCAAAGTCAAACATATAAAAGTCAAACAATTGATCTAAACCAAAATACATTTACAATCTCCCCCTTTTAGATCAATTGAGCAAAAGATCTATCTACCCCATCTTTAGTAGCTTCCTTGTCTGATCCCGAGCAGTGACTCAAATATCCTTATTCCTCGTCTGAAATGAAGTTGATCATCTAGAGCATCCAATACTCGGATCAAAGCAAGTCTGTCAAATTTACGAGGACCTTTCTCTCCTTGACTAACTTTCTTTTCATTCTCTTTGTACCTTTGATTTAGCTGGAGTTTGAAAACCTTCAGTGTTCCATCTGAAAACTTGGAAATTTCAGATATCCTCATAAATCTTTTCTTGTTCTCCCCATTCTTGTACACCACTCCAAGCTCAGGTTGATCAATGACTGTGAACAGATCATAGTTCTCCAAATCTTCTAACTCCAAGTTTGGCTTTGTCATATTCACTCTCTTTTTATTGGTTACAATAGCAAGCTGTAAATCATAGCAGTATGTGTAATTAACATGTCCCCTCATGAAACTCTTGACAGCTTCTAAGGCAAAGACAATGTTTTCTGGACGAACTATCATATTTCTGAATAAGTGGAAGAGATATTCAATGTCATCTACATTCAGGTGTTGAAAATCAACTTCTGTAAATTCATAGTGAGTAAGATCCCTTCTTTGCACATAAAACACTGGATACCAGATATTTCTATGAAACTTCCTCATTCTGACTTCTTTAACAGTCACAATTCCTGATTTGTTCTTCACAAACTTCTGCGCTTTTCTCTCCCAGCTTATAAACCTGGCATACCCTTCCTATATTTTTGGAGGCAAATGAGAAACACCCAGAACTTTATGAATATCAAACTTCCTGAGCCTGTGCACAAAAAAATTCTTCTTCTCCTCTTCCAGAAAAGGTACTCTTAGAGCATTCCTCATCTGTCTGATTTGGGCTTCAGTGGGTATAAGATGTGTTTCATGTTTTCTGAGGGGCCGACTTGGGTTTCTACTGGGTTAGAATGAAAATAGGTTTCAGGTTCGGCTTCAGGATTGGTTTCAGGTTGGTTATCAGGGATTGGGCTTGGTATTCTGTTTGGGCTAGGAAGGTTTTCAAGGCTAGGAATTTGTTGGTTTACAGGGCTAGGTTGTCTTTCTGGGCTGGATAGGTTAATTGGGCTAGGGATAGGTTGGTTGAATGGGCTAGGTATGTTGAGTGGTTGTTCGGTAGGTTCATATAGGTTTATTTCTTTGAAGGATGGTATTTCAGGTGGGGTTCTGGTAGTTTCAGGAAGTTCATACTGCACAGGACTCAACTAGATGTCATCTGGAGTGCCCGTAAGGATATCTAGAATGTTCTCATTTCCTTCTTCATGTGATCCCATCAACCTATCTCTTTCCTCCTCCTTCAACTTCCAAAAGTTTTCATATTTCTCATTGGTTGTCTCGTCTTCATTAGATGAAAGATCAACTATGTCAATTTTCTGCATCCCAGTAAGCATCATAATCTCCTCCCTTGTAGCAACCTTAGGCTTTGCAACCCTCGGTTCTACCTCCTCATTAACATATAACACAACTTCAGTTCTTTCCCCTTCATCAACTGGCTCATCACTTCTCACATCTGTCATTTCCACATCATCTCCTTCTTGAGTATCAACCTGAGCAGCTTCAGTGTTAGTGGCAGTTCTTTGTCTTTTACTCATCTCCCCCTCATGATCTTGATCAGAAACATGATCATGATCATGTCTTCTTTTGGTAATTGCCTGAGCTCTACAAGATTCCTGAACTGCTCTGCTAAGATCTTGAAGATGTTGTACCACTTCAGACTTAAAAGCATTGAATTCTGTTATTGATATTGTTTCTGAAGGTACTTGAGCATGTTGAGATCTGAGCAACCCAACCAAATATGCATTTGTATCATCAGCTGGAGCCTGGGATAGAAGCTTGGCATACAACAAGGATTTCAGCTCCTCCACAGATAGATCAGCTTGTTGTACTGGTGGTGGTGGAGGTGGCTGAATAGGCATATCTACAGCTGGCCCTTTTCCCTTCAACAAACTTTTCACCTTCCCTAACTCCTCAAACTTTGCAGACATACGGTCTTCAACAGCCTTTAAGGAGCCGTTGAGAAATTTCTTCGACACGAAGTCTGGTAAGCTAACACTAGGGTCACTTAGACTTCCCATTAACACAACAGTTGAAGATTCAACCGTGTGGCATGTGTTCAAAGTTGGCATGTTGTAAGCAATGACAGGACTTCCATCTCATCCTCGTAGACCGGATTGCGGTTCTACTACAGATGTTCCGATCGGGTCACTTAGACGTCCGATGGTAGCAGATTGGATAAGTGTCCTAGGAATAGAAGTTGGTAGCTCAAGTGTCGCTAGACTCGACTGTGCACAAAATGGAATTGAGCTCTGGGGTAGCTGAGCTCTGTTTTCAATATCCATACTTTCCGAGTGAAAGCTGGATAGAGTATGTGCTATATCCCCGTGCAAGACTGAGACTACGGCCTGTTGAGAGGCAATAGAATGGGTGGCTGAGATGTGCATTTGCATAAGTGGGCTACTTATGTCTTGAATACCCGCACGCAACACATGCGGCGAAGTATTATATGTGGTTGCCCTTTTGGAACGGTAGGTTACGGTACACACTCTCTCCCCATGTTCTTTTTCTTCAATCACTCTTTGCCTCACATTTTCTGGATTTTCTACTTGAACTCCCTCATCCATCCTTATATCTCCCAAAACATTCCGTATGTTAGTCCCAGCTGTGTCTATTTCCATGTCCTCATGATGTAAAGAGACATCATCCAAGAAACCAAAATTGTGTCCCAATTCGTCATTATTGACCTCATCATCATCTTATCCTTCATGTGGTCCTGGAGTTACAGAAGGAACTGAATTTGTAGAACTAGCATGCTGATCCGACTCTGTTTCAGAATCCTAACCATCATCAGCAATCCCTTCCTGAGGGCTCAAAGGACGAGTAGGAGCTCTCTCAAGTTGAGATGTGGAAACTACAAGATGAGTGGCATCAAGTGCCTGATTTTCCACAGCTTCAGGATCAGAATCCTGACCCCCTCCAATACCCCTCACAACATTTTCTCTCTGCTCTTCCCGTTCTTGGACTCCCGTAGTTTCAGGAACCCTCACCGACTCCACTCGTCTAAGGTTGGAGTCTTGGGTAGGGATAACCGGTTCTGCCAATCCCATAGACTCTCTGTAATCCCTAACATGCTCTGAGTTCGGATTAGTGTAGGCCAGTAGAGCTGCTAGAATGGGCATAGAGAAGTTGAACGTTTTCTTTTGCTTTTGGAGATACTGCATTTCACATTCAGGAGTAACCTCATGATGAGATCTCTTTGGGATATCTCTGTTTGAGCGGATCATACTCCGGACAATGAGCTGAAGGAATCTTTGATAGGGCACATATAACGGTTTCTTGGATGTGCGCTTGCTGATGACCTTTTCATACAGTTCTGTTCAGAATGCCACCGAGTAGTCTAAGTGCAGATTGTACACGACAACATGGAATAGTCTCAAGGTGTGCATGTTAGTGTTGTCGAGGCCTGAGTGCCTTCAAGTCAAACAGCGATTGATGACTGAGAACATCTGGTAATAGAATGGCGGTAGATTCGTCTTCTTGAATTCACTAATCTTGGTTAGCTGACTCACATACCCTAAGGCTCGGATACCTTCAAAAACTGCAGAATCCACAGCGTATGGGTTAAAAGAAGTTCTCCCCTCTCTATCATTGGCTTCTGGTAGATCCAATATGAGTCTGAGTCTCTGTTATGTCAGAATAGAAGTGAAGTTGCCAATTCTTATTCAGAAATACTTGACAGTGTTGCTCTCCACCACATATTCTATGGTCTTTCAGGCTTGCTGCAGATATATCAATGGGACATTCGTTGTATCTATCAGTGCTTTATTCAAAGGATGACCTTTCAGAATCTCTATGACCAGTGGATTGACATTGAGAACGTCAAATTCCACGTGGTGGTTGTTCGGAGACAAAAGCAGATACTCAGTAGGATTTATGAGGGCATGATCAGGATCACCACCGATAGCTGACTGTACGTGTGATCTGGAAGATGGCATCGGTGTTTCCTTAGACACATTCGGATCATACTCATCCATTTGGACAATGGGATCATGAGTATGTTCATATGCCATGTTGTACCTGAAATAGAAAGAAAGTATTGGATATAATCCAATATGTTAGCAATAAGCACAAAAACTTGTTTTCAGAAAATCATTTGATACAGAATATCAATGTACAAAAAGATTGTACTTTTAAGCACACAAAGATAGCACAAAGTGTTGCAAGGTTCAATATGGAACATCATAAAAAAATGACCAAAACTGACCAAAACACTTGTTGTTTTGATTTTGTTCTCAAAAATGTTGTAGTATTGCATGAACTCTCAAATATCTGAAAAGTTTCAAAAAAAAAAATTAAACTCAGAAAATTTTCTAAGTCCAGAACTCTCATGACACTAAGATGGAATAGAAAACTCGCATAACACTCAAAGTTACCAAGAACTCGCAGGACATTCAAAATATGGCAAGAACTCGCATGAAACTAGTTTTGCCCAAGAAACTCGCATGAACTTGTGTTTATGACAAGAACACGCATGAGCCTTAAATTTAACTAAGAACTCACAAAACCCATGTGTTCTTATCAAGAACGCACAAGAACCTTGTGTTCATATCAAGAACACTTAGAATATTGTTCATCCGAAAAATTTGAAATTTTGACCTTTTGAATCCCAAAATCAAATTTTAATCTGAAATTTTCATTCATATTATTTTCGATTTGGGTTCAATTCCAGATTATTATTATTAAGGTTCAAAAGTTTATTTCTTGAGTTCGATTCAGTCCAAGTCTTATCCAACAGTTCAACAATTCGAAAAGTCCAATGAGTTCATGAAGTCGATTCTAAATCCAAAGATAAGGTAACCTGCAAAAATTAACAATCCAAACAAAACCCAGAAGCTATTTAGAGTTCGAACAAGATACATCATTTTACAAAAACAAAATCAAAACTCAATAGTTCGTTCATGAAGATGAACAGTCACAGACTAGAAAAAAATCAAATAAACCCTAGAAATTTTGAAAAGACAAACCTGCAAACAAGATAAAAATATACAAGAAATATATTCGAACAACAAACAAACATTAAAAATAAGAAATCTACACTAATTCGATGTTAGAAGATCAAGGAATCTGAAAGTCGCAAGATTGAAGTTTGAGAGAAAATTAACTAAGTGAAAAACTCGCAAGAAAAATCTGAGGGAAGTGAGTCGTGAATCGAGAGACCATGGAATTTATACCCTGAAAATTCGCTGGCACGTGGCACGATTTGATTTGGTGCTCACTTCGCGCAGACCAAGGCAAAGGCACTTGTCGCACAACAAAGACAAGTAGGTGTGTGCACTTCGCGCATGAAGCAATGTGCGCGAAGTGGTGTGAAGTTGAGAACTCGCATGCAGGGTCATGCGTGAAGTAGGAACTTGCACGACACTGTGTGCGTGTTTCAAGCTTCGCGCATCCTATGCTATGCGCGAAGTGAGAACTCGCACGACATAGTGTGTGCGTTCTACACTTTGCGCATGCAATGATGTGCGCAAATCAAGAACTCGCAAGCCACTATGTGCGCGTTTTATACTTAGAAAAATTTTGAAAATTTTCCAAAAATGGAAACTTTCCAAAAATGATTTGTCCCATTTTCTAAAAATAGCAAGTTCATTAAAATCACTTTTAAGCACAAAAATCTTTCTTTTTCTCTTAAAAATCTTTCAGATTTCCAAAAAACTTTTGAAACACAGGCTCATACACACACTTACAGACTTTTGCAAATATGCTCCCCCTTGAAGTGTGCATTGATCTGTGTACTCCCCCTTGGATTGTGCATTCTGCTCAGCATACTGAAGCACGAGTTCTGATCTGACTTGATCAGAAGTCAAATTATTGACATTGAAGTCCGGGTTCTATCTGATATAATCAGAAGCCATGGTCATTGACTCTGAAGTCCGAGTTCTGAGCTGATTTACTCATAGGTCATTGTGCCTGCTCCCCCTAAACCTGTGCATCCTGCAAAACAGTTTTCACAGGTTTTGGTACCCATTGATACTTGGGTCCCGGTTTGTCAGATTTACGAATCCACTTCTCAATAGATTTAGGCCTTTTAACTACATTAATCTGAGAAGTTATTCGGTAAGTACCGTACCAGTTGTGAGCATACTTTTTTTGCACAAAATCATTCTCACCACAATAAGAACAGTAGATCTTCTTTTCAGCCACCTTGATAATTTGATTAGTAGAATAATACATATCAGGTGAAGCAAAAGATTTACCTTTACGAGTTCTGTTCTTTTTAACTTTAGATGTGAATGCAGATGATTTCTGAATAGCTTTGCCATTTGAAGAGCCTTTAACAACCCAAACCATCTGATTTATCCTTGATTGCTTTCCAAGAAATTTATTGTAAGATCTAGTTGAGCCATCAACAGAATGAATATAAAACATATTGGTAGGACGGATCTGACTTGTATCATCAGTTTTTGTTTTGACACTGTTCTTTCTTGAAACTTTTTCAGTTATAAAACTGGAAGCAGTTTTAAAAGAGAAAACTGATTCAGTTGACTTGTCAATAGGTGATTGATCAATCACTTCTGCAGAAATCTTTTCTGACAACTCAACGTTTGCAACTTCCAGATATTTTATCTCTTTAAATAAAAGATTCTTTTCCTCAAGAACTGTGTCAAATTTCACCTGTAAATCAGATCTGACCTTCTGTTCTTTTAATATGTCTAATGATAAAACAATTAGTCTTTTAGAGAGCTTAGAAATTTCATTTTCAAAATTTTGACGCTTTAGCTCAAAATCCTTTTCTAAGTTCTTGTTGTTTGCAGAAATTTCATTGAAGATCCCAACATTTCTCTTTTCAGATTTTTTCTTTTCAATCTCAAAACACTTCTTCTTTTCTTGAAACATGATCTTTTCCTTTTCAAGCAAGTCTTGTAAAACAGAGATTTTTTTGGGAAATTCAGTAACTTTTTCATCAAGAACTTTTCTCTCCTTTGCAAAAGTGTCTCTTTTAGTAATTAAAATCTTTTCAAATTCGGACACTTGCTTAGAGAGTTTTAGGTATTTATGCTCTAAATCTTTCTTTTCCTGTAAAGCTTTCTTGGAAAAATCAGACAATTTTTGGTTGTACATTTTCTCCAGATTAGCTTTTTCTTTATCTTTTTCTTTTTCTGCTAGAAGACTTTTTAACAGATCAACATTCTTTGTTTCCAAGGCAGAAATCTTCTCTTCAAACTCTTTCAACTTGCTGAGTAGACTAACTGATTCAGCTTTAATATCTAAAGAATTCTTCTCAATTGTATTTAGTTTGGTTTGAAGAAGATTTATCTCTCTTTCTCTCAGTTTAATTTGTTTCTCTTTAGTGCTGAGAATACCTGCAAAATTAGATTGAGAATTATTAGTACATTTAGTACATACAGAAGATTTATCATAATTTAACAATTTAGATTTAAAATCCTGAATCTATTTTAGAAGAGTTGAATTCTGATCCTTCAGTTTATCACGTTCAGCCTCTATTGCAGGAATTTCAGGCATGTATAAGACTGCAACATCTCTTGCTGACAATACAGTATTCCCTTTTTCATCAGTAGTAGGCATCTTGAATGAAAAAATTAGCTTGAAATGACCGATCCCAAAATATCCAGAAAAGGTTGACTTGAAAAGTCAAACTTGAATCACCTCTTGAAACAAATAAAAAAAAATTTATAACTCTGGAACTCGCAAACCACAGATACACGCAGACCAAAGAAACTCACAAAGAACTGTTCACTAAACTTCTCGTAGATAACTTTATGCGCGAAGTTACTTCTCACAGATAACCACGTGCGTGTTCGTCAAAACTCGCAGACAACGATGAGCGCGTTTGTTCTTCTCGTACACTACTACGTGCGTGTTTTGTACTTAGAAACTTTTTATCAACTTGAGTTCTCGCAAAAAAACAGAAACTCGCAGATCAGGCAAAACTCACAAGACCCTTTGCGTGTTCCATACTTAGAAAATTTTGAGAAATATGAAACTCGCTAAATGTGAACTCGCAAGCAAACAGAACAAAGAACTCGCAGAATGATCCAATTAACTCACTCCAAGAGATTTGCGTGTTTCCACTTCTCGTACACAACTCTATGCGCGAATCACACAAAAAACTCGCAGAACTAAGAATGCCCTTCATCGTGCATGTTGTTCAGGACATGCGTGTTCTACCTTAGCGAGAAGAGTAGATCTAGCGTGTTCTTTCCTTGGCTTCACAGATTCGATCCAAAAACTTTATAGACCTGCAAATCTCTTAACAAATGGAACCAATATGATCGAAAAAGATTTCTAACACTTTCTAATCAACAAACATGACTAGAAAAACATCAAAATACAGTGCAATTCACAAATTTACAGTGTTCGAGTTGTTTTTCAAGAAAAACCAACCAAATCCAAAATTCGATCTGATTTCGTGGAAATTTCGTGAAACAATATGAATAAGAACTATCCTATTACATCAATCGATCCCGATGAAACCATTTTTACAAACAAACAATAACTATTCAACGAGAATTTGATTCAACAGTGTTTTCTGAAAAACTATCGTGCGAGTTCTTGAAAAATCAAGAAATTCGATCCAATCCAAGTGATGTAATTCGTCTGAATGATTATGGGGTAGGCTCTGATACCAAATGTAAGTCCAGATTTCAAGCCATTTAATTCAATCAATTCAACACAAATTTAGAGAGAGAATCTAGAGAGACAATGAGGTAGTCGTATATCTAACTTAGTCAAATGATTACAATGAACGCTCAATACACAAGGTCTCACTTCTCTCACAACATTACAAGACTATTTATATGAAAGACTAAAACTCTCACAAGGTAAAACACTCAAAGACTTGAAACTCTCAAAGACTTGACAAGGTCAAAGTCAAACATATAAAAGTCAAACAATTGATCTAAACCAAAATACATTTACAGTATAGCATGCAGTTGACACAGCTTCAGCCCACAGAAATAGAGGTAGATCTGACTGACTCAGCATCATACGAGCATCCTCCACTAGGGTTCTTTTTCGCCTCTCTACAACTCCATTATGTTCAGGTGTTCTGGCAGCAGAAAATTGATGTGTTATCCCGATCGATTCAAGATAATCGTCAACAATTTTGTTCTTGAATTCTGTGCCATTATCAATTCTGTGAAGCTTTACTGTCTTCTGCAGATTCACTTGAGTGGTCTTTAAAAAGGAGATGATGACAATCGGGCGTCTCATCTTTTGATCTAATAAATTTGACCCAAGTGTATCTTGAATAATCGTCCACTATCACTAATACATATTTCTTGTCGTTGATATTTTGAGTTCGCATTGGACCCCAAAGATCCATATGCAAAAATTCCAATGAAGAATTTGTACTCAGTTCAGGCTTAGGCTTATGAGCAGCCCTTTTCATCTTGCCTTTCTCACATGCAGTACACAGATGTTCTTTAACATATTTAAGCTCCGGAAGTCCTTTCACCAAGTTACCAGTGACCAGCTTATTGATGTATCGAAAGTTGAGATGAGATAGCCGTCTATGCCATAACCAACTTTTTTGCATAGAGGCTTTAGTGAGTAGACACACAGCACTATCAATCTTGACTTTTGACAAATTGATCGTGTAGAGATTTCACTTTCTCGTCTTGACCAAGAGTTCTTTTCCGTCTTCAGTTCTAACACAACATCTCTTGGCCTTGAAATTCACCTCTAAGTCATTGTCGCAAAACTGACTAATGCTAAACAAGTTGTGCCCTAATCCTTCAACGTAACTCAACTTCTTAATCATTATATTTTCTTGCACAACATCTCCATAGCTGAGTATTGGTGAAAACTGGTCATTTCCAAAACGAACATTCTCGCAAAATTTCTCTATATAATGGTCAAAATATCTTTCTACCCGGTCATATGCTTGGAGCAACCAGAATCCAAGTACCACATATGACGGGTCTGCACAAGAGAAATCAGGAAACAGTAGATTTAGGTACCCATTTATAGATGGGTCCTACAGTGTTAGCACATGATTTTGGCATCCATTTGAAATTGGACCCTTTGCTCTTTTGAAAAACTTTGAACCAATAGAGTGATAAGAATAGACATGATATGATCCAAACCAATCACTAGAATATTCTCGAGATACAAAATCATTCCGACGATATTTAGAAGACTTTTTAGTAGACGGAGATAATTGGAGTAATTGCTTTATTGAATATTGTTTGTAAGAAGTTACAAGTTTTTGTTTATGAAAAGCAACTTTACCAACTACATTAGTTTTACTATCATTCATTCTATTACAAGAAGAATCAGAACATGATTTCGCAGTCTCTTCAATTTTCTTCTTTAGTCTCCACTTTGATTTCACTTCAGTCTTTTTCCTTTTCACATCTGAAACATATGAACTTTGAAAGTTAGAACTATGAGACTTGAAAGATTGTTTATTCTTTGATTTACCAGTGGTAGTCCGTTTCTGTGAATGCCTAGTTTTCTTCTTCTTACCTTTGACATCCTTGGTACTCACAGAAACTGGTTTATAAACTTTCGTTGATGATTCACCATTCTCGTACGCACTGGGTAAACCATTTGAATTAATGATGAATTGAGAATGATCTGGAAGTTTTGCATTAAAGTCAAATTGATTAATACAATCATCAAAACAACCATCAGAGTTTAGGAAATCAAACTCTTCATCAAACAGACCATTAATATCATTTGATTTTGAAGCTTTGGAAGACTTTGAAAAATCAGTATTAATGAAAACAGTTGAAAATATCATTTGTTCTAATCTAGTCAAAATTCTTTCTTCTACTAGAGTATTCTCGAGTTCAGAAATTTTACTTTCTAAAACAAGAGGAGGAACATAAATTTTACCTTCAACTGGTTTTGCCTCCATTTCCTCTGTAGAATAGCTTTAAAAATAGTCGTTAGAAAGAAATTTTGACTGTGTAGAATTGTAACTATAATTCAACCTCTCATATCGAAATGGAAGTTTCATTTTAGTTTTGTTCTTTCTTTTCTCAATTTCCTTAGCTTCATCCTCATCTGAAAGTTTAGTCCACTTAACTTTGAGTTCAGGGTATTGAGGTGCCAATTTTAGAAAACCGAAATCATATAAAGCAGGCACTTTGGAAATACCCTTTTTCAGATAGTGTGGGTTCTCGTAACCAAGACCCCAACACTCACTACTTTCGTTTGGTTTATTCAAATGAATGGTTTGCTCAGTCTGACCCAAAGTATAAAGTTTTTCTTCCAAAACACTCACTTTCTCAATTAAAGATTTGTTTTCTTTCTTAAAAGATAAACACTTTTTGGCAACCTCTTTCACCTCAAGTTCACACAGTTTAAGTTTTGAAGTTATTTCAGATAATTCATTATGGATAACAGTCTTTTCTTTCGCACTAGTATCAACGTTTTTGTGTAAAGCCTCAATTAATACGTTCTTCTCACCAATATCATTGTTGAGCTTAAGTATAGATTGGTTTTTCTCTTTAATGATACCTTTCTCACGTTTAATCTTAGACTGCAAATCCTAAAGTTCAATCATCATGGATTGCATTTATTTTAGAAAATCAGATTCAGACATATCACATACCTCTTCATTATCCTCAGCATCAGAATCTGCTTCAGAAACATTCTGACCCATGAAGCACAAATGAGCATTTTCATCTTTGTCCTCATCTTCTGAATGATCTAGCCAGTACTCATCTTCGGCCATCAATGCTTTTCCAGCTTAGCATTTTATTCTTATAGTACTCGGAATTGCGGACCTTTGGTTTCCGGCAATCCTTAGCATAGTGGCCTACTGTTGTAGAACTTTACTGGCTCAGATTCTTTCTTCTCTTCATTTTTGTACCTCTTTTCTTCCGGCTTTTTCTCTTCAAACCTTTTACTTTCAATCCTTCCTTTGTGTTCATAATTTCTTGATCCCGATGAGTATCGTTGACTGTTTGACTCTGGTTTCTTGTAGAATTTCTTTTGAAAAGCTTTGGTCAATAGTAGCATGGCTTGTTTCAGATTCTCACAGTCATCGGAATCAGAATCCTCTTCACTTTCAACTTCATCAGACTCAGATACAACAACTTTCTTCTTCTTCTTCAAGCTCACATACCACTTTTCTTTCTTCTTCACTACCAAAGCCACTGGATCTGCTATTAACTTCTCAGTTTTCTTCTTCTCATATTTGATCTCCTCTACTTCTTCTTCGTTCTGTCTCAAAGTCTCATACACCTCATAGAGTGATATCTCATTCAGGTCTTTCATCTGTATCATTTGCCTTGTAAACCTCTTCCATTCGGGTTGTAGAATGCTCAAAAAGTTGACATTCAACTCAATTTGAGACTTCTTGACTTTGTTCTTACTCAGCTCATTCAGTAGTGTAACAAATCTGTCATAGGTGGCTTCAAGACTTTCACTCTCCTTTGCTTTAACTCTTCATAGTTGTTCAGATAGTTTGATACCTTCAGCTGGTTACCAATCTTGGATCCGAGCATCATTTTCTCAAGTTGATCCCACATTTCTTTCCCTGAAGCATTATAACTGTCTATCTTAACGTATATCTCATTCGGAATCCCTTGCAGAATAAATGATCTTGCCAATCTGTCAGCTTTCAGTCTTTTCTTTTGTTCATCAATGTACTCTTCAACTAGCAATGGGTACTCCTTGTTTATTACTTCCTCTCCTTCAGTTTCAACATTATGAATCTTGGTAGGAGGTTTCATCACTCCTTCTTTAATGGATAATCTGATGTAGTCTCCCAAGTCATTCCGATCAATGAAATCTAAGAATGTGTGTTCCTGAATCAAGTTTCTAATTGCAAACAACCAACACAAACAAGATGGTTAAACTACCTGTTTCAATTCAATTCAAGAATCAAATGATTACAATTCAGTTTGCAACTTTCTCTCTCTACAAATCTCTTTCTATCTCTAAAACTCTCTCAGAATGCGTACAATAATTCTCTAGTAATATGTTTATTACAACACAAGACTATATATACCTAACAACAACTATAATGAAACAAAAACAATTACAATTTGACTTTGACATTATTACACAAAGACTTTGACTTTCACTAAGAGTTGACTTTCCAGCTTTTGACTTCTTGAACTTTAACCTCTGATCTTCATGATCTTGTATCCAACAAGTTTATGCTCTAACAATCTCCCCCTTTGGATTCAAGATCATCTTTAAAAAGATTTAGCAAATCAATCTCCCTTTTTTTTCAATCTGGACAATCTCTTTCTTTTGTAACAAATTTCTTCTTTAAGCACAAACATTGTAATCTCCCCTTTCTTTGACTGTATTCTTCCCAAGTCTGTCTTTGACAAAAATATTAACAATCTCCCCCAAATATGGTAGAAATGTTCTTCAACAATCTCCCCAAAACTATCACAAAACACTTTCAGACTTCGAAAAGAAATTATCTTCAGAATTAGCTCGGATTGCTTTAGCAAAGTAACCATCAAAGAAAATTTCACTAAAGACTCAGCACATCTTCAGAAATCTTCATCTTTGCATCCTTCGTTCACAATTATCCTTTGATCTCGAACAATTCTTTAACTTTGAAATTTCTGACACAGACATTTCTTTAATTCATTAATCTCCCCCTTTTTGATGAATGGAGCATCTATAGCATCAAAATTTTCCCAAGAAATGTCTTTATATGTTCTGACCACTGATCTGACATATAGAGCCTCTGATTCGTTGTCAATTCAAATAAAGTATTCATCTAGATCTTTTCAAATCCAGACAAACTATGAAAGTAACACCTGAATCAACACATGAATCAGTTAATATGTATGTCAGTAACACAAAGTTACTGTGTGTAACGAATACACATAGGAAAGGAGCTTTTTGATGTTCACTCCCCCAGGGCTTCCATCCAATCATCGAAATACCACAAAGGAAATTTCTATGAATGTTATGACAAGAAAACAAATTTCTTGTGTGCTCGTGCAAGTGTAGAAAGAACTAAGCATATGATGATTGCTTTTAATAAGGCTCAACATTGTGTAAACCACTGAGACAACAGTAATTAAACACAGACTCAATGTGCATGATCAAAGTGCGAAGGTGGGGCAAACTTCCTTCTTTTTCAATATCCAGATTTTCCAAATGAAAACCAGATAGATAATGTGTTGCGTCCCCAGAAAAATATGAAACATTTTCTTGTTGAGAAGAAAATGAGTGACTGGTGGGGTTTTTATCAAGAGTTGGCATGGGCTAAATGTCTGTTTCAATAATGTTCACGAAGAATTGTGAAACATTAGTAATGTGGCTGTCCGGATCAGAAAGTAGTTGGTGCAGAATTTGATATTCTTTTACTCTGATCTCTCACCCTCTTTCTTTTAATTATTGAGCTCACTTCTAACCAAACTCTCTTTTCCATTTTACCTCAACACACAACCCACACTCATTTCTTTTCGACTCTTCACACTCAATCACTATGGATTAACTTCTTGGGTAGGAAACACTGGTTAACGTGAATCCATAGAAGTTTTCATTTCAGTCCTAGCATAAAGAACCCATATTTTCCTATGAAGCATATGTTGCTCAAAATGATTTAACTTGAACAATTAAAGCTCAAATACAAGTCAGATGTTTGTATGCTTAGAATATAATCATGAATATATGAGCATTTTAAAACGTTGAATATATATTCATGATTATATTCTAAGCATACAAAGTATATAGAAAATGTTCTTACCATCGAAAAATATGTTTCAAATTTGAGACATGGTAAGAACATTTTAAACAAGAAGTCAAACCGGTGTGTGTGAATACTTGAAAGTATATAGAAAAGACAATACGCAAGTATTTATCTTTGGAAACACACGGTTTGTAAAACATTCAAACTCAAATAAAATGAAAACGTTTAAAATCACACTTCCAATTCATGAAATCTGTTTAAGAATCGAGAAGTGATTTGAACATTTAAGAATATGTTTTCTATGATTGAAAGTCGTCCTTATTTCAACCATATATGAGATTAAGATAAGAAAATTTAACCTTTATCGTTCAGTCTTAGATCTCATGAAGTCAAGCTTAAAGTCATAATGATATGATCTTGATAGCTTCTCTCAATCTGCAAAAGTCTCAAAGTCATGTCAAAGCAACTTTATTCACAAAATTTATTGAAAAGTAAACAATAGAAAGCAGTAAAACATTGAATGAACGAGTTCTAATCTAAAGTAATCAGAAATCATAATTCATACTCCCCCTGAAAATATACATCTGTAATTTGTCAGTGAAAAAGCACATGATAGAGATCTACAACTCCTCCTGAAGTGTAGTTCGTCATATCTTCTGAATACATATTTCCAGAAACATATGTACTCCCCCTTGAAGGTTGCTTTCCTCATTTGAGTATCGGAGTACATCCTCATATCAGCCCGGGAGTATCATCTCTTTGTTCATTGAAGAGCGAGTCCTAAACTGTTGTGTTTAAAAGTCAAACTCCGTTGAAGTACGGGTCCTGAACTGTAGTATTCAGAAGCCTTAGTTCATTGAAGCACGGGTTCTGAACTGATATATTCAGAAGCCATACATCGGTTCCCTTACTCCCCCTTGACATTAGATGTCTGCAACACAAAATCATCTTTCGGCTTTGGTACCCACTGGTATTTGGGTTCATGTTTGTTAGTTGCAGTTCGAATGGGAGTGATAGAATAAGAACCATACTAGAAATGATCACTCGACTTATGAACAAAATCATATGTATGACAGTAAGAACAATATATTTTCTTAGACAATCTGATCAATTGATCTCTCGAGTAAGCAAGATCAGATTTACCTTTTAGTACTTTGTTCTTCTTGGCTGTTGATGCATGTACACATGATTTGTTACTTTTCGTCTCTTCCTTCTTTCCTTTCTTTTCTTCCTTCTTCTCATCGTTCTTTTCATCATCAGTTGATTTCACCTTCCAGACCAGCTTTTCTTCTTGATGTTTTCTTCTTCTTTTTCTGTATATATCTGAACCATCTACATTTTCATAAAAGAAAATATTAGTAGTACGAATCTGATCATATGATTTAACTGACCTTTTTGATGAAACAATTTGCTTATGTGAGCTTGCAGCTGTCTTGAACGAACATTCAGAATCAGCTGAATCATCTCGAGGTGTGTGGATTTGTGACTCTGGAGTCGTTTGCTCAGTCACCACCACCTTGGAAATGATATCTTCAAGCTATTTAATCTTTGAAGCGAAACTGTCTCTTTTTTCAATGAGCAGGTCAATCTTCTTTTCGAATTCAGACTTCGTTTTCTTCTCTTTCAGCGCACTTTCTGATAGTTCAGATAGCTTGTCAGCAAGCTTCTTGATTTCTGCTTCAAACAAGCTTCTTTCTTCCTCAAAGCCCTTTTCAGCATTTGTTCTCTGACCAGATATCTCTTTGAAAATTCCAACATTCTTTTGTTCTATGGTCTTCCTTTCCTTTGCAAACTTTTCTCTTTCCAAAATGATGACTTTCTCAAAATCAGAAATTTGTTGAGAAAACTTTGCACATTTCAACTCCAAACCTTTCTTTTCTTCGAAACTTTTTCTTGAAAAATCTGAGAACTTCTTTGAAAATTCTTTCTTATCTTTTTCAAAAACTGGTCTTTCTTCAGCAATCTGCAGTTCTAGCTCAGAAATCTTTTTCATCAGCTCTTCATTAATACACTTTGTTTGTTGAATTTTGACATTTTGATCTTCTAAGTCTGAGATCTTTCTTTTCAGCTCAGAATTCTCTGTTTCCAGACTGTTTCTAGATTTCTCTTTCAGAAGATCTTCATTTATCTTCTTTAAAGCACTAACTTCTTCTTTCAGTAACTGCCTTTCATCATTATATCTTTTTTATCGTTTTGAATAGTATAAAACTGATGAAGTAAGATTTTTGACCTCTATTTTAAGTTTTGCAATTTCTTCTTCATCATCCGAATAACTCATCATGATTATCTGTTAACAAAAAGAACTTGAAATGATCGTAAGTCCAAATGAAATCTCAAAAATACAGAAAATTTGAAATAGGAATTCAGAAATTTTGATCACAAAAAGAAATATGTTCCCCTACGCAGACTTAGCACGGGGGTCCCGCTACCCGGTTAGCGGGTGGGGTGAAGGGGCACCGCCCTTGCGGGGTCTGGGGGCAGCGCCCCCAGAGAAAAAAATTTCACATTTAAAAGCCATATTACAACTTTGAAAATTTTGTCTAAGTATAGATTTCGCAGAAACACACATAATTCGCATACAATGCCAAACAACAGAATTCGTAAGTAAAACAATTCAGAATTCGCAAGTCACACACCTACGAATCCTAAAGTTTTCGCAATACTCACACTAGCGAATTCTACACTTAGAAAAGCTTTTAAACCTTAGATTTCGCAATCACACTCATGCAAATACATGGAATTCGTAACACTCAGGCCTGCGAATTCTTTACAATTCACAACACTCAGGCCTGCGAATTCTTTACAATTCGCAACACAGAGTAATGCGAATTCTTAGAATTCTCAACACTCAGTAATACGAACTCTGAACAATTCGCAATAAAGACAATTGCGAATTTTGAACTTAAAACTTTTCAGATTAAACACTCTGCGAATTCTATGAAATTCGTAAAAGACCCAATTACAAATTCTATGCCTTTCGCAATACAGAGTACTGCGAATTCTGTCCTTAAGAATTTTTCAGAAATGACAATGCGAATTCTGATGATCTCAACGAATTATTGAGACTTTCTGCGAGTTCTTTCAAGATGAATCTTGCGAGTTCTACATGGATTTAGCGAATTCTTCATATCTGAGTTGAAAAACGTCTCTGATCTACTCAAAAACACATCAAGACATCGAATTTCGATCTGAGACTTCGACAATTAGACTACAAACACACCTAGAACCAAAATCTAGCAATGAATTTCAATCTAAGACACATACTAATACAAATTGATTCAATGAACAGTGCGACAAACTCGTGAACTCAGAACTTCGATAAAATAAAAAATTTACAATCGTTACAGTGCAATTGTTCGAATCACCTATACAAACTCAATCTAGAACATAATTCGAACACAAATCCATTGAATACAACTCGAAAAACACATAAAAAAAACTCAGAATTGAATCTGAACTTCAATGGAACAGCGTCGAATCCATTTCTTGATTTGATTTCAATCTGGATCTGCTCTGATACCAATTGTGTGTCCCTGAATCAAGTTTCTAATTTCAAACAACCAACACAAACAAGATGGTTAAACTACCTGTTTCAATTCAATTCAAGAATCAAATTATTACAATTCAGTTTGCAACTTTCTCTCTCTACAAATCTCTTTCTCTCTCTAAAACTCTCTCAGAATGCGTACAATATTTCTCTAAAATCATATGTCTATTACAACACAAGACTATATATACCTAACAACTATAAAGAAACAAAAACAATTACAATTTGACTTTGACATTGACATTGACATTATTACACAAAGACTTTGACTTTCACTAAGAGTTGACTTTCCAGCTTTTGACTTCTTGAACTTTGACCTCTGATCTTCATGATCTTGTATCCAACAAGTTTATGCTCTAACAAAGAACCTATCCTTCCACTATTCATATTCTTCTTTAAACAATACCGGTGGCTTTACATCCATACCAATTGCTAGAGCCTCTCTGGAAGTCATCTTTAATAATGCACTGAGATAAATTGATCGTAAAAAAAAATCAAAAACAAACTGGACTATTAAAGTCAAAATTGGTCAACCCTCGAAAACACAGAAAATTCTCTAAGTATGAAACTCGCAGAACAAAGAAATTTGAACTTCGTGCAAACTGTATCGTGCGCGTTTGAGGTTCGCACACACCGAAGGATGCGAGTTTAGAGTTCACGCAAACAGGGATGTGCGAGTTTTAGCTTCGTGCAGGACGAGTCGTGCGCGTTTCAGCTTCGCGCATACAACGACTTGCGAGTTCTTGAGGTGTTACTTCACGCAATGCGTCTGCGCGTTCTACACTTAGAAAAAAATTCGACTTTTCACTTCACGCAAACAATCACTTCTGGCAGATCCTACTTCTCGCAAAACACAGAAACAAACAACACAAAACACGCAGACAATAGCTTGCGTGTTTCCACTTCTCTCAATATGCTTCTTGCGCATTCTTTACTCCTAGCAGGATTCTTTGTCATGCGTGTTCTTCAGAATGTGCTTTGCACGTTCTTTAGATCTAGCGTGTTCTTCCACTTTTCGAACAGAAACTTAGCTTTTTCACTCGAATTCGATCACAACCTTCACCAATTGATCTGAAACTTCGCATACATCTTCTATTTCATCTCACAAACAGATTACAAAAGAATAATTTCAGTCTAAAATACCAAAAATACAATTTTGATCTAATGATAGTACAAAATACAAACTCGATCAAAATTACATCAAAGACCAAAATTCACACTGAAGAATCGTTAATTAGGTAACACAATATAAACAAAAGATATTCTAGATGTGAAAACGAGTATCAAAACACTAATTTCAGATCAAAAACATCATTGTAGCTCAACAATCAAATCTGAACAGTGTTCTTGTGTGTTCTTGAAATGTCAACCATAAAATCTTTGAATTAAACCATGATTCTGAATTCTTTCTCTGTTCTGATACCAATTGTGTGTCCCACAATCCGTGCAAATCAATCAAGATGACAAGAATTATCAATTGAACAATTTGTATTTCAATCTCAATTCAATTACAAAAGGCTCTCGATATTTTCTCTCTCTAAACACTGATACACGCATAACCTTCTCCTAACCTAATTACAAAACTTAATGTAGGACTGTTTATCGGTTTCTTTTTTTTCAAAATAAGATTGTTTATCGGTTATGAACTTTAATATATTTAGTTTAAACTAATGAAGTTTTAATAAATTTTGTGTAAGCTATAATAAATTCTAACTTATAATGTTAATAAAGAACTCTCACTTAAATAGTTTAAAATCATATATTTAAATCGAATCAATTAATATTTGTAGAAGTAGTTTAAGCTTTCTTTTTTTAAAGGAGGCACTTTGTTATAATATTTTAATATTATCAATTTAATGAATTTGATTGAATTACAAGGATACAATGAAATAAATTATATAGACAAGACTAACACAAAATAATGTGTTAGAAGATGAATATGGTTGAAGGAGACGATGAATATGCTGAAGGTTTGAAACCTCGATATATTGATTGAGAGAAAACGTACAATGCGAAAAGTAAAATAATAAGTAATCTAACCTAGACTACAAGATACAACATATATATACGTAAACTAAATGGGTTTGGGCCCTATACTGACATGGGCCTGGGACCTCTATATACATTAACATCCCCCCTCAAACTCAATCGGGAGAAGAATGATCCAGATGGAGTTTGGAAACTAGATCACGAAACCGTCCTGGTAAATGAGCTTTAGTGAAAATATCAGCCGGTTGATCAAGAGTCGAAATAGGAAGAAGCTGAATAGTCTTACGAGTCACATGTTGACGAAAAAAGTGACAGTCAATTTCAATATGCTTCGTTCGCTCGTGGAAGACATCATTGTGAGCAATCTGAATGGCACTGTTGTTGTCACACCACAATGGAGTTGGAGACTGTTGTGGAGCCCCCATGTCAGAGAGTAGCCAGCGTAACCACACAAGTTCTTGAGCCGTGTTAGCTAGTGCTCGATACTCAGCTTCAGTACTGTACTGAGCTGTGAGAGATTGTTTCTTGCTTCGCCAGGATATAAGAGAGTCGCCAAGAAAGAAATAGTAGCCGGTAGTAGAGCGACGATCAGTCATGTCACTGTCCCAATCAGCATCAGAAAAACCTCGCAAAGTCAACGATGAGGTGGATGGAAAATGAAGACCATGAAACATGGTCCCTTTTAAATATCGAAGAATGCGCAGGACAGCAGCGTAGTGATCAGAATAGGGTGCAGACATGAATTGACTGACAGTATGAACAGCATAGGCAATATCAGGTCGAGTCACTGTCAGATAGACAAGTGACCCCACTAATTGGCGATATAAAGTAGGATCACGCAGAGGAGGTCCAGCATTTGGAGCCAAATGAAGGTTGTGCTCAAGAGGAGTGGATGATGTTTTGTTGTCAGTAATCCCAGTTTTTGACAAAAGATCTGAGGTGTATTTGGCTTGACACAGATAAATTCCCGATGGATCGGAGAGCACCTCAAGACCAAGAAAATAGTGTAAAGAACCAAGATCCTTCATCTCAAAACAGGAGCTGAGAGATGACTTCAGATTGGTTATGCCTGTAGAGTCACTGCCAGTAATAATCATATCATCCACATACAGGAGAAGTAAGTTTGTGCCAGCCTCAGTGGTCCGAGTAAATAGTTCTGAATCATAGTTGCTGGGTGAGAAGCCCAGAGAGGTGACTGTGGAACTGAATTTCTCAAACCAAGCTCGCGGAGCTTGTTTGAGGCCATAAAGAGCCTTCCGAAGACGACAAACATGACCTTGTGGAAGTCGAACGCCTGGAGGAGGTGTCATGTAGACCTCCTCAGATAAGTCACCGTTCAAAAAGGCATTCTTAACATCCATCTGAAAGAGAGGCCATTGTTTGGTAGCTGCGATAGCAAGAAGACTGCGAACAGAAGTGACTCGAGCAACAGGTGCAAAAGTCTTCTCATAATCGATACCGTACTCTTGATTGAAGCCCTTGGCCACTAGACGAGCTTTGTACTGATCAATAGAGCCATCAGATTTGGTTTTGATTTTGAACACCCATTTGGAGCCAATGGGTGACTTGCCTGGTGAAAGAGGGACAGATTCCCATGTCTGAGCTTTGTCAAGTGCCTGAAGTTCCTCATCCATAGCTTTCTGCCAATCAGGGTTAGAGGAGGCTTTCTTGTAGGAAGTAGGTTCGTGATTTGACAGCAGAGTAGCATAAACATGATAATCACGAAGATGAGAAGGAACTTGTCTTACCCGTTCTGATCGTCTGACATTCTGAGATTGAGAAGTTCCAGGAGCCAAAGACTCAGCAGGCACCTCAGATGTTGGTTGTGCGGATGGAGCAGATGATTGATGTTGATCAAGAAAACTAGGAGAGGCAGGCTGTGTGAGGGCAGGAGACTCTGAAGGAGAGGCAGACTCATAAGGAGTTGGAACAATAGGTGGAGGTGATATGATGTCAGATTGGAGTGAGTCCAATGAGACGGAAGCATCAGTGAAAAACGGAGTGGTGAGGTTAGGAGACTCACGAAACTTGGATATAGAAGAGAAAGGAACATGTTCCCAGAAGGTAACATGATGAGATATACGAAGACGCTGGGAGATAGGATCCCAGCAGCGATAACCCTTGTGCTCAATACCATATCCAAGGAAGCAGCACAGTCTGGAGCGAGGTTCAAGTTTGGTATGTTCATGAGATTGTAGTTGAACAAAACAAGCACTACCCCAAACTTTTAGAAGTCCATAGGCAGGAGTGACCTCATAAAGAGCCTCATAAGGAGACTTATTATTAAGAATGGGAGTAGGGTGACGATTGATAGTATAAACTGTAGTGAAAGCAGCTTCACCCCAAAAACGTTCTGGACATTTAGCGGAGATGAGAAGACTGTGAACCGTATCAAGAATATGACGGTGTTTGAGTTCGGCACGACCATTTTGAGGAGATGTGCCGGGACAGGAGTACTGAGAGAGAGTCCCCTGAGATTGAAGAAAGGAGAGAAGAGATGACTCTTTGTATTCCATAACATTGTCAGCTCTAAGAATCTTTATAGATTTTGAGAACTGGGTGTGAATCATCTGGGCAAACATAATATAGATTTGGGGTAATTCCGAACGATGTTTCATGAGATATATCCATGTGAAACGTGTATGGTCATCAATAAAAATAACAAAATATCGAGTACCCCCTATGGATGGATGTGGTGCTGGTCCCCATACATCAGAATGAATAAGATCAAAAGAAGAAGGAGAATTAAACTCATTCATTTCAAAAGGTAAAGCATGATGTTTGCCAAGTTTGCAAGATAAACAAGAAATGTTGTCAGTTGATACACAATTTCCTAACACCCCTAAATGAGCTAATGATTTTATTCTGTCTAGAGATAAGTGACCCAGCCGGGCATGCCACAACTCAAAGGAAGAAGTGCTGGAAACTGAGGCAACAAGACTTGAAGAGGGTAACGGAAGACGCAGGTAGACCACTTCAATCATCCGTCCAACTTTACGGCCGAGTCCAAGGATCTGCTTGGTCTTTGGATCATGTAAAACACAACCAGAAGAATGAAATAAAATGATCAAATTAGATTCAAGAAGTTGCGCAATCGAAACTAAGCTCAGAGATAGCTTCGGAACATTTAGAACATCCGGTAATTGTATATGAGGAATGGAAACATTGCCACTAAAAGATACTGGTAGACCAGTGTTGTCAGCAGTTCTTACTGACGTAAATTGCTGAGGTGGTTTCTTAGAAACGAAACCATCAGGGCAAGGTGTCATATGATTGCAACACCCAGAGTCAAAAAGTCATACATTACCTGATGCAGCTGAGTGTGGAGAATTCATACCCATAGCACCAGACATGATCTGCTCCATGAGTTCCTGATTGCGATGCATCAGTTCCATTAGGTCAGGTGAGGAGGCGGTAGAAACCTCAGTATCAGCAATGGTAGGCCCAGCAACAGCGTGAGTCCGGTTCTGAGAACCAGTGTGATTTGAGTTCTTCGGGCAGTCAGACTCATAATGACGCGGATGAGTAATGCCACACCTACGACATTTACGGATAGGACAATCAAGAAGAAGATGAGCAGAAGAATGGCAAAAGGCACACTCAGATGTGTTCGTCTTTCCCACAGATTTGGAATGATTGTTGTTGGTCCATTTGTCTTTGGACTTGGGATGAGACGTGTAGAGAACGCTATCAGTAGTGGGCATCGGTGATCGCATGTGAAGACGGGTTTCTTCACTTATCAATTCTGATATTGCTTCTTCAAGAGTAGGTAATGGCTGCCTATGAAGAAGAGAAACACGAACATTCTCAAATTTGTCAGTAAGACCCATCAGAATAATAATCAAATGTAGCTGGTTGAAGTAGGCAGTGAATTGTTGAGCTGTGTCATCAAAAATCTGTGGTGCTCCAAGACTTATATGATCTCTGAGAGACTGCATTTCAGAGATATAAGAGTTTATGGATTGATTAGGAAGCTGACGTTTGCTCTGAAAAGTGGTCCACAGTTGATACTGATGAGATAGACCCGATGACGTGTACCGTTTGGCAAGAAAATCCCAGAGACTTTTGGCGGTAACATAGCCAAGAAACTGTTGGTTGATTTCAGGAGTAGTGGAGGCATTAATGAAACCCAGAATACGAGCATTGTTGATGTCCCACTCATTCATGCGTTTTGCAAAGTCAACAACATTCTCAGTTGGTTCCTGAACTGGAACTTTGGATGCACCAGTAACATAGGTGTAAAGGCCATAGGATTTTAGCAGAATTGTCATATGATGATGCCAAATAACGTAGTTGCTACCACTGAAAACAACTGAGATGGGATTTGAGTGACTGAAGTTGGTAGCCATGAATTGAGGAAAGACACTGAGAAACAGTATTAATGACCGGTATTAACGACCGGGAGGGTTCGACCGATAGGTTTCGACCGGGATGTGTTCGACCGGTAGGGTTGTTCGACCGGGAGGTGTTCGACCGGTAGATGTTCGACCGGGAGGTGTTTCGACCGATAGAGTGATGACCGGGATGTTTGATCGATAGAGTGATGACCGGGATGTTCGACCGATAGGGTTTCGACCGATAGGACCGATAGGATTCGACCGGTAGAATGTTTCGACCGATAAAAGGAGTTCGACCGATAGGCGTTCGACCGATAGGGTTTCAGAAAACAACAGCGGCGGCGGCAATTCAAAACACACAGATCGATCGATGTCGACAAAACAATTCAAAAAAAAACGATGGCAAGCGATCGATTCAAAAACAGAATCGATTCAAAGGCGATGGCAAGCGATCGATTCAAAACAAAATCGATTCGGATGAACAGTGATGAACAGTAAAATCGATTCAGATGAACAGTGATGAACAGTAAAAACGATTCGGATGAACAGTGATGGTGAACAATAAAATCGAAGAATAAACCTACAGCTCTGATACCATGTTAGAAGATGAATATGGTTGAAGGAGACGATAAATATGCTGAAGGTTTGAAACCTCGATATATTGATTGAGAGAAAACGTACAATGCGAAAAGTAAAATAATAAGTAATCTAACCTAGACTACAAGATACAACATATATATACGTAGACTAAATGGGCTTGGACCCTATACTGACATGGGCTTGGGCCCTCTATATACATTAACATAATGAAATGTACATAATTAATAAAGAATATATGTAAATCATATTAATTAATATTTAGCTCAGTCAACAACAAAATTTGAGATTTTAAGGATTTTTCTTAAAGATTATTGGTTTGAATCCTATAAGGATGTGTTTGGTACGCAGAACATGGTGGAACATGACATAACAGAACAGACTTGTCCCATGTTTGGCGTGACCATATGTGGGACACGCTAGAACTAAGTGGAATAATCATGAGACACACTTATCCCACTCCAACCCCCTGGAACTAAGTAGAACAACAATATTTTGACTAATATACCCTTTGTTAAAACCAACACCTTAAACATGTCTTCTCATCATCCAAGCCTCCAAGCAAGGGGTGTGCAAAACCCGAATAGTCCGAAATTCAAACCCGAATCCGAACCGAAAATAAGGTGTTTTTGCAAAACCCGAATACCCCAAAATCCGATAATCCGAAACCCGACATTTGGGAGAATATTTGGGTTCGGATTGGGTTTGATCGTTGGTCACCCGACCCGTCCGAAAACCCGAAATAACATACATCTATATTTTAAATATTATATATATATATATATATATTTATCTAATTATTTTTTTAAATCGTAAATTATAGTCTGTTGAAATATTTTCTAAATTTTAAACTTGCTATCGATTTCATCAATCTTTCAATCGATTGTAATCATCCTAAAAAACGATTGAATTTATATATAACTTTTGCATTATATAATAACCGAACCCGACCGACATCAATCCGAAACCCGACCAACCCAAACCCGAAACAACCTAAAATCTGAAACTTAAAAATTGGGTTTTAATTTCCATATCCAAAATCCAATCGTGTTAAATTAGTTTTATGTTTTGAATAATCCATTACACTATTTATTAGTGATGTAAATTAATTTTACATGATGTAATATATGATTTTTCATCAGGGGTAAATTCGTCATTTAACCAGTCTAATCATGTTTTGTCCAGTTCTGTCATGTCTTGCCAAACGCTGGACAGTTGTTCTGTTCTGTTCTATCTTGTCCTCTTCCATCTTGTCCTGTCCTGTCCTGTCTGCGTACCAAACGCACCCTAAAAACATTGAAATTTTTCATCCTAAAATTTTTAAAATTAGTCAAGATGCAACACAAAACAAAAGTTGAGATTAGTTTAGAGCATCTCCAACAACTATGTTAAAATAGAAAAAAAGTGAGATTTTAACGAATTTTTTGCTCCAACAGCTATGCTATACCATATGTTAAAATAGAGAAAAAAAAGACAAATAATATAAAAATCTCCAAATTTGGAGAAATCTATAAAACTCCATATTTTAGAAAGAGAAATAATATTAAATTCTTTTTCACCAATATTAGACATTGAAGTTGTGTGTTTACGAGAAAGAAATAATATTTTATTAAATGTATTGAATATTTTTATAATAGAATTGATGATACAATTATTAAAATAGAGTAGCTGTTGGAGTTGAATGTAAATTCTTTTAGAGATTTTAACTTTTTATACTTTATTTTAAAAAACTTATAACATAGCTGTTAGAGATGCTCTTAATAGCATAACCGTAAGGATGGAGAGTTCGTGAGGCCTTGGGAATGCCAACAGCGTAATTACTCTGTTCACTCATAATTGATTTTTATTTTACTTGGAATTTCCCCGACATTCAAACATGGAAGGTATGTGTTTTCTAGTGACTCTTAACATGCTTTTATACCTTTTATTAAAATACTTTTCAGAGTAAACTTCATTTTTGGTCCTTGTACTTTTTCAATTTTCATGGGTTTATCTCTAAAATTTATTTTATATAAATTTGTCACTGTAATTTATAATTTTGTTCGGTTTTAGTCCTTTGCATTAACAGTGATTAAAAGTATTTGTTAAACCAAGGGTATTTTAGACCTATTTTCATTTTTCTCACACTTTAATAGTACACTTTTGACTTTTTTTTATTTTATTTTCTTTTCTCACAACATATATATACATACACATACATCCAACCTATATATAAAATACACACAGCTTCTACATGCTTTTCGATGAACCTGTCCCCATCCATGACCCACGTCTTCATCTTCCTCCCCCCCCCCCCCCCTCCCTTCTCTAATCAAAACTCGCCCACATGCGCTCCTTCTCTTTCTTCTCTCTGCATCATCAACGACCTCCTCACCTCTCTGCCATTGCACTTTATATTGTAAACCTAGATGTTATGAGAAAACCTACCGACCTATGATGTTTTTTGGGGTGAAAGTCTCCTCTCTCTATATGTCGGAAAAGCAGGGCGTATGACGAGATGTAAAAAGAGGAAGTTGTGGGTATGGGTTCATCAGGTAAGTGTATTCATCGGAAATGCGTAATTTTGGTCATTTTTTATCAACATTATTACTTATATGTGTGCGTGCATGTGGGTTTGTGTGTAGGTGTTTTAAGTGTGTATGTTCATGGGGTGAGGTCTAATAAATAAAAAAGTATATATATATATATATATATATAATAGCATATTATATGTGATAATTAATATTAGTTTTCTATCTACTAAAAATAAAATAAGAAAAAGACAAAAAATGAAAAAAAAGACCAAACTGCCCTGACCTAACGACTTCTTTGAATATTTGTTAGTGGGAGGGGATAAAACGGACAAAAATACAAACTATTATGACAAATTTGTATTAAACAAATCTTAGGGATCAAAACCTAAGATAATTTTAAGAAAAGCATAGGGACCAAAAATAATGTTTACTCTACTTTTTAATAAATATAAATAATCAAATTAATCAAATTAATAATCATCAATATTGTTTATTAATCAGTTAAATTTGGTTAAAAATTTACCATAGGACCAAAAATATAAGAATATTGCATTTTTTATACATAAGAAACCACATTTTTCATTCGATTCTTAAAAGAAAAATATTTTTAAGAGTTTATTTTTTTAAGCATTAATTTTACTTTTTAAAATTGGAAATATAAGAATCTGTAATATAGTTATTTCATACAATTATTTATTTTAAAATAAGTTAAAAAGAGACTATTTAACTAATTTATTTAGAGCATCTTCAACAACATTGCTAAAATTTATCTAAAATACAAAATAAAAAGTCAAAATCTCTAAAAACATTTTTTTCAATTCCAACAGTTTTTCTATTTTAGATAATCAATCATTAATTACATTATTAAAATATTCAATATATTTAATATTTTAACAAATTTTTTGTGAGAAATCATTAAAATAATATTTTCTCTCTCCTATTAGGAGGGTCCTTCTCCCTAATTTTGATGGGAAATCATTAAAATAATATTTTTTTCTCTCCTATTTAGGGGCTGTTTGTTTAGCTCTTAATGGTTCCATTAAGAGCCAACCTCTGAATCGTTAAGAGGTAAATTTTGTTTGGCGAAAAAAAAGGTCTGTCTCTTAATGGTTACAAAACCCTCTGAATGCTTTAGTGTCTTGACCCTGTCTTAACCATTCAGAGCCCTGATTTCATTCTGAACAATTAGCAAACAACCATATTTCATTTCGCATTATATCATAAGTGCCTCTTAATCATTCTGATCACTTAATCATTCTGCACCTAACCATTCAGCAACTGCCAAACAGTCCCTTAGTGATTATAGAGAATTCTCTATATTTAGAGATTTTTTTGATCATTCTCTATTTTAGCAAACCACATAGCAAAACTGTTGGAAAAGAATAACAAATCAAAATCAAATTTTTTTTTTTATTTTAGCAACGTTGATGGAGATGCTATTAGAAACAAGAGATCTTAAAAAGTTTCATATATAAAATTATTTATCACAATAACAATAGTGGTCTATTTAGGATTTCTAGAACTGTCCTAACTCCTAATTAATTGGATTTAAAGTTTATTTTAGGAATGGTACAACCCTCGCACTCAACGGGAAACCTGATATCTGACTTTGATTTGGCCGTGGAATCCTCGAGTTAACTGAGGATGGGAAAACTTCGAAATTATAAACTCCAGATGGGATTAGGGATAGGGATACCCTTCATCCCAACCCGATCCCGATTATTAATTAAATATTTTTATGTATATATATATATATATTAGAAGCGTACTCGTACAATACAGCGAGATACATCATGATTTTAATGTTTCATTTTATTTTTTTGATTTACAGTACGATTTTGGATGGTTTTGAGAAAAGTGATAATGTTTTTTTTTATAAATTTGTTTAATTTAGCCTTAATAATATAATGTTTTTTATATAAAAAAATTAAGCATTTTGTTAGAATTTAATGATTATCTTATATATTTTAATGACATCTAGAAAAAATAACCAATTACATATTTAATAATATAATTAAAACAAATTTATAGTAATATAATATATTAATTAATAGTGATACATGGAAAAGTCTGCATAAAAGGAAGACCCTGCACATACCAAATTGGTGGGTGTTAGAAGTCTGCAGTAGTAATAATATGTATCTTGTGTTTTGATACATGTAAATTAAGAGATTTTTTAAATCTTGCATAAAATGATGATACCTTGTGCCTAATAATTTGTATTTAAGTGGTTTTTATCCGTGCTTTATAATATAATATAGATACACACACACAAAGTATAATAATATAGTGAGAAATCCAATAAGTATATATAAAATGTATAAATATGATCAATCTTCCATGATGAAAACTTGTAAAAAAATTACATTATGTTACAGAACAATCAATATAGATATTATAACAATAAGATAGAGAGAGAAAGTCTATAATTCTCATTAATCATAAGCTCTTTAAATATGGAGGTGTTTACAAAGAAAATGAAACATTTATTATGGTAATATAATACTAAGAAAATATTCTGTCAATCATTTCTTTTTGATGATGGCACATAATCCTTCAACACTCCCCATTGTGCCGAGTGAAATGAGTGATGGTGCATAGTTCTTGCCTCATTAAAACCTTACGCCAAAGAAACAAAACCCAATAGGAAAAATAAAAACTTTGGACGAAGAAAAGAGTACAAAGCACCAATAAACAATTTCTTTAGTTTATTATATTTCTTGATTTGTACATCAATCAAGGGTTTATAAAACAAGATGATTTATAAATTGTTGTCTCACTAAAACCTTGCACCGAGGAACAAAACCCAGTGGGAAAAATAAAACATTGGGTGAAGGAAAGAGCACAACATACCAATGTCACATGTATAGTAGACTCTCCCTTTTGTCTACTACTCCCCCTGATTCGTACATTAATCACGGGAGTTTAGAAAACATTTGCATTTTAATACTTTCTACATGTTTTCAAAATATGGTTTTAGGTATGATTTGGTAAAATATGTGATATTCTCCTGACATCTTACTTGATTCTCTTGAATCTAGAGGAAAGTTTGTTACTACTGATTGTATATAAACTTAAGCAGAATATGCTTTGTGTTATCACCCTTGATGTATCTTACTTTCATTTATTCGATACATGATGCATTATTTCCATATATGCATGTAGGATAATGGTTAAACTCAAAATTACTAGCTCCTCTAATATGTGTAATGACAGTCCTTAATCATATACATTTCTTGAACAGTCTCATGGAGAGTAATATTCTTGGAATCGTTCAAGGAGGTAGTTACAAGGGTTAGCTTAGCTTACTTCCAAGCAATTGGAGTGTTCCCCATGGTAATTCCTTATCCAGTTTGGGAACAACCTTTGTATGGATCAGACACATACCTAATATCAACAAAGACATACCAATATATTGTTTGGTGTTTTTCTATAAGAGCTAGTACTTTTGCTGCTTACATTCTAAGTAGGTATTGAAGTTTCATTATCAATCCCATTTTTATTTCTATAGGGAAGGTATAAGCCTATGTCAATAGTTTCAAAAGATTAATTCGATATCATTCCAAATTTCCAATGACGTTGCGTTGGCGCTGAGCTAAATCTAGCTAACAAGTTCACTGAGAAATACAATATACAGTCAAGTGTATTGTGTTAAGTATGATAATGCGCATATTGTACTTAGATAGGGAATTCCAGCTCCGCAACACTTTTTCGTCATCATCTTTTAGACGAAATGAATCTTTCCTTATATCCAACACTTTGACTGATCATGGGAGTGCTAGCTGGATGCGCTTTGTCCATATTAAATTACCTGATTATTTTCTAGACATATGCGATCGATGAATTAATATTTCACAAACTCGGTGTCCTAGCTCAAATAGTTAGACAAAACCAAGTTTTCCCAAGATTTTCCATCTCAAATTTAGATTTCAAGTGACTTGTGGTTTCTCTTAGTTCATCAAGAGTATCTATTATGTTCATAACATTGACATATAACGCTACTTTGAAGATCTGGAACCTGTTTTCCTAAATAAATACGCAAAGACACAGTTCATCGTTCTTATATACCATTTCCCAATCAAGTATTTACTTAGTCGGGTATACCATACCTCATAGATTGCTTTAATTTATAAAGTGAGCATTTTAATTTTATTGCAAACGCATTTCGTGGTTTAGAGTTACTTGATTTTGGTAATGTAATATCATCAAGCACTTTTATATATCACTGAATCTAGATCCCCGTAGAGATATGTGGTAACCACATTCATGAGCTGCATTTCCAGTCCTTCAGAAACTACTAGGCTAATTAATTAGCAGAACGTTATAACGTCCATCACGGGAGAGTAAGTCTTCTCGTGGTCAATCCAGGGTGTTGTGAGAAACCTTGTGCCAAAGGAGAGCCTCATACATTATGACTTAATTATTCTCATTACGATTTATGACAAATGATTTATCTATGTCTTACAGGCTTTACACTTTGTGGGTTAGCACTACCAAACCAAATACCTGTTCATTTATCAAATAATATGATTCTCCTGGACTGCTTATTTAGGCCAACTTGCTCTTTGTTGATATTTTTCAACTGAGCATGGTTCGATGTCAATATGCTCTATCATCTCATAAGCAACATTATATGTGAAATATATCATCAATGAGTATGTATGATCTGTCCATCGACTCATATGCACTCTCATAATTCATTTGAGATTTCTTTGATCTCTGGAATCAATATTAACTTTGGAGTGTCCTCCAGTAATGATTCATAGACATAGTTTAATCAGAGACAATCTCATGAGAGGTTTATGTATTGATGACAAATAGTTGTGCCTTACCCTTTTCTTCCTTTAGATGAGTATTTATTGAACCAATTAGCTTCCCCCATTTCCGTTTGGGAGCTACGACCTCAACCACACCTCCACCATGTGTGATTGCAACGCACTTTCCAGCAATGTTGTACCCTTGTTTGGGGACTTTAACCTTGCGAGTATATTTGCAGCTCGTATATGTGATCTTGACACTTCTGGAATAACATTAAACGTATCAGGTATCGAGTCTGATTCGTTTGATTTCAAATTTACATTATGAAGTTTGGGGATCAACATGAGACAAAGTGGGAATATTTAATGACACTTCCTGTCGTTCCTATGGAAATCCGTTTTCCTATCTCCCCCTAACGACGGGAAGACTGTCTCATTAAAGTGACAATCTGCAAATCTAGCGGTAAACAGATCAGCCGTCAAGTATTCTAATTAGCGGATAATTTTTGGAGATTCATATCCAATAAACATACTTAATCATTTAAAAGACCCATTTTGGTGCGCTGTGGGGGCGCAATTGGCACATATACTGTACAACCAAACATGTGTAAATGTAAAATATCATACTTATATCCAGTTACCAACTGGTACACATGAGACTGGTTAGCTAGTAATAGGTCTCAAAATGATGAAATAAAGTTGCTTATAGTATTGCATAACCCAGACACATGTAGGTAAATTGGTGCGCATAACCAATGTCTTGGCTACCATCTATATTCTTTTGATGACATCTTCTACGAGACCATTTTAGTATGGGGTATAGGAAACTTTACATTGATCCCAATACATATGCAATAATCATCAAATTCGTATGATGTAAATTCTCTAGCATTCCAAGTCATGTAGACTTGATGAGATAAGCAGGGTGGTGAGCCCGTAAACGTATAGCTAGTGCTAGGAGTGCAACAGTTCATGTGGACAATAATACGACATGCATTCATCGTGTCAAAACCAGAACCATAAAGTACTTAAATGGCCCACATTCTGGATGTTTATGTCCATAAATATCTTGTATTCGTTGTAAGAATGAAATATTTTTGTATTATGTCATTAGCTTTAAGATGGTCTCATTTCTGTCTTGACTATGTATCAAGGTATACAAAAGTTTTAGGTATTCGAGAGGGCATATTATGATAATGGTGTTGCTTCTCATGCTGTAGAAGTCAATAGTTGCAATTTGTCTTTCACTCGAAAAAGAATGTGTCTCTGTGTGTTTTGCAAACACGGGCCACTATGTCATGACCATGGTGTCCCATGTGATCATGTCGAAACATATATGTTTCATTGTACAAAAATTCTTAATTGGTGACAAAATATGATTTACTGACCTAGATTATCCACTAATTGCACGTTAATTTCTCTAATATATGTTTCTTTCATATATTTAGAGTTGACGTACATATACTTAATTCCATTCTTATAATATGAATATCTTAACAAGGTTTTCATTAATATAGTGCTTTAATGACTATTAATCTTGTATCAACAAGAAAATGACAGTACATCGTCTAAGTATTTTGGTTGGATGAATTATAAAATAAGTATTAGTCAATTTCTTTAGATTGTATGAAATGTTCTACAAAAACTTAAGTTCTCCTCGATACATTCCTACACAGAACGGAGAATATCGAGAGTTTTGTATTTGTCTTTGATGTATTTCTTTACATCTATAATGGTTATCGATTTGAGTGTGTATATTAATTTTATGCTTAACATAAATTTCAAGGAAGCATATGCTTAATCAATCTTAAATTAATATGATATAGTTTATTTTCAATTTGTTTCTTTCTCGAAAAAACTAGTGATTAATGTATTTCTTCTTTGACTATCAATATCAACTGGCAGTAGTTGCATCTCTGCTCCAAAGATTGGAAAATCCTTCCAACTATTGTCATGACTCTTTAACGGTTTTGTCCACGTGGTACATAGATGCCACGTGTGAGAAATTGTCTTTCACTCACTATTCTTTGGAGTTGTTCCACCTCTAATACTTTCATTATTGATCTCGGGAATTTTCTTTGTCCCGACATATCTGGTGTTGTTATCTGAAAGAACTTTGTTGTGTCTCTCTGTTGGTCCCGAAGGTGCTTAACAAGTTTGTAGAAGGGGGGGGGGGGTTGAATACAAACACAGAAATTAAAGTTTAATAAATTGTTTATTGATAAATCAAACTACAATTTACAAGTTTGTTGCGGAATAAGATTAAGACAGACTCAATCTAAACAAACTTAAGAAACACTAAGATGATTGCACAAGAAATTCAGAGAATGGGGATTAAGAGAGATAGAAAACAAGGGTTTCTATATGGAGTTCAAGGATTGAGCACACCCACAGATGGAGGGGTGAACTTCCTATTTATACCCTATGCATTAAATGCATGGCAGGGCACTTTACACGTGGCGTTCAGTGATTGGCTTTGGGAGTCTGACTTTGGGAGACATGCTTTCGGCCGTATCATGAACAGTGTAGTTGACAGAGTTGTTGTACGATTTGTGGCAGAGACGTGTCCGTTCTGACACATCGTACTGGTTGTGCAAGGTAAGACAAAAGGAGACTTGAGGCATAAGCTACGTGATCTTTTGATCGCTGAATATCTCTTCCTTCAGAGATATAAAGTTCAGCTATCGCTGAAGCTTTTCCTCATGTTCCTTCGCGTATAAGTAGAGTCGTCTTTGCTTCACTGATATCCGCATCAGGTCACTAGTAGACTTGTCTTTGTTCAGTGGCTTCGTCTTTGATTCAGCTATGAACATATGTTGACGCGAGACATGTCTTTTGGGATTACGTTGCTGTTTACATCAGAGACTACCAGCGATAACTGAACAGACTCAGTTTGATCGCTGATAGTGAAACACTAATACATATGAAATGTTTACAAGAAAGGTCATCAGCGATAACTGAACAGACTCAGTCTGATCGCTGATGGTGAAACACTAATACATATTAAAACGTAATTTTCACTAAGTATAGAAGAGGGTCGTTATCAAATCACTGAGAGAGTTTGGATCAACAATCTCAAACACTTGCAGTAGGTTGATGAGTTTGTCTAAATATTGTATTCCAACTTATATTGGTTCATTAATATTTACTGATATATTAAACGTGTAAATAATGTTATAAATCATGCCATCTTCTGTGAGTTCCTTGCCACAAAGATTGAGACACATTTTAGATATAACATTTGTTTGTTCAGATCAGTTACCTTTTTGTGATCGAGTAAGCGAGTTTCATTCCGCTGTACGATTAGTTTGGAAAGTACATGTTCATGAATACCTCTGATTATCCCTTTCGGGGCATCCCACAGTTCTTTGGGGGTTTCTAGTAAAGGTATTCCTATGAAAATTAGGATTTATATGTCGTCTCAAAACATGATGTTTGTACATTTTCAGAAGGTTGGTTTTAGGGTCAATAGGGAGTTGATGGACGTTAGATATATATTCTTGTACCTTTTTGACAAAAGTTGTTTTTACAATTGATATTCATATTTGTACTCAAGTTCTTTTGAGTTTAGGACATTGATTTCAGGATGAACTGTTTCAACCATTTACATATATAAGGGATAATATATGATTTTCTATTTGATAAGACAATGGATTATGGTTATAATTACTATTTTATGTATGAAATTTCATTATCATAACAATATTGGATTTTGTATGCTTACATTTTTTTTTGATAATACTTCATCAATATTTTAATTTGCGTAAAGAAATCACTCACTCTATTGGATTTTCAGGTAGTATAGGAATCACATGTATTTCTTAAGTCCCTACAAACCTTAGGGTTATTTATACCCGTTTCACAAAATCCTTTCGATATCTTGTGAATTATTTAATTTGAAGATAACATTATAGAGTTTTTGCCTGAGGCCAAAAATGAATATGAGTTTAGCATATTAAGTCAATTTCAGTGTTTTAATACCTTAATAATATTTTAAGAGATTACCCTTAGACAAATAAATATTGTTTTGACATAAAGTCAACTTCAAACTTTTAAACATCTTAATAGTATTTTTCTTCTGAAACTTTTGGTAAAAGATCAAGATATATGGGTTTGGAAGTGTAACTTCCAAAAACTACTGTAAATTTGGAAATTATAAGTAGGAACTTATAATTAAAATAAACATTCAGATATTATGTGGACAAAACAATTCTAAAACAAAATCCATAACTAAATTACTAAATATTTTAATACCAAAGTAAATAGATTGACCTAAATAAACAAATAACAATTAATCAATCTAAATTAAAATGTCTAAATTAAATTAATAACCCAAATTCAATTAATAGGCAAAAAATAAAAGATTAAAAAAATAAACAACATTGATCTAAATCAATTAAATGTCAAATATAATTTTAAGACATGTGAATGAGAAACGGAAACAAAATATAGAAAATTATATCATACCAAACACATGGATTCGTAAAGAATGTTACCCACAAATATAACTTACAAATTCTTATCTTAATTTCAATTTATAAATTTACAATTAAATTGATAGTTACTTGAATAAAATAATTAATTTAAAAAATATTATATAACTTTAAATATTATTTGAATTGAAATTAATAATTTAAAGTAAGCATTGTTGTATTTTTGGGAGGTAGGAACTAGAACTAAAATAAATAAATATTTCATAACAAAATGGATAAAAATGGTAATATATATTTTGGAATAAAAATTTATATTTATTCACATATAAATTAAAAGACAAAATAATATTAGTGTTTTTCTTAAGAACAAGTAGATATAATTTTTAGTGGTAGGATTCATTGTAAATTCGTAATGTAGTATAGCTTTATTTTATTTTTAATAACCATTGTATTGATGTTTTATTTTTAACATTCAAGAAAAGTAATTTTCGTGAATTAAATCTTTTTGTCTTTTTTGTTTGATTATTATCAAAATAAATTGATTTTGAGTATCTTTTTCTTTTGAACCTTATCCGTCTCACAATATATATATTATTTTTTTTTATCATTTTTCCTTTACAATTCGTTTGTGAGGTGTTTATCACAAAACAAAAACAAATCGTTTTCTTTTTCAAACAAATATGACACAATATTCATATGTTCTAAATCTGATACCATAGATATGCAACAACATAATCTTAAGCAGTTCATCAATGTATTAACGTTTAGGATACCAAAGGTAGAAGAATCGAAACCGTACCTGATTTAATTAACTAAGTAGTAGCGTGAACGACCAATATGTTTGATTATCTCATAACAAAATCAATAATTTATGTTGGTGTCGGATTTGATAATTTTCGTAGAGCGTACGTGCTGATAACGCGTTACAGAACAATCAATATAGAGAGAATAACAATAAGATAGAGAAAGAAAGTCTATAATTCTCATTAATCATAAGTCATTTAAATAGGGAGGAGTTTACAAAGAAAATGAAACATTCATTACGGTAATCTAATACTAAAAAAATATTCTGACAATCACTTCCTTTTGATGATGACACACAATCTTTCAACATATTATTGATTTGGTTATTCATGGGAATTTTTTTATTGATATAACGACGTGATTATTTAAAACTTCAATTATCAAGTATTGTTGTCGATATATTTGTATTTGAACTACATTTTTTTAATGTTATCTTTATACAAATGCAACATTTAATATTTGGGCAATTAATACTTTAGCATTATATGTCGATTAAACGTAAAATTGGCATTTATATACATAATATATAAAAACATTACATATAAAATTAAATTGTATAGATGGGGATGGAGATGAAATCTTATTCCCTGACGGGGATAGGGATGGGGATGGGGATAGCGATTGGAAAGCGAGGGTAAGGATGGGGATGGGGATGGGGATTGCGATCTCCAATACCCTGACCCAATTGCCATCTCTAAAGTTTATAAAACCAATAATTATTAGGTTATATCTAAAAGGCTTTACAATAAGTTATTAAATGAAGTTTGACAATGTAACGAGTACGATCCTTATGAACCAATATAAGTTGTTAAGTCGAAATTGAATAATCTAATAAAGCTGAAGAAATATATTTGGTTTTTTTTTGAAAAGCTAAAAGGAATTTATTATACAAATAAGAATACAACAAGAGCAGCAAATGCATATCTGCAAGGTGCAGAAAAGAGTCAACAAACGAAGCCAAAACCAAAACTGAAACGCAAAAAAGGGGAAAAATTAACGACTGGAACAAATCCAACCAGAAGAAGCAACCAAATCAAACAGAGTTTGGAGACCCGATCCATGAACTCTAAGATTTAGAGAAGGAATTGCACCTTAACGATCCAACCGAACGAGCAGGATTGAGTTTCACCTAGGAGGTCTTCACTTAAGGCGACACCTTTGAACACACGAGAATTCCTATTTCTCCTAATGAAGTACGCGACATCCAAATAACGGCTTGACAAAAACATTTTAAAAGAAGCCGCCACTTGATTGCCACTATCGAAAAAATTAACTCCGATATTGTAGATGGTAAACAACAATCAAGATTCCACCAATTAAAGGTGTTTGTTTTTAACTAAAGAAATTTTGTAATTTTCAGAGGACGAAATATTGGAGCACGATTGAATGTAGTTGTTAAAAATGATTTATTTTCTTTTTAAAAACATTTTGCTGCCGTCATTATCGAATTACCATTAACAAACAATTTTATAAGTGTCGATATACGTAAGGTAGAAAATTATACCCATAATCGTTAAAGTGATGAAAAGTGTGTAGAATCTTTTAAAAGGTAGTGAATTCAGATATAATATTTAAATGTTTGAATAAAAAACATGAAACTATTTAAAAAATGGTTAAATAATTGGTGACATGATTGTTGAACATGATACAATTTGACAATTAATATTATTAAGCATATTATCATATATGGGTTCCAATGTGTACATGTGAAAGAATCTCAGCATGTTACAAGGGGTGGGGTGGGGTGGGGTGGGGTGGGTAAGGGTTCCCATGATATTATAGCATTACTCATTGAGTTATCTTATGTAGCTCGCTTTTTTTAAATCAATTTTTTTTTTTGGAAGACATAGCGGCATCGAACCAACGAACGACTACCACGAACACATGCATGCACACCTCTCCGGGGGGTATCGGGCATCCACGGGCAGCCCACTAATCCGTCGCTGTCCCGTCCCAGCTTACGCTGAACCTAGAGCCCCCAACCACAGTCTAAGACTGGGCTGGAGGGCAGCCCAGTCAACGACTGGACCGGCCCAAGGACTGGGTACTCCTCATGCCCTCAAATTGACTCCCCTTGGATTCGAACCCGGGTAGATTGGGATACCATCCACAACCCCCCCAAGATGTTACCGTCATTGGGAAAACCAACTGAGCTAGACATGATTTGTTCTTTTAAATCTATTATGTTTACTTGGATTTTGTTTTTTTGTTAATTTGACTTTTCTTTAAACAATCGCCCTATATTTTTAGATTGATGTAAAGTTTGGGTATTACCATTCGGCCCAGACTCTATATAATGAAATATATTATATATTGGTTCTATATGGTTTTTTTATTTATTTATTACTAATTGAGTTTCACTTGGTGGAAGCTTTTAAATATTTTGATTTGACAGACAAAGTTAGTTTAACAATGAAGACTTAAAAATCTAGTTTTAGTTGAAAGGTTTTAAAATTATGTTTTACATACGGTGCTAGTATTTTCAAGATAATATTCTACATAAATTCATTAAACTAGTTCCGTCAAGAGTAAAATATATAACAACGTAATATGGTTGCTTTCTATTTTTTGTAAACTATTTTTCAAAAGCCTAATTTAAAAGGCTATAAATTGAAAAATGTTAAAAGGGAAAAACAAATGGAACAACAATATGGAGAGAATAACAATAAGACAGAGAGAAAAAGTCTATATTCTCATTAATCATAAGCCCTTTAAATAGGGAGGAGTTACAAGTAGATAGTTAGAAGATATTTCAGTTCTAATCTAACTCTGATATATTTATCTCTATCTCTATCGTCATATCCTTTAGACGATGGCACACTTATCCTACAACACTCCCCCTTGTGCCGAGTTAAAGGAGTGGTGGTGCACAGTTGTTGCCTCGTTAAAACCTTACGCCAAAATAAAACCCAGTGGGAAAAAATAAAAATATGACGAAGGAAAGAGTACAATGCACCAGTTTCCTTTGCAATACATAGATTTTTCCTTCAGTCTAGTTTTATCTTAGATTCATACTTTAATCATGAGTGTTAGGAAAGCATGATGGTATGTAAACAGTTGTCTCACTAAAACCTTACACCAAGGAACAAAACCTAATGGGAAAAATAAAACCTTGGTTGAAGGAAAGAGCACAACATACCAATATCACAAATATAGTAGACTCCCCCTTTGTCTACTACTCCCCCTGATTCGTGCATTAATCAAGGGAATTTGGAAAACATTTCCATTTACTTTCCACACGTTTCCCAATATATGGTTTTAGGTAATGACTTGGTAAAATATGTCACATTCTTTTGACACCTTACTCGATTTACTTGAATCTAAAGGAGAGTCTTTTATTGCTGATTGTATAGAAACTTAAGCAGAATATGCTTTGTGTTATTACCCCTGATGTATCTTATGTTCATTTCTTCGATACATGATACATTATTTCCATATATGCAAGTAGGATACTGGTTGAACCCAGAATTACTAACTCCTATAATATATGTAATGATAGTCCTTAATCATATACATTATTTTATTATCTCATGGAGAGTAATATTCTTGGATTAATTCAAGGAGGTAGTTACAAAGGATCGCTTAGTTTACTTCCAAGCAATCGACGTGTTCCTTGTGGTAATTCTTTATTCAGTTTGGGAACATCATTTGTATGGGTCAGACAGATACCTAATATCAGCAAACACATACCAAGACATTATTTGGTGTTTTTCTATAAGAGCTAGCTAGTACTTTTGCTGCTTACATTCTAAGTAGGTATTGAAGTTCCATTATCGATCCCATTTTTCTTTCTATAGGGAAAGTATAAACCATGTCAATGGTTCCAAAAGATTAATTTAATATCATTCCAATGATTTTGCGTTGGCGTTGAGCTAAATCTAGCTAACAAGTTCACTGAGAAATACAATATATGGTCAAGTGTATTATGTTAAGTACGATAATGCGCATATTGTACTTAGATAGGGAATTCCAGCTCCCAGCATCTTTCGTCATCATCCTTTAGACGAAATAGATCTTTCCTTATATCCGACACTTCGATCGATCATGGGAGTGCTAACCGGATGCGCTTTGTCCATATTAAATTGCCTGATTATTTTCTGGACATATGCGATCGGTGAATTAATATTTCACAAACTCGGTGTCCTAGCTCAAATATCTAGACAAAACCAAGTTTTCCCAAGATCTTTCCTCTCAAAATCAGATTTCAAGTAGTTTGTGGTTCCTCTCATTTCATCAAGAGTGCCTATTATGTTCATAACATTGACATATAGAGCTACTTTGAAAATCTGGAACTTGTTTTCCATAATAAATAAGCAAGAGAACAGTTCATCGTTCTTATATATCCTTTCCCAATCAAGTATTCCATTAGGCGGGTATACCACATCCGCTTATATTGTTTTAATCTATAAAGTGGGCGTTTCAATTTATTGCAAACACATTTCATGGTTTAGAGTTGCTTGATTTTGGTAATGTAATATCATCAAGCACTTTTATATATCTCTAAATCTAGATCCCCGTAGAGATATGTGGTAACCACATTCATGAGTTGCATTTCCAGTCCTTCGGAAACTACTAGGCTAGTAAATTATACGGATGTCATAACATCCATCATGAGAGAGTAAGTCTCCTCGTGGTCAATCAAGGGCGTTGTGAGAAACCTTGCGCCAAAGGAGAGTCTCATACATTATGACTTAATTATTCTCATTACGCTTTAGGACAAATGATTTATCTATGTCTTACAGGCTTTACACTTGGTGGGTTAGCACTACCAAACCAAATACCTGTTCATTTGTCAAATAATATGATTCTCCTGGATTGCTTATTTAGGCCAGTTTGCTCTTTGTTGATATTTTCCAACTGAGCATGGTTCGATGTCAATGTGCTCTATCACCTCATAAACAATAATGTATGCGAAATATATCATCAATAATTATATATGATCTGTCCATCGACTCATATGTGTTCTCATAGTTCATTTGAGATTAATATTCATCTCTAGAATCAATATTAACTTCGGAGCGTCCTCCAGTGATGATTCATAGACATAGTTTAATCAGAGACAATCTCGTGAGAGGTTGATGACAAATAGTTGTGCCTTACTCTTCTCTTCCTTTAGACGAGTATCTATCGAACCAAGTAGCCTCCCCCATTTCCGTTTGGGAGCTACGACCTCAACCACACCTCCACTATGTGTGATTGCAACGCACTTTCCAATGGCGTTGTGCCCCTGTTGGGGACTTTTTAACCTTGCAAGTATATTTGCAGCTCGTATATGTGATCTTGTCACTTTTGGAATATTAAACGTATCAGGTATCGAGTCTGATTCGTTTGACTTCAACATTACATTGTGAAGTTTTGGGGATCGAAATGAGACAGAGTGGGAATATTCAATGACACTTCTTGTCGTTCCCATGGAAAATCCTTTTTCCTATCTCCCCCTAACGACGGGAAGACTGTCTCATGAAAGTGACAACCCTCAAATCTAGCGGTAAAGAGATCGCTAGTCAAATATTATAATTAGCGGATAATTGTTGGGGATTCATATCCAACATATACCAAATCGTCTTTAAGGACCCATTTTGATGCGCTGTAGGGGCGCAATTGGCATATATAATCAAACATGCGTAAATGTAAAGTATCAGACTTATATCCATTTACCAACTGGTACGCATGAGCAAGTAGTGGGTCTAAAAACGAAAAAAAACTGCATATAATAATTGCATAACCCCAGGTATATGTGGGTAAATTGGTGCGCATTACTAATACCCTAGATGTTATCATATTCTTTTGATAACAACTTCTATGAGACCATTTTATATATACACATGGGGTATAGGAAACTTTACATTGATCCTAATACATATGCAATTAACATCAAATCCTTATGATGTAAATTCTCCAGCATTCAAAGTCATGTAGACTTGATGAAATAATCAGGGTGGTGAGACCTTAAACGTATAGCTAGTGCTAGGAGTGTAGTATTTCATGTGGACAATTATACGACATGTGTTCATCGTGTCGAAACCAGAACCATAAAGTACTTTAATGGCCCGCATTCTGGATGTTTATGTCCATAAATATCACCTTGTATTCGTTGTAACAATGGAATATTTTTGTATTATGTCCTTAGCTTTAGGATGGTCTCAATCCTGTCTTGGCTAAGGAGTAGGTTATATACAAAAGTTTTAGGTATTCGAGAGGGCATATAGCAATGTTGTTTCTTATGCTACAGAAGTCAACAGTTGCAATTTTCCTCATTATGCCTTTCACTCGAAAGAGAATGTGTCTATGTGTATTTTGCAATACACGGATCACTATGTCATAACCACGGTGTTCCACATGGTCATGCCAAAACATATATGTGTTATTGCCCCCAAAAGTTCTTTATTGGTGACAAAATATGTTCCGATGACCCAATAATCTACTAGTTTGACACATTAGTTTCCATGATATATGTTTACTTTCATATATTCATTAGAACTTATGTATATATGCTCATTTCCATTTCCATTTGATACGAATATCTTTACAAGGTTCCTATTAATTTTATACCAACAAGAGAGTGACAGTCCATCGTCTAAGTAATTTGGTTGGATGTATTATAAAACAAGTATTAGTCTATCTTTTTTTCAAGGGTGTGATAGGTAAAAAAAAATCAATTCTCCTCGATACATTCCTACACGGAACGGAGAATATTGAATTTTTTTTTGTATTTGTTTTGATGTATTTCTTTACATCTATAATGGTTACATATTCGATTTTACTTTAGCAAAGAAATTAATTTTTGCTACTTGAAATTAATTTCAAAGAAACATATGCATAATCAATATTAAATATTAAAACAAATATGTTATATTTATTTTCAACGTGTTCCCTTTTTTTATAGAAGCACTTTTTAGTGCATATCTTATTTGATTGTCCATTATCACCTGGGTAGTAGTTGTATCCTACTCCAAGTGTTGAAAAATCCTTCCTGACTCTTACCAATACCCTGACCCTTTCTAGGGTCTCGTCCACATGGTGCAGAAATGTCATATGTGTGAAATGGTTTTTAACTCACAATCATTTGGAGTTGTTTCCACCTCTAACACTTTCATTATTGATATCGGGAATTTTCTTTGTCCCGACATATGTGGTGTTATTCGAAAGAACCTTGTTGTGTCTCTCAACCACTTGCAGTAGGTTGATGAGTTTGTCTAAATGTTACATTCCAACTTATATTGGTTCATTAATATTTACTTATATATGAAATGTGGAAATGATATTAGGAATCATGTCATCTTCTGTGAGCTCCTTGCCACAGAGATTGAGACGCGTTTTGGATATAACATTTCTTTGTTGAAATCAGTTACCTTTTTGTAATCGAGTAAGTGGGTTTCATTCCACTGTACGCTTAGTTCGGGAAGTACATATTCATAAGTACTCCCGATTATCCCTTTCGGAACATCCCACATTTCTTTGGGGGTTTCTAGTAAAGGTATCCTATGAAACTTAGGATTCATATGTCGTCTCAAAACATGAGGGTATTTGTTTGTACCTTTTCAAGAGGTTGATTTTAGAGTCAATGGGGGAGTTGATGGACTTTAGGTATTTTCTTGTACCTTTTCAAAAGGTAGTTTATGTACTCATTTATGATACTCATATTCTTTTGAGTTTATGACGTTAATTTTGGGATGAGTTGTTTCAACCATTTACATATATAAATAATAATATATGATTTTCTTTTTGATAAGGAAATGGATTTTGGTTATGAAATTTCATTATCATAACAATATTGGATTTTTGTATGCTTTAATTTTATTGATAATACTTCATCAATATTTCAATTTGCAAAAAAAAATCACTCAATCTATTGGATTTCCAGGTAGTAGGGGAATCACATGGATTTCTTAAATCCCTACAAACCTTAGGGCTATTTACACCCGTTTGACAAAATCCAATCAATATTTTGCGATTTATTTAATTTTTGATAACATTGATGATTATAGGGCTTTTGGCATGAGGCCAAAATTAACTATGAGTTTGACATATGAAACCAATTTTAATATTTTAATATCTTAATAGTATTTTTTTTGTAGCTTTTGGTAAATATCAAAATATATGAGCTTGGAAGTGTAACTTCCAAAAATTAATTATATAGTTTAAAATTATGAGTAGAAACTCACAATCAAGATAAATGTTTGAATTTAACATTTTCATGTTATTTTTGAATCTTTTGGCAAAATAATAGAAGTTATGGGGGTTGAAATTGTAAATTTCAAAGATAATTTATAAGATTGAATGAGTAGGACTCATAACTAAGATAAACATCTGAATTATACTAACAATTATTAATTAGGATAAACATTTGAATATTAACACAAACAAATAGTAAATAAATATATAATATTGTAACTAAATGGATAATCATCTAAATATATGAATATTTTAATCTAATTTGATAAACATTAATAAATCATAATAATATTTTAAAACAATAAAAGTTATACTAACACAATTAAAATAAATAAGATGAAACAAATATTAAAATAATTAATAGTCTAATTCATTATTTGGACTAGTCTAAAAGAATATATATTTAATAGGTCAAATTAACTAAAATTAAGTAAACATGTCAGAAAATAAGTCAAGATTGGCTCGCATAGATAAAGTATATTAAACTTAAATAAAAGTTAATATAATAAATATTTATTAAACAAAAACGTAAAATAATGGAAAAAAAACAAATTAAGTTTTGTTTTAGTTAAATAAAACAATAATACTTATCCCTTGTGGATACTTAAAAATTATTTATTTAATTCCTTTTGATAATTAAAAAAAATAAAAACAAAATCATTCAATTATCCTAATAATTCAGATAATTAGATCATAATCATACTAAAATCACATATAAATTTCAATAATTATCTTTTAATATAGGTTTTTTTTACGTCAATATAATTTTCATTTATTTAATTATTTCAATAAAAAAAATAAATAATCATGAATTCGATTTTTTTTTTGAATTCAATTAATATCAATCACGAAAATAACGGAAGTATTCTACAAAAAACTTAAGAAAAAAAATAAACATGATTCATAATATTCACTTATGAAGAAATTGATAGAAAACTTACTAGATTTTTTTTTGACATGCGTTGCAATGAGCAAAAGATAACGCAGTAGCGATGCAATTTTGCGACAAACCGTTAACGACAACGTGCACCAATCGTTTAGAGACGATGAAAAACAGCTTTGAGCTTTACGTGCTGATAACGTGTTAAAGGGAAAAACAAATGGAATAACAATATGGAGAGAATAACAATAAGACAGAGAGAAGAAGTCTATATTCTCATTAATCATAAGCCCTTTAAATAGGGAGGAGTTACAAGTAGATAGTTAGAAGATATTTCAGTTCTAATCTAACTTTGATATATTTATCTCTATCTCTATCGTCATATCCTTTAGACGATGACACACTTATCCTACAACAAAAAATGTTTTTTAGCATATAATATTGATGTAATATATATATATATATATATATATATATATATATATATATATATATAGAGAGAGAGAGAGAGAGAGAGAGAGAGAGGGTCAAGGGAAAACCTTAAATAATCGAAAAACTAAAGAACAACCTAATAACCATAGGATGTGATAATCCAATGGTTGTTATCTCAATGGCAATTTTGTAAATAAAAAGAAGATTAGGGTACATTGTATAACATGTTACGTTGCATTAGAGGGTAGAATTGGAATAAAATTACACCCCCTTTTTCAAATACCGATTTTATCTCCATAATTGCTTCCCTAAATCTTTCTCTCTCAAAATCGATAGCTATCTACCCCATATTTGTCGATCAAAATCTCCATCGAGCTCCAAATCAACATCGCTTCATCAGTTAGAAGGAATCGATTTTATGTGGAATTAGGGTTACAATCCAGTCTCTAACTCCATCAAAATCTCCATCGCTTCGTGCACCTGTGCTTCACGGGAAGTGTTTTTCAATCCTGTTCCAAATCAACATCCCTTCATCAGCTCAATTGAATCGAATTTCTGTAGAATTAGGGATATAATCCACTCACAATCTGCATTCTATCCAAGAAGGTAACATCAAAACCCCTTTTGTCGATTTATATTGCATTTGATTTTGGTTTCCCGCTCAACTCGTTTTCTATTTTTTGGATGGAATTAGGCTAACAATCTATCTATATTCCTTAATCGATCCTACAAGGTAACCTCAAAACCCCTTATATCTATTTATATTTGGGTCGATTTTGGTTTCATGCTCAATCTGGTTGTGATTTTATGAGCAGTAATCGGTTTGCAGAAGCCAGATTCGGTCAATGGCTGAAGAAGGTATATTTTTGTGTTACTTTCATTGATTGACCTACAATTGCTATGTTTGCCAAACCTTTAAACCCTATTTTTCATCATAAGTTGTTCCCATATATCATAAAATCGTTTTTTTTTCAGGTTTACCTAGGAAAAGTCCTAGGTTAATTAAGAACTATGATCTATCGGAGAATGTAGTTAGTAGAGGTTAGTATCTTTAAATATTTATGTTCAAATAGTATTTAATGTATGTTTCAAATCCATATTTGGTTTATGCTTGTTCTAGTATGCATTTGTGCATATAGTTAGGGAAAACCTCAAATTAACAAACAACCTTATGTGTCCCATTGATAAGTTATTTTGAAAAGTGTTAGGTTTGATTGAAATGCTTGATTTGGGTCTTGTATTCTTTCAAAATATGGAACTTAATCCTGTATTTAGTGGGTTTTTGTAAATCCATCATGTATTTTATTCATTTTTTATATATATTTGTTCCAGTATGCACTTGTGCATATAGTTAGGGAAAACCTCAAATAGCCAAATGTTGATAATGAATTTGAAAAGTGTTAGATTTGAATGAAATGTTTGATTTGGATGATTATTATATTTAATTTCCGTAGAGCTTTACTTATAATCAATCATGTATCTTATTCAATTAATCTTTATAGTTGGTCCAATATACACTTGTGCATATAGTTTTGTCACACAAAAAAAAATATGTCTATGAGATAGAAACACACCAAATCATTACTGATTATGTTCGGTATGCACATGGATCATCAAATTAATCAATTTTGTAACAGGTTCAACAAGTACATCCTTGGTTGTTGGGAATCCCGACAAGGATATGATTGCGGACAAACGAAGACATAGGGAAGGTGAGAAGGAAACAGTTCCCAAGGCCATGAAATGATCAAGAGTACTTGTAGATGAAGGGGACTTAGAGGAGGTCAATCATCCAATTATTAGAACGTGAATGTCAACCAAGAAATTGTTTAGTGTGTTACGTTCACTGTCGGATGAACAAAAAAACGATGTTTCTCGTATGAGGTTTGGGTCGTTGTTATCTCTCCAAATTGATTCTATCCCGTTTACATTAGGGTATTGGGTTGTCGATAGTCTTGATCCTATAAATTTGAAGATCAAGACTAGAAGTGATCTGATCAATGTGTCTAAATATCTTGTGCATGCCATGTTTGGTATTCCCAACGGAGGCATTGATATGCTAAGCTTAGGATTACGGGATAGGGAAGATCCATCACTTAAGGAACGGTATAGTCAATTTCCTAGTACTAAGATTACCCCTTCTGACATTGTTAGAGTTATTACGACCAGTCGTGAGGGGTTTTTAGGATGAATTTTTTGGCTTTGTTTATAAACACCATGTGTCAAACAATGAAGATGGGTAGATGCATGTTGGGTATAGTTCATCGAATTATTGGTAGAGATGATATTGATAAGATGGATTGGTGCTCGATCATGGTTAACTGTGTTGCTGAATGTAAAGATGGGTGGTTACGAGAAGACCCCAAATGTTTTTTTGTTGGTCCATTAGGGTGTGTTTGGTACACTGAACACGACAGAACAGAACAGGGATCATTGCCTCACGTTTGGCAGGACTGTTAGGTGGAACAGACAAGAACATAGTGGAACAAAAGTGGAACGAGCCTGTTCCACCCCTACCCCATGGAACAAGCTGGAACAAGGTAGAACAGACTTATGTTTTACCAATATAACCTCAAAATAAAATTTAATTCTCTTCTAAAACATTAAATAAACCTTCTTTTTTATATTTTATTTATTCTTTAAATTTTATTTATTTTATTTTATGCTCATTAAATTTTCACTTTATTGTCCTCAAATATTATTTTTATATAGTTACTATGTTTTGATTAATTTATTTAAATTACTAAACATTAATAGTAAAACAATATGTAGAAACGGTTAAAAAATAAAAATTGGAAAGTATATAAACCTTTTATTTTGGTTTCATTTTAATTTATCTTGAAAAAACTTTCTAATACTATATTTTGTTATAAAAAATATTTATTTCGTTATAATTTAATAAAGTACATAATTAATCAAAATATATATAATATATAAACATCTTACTAAGGGTAAATTGGTCATGTTATTTGTTCTGTTCTGTCCAGTTCTGTTTTACCAAACGTTGAACAACTGTTATGTTCTGTTCTGTTCTATCCTGTCCCATCCTGTCATGTTCTATTCTGTCTGCGTACCAAACGCACCTGTAACCTATTGGCGGTTAGTCTTTACTTGTTTAATAATTAATTATTTATTAATTAACTTAATGTTGTTATCCACATGTGAATAAATGTTTTTATGGATTGTCTTTTTTGTAGTTATTGTATGTTGATGCGACACATTCCATGCATCATCCTATTTTGAGACAAAGACCCGCGTTGTTGATCCAAACTCTCTCAGTGATTTGATAACGATTCTCTTCTATATTTGGTGAAAATTATGTTTTAATATGTATTAGTGTTTCACCATCAGCGATCAGACTGAGTCTGTTCAGTTATCACTGATAGTCTCTCTTATAAACATTTGTATGTATTAGTGTTTCACCATCAGCGATCAGACTGAGTCTGTTCAGTTATCGCTGATAGTTTCTGATGTAAACATTTAACGTAATCCCGGAAGACAAGTTTCGCGTCAACAGATTCATAGTTGAATCGAAGACGAAGCTGCTGAACAAAGACAAGTCTACTAGTGAGCTGATGCGGACATTAGTAAAGCAAGACGACTTTACTCATACGCGAAGAAACCTGAGGAAAAGCTTCAGCGATAGCTGAACTTCTTTATATCTCTAAAGGAAGAGATATTCAGTGATCAATGATCATTTAGCTTATGCCTCAAGTCTCTTTTGTCTTACCTTGCACAACCAGTACGATGTATCAGAACGGTCATGTCTCTGCCATAATTCGTACAACAACTCTATCGACTACACTGTTCATGATACGACCGAAAGCATGTCTCCCAAAGTCAGACTCTCTCAGCCAATCAATGAAGGACACGTGTAAAGTGCCCTGCCATGCATTTAATGCATAGGGTATAAATAGAAAGATTACCTCTTCATCTGAAGTGTGTGCTCACCTCTAGCCTTCATCTTTCTATCTTATAGAAACCCTTGTTTTCTATACTTCTCCAATCTCCATTCTCTATATTCTTGTGAAACCATCTTAGTGTTTTCTTAAGTTTGTTTAGATTGGGTTCTACTTAATCTTATTCCGCAACAGACTTGTAAATTGTGTTTGATTTATCAATAAACAATTTATTAAACTTTAAATTCTGTGTTTGTATTCAACCCCCCTTTCTACAAACTTGTTAAGCACCTTCGGGACCAACAAGTGGTATCAGAGCAGTTTGTTTAAATCTAGTAAACAAGATCTTGCTTTATTCTCTTCCTTGCTATTCTAATATGGCACTTAACACAAACTACTATGATAATGGTTCACTTTCTAAACCTCCTCGATTTAGCAGAAATAACTTCTCTCTCTGGAAAAATCGAATGATGCTATTTCTTGAAGGTTCAGATCCCACTATACCTGAATACGTAGCAAACGAACCCTATGAATTTGTCCAAATCATAGCTTCCATTCCAGCTACTGCCACCACTCCTTTTATTCCTGAACGCTATATTGCTAAGGAAATCATACAATGGAGAACTTCGACTTTACCATCGCTATATTTGACGATCTTAAGTCAAAGATAGAGAAGACGGAGAGGGATCCCAAGATCCCATATGTACGGTTTATCTGTGCATATCTGAAGTTTCTCTATGCCAACTCTTACCCCACTACTCCTGACGGCTCCTTCGCCAAAGTGGGTCAGCGTTCACTGGAGGTCAAACCGCTGGACAACGAGGTAAGTATGTCTATCCTTCGCTCTAGCCTCTCTCTCCATTCTTCTACTTCAGCGGCCACGCAGGAGGTTCGTTCTTCTGCTAGCCCTGCCGCTAAAACCTCTTCTAAACGACCATCTACTAGTCTCTCTAGTACTTCGAAGAAGGCCAAATTGACTAAGGAGACCATTACCCCTAGTTCAATACCTGAGGTAGTTTCTCAACAAACTTACTTAGATAATTTCGTGGGTCTCTCCTCCACATCCTCAGCTATACCATCATCAACCGTGCCAGCGATCTCGGTCGCTGTCACAACATCAGTGACACAACCACCCATCTCCGTACCAACTGAGGTAACTACCCAACTCCTAACTCCTTCTATCCCCGTCTCTAATCCTTCTATTTCTTTGGTCTCTGACCCTCCTTCTATCGTACAACAACTTCATGTTGCTTTTATAGGATCTGATGCTCAAACCTTTGAAAGAGACATGCAATTTTTCAAGATGTTTGAACCATCAGATATACCTACACCCACCAATACCCCTCCCATCTCTCCATTTAAGCCTGTTACTCAGAAGCTAAATTTTATTTCAGGTCCTAATATGGCGACTGTTGACTCTCACGTCAACAGTTTAGGTGTTAAGGTAGAGTCTCTCACCTCCACCATCAACGAAACCACCAGCGCCGTCAATACCGCTGGTGAAGAGCTGAAGCAATTGACAGCTACCTGCTCCACCAAAGCACAAATCGAAGCTCTTTAGGGGGAGCTCTGCAAAGTCAAGGAGGATACTCAACTTCTTCAGGGACACTTCGATTCTCTAAACGACAATGTCCAGGGGTTATCTTCAAAGATTGATTCCTGCACAACACTTCTACAGCATGTCCTTGAAAAGCTGAATGAACCAGCTCCAATTCCTTCTCCTTCCTTCACAGAGGCTGACCGCACCTCTCTGAACGTAGCTGTTGAATTCATTCATCAAGCTACTTCAGATATCTCTGTGATTGAAGGACGCCTAGAAAGTATGGAGGCTGAAGTCCGCAAGTTGACCACTGCACAACCTTCCTCTCCACCTAAAGTGCTCTCCCTCGCTGATATTGACAAAGAGGGGGAGAATGATGCTGAAGAAAATAAAGAGGAAGCTGCTACTGAGGTTCACCCGGAAGAACCTCCCTCTCATGTTGAGGGGAGAAGGTTGCTTAAAAAGCCCCTCCATCTTCTTTCGAAGGCCTAATTAAAGAAGAAAAAGAGGAGGAGGATGAAGAAGAAGAAGATCTTGATCTTCAAGATCAGGATGAAGAGCAACACCATCAAGATGATGATGATGACGATGAAGAAGACCAATCTTTATGGTTTTCTGTAGCCGCGACATCATCAGTGATAGCTTTGAAAGAAGTTGTCACAGCAGGGGGGAGTCATGAAACATCTTCAGGAGCCCCTTCCCAAAGCAAATCTAAGGGTACAACTGCTGAGGGAAGCCTGATTAACGTTTCACTATCCGAGGATAATCCTTCTCAGGTATGCCTCTCACTTGTCCCTGTATCTTTCTACAAACCCTCTGTTTCCTTCTAGCCTTTATCTTTTCTCTTCCCAAAACATACACTAACTCCTTTTTTTTTATCTATTTCTGACCAGACAGTTCTCTCCCCTGCTTAAGGGTAAGGAACTACAAATAATTCCAGCTTCTATAGCTGATGAGTCAATAATCCCAGCTTCTACAACTGATGAAGAAGATGAAGAAGAAGAAGCCCTGCTCCACCCAGGAAGGTCCTCAAGACCATCTCACTGGTCAGAGGAAGAGATGAAGAAAAGAACAGAGATGATCTCTCATCTTGAGAGTCAACGGCTGAAGGTCCCTCTTCGATCATATACTACAGATATAGACTTCCTGACTGAAGCTGAGATTGAAGAATCTGTTAAGGCTGAGAAACTAATTGTTGATTATCAAAGAGATGCCTCTCTATCCCTCAAGGTTCAGTCCTCTCAAGTCAAAGACAAGAAGCTGAAAAAGAATCCAGTAGAGGTCCAGGCTGCTCTATTAAAAGAAATTGAAGAGGAGCACTCAAAAGAACTAGCGGTTAACGATAACTCAGTAAAATGATGCAAACATAAAATCGACTATCGCTCTGACCCAATGAAGATCGTAACTGCTGTCATATCAGGGAGAAAGAAGAAGGACCATACTTCTGTCACTATGGAGATAACCAGAGAGGATGGAAGCTGTAAGGCTATGTTCGTTTCAAAGCTGGAAAGCTTCGGTTACATGGAATGGCTAGAGTTCAAAGATGCGCTGAAGAAATCTAAGTCTATCTACAGAGGCTATGTTGAAGGGATAAATAATGCTCTCATCAACAAAGTCGCTGCTGTCCTAAAGGTGCCATCTACTTTTCCTTCCAAGACAAGGCAACCAAAAAGGAAGCCTGTCTCCTCCTCTTCTGAAAATGTCGCTGTGATCAGAAATGAAACCTCCATCAAGTTCTCAAGAGAAGCTCTATTTGGTCCTCCTCCCGATCTCTCAGTACTTGATCTATCCCTGCCTCCTGGTGGTCCCTATATTGCAGGGAGAGTACTCAAAGAACCTTTTGGAATCTTCTTCAGAGATGATGAGGAACATCTTAGATTCCAAAGAGTATCTGAAATTCCTATCTGTCCCCTCAGTCATCTCAAGGATCTCTTGTGCTTATGGTGTGACTTTTCTTCTGCTGCAGATCAAATCAAAGCCATCATTTGTCAAGAATCTTTTGAACGAAGGCATAAAGGAGAAGATATACCTGAGTATATGATCAATCCTCCTAAGTCTTCTTTAGATAGCTGATAGATTTGTTTCATATTTCTTGTAATCTATTAGTTTAACTTACAGTAGTTATTTCCTCACTTGTACCTATAATTTTCATGTCTTGTAATTCTTTCTCTGAATTAATGAAAATTTCAGTGATGTACTATCAGTACTGTAAAAGATCCCTCAAAATAGTAATTGGGACATGTATATTATGAGTCCTAATTATTCCTTTATTTTGAACTATAAAGTAATTTTCTTCAGTTACTTTGTCATTATCAAATAGGGGGAGATTGTTGATCCAAACTCTCCCAGTGATTTGATAACGACCCACTTCTATACTTAGTGAAAATTACGTTTTAATATGTATTAGTGTTTCACCATAAGCGATCAGACTGAGTCTATTCAGTTATCACTGATAGTCTCTCTTATAAACATTTGTATGTATTATTGTTTCACCATCAGCGATCAGACTGAGTCTGTTCAGTTATCGCTGATAGTTTCTGATGTAAACATTTAACGTAATCCCTGAAGACAAGTTTCACGTCAACAAATTCATAGTTGAATCGAAGACGGAGCTGCTGAACAAACACAAGTATACTAGTGACCTGATGCGGACATTAGTAAAGCAAGACGACTCTACTCATACGCGAAGAAACCTGAGGAAAAGCTTCAACGATAGCTGAACTTCTTTATATCTCTGAAGGAAGAGATATTCAGCGATCAATGATCATTTATCTTATGCCTCAAGTCTCTTTTGTCTTACCTTGCACAACCAGTACGATGTATCAGAACGGTTATGTCTCTACCACAATTCGTACAACAAATCTGTCGACTACACTGTTCAAGATACGGCTGAAAGCATGTCTCCCAAAGTCAGACTCTCTCAGCCAATCAATGAAGGACACGTGTAAAGTGCCCTGCCATGCATTTAATGCATAAGGTATAAATAGAAAGATTACCTCTTCATCTGAAGTGTGTGCTCACCTCTAGCCTTCATCTTTCTATCTTATAGAAACCCTTGTTTTCTATACTTCTCCAATCCCCATTCTCTATATTCTTATGCAACCATCTTAGTGTTTTCTTAAGTTTGTTTAGATTGAGTTCTACTTAATCTTATTCCGCAACAGACTTGTAAATTGTGTTTGATTTATCAATAAACAATTTATTAAACTTTAAATTATGTGTTTGTATTCAACCCCCCCTTTCTACAAACTTGTTAAATACCTCCGGGACCAATACGCGTTGCTAGGATGGACAACGATTTATTGAAGACAAGGGAGCATGAGGATCTTATGGAAGGGGGATTCGGTACCTTCCATATCAATCAAGATTTTCATGGTCTAGTTAACATCCTTTACCGGGGCGTGCATGTTGATGAGTTTGCTCAAGGTATGGAGGTAATTGATCATGATGCACGTAGGCCTGACCCCAACCACAAGATGTCCAGGTTAATATTGTTATCACTAATTTAGTATATGAATTGTATACTACGTGTATATATCTCTTATTTAGTATATGAACTGCATTTTGATCATGTTTATACAAGGGTATTGGAAGTAATTATGATCACTGCTAACGTGCATTTGTGCATAACAGTTTCTCGTGCATAATAGGTTTTTTTCGTGCATCACATGCACCTTTTCAAATACACACCGTTATTTGCTAAATCTGTGTGTATGCATCTATATCAACATGGGAATGTTCTAAAGTATAAATGGTATATGGACATTGCACACTTCTGAATGACAACTTTTTATTGATTATATTTAGTAATTCATGTCACATTTTACAGGGGTTCATAGGGTTGATTGAGGCAAAGTATGAGGAGATGCAACAACTCAAGGCCAACATCTTGTCTTATGTCAACCATGGACTCAATTTATTTCCACTAAATGAGGAGCTATACAAATGGAAATAAAAAAATTGTGGACACAACTATTCTGAAGAAGCGACTAAGGCTGTGGGAGGTTTATCTAATGATGGGACGACTATGTTTATTAAAGCGATCAGCCAGAAGTATGAGAAGCGCAAGAGAAAAAACCGGTAGGAGACTTTGGTAAAGTTACTCCTGCTCCTAGTAATGTGACGACTCCAATGGTAAGACCCTAACCACTGTGGAATGAAGATATAGAGACACCAACACAATTTTTCAATCACCCGGAAGTTCTTGGTTATCTTGTCGAAGTAGACAAATCTGTGGAAGAAAATATGAAGAAGAACACTCATTCATTGGAGTTCCTTGCTTTCTCCATGAACTTGACCCAAAAATGGATGATGTAATACACGCAACAAAAGTGGCGAGTAGTACATGAACTTGTGCATGACATGGACTTGTGCATACCATGCGGCTGTGCATACCATGTGGCTGTGCATACCATGCCTCTGTGCATACCATTCCTTTGTGCATGTTTATCTCAATATTACAAGGAATACAGTTCGTTTTAGTCGTTTTTGTATATATATATTTATCCCTTAAGCATTATCTTTGTTCCAATGTTAGCGATGGTGTGTTTGAGACTGAATTTGGCGCCATGGCTTATCGTGTCACAATGGAAAGCCTAATACCTGGAGCTTGCGTGATTGCCAATGTTATTGACACATGGAGTGTGTTGCTCAACGCCGAAGAAATGCACAAGGAGCCCGAATCTCCTTCACAATATTTTTTTCATACGCCGATGCTGGTTTGTGTCATTACATATATATATATATATATATATATATATATTTATTAAATGTCTACGATAATTTTTCCATTCAATTGTTATTAGCTTTAACACATTTGTTGTCGTTTATTCAGACACGTGACATGACAAATACTGATATGAGTCCTGTTGAGATGTATGGGAAATTTTTTGTTAACGTAAATCAAGCAATGGCTAGGCACCAAAAGTCCACGTCTTTCAAGAATATTTTTGTTATTTGGTTGTTACTAATGTGTTCATATTAATTGTAATTTAATAGGTTTTCTGTCCAATTGTTGAAGCTGAACATTGCTATTTGTTAATCTTCAACCTGAAGAGGGCTTCGTTTGTTGTATTAGACAATCTTTCTGTCGATGTTCCAGTTGAAAACAAGTATGGGACTACCCCTTCATTATTGGTGAGTACATATACATTTTAGAATGCATACCTATAGTAGTATATGCACAAGTGCATGTTTATTGATACACTTATTAACTTTTTATCTTATATTGTTTATTTGTCTAAATTTTTGTTATTTATATTTTTAGAAATCTGTGTTTGTTGAATATCTTCATTCAGTGTCCCATAGAAAAGCGACTGCCATTGAAAAGTGCAACTTGGTTAGGCTGAAAATGAAGTGGCGCACATAGAAGAATTATACAGACTGTGGCATATTTGTCATGCATCACATGGAAACGTTTATGGGTCAATCAGTTAGCTGGTGGGATTGTGGATTAGATAAAGAGTCTCCTAACCAACATGTACAGTTGAATCGTTTGAGGTACAAATATGCAACCAAGATTCTACTTTCTGATATGAATATCCATCGAGCTAAATTGTGCACAATGGCGGATGAATTTGATGTCATCGATTGAGAAACCCAGAAGGCTCTAATGGATAGTGCTCTTTATACATTTAGCAATAGGGAGAAGCGTTTTTTACGATAGTTGTGGAATAGGAAAATGTTTCTTTAGGAGTATGGACATGTTTTGGTTTATGGCTCTTTGGATTATGGTTTTTTGTACTTTTGTTTGTTGGGTGTTGATACTTAAACAATTTGATTGATGTTTATCTTCTGAATGGGTTATAATTTTTCACTTTAATCATGGTTTTAACTTTAAATGATTTCTATTACGCGTCAGTGTCATAAAAGGAATTCTAGAACATGGTACTTGTGTATAACATGCACTAATTCGATTATGGGCACTTATACGGGTGTCAAACACTAGTCTACCATGTCATATTTTTCATACTCAATGTAAGTCCAATATGAGATAGAGCCCGACGTTGGTAGGATGGCCAATTTATTTGTGTCTAACATTCATGCACTTGTTCATAACATGTGCACTATTCTATCAAATGCTATTTGTGTATATCATATCTATACTACTATATAAAAATTCTAAAACAGTTATTGTACAATATTTTGTACAATAACATTTTCCACCCTTACAATGTTACATTTACGAGCCTTACACTTACTTATTTAATTTACTTTATATCCCTTGTTTTTTCATTTTTCATTTTACACCATTAGCATATTAACACAAATAATCGTATATGAACAAAAATGTAATGAAAAAATACGTTTTCTTTTTTACAAATTATACCATTATAATCGTCTCGTCAATACCTTCAAAACGAGCCCAATATTGAATATTTTTTAATTTAACCGTACTATTAACTATCATGAATATCTATGAATTAATTTGTTTTCCATCCATACGTTTTATTTTTTTCCACCGTTAGCACATTAAAAATACATAATCGTAAAACACGTTTCATTCTTATTATAAATTATATCATTATAAATTTTTCGTCAATAATTGTAATATAAACTAATTATTGAATATCTTTATGGGTTTAGGGTTTCATAAGTTGTGATTCTTAGGTCATGGTTGATTGTTGATGACATGTCTATAGGGAACTAACATTAATTGTTCGTTCTTTACTTACATTCAGCTGCATCAAGCGGGTATATGCCTAGTAATGCAAAATTGGACTAAGATTCACAATTGAATATAAATTAAAAACATAACATCAGGGTACAAACAAACGCCAACAATTATAGAACAGTCAACTTATTTATAGCAGTGAGAAATGTATGAAACAATTATAAATCTTCGTTTTCACTCTAAAAAATTATATGAAAATTCTCAAACAAATACTGAACCAAATGTAATAATATCCTACTGTTGTTCAAACTTTTAATTCTGGAAAAAAAGTTGATACTAGACGTTCTACTCACCTACCTTATTTTTTAAAGGACAACTCCTAGAATCATGCCTAATTTTTTCTCCACATCTTCTACATAGTCTCTTCGGTTTGGTACTCTCAGATATAGCTTTCTCAACCCTGCTCTTCAATCTTTTTCTAGTTCCACATCCTTTGTTTCATATTCGTGTTGGGTTATGTATGTCAATCACATCAGGCTTCGAGATACCGACAATTGATTCTATCATGCTATCTTTGTTCTGACTTGTTTGTGAAGGCATACTAGCATCGATTTCCTTTTTTAACTGAATTAGTTGCTTCACATATTCTTCCAACTTATCATCGTCATTGCTTAACATAATAACGCAATGGTCAAATGCAACTCTTCCTTCATGCACAAGTTTTGTCCGTTTCTGATTTGTTTCTCCCGGCCATCTCCTTTTCATCAACATTTCTGTGGGTATTAGATCTCTTGTCCACCACTTTAGTATGTATTTCTCCGGTATTTTTTGAAATTTTTGACGCCTCAACACCCAAAATATATTACAACATAAAATCCCGTGTAGCACAAAGTGTAAGCAAGTACATTCTACTATCTCATTACTCTTCTGCAGTACAACCTACAAGGTGTATTTTTTTATGTCAATTTACTAGGCAAAGGTTAGAACAATTTTCAATATTCACAAGTGCATTTCTATCAATCATGTGTGAATTTTGAAAAAAAATACAAAGCTTGATTACAACTAAAAAATCATACCTTGTATGTGAACTCTCTTGGGACGTAGGTGGCATTTGTATCACCTTCATTATCGTTCACTTCAATATCTGTAGTTTCTGTCACAGTAGACACCTCTGTACCGTCTTCTGAATGTTGATTCGTGATTGAAAATGACCATATTGAATTTTGTATTTGCTTCTGAACCAAGATGAACATGTCACAGGTGTACACCATACTTGCATTCTGCTCAATTGCTAGCGGGGTTTTCAAGGTAGGTGACGTCATTGCTGTCTTATGGTCAAGGATGGACTGATCATGTCGTTGTTTATCCATGGCAACATCAAATGAATCACCAAAGGAAAGGAGTGTTGCACCAAAATGTGCAAACTGTGAGAAGAAATAATTCTCACTTTCTGATCGTGATGTTGTCCTTATCAAACCTGAAAGGGGTAATTCTATGAACTACGTCGGTATCCACATTTCCCTCATATCAAACATCATAGCCAACGATTTATTTCCTTGTAGATCAAATTCATCAATTAATGAGTGCCATTTACGCTCAAACTCTTCTGGTGTCAACTTATTATCCAAACCATTTTGTTGTATCTTGCCTTGAAGTCAGTGTAGTGGCAGACGTAGTAATTGACCTAAAAATAAGTTATATTATATTGTTTAGTGCAATATATAGAAGTACAAGTAAGTGTAATGCATTAGTATATACATGCTATGCACAAGTGCAGACGATGCACAAGTGCATGCCAATCTAAAGTGTTTGTTGTGCACATGTGCATTCTATGCACTACCAATCTCGTATCATAAATTGCGCAAAGTGCATGTCATATTCAAGATCATATTTTCATACCTTTGATGTCAACTTGTTACCTATGTGCCACATGTACAACCTATGTCTTGCTGTCTAGAAAACAATATCTATTGCGATCTTCATAGCCGCACATTAATCTGTAACTACTAAGGTTGGTTCCTTTTTATGTGCTTTTAAGAAATCTCTAAGAAACCATTAAAATAAGTTCGCATTCTCATGCGCAACCAATCCTGCTCCGAATGTGACACATTTTTTATGCTTATCAATACCGGTAAATGGTACAAATACCATTTGGTGCCTGAAAGGAATAAACATTGTTATTATTGTTAGTGAGTATGCACATGTGATTATTGGTATTTTAAAATACAAATAATCGATACCTATTTGTACGGTATGTACCATCAAACGAGACAATATCCCCAAATGCCCCGTAATTACACTGTGTAGTATCATCTGCCGAGAAAGCAACCACCATTTCACTATCTTCACATTTGTATTCAAATACAAACTTTGGTACGTGTTCTTTCCGGTTGTTCATTTTCTTAATCCACATTTTTGAATCCCCCCTCCAATGTAGTTGTTATAGTCTCTCTGATGATTCTTGAAATCTACCTTTGTTCCACTCACAACTTCATGTCCACCTTTTAGGCCACACAATAAGGTATGGGTCTTTGATGCACTAAGTTTTTGTGTCGCACATATCTTTATTACTTCTCTATCACAATATAGTAATTGTCTTCTCTTTCGTGTAAGATGCATATGTTCGGGAGGGATCAGTGGGTGGTTGTGCTTATCTTCAAATCCATATACTCTGTATGATGATGTGCCGGGAATAAGTTTAAACTTTATGCACACATTATACCCAGTTTTTTTGAAACTTCTGTTTTGCTTCTTCTTATCCAGTTTCTCGTTCAATGTGTCAACTTGTATGTCTCTTGGGTACCCTGACCTACTGCACAAAAGATATTTCAGCTTGATTATGTCGCTGGTTTTTGTTTTTTGTGTTCCCCGTCTCACTTCGAACCCCGTTATATCTGCATAAGTTGTATAAAATTCAATGGCTCTATCAATTGACTCATACACCCACCCAACTTTAGGTATAACACAATCCTCCACCCTTGGTATCTAGAACGTTGATCCTTTTGGAGTATTGATTTCAATTGCTCGTCCTGCATAGTTAGATTGGAAAATAATTAAATTAATTATTCATTCACAATTTCATACTTTCACTAATATTCATACACATGCATAATGCAAATAGTACGGTACCTTATATGCACATTGGCTAACAAATCCATTCATTTCAATTATGCACTTGTGCATAACATGCGCTTGTTCACAGCATGCACTTGTGCATAATGTGCATTTGTGCATAACATCACAGTATAATCTTTGCATAACATGAACTTGTGCATAACATGAACCTGTAATAGGTTATTCAGTTCATAATATGCATTTGTGCATGTTTTCCAACTGTTTTGTAATTTTATTCACAAATGCATACATGCAGAATCTTAAATTACTCCTAATATGATCCATTTCAATCACTTCGTCACTCAGACTCATAATATTCTTTATACTAATAATAGACAATTATCTTCGATATTTCAATAACAAAAGCAAACTCATAAGAACACACATTCTTAGATTCACTTGTATAACATATACGACCTGCAACCATTAATTTCGACCAAAAGCAATCTCATAAGATTATACATTCTTAGTTTCACTCGTATATGCATTTGTGTATATACGACTTGCAACCATTAATTTCGACCATGGCAATTATAGAAATCAAAAAACTTGTTCACGATGATTGAATAAGAATTCAATAATCATACCAAACATTTGTAAATCGTTAATTGGCATTTAAATAATGGTTTAGAATGATTACCTGATTGTAAATCGTTACCCTCTAAATCACAATCAACGTCTTCATCATAATTGAATCCATCTCTGCCAAGATTTCCTCCATTAACGGATTCTCCGTTTACGTTTTCCACCACCGATTCTATTTCGATCATTTAATCGACTGGTTGCAGGTTAATCTTCTCAATTGATTCCAATAAACCAATCGATTGGTTGCAGATTAATCTTCTCAATTGATTGCAGGTTAATTTTCTCAATAGATTCCAATAAACAAATCGATTGGTTGCTTAATCTTCTCAATTGATTCCAATAAACCCACGAATAGATTTTCCTATATTTTAGGCAACGATTTGTTGCCTTCTTTCTTATCGTTCCTTATCTTAATAGGAGCTAATTTCCTATAATACCCTTTTCATTAATTTAAAAGCATTTAATTAATATTATTAATGTCCTTTGGATTGAGTTTAATCTAGGCTTATTAGGTTGTTCTTTAGTTTTTCGATAATTTGAGGTTTTCCCTTGAACCGGACCCTATATATATATATCTATAACTACCTTATAATGCATTTACATAAATCTCTTAAAGACAAGTTTTAATGCACAATGTACTACTCTTTTATACATAAAACTTAAAAAAACTATGAATTACAAGTATTCATGCATTGTGTACAAGTACTTTAAACCTAAAACCAAAATTACCACAATTTTGGTATGTCTGAGAGTTTTCTTTCCCCTCTCCAGATTTATTTCATCCTCTATTGATTATTATTTCCAACTTTCCTGACCAGATTTGATTTCTAAGAGGCTGATTTGATTCATACCTCTCGATCCCTCCAAATATTTCCCGACCCCAAGACCAATTCAAATGAATTCAAATTTAACCCGCTTTCCATTTCATTCTGCATCTCTCTCTGTCTGTCTCTGAATTCTTCAAATCATATTCAGCTTTATAGTGATTAGGGTTTGGTTCAGTTTTCTTGCTCTCATCCCTCCTATGACTCTCATCCATTGATCTATCTCCATCTTTAGATTTCAGAAGACATAATTTTTCTAACCTCTTCTTTATTTGATATCCTCGGCAGGCTCCTATGCTCGATGAGGCGATTTTGCAGGTAATTGTTTTGTTCTTTCTGGGTGTATGGTTTATGTTGCAAAACCCTGAGCTTTGCCTATATTTCGTGTCCTGTATAAGGAAAATCGAATTCGATTTCTATTAAAATCAACTAAAACCCATAAAAGTTCTTTATATTTGAATTCAAGTTTCCTTTAGAAACTATATAGAACCGAATTCGGTTTAGTTGATTAAAATTAGGGTTATATATAATTTGGGTGTGAAATCTTGTTGTCAAATTTGGAAGGGAAAAGGTTGTCATCTTCAGTTCCAGTTTTAACTTGTCATATTTAGTTATGGAAACTCTTGAATTTGATGGTTGTTTGAAATGGCCTGCAGATTTTGATGGTTTCAGGATATTTAGAAGATGGAGGTTCACTTCTCTTTTTTGTGTTGAAGAAAGTTTCAAAGTGTCTTTTGATCCAGGAAGCTTTTTCATACTTGTTTTCAGTTTTATTAAACTTCTCTGCCTCTCTCTACTAGCAAGAAAGCATCTACTCTAAGTACCCAAATTATTAGAAACTACAAGGTTTCGGCTTTGGATTTCTTCAACCAGGTGAATCTTCTATAGAGCACCTTAACTCCACTATGAGTGCAGGACCCAAGTATGTCTTAGTTGTATAATACTACTTTTAATATCACCTATTTTCTAGATTATGAATGATTTTATGCCTGGATTCAAGAGATAATTCCCCCCCTCTCTCAATATATATCACACTATGATAAGGAACAAGATGCACATGTATGCATGATCTATATGAGAAGGTTTAATATTTATAAGTTATAAAAACAAACAAATGTTACAATTGATGGTTGTGAGCTACAGTTCCAACAAATGTTACAATTGAGAAACATTTGGAATTCATGTAGATTAGTTTCATCAATTGTCTTCATAAAAATGGTTGTTGATCGATTTCCATTGTCGTATTTTCTAATATCAGCAGTCAGAGTGTTTACTAAATGTTTACCGCGTAAGCGGTAACCCACAATAGTCAATACCCTCACTTACCAATAGTGTAACATTATGCTATCAAAATGGATTACCGGTAAGTGTATTTTACCCATTAAATGATTACTATGTAAGAGTTTTCTCTACAATGGCTATGGGTTGTTAATTTGACGAAGCTAAAGATTGTAGATTATTCGGGTCTATTTCCATGAATGACATAATTGGTATGAGTCTTGTATTTCATGAGAACCACGATTGATCATGGTCCCATCCATAACAGGTATTCATGAAGTAAAAAAGAAGACGTAGTTTGCATTTTGTGTATGTGTAAAACTTGTAATGGTGCATTTATTGTTACATTTGGCAGTCAATTCAACATGCAAAAGGACTTGTCGGTGCCGAAAGTGGAATTGGATGTCGATGAACTGGCAAAAAACTACAAAACTTAACAAGTATTTGCAAATAAGCCACCCTCCCATATCAGTTTGTATGTACTCTGTTTATGTTTTCCTTGAGAACGAAGAGCCAAATAATGAAAGTTGACATTTTCTTGATTCTAATGATCTTTAAGTGATGAACATCATATTTTGGGAGATGGGCTATTCTTATCATGTTCTTTACACATTTCAACTTCCATCCACTTAGAGCAGTTGATAAATGTTGCTTGAATTTGCTTTAGTTGCCTAATGATAACTCTTTCTTGATTCTAATGATCTTGAAGTGATAGAGAAGACTCTTAGGGGCCCCTTTACCCAAATACTTACCGTAAGATCCGACATTGCAACTTACTTTATCATGTAAAATTATAGTCCATCAAAATGGTATCATTCCAAAATTTTACCCAGTAGGCGTTTACCGGGTAAAACTCTCCATCCTTATCATTGTTCTTACAGGGTAAGATTCTCGACCCTTGTCATGTTCATCAAGTAAGGTATAGTAGTAATTATTCTCCTTTAATTTCTCCTATTTTGGTCTCTTTTGCTCGAGTGATAGTTGATCTGGATTAGACATTTTATTCATGTAATGTTTTACGTGGTGAATATATTATTTTGAAATCGTCTCCATCGTTCTTCTTGTGGTGAGTAACTTTTATTCGTGCTTCCTGCTCAACATCTGTGGTTTTAAAAAGATTGTCACATGTCTTATAGGGTTCTCTTTATGCGTCTTAATCATCATCCTGATAACTTCGGATTTGGAAATTCTAGAGCCGGAAATAATTGGGCGAAAGGGAATTATACCTAACTAGTTGGACTTGTTTCTCTACTTTTGGAATCAATTTTGGTTTGTTATCCACAAATCGATGGTTCCTTCCCTATCTTTGTTTGTTGTTGTATTTTTTGGTTCCTTCCCTGAATTCTATCGATTGTTGTGGTTTGATTCTATCAAGGGAAGTAATGTTTGTATTTCAGTTAACCCACCACCTGCCCTTCATCGTTCTTCAAGATGCCAACCGTTTCTTCAACTTCAAGCTTCTCCACTTCTATCGACGTAATTATTTATCAGTTTGGTTTGTTTGCGTTTAGAATAAACTCTTTCTATTTGGTTTGTGTGTGTTTAGCATGTTGTATCCGTTTGGATTCATGGGCCATCTTAAGAATTGTGCTTACCATGTTGGATCAGTTTTCATAAACATGTTGATTGGAATAAAACGTTTTCCTATGGATGAAATAATTCTTTTTCGAAAGAATTGTTGTCATTTGCTAATTTGTATGCCTGCGTTTATTCTAAGCTGTAAAATCCAACAAACATTTTTTGTGATAAATGATGCTATGTTATTGTTGCATTTTTCTGTTCCTCCCTTCCAGTCGCAAATCAAGCAAGCCCTACTTCTTTTTTCTATTTGTGTTATCTAAGGTGTACTTGGTTGGACTCTTTGAGGATACTAATCTCTGTCCGATTCATTCTCAGGGTATGATGTTCTCTTCCACATTTATCAAATTGCCTTGGTAACATTAATTTTTGTTTTGGTGGCCTTTATGTTTGAACATATACTTGGAACTCCCAAGGAGCATAGGAAATCAAAGCCTTACCATGATCATGTCTTTGTCTTCTCGATTGTTGACGACCACATATGGTTCCGTAATTACTAGGTTGGTGATGAAGATAATTTCCTTATTGATAAATATCACCTTAAGTCTATTTATTTCTATTGCGTTTTATGTGAGAATGATAAATGTATTCTTATTGGAGTGTTATTTCCGAAAGCACAACAATTTAGTAACCATATTGAAAAAGTGAATATACTTCTGGAATTTTTTTTATTTTACTGATGACATGTCAAATTTCCATCTTGCAAATGCTTTATTGTTCTTTTTTTGTAAGAGTTGCTAATGAATTCAAGAGTTGTCTTCTAGAGTGTTTTTTTCGAGTTTTTATGTGCAAGTATTGAGGTATGTTCAGTTAAATGTAGTCTAATTAGTATCTCTGTTTGTTTTTACGTAACATATATCATGTCCTCATACCGGGGCAAATAAAATTGATTGTGAAGATCTTTTTTTACATTTTGGGTAGAAAAGTGGTTTTTGGTGGCGTTTTGTATGTTATAAACTCTTCCACTTGCGTAAATGTGTATTTTTAATCGGAAAGTATGCATATCGATTTATTATTTTAATTGTGGTCATATACGTTCATTGGAGAAGAGATAGAAGGCATGCAAGTATGCAAAGAAGGTTAAAGCCAAGACAAGAAGGAAAATGCACCTCGCTAGAGATGGATGAGTTTGTAGACATGTGGAAGGAATGATCGACCGATTGAACCCGCTGTTTGCATTTGGCATGCCATTTTTACATAGGATTCATAACATCTATCATGTCAAAATATTTTTGGTGAATTTGTGGATTTTTGGTTCCTGGATGTTGTTATATTTTAATTCTTTCATTTCATAGTTAGGGGTGTTCAAAAACCCGACCAACCCGATCAACTCAACCCAACCCAACGCGAAATAACTCAACCCGATGTCTAATCGAGTTGTAAAATCTTCAAACCGTAGGTATTGGGTTGATATTAGGTTACTTTTTTTTAACCCAACCCAACCCAACCCGATGAACCCGATATCATTTTACTTCTTGGATTTAATATGATTGTTGAGTCCCTATTAATATGTACATTAAACAATTACACCATCACGTACCATCTTCATATACGTATATTTTCAATCTATTATTCATCTCTATATAACTCCTTTGTATATATGTTCAATAATTGTGAACATACACATACACACATATGTGTGTGTATGTGTGTAAATTGAGAAAATTAATTGAATGTGATATACTTAAGATTTACGAAGTATGGATAAATTGTACCAAATGGTTGTTGATGAAAAAGAAATTATGAGTAGGTTAGATAAAACAAGTTAGGAGTGTACCAAAGTATCAACCCGACTAACCCATACGGTTTGGGTTGGGTTGGGTTGCACTTTGGTTTGGATTGAGTTTGGTTGTGAATTTTCAAACCACAAGCATTTGGTTGGGTTGTTCAAATGCCTTCAACCTGATCAACCCAACCCGTGAGCACCCCTAGGTTTAGTCAAGAAGTTCAAGTTTTGTAATGAGTTATGAGTATATGGGTTTAGAATCCCAATACGTGTGAAATTATTTTTCCATTCGATCTTGCTAATACACCATATTAACCTTCAACTTTATATATTAGTTGACTAACAAATAATTAACCATGCAAACTCATGAAATAAAATCGAAAGTGATAAAGAAACATGATTCATCGCTGAATTAATGTTTCATAATTGTGATTCACCCGCGCTGCATCGCGCGGGTACACCACTAGTATATATATATATATTCAAATGAGAAGTGTTAAATGTATGAAAATGAATCTTAGTCCTTCATCTTGGTTAAAAATTGTAGCTTTGACTGTGAATCATAGGATAATTCGATCGCATGGTAAAAACTATGCGGAAGATAAATGTTGGATATACCGAGTATACCAAGGCTTATAGGTTTTATGTTATTGAACCTAATGATTCTATATAAATCCAAACTATTATTAAAGTAAGAGATGCAATATTTTATAGGACTAGATTCTCTAAAATACCTAGACCAAAGGACATAGTTCCAAGTACTAGCGGAACTAGTGAGGTTGAAGAACAAGTAATGGTTCCACATATCTTTGATGCTTTAAAGAAGTAAAAGATGAATGACAGAAAAATCATTTGGTCCCAATTTCCAATTATATTTGGTGGAGGGATCAAGATATGAGATTGGGTAAAAGTTATCTAACAGTTATAGTATTGAGGAGGATACAAAATCATTTGATGAGGTTATGAAGTCTCAATATGTTGTCTTTCACAAAAAAAAATAAACGATGAGATAGATCCCATCGTGGGGAAAAAAAATACTTGAATATTATCATACTTGTTATGGGGTTGTAGACCTTTGGGTTGCAAGTAGATTTTCAAACGAAAGATATAAGTTGATGGATCGATTAATAAATTTAAAGCAATAAATGGTGATCAAAGGATTTAGGTAACACGAAGACATTGATTATTTCGATGCCTATGCCCAGTTACAAGAATTTCCATAACTAGATTTGATAAGTCTCAACCATCGGATTTATACATAATACATATAGATATTCAAAGCTTCAATACTTAGAAATAAACTATCTTCTTTGTCAACAAAAACAAGTCTAATCGGATGGATACTTCAAACAATCAAAATAGACACACAATAAGGTTTAAATTCGATGAAGGATTCAAAACCTATTAAACCATCGGATTTACAACCATTGAATTAAGTGTTTTTTATATTAAAATATCATAATCCGATGAAAGCCTCTAAAGCAACCATCAGATTATTATCTTCATCGGATTTCTCATACTTCTTTGAATTATTCCTAACATTTAATATTCGACAAGACTGTCATCATAAATGTCTATAACTGGTAAACTGTTGTATAGCTTATAGTTCAGAATAGAAAAATGGATTTTTACTTGTAAAAGTCTTATTACTTTTTGTATTGTTCCAAAAGTAAAGATCCTTAAGCAAAATCGAAGATTAGTTGAAGAGTGGTCAGATTGTCACCAAAGCAGATTGGTTTGTCATCTAGCCAAAAGAAGATCAATACAAGATATAGTCAATATGTAGTCTGACAAATACTACTATTGGCAAGGCAAATTCGAAGTGCAAACTTGGCCAACAAGTTTGGTTCATCAACTCTTCCCTACTCTCATCCTAAAGTATTGGAACTTGCAAAGGCATGCCATTTTAAGTATGTTATAAAGTATTATGTAATTAGTATTTATCATACTTTATTGTTCCTTCTACATACAAAAGGATAAGAAGGGTTAACAAGTGTCTACATCAACTCAAAAGGATGAAGTGAAAAGTATAAGCATGCATGGATCAACAAATCAGATGAAGACATGTGTTAAAGTTGATAGAGAGCATTGATATCTACCTTTTATATCACAAACTGGGTTTAAAAACCCAATTATCTATATCATTTTATTCCTAAAATAGGCCTACTTAAGCACCTTATTTGTATTTTGTAAATCAGGCCCAAAAAAAAGAATTCACATAGTGGCCCAAGTCCAGATCTGAAATTGAAATCCAAATAGAAAAGGAAATCAGGAGCCGATCAACATAGTCGCGCGCGACCTCCACAACGGGCAGAGCCGCGCCCAAAGTCGTGAGCGACACTGTTGTCGACCAATCCAGGACCCGGGTGACCACTCACGCGGCCGAAGCCGCGCCTAAACCCGTGCCGTGCACTATTTAGAACCCCTAGTCCATAACGGGCCAGTTTCCAAGCGGGTAAAGTCGCGTCCAAAGCCGCAAGCGGCCCAAAAACGTGGGATTTTCAGATTTTTGGAGCAATTTTCAATTGGGAGATTTAAAAGAGGAGTGGGAACCGTCGTTTGAAGGGGAAAAGGCGAGAAGAGCAAAAAACGCAGCAGGAAGGGTGTGAATTGGGAGCATTTCATCATCAATTTTTCATCCCTTTTGGTAATTTCTTGCATTTTTTAAACTTGTTAACCCTAGTTTAGCCATGTGTGGCTAATTTCTCAATTCCAACAATAGTTAAACTTTTGATTTAGATGCAATTGCTTTGAGATTCCATTGTAGTTGATTGGTATATGTTCATTTGTTGGATTTCTTTGCTTAATTTTAATTTGACTTGAATGTTTGGTGATTTGGCCAAATTTCATAATGTTCTAGTGAATGTGTGTTAGTCAATTTTCTAAATATGTAATTGTTTAGAGATTTTGGTAAAGTGACAATTGAACCTACTTGATTTCAATAAGGTTTTCGAGATGGGTTCATGAAATCTAGCAATCAAGGTAATTTTACGCCGAGCTTGCGAGCTTATAACCTTGAATTGGTATTTTTCTCATATGGTAAAGCTAATTGCACCTAGGGGTTCAAGAGCTTATTTATTCCCCTATTTGCGATTAAGATTTGATTAAAGAGCTTATTTTAATCGATGTTTAGTTAAGGAAAAACTTGGATTGTCAGAGCTTATTGGCAATTTTTACCAATTTGAATTTGTCCGTTTTGTTACAAATCCGGGATCGATGATAGGCATTTGTGTCTTTATAATTTTTTTTGGCTATTGTTGGACGTTTAATTTCGATTGCATTTTCTTATCACTTCTTTGATTCACATGTCAGTTTTAAAATCAATCCAACCCCCCCCTTTCATATTTACTTTAAATTTCCATTCTTGTGTGTGAAGTATCCAGTCATAATAAGTTGATCTGAGTCCCCGTGGATTCGACCCAACTTACCACTGTTGCAAATTTAATTGTTGACAAAGGTCTAGTTGCTTAATTATTATTTGGTGGACTCGGCATCCGTCACTTGCCGGGGACTCGGTATTTCTAACAGTTTATGACTAGATCTTCACATACAGGTACACCCATACCCTTCGATTCAGAAATAGAAAAAACCGCTAAACGGTTGAGGAAACAAGCTACACTTCGGAAGGAGCAAGGTGAGTCTTCCTCTTCATCGGTAATTAACATATGGAAAGATATTGATTTACCATCCGAGACCGAAAGCGAAAAAGAATAACCCAAGACGGAACTTGAGGAAGAAAAGGACGAAGAACCAAAAGTCAAGATGGAGGACGGAGAGGAGCAGACTCTCCGAGAGTTGGCAACACATCATGTTGCCCAAGTTCCCATATGTATCATGTATCCTCAAGGTAATACTAACTTTATTTTAAAAACTGGTTTTGTCCATCTCCTACACACCTATCGCGGTTTGGAGAACGAGGACCCTAACAAGCACCTCAAGAAATTCCATGTAGTGTGTTTGAGTATGAAACCCAATGATGTTACGGAAGATCTAATAAAGCTAAAGGAATTCCCTTTTTCTTTAAAAGACCGAGATAAGGATTGGCTCTATTTGTTACCACCCGGTTCGGTAACGACTTGGAACCAAATGGCGAGGTTATTTTTAGATAAATTCTTTCCCGCTTCCCGAGCTGCTACACTCCGTAGGGAAATTTGTGGCATAAAATAAAGAGATGTAGAGACTCTCCATGAATATTGGGAGAGATTCAAGCATCTCTGTGTTAGTTGCCCACAACATGGGATATCTAAGCAACTTCCTATGCAATATTTTTATGAGGGTCTCCTTATGGAAATGAAAATGGTAGATGCCGCTAGTAGAGGGGCAATCTTCAATCACAACTATGGCTGAGAACTCTCAGTATTTTAGTGTTATAGGTGATGTGAGGATAGAGCCCCAAAGGGCTAATGAGGTAAATGTGGCTAGCATTGAAAGTAGATTATATGATTTGACTAACCTCATTAAGCAATTAGTTATGGGCAAAGAACAGGTCAAGGTATGTGGAATATGAAGGAAGGTGAACCATCATATGGACGTGTGTCCCCAATTACTAGAAGATGTCCTGGTTACACCCGAAGACATTAATGCCATTGGAGGTTTTCCAGGCCAATAGTCACAACAAAGATTCTACAACTCGAATTTTGGTGCCCCAAGACCTCCGCAACAATTTCAACAAAGGCAATTCCAGTAAGCATTCCATCAAAAGCCGCAGTTTCAGCCTAACAACCAAGCTTCAAGCAGTTCAAGTATGTCTTTAGAAGATATTGTAAAGTCTCTTGCCACTAATGTCCAACAATGTCAACAGGAAACCAGAATCAATATTCTGAACTTGGTGGCCCAAAATAAGAATTTGGAGGCCCAAATCGGTCAAATGGCGGTTTTACTCAATCGTATAAAAAATCAAGGTAAGTTACCGTCTCAAACCGAACCTCCTACGAAAGCTAATGTTAGTGCTATTACCTTGCGAAACAGGATAGTGCCAGATCTAGAGCCCAATGTTAAGAAGAGTGGGAGGAATGAAGAAAGGGAAGCCGAGGTTTTTGGAGCCAAACAAACTGAGGACAAAGTTGATGAAAAGGTTGAGGACAAGGGAACAACACCCCAAGTGGTCATCCGACTCCCATTCCCAAAAAGATTTGAGCAATCGAAGAAAGAGCAAGAAGACAAGAAGATTATGGAAACTTTTCGCCGTGTTGAGGTAAACATTCCACTCCTAGATGCTATTAAAAGAGTACCTCAATATGCCAAGTTTTTGAAGGAGTTGTGTACAAACAAAAGGAAGTTGGTTGGGAACGAGAAGGTAAGTATGGGCGAGAACGTTCCCGCCGTTCTTCAAGGAGATAAGATGCCCCTTAAATGCAAGGATCCAGGTATGTTTACCATCCCTTGTAAGTTAGAGAATGCTTTGATTGATAAATCCATGCTAGATTTAGGAGCGTCTATAAATGTCAAGCCTTATTCAATCTATTCATCATTGAATGTAGGTCCTCTTAAGAGGACGGGAGTTGTTATACAACTAGATGATAGGTCTAATGTGTATCCCAAGGGAGTCTTTGAGGACGTTTTGGTTCAAGTTAATGAGTTGGTCTTCCCGACCGATTTCTATGTCATAGATATGAAAGAGCATAATACCTCCAAGTCCCCTTTGATATTATTGGGAAGACCCTTTCTGAAAACATCAATGGCTAAGATTGATGTTCATGATGGTACATTAACTATGGAGTTGATGGTGAAGTTATTAAGTTTAATATCTATGATGCCATGAGATATCCTAGTGATGTGTCTTCTGTTAATTTTGTTGATGTTTTAGCTCCTATTACTCATGATTTGTATGACTTGACTAGCCATGATTTATTGGAGGTTGTAATCGCAAGGCACCTAGATGCAAAGAAGGTTAATCTATTGATGAAGGAGTATGACTTAGGGCCCGAATCAAGGAGATGGTCTTTGCTATCGAATCTAACTGACACAAGAAGTTTGAGGTATCAAATGTTAATTTACCTTTTTATTGCACAAAGTTGTTTCCTTCTATGAGTTGATGGAGTTTCCAAGCCACCTAAAGTATGCCTATCTAGGCAAGGAAAACACTTTATCGGTAATCATTTCCACTGAACTATCAAGCAATGAAGAGCACAAGTTGGTGAGTGTGCTCGAAGAGCACAAAGAAGCAATTGGTTGGACTATAGCCGATATCAAAGGGTTGAGTCCTTCAATTTGTATGCACAAGATCTTGTTGGAAGATGACTACAAGCCCTTCTGAGAAGCCCAGCGCCGCCTAAATCCACCCATGATAGAGGTAGTGAAAAATGATATTCTCAAATTCCTTGATGCAGGTATTATCTACTCAATTGCGGATAGCAAGTGGGTAAGTCCGGTTCAGGTAGTACCCAAAAAGACGGGTTTAACTGTGGTAAATAACGTCGAAGGTGAGTCGGTGCCTACTTGAGTCCAAAATGGATGGAGAGTATGTATCGACTATAGGAGGTTAAAATTCATCTACTCGTAAAGATCACTTTCCGCTACCTTTTATTGACCAAATGCTTAAGCGATTAGCGGGAAAATCTCACTATTGTTGTCTTGATGGCTATTCAGGTTTCCACCAAATCGCAGTAGCACCGGAGGATGAGGAGAAGACTACTTTTACATGCCCATTCGATACGTTTTCCTATAAGGCATATGCCTTTCGGCCGTTGTAACGCACCTGCTACTTTTCAACGATACATGGTAAGTGTATTCTCTGAGTATGTTGAAAATATTATTGAAGTGTTTATGGATGATTTCACTGTTTATTGTAATTCGTTTGAGGATTGTTTTAACAATTTGACCAAGATTTTAAAGCGATGCATAGAGACTAACCTTGTTTTAAATTATGAAAAATGTCATTTTATGGTTAGTCGTGGTCTTATCTTGGGTCATATTGTCTCAAAGAAGGATATAGAGGTAGACAAATATAAGATAGACGTCATTAAAACTCTACCTTACCCTACTTGTGTTAGGGAAGTACGGTCTTTCCTTGGTCATGCAGGTTTGTATCGAAGGTTCATAAATGACTTTTTGAAGATTACTCGACCACTATGTTGTTTTCTAGAAAAAGACGTGGATCTCCCTTTCGAGATCATGTGTGACGCGAGTAATTACGCGGTAGTGGATGTTTTGGGACAGAAGTTTGGTAAAGACCCACATGTTATATACTATGATTATCGCACGTTGGATAGTGCTCAAAGCCACTATTCAACGACCGAGAAGGAGATTTTGGCCATAGTATTTGCTTTAGAGAAATTCCATTCATATCTACTTGGTACTAAAGTGATAAGTTTTTTTGATCATGCAACTCTTAAATACTTGATGAAGAAGAATGATGCCAAACCACGCCTTATCCGCTGGATGTTGCTTCTACAAGAGTTCGACCTTGAAATCCGAGATAAGAGTGGGTCAGAGAACCTGGTGCCCCATCATTTGAGCAGGTTATTAAATGGTGAAGATCTTTCTACCTTGAAGGATGAGTTTCCCGACGAGCATCTTCTAACCATACAAGAGACCATGCCCTGTATGCCAATATAGTAAATTACTTGGTTACAAACACCTTACCAGGTACGTTGACTAGGACTGCAAAAGGTAGAATTAGAAGTCATGCTAAGTTTTATGTTTGGGATGACCCTTACCTTTGGAAGCATTGTTTTGATCAAATCATCAAACGATGTGTCCCCCAACATGAAGTACAAAGTGTACTTCGATTTTGTCATGAATATGCTTGTGGGGGGGATTTTGGTCTAAAGCGTATGGCCCATAAAGTCTTAGATTGTGGACTGTTTTGGCCTTCCTTTAAAGACGAATATATGTTTTACAACAGTTGTGATAGGTGCCAAAGGACGGGGAATATCGGACCACGTAATCAAATGCCCCAAAACCCAATTTTGGTTTGTGAAATCTTTGATATGTGGGGTATAGATTTCATTGGACCATTTCCCGTCTCTTCCGGTTTGACCTATATCTAATTATGTGTCGATTATGTTTTTAAATGGGTGGAAGCCAAGGCCACCAGAACTGTCGATGCTCGTACTATTTAATCTTTTTTTAGATCTAACATTTTCGCCAGATTTGGGATTCCGAGGGCCGTCATAAGTGATCGGGGAACACACTTTTGTAACAAGGTGATTGAGGCACTTTTCAAGAAGTATCATGTGACACACCGAATTTCAACCGCATTCCACCCCAATCCAATGGGCAAGCCGACGTCTCTAACCAGGAGATCAAGTCAATTCTTAAGAAGACCATAAATCCTAACCGCAAGGATTGGAACGAGCGTTTAGATGATGCTTCGTGGGCCTACCACATGGTTTACAAAACACCTATAGGTATATCTCCTTTCCGATTAGTTTATGGTAAACCATGTCATCTTCCAGTTGAACTAGAGCACATGGCCTACTGGGCGGTCAAAAACTGCAATATGTGGAAGGATGACGCGAGAGTTCTTAGGAAGCTACAATTGCAAGAGCTTGAAGAGATCAGAAATGACGCATACGAGAGCTCCAAGATCTGTAAAGAGCGAACGAAAGCTTTTGAAAGTCCAATCCAAGCTTACAGAATACACACTGAATATGTAGAAATCATTTCTTTGATTGATTTAACAACAATTACAATGATTTCTTGTGTCACAGATCTCACAGTGCCATATACTTACTTCTCTCACTTCTCTCTGTGCGTGTTCTTGATGTCTAGATTCTACTCTCTGACAATTACAAAGACATTCACTATTTATATGTAGTCAGCATGACCTTACAAGCTAACTAAAGTCAAAGTCAAATACTTTGACTTACAAAGAATATTAACAAAAAAAAACCTTACTCTTTACAACTTTACATCTTTGACCCCTCATTTAATCTTGAATACAATCTTGACTTAACAATCTCCCCCTTTGGATTCAAGATTTAAAAAAAAAATTGACGATAATCTTCAGGTCATCTTCTTGTTATAAAATCTTCAATACAAAATCTTTAACAACTCTAAATCTTCAATAATCTCTCTCTTTGAAACACTTTTCAACACAAACTTGAAATCTTCAGAACCTTGATGATCTCTTCAATCTCTCCTTTTGATCACATTCAAGTAACTGTCTTTCAAAATAATCTCTCCAGCTTGACAATCATCAGACTTTTCTTTGTCTTGAAATAAAATTTTTCTCCATTTTACAACTTTCCCTTGACTTTGAACTTTTCTTTGATCAACATAACTCTGACTTTGAATCTCTTAAAATTTCTCCCCCTTTTTGATGAATGATGAGAAATCAGAATCATCAAAACATTTCAACGTCAGCTTTGTCTTTGAAATATCTCCCCCAAATATGAAGATAAGCAAAGTCATCATGAGAAAGAAAGATATTCTCCCCCATTCAAGAAAATAGACAATCTCCGCCAAAGAGAATATGATCTCTTCTGATCTGATATGAACATTCTGCCGTCAATTCATAAATATATTAATCTGAATCTTTTCAAATTCAGACAAATTAGATTTGGTAACCCTGAATCAACATATGAATTAGTTATCACGCCTTCCAGTAGCACAAAGCAATTGTGTACAACGAATGTACAATGGGAAGGAGCTTTTTGATGTGCACTCCCCCAGAGCTTCCATTCAATCATTGAAAAATCACAAAGAAATTTTCTATGAATGTTAAGATAAGAAAACGTACTCCTTATGTGCTCGTGCATGTGTAAAATGATTGAAACATTTAAAGCTTAAACATGCTCAAAATATGTAAACCATTAAGACAACAACAGTATTACATAGACTCAATGTGTGATCCCAGATTCTAGCTCACAACAGATTTAGAAACACTTTTTATTGATTAACAATCAATCACACAACCTAAATCAATCCATATCCCTATTTAGTGCATATTACAATAAGCTCTCTGTGTGTGTGTGTGTTTTCTAAGGTGTTCTTACCAAATATGTGCATATGTGTTCTTATGACATACAACACCTTGACCTGCTATTTATATGATCAACATGACCTTAACACATGGTCAACTACTCTTACAATTTCAAATACACTCTCACACTTTTACAACAATTACAATATAGACCCTCATTTTATTCTTGAATACAATTCACATCTAACAATCTCCCCCTTTGGATTCAAGATTAAAAAAAATTGACAATAATTTTCAGGTCTTCTCTTCCTTTAGAAAAATCTTCAAGAAACAATCTTTCACAACTTTGACATCTTCAAATCTTTGCCACTTTGATCAATCTTTGATAGCGCTTTAAGTAAATCTCCCCCTTTGAATATCTTAACAACTTTAGCACTTTCTTCAGTCTCCCCCTTTGATTACAAAATGCAATAATCTCTTTCAGAAAATCTCTTTATCACAACAAACTTTAAAGTACAAACATCGTCAGCTTTTCATCTTTCATTAATCATTGCTTTGACAAATTTCTCTCCCTTTATCACATCTTGCTTTACTTTGCTTTCTCATTCTTGTACTATCTCTCTTTTAACCAATCAATCATCTGACTTTGAAACCTTGAAACTTCTCCCCCTTTTTAATGAATTGTGAGAATTAGAATCATCAAAACTTTTCAAGGCCAGCTCTGTCTTTGAAGTATCTCCCCCAAATAATCAATGTAAGCACAGTGTCCATGAGAATACAGAAACAATCTCCCCTATGTAGGAAAATAGAAAATCTTCCCCAAAGAATGATATGAACATTCTTCGTCTGATCTGATAGTTTGCCGTCAATTCAGAAATGTAATCATCTGAAGCTTTGCAAATTCAAACGAAATAAGAATGGTAAACCTGAATCAACAGATGAGTCAGTTAGAATGTGTGTCAGTAACACAAACTTACTGAGTACAACGAATGTGTTGTATAAGGAGCTTGTCTGATGTTCACTCCTTAGGATTTCCATTCAATCATTGAAAAACACAAGGTTAATCTTTGAACGTTCTGACAGAAAAACAAATTTTCTGTGTATTTGTGCTTGTGTATGAAAAAATTAAGCATAATGATTACTTTTATTAAGGCTCAAAGTATGTAAACTATTGAGACAACAACAGTTATACATAGACTCAATGTGCATGAGAAAGGGTCGAAGGTGGGGCAACTTTCCTTCTTTTTTAATATCCGAATCATCCAGATGAAGATTAGATAGATTATGTGCTGTTTCCCCTTTGAAATTGAAACATTCTTTTGTTAAGAAAAGAATGAGTAGCAGGTGGGGTTTTAATGCAAGGGTTGGCATAGGCTAGTTGACTTTTTCAATGAAGGTCACGAAGAAGTGTGAACCAACAGATTATGCGGCTGCCCAACTCAAAAAAGTTTGGTGCAGAGTTTGATTTTTTTTTACTCTGGTCTCTCACCCTCTTTCTTTTAAACATTTAAGCTCGCTTCTAACCAATCTCTCTTTCACATTTTTTCTCAGCACATACCCACTCTCAATTCTTTTGACCCCTCTCCCCTCAATCACTCAAGGATTACTTTCGGGGTAGAAAACACTGGTTAACGTGAATCAATGGAAGTATTTTAAGCACTCACACTGAATCTCATGTATTGTCCTAAAAAGAATGTGTTGCTCAACAGTTATCTTGACAATTAAGCACAAGATATCATTATCAGAAAATGTATGCTCATTATAAGAATGAAATTTCAACAATGTGAACATTTAAGATCTCTCAAAACTTTGAACATTTATGATCATCCAATTTCATTGTTTTGAGAATCTGACAATGATTTAATCAGATCAAATATCATGAAGAAAAATGTAATGGGGTATCAAAGAACAGACATTTGTTTATATGAACAATATATAAACAATTTGACAACGAAAGCACATTTAATATAGAAATGACGTCTGATTTCAAACAACATTGAATTTCAAATGAGAGTATTACCATCGAAAGATTTATCTTTTTGAGACATGGTAATAACAAAGTCAATAGGAATGTACTGAACCGATGTGTGTAAGAATACTTGACAGTATAAAGATAAGATATTACACAAGTATTTATCTTTAAGAAACACACGGTTAGATAATCAATAAAGCACTTGATATGAAAAACATTTAAAAATCTCACTCCGAAATTCATAAAATATTTGAGAACACGAAGTGGTTTGAATGTTTAAGAAAGTGTTTTTCATACCTGAAAGTTGTTCTTTTTAGAAAGTATGGTAAAGTTTAAGATTCAGAAAGATATACCTTCAATGCAGAATTCTAAACTCCCCCTAAAATGAATATTATCTTTTAAGCATCCTTGAAAAAACTTCAGATACTCCCCCTCAGTACCTGTAAAAAGTGAAATCATTAGAATAATATGACAGTGAAAGTATGACTAACTTTTCTCATATCCCCTTTAAAAATATAACAGTGAAAATCTTATAAATCCCCCTCAATTTAACAGTAAAAACTCCTTTGAAAAATGTTATCTAATCAACATCCTGAAGAAGAAAGACAGTTGAAAGAGGGTTCTAAACTGAGATATTCAGAAGCCATCGCCACATATTCTCCAGTGAGAATAGTAACTGTTCATTTTTATCATTGAAGACCGGGTCTTAAACTCCTTTGTTCAAAAACCATTGTTCTTAAACATTGAAGACCGGGTTCTGATCTGGTGTAATCAGAAACCATTGCTCTTACTCCCCCTAAACCCGTGGCACCTGTAAACAGATTTGATAGGTTTTGGTACCAACTGGTATTTGGGTCCAGAGTGGTTAGATTTTGGAATCCACTTCTCATTAGATTTAAACCTTTTAAGTTCATTTTGCTGAGAAGTGATTCTGTAAGTTCCATACCAATTTTGATCATAATATTTATTAACAAAATCATCAGTTCCACAGTAAGAGCAACAAAGTTTCTTTTGTTCAAGTCTGATTAAATGATTTACAGAATATGAAGAATCAAACTAACCAAAAGATTTACCTTTCAGAGCATTGTCGTTTTTTTTCACTTGAGGTGTAGGAACAAATGACTTTGAATTGTCTTTCTCATGTTTCCTTCTCCAAACCATTTTCTGTTGAGACTTATTCCTTCTGATGTTACCTGAACCATCAATAGGTTTGACATAGAAAATATTAGTATGACGAATCTGATCTTCTTGCTTTGACACAATATCATCTGAATCAACAAATAAAGGATTGTTAGAAACATTTGCAAAAATTGAACTTGCAGCTGATTTGAATGAACATTCTGATGCAGCTGAATCATTCATGGGTGATCGAACAATTGTATCTGCACTTCTATGTGCTCTCAATTCATCCTTGAAAATGATTCCTTCAAGTTCTGTAATCTTGTTGGACAAACTGTTTCTTTCTTCAGACAATGTATCAAGCTTCTTCTATAATTCAGACTTCGTCTTCAGTTCTTTCAATGCATTTGCTGATAGTTCAGATAGCTTCTTTGAAAGCTTGGTAATCTCTGTCTCAAAAACCTTACTTTCTTCCTCAAAGTCTCTTTCAACACTTTATCTTTGACCAAATATTTCTCTGAATAATCCGACATTCTTTTTTTCTGTTAATTTCTTCTCTTTCTCAAACTTATCTCTTTCCATAATAATGACTTTCTCAAAATCTGACACTTGTTGAGAAAGTTTTATACGTTTGAGTTCAACTATGTTCTTGTCTTCAAAAGATTTCCTTGAAAAGTCAGAAAACTTTTGTGCAAAAGCTTTTCTTTCTCTTTCAAACTCTTCTCTTTCTTTCTTTAACTTCTTTTCATCTTGAGAGATCTGTTCCTTCAGTTCAACAATCTTGTTGTGAAGCTTAGTATTATCTCTTTCCAAATCCTTTCTTTTTCTTTCAATCTTCTTTATCTTCTCTTGAGTTCTTGAGTTGTCTATCTCTTGTGTGGCTTTTTCTTTCAACATGTTTATCTCAACCTCAAGACTAAACACTTTATCTCTTAACTGATTTCATTCAGAAAAGATTTGTGAGTTTATCTTTTTCAGTCCATCACATGTTTCTCCAGCAATATTTGCTCTTCTTCAGAGATCATCAAGCTTTTTTTGCATTAACTCTTTATTTGACCATGTAGAGTTTGCATTACTTGCTTTCAAAAATTTGGATTCCTCTTCAGATTTCTTCAATTTGATTTCAAAGATTAGAAATCTCTTTCTCTTTTGATGCAATTATCCCTGCAAAATTGATTTTAGAGTTAGAAATGCAATCCGAGCAAATAAAATCTTTCTTTAAAACTTTAGAATTTTCTTTCAATTTATTAATCTGAGCCTGAAGAGATGAATTATGAATTTTCATTGTGTGTCCCAATACGCAATCATTCAATCAAACAATCACATAAACAATATAATAAATCAAACCTGATATTGATATTCAATGGATTCAAAGTATTACAAGCTTGCAATAGAAATCGATCTCTTTCTCTCTTGTTGTTCTTCAAGGCGCACCACACACCACCACAAGCCTCCTCTCAATAATTAAATTTGCAATTAAAATCTCTTAAACCCTAATTAACTCTAAAACAAACTATTTATACTTAGCCCATATAGCCTAATGGGCTTGCAAGGCTTAGGCCCAACTACAAACTAAACTTATTTAACTAAAATAAAAGACTAATAAATAAAAAACGTATAAATACTTTTGACTAATTATTACAAAAGGACCCTAGACTATTTGCTGAGACGACTTTAACAGCTTTAACTTCATATTTCCATCTTCAGATAATTATGATCTTGAATCCAATAAATATGTGCTTTAACATTCAGATTCTTATTTTCAGCTTCAAGTGCAGGTATTTCAGGCATATACGCGATAACCCATTCTCTTTTTGTCAGAACAGTATTTCCCTTTTCATCAATATACGACATCTTGATATCTGTAAAATATAAGCTTGAAATGATTGTTAACAAAAATCAGAAATTTGATCACAGTCAGAAATTTTTTTTGACAATTAAATCTCATATTGCAACTTCTAAAAATTTAACTAAGTATAGATTTTGCATGACACTCACAATACAATTCTCACACACACAAGAATTCGTATGGAAGGGATAAGAATTCTTCACTTTTCGCATGTAACTATATGCGAATTATGAGCTTTTTGCATGTAGTTATGTGCGAATTTTGCACATTTCGCATAAGGAAGGATGCAAATTCTTCAATTTTTGCATAAGATATATCACTGTGATGCGAATTCCCCCCTTAGAATCTTTTTCAAACCTGAAGAATTCGTATCGATGCGAATTCTTGCCTCAGAAAAAATTCCTAGTTTTAGATGCGAATCCTTAGCTTTTCGTACAAAGGCATGTGCGAAATCTGAACTTCTTGTATAAGGCTAGGTGTGAATCCTTGGGAATTCGTATAATGCTTTATACGAATTTTGTCCTTAGAAACTTTCATTCACTATTTCATGCAAATTCTTCTTCATACGAGTTCTTCATGAGATATGCGAATTCTTTAGATCTTGGCTCAAAATCTTAAATTTCAATCCAAAATCGAACCAAAACTTCAAATTAATCCATGAAACTTTGTCAATTTCATCTCGTACTCAATCTGAACACTTTACAAACTATTAATTTCGAATTAAAACATCAAACTTAGACTTTTGATCTAGGACACAATACGTTTACAAGTTCGAACAAAAACTACATCAAATCCAAAATTCACACAAATCGATTGTATATTAGGCAATGTGATCTGAACAAAACTTGTTCTAGTACATGATACGAATCTAATAAAACCAATTTCCAAACCAAAACACTACAATATCAATGAAATTGATTCTGGACAGTTGACTTTTGAGAGTTCTTGAAAAATCTTTAAATCTCCAAACTTGATAAATCTTTCTGATTCTTGTCTGCTCTAATACCAAATGTGATCCCAGATTCTACCTCACAACATATTTAGAAACACTTTTTATTTATTAACAATCAATCACACAACCTAAATCAATCCATATCCCTATTTAGTGCATATTACAAAAAGCTCTGTGTATGTGTGTGTTTTCTAAGGTGTTCTTACCAAAATTGTGCGTATGTGTTCTTATTACATACAACACCTTGAACGGCTATTTATATGGTCAACATGACCTTAGTACATGATCAACTACTCTTACAATTACAAATACGCACTCACACTTTTACAACAATTACAATATAGACCCTCATTTTAATCTTGAATACAATTCACATCTAACACGATATGCATGAATGAGGTTTGAAGGAGGGACAACTCTCCTTCTTTTTCAATATCAACATCTTCCAAATGAAGATCTGATAGATTATGTGTTGCTTCCCCTTGAAGATTTGAAACATCCTTTTGTTGAGAAAAGAATGAGTAGCTGGTGGGGTTTTATGCAAGAGTTGGCATGGGCTAGTTACCTATTTCAATGAAGTTCACGAAAGAATTGTGAAACAACATATTATGTGGCTGCCCGGCTCAGAAAAGATTTGGTGCAGAGTTTGATATTCTTTTACTCTGATATCTCACCCTCTTTCTTTTTAATCATTTGAGCTCAATTCTAACCAACCTCTCATTTCCATTTTACCTCAACACACTCCCACACTCTATTATTTTGACTCCTCTCCCATTACTCACTCGGGATAACTTATTGGGTAGGAAATATAGGTTAACGTAAATCCATAGAAGTTCTTTGAAGTTCTCACACTGATCCCATGTATTTTTTCCTAAAAGTAATGTTGCTCAACAGTTTATTATGACAAATAAGCACAAGATATCATTATCAAAAAATGTATGCTCATTAGTAATAAGAATCAGATTTGAGCATTTGGAATATTTAAGATCTCTCAAAACAATGCAATTGAATGAATGAAATGAATTCTAATGAAGTGTTTTGAGAATCTGACAATGATGCGATCAGATCAAATATCATGAAGAAAAATATATTGGGATATCAAAGACCGAATATTTGCTTATATGAACAAGATATAAACATAATATCAATGAAAGCATATTTATTAAGAAATGACGTCTGAATTCAAACAATTTAGAATTCAACCGGGAGTATTACCATCGAAAAATGTATCTTTTGAGACATGGTAATAACAAAGTCAATAAGAATGTACTGAACCAATGTGTGTAAGAATACTTGACAGTATATGAAAAGATAATACGCAAGTATTAGCTTTAAGAAACACACGGTCAGATAAACATGTAAGTATCCATATGAAAAAAACATTTAAAATCACACTTCGAAATTCATAAAAACATTTAAAGAATAAGAAGTGGTTTGAATGTTTAAGAAAACATTTTTCACATCCGAAAATTGTTCTTCTTTCAAAATGTGTAGAGATTAAGATTTAGAATGATATACCTGCAATGTAGAAATCTTAACTCCCCTAAAATGAATATTTATCTTTTAAGCTCCTTTTGTCAAAAAAAAAAAAAAACATCAGATACTCCCCCTCTATATCTGTAAAAAGTCAAATATTAGACAAAAACAATATGAATATGACAATGAAATGTATTTGTCTTGTTACCTTTTTATTCTTATTTCTCCCTCAAAAACATATCATAAAAAGTTTAAAACTTCATGAAAAAGATGTATCTTTTCAGCTTCCTTAAGAATGAAGACTCTTAATTCCGGGTTCTGAACAAAATTATCCAGAAGCCATTGTCACAAGCTTATACCCTGCAAAGCAAGAATTTTTTTGGTAATCATATAAAATGATTGTTGGATCCCAGATTTAATCTTATAACAATAATGATATAAACAACAAGAGTATAAACAGCGGAAGCAATATAGTTTAATATCAAAAGCAGATTCAAATATCACAGTTCATATATAAAGCAAGTATTAATAACAAGATCTTCGTCAGATATATTCAATTGATTCTTCTTTTACAAGATATCAAAAAGCACACATTTGTCAAAGGAGTGATGGTCCTATTTATAGGACCATAAAGCAAACAGTGTACTATTCTGACAAATAGAAGCATGCTTGAACAGTGTCTTACCTAATAGGTAAGCTCAAGACATGCTTGAACAGTAACCTACTCTATAAAGTAAATCTTATCACTAAGTGATTGGTTATCTGTTCTGATACTTCAGGAAAGTCTTCAGCGCCATATTCAGAGAGAATGTCTTCAGAGCTCTGACGTTGTCTTCAGAGCTCTGACATTGTCTTCAGAGCCTCTGATGAAGCCATCTCTGATGTCTTCTGCTGAAAGTTGCAATCTCTGATAAGTACTTCAGAGGCAGGTTTGTCCTCTGAAGTCTTCGTCCTCTGAAGTCTATGCCCTCTGAGGTCTATCTTTGGAAGTCCTCTGAAATAGGACGGGTATTTTCAACATTTTAACAGAAGATTTGGGGCTAACAATCTCCCCCTAAGTGTTGAAAATAAAAGATACAATAATAGCAGAGAATAGAAGATTTAAACTAGAAAGCGTAGAGGAGAAAAACATCCTCTTAAATATTAATTCGTAAACATTTTGAAGTTTAATACAGAGAAAATAATATTCAAACTAAAATTTGTCACTTGAACAGATTCCATGGAACTTCATGATCAGAGCTCTGAAGTTGATCATCGAGTCAATCTCTAAGTCAAGCTTTGCAAGTAAATCTGCTCTGTGCCTTTCTTCCTTCACATGGATCATTTTGTTTATACCTCTCAAGGTTTCATCAGAGTACTTTGAAACTTCCGAAGCGAGAAAGATCTTCTTTACTTGGTTTACTCTGTAGACGAAACCCAGAGGTTCTGCAATGATTGATCCAGTCTTCTTTGCCTCAAGATTAACGATCGACTCCACAGGTTCAGTTACCTCCAGCTTTTCTTTCCCCAGGTTTAGAGCAATTTGGAAGTCACGTTTTGCTCTGTGTTTGACATAGGCCTCCATTGCCCGTCTGACTTCAACCATGCCCATCCTGATTTCCCTTCTTCCCTGATCATATCTGGCAGAGCAATAGGCATACAAATGAGGTAAATCATATGGATCTAGATTTACGATATCATTATCATTGAACTTGTAAATCTTCTTATCAGATCGAGTTACCACATAATGCCTATAGATGATCTTGTTGTAAGCAAAGGTCTTCTCTGAGATTTTGTTGATTTTAATGATTGGATCATCAAAGTGGACTTGTACTTTGGGTGAGGTTTTATCTCTGACAAATCTTCGCTCATTGTCCGACATGTTCTCTTTGATCCTTGGATTCAGAGGAATGACTAGAGTGTCTGCCATATTGAACTCACAGTAGATGTATCTGAAGTGGTCTTCTATGGAAGCTTCGGGATTGGATGCAAGGAATGTAGGAGGTTGAGTAAACACTTTGGTTGGTAAATCAATGCTTGCCTTCTGAACAGGATTCTCTGAAGGAGCCTGTTCATCAGCAACCATGGTCTCTGGTTCCTTTGTCTGTGGAGGATCTTCTGTTGTAGGTTCAGAGATGTAGCCATCTATCTCTGGTGAATCCCTCAACTCTGTTGCTGTTGAAGTATGATGTGGTTGAGCATTCTTGAATACATACTCTTCAACATCAATTACTTCAATCTGTTTTTCAGCGACTTCTTTTTCAGAATCTGATTTTTCTTGTTTTTCAGATTCTGGTTCTGCTCTTTCAGCCTCTGATTCGTAAGCATCTCTCATCACATAAGTTGGTCTTTCTGGTGATGAGAATGCATCTTCTGATGTAGAGAAGTCTACTAGTTGTTCGTCTTTGTCTTCTTCCAGAGCTCCAATAGTTTCTGGAGTTGCAGCTATTATTGGAACTATTGGAGCACTCAAAGTAGATGGTGCTAGAAAGATAACAGGTACTGGCGACTTTAGAGTGGCCTTGTTATCTTCAGCAGAGGTTGAGGTTGAACGTCTCTCTGGTCCTTATTCCTTGCTTTGGTTTGATTCAGAGGGAGTGGACTTCTTTTGTGTTTCAACTGTTTTTTGGTATAGGAGTCTTCTCCCCCTTATGAAGATCAGATGACCCCTGAGGTTGGTCATCATGGTCATCAGAGTCTTCATACCTGGCCCTTTTTCGGGTTCCTCAGAGCATGCGACCTCTGGTTCCTTCCGTTTCAATGATCCCTCTAAAGATTTGACATTCTGCAGAAGGTCTTGAATCTTTTTGTTCTGCTGAGTGGTCTTGGAGACGAACTTGCTGGAGATATTCATTACATTGCTGGTGATCTTCTTGGAGAAGTTGGTGAGGTCAGCCTTTGTAACAAATTCAGATGTAGCAGGAGCAGCAGAAGAGGAGGTAAGGATCTTTGCAATCACCTCTGTCAAAGAACGCAAGACTTCCTCTTTGAATTGAGTAAAGTCTGCATGTGTTGGAGTGGGGCAGAGGGAGTTGGAATCGCCTTGAGGAGCTCTGTGGTGGAGTTACGAATTTCTCTGGATAGAACAGAGTCATTTTTGATGACCAGGCTTTCCAGAACATCCAGTTTATCATTCTGAGAGATAATCGTCGTGCGCAACTCAGAGACCTCTGAAGTGAGCTTTGCAACTTGAGAGTGAGAGGCAGAGGCCTCTGAGGTATTCTCTATTTGAAGTTTAATCTTCTTCAGAGATTCTCTGATTTCATCACCAAAGATTCTGAACTCCTCTTTGGTAACATAATCAGAGGGGGTGACCTTAGGATCAACACATGATTCTAAGTTTCCCTCGAGTTCAGAGAGGCCTTCTTTCGGAGTTGGCTTGATATTGACTACGGAAGGACTTCCCATTAATCCTTGGGGACCCTTTTTGAAGGATTTCCCTATAATGGTTCCGATTTTTCTCTGATCATCAGAGTCAGAATCTGATGATGAGAAACGAATGTGGGTGGAAACCTTGCTGTCCAGTCTAAGGAGTACTTGTGCAAGAAGGTCGTGCCATTATTTTTCTGACAGGCAATCCTTACGAGAGATCTTAGGTCTCTCCTGATCTAAGGGACGATCCATCTTTTTATGAGCTACAAAGGCATCATGTGTGTGAGGAGGTGACATACTCTGGGGTGAATGAGTATTTTTACCTTGGTCTAAGTCCTGTTGGGAGGACTTAGCCGTATCAAAGGTTTCCCCTTTGGTGCGTGCTTCAGAGACAGAAGTAGATGCCTCTGAGCGGCTAGGATGGGAAGGGTTCGAGGTGTGCACCTCTGTTTCAATGTCTACTGATGCTGGACCACCTTGGACAGTAGATGTGTTTGCACAGGGATTTGGGCTTTGGAATCACTCATGTGTGCCAACAAGGACATCTTTTTCTACCTCGCCGCCCTCGGATTCTAAGTTTAGAAACTCACCCTCTGGAATTCTCTCTTCCTCACCTTCCTCTGCTCTGACAGAGTTATTCTCTTCGTCAGAGGGAGGGTTCTATTGTTTTCTCTTCCTTACTCTCTCAGAGACACCCTCTGGTTGCGCTATGTTAACGTTTTGAGCAGTATCAGAGATATCACTCTCTGATTCAGGCTCAGGCTCAGAACCAAAGTGTGTTGGGGATCCCATCATCGGTTCTGATGATTGGGCAACACGACTAAGTAGGAGGTGGGTAGTAGAGTCAGCAGGAATTACCTCAATCATGGTGTGTGGGAAACGTCGGTCATTTGGATAAGGAGGAACCTCTGTAGCTTTGAACGAGTTCATCATAAACAGAGGTGTCCTTGATCCCTCCTCAGTGATAGAGAATTTCTCCATTGCTTGTTGAATGACCACAGAGATGAATCTGGGAAACAGTACCGAAATTGGTTGTTTTCCTTTGGCCAAGTCTTTGTTCTTCTTGTCCACCGCCGTCAGTATCTCACAGAATAGAATGTGAGCCATATTTATGCTTCTGTTGAAGAAGAGAGCATACATTATGGCTAGAATCACTGGATGGGTCTGATCTTGGCTTCCAATCTTGCAGGTAATTGTTCGGTTGAGAACACTAAACATAAAGTTCCACTTGGGAGGCAGGTACTGACGTCTGAATTGACTTAGGCGTGTGATCTCTCTGTTGTAGCCTAAGTGGTGGAGGAACTGAAGAAGAACTTCTTGAGTTGGTAGTTTCTCAAAGGTTTCTATTTGAAGATCAGTTTTTGTGAGCAGGTTGAATCGGCGAGTTAGGGTTTGTGGGGTGATTCTTATGTTCATGCTTTGTTCACCTAGATCAATGTACCCAACCAGTCCTTCCTTTTCATCATCGTATTCACTTGAATACCACCATTGTTGGACAAAGCGTAGAGGAATATCTGAAGCATGTTTGGTGAGGACATCGTTGAGTTCGGAGTTGGTCAAAAAATCTAGTATTGGGCGAAACTGCTCATCGTATTTGGTAGGGGTGACGTCCAGAAAGTAGTTGTTACCTTTTACTGGAACATCAAACTGTGCCACATTCAAGCTTGGAACAAGTTTGCTGGAGTTATCTGAGGTTTGGGAATGAGCTGCCATTGTTGCAGGTTTTTTTTTTGAGAAAGATGAGAGCTTAGAAAGAGAGATTGGATTCTGAGAGCGTAAAGAATAATGAGAAGAGAAAAAAGGGGTTTTTATGGACAGAAAAAAAAGGTAGAGGGAGAGGTTATGGAAACGGCGATTGAGAGTTCCAATGTCAGAAAGGACGTTCCATCATCCCCTAATTAATAGGTGACACGTTGAGGTGTGTAGGGGAGAGCCGCTTGGCGTCAGAAAACCGCGAGTTGGGTTGAAAAAAAAAACGAATGGTTATCCAAAAGATTAATTATTAAAAGAATTTTCTGGAATATTCGTTTAATGAGAAAAGATTAGGGGCTTTGATATAAATATCGAAGACAAGATCAGAGGCTCTGATATAAATATCAGAGACAAGATCAGAGGCTCTGATATAAATAGCAGAGACAATATCAAAGGCTCTGATATGAGTATCAGAGAAGCTCACTTTCTCCCCCTTGAAAGATGAAAGGTTCTTTGTCTCCCCCTTGACCAAAGAATAATGTATTTATCTTCTCCCCCTTGACACATGCTTGGAGATACAAAAGAATGATTTTTACCATTTGTGAAAAAGTCCAGAGGCTCTGAAATTAGTTTCAGAAGTTCTGGTTGAACATGCTACGCATGTCAGAGGCTCTGATGAATGGATCAGAGACTCTGATGTTTTCCTGTGTTAGGCAGACATGTTCAACATACCCAACTTGCTAATTAAGAAATTGAACCTTCGTTCATCTAAAGCTTTTGTGAAAATATCAGCAAGTTGAAGTTCAGTTGGTATAAATTACATCTCTATTGTTCCCTTTTCAACATGATCTTTCAGAAAGTGGTACCTTACATCAATGTGCTTTGTTTTGGAGTGCTGTACTGGATTGGCAGAGATGGCTATGGCACTTTTTGAATCACACAGAATTGGAATTCTGTCATATTGTAAGCCATAGTCTCGGAGCTGAGTTTGCATCCATATGACTTGAGAGCAACAACTTGCAACAACAACATATTCTGCCTCTGCTGTGGAAGTTGAAACACAGTTTTGCTTCTTGGATGTCCAACTTACCAGCTTATTGCCCAATAACTGACAGCACCCAGAGGTACTTTTTCTGTCAAGCTTGCATCCTGCATGATCTGCATCAGTGTAAGCTGTTAAATCAGAACTAGAAAGTTTTGGATACCAGAGGCCTAATGAGGGTGACCCTCTCAGGTATCTGAAAATTCTTTTGACAACAGATAAATGAGATTCTTTTGGATTTGCTTGATATCTGGCACAAAGACATGTTACAAACTTTATGTCAGGCCTACTTGCAGTTAAGTATAATAGTGAACCTATCATTCCTCTGTAGGTTTTGACATCTACAGATTTTCCCGAAAGATCAGAGTTAAGCTTGACTCCTGTGGCAATAGGGGTTTTCATAAAGGTTGAATCATTGAGTCTGTATTTTTTTAAAATGTCATAGACATACTTAGATTGAGTTATAAAAGTACCCTCTGATGTTTGCTTTACTTGTAAGCCTAGAAAGAATGTTAATTCTCCCATAAGACTCATCTCAAATTTACTCTTCATTAACTCTGAAAACTTATCACAATACTTTTGATTGGTAGAGCCAAATATAATGTCATCAACATATATCTGTACTAAAAGCATCTCATTTTTCTACCTTTTTATGAACAAGGTTGTATCTATTGTTCCTTTTTCAAAACCATTATTTATCAGAAATGTGGACAGAGTAGCTTACCATGCTCTTGGAGCTTGTTTAAGTCCGTATAGAGCTTTATCAAGATAATAAACATAGTTTGGAAACTCTGTATTCTCAAAACCAGGTGGTTGCTGGACATAAACCTCTTCATTTAATTTACCATTCAGAAATGCAGATTTAACATCCATCTGATATACTTTGAACCCTTTGTGTGCAACATAGGCTAAGAAGATTCTAATTGCTTCTAGCCTAGCCACAGGTGCAAAGGTTTCATCATAATCAATGCCCTCTTCTTGGCAATATCCCTTAGCAACCAACCTAGTTTTGTTTCTGATTATAATGACATCCTCATCCTTTTTATTTCTGAAGACCCATTTAGTTCCAATTGCAAATTTTCCTTTAGGAAGGGTAACTAAGGTCCAGACTTTGTTTCTTTCAAACTCTTGAAGCTCATTCTGCATTGCAGAGATCCAATGAGGATCTTCAAGAGCTTCATTTACCTTCTTTGGTTCAATGATGCTTAAAAAATTTACAAAAAAGCATTCATTGATTGTGGCTGATCTGGTTTTGACACCCTCTGAAGGTGAACCAATGATCTGATCATGGGGATGATCCTTTGTCCATCTTGTGAGTGGAGCATAAACATGAGGTGGAGTTTGAGCTTCAGATATGATAGTTGGAGACATCTCTGTTGTTGATTCCAGAGGCTCTGAAGTTGATTCCAGAGGCTCTGAAGTTGATACCAGAGGCTCTGACGTTAATTCCAGAGGCTCTGAAGTTGATTCATTTCTTGGACCTGCATTCAAGGAAGCAGAAGTTGTAACTTCAGAGGGACCAGAGAGATTTGTACCTAACGTTTGTGGTTCCTCTGAAGTTGCTCTATGAATATCTCTGAAAAGAAACTCTGAGTTTTCATCATCAAAGAAATCTTCGAATATTTTGTTGAGTTCAGATTCTCTTATCTTTGATGATTCAGAGATATTTTTGGCAATTTGATTGATATCTTTGTTGGCCAGACTTTTGTCATCATCAAAAGACACATTGATACTCTCTTGGATTGTTCTGGTTCTTTGATTGAACACTCTGAAAGCTTTTGAGGCTAATGAATAGCCAATGAATTTTCCTTCATCTGCTTTCTTGTCAAACTTTCCAAGAGACGCTCTATCATTTAGAATAAAACATCTGCATCCAAAAACATGGAAATATTTAACATTAGGTTTCCTATTGTTAATGAGTTCATAAGATGTTTTCTTGAATCTTTTGACAATTGTAGCTCTGTTTTGCGTGAAACAGGTTGTTGCCACTGCCTCTGCCCAAAAGTTTGTGGGAAGATCTGATCCTGCAAGCATAGTTCTTGCAGCTTCAACTAGTGTTCTGTTTTTCCTTTCAATAACATCATTTTGTTGAGGGGTTCTAGCTGCAGAGAAGTTCGGAGTTATGCCTTCCCCTGAAAGATATGAGTTGATTTTTGCATTTCTGAACTCTGTTCCATTATCACTTCTCAGCTTCTGAACGTTGGTATCAAACAGAACCTGCAATCTTTTTAACAATCTTATTAAAATATCAGGGACATCAGACTTGGCTCTGAAGAATTCTATCCAAGTATATCTAGAGTATTCATCAATCAAAACGAGGATATACTTTTTACCTGACAAGCTCTGTACAGAGATAGGACCACAAAGGTCCACATGAAGCATATGCAGAGGTTTTGGACAATTATTATCAATTTTGGTCTTGTGGGAAGATCTTTTCATTTTTCCCATTTCACAAGAAGAACAAAGATGATCTTTGTTAAACTTCAGAGATGGTAATCCCTTAACCAGATTTAGTTTGACCAATTTATCAAGTGAAGAAAAGTTCAGATGTGAGAACTTTTTATGCCAGAGCCAAATATCTTCACTCTTCAGAGATACTAGATAGTGTTTCTCTGAGTCAGTTTTATGTGTTTGGAAAAATTCATTCTGTATAAATTTCCCTTTCTGTCAGCTCTGAGCATTTCTTGACCTATTTTTGAGTGAAGTAGTGAATAATGTTTTTCCTGAAATTTCACATCAAAACCATGGTCACAATGTTGATTTATGCTGATCAAGTTATGTTTTAACCCATCAACATAAGCAACCTTTGATACTGAAACATTACCTCTTGTAAGCTCACCATAACCCTTAATTTGTCCTTGCATATTGTCTCCAAAAGTTACTGCTCCCCCAGATTTAACTTTGAAAGAGGATAGTAACTTTTTATCTCCAGTCATATGCCTTGAACATCCAGAATCAAAGTACCAGATCGGCATAGACTGTTTCTGCAAGACATATTAGATTTTCTTAGGTACCCATCTCATTATGGGTCCTATTTTGTTAGACTTCTGATTATCTCTTTGAAATTTTGCCTTCTTATCTTTTGATGTTTTGGCAGAATTGTCCTTTTTCTTTTGAGGCTTTGTGTCTGAATTTTTATTCAGAGATTGATTAAGAAAACAGTGAGAACCTTTGAAGTGATTTTTGATTTTTGAATTTTTATTCAGCGATTGATCAAGAGTTTGATGCAATTGCATTTTACAGAACAAGAAGAAGTAGAAGCAAAGGATTTCATTTCATTAAATGCATTCGATACATTATGATTCTTTTTTGGATTAGTACTAGGAATATTACAAGTATTCCTAACTACTTCTTTTCTTTTAGCTTGAGAGATAGCCTTCTTTTCAAGTTGCCTTCTCTTGTTCAGAAACATCCTCTTCTCTTTGTTGCTCACTGCACAAACAGGATCAGAATGGTTAATTTCTTGCCATTTTCCTTTTTGTCCAGGAGTAAACTTGATTGGTTTATAAGTGTAGAGTTGAGAAATGATAGTTTTATTCTTTGCCTTTTCTTGTAATTCTTTTTCAAGTTCCAGAGAAGTTTTTGCTTGAAGACACATTTCTGCAAAGTCAGGGCATATTGGTATTCTGGGTTTATTTTTTAAAACAGAAATAGGAATGTTCAAAATTCCATAACCAACGGTATCTATCTTTTTATGAATTACTTTCTCTAGTTTGTAGAAAATCTGTTCATCTACCTCTGGATCAGATTCAGAATCAGAGTCAAGAAAGTCTCGTTCAGTCTTACCAGAGATAACTACCTCTGATGGTTTCTCAATTTTCTTAGGTCTTGAGACTTTGATGATTCTTTTCATGCTTTCTTTCTTCTCTAAATCAGCTATGATATTTTCTTGATTTATTCTCTTGATGTCATCTGCAAATGTAGTTCTGATGCATTCATCAGAGATTGGTGAATACAGAGGGGCATCTGGATTAAGTGAACTCTGTGGTTCATCTTCAGAGGTACTTTGTTCAGATATCTCTGATTCATCTTTGATGAATGCATTAAACTTAAAAATATCTTTAGGATCATTGCTCTGAGGTTTTGTGAAAAATACCTCTGAAGTTTCCTTTTCTATTTTTAAGATGGAATTTGGAAAGCTTTGTACTTCAGAGTATGCTACATTTTTAAAGTTCAAAGCCCTTATTTTTGATCTCTTTGAGGTTTTTATTCTCTTGAAATTGTTTAGTGATGGACAGTCAGAGCTCTGGACCTTTCCTTTACAGAAAGTGGAAGAAAGTGAAGTTTTCTTCAATCCAGTGAATGGATCCAATTCATTGAATCCAAGCCCTTGAGTATCCATTTGAGAGTTTATCTTTATATGAACATCCTGAGCATCAAGATAACTTTTGATTTGAAGTTCTTTCCTTTCCAGAGATTGATGTAGGATTTCTCTTTCTTTTTGGAAAAAATTGGTTAAGGCAACAGAATTGAGTCTTTCATACTCAGATTTTTTTACTTCTTCTTCTTTAACTTTTAAAACTTTCTCAAGTTCTTTGAATTTTTCTGAAAATGATTTTTCCTTTTGTTTCTGAGCTTTTTCAAGATCATATTTTTCAACAAATATATCTCTCTTTTCTGATTCAAGAAGATCTTTTTCCCTTTTGTAAAAATTAAGATATTTTGTCATTTGTTTTGCTTTTTCTTTTTCCTCAACAAGTTTTTGCTTTAGGATTTGAAATTCATCTGTTAGTTTAATAACATCCAATTCAAGATCACTTTCAGAGGTGGAAGGAGAGTTTACCTTTTCAGAGTAGTCCTCTGATGATCCGTCACTTTGATCATCTGTGAACGCCATACCACAGAGATTGGTGGGTTCTTCCTCTCCATCGCTTGTTGAGTCTGACAGCCAGTCTTCCATCTCTGCTACAAGTACTCTTTCTTTGACATTGTACTTGTCCTTGTTTTTGTAGTAGTCTTCATCCTTGATGAGTCTACCTCTGTAGTTGGCGGAGTAATGTCCTGGATTTCCACATCTAAAACATCTTCCATCGTTTTGGTTTGATGGAAGAGTATTGTCTGATTCTGTCTTCTGTGATTGTACTTGTGGTTGTGGCTTGAAGTACCTCTGAGGTTGAGGATACCTTGGCTGAAATGATTTTTTGAGATCTTGATTGTTGAGTAGAATCATGATTGGTGAAATGAACGCCCTTTTGATCACTATGCAGAGTAGATCTGGGCTCTTGTTGATATTCAGTTTTCTGAAATCTTCTTTCTGGATTGCCTCTTCTTTCTTCATTATCTCTTCTTTCTTCAAAGACTTTCTTGCCAAATTTCTTATTAAATTGATGGGTGATTAATGCAAGAGATTTGGCAAAGGCTTTGATGTCATCATCTGAGTCAGAATCTGAGTGTTCAACTTCTTCAGACATCAGAACCTTCTTGGATTTTCTTTTAGATTCCCTTTTTGAACAATTATCTTTTTCTGCATTTCTGCATTCTTGTGATACACCCTTCTGTTTTGACATGAGTGCAAGTGGACCACCTAAAGAGGTTTTTGATTTTTGTTTAACAACTTCTTTTTCCTGTGCTACCAAGGTACCATAAATGTCAGTCAATGACCATGATTCAAGATTTTGATTGGCTTGTATCGACATTGACAGTTGTGACCATTCTTCATTTAGACTTTTAAGAAAGAGAACATTGTTTTCTTCTTTTGTTCTCATGACCCCAAATTTTCTACATTTGTTGATGAGGATTTCTACATTTCTTTACATCGAGTATGTTTTTGTAATTCATTTGCTATATTTCAAAAAGCTGAATATTATTAACAAACCTGGACTCATGTTCAATGAGTACCAAAGATTTATCTGTTTTACAGGTTTTTATACTGGACTATGACTTCTGATCAAATCAGATCAGGACTCGTACTTCATGATTTGTGCTTAATAGCAAAAATCAAGGGGGAGAAATAAGGATGAGTGCATACTTCAAGGGGGAGCACAATGGAAAAGTCTGTAAGTGTGTAAGTAATTTTGAAAAGTCTGAAAGGTTTTTGAAAAGTCGGCAAAGTTTTTCTAGAGAAAAATACTGATTTTGTGCTAAAAAGTCAATTCAAGACAAGTCAACAAAGTCAAAGTGTGTTTAGTAAAATATGAGTTTACTTAGGCATTAAGCTTGTGATTTAGTCCTTGGTATAAATACCATGTTGCCTTGTAAATCATGTAGCTAAGTTCATTGTACTTAATATTGTTAGATATATGACATGAACGTTTCTCTCTCTACTCTCTCTCTAGAATATACTTTGATTGTTAATATCTTGTTTGTTTGATTGCTTGATCATAGAGGACAATATCAATTGGTATCAGAGCAAACCAAACAATTTCAGAGTGATTGTATTTATTAAACTGATTGATTTTCTGAGAATTTTTGTCAAGAACTCGTTTGTTGAAAAAGTACTGTTTGATCACAAATTTTCTTGTTTGTGTACAATTAAATCAAGAAATTGATTTGATTGTAAACGTTTTATCATAAGGATCATCTTTCGTTCAGATCACATTGTCAAATTCGAAATTTAGATTGATCAATTTGATCAAATTGTAAGTTTCTTGAAAAACGAACACGAGCACTGTTTCTTGAATAAATTTGTTGATTTTTGATGTTTTAATGGAAATCTTGTGGTAGAATTGTGTTCTAATTGCTAAATCGATCATATTGGTGCAAGTTTATTTTTAAATTTGCAGGTTTTAGAACGATTTGGAGTGATTTCGTGAACGTATCTGTCAAAACGCGCTAGATTCATAGAACGCACAAGTTCATCGAAGAACGCGCAAGCAAAACGTGCGAGTTTGGGTAAAACACGCAGATAGAGACAAGCGAGTTTAATAAACGCGCAAGACAAAGCCTGCGAGTTTGATCGAAACGCGCTAAGAGGCTTGCGAGTTTGAAATCCGTGAAAATTTTTCTAAGTGTTAAAACGCGCACGTAGTGACAAGCGACTTTCAGAAACGCGCAAGTGCTTACTAGCGAGTTTCAGTGGGGATAGTGATTAGCGAGTTCAGTGCCTTGCGAGTTTCATCGCCGTGCGAGTTTGAGCAAACGCGCTAATATTGATCTATGAGTTCTAGAAACGCGCAAGCTACCATCTGCGAGTTTCTTAGTGAACAGTGACTAGCGTGTATAGTGCCTTGCGAGTTTCAATACTTATTTTTTTTGAAAATTAAATTTTTTTTGTGTGATCCAAGTTTGACTTTTTAGTCAACATTTCTGATTTGTTTGGGAACGATCATTTTTTTTCAAGCATTTCTTTCTAGAGAAAAATATGTCAGAATTGTCTTTCTAAGTTAATGTTTCGATTCTTGTGTTCTCATATTTGTATTAATGGGTCTGTGCATTTTTCGAGGGGGAGTGAATAAGGAGAATATTTTGAAAAGATCATATCTCATTTGGAGGGGGAGTATCTGATTTTTAATATGAATGCTAACTTGAATTGTCATATTTAGTGCATTTATGTAGGGGGAGTCAAAGAGCTTAACAGGTGAAAATTTTAAGATTTCAAGTCATATTTGCGCCAACAGTTGGTAGCGTAAAACTCAACTTTGCGCCACCTTCAGCTAGCGCAAAACAATCTTTGCGCCACCAACATGTAGCGCAAAAGTTCATTTTTCTCCTTTATTATGAATTTTGCAGATCTGAAACTGTCTCGTCTCCAACATTTGCATGACCAAGTTGATCCAGATCATCAAGGTCATGAGGGGGAGAAGTTAAGGAGAAGTTAAAAAGACAAAGAGTTCAAATGTTTATCTGATGCTCAAGATTCGTTCAAGATTCTATTTTCTCAACTATACTAGGCTTTTTGTTGTTCGAGCTCCGACCGCCACAGTTCATTCAAGTACATTTGAAAGAGGTGCGTCGTCTAGAGCACAAGCTGATGAACCGACTGTTCTTTCAAGATTATTACAAACAGGTCCAGTCTTGTCAAGGCAGCAAAGACAATATAAATTGAAAGATGCCGAGAAGAAATTTTTTTTAGTGGAACCCCCGTGCTAAGTCTGCGGAGGGGGACATATTGTGTTAGTGGTCATAATTGTCTTTAATTGTTTTTTTACGATTAATTTTTTTAAGTCAATCTGTCAAGATGCCTACTACTGATGATAAAGGGAATACTGTTTTATCTGGAAGAGATATGGCTGTTTTGTACATGCCGGAAATACCAAAGATGGAAGCTGAATTAGACAAGCTGAAAAATCAGAATTCAAAGCTTCTAAATCAGATTCAGGAGTTCAAATCTAAAATGTCAAATTCTGATAAAACTCTTGTTTGTGCAAAATGTGCTAATAATTCTCAATCTGATTTTGCAGGTATCATCAGAGCAAGTGAGAATGAAATTGAAATAAAAGAAAAAATCATTGGGGTAAAAGAGAAAATAATTTTACAAAAAGAGAGAAAGATTTCAAATCTTCAAAGCCAACTGAAGACGACTGAACAGAAGTCATCTGAACTGAAAGATGAATCAGTCAAGCTTCAAAACAAGTTAAAGGCTTTTGAAGATCAGATATCTGCTTTGGAGAAGAAAAATGTTGAACTGCAAACAAGTCTCCAAGCAGAAAAAGAAAAAGCAAATGTGAAGACATCTTCAACTCAACAATCATCTGAGAATTCTAAGAAAGCTGACCAAGAGAAGAAAAATCTTGAGCTTAGATGTATTAAACTTTCAAAGCAAGTGTCTGATTTTGAAAAGGTTTTAATCACTGAAAGAGACACTTTTGCTAAGGAAAGAAAAGTTCTTGAAGATAAAAACACTGAACTTCCCAAGCAGATTTCTACTTTACAAGACTTGCTCGAAAAAGAAAGAAATATTTTCAAAGAAAAGAAGCAGTCTTTTGAGCAAGAAAATAAATTATTTGAAAAGAAAAATGCTGGGATTTTCAATGAAATTTCTGATAAATCCAAGAACTTACAAAAAGATTTTGAGCAAGAACGTTCATACTTTGAATCTGAAATATCAAAGCTCATGTCCAAGATCTCTGTTCTATCATCAGATATTCTAAAAGAACAGCTGGCTAGATCTGATTTGAAAAAGAAGTTTGACACAATTACTTCTGAAAGAAACATTTTAGCTGCAAAGATGAAAGACTTAGAAGCTGCAAACGTCAATTTATCAGACAAGATTTCAGCTGATGTGATTAATCAATCACCTGTTGATCTTTCAACAGAATCAGTCTGTTCTTTCAAAACAGCTTCGAGTTCTATTCATGATAAAACTGTTTTGAAAAACAAAAGTGTTAAACCAATCATTGTCAAATCAAGTCAGATCAGACCATCAAATCTATTTTATGATAAATCTGTTGATGGATCAGCGAGCTATTATGTAAAATCTATTGGAAAGTCTTCTCAGAAAAGTCAGATGGTCTGGAGAGTTAAAGATTCTTCTGAAGAGAAAGAGAAAGATAAAGCATTCGCATCCACATCCAAAGCCAAAAAGAACAGAGCGCATAAAGGTAAATCCTTTGTTTATCCTTATATGTTTTACTCAACTAATCATCTGATCAGGATTGCTCAAAGGAAGATATGTTGTTCTTACTGTGGAGAAAATGACTTTGTTCAGAGAGAATCTGCTAATAACTGGTACGGATCTTACAGAATTACTTCTCAGAATTCTGGATTTAAAAGATATACATCTAATGAGAAGTGGATTCCTAAATCTAACATACCAGGACCCAAATACCAGTGGGTACCAAAACCTGTTAAATCTGTTTCGCAGGTACTACAAGTATAGGGAGAGCAAGATGTTTGACTTATAAGTACTACAACTTAGGACTCGAACTTTAATGTAAAGATGTTTGACTTCTGAGTAAATCAACTCAGGACTCGGACTTCAAAGTCAACAAACAATGGCTTTTGAACAAAACAGTTCAAAACCCGTATTTAAGTGTCAAGATTGTGGTTTCTGATCACATGACAGATCAGGACCCGTTCTTTAATGTTCAGGCATCGTTATTTTGCAAATATCCAGGGGGAGCTTAATAGACTTAAATCATTCTATTATGATTTGAGGGGGAGCTTAAAGGTAAATGTCTTATGATCTAGATCTCTGATTGTTTGAAAGAAGAACAACTTTCAAGCATGAAAAACATTTTTCTTAAATGTTCAAACCACTTCTCTATTCTCAAAAGATTTCATGAATTAAGAAGTGTGATTTTAAATGTTTTTCATTATTGAGCTTTAATGTTTAACTGACCGTGTGTTTCCAAAGATCAATACTTGCGTATTATCTTGTCTATATACTGTAAAGTATTCACACACATCGGTTCAGTACTTCATTTGAATCTGTTATTACCATGTCTCATAATGAACCAATTTTTCGATGGTAATACTCCTGTTTGCTTTCAAATGTTGTTGAGCATCAATCATCATTTCTAATTTGTGCTTTTATTGTTAAAATTGTTTATATTCGTTCATATAAACAAAATATCCAATTCTTTGATACCCTAATCATTTTATTTGATCTGATTGATACATTGTCAGATTCTCAAAACAATTCTCTTGATTTCATTTCATTCATTCAATATCCTTGTTTTGAGAAATCTTCAAAGTTCAATTGCTCAAATTTCATGACCATACATTCTGACACTGTTATCATTTTGTGCTTAACTGTTCAAGTTAAATTGTTGAGCAACTATTCTTTTTAGGAATTACATGGGATTCATGTGTAAGCTTAAACAGAACTTTAATGGATTCACGTTAACCTGTGTTTCCTACCCAGGAAGTTATCCTCGAATGATTGAGGGGTGAGGGGTCATAAATCAAAGAGTGGGGGAGATAACTCATCCGGTTGAGTTTTTCTCATTGAGCTGAGGTAAAATGAAAACGAGAGTTTGGTTAGCAGTGAGCTTAAATGTTAAAAAGAAAGAGGGTGTGAGAACAGAGTTAAAAGAATATCAGAACTCTGCACCAACCACTTTCTGTTAGCTCCAAATCATCTGTTTTTTAAAGTGTTGAAAATACCCGTCCTATTTCAGAGGACTTCCAAAAGATACACGTCAGAGGACGAAGACTTCAGAGGACGAAGACTTCAGAGGACAAACCTGCCTCTGAAGTACTTATCAGAGATTGCAACTTTCAGAGAAGACATCAGAGATGGCTTCATCAGAGGCTCTGAAGACAACGTCAGAGCTCTGAAGACATTCTCTCTGAAGATGCACAAATTATCTACGAGTGAACAGAAGAACAGATGACACGTCACCTTGTGATAAGATTTACTTTCAAGAATAGGTCACTGTTCAGCATGCTTACTTTCGTCATACAAGTACACTACTTACTTTATGGTCCTATAAATAGGACCATCACCTTATTGCTCAAAGTGTGCTTAAGAAGATATAGATATGATAATATAAGTTGAATACTTTATTCCAAGAATATCTTGTTTATCTTTATCTGCTTTATGAACTGTGATATTTGAATCTCCTTTGATATTAAAACTGTATTACTTCCGCTGTCATTACTCTTATTGTTTATATCATTGTTACGAGATTAGATCTGGAATCCAACAATTGGTATCAGAGCCTCCTTTGTTTCTAAACAAAGAAAGATCATATCTGCATACTCGGATAGATTTACATCTCATTGATTCTAAACTTTCATTATCTGTGCATGTTCATATAAACCCAGTTTATTAAAGAATATCATATGCTCTAGATTTGATAGTAAATCTCAGTTCATTACAAAAAGCATCAGTTCTTCAAATCTTCATTTTTTTTAATGGCAAACTCAAGCATAAGTGCCATTTATACAGCTGGGTCATTAACAAAACCTCCTACACTTTTAAGGGATGAATATCCCCAATGGAAAATAAGGATGGTAAATTTCCTAGAAGGTATGGACAGGGATCTTTTTAGATCTGTGAACATTGGACCTCACATTCCAATGGTGTTGGTGCCAAGAGTTCCTGCAACAGCAGATACTGCCGAAATACCTGCATATTATGAAAAGAAAACCACAAACTTCACTGATGAAGAAAATAATATGATGGAAAATGACTCAAAAGCTGTTAGATTACTCATAATGGCCATTCCCAATGATATCTTTCAAGAACTTGATTCTTGTAAAACTGCAAAAGAGATATGGGATCAGTTGTTAAATCAACTTGAAGGTGGCCTACAAACCCAGAAAAATAGAAGAAATCTATGCATCAATGAATATCATGATTTTCATGCTCTACCAGAAGAACATTACACCAAACTTACTCAAGATTCAACATTCTAATAAACAAATGCAGAAAGTTTGGAGTAATGAGAACAAAAGAGGAAAACAATGTTCTTTTTTTGAAAAGCTTGAATGAAGAATGGTCACAACTGTCAATGTCTATACAGGCTAATCAAGATCTTGAGTCATGGTCATTAACTGACATTTATGGTACTCTTGTTGCACATGAAAAAGAAGTTATGAAGCAAAAATCAAAAACCTCTTTGGGTGGACCACTTGCGCTTGTTTCAAAACAAATATCGAAAGAAAACAACTGTGAAGAGTCACAAAAATGTTTGGAAACAAAAAGAAGATCCAAAAAGGTCTTGATGGCAGAAGAAACTCATACAGATTCAGACTCTGATGAAGATATCAATGCCTTTGCCAAATCTCTTGCATTAATCACTCATCAATTTAACAAGAAATTTGGTAAGAAGGTATTTGAAGGAAAGAGAGAGAATGAAGAAAGAAGAAATCCAGAAAGAAGATTTCAACAAGAACCCAGATTCACTCCATATAGTGATCAAAAGGGTGCAAACTTCAATCATGATGATGCAACACAACAAACAAGACCACAACAACCATTCCAACCAAGGTATCCACAACCACAGAGATACTTCAAACCTCAAGAACAGAAGCCAGGGACAAGTACTGCCACTCTTCCAACAAATCAAAATGATGGAAGATGCTTCAGATGTGGAAAACCAGGCCACTTCTCTGCAAACTGCAGAGGAAAACTTGTCACAGATCAAGATTACTACAAGAAAAAATACAAATACAATGTAAAAGAAAGAGTTCTTGTAGCAGAAATGGAAGACTGGCTATCTGACTCGACAAGTGATGGTGAGGAAGAGCCTACCAATCTCTGTGGTATGGCCTTTTCAGATGGAAATAAAACTGATGAAGCATCCGAAGACAACTCTGAAAAGGTAAACTCTCTTTACACCTCTGACAGTGATCCTGAAATAGATGCTTTTAAACTAATTAATGAACTTCAGGATTTAGAGCAAAAGTTTGTTGAAGAAAAACAGAAAAGAGAGCAAGTAACAAAAGAGCTCATTTTTTACAAAAGAGAAAAGAATCTTCTGGAATCAGAAAAGAAAGATATTTTTCTTGAAAAAGCTAAACTTGAAGAAACCTTCAAGCAAAAAGAAAAATCATTTTCAGAAGAACTAAGAGAAATAGAGAAAGTTTTAAAAGGAAAAGAAGAAGAAGTAAAGAAATTTGAGTATGAAAGGCTCAATTCTATTGCCTTAACCAAATTTTTTCAAAAGGAAAGAGAAATCTTACATCAATCTCTAGATAGAAAAAATCTTCGAATCAAAAGCTATGTTAATGCACAAAGTGTCTTCGACAAGATAAAATCTCAAATGGACTCTCAAGGACTAGGATTCAATGAGTTAAATTCATTCAATGGATTGGAGAAAACTTCACTTTCTTCCACTTTCTGTATGGGAAAGGTCCAAAGATTTGAAAGTCCATCTCTGAATAATTTCAAAAGAATGAAAACATCAGAGGGATCAAAAGCAAGAGCTTTGAATTTCAAAAATACTAAGTACTCTGAAGTAAAAGCCATTCAAGAGTCTGTGTTACAGATAAAAGAAGAAACTTCAGAAGTACTCTTTACAAAACCTCAGAGCTATGATCCCAAAGAAATTTTCAGATTTGATGCCTTCATCTCAAGTGAATCAGAGACATTTGAACCAAGTACCTCTGATACAAGTACTTCTGAAAATGAATCTCAGAGTTCACTTAATCCAAATGCTCCTCTGTATTCACCAAAGTCAGATGAAAACATCAGAACCACGTTTGAAGATGATGTTCAAAGGATATGGAAAGAAAATGTCATGGAGGACTTAAAAAGGAAAGAAAGCATGAAACGGATCATCAAAGTCTCTAGATCAAAAGAAATTAAAAAACCAATAGAGGTAGATATCTCTATCAAATCTAAGAGAGACTTTCTTGACTCTGATTCAGAATCTGATTTAGAGATTGATGAACAGATTTTTTGTAAACCAGGGAATATAATTCACAAAAAGATAGAAACTGTTGGCTCTGGTATTTTGAATGTTCCAATTTCAGTATTGAAAACCAAAACCAGAATACCAATAAGTCCTGATTTTGCAAATATGTGTTTACAAGCAAAAATATCTCTGGAACTTGAAAAAGAGTTGCAAGAAAAGGCAAAGAATAAAACAAACACTTCTGGCTCTTACACCTATAAAACAATAAAATTCTCTCCTGAACAAAAGGGCAAATGGACAAAAACTAACCATATTGATCCTGTCTGTGCAGTAAGCAGCAAAGAAAAGAAGATGTTTTTGAACAAGAAAAAGCAACTTGAAAAGAAGACTGTCTTTCAAGCAAAAAGAAAAGAAGTAGTTAGGGATAAATGTAATATTCCTAGTGCTAGTTTCAAAAGAATTCAAAATGTAACAAATGCTTTTAATAAAAAAAAAACTTTGCTCCTACTTCTTCTTGTTCTATTAATTGTAACTGCATTTATCTCCTGATGAAACTGAAGAATCATTTTAAAGGATCACACTGCCTTTTGAATCAATCTCTGAAAAATATCTCAGAGACAAAATATCAAAAGAATACACGTAAAGGCAAGACATCAAAAGATGAGATGCCAAAAAGTCATTCAAATCCACCAAAGTCTAACACAAAAGGACCCATAATGAGGTGGGTACCTAAGAAACAATAATCTGTCTTGCAGAAACAGTCAATGCCAATCTGGTACCTAGATTCTGGATGTTCAAGGCATATGAATGGAGATAAAGAACTGCTATCCTCATTTAAAGCAAAATCTGGAGGAGCAGTTACTTTCGGAGACAACAAGCAAGGACAGATTAAAGGATATGGTGAGTTATCAAGAGGCAATGTTTCAGTATCAAAGGTTGCTTATGTGGATGGATTAAAACACAATCTGATAAGCATAAGTCAACTTTGTGATCATGGTTTTCATGTGAAATTTCAAAGAAAATATTGTTCACTTCTTCACTCAGAACCAGGTCAAAAAATGCTAAGAGCAGACAGAAAAGGTAACCTCTACAGAATGAACTTTACCAAAATCAAAGACACTAATTCAGAGAAACTTTGTCTTGTATCTCTGAATAGTGAGGAAATCTGGCTCTGGCATAAAAAGTTTTCACATCTAAACTTTTCCTCACTTGATAAGTTAGTTAAACTTAATTTGGTTAAGGGATTATCATCTCTAAAGTTTAACAAAGATCATCTTTGTTCTGCTTGTGAGATGGGAAAAATGAAAAGATCTTCCCATAAAACCAAAAGTGAAAACAACTGTCCTAGACCTCTGCACATGCTTCATGTGGACCTCTGTGGTCCCATCTCAGTACAGAGTCTAGCAGGTAAGAAATACATTCTGGTTCTGATTGATGAATTTTCCAGATACACATGGATAGAATTCATTAGAGCTAAATCTGATGTACCTGACATATTAATAAGGTTGTTGAAAAGATTACAGGTTCTATTCAGCAGCAAAGTTCAGAAACTAAGAAGTGATAATGGAACAGAGTTCAGAAATGCCACAATCAATTCTTATCTATCAGAAGAAGGCATTACCCCTAACTTCTCTGCAGCAAGAACTCCTCAACAAAATGGAGTAGTTGAAAGAAAAAACAGAACACTTGTTGAAGCTGCAAGAACAATGCTTGCTGGATCTGATCTTTCAACAAATTTTTGGGCAGAAGCAGTAGCAACAGCTTGCTTTACTCAGAATAGAGCTACATTTGTCAAAAGATTTCAGAAAACATCCTATGAACTCATTAACAATAGGAAACCTAATGTTAAATATTTTTCATGTTTTTGGATGCAGGTGTTACATTCTGAAAGATAGAGAATATCTTGGAAAGTTTGACAAGAAAGCTGATGAGGGCAAATTCATTGGATATTCATTAGCCTCAAAAGCTTTCAGAGTGTTCAATCTTAGAACAAGGACTATCCAAGAGAGCATCAATGTCTCTTTTGACGACAATAAAAGCTCTGAACAACAAGAGAGTTCCTCGTCACCTATCTTTGAATCATCAAGGGAATCTGAATTAAACATAATATTTGAAGATTTCTTTGATGATGAACACTCTGAAGTTATCTTCAGAGATAGACCGAGTGAATTCAGAGGAACCTCAAGAAACAGGTACAACCCTTTCAGGTCCCTCTGGATTAACACCTTCTATTTCACCAAATACAGATCAGCAAAGTGTATCAGAAGAAGATCAAGAAGTATACGAAGTAACTCCAGAAGCAAATGGTGAAGAACAAGAATCTGCATCTCTGGAACAAAACTCAGAGCCTCTGAACAGTACAACAGAGATATCACCTACAGAGCCTCTGAACAATACAACAGAGGTGTCACCAACTGTCAGAGACTCTGAAGCTCAAACTCCACCCCAAATTAATGCTCCAATTACCAGATGGACAAAAGATCATCCAATTGATCAAATCATTGGATCCTCATCCGAATGAGTTAAAATAAGATCTGCCACCATCAAGGAATGCTTCTATGTAAACTTTTTGAGCATTATTGAACCAAAGAAGGTAAAAGAAGCTCTTGAAGATCCTCATTGGATTTTTGCAATGTAGGATGAACTTCAAGAGTTTGTAAGAAACAAAGTCTGGACCCTAGTTCCCCTTCCCAAAGGAAAATTTGCAATTGGAACGAAATGGGTTTTCAGAAACAAAAAGGATGAGGATGGAATAATAATCAGAAACAAAGCCAGGTTGGTTGCAAAAGGATATTGCCAGGAAGAAGGCATTGATTATGATGAAACCTTTGCACCTGTAGCTAGGATAGAAGCAATCAGAATCTTCTTGGCCTATGCTGCACACAAAGGATTCAAAGTTTATCAAATGGATGTTAAATCTGCCTTTCTTCATGGTAAATTAAATGAAGAAGTTTATGTCCAGCAACCACCTGGATTTGAAAGTACAGAGTATCCTAATCATGTTTATTATTTGGATAAAGCTCTGTATGGACTTAAACAAGCCCTAAGAGCTTGGTATGAAACTCTGTCCATCTTTCTAACTCAAAATGGATTTGAAAAAGGAACAATTGATACTACCTTATTCATCAAAAGGTACAAAAATGAGATACTTTTAGTACAAATTTATGTTGATGACATTATATTTGGCTCTATAAATCAAAAGTATTGTGACAAGTTCTCAGAGTTGATGAAGAGTGAATTTGAAATGAGCCTCATGGGAGAATTAACTTTCTTTCTGGGCTTACAAGTAAAACAAACTTCAGAAGGTACATTCATAAGTCAATCTAAGTATGTCTCTGAAATTTTGCAAAAGTACAAACTCAATGATTCAACTTCAATGAGAACACCTCTATCCACCGGAGTCAAACTTGACTCTGATCCTTCAGGAGAATCTGTGGATATAAAAACCTACAGAGGCATGATAGGTTCACTATTATACTTAACTGCAAGTAGGCCTGACATAATGTTTGCAACATGTCTTTGTGCAAGATATCAAGCAAATCCAAAAGAATCTCATTTATCTGCTGTCAAGAGAATTTTCAGATACCTCAGAGGGTCACACTCATTAGGCCTCTGGTATCCAAAACTTTCTAGTTTTTATCTAACAACTTACACTGATGCAGATCATGCTGGATGTAAGCTTGACAGAAAAAGTACCTCAGGATGGTGTCAGTTATTGGGCAATAAGCTGGTAAGTTGGTCATCCAAGAAGCAAAACTGTGTTTCAACTTCAACAGCAGAGGCAGAATATGTTGCTGCTGCTAGTTGCTGCTCACAAGTAATATGGATGAAAACTCAGCTCAGAGATTATGGCCAACAAATTGAAAGAATTCCAATTCTCTGTGATTCAAAAAGTGCCATAGCCATCTCTGCCAATCCAGTACAACACTCCAAAACCAAGCACATCGATGTAAGGTATCGCTTTCTGAAAGATCATGTTGAAAAGGGAACAATAGAGATGTATTTTGTACCAACTGAACTACAACTTGCTGATATTTTCACAAAAGCTTTAGATGAACGAAGGTTCAATTTTTTAATTTGCAAGTTGGGAATGTTGAATATGTCTACCTAAGCATGGTAAACTCAGTCTCTGATCAATTATCAGAGACTCTGAACCAAGTAGTATATGTCAAATGTGCTTAACACAAGAAAACATCAGAGTCTCTGATCCATTCATCAGAGCCCTTGGACTTTTTCACCAATGGTAAAAATCACTTGTTTTCTCCAAGCATGTGTCAAGGGGGAGAACATCAAAGACTTCATTCTTTGGTCAAGGGGGAGACAAAGACCCTTTCAGCTTTCAAGGGGAAGAAAAGTCTCTGATATTTATATCAGAGCCTCTGATCTTGTCTCTGATATTTATATCAGAGCCTCTGATCTTGTCTCTGATATTTATATCAGAGCCTCTGATCTTGTCTCTGATATTTATATCAGAGCCTCTGATCTTGTCTCTGATATTTTTATCAGAGCTTCTGATCTTTTCTCATTAAACGAATATTCCAGGAAATTCGTTTAATAATAAATCTTTTTGGATAACCATTCGTTTCTTTTTAAACCTAACTGGCGGTTTTCTGACACAAAGCGGCTCTCCCCTACATACCTAAACGTGTCACCTATTAATTAGGGGATGATGGAACATCCTTTCTGACATTAGGACTCTCATTCGTTTAATAATAAACCTCTCCCTCTACCCTTTGTCTATAAAAACCCTGTTTCCCTTTTTAATTATCCTTTACGCTCTCAAAATCCAAAATCCCAAATCTCTCTCTCTAAGCTTTCATCTTTCTCAACCTGCAACAATGGCGGCTCATTCCCAAACTTCAGATAACTCAAGCAAACTTGTTCCAAGCTTGAATATGATACAGTTCAATGTTCCAGTCAAAGGAAACAACTACTTTCTGGACGTCACCCCATCAAAATACGATGAACAGTTTCGCCCAATCCTCGACTTTTTCACCAACTGCGAACTCAATGATGTTCTAACCAAACATGCCTCAGATATTCCCCTTCGCTTTGTCCAACAATGGTGGTATTCAAGTGAATACGACGATGAAAAGGAAGAACTGGTTGGGCACATTGACCTAGGAGAACAAAGCCTGACCATAAGAATCACCCCACAAACCCTGACTCGTCGATTCAACCTCCTCACGAAAACTGATCTTCAAATAGATGCTTTTGAGAAACTACCAAGTCAAGAAGTCCTTCTTCAGTTCCTCCACCACTTGGGCTACAACAAAGAAATAACACGCCTAAGTCAATTCAGACGTCAGTACCTGCCTCCTAAATGGAACTTTATGTTCAGTGTTCTAAACCGAACAATAACCTGCAAGATTGGAAGTCAGGATCAGACTCATCCAGCGATAATAGCCATAATGTATGCTCTCTTTTTCAACAGAAGCATCAATATGGCTCACATTCTCTTCTGTGAGATGCTGACGGCGGTGGACAAGAAGAACAAGGACTTGGCCAAAGGAAAACAACCAATATCGGTACTGTTTCCACGATTCATCTCTGTGGTCATTCAACGAGCAATGGAGAAATTCTCCATCACTAAGGAGGGCCCAATGACACCTCTGTTTATGATGAACTCATTCAAAGAAACAGAGGTTCCTCCTTATCCACATGATCGACGATTCCTACACACCATGATTGAGGTAATTCCTGCTGACTCTCCTACCCATCTCCTACTTATTCGTGTTGCCCAATCATCAGAACCAATGATGGGATCCCCAACACACTTAGGTTCTGAGCCTGAGCCTGAATCAGAGAGTGATATCTCTGATACTGCTCAAAACATTAACAGAGCGCAACCAGAGGGTGGCTCTGAGAGAGTGAGGAAGAGAGAACATGAGAACCCTCCCTCTGACGAAGAGAATAACTCTGTCAGAGCAGAGGAAAGTGAGGAAGAAAGAATTCCATAGGGTGAGTTTCTAAACCTAGAATCTGAGGGCGGTGAGGTAGAAAAAGATGTCCTTGACGACACAAATGAGAGAATCCATAGCCCAAATCCCAGTGCAAACAAATTTACTGTCCAAGGTGGTCCAGCATCAATTGACATTGAAACAGAGGTGCACACCTCGAACCCTACCCATCCTAACCGCTCAGAGGCATCTGTTTCTGCCTCTGAAGCATGCACCAGAGGGGAAACCTCTGATACGGCTAAGTCCTCCCAAAAGGACTTAGACCAAGATAAAAATACTCAATCACCCCAGAGTATGTCACCTCCACCCACACATGATGCCTTTGTGGCTCAAACTAAGTTGGACCGTCCCTTAGAACGTAAGGATTGCCTGTCAGAAAAAGAATGGCACGACCTTCTTGCACATGGACTCCTTAGCCTGGACAGCAAGGTTTCCACACACATTCGTTTCTCATCATCAGATTCTGACTCTGATGATCAGAGACCAATCGGAACCATTATAGGGAAATCCTTGAAAAACGGTCCCCAAGGATTAATGGGAAGTCCTTCCGGAGAAAACATCAAACCACCTCCGAAAGAAGGCCCCTCTGAACTCGAGGGAAACTTAGAATCATGTGTTGATCCTAAGGTTACCCCCTCTGATTACGTTACCAAAGAGGAGTTCAAAATCTTTGGTGATGAAATCAGAGAATCTCTGAAGGAGATAAAACTTCAAATGGAGAAGACCACAGAGGCCTCTGCATCTAACTCTGAAGTTGAAAAGCTCACTTCAGAAGTCTCTGAGATGCGCACGACGGTTCTCAATCAGAACGAAAAACTAGATGCTCTGTAAAGCTTGGTCATAAAAAATGACTCCGTATTGTCCAGAGAAATTCAGAACTCGAAAACAGAGCTCCTCCAGGCGATTCCACCTACCTCTGCCCCCACTCCAACACATGCAGACTTTTCTCAATTCAAAGAGGAAGTCTTGCGTTCTTTGGCAGAGGTACTTGCAAAGATCCCTACCTCTACTGCTGCTCCTGCTACAACAGAGTTCATTACAAAGGCTGACCTGACCAACTTCTCCAAGAAGATCACCAGCAATGTAATGACTATCTCTAGCAAGTTCGTTTCCAAGACCACTCAGCAGAACAAGAAGATTGAAGACCTTCTGAAGAATGTCAAATCTTCAGAGGGAGTATTGAAGAGAAAGGAACCAGAGGTCGCATGCTCTGAGGAAGCACGGAAAAAGGCTAGGTATGAAGATTCTGATGACGAATATGACCAACCTCAGGGGTCATCCGATCTTCATAAGGGGGAGAAGACTCCTACTCCAAAACCTGTTGAAACACAAAAGGAGTCCATTCCCTCTGAATCAAACCAACACAAGGAGAAAGGAACAGAGAGACGTTCAACCTCCACCTCTGCTGAAGATATTCAGGCCACTCTGAAATCGCCAGTACCGATCATCTTTTTAGGACCATCCACTTCAGGTGCTCCAATAGTTCCAATCACAGCTGAACAAATCACAGCTGCATCTCAAGAAACTATTGGAGCTCTGGACGAAGAAGAAGATGAACAACTCGTAGACTTCTCAACATCAGAAGATGCATTCTCATCACCAGAAAGACCAACTTATGTGATGAGAGATGCTTACGAATCAGAATCTGAAAAAGAAGAAAAATCAGATTCTGAAAAAGAGGTTGTAGAAGAATTTGAAGTACTTGATATCAAAGAGTATGTCTTCAAGAATGCTCAACCACATCATACTTCAACAACGTCAGAGCTGAGGGAATCACCAGAGATAGATGGCTACATCTCTGAACCCTCAAAAGAAGATCCTCCACAGACGAAGGAACCAGAAACCATGGTTGTTGATGAACAGGCTCCTTCAGAGAATCCTGTTCAGAAAGCAAGCATCGGTCTTCCAGCAAAAGTGTTCAATAAACCTCCCACATTCCTCGAATCAAATCCCGAAGCTTCCATAGAAGATCACTTCAGATACATCTACTGTGAGTTCAACATGGCAGACACACTAGTCATTCCTCTGAATCCAAGAATCAGAGAGGACATGCCAGACTATGAGCGAAGATTTATCAGAGATAAAACCAAACCAAGAGCACAGGTCCTCTCTGATGATCCAATCATCAAAATCAACAAAATCTCAGAAAAGACCTTTGCTTATAACAAGATTATCTATAGGAATTATGTGGTAACTCGATCTGATCAGAAGATTTACGAGTTCAATGATAATGATCTCGTAAATCTAAATCCATATGATTTACCACATTTATATGCCTATTGCTTTGCCAGGTATGATCATGGAAGAAGGGAAATCAGGATGGGCATGGTTGAAGTCCGACGGGCAATGGAGGCCTATGTCAAACACCGAGGAAAACGTGACTTTCAAATAGCTCTGAACCTAGGGGAAGAGAAGCTGGAGGTAACTGAACCTGTGGAGTCATTTGACAAACTTAAAGAACAGAAGACTGGATCAATCGTTGCAGAACCTCTGGGTTTCGTCTTCAGAATAAATCAAGAAAAGAAGATCTTTCTAGCTTCGGAAGTGTCGAAGTATTCTGATGAAACCTTGAGAGGTATAAAGAAATTGATCCATGCAAAGGAAGAAAGGCACAGAACAGATTTACTGGCAAAGCTTGACTTAGAGATTGACTCGATGATCAACTTCAGAGCTCTGATCATGAAATTCCATGGAATCTGTTCAAGTGACAAATTGTAGTCTGTTTCTTTATTTTTTTGATATTATTTTCTTTGTATTAAACTTCCAAATGTTTAAGAAGTAATACTTAAGAGGATGATTTTCTCCTCTATGCTTTCTAGTTTAAAATTCAATTCTCTGTTATTTTTGTATCTTTTATTTTCGACACTTAGGGGGAGATTGTTAGCTCCAAATCATCTGTTTGTTAAAGTGTTGAAAATACCCATCCTATTTCAGAGGACTTCCAAAAGATACACGTCAGAGGACGAAGACTTCAGAGGACGAAGACTTCAGAGGAAAAACCTGCCTCTGAAGTACTTATCAGAGATTGCAACTTTCAGAGAAGACATCAGAGATGGCTTCATCAGAGGCTCTGAAGACAACGTCAGAGCTCTGAAGACATTCTCTCTGAAGATGCACAAATTATCTACGAGTGAACAGAAGAACAGATGACACGTCACCTTGTGATAAGATTTACTTTCAAGAATAGGTCACTGTTCAGCATGCTTACTTTCGTCATACAAGTACACTACTTACTTTATGGTCCTATAAATAGGACCATCACCTTATTGCTCAAAGTATGCTTAAGAAGATATAGATCTGATAATATAAGTTGAATACTTTATTCCAAGAATATCTTGTTTATCTTTATCTGCTTTATGAACTGTGATATTTGAATCTCCTTTGATATTAAAACTGTATTACTTCCGCTGTCATTACTCTTATTGTTTATATCATTGTTACGAGATTAGATCTGGAATCCAACACTTTCTGAGCCGGGCAGCCACATCTACTGATTGGTTCACATTATTTGGTGACCATCATTGAAAAAGGCACCTAGCCCATGCCAACTCTTGCATTAACCTCACCAACCACTCGTTTCTTTCTTAACAAAGAAATGTTTCATTTTCTTTGGGGACGCAACATATCTGCTATCTGGTCTTCACTCGGAAGATTTAGATATTGAACAAGAAGGAAAGTTGCCCCACCTTCGCACCTCTTTCATGCACATTGAGTCCGTGTAATACCTGTTGCTGTCTCAACAGTTTACACAATTTGAGCCTTATGAAACACAATCATTGTGCTAAATTCTTTCATACACAAGCACGAGCACACAGAAAATTTGTTTTTCTGTCAAAACATTCATAGATAAATCTTGTGTTTTTCAATGATTGAATGGAAGTCCTGGGGAGTCATCATCAAACCAGCTCCTTAAATTGTACATTAGTTGTACATAGTAACTCCGTGTTACTGACAGGCACTTCTAACTGTTTCATTTGTTGAATCAGGGTTACCAAGTTCATTATATCTGAATTTGAAAAGATTCGGGTATATACAGTTTATGATTCAGTTCAGATCAAAAGGAGGAGAATGCATTTTCAAGGGGGAGAATCAAAGATTATGTTGAAATTGAAGATGTTTTGATGATTATGTTGCTCACAATCATCAAAAAGGGGGAGAAATCTACAAAGATCAATTTCAAAATGATAAAGAGATGTCAAAGTAAAAAGACTTGTGAAGAATTTCTGAAAGTTCAAATCAGATGAAAAGATTCTCAAAGATTTCTGAAGACAATTCCAAATTAAGATGATTCGAGAAAGTTTGTTTTTCCGAAGACGGTCAAGAGATTAAAGAGATGAAGATACACATTTTCAAAGATATCTAGAAGTTTCAAAGAAGTTTCAAAGAAGTTTTCAAAGATTTCAAAGTTTTCAAGACTTGTTGACTTTCCAAAGCTACAAAGTATTAAAGACTTTTCAAGATTCTTCAAAGACTAAAAGACTGAAGATTGTTAGAGTCTCAAAGTTCAAGACTATCAGAGACAAAAGTTGAAGAATCAAGCGCTAAAGACTAGTGTCAATTTTTTTTTAAATCTTGAATACAAAGGGGGAGAATGTTAGTGTATTATTATATCCAAGATTTAATAGGAAAAGTCAATTCAAGATAAGTAAACAAAGTCAAAGTGTGTTTAGTAAAATATGAGTTTACTTAGGAATTAAGCTTGTGATTTAGTCCTTGGTATAAATACCATGTTGCTTTGTAAATCCTGTAGCTAAGTTCATTGTACTTAATATTGTTAGATATATGACATGAACGTTTCTCTCTCTACTCTCTCTCTAGAATATACTTTGATTGTTAATATCTTGTTTGTTTGATTGCTTGATCATAGAGGACAATATCAATGTTAAACCTTGAGTATGTTTGATGTAAGGTTTCTTCGGGTAATGCATGAAAATCATGATATTCATTGATACAAATATTTCTCCTGTTCTTTTGAGTTTGTAGGCCTCCTTCAAGTTGATTTAACAACTGATCCCATATCTCTTTTGCAGTTAGATAAGAATCAAGTTCTTGGAAGATATCATTGGGAATGGCCATTATAAGTAATCTAACAGCTTTTGAATCATTATCCATCTTGTTAGTTTCTTCATCCGTAAAGTTTGAAGTTTTCTTTTCATAGTAAGCAGGGATTTCAGCAGTATCTGCTGTTGCTGGAACTCTTGGTACCAACACCATTGGTTGGTGAGGTCCATCGTTCACTGATCTTAACAGATCCCTGTCCATGCCTTCTAAGAAATTTACCATCCTTATCTTCCATTAAGGATATTCATCCCTTAGAAGTGTAGGAGGTTTGGTTAATGATCCGGCTGTATAAATGGCACTTATGCTTGAGTTTGCCATTTTTGTGAAGAAAAGATGAAGATTTGAAGAACTGGTGCTTTTCTATGAAGACCTTTCTATTAAATGATGTAACTGTGATTTACTTTTAAATCTGGGGCATATGAAGTTTAATAAACCAGGGTTTACATAAACATGCACAGATAATAAAAGCTTGAATCAGTAAGAATTAAATCTATCCGAGTATGCAGATATGATCTTTCTTTGTTTTAGAAAACAAAGGAGGCTCTGATACCAATTGTTGGATCCCAGATTTAATCTTATAACAATAATGATATAAACAACAAGAGTATAAACAGCGGAAGCAATATAGTTTAATATCAAAAGCAGAATCAAATATCACAGTTCATATATAAAGCAAGTAGAAAGAACAAGATCTTCATGAGATATATTCAATTGATTCTTCTTTTATAAGATATCAAAAAGCACACATTTGTCAAAGGAGTGATGGTCCTATTTATAGGACCATAAAGTAAACAGTGTACTATTCTGACAAATAGAAGCATGCTTGAACAGTATCTTACCTAATAGGTAAGCTCAAGACATGCTTGAACAGTAACCTACTCTATAAAGTAAATATTATCACTAAGTGATTGGTTATCTGTTCTGATACTTCAGGAAAGTCTTCAGCGCCATCTTCAGAGAGAATGTCTTCAGAGCTCTAACGTTGTCTTCAGAGCTCTGACGTTGTCTTCAGAGCTCTGACGTTGTCTTCAGAGCTCTGACGTTGTCTTCAGAGCCTCTGATGAAGCCATCTCTGATGTCTTCTGTTGAAAGTTGCAATCTCTGATAAGTACTTCAGAGGCAGGTTTGTCCTCTGAAGTCTTCGTCCTCTGAAGTCTATGCCCTCTGAAGTCTATATTTGGAAGTCCTCTGAAATAGGACGGGTATTTTCAACACTTTAACAGAAGATTTGGGGCTAACAATGATTCCGCCATCGTCAGAATAATATAAGCATATGTTCTAACTCTCCTTAGACATATGCAAACATTAAGATCTAGTCCCCCTAGAATCATGCAAGAGATGTCAATAGACTCTAAGAAGACATATCTAGAATACCTAGTTTGCTGATAAGAAACTTAAAACGTTTTTTCATCTAAAGGCTTAGTAAACAAATCAGCTAACTAGTAGTCTGTCTGTACAAAATGCATTTCGATGTCACTTATCTCCACATGATCCTTAATGAAGCGCCTCCAAGACCTTTCTAGGTTCTAGGGAACTCAGGAAACTGGAATATAAACAAAAAATAGCTGATGATGCACGGGTCTTAACTCCACCATTGACGCCACCAATTATGTTATGAAGAGGATGATCCTTAGTCCAACGTGTTATACTAGGTAGAGGTTGAACACAAACTCTTGTGTTTTGCTCATTATATTCGTCAACAATTGTAGGAACAACCTCAGATGTTGTTGGAACTTCATTCACAGGTGATTCTGACTGTGGTAGTTATGGTACAATGGATGAAGTACTCGGGACTTCTTGACCAGAAATGGAATCTACAGAAACAGAACCATGATTAGTTTGATCATAATCTGTAGGCGTTGTCGTACCTGATGAAGTTGTTGTTGTGACTTGTTTATAAGGTCCAAAAATATCTTTAGTTATAGTAGGGACCTCTGATGTTGATGCGGATGTGCTAGATTTATCAAAATCTACACAAATATCCATGAATGCATCAAAAAATAATAGATCTAACTCAGATGTAGAAATTTGAGACTTAGAAGACTTATTCTCTTTTGACACAGGTTCTATTCCGTCATGAATAGAAGCCTTTCCTTTCAGCTTGAATCCTAAACTGTGTTATTCAGAAGTCAAAGTTGAATTTTCATCAAAGGATACGTGAATGCTTTCCATAACAGTCTTGGTTCGTCGATTGTAGATATGATAGGCCTTTGAAGTCAAGGAATATCCAAGAAAATAGCCTTAGTCCGCATTCTTATCAAAATTTCCAAGATTGTCACGATCATTTAAAATGAAGCACCTGCAACCAAAAACATGAAGGAACTTAACAATAGGTTCTCTATGATTTATAATTTCATACCTTGTCTTGTTGAAAAGCTTATTAATGATCATTCGATTCTGAGTAAAACGTGTTGTGGCAACAGCCTCAGCCCACAGATACAATGAAAGTCCAGAGTAAGCCAACATAATCCTTGCATCTTTGACCAAAGTTCTGTTCTTGCGTTCTACAACTACATTCTGTTACGGCGTACGAGTGGACACAAAATTATGAGAATTCCCAACAGATTGTAGATAACCTTGAAGAGTCTCATTCTTGAATTCAGTGTCGTTGTCGATTCGCAGCTTCTTAATTGGAAGTTGTAACTGAACTTGCACTTTCTTGATAAAGGTAATTATTAACTCTGGCGCATCTGATTCGGCTCTCAGAAACTCCAACCATATATATCTGGAATACTCATCAATCATTACTAAGATGTACTTTTTACCATTGACTTATTGAGTACGCATCGGGCCACAAAGATCCATGTGTATCATTTTGTATCGGCGTTGTACAAGAAGATTCATTCTTAGCCTTATGGGAACTTCTTTTCATCTTCCCCATTTCATATGCAGAACATAAAGATTCTTTCTCGAATCGCAATCCAGGAAGACCTTTGACTATGCCTTTTCTCGCCAAAGTATCTATAACTTTAAAATTCTGGTGAGAAAGATGTTGATGCCAAATCCAACTTTGTTCTTTTGAAGATTTAGCAATTAAGCAAACTGATCGAGTTGCCGAAAGAGTTTGAAAATTAACCGCATACAAATTACCAAATCTTTCTGCTTTGAATATCTCAGAATCGTCTAGATCTTCAATATGACAGTGTGTGATTGTAAACCGTACTTGATAAAGACTATCACAAAAATGACTTGTGTTGAACAAATAATGATCAAGTATATAACACCTTCTGATAGTCACAGTGCCATTTGTAAGCATTCCATATCCTCTGACGTAACCTTTGAGCTCAGAATTTGCAAAAGCAACCATTCCAGCAGATTGTTCAACATAGTTATGCAATAAGTGTTTGAACCCTGTCATATGTCTCGAGCATCCTGAATCTATTATCCACAAATGACAGGTATGCAAAAGAACAAATTACTTCGCTTTAGGTACCCATATCCAGATGGGTCCTTTCTTGTTAGCATCTTTCAACTTTTGAAAATCGTCAACCTTGCCTTTGATTCTCCATTCAAATCTTGGCTTAGGTAACCATTTCCAAACCATATTCACATTCAAATCATTAAAATCATTCTTCATTCAAAAATTATTTGAGTTAGCCTTGAATATGTGAATTTGTTGTGTCGAGGCTTTAGAAAAAAGATTTGACTTTAGAAAAGTTTTTGACCATCTTTGGCTTAGGAGTGATAGAGTGAAAGGAGAAAGAATTGGTACTACAGTGATTGCAAATACAGTTCTTGCGAGAAAATGTCATGACTTTCGATTTATCAAATGTTTTACAATTATTGACACAAAATTGACATTTATTTTTTTCAGAACTATTACATGACACACTACAATCACTAGTAGACACAATACAATCTTTTTCACAATTATCAACTTTCTTTTCACAAACTTTTCTCCTCCATTCTTCTTTCACTTTTGCACTTAGATTTGAAAAACCAAAAGAAACTTTGTTAGTTGATTTCTTAGAGAGTAAATTTCTTTTCTTAATTCCAGAAGTTTCTCCGTTCTCAAACACACTGGGCTATTTTTCAAAACAAGATGAATAAACAATTGTTGGATTTACAAGCATCACAAACTCCGGGTTTGATCTTACATTTCACTTTTTATCATCAAACTCTTTTTGTTTAGATAAATTCTTTTTGAACAAATCGTTTTTCAAATCATTAGCATGTTTACAAAGCTCTTTATTTTCTTCCAAAGATTTATAAAGTTTGAACCGAAGATCACAATTTTAGTCTTCAACTTCTTCAAGAGTCTTTTGTAAATCAGATATTTGTTTTTCAAAATCAGATGTTTGATGAACCACGGAGTCAGACTCTAGCTTGTTTAAAATAGGGATAGGATCTGAAGAATTCTTCATTTTTTCAAAAAGTTCTTCAGAAATTTTCTCAACAAACTCAGATTGATCATCAGAATCCATGACATGTGGAGACTCTTCTACCTTTGCTCCATTTGAAAATTCAGAAACACTAGATTCAGAAATGATAGTCTGATCACAAACATCAGTATCAGATTCATACTCATCATATTGACATTTGGTCTCATGTATGATTTTATCTTTGTTGACCGATTCATTTGAAGAAGGTGTGGAAAATAATGATTCGAACTCTACAAATTCTAGTTTTCTAGTCTTGTAGCTCGTATTCAAACCATTATATTTGAATATGTTAGATATAAGTTTAAATCAATTTGTTTAGTATGTTTGACTTTTGTAATGTTGTTTACTTTTGTGTATTGTATGAGGCCTCTCAAGGCTTGTTTGAACCATATAAATACTTTGTTCCTTTGTTCATTTGCTAAGTATGCTTGTAACCTTTGTAATGTAAGCTTTCAAGTGTTGTAACCATTAGACATTCAATATATGAGACTTGTGACAATTTCTCTCTAGATTAATTTCTTGTTTCTTGATCTTTGATTGTTAATATGCTTGAATCTGAAATCACAATTGGTATCAGAGCTAAATCAGATTAATTGGATTGATCAACAACAACATTCTTTGAAGAATTTGATCAAAAAGTCAAAGGAGTTCACTGTTCTTCGCAGAGTTACTGTTTCATTGGTGTTTTTGAGTTCTAGTGATATTTTTAGTGTAAATTTGGTCGTGGTGTACTCGAAAAGTGTTATAGAACATTTTCTATTCACACTGTAATCACTGAATCACAAGAATTTGATTGTCAATTTTGAAAATTAGTGAGTGTTTGAGTTTTTAGTCTATCGCACTGTAATCTCATTCAATTTTGTTGAAATTGTTATTCTTGATGAAATTGATGATCAAGGGTTGTTCATGATCATATTTGGAACAAATTCACAAAATTTTGTGATCCAATTCGAAGATTTTGGTGGAAATCAGTGGAAAATAGTGTGAAACGGTTCAAGATCCAAAAATTGCATGTTGATGAAGAACTCGCATGATGATGATCAATTCGCATGACACTGCATGTTGAAAAGTTGCTAAGGCAAGAATTCTCATCGCACATGATACGAATTTCAGAAACTCGCATCCTTCTTCATACGGATTTGAGGAATTCACATCAAGCTTTATGCGAAAAGATTGAAAGATTTCGCATAACAAAGTCAAAATTTTTCTAAGTCCCAGAATCCGCATCGATACGAATTGTTTGGAGTTGAAAATTTTCTAAGGGAGGAATTCGCATCACAGTGAAGAGTTGTGCGAAAAGTTCAATTTTTGGGAGTTGAAATTCAACTATGTCCAGAATTCGCATTCTTCTATATGCGAAAAGTAGGAATCCACATCCTACTACATGTGAAAAGTTGAAATCCACATGTAACTATATGCGAAAAGTGAAGTTTCCTCATACTTCTTTGTACGAATTTCTTGTGTGCGAATTGTTTGTCATAGTGGTGTGCCAATTCTATACTTAGAATATTTTTGAGTATTCTTTTGTGTATTTTTCAATGTTCATCTTTCTGATTATCTGACTAAGGATCATTTCAAGCATTATTTCAGATAAAATTTTCACAATGCCTTACATAGATGAAAAAGAGAATATGACTCTTACAAATAGAGACTGTGTAGTGACATACATGCCTGAGATACCCAAGATTGAAGCTGAAAATAAACAGCTTAAACTTCAAAACTCAGAACTGAAAGATGAGATTGCTGATTTGAATGCAAAACTGAAGAAAGCTGAAAAGAAGGTATCTACATACCAGGCTAAAGGACAGGAATGGATTAAGAAAGTAGAAGAGAGAAGCAAGACTGAAAAAGTTGATCTAGAGAAAACTTTCAATCTTAGATTATCTGATCTTTCTAAGAAAGCTGAAAATGAGAAGAAAGATTTAGAAATCAGATGTGCTAAACTTTCAAAACAAGTTTCTGAATTTGAAAAGATTGTTATCTCTGAAAGAGATATTTTTGAGAAAGAAAAGAAAAATACTGAAAAGAAAAATGTTGTTCTTTTCAAAGAGATTTCAGAGAAAAATCAGAACTTGGAAAAAGATTTTGAGTGGAGAGAAAAGATTTTGAAGTTGAAATTTCAAACTTGACCAACAAGTTAGCTACTTTATACTCAGATATTCTAAAAGCAATTTTGATAAACTTTGTAATGAGAAATCAAAATTAACTGAATTGATAAGATCAAACAGCTTGAAATAGCTAATGTTGATTTGTCAAACAAAATAACAGCTGATATAACTGACTTATCTTCTTATGATGATGATTCAGCAGAATCAGTTTGTTCTTTTCAATCTGTTTCAAGTCTATTTCAGAAAATGGTTTTTAAGAAAAAGATTGTTAAACCAAAAGTCCTGAAACTAGGTCAGATTAAAACTCCAAGTTCATTTTATGTCAAATCTGCTGATAAACAAGTTGCTTATTTTTCAAAATCTGGATATAAAGCATATGAGAAAGATAAGATGATCTGGGTTGTTAAGGGATCTCCAGAAGCTGTCAAATACCAGAAATCATCTGCACAAGCTTCAAAGGTAAACAAGAACAAGGCATGAAAAGGTAAATCTTTTACAAAACATTTAATTAGGATGGCTAAAAGAAAACTTTTTTGTTCTTATTGTTGCGCTAATGATTTTGTTCACAAAGCACACATCAATAACTGGTATGATTCTTATAAGTATTCTAATGATACTGCATATCACAGAGGTGAAAACCACTCAAAGAATTTTTCACATGCTAACAAAGATGGACCCAAATTCATCTGGGTACCAAAACCTATGATGTAGGAATCCACACTCAAGAAGAAGTGAAGTCAATGATGACTTATGAGTAAAGAAGCTCAGGACTCAATCCTGAAAGTCAATGATGACTTCTGAACACAACACTTCCGGACTCAACCTTCAATGTCAAAGTTGACTTCTAATCAATTCACATTAGGACTCAAACTTCAAAGAATTCTACTGAAATAATCTTTACTGTCAAATCATTTTTAAGATGTGAAGGGGGAGCATATCTGTACAAGTCCTTAAGATCTATCTCAAGTTAAGGGGAGCAACAAGATATCAAATCAATGATAAACAAATCAGATATCAGATCAAGGGGGAACAAGTCAAGTCAAAGGGGAGCTTAATACAGAAATAACTTTCAAAGGGGATTAAGTTGAAAGGGAGTAAGTGTGTATGTGTGTAAATGTTTTTGGGATAAAAAATGTGCTTAAATGTCCATTTTTGGAAAGTTTCATTTTTAGGAAAGTTTCTATTTTTAGCAATTTTCAAAAAGGTTTCTAATTTTGTCAAGTTTCCATATTTAGAATGTTTTTACAAAAGTTGGAAATTTTTCTAAGTCCAAAATTCGCATATGGTATGCGAATTCTAGGATTTCGCACCCTGTGTCATGCGAGTTTGTGGATTTCGCATCCTTTGGCATGCGAATTCTCACTTTTCGCATCTTCTTCATGCGAAAAGATGGAATCCGCATCCAGTGCCATGAAAATTTCTTTTTAGGCACATAATTCGCATATTGTGCCATGCAAATTTCTCACACACATTTGTCTAATTCTTTCAAAGGCAAATCCGCATCTCATGCCATGTGAAAACTTGATGCCAAATCAAATCGTGCCACGTATCAAGTTCTCTCTTGAGTATAAGTACACCAACTTTCTCATATTTAATCACTTTCCGAAGTTTGGCTTTTTTCGTATCCTTTTGAGCACTTAGAACCCAAAACCCTTCCTTGCGACTTTTGAAGTTTCAGATTGTGTTCTTCGGTTTTCTTTGATTCAAAGGTAAATTTTTTGTTTAATCTTTGCTTTATTATTGTTTGTTCTTGTTCTTTGTGTTTGTGTTAAGTCAGATTTTATAGTAATTATTGTATTTATAAACTTGGTCTAATACTGTGTTCTTAGTGCCTTTATATCTGGTATTGGCCAAGGGTATTTAAGTCCCTTGTGGCCTTGTGTTGTGAAACTCTGGAACGCATACATTGAATACACATACTTTGGCGCTTACACTTTCTCTCTCTACGATTTAGAGTGATCTTGGATTATCAGTTTGTTTTCATGCAGGTTATCCCACACTGGATTCGATTTTAGGGTTTACTCGATCGAAATCATGGACTGTTCATCTTCATTCTTCGGACTGGAACAAAATTTTTTTATTCTTAAATCTTGATTTTTGTTCTTTGTTGTTAAAATGGAAACATAAGTAACATTAAGTTGATGAAACCGAACCATGAATAAGTAATCTTTTGGATTAATTCGAACAAATGTTTGGATTTTTGAGCGGATTTGAATATTGACCCTTCGACTAACTTTGAAACTGTTCATACTGTTCTTGAACACAATTCATAATTTGATGATTAAAATGGGATTTAATGATAACATAAATGGTTAATCTTTTTATAAATCAATAATCGAACCATTATGTTAACAAATTTTGGGTTTTTTCATCGAAATTGAAGATTTTCAAATCTAGGTTTTCAAATGATATTCATGTGTTCTTGATGATGTTCTTAGTGTTCTTGATGAACACTTAGAATAATTTCAAGATTTGAAAATTTTGAAAATTTTATGTTTCATGCGAAAAGTTTGATTGAATTTTATTCCATGCGAAAAGTTTGTATTGTTTCTTGTTCCATACGAATATTGGTCTTCAATGTCAAATTTTTCTAAGGCAGGAATTTGCATTTGCCTTAATGCGAATTATGAGGTGTTTTAATTCCTTCCAAGTGAGGAATTCACATCCTTGTTCATGTGAATTCCATACTTAGTCATTTTTTAGTTAAATTTTTTCAAAAATAAAACTTTGGATTTCACTTACATATTAGACATCTGTCCATACTTTTCACTGACATCTGTCCATACTTTTCTTATATTTCTAGTACTAAATGGCTGACAATCAATCTGTTGATCATCAAGTACAAATGGATGAAAACTCACCACTTGAGGCATCTAGGGTATATCCCATTCCATCATCAAGGTTTGACTACCAACCTGAACCCGGAGTCAATCCTGACCTTGTTCTCATCACTCCATCTGAGATGAAACCTCAGTCACCCAACAATCATTATGTGGACTTCAAGTTGCTGAAAGTTGATCCACTTCTTTTGGGAATTCTTCAAAATCATCCTTTAAGATATGCACTTGTCATTCATGGAAATGTTCCAGAGATCTATGTGCAACAGGCTTGGAAAACAATCTGAGTCACTACAAGAAGAGTTGGAAATGAAAGAGTTCCAATATTTGAGCTGGAGATTGATCACTTTACTTATATTTTGGATTATCAGAGACTTAGATTCATCCTGAGTCTACCTGCTGCCAATACTAGAGAAGGGATAACTTCCTATGATGAGTTTCCCACAGATACTGAAGTGTTCCAAGGAATCAGGAACATGGGTTATGTTGGAAAACTTACTCAAGTGAATCATTTTAAGAAGAACAATCTGCCACCGTTCTACTACACACTGTTCTCGGTGATCAACCAGTGTCTGACTGCCAAAGTACATGGGACAGACAAGGACAACATCCACATTCTCAGATTGATTCATATAGTGGTCTATGATCTACATGTAAACTATGAAGTTATTTTTTAGACAGAGATGTATGAGAGAGTGCTATCCAAGAAGACATCCAAAGCACCCAACTTTGTTCCATAACAAAGATTCATGACTTTGATTGCGAGGAGCATGCTTAGGAGCAATAAAGAAATTCCAAGGAGGAATGATCATCCTATTGCACCTGTCAATGCAATGAGGTTTCTCATGAAACAGAAGAAGGAGTTCACTTACTCCATGCCAGTACCAGAGGCATTATTAGATTATGCTGATCCAGAATCTGCATGTATGATAGCCTATAGAGAGTCTATGGGACAACCAGGACCGATTGTCCCTACCCTAGGCTCAAACCCTAGGAGAGAGGAGTCTGTGAGGGTTTCTGTTACTTAGGGGGTACAAGAATGGGGTGTGAAGAGGAAAAACACCGAGAAGGCTAAAGAAGGAGGTCAGAGACCTAGACTTGAGGCTTAAGGGTCATGGGCCAATGTCCCACGTTCAGTGACACCTCCTGCAGTGAAAGTCAAGGCTCTGAGAGTGAGTCAGATCTGGTAGCTACAATTGATGAAAGTGAAGAAATTCCATCTGCTACCAGTGATAATGAGGAAGCAGAAAATGCTAATGATGAAAGTGATGGCAACAACAATGACAATGATGGTGCTGATGATCAGGTTGATAAGTTTGCAGATTTTTATGATAATGATGTTATGGTTTTGGATGTAGACAACACGGTTTTGAATGTTGTGGGAGATATAAGAAGAATGGAGGGAGATTAGTTGAAAGTTTAAATGAGATATTGAGTGGAAATGATGGAGAAAAACATGGTGAGCGTGTGTGTACCCAAACCTACCAATCCAGAAGGGCATCCGCATCTACCACTTCGCCGGATTTATTGTGAGCAAGTGTTGAAAAAGACATAAGTCGCCCACTTATGCATATGCACACCCATGCCAACCAATTTTATCTCCTATTAAAAGGAGTTAGTTTGAACAAATCACAGGGATATAGCACATACTCTACCTGTCTCTCACTCGGAGACTGCAGGTATTGAAACCAGATAACGGCAACCCCTGTTCTCATATTTTCTTTCAGTGCACCTTTGAGTCTAGGGCCAATTGAAATTCCTATCATTATTCCTAGAACACATATTGATACTGCTACCATTGGTTGTCTTCGTGACCCGATCAGAACACCCAGAGTAGCTTCTTTTATAGAACTACAAGGACAGGGTGGAAGTCCTGTCATTGGTACATCACTGCCGACTTTGAATACAAGCCACATGGTTGCTTCGTCAACTTTTGTGAGAACGGAGTGCTTAAGTAGCCCCAGTGTTAGTGTCCCAGACTTTGTGTCTAAGGAATTCCTCGACGGCGCCTTAAAGGCTGTTGAGACCAGGATGTTACAAAAGTTTGAGGAAGAGTTGGGGGTAGTCAAAAGGCTAATGAAAGGAAAGGGCCCAATAGCTGAGCCTGTTCAATCTATTTAACCAAAACCTCAGCCAACAGATATGAGCATTGATGAGTTGAAATCTTTGCTATTTGCCAAACTACTATCTTAAGCCCCAGAAATCCAACAAGATGCTGATCTTTTGTCTCTTTTGTAATCCCACCATCAAACACCACCACCACCATCTGTGCAGCCAACAGATGTGGTTTGAGCCTCTGAGTTCAATTCTTTTAAAGCTGATGTATTGCAAGCATTTTCTGATCTTACTCAGGTTGTGCAAACATCATGCAAAGCCCATGCTTCTGTTTCAAAGCCAAGACATGATCATGATTTTGATCATGACCATGAGGGGGAGATGAGGGAGAAATTGAATGCTGATGCTGCTAGATTGGTTGAGAAAGTACATAATGTACAAGGTGTGAGTGGAGATATTGATAGAGTTGATGATCATGGTGATATGCAAAATGATCATGGAGAAAGGGTTACAGGATTGGAGCTAGTGTTGTATGTTAATATTGATATTGAACCAAGGGTTGAAAAGCCTAAGGTTGTTTCAAGAAAATAAATTTTGGAGATGACTGGACTAGGGAAAATGAATGTCATAATTCTATCTGATGGTGATGATGAGGATGACATTGCTGAAAAATATGAGTTGTTCTGGAAAGTGAAAGAGGAGGAAAAGGAGAACTTCATGGAGAATACTTCAGACGATGATGTTGAGATAATAGAAGTTGTAGAAAAAGTTGATGCAGTTGTGCCAGAAAATGCAGAAGGTGTACTTGATGGTTTGTTTTGAGGACAAAGATTCTGATACATTGAATGTGATGTTTGCTCAGAATTCTCCAGAAGAGTTTTATATCAGTCCAGTTCACAATGATGCACCTGAGCCAAGTACTTCGGTAGTTCCATCTGTCCCTACCTTCAAAGAATTTGAGTTTCCTATGTCCAATGAATTTCCAACTTATACTTTTGTTGAGCATAATGTTGATCAAAGTGTTGAAGCAAATGTTGAGGAGGAGTTGCTTTACATTCCAAAGCCAAATAGTCCAGAAAAACAACCTGAGATTCCCAAAGAGCCACTACATGCACCTGTTGTTCCTAATCAAGCACGTCCTTTATGTACTGCTCCAGGAGTTGGTCCAAATACACATTTACCGGCTATGATGAATTTGGTCCTACCCTTGAAGAAATCATGAGAATTCTTCATACTTTGAGAGTTCCATATCTTGAAGAAAATGTAAAGATCTTTGTGAGCTACATTAGGCAACTTGACCAATATCAGATTTTTGGGGATTCAAGATAAATCTTCAGAGTATAAGCACGAGTATGTCTGCTTGCTTGTTGCTGTTGTTAGAACTTCAAAAGATGTCAAGTCTAGAGCAGGGATTGTAGTTGTAAAGAAAGTGAGGTTGAAGAAATTTGTCAACATCTAGTATCCTGAGTTTGAGGTTTAGAGGAAAGACATGAAAACCTATATTTTCAATGAAGCTGATTTCATTAATCTCAATATTGATGATCCTGAATTCATGTATCATGAGTTCAGAGGAATGGCCATCAGATTACCAGATGTGGTCTATGCCTTGGATACAATCAAGAGATTTATCAGGAGACGTATCTTTTACACCTATTGCTATGATTTCCATCTTGGCTTAGAGACAAACCAAAAGTGAGTAAACTTGCTTGCACTGATATGACTCATCCTCTGCTTGATGAAACTCCTCTTTATACTGTGCTGAGATAACCAGAGTTAAGAGTTGTGTATGAGAATGGAGATAAAGTTAAGAGATTCTCGAGAGCTTCAGAAATTGCTAAGTATTCTGATGGTACTTTGAAGATTGTTCTGAAAAGAGCTCAAAACCATATATGATGAAAGTGAAAGGAAAAGACTTGAAGAGAATGATCATATGCCAAGATCTGATAGAATCTTCACAGGTCATGTTATTCTTGCTATTCAAGATAGAATTCATTTCAGAGATGGCATCAGAAGGTTTGAATCATTTTTAGGCATAAGGAGAACATGTATGAGAAGGTGGACAAGATGAAGACTAACAAATTGATCCATGTTAGGACTGAAAGTCCTGTGTATTGAAAGTGGAATAAAGTATTTATAAGGGTTCGTAATGTAATTATTCTAAAGTTAATTAGTTAGATGGGCCCAAGCCCATAAGCCCATTAGGCCTGCGCGCCTAAGTATTTAAAGTTATTATTTAGTTCATTTGTTAGACGTTTTCATTAGAGAGAGTTAGAGTCTCATTATTTTACAAACAACTAGCTTATAGGTTTACTCTCTCTGATCAGAAATCCTTTCTGTAAACCTGTAACCCTTTGATTCAATATCAATCATATGACTAGTTGTTGTGACTCATATTATGTTCATCTTTGATATAACTTGCTGCTGATTGCACTGTACTGGGATCTACAATTGGTATCAAAGCAAAGAGACTAAAGGTTTGATCCAGAAAAAGGTTTGTCTAAAACCCTATAATCAATTATTTGTGTTAATCGCTTTTATCTGCATTAATTGATTATGTGTTTATGAGTTTTATTGGTCGATCTATTGTTTTCTGGAAAAGTGTTAATCAGATCTGGGTTGTGTATTTTTTTAAGATTTATCGGTCTAAGCTTAAGTTTACTGTTGATGTTATGGTTATCGGTCGAAAGCTTCTGGGTTGCCTTCATCAATCTGCTTAATCGATCTGCTTATGTGTTTATTGCATATCTGTGGATTTAAGTTGTTTCGGTCAAATTGTCTGTGGTTATTGGTCTGAGGTTAGTCTGCAAATCGTGTTCGTGGTTTATCGATTTAAATTTTTGGGTTTGATCTCGATCGAGTTCCAGAAATCATCGAGTTCATCGGTGTGTTCTTCGATACTATCGGTCTTATCGCTTATTTATTTGTGTTTATCTGCTGTTTGTTAATCGACCGATAGAACTCGACCGGTGCATTGACATTATCGGTCTTTCTTTTGACCGGTGTATTGTTGATATCGGTCCTTTGTTCGACCGATACACTGATTCGATCGGTACCCTGTTTACCGGTATTTGTCCTTTGACCGATATTTTTTTTGTCTCTTCCGGTCCTTTGGTTCGATCGGATTTGATTTGACCGATAAAAAGATTAGACCGGTACATTGTTGTTACCGGTCCTTTGGATTCGACTGATAGGTTGCCTATACCGGTCCTTAGCTTGACTGGTACATTGTCATTACCGGTCCTTTTGATTCGACCGGTACATTGTCTATACCGGTACCCTGCTCGACCGGGCTTAAAAAAAAAAAAAAAAAGGTCAAATTTTTGTCTCACGATCATTTTGCAGTGCAGTTCTCTTAGCCCCCGTACTTCAAGGTTTCAGTAGTTTGTCATTTGTGAGCCGAAACTTTCAAGTTTCACACTCTGTCACTTTTGGTCCCTGTACTTTCAAGTTTCATCTATTGAAAAAAATGGGATTTTTGTCTGAAGTTCAAGAACTCAAATTGGAGAACACAAATCTCCAATCATCTTTAACGTTTTACGTAAAGAGGGCAAACCAATATGCTGATGAGAACAACACACTGAAAGAGGAAGTTAGTGCATTAAAGACAATTAATGAAGATCTTCTGACAAAGACTTCTGGGCCGAATGATGAGAAAATACTGAGACTGGAATCTGAGAACTCTGAGCTAAAAAGAAAAATCTCTGATTTGGAGCAAAAGATTGCAAAAGACAAATCCGATTTTGAGAATAAAGAGAAATCTTTTGCAAATAAGTTCTCAGATTTTTCCAGAAATTGTGCTGATGAGAAGAAAGAAGTTGAGCTGAAATGCATAAAACTTTCTCAGCAAGTTTTTGTTTTCGAGAAAGTAATCATCCTTGAAAGAGAAAAGTTTGAAAAATAAAAGAAGGCCAAAGAAATGATGCTGAGAAGGGATTTGAAGAAGAACGAAGCATGTTTGAGACGGAGATCAAAAAGCTTAATGCCAAGTTATCTGAACTATCTGAGAAGGAACTAAAAGAGCAGAAAACGAAGTCTGAATTCACGAAGAACATTGACCTGCTTGTTAAAGAAAGAGACAATTTTTCTTCGACGATTAAAGTGCTTGAAAAGTCTGTATCAAGTTCAAATCAGAAACCTGTCTCGTCACAAAGGTCAGCTAAATCTTTTGATCAGATTCGTAAGACTAACCTTTTCTATGATAGAAATATAGATGGTTCAGGTACACGTCCTAGAAGAAGGAGATACAAAGATGAGGAACTGGTCTGGAAGAAGAAACCAGTTTAAGATGAGCTGAAAGAAAGAGAATCATGTGTACATGCGTCTAATGCCAAGAAGAACAAAGCGAGTAAAGGTAAACCTGATCATATCTACTCGAGAGATCATTTACTCAGGTTGTTAGGTAAGAAATACCATTATTCTTATTGTCGTACACATGATCATATTCACAAAACCAATGATCATTTCTGGTATGGTTCTTATTCTATTTCCCCCACAAGAACTGCAACTAACATTCGAGGACCCAAATATCAGTGGGTACCAAAACCAAAAACTGATTCTGTGTTGCAGGCACCTACTGTCAAGGGGGAGTAGAAGAACAATGGCTTCTAAGTAAATCAGCTTAGAACCCGGACTTCAACGAAGTTTGGCTTCTGATCACATGACAGATCAGGACCCGTTCTTCAACGTTCAGACCTGGATATTTTGCAACTATCCAGGGGGAGCTTAAAAGACCTAAATCATTATATCATGATTTGAGGGGGAGCTTAAAAGTAAGTATCTTCTAACTCTAGATCTCTGATTGTTTGAAAGAAGAACAACTTTCAAGCATGAAAAACAGTTTCTGAAATGTTCAAACCACTTCTGATTATCAAAAGATTTCATGAATATAGAAGTGTGATTTTAAATGTTTTTCAGTTTTGAGCTTTAATGTTTAACTAACTGTGTGTTTTTAAAGATCAATACTTGCGTATTATCTTATCTCTATACTGTAACGTATTCACAGACACAGGTTCAGTACTTTGTTTGAATTTGTTATTACCATGTCTCATAATGAACCAATTTTTCGATGGTAATACCCCCGTTTGAAATTCAATGTTGTTGAGCATCAATCATAATTTCTAATGTTGTGCTTTCTTTGCTAAATTGTTTATAGTTGTTCATATAAACAAAATATCCAATTCTTTGATACCCTAACAAGTTTAGTTGATCTGATTGATACATTGTCAGTTTGTCAAAGATCAATTGCTCAAATCTCCTGAGCATACTTTTTGACAGTGTTATCTTATTTGAGCTTAAATGTTCAAGTTAAACTGTTGAGCTACTATTCTTTTTCGGACTTACATGGGTTTTGTGTGAGAACTTAAACAGAACTTCCATGGATTCACGTTAACCAGTGTTTCCTACCCCGGAGTGATTTAAGGTGTGAGGGGTCATAAATCAAAGAGTGGGGGAGATAACTCATCGGATTAAGTTTTTCTCATTGTGTGGAGCGAAAAAAAATTGAAAAGAGAGTTTGGTTAGAAGTGAGCTTTAATGATAAAAAGAAATAGGGTGTGAGAACAGAGTTAAAAGAATATCAGAACTCTGCACCAACCACTTTCTGAGCCGGGCAGCCACATATTCTGATTGGTTAACATTCTTTGGTGACCATCATTGAAATAGGCAGTGAGCCCATGCCAACTCTTGCTATAACCCCACCAGCCACTCGTTTCTTTCTTAACAAAGAAATGTTTCATTTTCTTTGGGGACGTAGCATATCTGCTATCTAGTCTTCAATCGGAAGATTTAGATATTGAAAAACAAGGAAAGTTGCCCCACCTTCGCACCTCTTTCATGCACATTGAGTCCGTGTAATATCTGTTGCTGTCTCAACAGTTTACACAATTTGAGCCTGATCAAGCTAAGTAGCTTCAATCATTCATACACTTGCACGAGCACACAAGGAATGAGTTTTCTTGTCATAACATTCATAGAAAATTCCTTTGTGGCTTTTCGATGATTGAATGGAAGCCCTGGGGGAGTGAACATCACAAAAGCTTCTTTACAATGTACATCTGTTGTACAAAGTGGCTCTGTGCTACTTACAGGCATACTAACTGTTTCATCTGTTGAATCAGGGTTACCTTGCTCATTATGTCTGAATTTGAAAAGATTCGGATATATACATTTCGTGAATTGACGGATACTCAGATCACAAGTGGGAGAATGTCATATTATCGTAAAGGGGAGATCAAAGAAAGTGCTAAAATTGAAGAAGTTTTGATGATCATGATGTTCACAATCATCAAAAAGGGGGAGAAAAAGTTCAATTTCAAAGTTTTAAAGAAAGAAAGAAAGTTATTTCTGAAGACAGTCTAGAGATCAAAGAGATGAAGATGCTATTTCATTTATCAAAGAGATGAAGATGATGTTTTTGAAAGTTGTATATTATTTCTTCTTTTCCGTATCATGTGGTGTCTGCTAAAAGTTTGTTTATCATTCCTCCTACGAGCTGATTGAAACAAGTTCTTGAGATGAAAGCCTATTCAACTCGCGGTTCAAAGACAGATTCTTTGTTTTAAACTGAAGATGCATCGTGGAATGTCAAGTAACTCTCACATTATCTTTCTTGTGTGCTAATCCGATGTGATTGAGTTTTTACAGCTGAAAGCTGCTTGATAGTGCGTTCAGTCGAGGCTACTGTACATTGAATCTGGTTACAAAGTTGATACTATGAAGACCAAGAGCTTTATTCAAGGGGGAGCGTGGAAAGATATGAAGTCAAGCAACAACAAAGTTCTTCAATGATTCAAGAGGGAAAGAAGATCAATGTTTGAAGATTTCAAGAAGATAAATGCTTTATTCAACTTTAGGGGGAGATTGTTAGGACTGAAAGTCCTGTGTGTTGAAAGTGGAATAAAGTATTTATAAGGGTTCATAATGTAATTATTCTAAAGTTAATTAGTTAGATGGGCCCAAGCCCATAAGCCCATTAGGCCTGCGCGCCTAAGTATTTAAAGTTATTATTTAGTTCATTTGTTAGACGTTTTCATTAGAGAGAGTTAGAGTCTCATTATTTTACAAACAACTAGCTTATAGGTTTACTCTCTCTGATCAGAAATCCTTTCTGTAAACCTGTAACCCTTTGATTCAATATCAATCATATGACTAGTTGCTGTGACTCATATTCTGTTCATCTTTGATATAACTTGCTGCTGATTGCACTGTACTGGGATCTACAATCCAAAAGGTGGAGATTGTTATATATGAGTTTGAATCAATTTGTTTAGTATGTTTGACTTTTGTAATGTTGTTTGTTTGACTTTTACTTTTTTGTTTTTTATGAGGTCAAGGCATGTTTGACCCATATAAATACTTTGTTCATTTGTTCATTTTCTGAGTAAGCTTGTAACCTTTGTAATGTAAGCTTTCAAGTCTTGTAACCATTAGACATTCAATATATGAGACTTGTGACAATTTCTCTCTAGATTCATTTCTTGTTTATTGATCTTTGATTGTTAATATGCTTGAATTTGGAATCACATAATCCCACTGTCAGGACTGAAAGTCCTAGTGCGTTGAAAGTTGTATAACACATTTTTAGAGTTTAATTGGTTTTATTTAAAGTGCTGTAAAAGCCTTAATTCGTTATTGGGCTTAGTTTGTTTGTAATGGGCTTTGGGCTTTAGACAAAATCCCTGGGTATTTAAAGGGTTGTTTAGAGGTTTAGGGTTGAGAGAGGGGAATGGTCATTAGGAGGTTTACCTAATCCTATTGAAATTCTCTCTGTAAACCTTAAATCCTTTATTGATAAATATAATCATATGACTAGCAGTTGTGTTAGTGCATAAATATGTTGGATACAAGATCATGAACTGAAGATGAAAGTCAAGTCAAAAGCTCAAGTCAACTCTCATGCTAAAAGTCAAAGTCTTAGTAATAAAGTCAAAGTAAAAGTGTCTTGTGTTAATGTTTTGTCTTTGTAAAGTGTTAGGGTATAAATAGTTTATTTTTTGTTCGTAGACTCATATGACTATCTGAGAGCATTGGGTTTAGAGAGAGAAAGTTCAGAGTTTCATCCTGTACGAATTCTGATTGGAAATGGAAATGGAAATTGTCGTTTGATTGTATCATCTTGTTGATTAATCTTGATTGAAAACTGAATTAGAACTTGTCATTGTGGGACACACAATTGGTATCAGAGCAGAATTCAATCGAAATCATTCAAGAAAAATGCTTCGTACCACTGTTCACTGAATCTTGATCGAATTTAGTGATTTACCTTGTAATTTTGAGTTTAATTGGTTCCATAGTAGTCAATTTTTTATACAAATTAATCTTGTATTGATTTGAAACACAATTGCAATGTAATTTTCGATCAATTTCGAGTTTTTGTGATTTTTGAGTCGTACGAGTCGAAGGCACTGTATCCTAATCGAATTGTATCTTTGTGTGAATTTCTTTGTAATTCATTGTTTGTAATCAATTCATACATTGATAGAGATCAAATCTACAAAGTTTCGTGGTTTAATTCAAGGATTTGGATCATTTTTAGGCTGAATTTGTGTTTTTAGGTGTTGAAATCTGAAGAACTCGCATAAATCCTTGAAGAACTCGCATAATTGCTGAAGAACTCGTAAGATTCAAGGATTTCGCATATGGGATTTTGCATAAAAGTTATCTGAAAATCACAAGTACATAATTCGCATAAGGTGTTGTCCGAATTGATCAAGATTCGCATAACTCTCTTATACAAAAAGTTGTTTCAAGGACATATTTCGCATCAGAGTGTCATACGAAAAGTAAGGTTTTCGCATAAGGGTATATGCGAATTGCTCAGATTTTGCATGGAAAATTGAAAATTTTTCTAAGTATAGATTTCGTATCGATACGAATTGCTCGAGGTGGAAATAGTTTCTAAGTGTAGAATTCGTATATTCTTGGTGTGCGAAAAGTGTATGCGAAAAGTTGGTATTCTTCGAATTTTCCTAAGTCTCGATTTCACATATAGTAGTGTGCGAATTCTTAGAACTCGCATCTAGGCACTTGGGAATTGTGGTGTGCGAATTACTTCTGTTCTGCGAATTCTTGGTGTGAGAAATCTGGAGTGTGCGAATTGTAGGATTTCTGCGAATTGTGGTGTTTGATTGTCTTTGTGCGAATTGTTTAGTGAATAGTGGTGTGCGAACTCTTTCCTTAGGTTATTTTTGGAAATTTGTGCAAGTATTTTCCTTAGGAATTTTGATTTCTTTTGAACTAACAATCAGTTCAAATTTGTGCAAGTATTTTCAGGTAACAATGTCATGAAAAGAAGAGATTACTAACCTCAAGGCCAAGATTGTCTCTCTTGAAGAAAAGATTGTACAAAAGCGTGAAAGCTATTACCAATCTTTGGTTGGAAAGATGAATCAGATTTATTATTATAAGAAGACAGAAAATGACCGAGTTGCCATTTTCAATAGTCTTAAAGAATGGATGCATGCTCATATAGCTTTACTGAAAAAGGCAACTGGTTCGGGGAAATATTCAGAATTCTTTGTTGGATATAAAGAACATATAACTCAACTTAAAAGAGAAATTCTTCAAGCTTTGAAAGAAGATAAATGGTTGGAATTTGAGAAATTGAAGACTGAGAATTCTGAGTTAATAAAGAAGATTTCAGAGATGGAGAAAATCATAGATTGTAAGAAGAATGAGGAGACAGAAAAGAGTTTAGAAAGTGCTAGTGCAGAGCTGAAAAAGCAAATTTCAGAGTTGGAAGAGAAGATTTCCAAAGACAAAGATGAGTTTGATAAAGAAAAGAAAGGGTTTGCACATAAATTTACTGAGATGAAGAAGAAAGCTTTTGAGCTGAAATGTGCAAAGCTATCAAAACAGATATCAGACTTTGAGAAGATAATCATTGTTGAAAGAAACAGGCTTGAGAAAGAAAAAGCTGAATTTGGTTCTGAAGGAAAATCTCTCAAAGGAAAGATCCCTGAATTAGAAAGCCTATTGGAAAACGAGAGAAAAGAGTTTGTAAAGGAAAAGAAGATGATTGAGCAAAAAAATGTTGGAATCTTCAAAGAAATATCTGGTCAGAGAAAGAACGTCGAGAAGAATTTTGAAGAAGAAAGAAAGAAAGATTTTTGCGGCAGAAATTAAGAAGCTTACAGAGAAGCTATCTGAACTATCAACAAGTGCCATGAATTCCAGAAGAAGATTGACCTACTCATTGTAGAAAGGAGCAGTTTTTCTTCTAAAGTAAAAGAGCTTGAAGAAATTGTCTCTAAGGTGGTGTTGACTGAGCAGAAGTCTCCAGATTCAATTGTTCAAACATCTAGAGATGATTCAGCCGATTCTGAATGTTCATTCAAAACAGCAGCAAGTTCACATCATAAAACTGTTTCTACAAAGAGGTTAGTAAATATTAAAGATCAGATTCGTACTACTAACATTTTTTTATGATCGGAATGTTGATGGTTCAGGTACACTTAGAAGGAGGAGAATTGGTAATGAAAAGTTGGTCTGGAAAGTGAAACCAACTTCTGATGAGAAGGTTGATGAGAAGAATGGTAAGAAATCATTTGTGCATGCGTCAAATGCCAAGAAGAACAATGTGCGAAAAGGTAAACCTGAGTTTGTTTATTCGAGAAATCAATTAATCAGGTTAGCTCATAAGAAGAGTTAATGTTCTTACTGTCGTGTAAATGATTTTGTTCATAAAACTTATGATCATTACTGGTATGATTCTTATTCTATTACTCCTAACAGAACTGCAACTAACAAACATGGACCCAAATACCAGTGGGTACCAAAGCCAAAAGATTCATCTGTGTTGCAGGTACCTCAAGTCAAGGGAGAGTAAAAGAACCTAGGCTTCTGAATACAACAATTCAGAACCCGTGATTCAACGAATAATGGCTCTTGGATACCACAGTTCAAGACCTATTCTTCAATGATAAGGAGTTTGACTTCTAAACACAACAGTTTAGGACTCGTCCTTCAATGATCAAAAGAGATGATACTCCTATGCATGAATGAGAGTGTACTCCGATGCCTAAAATAAATGATCAACCTTCAAGGGGGAGTACATATTTTTCCTGTTGTTAAATACTGTGAATGCACTATTTTAGGGGGAGTAAATGACTTCTAATTACATCTGATCAGAACTCGTTCTTAAAATGTTTTACTGCTTTCATGTCTTTTATTTTTCAATAATTTTTTGTGAATAAGACTTTATGCTTTGACGACTTTTGACTGAATCCAGACTTTGAGGGGGAGCTTACATAATAATATAAATCATGACTTTTGAGCCGACTTTATGAGATTTAAGCTGAGCGTAAGGTTCATTCTAAACTTAATCTCATACACGTCTGAAAGAAGGAATACTTTCAGATATGAAAACATGTTTTTAAATGTTCAAACCACTTCTCGATTCTTAAATAGATTTCATGAATACATAAGTGTGATTTTTAAATGTTTTCATTCATGTGCTTTCATGATTAACTAACCGTGTGTTTCCAAAGATAAATACTTGTGTATTATCTTTTCCATATACTGTCAAGTATTCATACACACCGGTTTAGTATATTTGTTGACTATGTTCTTACCATGTCACATATTGAAACCGAATTTCGATGGTAAGACACCCCGTTTGAAATTCATTGCTATTTGAGCGTTGATTGATTCAGAACGTTTCTTTCAAGAATGTCTATAATTTTTCTTATAGACAATATCCAATTTTTTCATGACCTAAACCTTGATTGATAAATCATTCATATTTGATCTTTTCATACAATGTCAGATTCTCAAACAAGTTTTTTGTATTCATTTCATTCTTTCAATATACTTGTTGTGAGAACATCTTTCATGATTAAAATGCTCAAATCTTCATGATTATCTTAATGAGCATACAAATATCTGACATGTATTTCCTTTTATGCTTTAACTGAAAAATTTAACCATTTGAGTAACATTTTGCTTATAGGACAATTATATGGGAATTGTGTGAGCTTAACAGAACTTCTATGGATTCACGTTAACTAGTGTTTCCTACCCAATAAGTTAACCTTGAGAGATCGAGAGGCGAGGAGTCAAAATATTTGAGTGTGGGTATGTGTGCTGACATAAAATGAAAAAAGAGTTTGGTTAGAAGTGAGCTTAAATGATAAAAAGAAAGAGAGTGAGAGATCAGAGTAAAAGATTATCAAACTCTGCACTAACTTTTTCTGAGCCGGGAAACCACATTATTTGTTGTTTCACAATTCTTCGTGAACATCATTGAAACAGGCAACTAGCCCATGCCAACTCTTGATTTAAACCCCACCAGCTACTCATCTTTTTCTTAAAAAGAAGATGTTTCAATTTTCTTGGGGATGCAGCACATAATCTATCTGGTTTTCATTTGGAAATCTGGATATTGAAAAAGAAGGAAGTCTGCCCTACCTTCGCACTTCGATCATGCACAATTGAGTCCGTGTATTACTGTTGTTGTCTCAATGGTTTACACATTCTGAGCCTATTATTAAAAGCAATCATCATGCTTAATTCTTTCATACACAAGCACGACAACACAAGAAATTCGTTTTTCTGTCTAAACGTTCATAATTTAACCTTGTGTTATTCAATGATTGAATAGAAGATCTGGGGGAGTGAACATCAAAAAGCTTCTTTCCAATGTGTATTTGTTACACACAGTGGCTTTTTGCTACTGACAGGCATTATTAACTGATTCATTTTTTGATTTAGGTGTTACATTCTTATTTGTATGAATTTGCAAAGATTCAGATGAATACCTTATGCATTGACGGATGTTCGATGGCTCATGTGACAAAGATCAATGGTCAGAAAAGATTCATGACAATTTTTGATAAAGTTTTGATGATTTCTTTGCTCAACATCATCAAAAAGGGGGAGAGACTCAAGAAATGGAGAAGTTAATTTCAAGAAATGTTAGTTGAAGAAAAGCGTGTAACGGTTTTTGGAGAAATTATTTCAAGAAGTATGCTTTGAAGAAAGTTCGTTGCAAGAAATTGTCAAGAAATGCAAGTTGTGGGAAGATTGTACAGATTTGAAAGAGAAAGTTCAAAGAATTCAGAATGTTGGTTGAAATTTGCTAAAATTTTCTTTGAAGTTGATTTGATGAAGAAAAGAGAGCTAAATCTAAAGATAATTTCTTTCTGAAGTCTGAAAGAGGTTTCTATAACCTTTGAGGGAGATTGTTAAAGATTCTTGAAGAACACACTAACAGACTTTGGGAAGATTACTGAAAGTTAGAAGACTGCTTAGACAAAAGGGGAGATTGTTCTATGATGCTGAAAGTTAACTTTTGTTTATCCGGAAGGGGGAGATTAAGTTTGTGAAAGAAATCTACAAATGGGGAGATTTTATTGCATATCTTTTTGAAGATGATCTTGAATCCAAAAGGGGAGATTGTTAGTGCATAAATATGTTGGATACAAGACCATGAAGACTGAAGATGAAAGTCAAGTCAAAAGCTCAAGTCAACTCTCATGCTAAAAGTCAAAGTGTTTGTAATAAAGTCAAAGTAAAAGTGTCTTGTGTTAATGTTTTGTCTTTGTAAAGTGTTAGGGTATAAATAGTTTATTTTTTGTTCGTAGACTCATATGACTATCTGAGAGCATTGAGTTTAGAGAGAGAAAGTTCATAGTTTCATCTTGTACGAATTCTGATTGGAAATGGAAATTGTCGTTTGATTGTATCATCTTGTTGATTAATCTTGATTGAAAACTGAATTAGAACTTGTCATTGTGGGACACAAAAGTTGTGATTAAATCTTCATTGTTCATTGATTATTATCTATGATTGCATTGTTTTTGGAATCTACAATTGATATCAGAGCAGGATCGAATTAATTGTTTATCTAAATTCCTATTTTTTTTATCGACTTTGAGTTTAATACGGTGCATCACTGTGTTCTTCAAATTAAAGTTTTTGGTTTGAGTTTTGGTTATTAATCTGTTAAATTCGTGTTAGGTTTGTGGTGTTGAAGTTAAAAGTTTGTTTAGTTTTGATTTAGAAAAGTGTTTTTTATCGAATTATGAGTTAATCGCCGCTTTTATCGAAGCGGATCGACTAAACCTAGACGTTTGGTTTTTACCGTATTCTTCTTTTTTCATCAAAATTGAAGTCTTTAGTTTGTGTTTTTAGTAGTTATTTTGTTAAATTAAATCTGGGTTTGAGGTTATTGAGCAAAATCGTTGATTAATTTTGTGTTAAAAAGATTGATCTTCGTCGAATTTGTATTCTTCGCCGACAAAATCGAAGAACAAGAACTAAGACCTCTCCCGACCTCTCCCCACCCCTTGCAACTCCCTACCTCGCCCCACCCCTTGCCAACTCCCTACCTCTCCCCACCCCGTGCGACTCCCAACCTCGCCCCACCCCATGTCGACTCCTAGCCTCTCCCCACCCTGTGCCGACTCCCGACCTCTCCCCACCCCTTGCCTCTCCCGGCATCTCCTGGGTCCATGCTCGGATCAAATACCGTTGTCTCACGATCATAACAGTGCACTGTGATTATTTTTCATTTTTAGTCCCCTTACTTCAAAGTTTCAATTTTTTTGTCATTTTTGACCCCTACACTTTCAAGTTTCACACGCTGTCACTTTTGGTCCTTGCACTTGAAAGTTTCATCTCTTGTCAAGTTTAGTCCCTAGACTTCAAGCTTTGCAAGTAACAATGGCTTGTGTACCCAATTCTGAACACAACTCAAAGATTGCATCTCTCGAAAAGAAGATGGAAAACATGCTAAAGTCTGTGAACACACTGATGGAACATAAAGCTTCTCTTCAGTTAGATTTGGATAATATGAGATCGGAAAGCCAGACGTATGAAGATATGTGTGCCTTACAGACAAGCAATGACTGGCTCAGGGATAGGAATTCCCAACTTGAAAGGGCAGCAGAAAATAGTTCATATCACAGTATGTTTGAAGACCAAATACAATCTCTTTAAAGAAAGATTTTAGATCTTGAAAGCGAAGCTTATATGAAGAAAAATGATCCTACAAGTGCTGAAATTTCAAAGAAAATATCTGAACTTGAAAGAAAAGTTGTAAATTTTGAAGCCAAAGAAGAGAAGAACCTAGCGCTCGAAGAAAGAGGAAACGTGTTGGAGAGTGAAAATCTCGACCTGAAGAAAAAACTTGCTGTTTTTGAAAAAGAAAGTTGATTTTTCAAATGAAAGAAAGAATTTTTGAAAGAAAGATTCTTAATCTTTCAAAGAAAGTTTTTGATGAAAGAAAAACTTTTGAGACTCAAAATGCTAAACATTCAAAACAGATTTCTGATTTTGAAAATGTTTTGATAATTGAGAGAGATTCTTTTGAGAAAGAGCGAAAAGGATTTGAGAGTGAAAAGAAGAATGTTGCGGTTTTTAAGGAGATATCTGATAAACGCAAAGTATTGAAAAGGATTTTGAAAGTGAAAGAAAGATTTTCGAAACTGAGATTCTTAAGATTTCAAAGAAATGATCTGGATTAGCAACATAGATTTTGAAAGAACAGAAGGTAAAATCCGATATAGAAAAACAATTTGACTTGATTCTAGAAGAAACAAATGTTTTATCCGCAAAAGTCAAGAAACTTGAAGAAATAAATCCTAAAGCTGATTTATCTGAACAAGCAAGTCCCGATATTGTTGTTCAGTCTCCTTCTTCTTCAAGTTCACCTTCTACATCTAATTCTTCGAAGAGTTTTGTCCAATCAAATGAATTTTCAAAAAATCGGATTCGCCCTTCAAATCTTTTCTATAATTCTCTTGCTGATGATTCAAATAATCAAGTGTTTCGAAAAATCAAAATGGTTTGGCGAAAGAAACCAACTAGAGAAAGTAGTGATGGAAACAAGTCTCATAATTCTCCTGTAGTTGATACAAAGTCATCTGTTTCCAAGACTGATTCACCTACTTTTGTCTATTCTACAGCAAAGTTGATCGGTCTAAACCATGCAAAGATCTGTTGCACTCACTGTGGAAAGAGTTACTTTGTCCAACCAAGGTATGTAAATAGTTGGTATGGTACTTATAGCATCCCTAATCTTAAGTTTAATAGCTTCAAAGTCAACAAAACTAACCATCAAGGATCTATCGAAGCATGGATACCAAAATCGTTCTAATCTGTTTTGCAAGAATGTTATGTGGGATTTAATTCAGATTATTCATGTCACATGACTACAATCAAGGGTTATGCCACATTTGAGGGGGAGTACCATATTTTTTTTTAAAATTTTCATAATGATTTCTGAACAAATCAGTTCAAGACTCGTACTTCAGTGTTTACTTGAATGTTTTATTTTGGCGAGTTAAAGGAGTGTTAGGGATCATACAGTTTCTATGGTCAATCCAGAACCGGAAGGACCTGCCCAAGAAATATATCCCATTCATAGATATCAGTGAGGGGTCTAGATTCTTAGATGAGTTCGGAGAGAAAAGAATTTGGTGAGAGTGTGACAGGACTTAAAAGAATTATCGATCCTTACCAAACCGAGTCAGTTATCCGGGTTACCACATAATCTATTCATTCTCATTCTTTGGAGATGGATATAGAAACAGACATGGACCCAATGTCGATAACACATGTCACCCCACCCAGCCACTCAAGTATCTTACAAAAGATGCTTGTTTCATATATGCACGGAGATTTAGCACATAATCTATCTATTCCTCACTTTGAGATCTTAGATATTGAAAAAGGAAGATATTAGCTCCGGTCTCCGAACTTCATATTCTACTCACTGTTTCTATTGAGTTCTTAACATGCATCCCAGGTTCAATCAATCTTTGAGCCGAAAAGATGCATATTTATATTTCTTTCACACACACACGAATCTTTATGATTCCAATTGCATATCTATGTGATACTGCTAGAACAGTTTGAGAAGTAAGTTTTAATATTCTACTTCAGTGATAACTGGAAGTCCTATCAGAGATACCCCTTTGCCCAACTCTGAAAATTGGCCACACAATTACTTTAATTTTTGTGATAACAGTTACTATTGTGTTTTTGTTTTAGTTGTTACCCTTGGTTACTGAATCATTTTATCTGGTATTTTGCTACTCATCCATTTAGTCTTTGAAGTTACATGATGCTCATGATTCTCCTAATCATCATGAGGGGAAGAACAACACACATTTGAAAGACACAGATCATCGTGTTGAGGGGGAGTTAGCAAAATTTGAGGGGGAGTAACAAAATTTCTTAAACCTGAGGTTGAAAAACCATTGGATTTCAAGATTGCATTTCTTCTATCCCGTATCATGTGGTGTCTGCTACAAGTTTGTCCCTCCTACAAGATGATTGAAACAAGTTATGAAGTTGAAAGCATATTCAACTCATGATTCAAAGACAGATTCTCTGTTTTTTTAAACTGAAGATGCATCGTGGAATGTCACGTAGCTCACACATTATCTTTCTGGTGTGTTTATCCAATGTGTTGAGTTTCTACAGTTGAAAGTTGCTCAATAGTGCGTCTAGTCGAGGCTATTGTACATTGAATCTAGTTACAAAGTTGAAACTATGAAGACCAAGAGCTTTATTCAAGGGGGAGCTTGGAAATACATGAAGACAAGCAACACCAAAGTTTTTTAGAGATTCAAGAGCGGAGAGAAGATCAATGCCTGAAGATTTCAAGATGAAAAATGCCTTATTCAACTTTAGGGGAGATTGTTAGGACTGAAAGTCCTAGTGCGTTGAAAGTTGTATAACGCATTTATAGAGTTTAGTTCGTTTTATTTAAAGCATTGTAAAAGCCTTAAATCATTATTGGGCTTAGTTTATTTGGAATGGGCTTTGGGCTTTAGACCAAATCCCTGGGTATTTAAAGGGTTGTTTAGAGGTTTAGGGTTAAGAGAGGGGAATGGTCATTAGGAGGTTTACCTATTCCTATTGAAATTATCTCTGTACACCTTAAACACTTTATTGATAAATCTAATCATATGACCAACAGTTGTGATTAAATCTTCATTGTTCATTGATTATTATATGTGATTGCACTATTTATGGAATCTACACCCATAGATTTAAAACTTGATTTTGAATCAGTACAACTCGATTGATCATCATCTGTTATTTCCTTACCCTTTGGTGGAGTGTAAGATATAATAGTCTCAGCTTTTATGAACGTGTCACGAATATTTGGAATCTTGTTAACAGTTGAACCCAATTTAAAAAAATTATATAAACTTTCAGGGGATCTTTTTAAAACATCATTTTCAGATAAACCTAACCCCAGTTTTGCATTATAAAAACGAACATCTTGGTGTTTGTTTATTAGAAGATTCAGTGTTTGTTCAGTCTGACCTCTTTTTAAGTTTAAGTCCTCCAGTTGCTTTATTTTACAATACGCCTCATTGCGTTCTTGAAAGCAGACTTCAAATTTTATTTTAAATTCACCCTTTTCAGAATTCAAATTCACTAAGTTCTTTTCAAGTTCGGTGATCTTAGATTTCAATTCAGCCTTTTCCCTTTTCAAATCATCTTTTTCTTTTTCTTTGTCCTCAATTACAACTTTCAACAATGCATTTTCATCACGAAAATTCATCATTGACTGTCGTTCAAGACTAAATTTACTTTTAAGCACATCAAATTCAGTTTATATGTTGAATTTGAGCATGTAAAGAATGAACTATGTCAGGATTATCAGATTGTTCACTTACCTCAGAGTCATCATCAGAGTTGTCAGAAGCAGGTTGTTCACAATCTTCAACCTTGGCCATCATGCAGACTTGAGTGAAATGAGCTTCTTCATCATCAGAAGTCTGACACAACCACTTTTCTTCTTCGGCCATAAGAACCTTTCCTTCTTCCTGCTTCTTGATCAAAAGAGACTTTTTGGCATAGTACTCTGAGTTCTTAATCTTCTTGAATTTGCAATCCTTACAAAAGTTCCCAAACTTTCCATAATTAAAACATCTTCCGCTTTGCGGATCTATCTTCTCTTTCTTTCTCTCTTCCTTCCTCTCTTATTTCTTTCCATAACCTTTCTCATATCGGGGTTTGAACTTCTCAGTCTTATCCTTCCTGTAACCTTCATACTTTGGCTTTGAAACGTATTTCTTCTTACCCAAACTTTTGTTGAACTGTTTGGTTATGAAGGCCAGATTCTCCGCAAACCTTTGAATTTCATCATCAGAATGCACCTCTACTTCTTCCACCGACGACTCATAACTAGAATTTGGTAGCTCAGACAAATAAGCTTTAGGCAGCTTTGACTTTGACTTTGAAAAGGAACCAGAACATGAATTTGACTTACTCACTTTCTTCTCAGCTATCAGAGCTAAGGACTCTTTCACCATTTTCTTCTCTTCACTTAGCATCTTTACTTGATCTTCATGTTCAGACAAAGTGGTAACGATATCATTTACAAGTTCTAAGTCCATATCTTTTGACATCTGTAGATTAATGGCATAGCTCTTCCATTCTGGGTTTATATTCTTGATAAACTTGTAGTTAATCTCTAACACATACTTGTTCATGTCGTTCCGTCTCAAATCGTTCAAAATCACATTAAATTTGTTATAGGTGTTTACCAATGCTTCACCCTCCTTTGCTCGGAACCCTCATAAGCATTAATACTTTGATTCAACTGAGCTTTGATGGATCGGTCAGTGCGTTGAAATTGTCTCTCAAGATCATCCCACATAGCCTTTGCTGAGTCACGACTGTCTACACAATTGTAGATGTCATTGGGGATAGCCATAATCAATAGAATGAGAGCTTCTTCATCGATCTTTGTTTGTGCCTTCTCCCTATCACTGAAATACTCGTACGACTTTGGCACATATCTTTCTAATATCTCAGGAGAAGTTGTTGTTGCAGGCTGACCAGGTACCGTAACAACAGGGCAAACAAGGCCTTTGATAATCCAAGATCACTCTAAATCTTAGAAAGATAAAGTAGAGAGAGAGAGAGAGAGTTGAGACGTGAAATCAGAATTGTATTTAATATGTGCTTCCAAAGTTACAAGGAACAAAGGCTACAAGGGACTTAAATACCCTTGGCCAATACAAGACATATAAGCTCTAAAATCACAGTATTAGACCAAGTCTATAAATACAATGATTACTATAAAATCTGACTTAACAATCTCCCCTTTAGTAATCATTGGCGCTCCGGTCTTCAAAGTAAGTTGTTATATCCATCATTGACCTCTAACCAGACCTGCTAAGCGTCTTAGCGTAGCTTCTTGACTATAAAAAAATTTCTTCTCAGCATCTTTCAATTTATATTGTCTTTCCTGCCTTGACAAGACTGGACCTGTTTGTAATAAGCTTGAAAGAACAATCGGTTCATCAGCTTGTGCTCTAAACGACACACCTCTTTCAAATGTACTTTAATGAACTGTGGTGGTGGGATATGGAACAACAAAAGAACTAATATAGCTGAGAAAATAGAATCTTGAGCAGACAACTCTTTGTCGCTTTAACTTCTCCCCTTTATGACCTTGATGATCTGGATCAACTTGGTCATGCCTACTTTCGAGACGAGATATCTTCAGATCTACAAAATTCAGAATAAAGGAGAAAAGGGAAGATTTGCGCTACATGTTGATGGCGCAAACTTAGTTTTGCGCTACCTGAAGGAGGCGCAAAGTTGAGTTTTGCGCTACCAACTGTTGGCACAAATCTAACTTGAAAGCTGAAATGAAGTAACTTGTCAAGCTCTTTTACTCCCCCTACACAAATGCATTAGATATGACAAATGAATTTAGCATTTGTATAGAAATATAAGAAAACTTACCTGATGGACCGCTGATCTGAACTTTAATCAATTTATCAGATATGTACCTAACCACGTTATTCACTCCCCCTGAAAATCAGAAGATTGTCAAAAACTCATTCATATTTACTCTCCCCCTCGAAATATGCACAACCCAATTTACAAATATATGGATACACAAATATAGAAACATCAGTGTAAAAAGAAAATTATACTGAATATAATTTTTGAAACAACTGAACATATAAAATTTTAAACACAATACAAATTAAATTCTACTCAGTAAAATATCACAGATTTTACAATCAATTGAACTCAAGTGTATGTTTTTGGATACCAATACAAGTTTCATTGCATATCAAGTTAAGACATGTTCAGTTTCAAAAACTTTCATCAATCTATTCAGTGTGCTAGCATGCGAACTTCGATTAGATTCAAGAAAATTCAATTCTAAAAATATAATAGAGAACTTTGCCTTTACTCACACTAAGCTGTCAAAAATTAAGACTTTCACAAATTTATAAGTTTATCGCAACTCAAACATATCACCAAGTATCATGAGATGTGTGCTCATTGGCATCTTTTAGCATTGTGCACATTGACATCTTCACATGAGTGTGCTATTTGACATCTTTAAGCTTGTGCACATTGGCATCTTTTAATCAAAAAGTTTGGTAAATAAAGAACATGACGTAAACGTAACTTTCTATCTGATCCTATTGCAGGATTTGGGTCAGCCTCTACCAGACCAACTGGCCTTAGGGGACTAGGTGTCAAGCACCCCTTGGAACTTACTCTCCCAGATCAGAAAGGCTACATCGACACATCCTAAACCCATTCATACCAGTGGAACATGACTTTCGATCTGGTTCTATAGAAGGATTTGGGTTCGATCACTCCCAGACCAATTGACCTTAGGGGACCAGATGACAAGCATCCCACGGAACTTACTTTCCCAAACCAGAAAGGTCACAGGTACAAACTTTTAAACTTAGAGATTTCTGTATTATATATATATATTAATTTCATCTCAATCACTCAGATTTACATGTAAGTGCTTAGCCTATATTTTCATTACGATCCATAATTCTGACTTTTTAGGATTTCTAAGCATTGTAAACTATAAATATTCCGAATCACATAACTTTAAAGCAGTATCAAAAGTTTAAAACATGTTGCTGACCTTTCGACTTTTGTAAGACTTGAAAGTTGAACATATAAAACTTCGATATAAACAAATCAACTAGAAAATTTATCCTAGACACACATTTTATTCAAAAGAAAGAAAAACTGTAAAACTTTTACTTTATAGAATAAAATTTGTAAAGATTTAAACTTTTAAATTCAACATGCCGAGTTTGAAAAAACATTTTTCATTTAAGACTATTGTAAAGAATTCGGCAAATTGATATTTAGTCGGAACAAAATAAAATTCAATAATGCCTTCTTCCACATAATGTATAATGAATTGGTGTCTCATATCAAAGTTTTGGATCTGGTCGAACTTGCTCAGATTCTTGAAAAAAATTTGAGATAACTGGAACAACATCACAGTCAGAGATAAATGCAGCGGAATAAAGTAGATGCACTCACAGTTTCTCATTTGTCCAGAAGCTAAATGCATTGAAAAACGAGTCTTAAACTGATATGTTTAGAAGTCGAAGTCCATTGAAGTACGGGTTCTGAGTTGATTTACTCAGAAGCCATCGTTCTCTTACTCCCCCTTGACATTAGGTGCCTGCAACTCAGAATGAATCTTCGATTTTGATACCCACTTGTATTTGAGTCCATGTTTGTTAGTTGCAGATCGAATGGGAGTAAATTTGTTAGATTTAACATAGAAAGCATGAGAAAAATAATCAGATGAATGAACAGAATCATCAGTAGAGGACGAAGCATAATCATCTGAACTTGAACCAGAGGAAGAATAGGAGACATCTTTGGCAATTTGAATCATTTGCTTTATTGAATATTTGAAAATTTTATTACAAGTAGCAAATGAATCACTTCTACAAATTTGTCTACATTTCGATCCTCATCAGTCGCAGATTCATCAGATTTCCGCTTGATCCTCCATATCTGCCTTGTAGGAGTCCTCAAAGTCCTATCTGAAATATTTGAATCACAAGAATTAGAGTTTACAGAAATATCAGTATCTTGTTTCTTTGACTTCTTTGACCTTCTTCTTTTACGCTTTGGTTTATAATAATCATCATTTAGCGTAAAAGACTCATCAGGAATTTTTGATTTAAGAATTGAGTCTGAAGAAACAATTTTACCTAAGAAGCCCAATTGATCAGACAATAAACCTGAACTTGCCTCGTAGTCAAAATTTTTTTTAGAAAAGATATCAGATTTTAGAACTTCCTTTTTGTATTCTTTAAAATCAAAACAAAGACCAGAAACATAATATTGTTTTTGAGAAATTAATTTTTCTTCAAGACTTGATGTCATGAAAGAAAGAATTACATCTGATTCAATTTCTCTTTGAATATTTTGTTCTTCCATTTTATCTTCAAGATCAATGATTTTGATTTCTAACACTAATGGAGGAATATATCTCTTGGAATCATAAGAAACTGAAGATATATTTTATTTATCAGTGTCAGTGGCACAGATATCAAAATAATCATCAGACAGTAAAGATTTAATGGGAGTTTCAACATTTAACCTGTTTCTGCCCTTCTTTGATTTTTCGGGAAAATATTTGGCATTTTCGCGGGTGTAAACAAAAGGAATTTCCTTTTTCGAGTTGTTCAATCTTTTCTCATTTTCGATTTCTAAAACTTGATTTTCACTAGTCCAATGAAATTTGAACTGAGGAGCATATCTTGCAAGAGTTAGATAATCGTATTCATATAAAGTAGGAACTTCTGTTTTAGCTTTGTCTAAAAAATGCGGATTTTCAAAGCCAAGTCCCCATTTTTCTTTGATAGACTCATAACTCTGTGGTTTATTCAAGTAAATAGTTTGTTCAGTTTGCTTCCGTAGATATAATTTTTCTTCCCACTTATTTATTTTATCCGAAAAACTTTCTTTTTGTTTGGTCATTTATGTCAAAGAATCAAGATAAGTCATATTTGATTTTTCTAAATCATCTAATTTATTTTGAAAGATTTCTTTTGTATGAGTTAAAATAGATTTTTCATCTTTCAAAGAATTTTGTAATTTTTCAATCAAATTTGACTTTTTGAATTTAATTGTTTTTCAGATAATAATTTTGAACGAATATCATGTAAAACAGTTATAATGATATTCATCTGTGAGGATATAAATTTGAAATTGAATTCAGAAGGTACCTCAGATTCATCAGTTGAATCTTCATCATCATCATCAGTCTAATCATCTCCAATGAAACACATATGAGCAGTTTCCACATTGTCAGCTTCATTATCGGAGTGATCTAGCCAGAATTCTTCTTCAACCAGCAAAGCAGTTCCATTCTCTCTCTTTTCGGCTAGTTCCAATTTCTTCCGGTAATAAGCCGAATCCCGAACCACTTTTGCTCGACACTCCTTTGAAATATGACCCGACTTTCCATAGTTAAAGCATGTTGTAGGTTTCTTAGCCTCGGGCACTTGGACATTCTCGTTCTTCTTAGACCCTGAAGTGAAGCGAAGGTTGTTGAAACCCGAACGAGGTTGGAACTTCTTATTGTAGTGCTGAGAGAGAAGAATCATCTCTTTCTGAAGAGCTTCACCATCGTCATCAGTTGCCCCGTCATAAGCATTTTCAGATAATGCTTGTTCAGCCACTTGACTCGTGAGAAGTGCAATCAGGTCTACTGTCTTTTTGTTCTTTTTGTCAAGTTTAGCCTTCTTCTCCTTGACTATGCTCTTATCTGTCATAAAAAACTCATAAAGCTCATGAATTTGCATCGAAGATATCCGAACATCATTACTCAATCGATGGCAAGATTTATTCCATTCCGGTTGCAGAGCGTTGAGGAAGTTCAGATTAGTTTCTAACTCATTCTTCGTCACTTTGATCTTTTGAAGATCGTTCATTATTACCGAGAACCTGTCAAAGACACTTTTCAAAGACTCCCCATCCTTTGCTTTGAATTCCTCAAAATTATTCATGTAGTGCGTTTGCTGAAGTTGTGTAGCAACCGTTGAACCAAGCATAATCTTTTCTAACTGAGTCCACATCATCTTCGGATCAATCTTGAAACAATCAACTCGATTGTAGATAGAATTAGGCAATGCTAACATCAGATTATATTTTGCTTCACGATCTGCTTTTTCTCGTGTAACCTCTTCGGCAGTCAAAGGAGTATTGTTCTTAGGTCTGCCAAAAGGTCCTTCAGTAAATGACTTCATCATATTCTCTACGTTATCTTGACGCTCGATGAAGTTAATGAACCGATCTTGCCATTGGGTGAACTCATTTTCATTGATCAAAATAGGAGGACGAGTTTTTGTTCCCAACGACATCATAAGATCGTTCTTGTAAAACTGAGCTTGAAACGAGAACTTTGACATATCCATATCTTCTGAAAATCAGAGAAGAATTCCCAAGTCTTTAAATAGTGAGAGACTGGTGCAAACTGAAGATTAGCGCTAACTGAGACTGGCGCAAACCAGATTTTGCGCGAACAGAAGATGGCACAAAACTTGAACTTCGCGAGATGTTGGTGGCGCAAAGAATATTTCGCGTGAAATGTTGATGGTGCAAAAGAGATTTACGCTAGACGATGGTGGTGCAAACACTATTTTGCGTGAGGAGTTGATAACGCAAAATTCACTTTGCGCGAGAAGAGTGTGACGCAAACTTAACTTTGCATGAAGAACAATTATTGGCGCAAACTTGCTTTGCGTGAAGCGTTGGTGACGCAAATGAGTTTTGCGCGAGACAAAGGTAACGCAAAGTTGACTTTGCGTCATGAACTAATGGCGCAAAACAACCTTTTCGCGAATAGCTTGGTTCTGTACAAGGCGAAAACTTGATAAACAGAATTTACGCAAAACTTGATAAACTCGCGCAAACTTTGAAGATGAACTGGCGCAAACTTTGTATGAACTCGCGCAAACTCTGGATCTGGCGCAAAACGAAGACAAACTCAGAACTCTTCTAAAATCGATTACAGAACTGAATCTGATGAAATTTTCTCACACAGATTTGATCGAAAACAACTTTCTAACCACTTTGAATCAATTAATTTAATCAAAACTCGCAAAATCAAAATTTTTTGAAATAAACAGTACGCTTCAAGAACTTTTCCAGAAATTCGAAAAACCTCAAAATTGAAATTCAAATGCAGATTTTCTTGCAAAAAGATGTGAATCAAAAATATTCTACTAAGAAAACCGGATCCAGCGAACCAAACTACAAGAAAATTCAATCAGAAATCAGTCCGAATTTGATGAAAAATCAAAAAATGAGATTTTCTTGAAAAAATCAAGAAAATCGATCAAATTTCCTGATTCAAACACAAATTCAGAATCGAAACATGTTTCTCTCAATCCTCTCAGATCCAGATTAGGCTCTGATAGCAATTGATAATCCAAGATCACTCTAAATCTTAGAAAGAGAAAGTAGAGAGAGAGAGAGTTGAGACGTGAAATCAGAATTGTATTCAATATGCGCTTCCAAAGTTACAAGGAACAAAGGCCACAAGGGACTTAAATACCCTTGGCCAATACAAGACATATAAGCTCTAAAATCACAGTATTAGACCAAGTCTATAAATACAAAGATAACTATAAAATCTGACTTAACAACCTTCAATGATTGACTTCATATATTCTCTGTTCTTATGATTCAAGAATTGAGTCATTCAGCGTTTCCATTGAGGGTATTCTCCAATTGACAGAACTAGTGGTTTGTACTGAGACCCCATGGATAGCAAGTCTTTAGACATCTTAAAATATGTAGAATAATAGCTTGGAATGATCGTTAGTTAGAATAGTCAACAAGGTGCAACTCAGAAAAATTTCCAGAATTTTTTTTTTTTCGAATATTTTCTTAGTCAGAAATCCTCACACCACTGTACTTCACAAAATTCGCACACCAAACAAGATCTTTTAGCACACCCAAAACAATTCGCACACCAAGTGGTTCAGTATTCGCACACCAAAAAATCTGCACGCTTCTTTATGCGAGTTCTATCTTTTTGCACGCTTTGAGATGCGAGTTCCTGCTTTTCGCACGTCTCTGTATGCGAATTCTCGACTCAGAAATATTTTCAACTTCAAAACTTTTTGCACGATGATCTTATGCGAAATCTATACTTAGAAAATTTCACACACTCAAACTTTCTGTATCGATACGGATTCTATACTTAGAAACTTTTCGACTTTGCCATGCGAAAACCTCAAAATCCGTATAATGTACGATGCGAAATTCTGAAATCCATATGTTATACGATGCGGAATTCTGAAATCTGTATGTTGTACGATGCGGATTCTACACTTAGAATTTTGAAGTCCAACTTTTCGTATAACAAGCAATGCGAAATCCTCCTTCTCGTATGAAGACAGACACGAATTCTGATCTTTTCATAGCCAACGCTATGCGAAAACCACACTTACACTTTTCAAAAATCCAATGCCATGCAAATTCTTTACAAGCTTATCCGAATTACTCAGATCTTGCGAGTTCTTCGTGTTCTATGCGAGTTCTTTGTATTTCGGCCAAAAATCACTTAAATCGATCGAAAAAACCACTCAAATATTCGATTTTCAATATGCTAATCCACCAATTTGACCACGAACACTACTAGAATCGATAACAACCAAATAATTACAAACAAATTGACTCAAATGTACATTGTGATCCAGATACAGTGCGTATAACTCAAACTTTTGAAAAATCACAAAATCAACAAATTGAATCCAAAATACAGTGCTATAGTGCAATCGATCTATACAAGAAATATTCAGAACACTAATCGATCACAATACTAGCAAGAATTTGTACAAAACAACAATTGTTAAGACACAGTCTCATTGGATTCAAGATCATCCAAACTGAAGATCGCAATCTGAAGCTAAAGCCGAAACGTTGACTTTCGATATTAAAGTCAATGTCGTTTGTAATAAATGTCAATATAATTGTTTGTTTATTATATTAGTTAACTTAGTTTAAATATCTATTTCTAATAGATATTAGATCTAGAAACTTAGTTAGATAAAGTTAGTTATTTAGTTTAGTTAGTTTACATAATATCTAAAATAGATATTATGTTTATTTACATAATATCTAGTTTAGATATTATGTATGTTAGGTAGATTAGATATTAGGTGTATCTCAACAACTCTCAATAAGATCAGATCATAATCGACACACAAAAACACACACTAAAAGGTGTAAATCAGAGAGAAAACAGACAACACACAAAATAGCTTGAATCGATCAACCTTGTAACCATTTGTTATAATCAATACAGGTTGGTAATCTTATTGTGTCGTTTCTATAAAACTTGATATAAGTATTGTGTGGACCGACAATTGGTATCAGAGCCTGATTAAGATCAAAATCAAGTTTTTAAGAAAAACGACTCTGTGTTCTAGTTTGAAAAATCGAATTTGAGATTTTGAGTGTTTTAGGTGTTAAAATCGATCAAGTTGTGATCGATATACATGCTAGATCGAGTTGTGAGTGTTTGATTTCAGTTTGAAGCTTAAATCGAGTGCCATTTTGTGATTTTAGTGGTCTGAGTTCGAGTTTGAAAAGTTACTGTGCGATCAAATTTAATTTCAAAAAGTGTATTTTATCGAGATCGAGTGATAGCAAACTGTTATAGAAGTGTTTTTAGACTTATTGGTAAAGTTTGGTACTGCTAATCGACGAAGAAACAAGTTTTTAGTTGATTTTCGAAGTACAGGACGAACTTGCGCAAACCAGAAGACGAAGACACGCAAAGCCTACTTTGCGCATCTAACGTGATACGCAAACTTCACTTTGCGCATCACGCCTGATACGCAAACCATACTTTGCGCATCTCAAGCAATCCGCAAACCTCAGTTCTCGGATCCAACTGCATACGCAAACACTACTTTTCGCATCACACTGTTTACGCAAAGCTCGAACTCCACTTCTCGCATCAAAGAGCATACGCAAAGCTCAGTTTTCGCAACACTCTTGATCCGCAAAGCTCACTTCGCGCAACACAAGGATACACAAAGCTCAGTACACGTGTTCATCTCTTCATGAAAAGAACAAGTCTACTTTGCGCATCCAACTTGAAACGCAAAGCTTACTTTGCGCATCTAACGTGATACGCAAACCTCACTTTGCGCATCCCGCTTGATACACAAACCTCTCTTTGCTCCAATCAAGACTTAAAATTTTTCTTCAAAATGACATCCAAAGAAGCCCTTGCAATAGGAACTGACACCAAGACACCAGTTCTTTTTAAAGGAGAATACGAACAGTGGAAGGATCGGTTTCTGAACTTTATTGACAGACATGAAGTGGGTGAATTCATCAGGAAATCTATTGAAGAAGGGGTTATGAAACCAGTTAAGACGACTCGCTTGGTTGGAAATGTGCCAACTGAGGTTGACCTTAAGTTTCATGAGCTAGAAGATGATAATCTCAGAAGAGCTAAAGGCAATAGATTAGCTAAGTCATACATTTTACAAGGAATTCCAAATGAAATCTATGTAAAGATTGATAGCTACAAAGCCTCCGGCAAAGAAATGTGGGATCAGCTCGAAAAGATGATGATGGGTTCGAAGGTTGGGAATCAACTGAAAATCTCCAACTGCCTAAATAATTATGAAGAATTTAGAGGCAGAGTGGGAGACACTTTAGAAGAAACCTATGACAGGTTTGTGACTTTGCTGAATGAACTTAGCAAGAACAAAGTCCACAAATCTCAAATTGAGCTGAACGTCAAGTTTCTAAGTATTCTTCAACCGGAATGGAAAAGATTTGCTAGGCAGATGAAGCAGATCAAAGATTTGAATGAGATTCCACTTCATGAGGTGTATGAAACCCTCAGACAAAATGAAGAAGAGGTGGATGAAATTCTAGATGAGAAGAGGCAGAGAGGAAAGACAGTTGAAGACACAGTTTCTCTTGTAGTTAGAAAGAAGAAGAACAAGACGATTGTGTATGAATCGAAAGAAGATGAAGCTTATGCAAACTCTGACACGGATGAAAATGACCAATTGAAGCAAGCAATGCTTCTGTTGACAAATGCTTTTCAGAAAAGGTTCTACGAAAATCCAACATCAAATAGTCAGAGGTATTGTTCTGGTCCGAACAACTACATCCACAAGGAAAGGGTTGAAGGAAGTAGATATGAAGGAAATAGATTTGAAGGGAAAAGAACAGAGGAGAGGAAACCTGAAGATAGAAGATTTCAGTCTGAAGGAAAGAGATTAGAGGAAAGGAAACCAGAAGAAAGAAAGTTCAAAGCTGAAGGATCCAGTCAGCTAGAACCACCAATGTGCTACAACTGTGGCAAAACAGGTTACTTTGCCAAGGACTGCCGCAGATCAAAAGTCAGAAACTCCGATTACTACAAGAACAAGATGCTTCTTGCAAAGCAACAAGAGGCTGGCAAGGCACTGATGGCTGAGGATGAATACTGGCATGATCACTCAGACGAGGAAGAAGATGATGAAGAGAAAGATGAAGCCGTCAATATGTGCTTGATGGGAAAGATGGAATCAAATGCTGAAGCTGATTCAGATAATGAAGAAGATGAGGTATGTAATTTATCAGATTCAGATTTCATGAATAAAATGCATGCCATGAGTTTAAAACAAAAAGAGTTAGAATCTAATCTTGAGCAAGAAAATGGTGTTATAACTGACAAAAACCAATTGATACAGAAACTTAGCAATGAAATTTTTGAGAAGAAAGTATTGGTTGATGTTTTTCATAAAGATAATGACACCAACGAAAAGGAAAAGACAATAATTCTTAAAGAGAATTCTAAACTCAAGTCTAAACTGCTAAAAAGTGAGATTGATAAATATGAGCTTACAAAATTGCATTCTTCATGTGTTGAAGAAAACAAAACTTTAATTGAAAAAATAGATGCTTTGGAAAAGAAGTTGTACTCTTTAGGTCAGAGTGAACAAACCATTCATCTTAACAAACCGCTAGAGAATAAAGGCAATTGGGGAATCGGTTATAAGAATCCTCACTGTCTTCAAAAGGGAATGTTTGAAGTGCCTGCACTTTATGATCATTTTTCTATAAAACTAGCTCGAAGAATCCCTGAGTTTAAAACTTTCTGGACTCAACTATCTGAAAAGAATGAAGCCAACGAAACTGAAAAACGGTTGAAATCATCTAAAGTTTATCTTCCATTTTATTATGCGAAACTGAATAATAGTTATGATGAAAATCCAATATATCAAAAGAAGAAAACTATTTCAAGTGATTTCTTTCAAAGTTATTCTGAAAAAGAAATGGAGGCGAAGCCTATTCAAGGTAAACTATATGTCCCTCCTCTCGTTTTAGAAAGTAAAATTTCTGAACTCGAGAATTCTTTATCAGATGAAAGACTTTTGATGAATATCGAACAAAACGATTTTTCAACTGTGTTTTCAAATTCTGTTATTTCAAAAGCTTCAAACTCTGAAGATATGTTTGGTTTAGTAAATAAAGAGCTTGATTTTCTGAACGCTAACGGCGGTTTAGATGGTTGTTTTGAACAATTTGACTTTAATGCAAAGCTTCCTAACCATTCATCTTGTGTTAAGAAATCTTTGAGAAAAACCAGTATGCCTGTGAACAGTGCAAAATCAACGAAAGTTGATAACTCAGTCTCTGTGAAAGCTAAGAAGAAGCATTCGCTTGTTGTTCAAAGGTCTAACTCACGAGTTTCACATGTTTCAGATCTGAGCAAGCAAAGGACAGAAGTAAATTCTCAATGGCAACCCAAACGGAAGCTTGACAAGACCGTTCTATCATTTAGTAGTGTTAATTGTAATAAGACTTCGCTTAGTAAAGAAGTTTTAATTGTTGATATTGCTGTTTTGAACTCAAAACTTGTTGTTTCTCGTAAACAATATACAATGAAGCAATTATTTCAGTTATCTTTATCTGCTAGAAAGTCTGCTTTTTATGATAAACATATTTCTATCTCTTGTCAAAATTCTGGAGATTGGTTTGGCAATTATCATGTGCATTCATCTCATACTAATTCTTCAAATGCATTTCAAAAGAAAAGAGGACCCAATTTGAAATGGGTACCAAAATCTTGTGCTAACACAGAAGGACCCAAATTCCAGTGGGTACCGAAGGCTAAATCTGTGTTGCAGGCACACAAAGCTTAAAGAGAAATCGACTTCTGATTATGTACAAATCAGGACTCGTTCTTCAATGTCAAAATAGGTTTTTGGATAATGCAGTTCAAAACCCGAACATCAAAGTCAAAATAGGATTTTGAACAAATCAGTTCAAGACCCGCACTTCGATGATCAAAGTGTTTAATTCCAATGTTGTCGTATGAATATCTAATTTTGAAATTTTCTCTTATGCAGACTAGTCATACATGGTTCTTGGACAGCGGATGTTCCAAGCACATGACAGGGCAAAAAGAGATACTTTCCAATTTTAAAGACAAATATTGCGGAACAGTAAGATTCGGCAACGACCAGTTTTCTCCAATCATGGGATATGGTGATGTACAACATGACAATGTCACGATCAAGAAGGTGAGCTATGTAGAAGGCTTACGACACAACTTGTTCAGCATAGGCCAGTTCTGTGACAAAGACTTAGAGGTCAACTTCAAAGCCAAGAGATGTTCAGTTCGCAATGAAGAAGGCGAAGAACTCTTGGTCGGTACTCGAGAATCAGACCTCTACACAATCAATTTAACAAATGTCCAGACTGACAAACAAGTTTGTCTACTGACGAAATCCTCGATGCAACAAAGTTGGTTATGGCATCGAAGGCTCTCTCACCTCAACTTCAGGTACGTCAACAATCTGGTCAGTGGAAAGCTCGTCAAAGGACTTCCAGAGCTCAAATATGAAAGAGAACATCTTTGTGCAGCATGTGAAAAAGGAAAGATGAAGAGGGCACCTCATAAACCAAATCCTGAACCAAGTACAAGCGCTCCGTTAGAGTTATTGCATATGGACTTATGCGGTCCGATGCGAACTCAAAGTCTAGGCGGAAATAAGTACATACTCGTGATCGTGGACGATTACTCGCGATACACATGGGTCAAATTTCTACGTTCAAAGGATGAGACACCAGATGTTCTCATCACATTACTAAAGACGACCCAGGTGAATCTGAAGAAACCGGTCAAGTTTCTAAGAACAGAAAACGGCACAGAGTTCAAGAACAATAAAGTTGAAGAATATCTTGAATCTGTCGGGATTTCACATCAATACTCTACTGCTCGTACGCCTCAACAAAATGGAGTGGTCGAAAGAAGAAATCGAACGCTAGTCGAGGCTGCTCGTACTATGCTAAGTCAATCAGACTTACCTCTATTTTTGTAGGCTGAAGTTGTTTCGACCGCTTGCTACACACAGAATCGATCCATGGTACATCGAAGATTCAAGAAGACTCCTTATGCATTAATCAACAACCGCACACCTACAATGATAGGGAGAATCTCAATAAGTTCAGTGCCAAGGCAGATGAAGGAATCTTCATTGGTTATTCCTCGACATCGACTGCATTCCGTGTTTATCTGAAGAAGTCAAAAACGGTGATTGAAAGCTTCAACGTCTCGTTTGATGAAGAAATGGCTTCCGAACAACACAGTTCAGAACCCGTTATAACAGGAATACTAGCTTCTGGGCAACTTAGTCCAGGACCTACGTCTCAACAAAATAAATCAGATGAAGCATCAAATTTTACTAACCATTTATCTGATTTAGATTTATTATTTGAATTGTTTTATGATGAATTTCTTGGATCTAATGTAAAGAAATCTGTTGTGGTTGACAGGATGGAAGATTTAACGACTACTCATCCAACCAGTTCAGATGTTCCTATTGAATCCAACGCCCCAATTCAACAAGAGATTCCAATTCAAATGCCGACTCCAACAGTTGAAGAAGTGACAAATGATAAAGAGACAGAAGTAGCTGAAACAGTAGGAGATACTATTCAGATCAATCTACATCCAGCACAAGTTGTACCTGCTGAGCCTTCTGAACCTATCACTTCAACTGCAATTATCAATCCTCTTGAACAAATTGAAGAAGGTACAAGTGGATTTGTAGATGATACAACCGACATACAATCATCTAATCCACTTCCACATGAACATAAATGGACCAAAGAGCATCCGATAAGCCAGATCATTAGCGATCCATCAAAACCGGTGCAAACTAGGTCAGCATCAATGAACGTGTGCATGCATGACTCCTTTCTGAGCAAGTTTGAGCCAACACGAGTATCAGAGGCACTTGCTGATCCAGAATGGGTGATCTCAATGCAAGGAGAGCTTAATCAGTACAATGCACTTCAAGTCTGGATACTCTTACCAAAGCCTAAAGGTAAAACCATTATAGGTACGAAATGGATCTTCAAGATAAAGAAAGACGAAGATGGTACCGTTATCCGAAACAAGGCAAGACTAGTAGCCAAAGGATACAGACAAGATGAGGGAATCGACTACGACAAGACATATGCTCCTGTGGCGCGATTAGAGGCAATCAGAATGTTTCTAGCCTACGCAGCCCACAAGAACTTCACGGTCTTTCAAATGGACGTGAAGATAGCATTCCTCAATGGAATTCTGAAGGAGGAAGTCTACGTCTCTCAACCAGAGGGTTTTGTCAATCAAGAGAAGCCGAATCACGTTTACATTCTCGACAAAGCACTCTACGGTCTGAAACAAGCACCTCGACCCTGGTATGATGTCCTTTCCACTTTTCTAGTCAAGTCTGGGTTTTCAAAAGGTACGGTGGATACCACTTTGTTTATCAAAAAGGAAAAAGGCGATATCATTTTAATTCAAATCTATGTAGATGGTATTATCTTTGGCTCTACAAATACTAAGTACTGTAAGAATTTTGCAAACCTTATGGTGTCCAGATTCCAGATGAACATGATGGGAGAGATGAATTTCTTTCTAGGATTGCAAGTCAAACAGTTTTCTACGGGTATTTTTATCAATCAATCAAAATACATTAGGGATATTCTTCGGAAGTTCCAAATGGAAAATTCAAAACCGATTGGTACCCCAATCGCACCAGGTACTAAGATTGGCACCGATCCTTCGGGAAAGGCTGTTGATGTTAGGACTTATCGAGGGATGATAGGTTCTTTAATGTATCTTACTTCTAGTAGGCCAGATATAATGTTCTCAACATGCTTATGTGCAAGATATCAGGCCAATCCTAAATAAATCCATATGTCTGCTGTGAAGCGCATATTTACGTATCTAAAGGGCACTGCAGATCTTGGTCTGTGGTATCCTAAAGATACTAGTTTTGAACTAACAGCCTAAACAGATGCAGATCATGCAGGTTGTATGTTAGACATGAAGAGCACATCGGGACATGTACAGTTCCTCGGTGACAAACTAGTAAGTTGGGCATCGAAGAAGCAACTTTGTGTTTCAACCTCCACGGCCGAAGCAGAATATGTAGCTGCTGCTAGCTACGCAATTGCGTGACTACGATTTCCACTTCAACAAGATCCCGACATTCTGTGACTCCAAGAGCGTCATCGCAATATTAGCGAATCCTGTTCAACACACCAAGACCAAGCACATAGACGTCAGGTATCATTTTATTAAAGATCATGTTGAAAAAGGAACAATTGAACTTTTCTTTGTAAAAATTGTTTATCAACTTGCCGATTTGTTTACCAAACCTTTAGACGAAAAGCGGTTCAACTTTCTTGTCTCTAAGCTTGGTATGCTAAATCTTAAGTTTTAATCAATAGTTACCTATAAAAGTTTTCTAATTGTATACTTTTCATCATTTCTTCATTCTTATCTCTGATTGATATTTTCACTTCTATATATTGTTCATGATCCAAGGGGGAAAATGAGAAGAAATTCACAAGTGGTCAATATTACTTCGAGGGGGAGCTCATAAAATTTTGCATGTACCTTTTATTGCCAATTTTTTTTTGAATGCAAGAATTTAGGGGGAGCTCTTCACAACAAAGGGGAGTACGGAGATGACTTCTGATTATTTCTGATCAGAACTCGTACTTTAAAAAGTTTTACTACTTTTTGTCTTTTCAATTTAAGTGAATAAATTTACTTTGACTTGACATAAGACTTTTGCAGAATTTTTGAGAGAAGCTTACAAGTTCATATGTTTATGACTTAAAGCTTAGCTTCATGTGATGGAAGATCGTACGTAGAGGTATAATTCTATATCTTCATCTCATATATGGTTGAAAGAAGGACAACTTTCAATCATTGGAAAACATTGTTTTTAATGTTCAAAACACTTCCCGATTTTTCAACACATTATATATTTTGGGAGTGTATTTTAAATGTTTTCATGATCAATATTGTGCTTTAACTGAAATAGATAAACCAATCTGAGCATCTCGTGCATCATAGGAAAACAAAGAATCATTGTGCTAGGAATTAACACAACTTCAATGGAATCACCTTAACCAGTGATTTCTACCAAGGAAGTTAATCCTTAGTTATTGAGTGTGCAAAGCGAAAAGAAATGAGTGTGATTAGAGAAAGCAAAACGTTTAAAAGAAAGAGCGTGTGAGAACAGAGTTAAAAGAATATCACAACTCTGCACCAACTTTTTCTGAGCCGGGTAGCCATCATTCTAGTGATTCACAATTCTTTGGTGATCATTATTGAAACAGGCAACTAGCCCATGCCAACTCTTGATCAAACCTCACCAACTACTCATTTTCTTCTCAACAAGAAAGTGTTTCACATTTTCAAAGGGGATGCAGCACATATGCTATCTGATTTTCATTTGGAAAATCTGGATATTGAAAAGAAGGAAATCTACCCCACCTTTGCACTTCAATCATGCACATTGAGTCTGTGTTTAACTTACTGTTGTCTCAGTGGTTTACACAAATTTTGAGCCTATAAGCAATCATCAGTGCTTAATTCTTTCTATCACAAGCACGAATACACAAGGAATTAGTTTCTTTGTCATAACGTTTATAGAAATAACCTTTGTTGTGTTTCGATGATTAAATGAAAGCCTTGGGGGAGTCAACATCAAACAACTCCTTTCCAATGTGTATTCGTTACACACAGTGACTTAGTGTTACTGACAGGCATGTTAACTGATTCATTAGTTGATTCAGGTGTTACACGACTATTTTGTCTGGATTTGAAAAGATCTGGATGAATATCTTATGAATTGACGAATCAGAGGCTCTAAATGATGGACATTTGTTACAAAAAGTTTTGATGAAGTCGTTACACTTATCATCAAAAAGGGGGAGAATGAAATACACAAGAAATGGCAAAGATCACATGTTTCAAAAGCAACTATTCTGAAGACATGCTGATTTCAGAGCTAGAGAAAGAGATTGCATCTTCTGAACTTGAACAAGAAGACTGAATTGCTAAAATCATTTTCATAATGATCTTGATCCAAAGGGGGAGATTGTTAAGACACAGTCTCATTGGATTCAAGATCATCTAAACTGAAGATCGCAATCTGAAGCTAAAGCCGAAACGTCGACTCTCGATATTAAAGTCAATGTCGTTTGTAATAAATGTCAATGTAATTGTTTGTTTATTATATTAGTTAACTTAGTTTAAATATCTATTTCTAATAGATATTAGATCTAGTAACTTAGTTAGATAAAGTTAGTTATTTAGTTTAGTTAGTTTACATAATATCTAAAATAGATATTATGTTTATTTACATAATATCTAGTTTAGATATTATGTATGTTAGATAGATTAGATATTAGGTGTATCTCAACAACTCTCAATAAGATCAGATCATAATCGACACACAAAAACACACACTAAAAGGTGTAAATCAGAGAGAAAACAGACAACACACAAAATAGCTTGAATTGATCAACCTTGTAACCATTTGTTATAATCAATACAGGTTGGTAATCTTATTGTGTCGTTTCTATAAAACTTGATATAAGTATTGTGTGGACCGACAACAACAAATCTATGAATTTGATCCAAAACACAGTTGACAAGGAGCGAATTCATCTTTTTGATTGATTTCTTCGAATTAGGCTCTGCTACCAATTGAAAGTCCAATCCAAGCTTATAGAATACACATTGAATATGTAGAAAAAATTTCTCTGATTGATATAACAATAGTTACAATGATTTCTTGTGTCACAGATCTCAGAGTGCCATATACCTATTTCTCTCACTTCTATCTGTGTGTGTTCTTGATGTCTAGATTCTACTCTCTAACAATTACAAAGACATTCACTATTTATATGTGGTCAACATGACCTTACAAGCTAACTAAAGTCAAAGTCAAATACTTTAACTTACAAAGAATATTAACAAACAAAACCTTGCTCATTACAACTTTACATCTTTGACCCCTCATTTAATCTTGAATACAATCTTGACTTAACAATCTTCCCTATTCGATTCAAGATTAAAAAAAATTGAAGATAATCTTCAGATCATCTTCTTGTTACAACCCAATTTAAAGAAAATTGAAGATAATCTTCAGATCATCTTCTTGTTACAACCCAATTTAAAGACCTTTTGATCCACACTTAGTGTTGATCATTAACAATGGATAATCGAGATCTAGTTCAAGCTTATGGTAGTGCATGTGCATGTGAATTGATGCCAAGAATATAAACACTTACCCTTTTGAGTGAATTGAGAGGATATAATAGTTTTCCACCCTTCGTGAGGGGTTTGTGAAATTAGCCTATCTTCATGTTGGGTTTGTCTTGTTTGTCAGTTATTTCTATACTAGTCGAACCACTTTATCATGAAATGTTATGAATATTTAGGAAAATTCGAAATCAACTCATGAGTCGTGTATTGTGCTAAAAACCTATGTATTTGCCCACGGATGATCAAAATTCTAAGTGTGGGGATATTTTGATAGCTACATTTTGTATCACATATTGGGTTTAAAAACACAATTGTTTATATTATTTTATTCCTAAAATAGGCCTACTTAAGCCCCTTCTTTCTATTTTGTAAATCAGGCCTAAAGAAAAGAAAAAACATAGTTGCCCATGTCCAAATCTGATATTGAAATCCAAACAGAGAAGGAAATCTGGAGCCCATCGACAGAGTCGCGGGTGACCTCCACAACGGGCAGAGCCGCACCCAAAGTGGCGAGCGACACTGTTGTCGATAAATCCAGGGACCCGGTTGACCTCTTATACAGCCGAAGCTGCGCCCAAACCCTCGTCGTGCACTGTTTCGAACCCCTACTCCATAGCGGGCGAGTTTCCAAGCGGCTAAGGTCGCGTACGAAGCCGTGAGCGGCCCAAAAACGTGGGATTTTCAGATTTTTGGAGCGATTTTCAATTGGGAGTTTTAAAAGGGGAGTGGTAATTGTCGTTTGAAGGGGAAAAGGCAAGAAGAACAAAAAACGCAACAACAAGGGTGTGAATTGGGAGCATTTCATCATCAATTTTCATCCCTTTTGGTAATTTCTTGCATTTTTAAACTTGATAACCCTAGTTTAGCCATGTGTGGCTAATTTCTCATTTCCAACAACAGTTAAACTTTTGATTTAGATGCAATAGCTTTGAGATTCCATTGTAGTTGATTGGGATATGTTCACTTGTTGGATTTATTTGCTTAATTTCAATTTTACTTCAATTTTACTTGAATGTTCTAGTGAATGTGTGCTAGTAAATTTTCTAAATATGAAATTGTTTAGAGATTTTGGTAAAGTGACAATTGAACCTACTTGATTTCAATAAGGTTTTCAAGATGGGTTCATGAAAATTAACAATCAAGGTAATTTTAAGCCGAGCTTGCGAGCTTATAACCTTGAATTGGTGTTTTTCTCATCCGGTAAAACTAATGGCACCTAGGAGTTCAAGAGCTTATTTATGCCCCTATTTGCGATTAATATTCGATTAAAGAGCTTATTTTAATCGATGTTTAGTTAAGGAAAAACTAGGATTGTCAGAGCTTATTGGAAATTTTTACCAATTTGAATTTGTCCTTTTTGTTACAAATCCGGGATCAATGATATGCGTTTCTGTCTTTATCAAAAAAAATTGGCTATTGTTGGACGTTTAATTTCGATTGCATTTTTTAATATTTCTTTGATTCGCATGTGAAAGCTGCTTTTTGCGCGAACCAAGAACTCGCATAGTTCTTTCTGCGCGAACCTAGAACACGCAAATAACTGTGTGCGCGAAGTTTGGTCTACAGTGTTCTGCGAGTTTTGACACTTAGAACTTTTTTTGAGTTTTTCGAGTGTTGACCAAATTTGACTTTTAAAAGTTTAGTTCTAAATTTTCGGACAATCAAATCAGTGCAAATTTCAAGATGACTTCAACAGAGGCTCTTGCTATTGGAACATATGTTAAACCACCAGTTCTTTTCAAAGGAGAATACGATCAATGGAAGGAGAGATTCCTAGATTTCATTGACAGAAATGATCTGGGTGATTACATCAGACTATCATTGAAAGAAGGAGTGATGAAACCTCCAACTAAGATTCATTCTATTGAAGCTGATGGAGAGGAAGTTGTAAACCAGGAATATCCAATGCCTGTTGAAGAATATTCTGAAGAGTAGAAGAAGGGGCACAAGGCTAATAGGCTTGCACGATCTTTTATACTGCAAGGAATTCCCAATGAGATTTACTTGAAAATGGATAGCTACAATGCTACAGGAAAGCAGATGTGGGATCAACTTTAGAAAATGATGTTAGGATCTAAAATTGGTAATCAGTTGAAGGTGTCAAACTGCCTCAACAATTATGAAGAGTTCAAAGCTAAGGAAGGTGAAAGTCTTGAATCCACCTATGACAGATTTGTTACTATTCTGAACGAGCTAAGCAAGAATACAGTACAGAAATCTCAGATTGAGCTGAATGTCAAGTTTCTGAGCATTTTACAACCTGAGTGGAAAAGGTTTACTCGACATATGAAACAGTTAAAAGATCTGAATGAGATACCTCTTCATGAAGTTTATGAGACTCTCAGACAGAATGAGGAAGAGGTAGAAGAGATAATAGATGAGAAGAAGAAAGTTGAGAAAATAATAGCAGATCCAGTTGCTTTGGTTGTAAAGAGAAAAGAGAAGAGATTTGTAAGTTTGAAGAAGAAAAAGGTGTTGGTGTCTGAATCTGAGGAAGAAAGTAGTGTTGATTCTGATTCTGATGACGGAGAGAACCTGAAGCAAGCAATGCTCCTACTGACCAAGGCTTTTCAAAAAAAGTTTTACAAGAAGCCAGGCTCAAACAGTCAAAGATATTTATCAGGGTCAAATAACTTTGAGCACAAAGAGAGAATGGAAGGCAGGAGATCTAATGAGAAGAATTTTACTGAGAAGAAGTCTGAAAAGAAATATCTGAATGATTATGCAGAGAAGAAAGTTGATCAGCCAGTCAAGTGCTATAATTGTGGCAAGTTAGGTCATTTTGCCAAAGACTGTCAGAAGCCAGTTGTAAGGAACTCAAATTATTACAAGAACAAGTTGCTTCTGGCCAAGCAGAAAGAAGTTGGCAAAGCTCTAATGGCTGAAGATGACTTTTGGCTGGATCATTCAGATGTTGAATGAGAGAAAGAGGAAACTGCTCACATGTGTTTTATGAGTCAGAATGTCACTGAAGAGGAATCTGATGCTGAAGATTCTGAAGAGGTAAATAATACGACTGAATCTGATTTCTTAACTCAAATGCAATCCTTGATGATTGAACTTCAGGATTTGCAGTCTAAACTTAAAAGCAAAAAAGGTATCATTAAAGATAAAAACCAAGCAATACTGAAGCTCAACAATGATATTGCTGAGAAGAATGTATTGATTGAGGCTTTACACAAAAATATTGATACCAGTGCTAGAGAAAAGACTGTAATCCATAATCAACAATCTGAAACATCATCCAAATTCAAACTGTGCGAACTTGAGATTAAAGAGGTTGCTAAAAAGTGTTTATCATTAAAGAAAGAGAACAATTCTTTAGTTGAAAAACTGAGTGGTTTGGAAGAAAAACTTTATACTTTAGGTCAAACTGAGCAAACCATTCATCTTAACAAACCAAAAGAGAGTAGTGAGTGTTGGGGTATTGGTTACAATAACCCACATTATTTGAAAACGGGATTTCCAAAGTGCCTGCTCTATATGATTTTGGTTTTCTAAAATTGGCACCTCAATATCTTGAACTCAAAGTTAAACGGACAAAATTATCAGATGAGTATGAAGCGAAGGAATTTGAGAAAAGGAAAAATAAAACTAAAATGCAACTCTCATTTCGTTATGAGAAGTTGAATTCTAGTTACAGTTCTATACAGTCAAAATTTCTTTCTAATGATTATTTTCAAAGCTACTCTACAGAGGAAATGGAGGCAAAACCAATTGAAGGCAAAATTTATGTTCCTCCACTCATTTTAGAAAGTAAAATTTCTGAACTTGAGAACACTCTTGTAAATGAGAGGATTTTGATTGGGCTAGAAAAAATAATATTTTCAACTGTTTTTGTTAACAAAGATTTCTTAAATTCTTCCAAAGCTTCTAAATCAAATGATGTTAATGGTTTGTTTGATGAAGAGCTTGATTTCCTAAACTCTGATGGTTGTTTTGACGACTATGTTGGTCAATTTGATTTTAATGCTAAACTTCTAGATCATTCTCCATTTATTGTAAATTCCAAAGGTTTACCAAGTGTATTTGAAAAGGGTGAATCATCAACGAAAGTTGATAAACCAGTATCAGTGAGTACCAAACATGCTAAAGGTAAGAAGAAAAAGAATAGGAATTCACAGAAACAGATTAACACTGGTAAAGCTAGGAAAAGACAACCTTTTAAATCTCACAGTTCTAATTTTGAAAATTCATATGTTTCAGATGTGAAAAAGAATAGGCCTGAAGTGAGATCGGAATGGAGACCAAAGAAGAAAGTTGACGAGACTACAAAATCATGTTATAATATTCATTGTAATAGAATGACTGTTAGTGATACTGATGTAGTTGGTAATATTGTTTTTCTTAAACCAAAACTTGTATCTTCTTACAAGACATATTCAATAAAGCAATTGCTCCAATTATCTCCGTCTACTAATAAGTCTTCTAAATATGATAGAAATGATTTTGTATCTCGACAATATTCTGATAATTGGTTTGGATCATATCATGTCTATTCTAATAATTCATGTGTTTCAAAAGATTTTTAAAAGATCAAAGGGTCCAAATTCAAATGGATGCCAAAATCATGTGCTAACGTGCTAGGACCCATCTATAAATGGGTACCTAAACCTGTTATTACTCCTAACAGAACTTCAACTAACAAACATGGATCCAAATACCAGTGGGTACCAAAGCCAAAAGTTTCATCTGTGTTGCAGGCATCTCCAGTCAAGGGGGAGTAAAAGAACATAGGTTTCTAGATAAATCAGTTCAGAACACGTACTTCAATGAATGATGGCTCTTGGATAACACAGTTCAAGACCCTTTCTTCAATGTTAAAGAGTTTGACTTCTAAACACAACAATTTAGGACTCATACTTCAATGATCAAAAGAAAGTGTACTCCGATGCATCAAAGAGATGATCAAACTTCAAGGGGGAGTATACATATTACCTCTACAAGTTTTATTACTTTCATGTCTTTATTTTTCAATAAAGTTTGTGAATAAGACTTTGTACTTTGATGACTTTTTGACTGAATGCATATTTTGAGGGGGAGCATACATGATCAAATAAATCATGACTTTTGAGCTGACTTTATGAGATTCAAGATGAGCGTAAGGATTATTCTATTCTTAATCTCATACGTGTTTGAAAGAAGGATGAATTTCATACATGAAAATATGTTTATAAACGTTCAAACCACTTCTCAATTCTTAAACATATTTCATGCATTTAGAAGTGTGATTTTAATTGTTTTCGGATATGAGCTTTAATGTTTAACTAACCGTGTGTTTTCAAAGATATATACTTTTGTATTATCTTTTCCATATACTGTCAAGTATTCACACACACCGGTTTAGTACTTTATTGACTAAGTTCTTACAATGTCTCAAATTTGAAACTAATTTTCGATGGTAAGACACCCCGTTTGAACTTCATTGATATTTGAGCATTGATTCATTCAAAGCGTTTCTTTTAAGAATGTCTATAACTGTTTCTATAGACAACATCCAATTTTTCATGACCTAAGCTTTTAATGCTAAATCATTCATATTTGATCTTTTCCTACAATGTCAGATTTTCAAACAAGTTTTTTTATATTCATTTCATTCATTCAATATACTTGTTTTGAAAAATCTTTCATGATTAAAAATGCTCAAATCTTCATGATTATCTTCATGAGCATACAAATATCTGACATGTATTTCATTTTGTACTTTAACTATTCAAGTTAAACCAATTGAGCAATATTTTTCTTATAGGACAACTACATGGGTTTATTGTGTGAGAACTTAATAGAACTTCTATGGATTCACGATAACTAGTGTCTCCTACCCAATAAGTTATTCTTGAGTGATCGAGAGGCGAGGGGTCAATATCTGAGTGTGGGTGTCTGCTGAGATAAAATCTAAAGAGAGTTTGGTTAGAAGTGAGTTTAATTGATAAAAAGAAAGAGGGTGAGAGATCAGAGTAAAAGAATATCAAACTCTACACCAACTTTTTCTGAGTCGGGAAGCCACATTACTGTTGTTTCACAATTCTTTCGTGAACATCATTGAAATAGGAAACTAGCCTATGCCAACTCTTGCTTAAACCCCACCAGCTACTCATCTTTTTCTCAACAAAGAGATGTTTCAATTTTTCTGGGGATGCAACACGTAATCTATCTCGTTTTCATTCGGAAGATGTGGATATTGAAAAAGAAGGAAGTTTGCCCCACCTTCACACTTCGATCATGCACAATTGAGTCCGGATATTACTATTGTTGTCTCAATGGTTTACACATTTTGAGCCTAATTGATAAAGCAATCATTATGCTTAATTCTTTCATACACAAGCCCGAACACACATAAAATGTGTTTTTCTGTCTAAACGTTCATAGTTTAACCTTGTGTTATTCAATGATTGAATGGAAGACCTACGGGAGTGAACATCACAAAACTCCTTTCCAATGTGTATTTGTTACACACAATGGCTTCGTGCTACTGACAGGCATTATTAACTGATTCATTTGTTGATTCAGGTCTCACATTCTTATTTAACTGATTTTGCAAAGATTCGAATGAATATATTATGAATTGACGGATGTTCAGTCGCTCAGTGACAAAGATCAATGGTCAGAAAAGATTCATGACATTTCTTGAGGAGGTTTTGATGATTTTTATTTTGTATCATCAAAAGAGGGAGAAATTATATCAAGAAATGTTGTATGGTGAATAAGTTTATATTTGTTATGGGGAGATTGTTCAAGTTTTGTTCAAAATTTGAAAGAAAGTTCAAAGAATTCAGAATATTTGCTGAAGATTTCAGAAAATTTCTTTGAAGATTATTTGCTAAAGCAAACTGAGCAAAATCTGTAGATAATCTTCTTTCTGATGTTTGAGAGAGATTTTATCAACTTGGGGGAGATTGAATTTTTCAAAGGAAAGGTTAATTGAAAGAATCAAAGAAGAAGATTGCTCGAGAATGCTGAAAGTTGATTTTGCTTATCCGAAAGAAGGAGATAATGTTGATCCAAACTCTCTCAGTGATTTGATAACGACCCTCTTTTATACTTAGTGAAAATTACGTTATTATATGTATTAGTGTTTTATCATCAGCGATCAGACTGAGTCTGTTCAGATATCGCTGATGACCTTTCTGTAAACATTAATATGTATGTGTTTCACTTTCAGCGATCAAACTGAGTCTGTTCAGTCATCACTGATCGTTTCCTATGTAACACAGTTAACGTAATCCCTGAAGACAAGTCTCGCGTCAACATAGTTCATAGCTGAATCGAAGACGAAGCCACTGAACAATAGATAAGTCTACTAGTGACCTGATGCGGATATCAGCGAAGATCAGACATCTACTTACGCGAAGAAGCCTGAGGAAAAGCTTCAGCGATAGCTGAACTTCTTTATCTCTGGAATAAGAGATACTCAGCGATCAACGATCACAAAGCTTATGCCTCAAGTTTTCTTTTGTCTTACCTTGCACAACCAGTACGATGTGTCAGAACGGACACGTCTCTGCCACAAATCGTACACCAACTCTGTCAACTACACTGTTCATAAAGCGGCCAAAAGCATGTCTCCAAAAGTGAGACTACCAAAGCCAATCTATGAATGCCACGTGTAAAGTACCCTGCCATGCATTTAATGCATAGGGTATAAATAGGAAGCTCACCCCTTCATCTGAAGGTGTGCTCAATCCTTGAACTCCAAAATAGAAACCCTTGTTTTCTATCTCTCTAAAAAACCCCCATTCTCTGAATTTCTTGTGCAACCATCTTAGTGTTTCTTAAGTTTGTTTAGATTGAGTCTGTCTTAATCTTATTCCGCAACAAACTTGTAAATTGTATTTTGATTTATCAATAAACAATTTATTAAACTTTAATTTCTGTGTTTGTATTCAACTCCCCCCTTCTACAAACTTGTTAAGCACCTTCGGGACCAACAAGTGGTATCAGAGCAGTTTGTTTAAATCTAATAAACAAGATCTTGCTGTATACTCTTCCTTGCTATTCTAAAATGGCACTAAACACAAACACAAACTACTATGATAATGGTTCACTTTCTAAACCTCCTCGATTTAGCAGAGATAACTTTTCTCTATGGAAAAATCGAATGATGCTATTTCTTGAAGGTGCGGATCCTACTATACCTGAATATATAGAAAACGGACCCTATGAACCTGTTAGAATTATAGCTGCGGTTCCCGCTACTGCCACCACTGAAGCTGTCCCTGAACGATATGTCATTAAGGAAATAAGACAGTGGAGTGATGAAGATAAAAAGAAGGTAGGCATAGATGCAAGAGCAAAGACCATTATATCAATGGCTCTGCCTGATGAAGTTTTCCATTCCATCATGCATCTAAAAACTTCTAAAGAAATGTGGGAAACCATATGTGTTCAATATGAGGGCACCACTGAAATCCAAGAGACCCGAAAGATTAACTTGGTAAGACAGTATGAAAGTTTTATCGCTGGTAAGAATGAATCTCTTTCTGACATTCATCAGCGGTTTAACTGCCTGATCATTGACCTAAGAACTGTTGGAAGGACCTATTCTAATTCTGAGGTCCTAACAAAATTCTTGGAAAGTCTTCCTGAAAGCTGGGACAGTTATTCAATATGTCTTAAGCTGACAAAAGACTTACATACTCTCTCTCTTAGCACTCTGTATGGAATATTGCTCAACTATGAGCAATCTAATCTCCTGAAGAAGAATCTTGTAAAAGATTCTAAAGACTCCAAAAGCACTGCTGTTGCTTTAGTCTCATCAGAGATAATTCCATCCCAGCGATCTACTCTCACCATCACTGAGTTAGATTCTGAATCTGAGGATTTATCAGACCCTGATCTTTCAGAGTTTAATGAGTCCTTAGCACTCTTGACAAACTCTTTTAAGAGATTTGCAAGAAAGAGTAACTTCCGAAGAAGTAAACCTCTCTCTCTTACTGAAAAGCCAAAATCAACTCCGGTTGATAAGGCTACAGCCACTTGCTATAACTGCGAAAAAATTGGACATTTTGCTAGTGAGTGCAGGTCTAAAAAGGTCTTCAAACCTACTACCTCAAGAAGATCCAGTGATGACAAATACCATAAGCTGAAGAACAAATATCAAAAGCTGAAAAGCTATCAGCAAAAAGGTAAAGGTCTCATCGCTGAAGAACATGACTGGGTTGAATCAGAAGAATCATCTTCTGATGAAGAAGAAGTCGCTAATCTTTGCCTCATGGCTGAGATTAAAGAAGAAGTAGAAGAACCATCTGAACCTTCTATGAGCTACATATCATCTCAGGTATCTATCTCAACAAATCCCTCTCTGCCTGAAGCTGAGAGAAGTCGCGCTGTTGATGTGCTGACGATTGACCTTTATAATGCTCTAAATGACAAAACTCAAGCTGAAAATAAAAATGTTTATTTAACACAAGAGCTAGAGAAATGTCATGAAAAGATCAGTGAACTAAATCTTTTAGAAGAAAAGCTAAAAGATCAAGTCATTATAAATGAAATCATCAGCATTGAACGCGAACAAGCCATCGCTGCTCTAAAAGCAGAAAAGGCTCATGTTGAAAAATGGTGCAAATCATCAACAAAGATCTCTGAGATAATAAATGCTCAAACTCCTGAAAGTGATAAAACTGGTCTTGGTTTTTGGACACCACAGGATGATCCTAAAGAAGAAAGTTCCTCGCTTAAGTTTTGAACTTTTGTCACATCTTTCTTTGACACTTCTTATAATCAATTCTATCCCTGTTCTTCTTCTAATCCCATCCCTGAGGAGATATCTGCAAGATCTAAGCCTGCAGATAAAGGAAAGTCTATTCTCCCTCAGAAGGCTTCCAAGAAAACCAAACTGAAAGTTCCCTCCAAACCTTCAGTGGATAAACCTTCTAGTTCAGTGACAGAAATCTTTGATATCTGTCCTCCAAAGCTGAAGGTTGATCTAAAGCCCGTGAAATCTGAAGAAATAAAAATTCCTCCCAGATCTCGTGCTAAAGGCATTCTTGGAGCTGGACCTGCTCATCTTAAGTTTTCAAAACCTTTTGGTTATAAAACCACCATCAGATATAGAAAATGTTATCACTGTGGATTCACTGACCATATTGCGAGCAAGTGTCCAAATACCACCGAAGCTGATAAAACAGCCAAAGTGAAGAAAAATGCCTCTAAGGCAAATAAAGTCACCAAAGTGAAAAATACCACTAAGGTTAAGAAATTAACCAAAGTGAAGATTACCACTGAAGCTGAATCTTCATCAGCGGTGAAGACTGCTGAATCTTCCTTATCCACTAACTCTGAAGGACCCATTGAAAAGTGGGTACCAAACAAAGCTTAATCTTCCTTATGTATGCAGGGATCAAAGGGCATCTGGTATCTCGATAGCGGATGTTCTCGTCATATGACTGGACAAAGAAACCTGCTCACTGAATACAAGGAAGAGAAAGGCCCCTCTGTTACCTTTGGTGGAAATGGAAAAGGATTTACCCGTGGTTTTGGTGTCCTCAGCAATGGGAAAACTACCTTTCGAAGAGTCGCTTATGTAGATGGACTGAAGCACAATCTTCTAAGCATCAGTCAGCTATGTGACAAAGACTACGAAGTTCGCTTTTCTAAGAAAGCATGTTCAGTGGTAGATGAAAAAGGAAAACTTGCTCTCAGTGGTTATAGAAGAGAAAATGTCTATGTAATAGATATGGACTCTACTATCACTGATAACTTATGTTTTCTCTCTAAGGCCTCTTCTGATGTCAACTGGCTATGGCATAAAAGGCTCTCTCATCTAAATTTCAAAACCCTGAATTCTCTCTCATCTAAGGAACTGGTTTCTGGTCTTCCTCAGCACTCGTATGCTAAAGAATCTCTCTGCTCAGCATGTGAAAAAGGAAAACAAACAAAAGCTAGTTTCAAGTCGAAACAATTTTCCTCAGTGACAAGTCCTCTTCAGCTCTTGCATATGGATCTATTTGGCCCTGTCAATATCCAATCAATAGCTGGAAAGAAATATACGCTTGTCATTGTAGATGAATATTCTCGCTACACCTGGGTTATCTTTCTTCGCTGCAAGAGTGATACTCCAGAAGAACTAATATCTTTTGTCAAAAAGATGGAAGTGCTGAATAATCTTACTGTTCGATCAATAAGAAGTGATCATGGAACTGAATTCAAAAATAGTTCCCTGAACAATTTCTTTGAGAACAAGGGAATCTCTCACAACTTCTCCTCAGTAAGAACACCTCAGCAAAATGGAGTCGCTGAAAGAAGAAACAGAACGATCATAGAAGCTGCTAGATCAATGCTCAGCGATTCTCACCTCCCTACTCAATTTTGGGCAGAAGCTGTAAACACTGCATGTTTTACTCAAAACAGATCGCTGATAATAAAGCGATTTGGGAAGACAGCTTATGAACTCTTTCTTGGAAGGAAGCCTTCTATCAGCTTTCTTCATATCTTTGGTTGTCAGTGCTTTATCTTAAACAACAAAGATCAACTTGGAAAGTTCGACCCAAAAGCCGATGATGGAATATTTTTAGGATATTCCTCCATCTCCAAAGCCTACAGAGTTTTCAACAAAAGAAGACAAACCGTAGAAGAAACCATTCATGTCACGTTTGATGAAACGCGCTCAGCGAACTCTAAACCAATCGCTGACAATGAAGAACTGAATACTTGGATGATCTCTCACTATAGAGAAACTGAACCTTTTTCAAACCATCAGCACACTGAAACTCCAATTGCTGATGAAGAACCAAGTATCATACCTCCCACCGCTGAATCCACCTCATGGGTTTCAGCTGAACCTCTAAACACATTACCTCCATCAAATCTGCCTTCATCTGGAAACCTCTCTAGTGAACCTACTCAACAGTTAATTGCTGATGAACCTCAAACATCCTCATCAGTAAACATTCCAATTGTTGATCCAACCTCTGAGTTAAGCAATCATGCTCCTGCTCAGCGATGGACAAGAGATCACCCAATAGATCAAATTCTCGGTGATCCAGATGCAGGTATTCAGACACGACGAAGCTCAGGTAATATCTGTCTCTTTGTAAACTTTCTCTCCTTAATAGAACCAAAGAAGACTGATGATGCCCTCAGAGATCCAAACTGGGTCAGCGCTATGCAAGAAGAGCTGACTGAATTTTCTAGAAACAAAGTTTGGAATCTCGTTCCTAGACCATGTGATAAAACTGCAATAGGCACCAAATGGGTGTTTAGAAACAAGTTAGATGAACATGGAACTGTAACCCGCAACAAGGCTCGACTTGTTGCTCAGGGATACAGACAAGAGGAAGGCATAGACTATGATGAAACCTTTGCCCCTGTGGCCAGGCTCGAAGCAATTCGACTATTCTTAGCTTATGCAGTCTATAAAGACTTCATCGTTTATCAAATGGACGTAAAATCAGCTTTTCTGAATGGAAAGCTGAATGAAGAAGTTTATGTAGAACAACCACCAGGGTTCTATGACCCTAAGTATCCAAATTATGTTTATAAATTGGATAAGGCTCTCTATGGTCTAAAACAAGCCCCTCGTGTTTGGTATGACACTCTCTCATCTTTTCTTATCTCTGAAAATTTTGAACGTGGCAAGATTGATAATACGTTATTTTTCAGGAAGATAAAAGGGCATATAATTCTTGTACAAATATATGTCGATGACATAATATTTGGTTCTACTAACCCATCTCTTTGTACTCGCTTTGCTGAAAGAATGAAGAAAGAATATAAAATGAGTATGATGGGTGAGCTGACATATTTTCTTGGTCTTCAGATTAAACAATCTGACAAAGGTACTTTTATCTGCCAAGGTAAGTATGTTAAAGATATGCTAAAGAAGTTTGAACTCACACAAACTTCAGCGATGAAAACTCCTATGGCACCACCGCTGATACTTAACAAGGATCCATCTGGAAAACCTGTTAATGTCACTGCCTATAGAGGAATGATAGGCTCATTGCTGTATCTTACAGCAAGCCGACCTGACATCATGTACTCTACTTGTTTATGTGCACGCTATCAATCTGAACCCAAGGAATCCCATCTGATCGCTGTAAAGCGAATTTTCAGATATCTGAAAGGAACTCCTAACCTCGGTCTTTGGTATCCCAAAGACTCAGGGTTCGATCTAACTGGTTATTCTGATAGTGATTTTGCAGGCTGTAAACTTGACAGAAAAAGTACCACTGGTGGATGTCAACTCTTGGGAGGAAAGTTGGTAAGCTGGACAAGCAAGAAGCAAAATTCTGTGTCCACTTCCACAGCTGAAGCTGAATACGTAGCCGCTGGAAGCTGTTGTTCTCAAATCTTATGGATGAGAAATCAACTATTAGATTATGACCTTCAGCTGTCAAAGATTCCTATCTATTGCGACAGCACTAGTGCTATCGCTATAGCAAATAATCCAGTGCTACATTCAAAGACAAAACACATAGAGATCAGATATCACTTTATCAGAGATCATGTGATGAATGGTGATATTGAACTTCACTTTATCCCTACTGACTTTCAACTTGCTGATATATTCACCAAACCTCTTGATGAGACAAGGTTCAACTTTCTCATCAGTGAGCTTGGAATGCTGAACCTCGAAGAATAATCCTTCAGCGTTCATGTATTATGTTAGTAATCAAAAGTTCCCCTCTCATCATTCTCTCTGATAAACATTCTGACTCTCAGGTATGTTTTCTCCTTTCCCTCAAAGATGTTTTTTAATATAAACTTTAATCACTGAACTTTCTTCAAATGATTAAAAGCTTTTTGAAAAATACATTAATCACTGATATTTCTAGTCAGTGATCCTTTAAAAGGAAAAACTATCCCTCTCTTTTCTAAAAGGGATACTTTTAAAAAGGAAAATCTATCGCTGACTTTTCTTCAGTGATCATTTCAAAAACGGACAAATGTACAGTCTCTCTCTTCTATGACGTCATTTGAACCGACAATCCACGACATGCCTTTTCTGACACGTTCGTCCGTTGCCCTTCTATCCAATCAACTTCGTGGAACGTGTCAATGTCATGATGATTTTTTTTCTCTTTTCCCGCTTCATTCTCTCTCTTCTCTCTTCGTATAAAAGGAATTCTTTTCTCCTTTATACGGTTTACGCTTTCAAAACTTTCAAAGCAAGAAGCATTCTCTCAAGAACACTCAAGCAAGTAAACCCAGAATATTGAATCTGTAACTCTTTTTCTTCAAGATACACAGGTTTATTTCATATTTATATGATTTGTTCGTATGCTTTTTATTCTTTTTAAAATCCTACTCGCTCTCTATGGATTTTATAAAACGTTTTTTTTTAAACTAAAGATCATTCTTTCTGATTTTATGTTTTTAAATAAAAACCTTTTGGTTTTAAAGTGTTCTTCCTTCTTTCTACCCAGAACACTATTTTTCTCCTAAAAATAACTTGATAGTCTTCCAGTTTCCCTTCTTCTATGGAAACTGGTAATCAAATTATTTTTAATCTAAATCATTTCTTCTATTATGCCTCTTTCCATAACAGAAATGACACAGTCTTCAATCGTTGCTTCCAAGCATGTACGATTCGCTCTCACTGAAGTTGAGATTACTAAATGTAATCATTTGGCCAGACTCGACTTCAAAGCTGACAAATACCCACATCTGGTGGAAGCTGCTGATTTCCTCAAGCAGTCATGCATAGCTTACGCGATCACTGTGGATCCTAACCCCTCCAAGACTCTACTTCAGCAGTTCTGGTTCACTGCTGATGCAACTGAACTTACCAACAGGAAAGGCGAACGAGTCCCTGCTATCTCGTTCAGCACGGAATTAGGGCCAGGGAGCATGACCGCTCTTAGCCTCAGGAAATCTTTAAGATTCCCTGACAAACCAAAGAGTGGGTTCGATGCACTCCCCACTGATGATGAGCTGATATCATTCCTGGACGCAATGGGCTATTGTTGGGAAAACAAACCAAGATCTTCTATTCCCAACAAGAAGCTCACCAAGATCCTAAAAGCTCAGATGCCATCACAACTGAACTTTATCTTCTCGCACATAATTCAGTGCATGAGTGGGAAGAGTGGTTCGCTGGATCAAGCCAGCAAAACACAACTGCAGATGGCCTACTCCGTTATCGCTGGTCAAAACTTTGACTACGCCACAACCATCTTTGAAGATCTGAGGTCGAGATTAGAGAAGCCTGAACGAGATCCCAAGATCTCATACGTACGTTTCATATGTACGTATATCAAGTTCCTCTATCCCAACACCTATCCCACCAAAGATGATGGCACCTTTGCCAGGGTAGGTCAACGATCACTGGAGGTCAAGCCACTCGCCGACGAGGTAAGTATCTCTCTCCTTCGCTCTCGTCTCTCTCTCCATTCTTCTTCATCTTCAGCGACCACGCAGACGGTTTCTTCGTCTGCTATCCCTGTCGCTACCACTACTTCTAAACGACCATCAGCTGGTCCGATTGGTCCTTCCAAAAAGGCCAAAAAGACTAAGGAAAGTACACCCTCTAGTACTATACCTGAGGCAGCTTCTCAACAAGCTACCTTAGATGCTTTTGTGGGTCTTTCCTCCACAACTTCAGAAGTCACTCATACTGCCGTGTCAGCGATCTCACTCGCTGTCACATCATCAGTAACCCCACCTACTATCTCATTCACTGAGATTAACCCCATCCCTACTTCTATCCCCAAAACTCTTCCCTTCTCTCCTCACTTGGTCTCTGAACCCGCCACCTCTTCTTTCCCTATAGGACCTGAGCATCAAACTTTTGAGGAATCTATGCAGTTCTACAAAATGTTTGATACGTCAGGTACACCTATAATCCTAAACACTTCTCTCCCCCCCTCTCCAAATAAGCCCATATCTGAACTAACATTATTTTCAGGTCCTAGCTTGGCGTCTGTTGACACGCATGTCAACAGTCTAGGAGAAAAGGTGGACGCACTCACCAACACCATCAATGAAACCACCAGCGCTGTAAATCAGGCTGGTGAGGAGCTGAAGAAGTTAACCCCCACTTGCTCATCTAAAGCTGAGAACTCTCAACTTTCAGCTGTTGAAGAACAAGTCGTCCAACTCAGAGAGTCCTCTCGACTCTTTCAAGGGCGATTTGAGTCTCTTACCGCTGAAGTTCAGGGTCTCTCTTCAAAGGTTGACCTCTGCACGTCCCTTCTTCAGCAAATTCTACAAAAAGTGAATGCACCAGCTCCAGCGCTGCCTCCCTCCTTCACTGAAGATGATCGTACCAACCTCAACATCGCTGTGGAATTCATTCATGATGCCACATGCGACATCCCTGCGGTTGAAGACCGGATTAAGCGTCTGGAGGCTGACGTTCAAGTGCTAAAAGCTTCAACAGCTACTCCAGCAGCTGAACAATCCCCTACCGCTGATAATGACAAAGTGGGGGAGAAAACTGAAGAAACTTCTATTGCTACTGCTGGGGAAGCTAAGACTCCAAAGGAACCTCCCTCTCAATCTGAGGGGGAGAAGGCAAAAGAATCATCAATTCACTTCATTCTCTTTGAAGAAGATGAGGAAGAAGACGATGAAGAGGAAGATGATCTAGATCTTGATGATCAAGAAAAGGATCAGCCCTCCGATGACGACAACGACGATGAAGACCAATCTCTGTGGTTCTCTAAGCCGAACGTCGTATCAGGGACAACTTCGCAAGAGGTTGTCAAAACAGGGGTGAGAGGTGATACATCTTCAAGTGTTCCTTCGCAAAGCAAAGACAAGCAACCGATCGCTGAAGAATGCTTGAGGACTGGATCACAATCTGAGGGGGAGCATCCGTCTCAGGTATGTCTTTCAATTGTACCACTCTCCTACTCTTTCCAAACCTCTATTCCTTTCTAGCCTTTATCTCTCTCGTTCTAAAAATACACTTATCCCTTCTTTCCTTCTGTTTCTAACCAGACAGTTCTCACCCCTGCTTAAGGGTTCTGAACTACAAATAATTCCAGCTGCTATAGCTGAAGAAATAATCCCAATCTCTATCGCTGAGATTGATGAAGAAGAAGAAGAAGATTCTCTGGTCCATCCAGGAAGGCCCTCTCGACCATCTCATTGGTCAGAGGAAGTGGTAAAGAAAAGAGTTGAAATGATCGCTCAACTAGAAAGTCAACGGCTGAAAATCCCTCTTCAAACATCCACAGAGCTCGACTTCCTCACTGACGCTGAAAGAGAAGAATCTGCCAAAGCTGAGAAGCTGATCGCTGAATGCAAACGAGATGCCCAACTCGCTTTAAAGATTCAATCCTCTCAAGTTAAGGACAAAAAGCTGAAAAGCAGACCTGTGGAAGTTCAAGCAGCACTACTGAAAGAAATTGAAGAGGAACGCTTCAAAGAACAAGAGATCAACGATAAGTCTATCGAATGGTGCAAACAAAAGATGGATTATCGTTCTGATCTTCTTCCAATATCAGTCGTGACTATCTCTGGTCGCTAGAAGAAAGATCAACTCTCAGTGACCATGGAGATTACCAGAGAGGATGGAACCCAAAAAGCAATGTACGTATCAAAACTGGAGAGCTTCGGATTTACGGAATGGTTAGAGTTCTGGGATGCGCTGAAGAAATCCAAATCTACATACAGAGGCTACGTTGAAGGACTTCTTGAATCCCTCATAAATAGAGTCGTTTCTGTACTAAAGCTGCCATCTCCTCTTCCTCCCAAATCTTTGAAACTCAAGAGAAAAATTGGGTCCTCCTCCTCTGAAGATGTCGCCATCATCAGGAATGAAACTTCTATCAAATTTTCAAGAGATGCACTGTTTGGTCCTCCTCCTGATCTTTCAGTTCTGGACTTATCTCTGCCTCCTGGTGGTCCTTTCCAAGCTGGTCAAGTAATCAACAATCCTTATGGAATATTCTTCAGAGATGATGATGAGGAACTCAGATTTCAAAGAATCTCTGAGATTCCTATCTGTCCTCTGAATCATCTCAAGGATCTCTTATGCTTATGGTGTGACTTCTTCCCTGCTGCTGAAGAAATTAAAGAGATTATCAGTAAAGAATCTTTGGAACGAAGACAGAAAGGAGAAGAAATACCTGAGTATATGATCAATCCTCCCAAATCTTCTTTTAATAGCTGATAGATTAGTTTTCTTCTCTGTAATCTGTTAGTTATACTTACAGTAGTTAGTTACTCACTTGTAATGTTTTTCATATCTTGTAATTCCATCCCTGAATTAAATGAAAATAGCAGTGATGTACTTAACCCTATCAGTACTGTAAAAGATCCCTCAAAATAGTAATTGGGACATGCATTCTATGAGTCCTTTTTATTCCTATATTTTGAATCAAAGTAATTTTCTTTTGTTACTTTGTCATTATCAAATAGGGGGAGATTGTTGATCCAAACTCTCTCAGTGATTTGATAACGACCCTCTTTTATACTTAGTGAAAATTACGTTATTATATGTATTAGTGGTTTATCATCAGCGATCAGACTGAGTCTGTGCAGATATCGCTGATGACCTTTCTGTAAACATTAATATGTATGTGTTTCACTTTCAGCGATCAAACTGAGTCTGTTCAGTCATCACTGATCGTTTCCTATGTAACACAGTTAACGTAATCCCTGAAGACAAGTCTCGCGTCAACATAGTTCATAGCTGAATCGAAGACGAAGCCACTGAACAATAGATAAGTCTACTAGTGACCTGATGCGGATATCAGCGAAGATCAGACATCTACTTACGCGAAGAAGCCTGAGGAAAAGCTTCAGCGATAGCTGAACTTCTTTATCTCTGGAATAAGAGATACTCAGCGATCAACGATCACAAAGCTTATGCCTCAAGTTTTCTTTTGTCTTACCTTGCACAACCAGTACGATGTGTCAGAACGGACACGTCTCTGCCACAAATCGTACACCAACTCTGTCAACTACACTGTTCATAAAGCGGCCAACAGCATGTCTCCAAAAGTGAGACTACCAAAGCCAATCTATGAATGCCACGTGTAAAGTACCCTGCCATGCATTTAATGCATAGGGTATAAATAGGAAGCTCACCCCTTCATCTGAAGGTGTGCTCAATCCTTGAACTCCAAAATAGAAACCCTTGTTTTCTATCTCTCTAAAAAAACCCCATTCTCTGAATTTCTTGTGCAACCATCTTAGTGTTTCTTAAGTTTGTTTAGATTGAGTCTGTCTTAATCTTATTCCGCAACAAACTTGTAAATTGTATTTTGATTTATCAATAAACAATTTATTAAACTTTAATTTCTGTGTTTGTATTCAACCCCCCCTTTCTACAAACTTGTTAAGCACCTTCGGGACCAACAGATAATTTGTTTCTAATTCAAAAGGTGAGCTCGAGATATTATTCTTTGAAGGTGATCGGTGTTATTTCTGAAGAGGAAGATTATGTTTTGTTAACTATTCTTAACAAAGGGGGAGATTGTGCTTTATTGCTGAACTTTCTTTTTGAAGATGATCTTGAATCCAAATGTGTTGGATACTAGATCATGAAGATGAAAAATGAAAGTCAAAGTCAAAAGTTCAAGTCAAAGTCTCTCAGGCATAAAGTCAAAGTCTTTTGTAATAATTCTTAGTTAAAAGTCAATGTATTTTGTGTTTTGTCTTGTAATTGTAATAAGGTATAAATAGTTCTTGTTTTTGTTAGTAGACTCATTAGGATAAATGTTCTTTGAGTTTTAGAGAGAGAAATATTCAGAGAGTATCATCCTCTACGAAGTGTGATTGAAATGGAAATTGTTGTTTGATCTAATCCTCTTGTTGATTAATCTTGATTGATAAACTGAACTAGAATTGTTATTGTGGGACACACAGTTAGTTTTAAAAGAAATCCAATCCCCCCCCCTTTCGTATTTACTTTAAATTTCCTTTTGTTGTGTGTGAAGTATCCAGTCGTAATTAGTTGAACTGAGTCCCCATGAATTCGACCCGACTTACCACTTTTGCAATTTTAATTGTTAACAAAGGTCTAGTTGGTTAACTATTATTTGGTGGACTTGGCATCCATCAAGCATCTAATGCAATGGAGGCTATAAATTGACTTCATTGTTTATTCTCATTAAAAAGATCCAAATTGTCTTCCACAAGTCTTAACAGAATATCTTTCTCTTCTCCTGATCGGATTTTGAAGGATGGATATTTTCTTGAAAAATCCGACGAGTCCTTCAAATCAGAAACTTCTTCCTTACCTTCTATTGGATCCCAGATTCTAGTCTTCAAAATGATTTAAACAAATAAACATATAACAATGATAATAACGGTGGAAGCAAACAATGTTTAAACCAAGTTATATTCGTACTCACGATAAATAATATATATCCAATAAAGCAAATATATGAACAAACAAATATTCACTGGATAATACAATGTAGATTATGAAGAACACCCAAAAAAGTGGTTTTAATCTTACAAGATCTTCTTGTACAATTCACAGTACATAAAAAAATAATTCTTTTACAAGAAGGTAAAGGAAAGGCACACTTTGAGCAATGGGTTGCACGTCCTATTTATAGGACCATAAAGTGAAGAGTGTACTTTCCTGACACATAAGACATGCTTGAACAGTAATCTACCTAAAAGGTAAATCTTATCACTAAGTGACGTGTCTTCTGAATGTGTGTCAACGCACGTAGAATTTCTTCAGCTGGAACTTCAGAGACAATGTCTTCAAAGCTCTGATGTATGTGCCTCTGATAAAGCTATCTTTGATGTCTTCTTGGCTGAAATGTCTATCTCTGAACTGACTTCATAGATAGACTTGGCTTTCTTCAATACTGTCTCTGAAAGTCTTCAGAGGAAGACTTGGGATATTTTCAATACTTTTACATATCAGATTTGGAGCTAAAAATCCCCCGCTAAGTATTGAAAATAAAAAATTGCAAAAATAGCTAAGACTTTTAAGCTAGAAAGAAAAGAGGAGAAAATCATCCTCTGTTAACTGTTACTTCTCACTAAATATATGAATTACATTACAAGATAATATAACAACAAAAATATTAAAAGAGACTACAATCTATTTCTAGAACAGATTATGTGGAATTTCATGATCAATTCTTTGTACTGGATCATGGAACTGATCTCAGAGTACAAGGATTCAAGTAAATCTGTTGGAAGCTTCTCTCTCTTGAGGTTCAACAACTTCATCATCCCTATAAGCATCTCATCATAGTATTTGGAAACTTCGGAGGCAAGGAAGATATTCTTGATGTTGAATACTCTATACACAAATCCCAGAGGCTCTGCTATAATTGATCTTGTCTTGTATTTTTTTAAGTCTTCAATTGTTTCAATAGAAGAAGTGACCCCCAGCTTTTCTTTGCCACAATTCGGAGCTATCTAAAAATCTAACCTTGCTCTGAGTTTTATGTGGGCTTCCATGGCACACTTCACATCATATTCTCCCATCTTATACACTCTTCTTCTCTCTGATTTTGATGAGTAGTGTGCATGTAGAAGAGGTAAGTCATAGGGGTTTAGATTTATCAGATCGTTATTATTGAACTCGTATACTCTATTGTTTCCCTAGATGACTTCTAAGTGCCTATAGATGCATTTTTCATAACTGAATTTCCTATCAGAGATCCTATGAATTTCGATGACTGGATCATTGAAGAACACATCTCTGTGTAGACTTGTTTTATCTCTAACGAATCGCTTTTCAACTTCATCCATGCCTTCTCTGATTCGTGGATTCATAGGAAAGGAAAATTTGTCCTCTAAATTAAACTCGCAGTACAGATAGTGGAATTTGTCTTCTATAGATGCAATGGGTTCTATTGATAGGAGCTCTGGAGTTTATCGAAGAGATAATGATGGAATGCCTATAACCATCCTCTGAACATGTACCTCTAATGTTTTTGGTTCCGTAATAAGTTGTGGAGGTACTTGTTCTTTGGTGGTTGTGTTGTCATCAACCGAAAACTATTGATGAGTTGTCTTTGATTCTTTGCTTTGGATTTTGGGAGATGGTGGTGGAGTTTCATTCAAGGGAGAGGCTAGCAGAGCGTCTACTTGTTCTTGATTCTGCATCTATTGCTCGTCTCCGTTGGAGTCTCTTGATGATGAGGTTAAGCATGTTCGTAGACATACTCCCCCTTTTGATGTCCAGAGGCCCCATTACTTTCTGGGTCCTCTGAGTCATCAAACCGCTGCATCATTAACTCTCCTCTATATAAGTCTGAAGGAGACTGTTTCCTTGGAATTTTGGAGAAATGGTCCTCAGAGTCATTTTCTTCAGAGGGCTTGACCTCTAATACAGTAACAACTCCCTTGTCTTTGATGTCCATAAAGGCTTTCTTAATGGCCTCAATGGCATCATCAACAGCCTCTAGAATATTAGAGATTAATCCTCTGCATGAAATTTGAACTGATTTAGATTGTCCTGGATCTTCTGTTAGGTCATTGTGTAGAACTTGGAGGAGCAAGTGAGCATGCAGCTCATGATGCCCTGTTTCGACACAAGGTCATCTACAATTCGTCTTGGAGATGGTGGAAGCTCTGAAGGAGTAGCAGAGATGGTGGTTTTTGTAAGGTCAGAGAGAGACTCAATATGCTCTAAAGATAGGGAAACTAGAGTCTCTGAGGACTGTTTGATAGTGGAAATCTCTGTGTGGAAATTCTGAAGCTCGTTCTAAAGAACGTCTGAGCCAAACTTGGTTTAAGTTTCCAAGTCCTGAAGCTTCTATATTGATGCAGAGATAGAAGTCTTGAGATCTGTTACCTCCGTTTGTAGAGCAGAGAGGGATGCAACACTGTTGGTTTGACTTTGTAGTTCTGCGATTTGTGCCTTGAGCATCTCTATCTCTGAGGAAGTTGTCGTATATTGCTCCTTCAATTGATGTTCCAGCTCTTGAATTCATTTAGAGGAATCAGAGAACTGGGTCTTCAGATATGAAACCTCTCCCTTAAGATTGTTGTTTTCAGAGATAAGGGTAGAGGTCGCTATGCCGTCAATTTCTGTAAGGTTAGAAACTTGTTAACTGTGTCTTTGTAATGAGATCAGAGATGGGTAACTTGGCAACAACACATACTGCCAATTTTTCATCGAGTTCTGAGGAGCCTTCATGCAAAGATTGTTTGATTGTGTCTCTAGAAGGACTTCCACTATGTCCTTGATGCATATTAGGAGCATCTCTGAGTGTTCTATCCTCTTCCAATTCCTCCTCCTCAGATCCAGAGAAATGAAAGTGGATGTGGGAGTTGAACCTGTCATCCAAACAGGTCAATCCTTATTCTTGAAGGGTTTCCCATTATCCCTGAGTTGGACAATCACTACGTGAGATCTGGAATGATCTTAGAGGTCTAAGGCTTTTAGAGGTATGAGCCTCAAAGGCATCATTCTGTGTGGGTTGTTCTGTCGTACTTTGCGGCTTGTTGTGTCATACTCTACGGCAACAAAGTACTTATATTTTCAATGGCTAAGTCCTTTTTGGAGGACTTATGCAGATTTGAGGTTTCTCCTATCATGTGTACTTCAGAGGTGGAAAGAAGTACCTCTGAAGCGACTAGTTGGTTTTGGTTTGAGGTGTGCACCTCTATTTCAATAGCCGCAGTGTCTGGACCACGCTAGCTAGATGGTGTGCTTGCACTGGGAGTAGGGAAAGGAGTCCTAAAATAGATGTGCACTGAGGCATCTTTTTCTATCCTCACAGAGCTCTCGGATACAAAATGTGTAGAACTCTTTGGATTCACACAGTCTAGAGGGGACTCTCTCTTCTCAGAATTCTCGAGCTAGATTATGAAGATTCTTTCTCACTCTCTTAAGAGATAGAAGAGCTACTCTCTTCTCTAGCTTCTGAAGATTGTCCCTTAACTCCCTCATCGATTGTCTCCTCATATGCACTATCGTTTATCTCAACTACGACTTCTCTAAAAGGGTTCTCTGTACTTCAGGGTCCTTCAGGATCCCTCTGAAGCAGAATCACTCTTGTCCTTGCTCACTGGGTTTGGACCTATATGTGTTGGGGTTCCTAGAACTGGTTTTAGTCCTTGGACAACATGGAGATAAGAGCCTAGGGCTTGAGATTGAGGATTTTCTTGTTTCAGCATGGTCTTTGGTATCCTTCTAGTGTCTGGATAGCCTTCTGTAAGGATGGTCGATTTAAAACTATTCATGATGTAGAAGAATGTCTTGCTTTGATCCGCATAGGTGAGGATCTGAAGGCGGTCAATGGCAGCCTTGATGATGAAGGCAATAAACCTTAGGAATGAGATGGAGGGAATAGTGGTTGATGGGTGAAGCTGCTCTGGATCTTGGGCCAAGCACTTATTCTTCTTTTTAATGGTAGTTAAGAATTCTTCATAAAAGATCTCTGCCAGATCAATGTTGCGATTATAGAAGAGTGCATACATTATGGTTAATATTTCAGGGGTGGTTTGGTCTATACTACCAAGCTTGCAGGTTAAGGTTCAATTAAGAACAAAAAACATGAAATTCCAAATTGGTGGCAAATGTTGTCTTTTAAATTTGCTTAATCGAGTAATTTTAGTGTTGTTCCCTAAGAATTTCATAAATTGGATTAGGATTTCAGAAGTGGTTCTACATTCAAATTTGGGAATTTCCAGTTCCTCAGGCTTAAGCAAGTAGATAACATCACGAAGGACAGTAGGGGTGATAAGAACTAGGCATTTGACAGCCTCAGAAACTTCGAACTCACCGACAATACCATCCTGACCTTCACTGTAGTGGATTGAAGAAAACCATTCTTGAACAAAGGTCAAAGGAACTTCAGTGGTGGTGGTTGTGAGGGCGTTTCTGAGTTCACAGTTAGCAAGAAACTCACAAGTGAGGTGATACGCTGCTTTGAACTTTGGGGAATCGAGCCTCACCATGTGATTGTTGTCCTTAACGGGGAATCGATGGATTTGAGATGGTTCCCCAAACTTTGGGATGATCTTGCACCATTCAGATGAAGTTGCAGGTTGAGCCATGTAGAAAAGCTTAGTGAAGAGGATGAAGTCTTGAGAGGGAAAATAACTCGAGAGAATTTGTACACGTGAGAAATGAAAATTCGGATATAAAATTGATTTTTTACCCGATTTGGAAAATAACACTCGATTGTAAAAAGGTGAAACGGCGAGGAATATACCTTTTCGGTTGAGGTCGTTCGATCTTACTATTTTCCCTATGGTGACACGTGTTTTTGGTAACTACAGCACTTAAGTGTTTAGTTGCCAAAAAATCGGAGTGGTTGACAGAATGGTAAATATTTGAATATAAATTACCATGCATGCTGACTGTATAAATCTTTCACATTATCTTCTAGAAAAGATTATTTTATTGAAGAGTAATCTAAAATATCACAAGTGTTGGAGAGTTCAGAGGTTCTGAAGTCCTAGAAACAAATGATATAAGAAATTGCTCTGAATAAAATATGAAGTGAATATGATGCTTTTGACTCAGTTTCTCTGAGGCTCTGGATAGGAATATCATAAATAAGACCAAAGGCTCTGATGTGAGATGATTGTTCTTCCATTTTTCTTTCTCCCCCTTGATAGATGATGGTTTCTATTCAACTCTCCCCCTTGAATTGTGCTTATATGTACAAAATAAGATGGTTGTAAACATGTTTCTTGGAAATTCAGAGGCTCTGATGTGTGTATCTGAGGCTCTGAGTTAAAATATGCTACTTCAGGATATAAGAGGCTCTGAATAAAAATGTCAAAGGGTCTGATCTGTTTTGAGATTAAGTAGCATATTTAGCATGCCCAAACTTACTGATCAATAAATTGAACCTTCGTTCATCTAAAGCTTTTGTGAAAATATCAGCAAGTTGAAGATCAGTTGGAACAAAATACATTTCAATTGTACCTTTTTCAACATGATCTTTAAGAAAATGATACCTGACATCAATGTGTTTTGTTTTGGAATGTTGCATTGGATTAGCAGAGATGGCAAAATCACTTCTGGAGTCACACAAGATGGGAATTCTATCAAATTCAAGACCATATCTCTGACTTGAGTTCTCATCCATATCACTTGTGAACAACAACTAGCAGCAACAACAAATTCTGCCTCTGTTGTAGAAGTTGACACAGTTTTGCTTCTTAGATGACCAACTCACTAGCTTATTTCCCAAAAGTTGACAACATCCAGAGGCACTTTTCCTATCTCACTTGCATCATGCATGGTATGCATCCGTGGAAGCTCTTATTTCTAAACCAGAGAGTTTTAGATATATCATAGACCAAGAGAAGGTGTGCCTCTAAGGTATCTAAACACTCTCTTTACTGCAAATAAGTGAGATTACTTTGGATTATCTTGATATCTACCATAAAGATAGGTTGCAAACATTTTATCAAGTCTACTTGCAGTTAAGTATAAAAGTGAACCTATCATGCCTCTGTAGATTTTAACATCCACAGATTTCCCTGAAGGATCAGAGTCAAGTTTGACTCCTGTGGCAATAGGAGTTTTCATAGGTGTTGAATAATTGAGTTTGTACTTTTTCAAAATATTAGAGACATATTTGGCTTGATTTATAAAAGTGCCCTCTGAAATTTTTTAACTTGCAGTCCTAGGAAGAAGGTTAGTTCTCCCATTAGACTCGTTTCAAATTCACTCTTCATCAACTCTGAAAACTTATCACAATACTTTTGATTTGGATAACCAAATATAATACCATCAACATATATCTGTACTAGAAGTAGCTATTTTTTGTACCTTTTGATGAACAGAGTGGTATCAATAGTTCTTTTTTCAAATCCGTTTTCAATCCAAAAATTTGACAGAGTTGCATACCATGCTCTGGGATCTTGTTTAAGGCCATACAGAGCTTTATTAAGATGATAAACATGGTCTGGAAACTCTGCACTTTCAAATCCAGGTGGTTGCTAGACATATACTTTCTCATTGAGTTAAATGCAAATTTGACATCCATTTGATATACTTTGAATCCTTTGTATGCAACATAGGCTAAGAAGAATTTGATTACTTCTATCCTAGCCACTGGTGCAAAGGTTTCATCATAATCAATTCCTCCTTCTTGGCAATATACCTTAGCAGACAATCTAGCTTTGTTTCTGATGATAATGCCATCTTCATCCTTTTTGTTTATGAAAACCCATTTGATTCTAATTGCCAATTTGCCTTTGGGAAGTAGAACCAGGGTCCAGACTTTGTTTATTTCAAACTCTTGAAGCTCTTCTTGCATGGCATTAATCCAATTTGGATTTGCAAGAGCTTCATTTACCTTTTTAGGTTCAATCATGCTTAAGAAATTGACAAAGAAGCATTAATTGATGATGGCATATCTGGTCTTAACACCATCAGAGGGAGATCATATGATTTGATCATGGGGATGATCTTTTGTCCATCTTGATATTGGAGCATGAATATTGGTGTTTGACCTTCAGAGATGTCAGGGTGTGGCATTTCTGTGGTGCTGTTCAGAGGCTCTAAGGATATCTCCAGAGATGATGATGGTGGCACTGGAGTTTCTTCAGATGTCTTTGGTTCACCTTCTTCTTCTGATGACTCTTGTTCATCATTTGGTCTTGATGTTTCACTTGGACCTGCATTGAGTGAAGTAAAAAGTGTGTTATCAGAAAGACCTGTAAGAATAGTAACTGAATTTTGTGGTTCTTCTGATGGTGCTCTGTGAATATCTTTGAATATGAACTCATGGTTATCATCATCATCAAAGAAGTCTTCAAATGTCTTGTTGAGTTATGTCTCTATGAGTTTTGATGATTCAGAGATTTTCTTTGTTGTGGAGTGATAATTCTGAATGTCAGAGCTTCTAATTTAATCAAAAGAAACATTGATGCTTTCTTGGATAGTCTTGGTTCTGAGATTGAATACTCTGAAGGCTTTTGAAGTTAAAGAATACCCAATGAATTTTCCTTCATCTGCCTTATTGTCAAAGTTTCCAAGATGATCTCTGTCTTTCAAGATATAGCACCTGCACCCGAATACATGAAAATATTTGACATTTGATTTTCTGTTATTAATGAGTTCATATGAAGTTTTCTTGAATCTTTTGACTATTGTAGCTCTGATTTGAGTAAAGCATGTTGTTGACACTGCTTCAGCCCAAAAGTTAGTTGGAAGATCAGATCCTACAAGCATTGTTCTTGTAGTTTCGACAAGTGTTCTATTTTTCCTCTCAACAACACGATTTTGGTGAGGTATCCTTGCTGCAGAGAAGTTTGGAGTAATGCCTTCTTCTGAAAGATAAGAATTTATTTTGGCATTTCTAAACTCTGTTCCCTTGTCACTTCTCAGCTTTTGAACTTTGCAGTTGAACATAACCTGTAATCTTTTCAACAAACTTATAAGAATCTTAGGTACTTCAAACTTAGCTCCGATGAATTCAATCCAAGTATATCTTGAGTATTCATCTATGAGTACAAGAATATACTTTTTACCAAATAGACTTTGCACAGATATTGGACCACAGAGGTCAACATGAAGCATGTGCAAAGGTCTTGGGCAATTGTTATCACTTTTGGTTTTGTGGAATTATCTTTTTAAGTTTTCCCATCTCACAGGCAGTTTGCAGAACAGTGGTCTGGCTTGCCATATCTGAATCTGAATCATCTTCCATCATTCTGATTGTTGGAAGAGCAACATTCACTTATGTCTTTTGTGGTTGTTGATGGTAGTATCTTTGAGGTTGGGGATACTTCTGTTGAAACTGTTGTTGAGATCTTGAATGTTGAGCAGGTTCATGTTGGATGTAGTGAACTGCCTTTTGATCACTATGTAGAGTGGATCTTGGCTCTTGGTGATATTCTTCTCCCTGAAATCTCCTTCTTTCTTGATTTCCTCTACTTTCTCCATCATCTCTCCTTCCTTCAAATACTTTATTGCCAAATTTCTTGTTGAATTGATGAGTTATCAAACAAAGAGATTTAGCGAAAGCACTTGTGTCTTCATCTTCATCTGAGTCTGAGTTTTTTTCATCTTCAGCTATCATGGCCCTCTTTCATTTTCTTTTGGAATCTTCTTTTAAAAACTTTCTATTGAAGTTTTTTGATTTTTTGGATCTGTTTTCTTCATGGTTTTCTTCTAAAACTCCATTTTTCTTTTGACCCAAGGGCAAGAGGTCCACCCAAAGAGGTTTTGATCTTTTGCTTGACAACTTCTTTTTCTTGGGCAACAAGGGTGCCATAAATATCTGTTAATGACCATGATTCAAGATTTTGGTTAGCTTGAAGTGACATGGACAGTTGCAACCATTCTTCATTTAAACTTTTAAGAAAAAGAACATTATTCTCCTCTTTGGATCTTGTGACCCCACACTTTATGCATTGGTTTATCAAGATATTAAACCTGGAATATGTTTGATGAAGTGTTTCTTCAGGTTGTGCTTTAAAATCATGATATTCATTTTGTGTTCTTCTTTTTTTTAGTTTGAATGCCACCTTCAAGTTGGTTAAACAACTGGTCCCATATCTCTTTTAATGTGATACAATAGTCTAGTTCTTGAAAGATATCATTGGGGATTGCCATGATCAATAGTCTAACAGCTTTGGAATCATTTTCGATCATATTCTTTTCTGCATCTGTGAAGTTTGATGTTTTCTTTTCATAAAATGCAGGTATTTCTGTTGTTGTTGCTGTGGCAGGAACTCTAGGTACCAAAACCATTGGTTGGTGTGGTCCATCAGTGACAGATCTCATGAGATCTTTGTCCATTCCTTCCAAAAAGTTGACCATCTTAATATTCCACTAAGGATATTCATCTCTCAGAAGAGTAGGAGGTTTTGTCAAAGATTTAGCTATATATATGGCACTTATATTGGAATTTGCCATTTTTCCAAAGAAGAAGATGAAGCTTTGAAAGAGAAAAAGCTTTGAAATCTTTTGAAAAAGAAGCTAAGTTAGCCTTCAACAATATAAAGTACTGTGAGTAATTTTCAAACATGGGCATATGATGTTCTTGAATAAATTGAAGCTTACATGAACATGCACAAATATGAAAACTTGAATAAAAAAAACATGAATCGATCCGAGTAAACATATTTGATCTTGTTTGTTTTAAGAAAAACAAAGAAGCTCTGAAACCAATTTTTGCATCCCAGATTCTAGTCTTAACAATTATTTAAACAAATAACCATATCACAATGTTTAAACCAAGTTAGATTCGTACTCACAGTAAAGAAGATATATCCAATAAAGCAAAAATATTAACAAACAAATATTCACTGGATAATACAATGTAGATTATGAAGAACACCCAAAAAGATGGTTTTAGTCTTACATGATCTTCTTGTACAATTCACAGTACATAAAGAAATAATTCTTTTACAAGTAGGTAAACGAAAGGCACACTTTGAGCAATGGGTTGCACGTCCTATTTATAAGACTATAAAGTGAACAGTGTACTTTCCTGACACATAAGACATGCTTGAACAACAATCTAACTAAAAGGTAAATCTTATCACTAGGTGACGTGTCTTCTGAATGTTTGTCAACACTTGTAGAATTTCTTCAGCTGGAACTTCAGAGATAATGTCTTCAGAGCAACGATGTAGGTGCCTGTAATGAATCTATCTTTGATGTCTTCTTGGTTGAAGTGTCTATCTCTGAACTGACTTCAGAGATAGACTTGGATTTCTTCAATACTGTCTCTGAAAGTCTTTTAGAGGAAGACTTGGGATATTTTCAATACTTTTACATATTAGATTTGGAGCTAACACCTTTCTTTCTAAAAGATGACTTTGTGTTGTCACCTTTTTCTGACATCAAAGGTGTTAAAACCGTCAACACAGAAAATCTATCCTTTTATGGTTTGGCAGCAGAAGGACAAGCCTGGAAAGACTGCCTAAGTTATCCAAGGGATACAAAGACTAGTGTGTGCTTTATGGGAATTCTCTCATAACTATCCTCGTCAAGTAAAGGTAGATTTGAAACCTTTCAGTTACAATCTCTAACAAGAGCCCAGATTCCTACTCAAAGGTACATTTCTTTTATTTATCTTTATCTAAGTTTTTCAAAATCTCAAAATCTACAGAAGGATTAAATTTATGATTTTTTCTAAGTCCTTAAGATCTTTGTTTGGATGTAAGTTTAGACATTAATGTCTCTACCTTTGCAAGGACCACGTCATACTCAAATATGATATTTGGACAGTGGTTGTTCAAGATATATGACTAGTTACATTTCCCATCTTGAGAACTTTGTGTCTGAAAAAGGTCCATTAGTTACTTTTGGATATAACTTTAAAGAATTAACTCTTAGATATTGGTCTCTTTCAAATGGTTTCGTTTCTTTCAGTAATGTGGCATTTCACGGTCTCAAACATAATCTTCTGAGCATAAGTCAACTATGTGAAATGCTTATATGTAAAATTTCTCAAGGATAAATGCTACATTCTCACTTCAGAAAATACCGAAATACTCTCATGTTTTCAAAAAAATAATGTCTATGTTATTGACATGACCTCTGCAAAGCCATCTTTTTCTGAAAATGTTTGCTTCTTCTTAAAAGCCTCTCCCGAGCAAAATTGGCTTTGTCATAAACGTATTTCTCACCTAAATTTTAAGACTATCAATAATCTTTCTCAAACGGACTAGTTATAGGTCTTCCATCTTTGTTCTTCTATAAGGAAAAGTTGTGTGGATATTGTGAAAAAGGAAATCACTTAAAATCTAGCTTCAAATCTAGGAGTTGTTCCACAATCACATCACCCCTGTTTCTTTTACATATGACTCTTTGTGGATCAGTGAATTGTTAAGTCTTGGATGTAAGAATACACTCTGGTAATTGTGGATGGATTCTCAAGATACACTTGGGTATTCTTTCTGTAATCAAAGAATGAGGCTCTTGAGATAATTATCACTTTTATCAAACAGATAGAAGTTATGAACAATATCAAGGTCAGATCACTAAGAAGTGACAATGGAACAGAATTGAAGAACTTCACACTCGATTTATGTTCAGAAAATGGTATTTCTCACAATTTTTCTGCATCTAGAACTCCTCAACAAAATGGTGTTGTTGAGAGAAGAAATTGAACTCTATGTGAAGCTTCCAGGTAGGGGTGTTCATCTAAACCGTCAAACCGCACATACCGCCCACATCGCACCGCAAAACGCGGTTTAGAACTTCCGCGGTGCGGTTTGCGATTTGCATTTTTACCAAACCGCACCATGCGGTGCGATTTGCTGTTTTGAGTTATGAAACCGTGATTCAAACCGCACCGCACTTTATATATATATATGTATATATTTTTAATTTATATATTACACACATATATGTATATATAGAATAATTGCAATATTAATGTAATATGTATTTAGGAATCAAACGTGTTAAATACTTTTATTTTTTGGACTACGGTCATGTTATCGTGAATTTTAAAATGAAGTTTTAATATTATAATTATTGAATTGTAGGTGTAAAGTGCGTTAGGTACAAATCACATAAACCGCACTGCACCACACCGCATTTCGCGGTGTGGTTTGGTGCAGTTTGAGGTATATGTGGTGCAGTCTGCGGTTTTGCCCCAAACCGCACCGCAAACACCCCTACTTCCAGGTCTATGATTAATGATGCATGTCTTCCTACCTACTTTTGGTCGAGGTTGTAAACACTGCTTGCTTTACTCAAAATAGTTCTATCATTGTGAAGAAACGCTTGAAGACTCCCTATGAACTCTTCTATGAAAGAAAACCCAACATTAGTTTCTTCCACACGTTTGGATGTATTTGCTACATTCATAATGATAGAGATCACCTTGGCAAATTTGATCCCTGATGAAGGCATCTTTGTAGGATACTCTACTATCTCTAATGAATTTAGAGTCTACAATTAAAGAAGAAAATGTATTAATGAGTCAATAATATACACTTTGATGAAAATGGAACACCACCATCCTTATCTTCTGACACCGTAAATGAAAATGAATTAAATGAATGGATCTCTCTACAGTTGTTGAGATAGTCATCCTTCCCCATCAGATTCCTTTTCTCATCCCCCATAAAACAACAACAGTTGCTCAAATCAAAATGATACCTTACCTGAATCTCTTAATTTTCTGAGCCACATTCCACTCTTCTTGAGAATTCATCTTCTCCTCAAAATGATCCTCCACAAGATGAACACTCCCTCCTATCTATAATTGTTCATAAAATGAAACAGACATTATCCAACCTCTTCCTCTTACCACAAAGTGGACAAAAAGCCATCCCATTGATCAAACTATTGGTGATCATCAATCTGGAGTTAAAACCAGAAGATATGCCAATATGTGTTTATATGTCAACTTTCTCTCTGTTCTAGAGCCTAAGAAAATTGAGGAATCCATTCAAGATCAAAGATGGATAAGTTCTATACAAAAAGAACTTCTTCAATTTGAACGAAACAAGGTTTGGAATCTTATTCCAAAACCAGTAGGAAAATCAATTATTGGCACAAAATAGATATTCTGCAATAAAATGGATAAAGATGGCATTGTAATCAGAAACAAGGCCAGACTAGTAGCTCAAGATTACAGTCAAGAAGAAGGAATCGACTATGATGAAACTTTGCACCGGTTGCAAGACTTGAAGCTATCAGAATCATTCTGGCATATGCAGCTTACAGAAACTTCAAAGGTTTTCAAATGGATGTCAAAAGTTCCTTCCTAAATGGGAGACTATCTAAAGAAGTGTATGTATAACAACCTCCTGGATTTGAAGATCTTGTTTATCCCAACTATGTATACAAATTGGATAAGGCACTTTATGCACTCAAGCAAGCCGCACGTGCATGGTATGAATCCCTCTCAACGTTTGTTCTTAAAAATGATTTTTCTCGTGGTAAGATTGATAACACTCTATTTCTTAAGAAATGTCGAGTTGATTCTGGTTCAAATATATGTGGATGATATTATCTTTGGTGATACTAACATCTCTCTTTGTGAAGAATTTTCAAATCTCATGCATAGGAAATATGAAATACATATAATGGGACAATTAAACTTCTTTCTAGGGTTACAAGTTAAGCAAATGAGTAATGTGATTTTTATCAATCAAAATAAATATGTCAAGGATTTACTGAAAAAGTTTAACATTGAAAATTGTTCTCCCATGAAAACTCTAATGACTCCTCCTAATAAGTTATTCTCTGATCCGAATGGAAAGCCAATTGATATAACTAATTATACAGGAATGATCGAATTTCTTCTTTATGTCACTATTGGTCGTCTAAATATAATGTTCTCCACATGTCTTTATGCATGATATCAAGCCAAACCTAAACAGTCAACTTTTTGGCTGTCAAAAGAATTTTCATATACTTAAAAGGAACTCCCAATCATGGACTCTGGTATCCTAGAAATATTGGATTCAAGCTAGTCGAATTTTCGGATTCAGACTTTGCTGGATGCCATATAGATAGAAAAAGTACTACAGGAAGTTGTCAACTTCTTTGAATAAAATTGGTAAGTTGGTCTAGCAAAAAGCAAAACTTAGTTTCCACTTCTGTTACTGAAGTTGAGTATGTTGCTTCTGGAAGTTGTACAGCTCAAATCCTATGGATGAAAAATCAACTTGCTGATTATGACATAAGATTTTCTGATGTACCAATTTCCTGTGATAATTCTAGTGTTATTGCAATTACTAATAATCCTTTACTCCATTCCAGTACCAAACACATTGACATAAGATACCATTTTATTCGTGATCACATTTTAAAAAAAAATTTGGAAATCCGCTTATTCCCACATAACACCAACTAGCTGATTTTTTCACAAAACTTCTGATTTAATCCAGGTTCAGTTTTTAATCAGTGAATTGGGAATTTAAATTTGGAAGACTAATATACTTCTATTTATTCTCCAAGTTTAACATTTGTTTTAAAATGGGTTTAAGTTAAGTTTTGTTTAAAAAAGACTTTTTTCAAAATTGTGGCTAAAGTTCTTCATCATGACCTAAGAAAAATCATTATCTTAAAAGATGATTGGACCTTGAGAAGACACAATATTTAGTTATCATGATAAAACGTGGTATCAGATTAATGTCAGTTTCGCCTTCACAAATCTCCTTGAATTTGTATTGGATTTCTTTCTTAGGTATTTGTGTCGAAATCCTCTCTTGATCTTCTCAGATATCTGTCAAATTTCTTTCTTAAACCTTATTTGTGTGATAAGTCTAAGCGCTCTTTTGATCGAAGAATGTTACTAATAATCTTTGTTCTAGTTTTTAATCACAATCAATTAATCAACAAACAAGTTTTAATCCAATTACCTGTTTTGATTCACTTTAAATTTCAACAAATACAACTTTCTCTCTCTAGAACTCTCTCTCTCTCTCTACAAAACTCTCTCTAGTTCTTGATTTTAGACTTCTCAAGTTACAACTCTAGACCACTACTAAAAACAGAAAATACAAGGTATTTATACCTACAAGAAATACAAAGAAACAAAATACAATTACATTGACTTTTGAGCTTATTAAGAAAAGACTTTGACTTTCACTGAGAATTGACTTTCCAGCTTTGACTTCTTGTACTTTGACCTTCAGTCTTCTTGATCTTGTATCCAACATATTTATGCTTTAACAATCTCCCCCTTTGGATTCAAGATCACTATTGAAAGATCTTACAAAGCAGTCTTCTCTTTTAAGCTCTGTCAAATGCAATCTCACCCTTTAACATTGTAATCTTCCCAAGTCTGTCTTCGAAGAATATAACAATCTCCCCACAATATGATAAACAATGTCTTCAACAATCTCCTCAAACTTTCACAAATCTCTTTCAGACTTCAGAAAGAAATTATCTTCAGATTCAGCTCGGATTGCTTTAGCAAATAATCTTCAAAGAAAATTTCCTCAAAATCAACACATCTTCAGAAATTTTTGATCTTCTTCAAATCTTTACTTTGAATTTTTCTGACTTGGACATTTCTGTAAATCATCTCCCAAAACTTTAACATTTCTTGATACCATCTCCCCCTTTTTGATGATTTGAGCATCGATATCATCAAAACTTTCACCAAGAAATGTCTTTGACCATTCCGATTTGTCCAAGAGCCTCTGATTCTGTGATCCATAACCATGTATTCATCCAGATCTTTGCAAATCTAGACAAAATATTCGAGTAACACTTGAATCAACAAATGAATCAGTTAAAATGCCTGTCAGTAACACGAAGTCACTATGTGTAACAAATACACATAGGAAAGGAGCTTTTTGATGTTCACTCCCCCAGGGCTTCCATCCAATCATCGAAACACCACAAAGGAAATTTCTATGAATGTTATGACAAAGAAACGAATTCCTTGTGTGTTCGTGCAAGTGTAGAAAGAATTAAGCACTGAGACATCAGTAGATAAACACAGACTCAAAAAATGTGTAAATCACTGAGACATCAGTAGATAAACACAGACTCAATGTGCATGATTGAAGTGTGAAGGTGGGGCAAATGTCCTTCTTTTTCAATATCCAAATTTTCCAAATAAAAATCAGACAGCAAATGTGTTGCGTCCCCTTTGAAATATGAAACACTTTCTTTTTAAGAAGAAAATGAGTGGCTGGTGGGGTAAAGTCAAGAGTTGGCATGAGCTATTTGCCTATTTCAATAATGTTCACCAAGAAATGTGAAACATTAGTAATGTGGCTGCCCGGCTCAGAAAGTAGTTGGTGTAGAGTTTGATATTCTTTTACTCTGTTCTCACACCCTAACTCTCTTTTCCATTTTACCTCATCACTCATCCCACACTCATTTCTTCTAGACACCTCACACTCAATCACTATGGCTTAACTTCTTGGGTTGGGTAGAAATCACTTGTTAACGTGATTCCATAGAAGTTCAATTAAGTCCTAGCACAAAGAACCCTGTATTGACCTATAAAGCATATGTTGCTCAAAAATGGTTTAACTTCATCTGGTAAAGCTCAAATACCACTGTCAGATGTAAATATGCTCAGAGATATAATCATGAAGATATGAGCATGTTTAGACAATTAAGTATTTTCAAACAAGTATTTTGAATGAATGAACATGAATGCAAAAGACTTGTTTGAAAAACTGACATTGTATGAAAATGATCAGAAATGAATGATATAACAATCAAAGCTTATGGTCAAGAATAATGGATATTGTCTATATGAACCAAAATATAGACATTCTTGAAATGACGTTTCGAAATGAAATTACGCTCAATTTTCTTTAAGGTATGTTGGATTCCAGATCTAATCTCGTAACAATGATATAAACAATAAGAGTAATGACAGCGGAAGTAATACAGTTTTAATATCAAAGAAGATTCAAATATCACAGTTCATAAAGCAGATAAAGATAAACAAGATATTCTTGGAATAAAGTATTCAACTTATATTATCAGATCTATATCTTCTTAAGCACACTTTGAGCAATAAGGTGATGGTCTTATTTATAGGACCATAAAGTAAGTAGTGTACTTGTATGACGAAAGTAAGCATGCTGAACAGTGACCTATTCTTGAAAGTAAATCTTATCACAAGGTGACGTGTCATCTGTTCTTCTGTTCACTCGTAGATAATTTGTGCATCTTCAGAGAGAATGTCTTCAGAGCTCTGACGTTGTCTTCAGAGCCTCTGATGAAGCCATCTCTGATGTCTTCTCTGAAAGTTGCAATCTATGATAAGTACTTCAGAGGCAGGTTTGTCCTCTGAAGTCTTCGTCCTCTGAAGTCTTCGTCCTCTGACGTGTATCTTTTGGAAGTCTTCTGAAATAGGACGGGTATTTTCAACACTTTAACAAACAGATGATTTGGAGCTAACAATCTCCCCCTAAGTGTCGAAAATAAAAGATACAAAAATAACAGAGAATTGAATTTTAAACTAGAAAGCATAGAGGAGAAAATCATCCTCTTAAGTATTACTTCTTAAACATTTGGAAATTTAATACAAAGAAAATAATATCAAAAAAAATAAAGAAACAGACTACAATTTGTCACTTGAACAGATTCCATGGAATTTCATGATCAGAGCTCTGAAGTTGATCATCGAGTCAATCTCTAAGTCAAGCTTTGCCAGTAAATCTGCTCTGTGCCTTTCTTCCTTTGCATGGATCAATTTCTTTATACCTCTCAAGGTTTCATCAGAATACTTCGACACTTCCGAAGCTAGAAAGATCTTCTTTTCTTGATTTATTCTGAAGACGAAACCCAGTGGTTCTGCAACGATTGATCCAGTCTTCTATTCTTTAAGTTTGTCAAATGACTCCACAGGTTCAGTTACCTCCAGCTTCTCTTCCCCTAGGTTCAGAGCTATTTGAAAGTCACGTTTTGCTCGGTGTTTGACATAGGCCTCCATTGCCCGTCGGACTTCAACCATGCCCATCCTGATTTCCCTTCTTCCATGATCATACCTGGCAGAGCAATAGGCATATAAATGTGTTAAATCATATGGATTTAGATTTACGACATAATTCCTATAGATAATCTTGTTGTAAGCAAAGGTCTTTTCTGAGATTTTGTTGATTTTGATGATTGGATCATCAGAGAGGACCTGTGCTCTTGGTTTGGTTTTATCTCTGATAAATCTTCGCTCATAGTCTGGCATGTCCTCTCTGATTCTTGGATTCAGAGGAATGACTAGTGTGTTTGCCATGTTGAACTCACAGTAGATGTATCTGAAGTGATCTTCTATGGAAGCTTCGGGATTTGATTCGAAGAATGTGGAAGGTTTATTGAACACTTTTGCTGGAAGACCGATGCTTGCTTTCTGAACAGGATTCTCTGAAGGAGCCTGTTCATCAACAACCATGGTTTCTGGTTCCTTTGTCTGTGGAGGATCTTCTTTTGAGGGTTCAGAGATGTAGCCATCTATCTCTGGTGATTCCCTCAGCTCTGACGTTGTTGAAGTATGATGTGGTTGAGCATTCTTGAAGACATACTCTTCGACATCAACTACTTCAAATTCTTCTACAACCTCTTTTTCAGAATCTGATTTTTCTTCTTTTTCAGATTCTGATTCGTAAGCATCTCTCATCACATAAGTTGGTCTTTCTGGTGATGAGAATGCATCTTCTGATGTTGAGAAGTCTACGAGCTGTTCATCTTCTTCTTCGTCCAGAGCTCCAATAGTTTCTTGAGATGCAGCTGTGATTTGTTCAGCTGTGATTGGAACTATTGGAGCACCTGAAGTGGATGGTCCTAAAAAGATGATCGGTACTGGCGATTTCAGAGTGGCCTGAATATCTTCAGCAGAGGTGGAGGTTGAACGTCTCTCTGTTCCTTTCTCCTTGTGTTGGTTTGATTCAGAGGGAGTGGACTCCTTTTGTGTTTCAACAGGTTTTGGAGTAGGAGTCTTCTCCCCCTTATGAAGATCGGATGACCCCTGAGGTTGGTCATCTTCGTCATCAGAATCTTCATACCTAGCCTTTTTCCGTGCTTCCTCAGAGCATGCGACCTCTGGTTCCTTTCTCTTCAATACTCCCGCTGAAGATTTGACATTCTTCAGAAGGTCTTCAATCTTCTTGTTCTGCTGAGTGGTCTTGGAAACGAACTTGCTAGAGATAGTCATTACATTGTTGGTGATCTTCTTGGAGAAGTTGGTCAGGTCAGCCTTTGTAATGAACTCTGTTGTAGCAGGAGCAGCAGTAGAGGTAGAGATCTTTGCAAGTACCTCTGCCAAAGAACGCAAGACTTCCTCTTTGAATTGAGAAAAGTCTGCATGTGTTGGAGTGGGGGCAGAGGTAGGTGGAATCGCCTGGAGGAGCTCTGTTTTCGAGTTCTGAATTTCTCTGGACAATACGGAGTCATTTTTTATGACCAAGCTTTCCAGAGCATCCAGTTTTTCGTTCTGATTGAGAACCGTCGTGCGCAGCTCAGAGACTTCTGAAGTGAGCTTTTCAACTTCATAGTTAGAGGCAGAGGCCTCTGTGGTCTTCTCCATTTGAAGTTTTATCTCCTTCAGAGATTCTCTGATTTCATCACCAAAGATTTTGAACTCCTCTTTGGTAACGTAATCAGAGGGGGTAACCTTAGGATCAACACATGATTCTAAGTTTCCCTCGAGTTCAGAGGGGCCTTCTTTCGGAGGTGGTTTGATGTTTTCTCCGGAAGGACTTCCCATTAATCCTTGGGGACCCTTTTTCAAGGATTTCCCTATAATGGTTCTGATTGGTCTCTGATCATCAGAGTCAGAATCTGATGATGAGAAACGAATGTGAGTGGAAACCTTGCTGTCCAGGCTAAGGAGTCCATGTGCAAGAAGGTCGTGCCATTCTTTTTCTGACAGGCAATCCTTACGTTCTAAGGGACGGTCCAACTTAGTTTGAGCCACAAAGGCATCATGTGTGGGTGGAGGTGACATACTCTGGGGTGATTGAGTATTTTTATCTTGGTCTAAGTCCTTTTGGGAGGACTTAGCCGTATCAGAGGTTTCCCCTCTGGTGCATGCTTCAGAGGCAGAAACAGATGCCTCTGAGCGGTTAGGATGGCTAGGGTTCGAGGTGTGCACCTCTGTTTCAATGTCAATTGATGCTGGACCACCTTGGACAGTAAATTTGTTTGCACTGGGATTTGGGCTGTGGATTCTCTCATTTGTGTCGTCAAGGACATCTTTTTCTACCTCACCGCCCTCAGATTCTAGGTTTAGAAACTTACCCTCTGGAATTCTTTCTTCCTCACTTTCCTCTGCTCTGACAGAGTTATTCTCTTCGTCAGAGGGAGGGTTCTCATGTTCTCTCTTCCTCACTCTCTCAGAGCCACCCTCTGGTTGCGCTCTGTTAATGTTTTGAGCAGTATCAGAGATATCACTCTCTGATTCAGGCTCAGGCTCAGAACCTAAGTGTGTTGGGGATCCCATCATCGGTTCTGATGATTGGGCAACACGACTAAGTAGGAGATGGGTAGGAGAGTCAGCAGGAATTACCTCAATCATGGTGTGTGGGAATCGTCGATCATGTGGATAAGGAGGAACCTCTGTTGCTTTGAATGAGTTCATCATAAACAGAGGTGTCATTGGGCCCTCCTTAGTGATGGAGAATTTCTCCATTGCTCGTTGAATGACCACAGAGATGAATCGTGGAAACAGTACCGATATTGGTTGTTTTCCTTTGGCCAAGTCCTTGTTCTTCTTGTCCACCGTCGTCAGCATCTCACAGAAGAGAATGTGAGCCATATTGATGCTTCTGTTGAAAAAGAGAGCATACATTATGGCTATTATCGCTGGATGAGTCTGATCCTGACTTCCAATCTTGCAGGTTATTGTTCGGTTTAGAACACTGAACATAAAGTTCCATTTGGGAGGCAGGTACTGACGTCTGAATTGACTTAGGCGTGTTATTTCTTTGTTGTAGCCCAAGTGGTGGAGGAACTGAAGAAGGACTTCTTGACTTGGTAGTTTCTCAAAAGCATCTATTTGAAGATTAGTTTTCGTGAGGAGGTTGAATCGACGAGTCAGGATTTGTGGGGTGATTCTTATGGTCAGGCTTTGTTCTCCTAGGTCAATGTGCCCAACCAGTCCTTCCTTTTCATCGTCGTATTCACTTGAATACCACCATTGTTGGACAAAGAGAAGGGGAATATCTGAGGCATGTTTGGTTAGAACATCATTGAGTTCGCAGTTGGTGAAAAAGTCGAGGATTGGGCGAAACTGTTCATCGTATTTTGATGGGGTGACGTCCAGAAAGTAGTTGTTTCCTTTGACTGGAACATCGAACTGTATCATATTCAAGCTTGGAACAAGTTTGCTTGAGTTATCTGAAGTTTGGGAATGAGCCACCATTGTTGCAGGTTGAGAAAGATGAAAGCTTAGAGAGAGAGATTTGGGATTTTGGATTTTGAGAGCGTAAAGGATAATTAAAAAGGGAAACAGGGTTTTTATAGACAAAGGGTAGAGGAGAGGTTTTGGAAGCGGCGAATGAGAGTCCTAATGTCAGAACGAACGTTCCATCATCCCCTAATTAATAGGTGACACGTTTAGGTATGTAGGGGAGAGCCGCTTTGTGTCAGAAAACCGCCAGTTGGGTTTAAAAAGAAACGAATGGTTATCCAAAAAGATTTATTATTAAACGAATTTCCTGGAATATTCGTTTAATGAGAAAAGATCAGAGGCTCTGATATAAATATCAGAGACAAGATCAGAGGCTCTGATATAAATATCAGAGACAAGATCAGAGGCTCTGATATAAATATCAGAGACTTTTCTTCCCCTTGAAAGCTGAAAGGGTCTTTGTCTCCCCCTTGACCAAAGAATGAAGTCTTTGATGTTCTCCCCCTTGACACATGCTTGGAGAAACAAGTGATTTTTACCATTGGTGAAAAAGTCCAAGGGCTCTGATGAATGGATCAGAGACTCTGATGTTTTCTTGTGTTAAGCACATTTGACATATGCTACTTGGTTCAGAGTCTCTGATAATTGATCAGAGACTGAGTTTACCATGCTTAGGTAGACATATTCAACATTCCCAACTTGCTAATTAAAAAATTGAACCTTCGTTCATCTAAAGCTTTTGTGAAAATATCAGCAAGTTGTAGTTCAGTTGATACAAAATACATCTCTATTGTTCCCTTTTCAACATGATCTTTCAGAAAGTGATACCTTACATCGATGTGCTTGGTTTTGGAGTGTTGTACTGGATTGGCAGAGATGGCTATCGCACTTTTTGAATCACAGAGAATTGGAATTCTTTCAATTTGTTGGCCATAATCTCTGAGCTGAGTTTTCATCCATATTACTTGTGAGCAGCAACTAGCAGCAGCAACATATTCTGCCTCTGCTGTTGAAGTTGAAACACAGTTTTGCTTCTTGGATGACCAACTTACCAGCTTATTGCCCATTAACTGACAGCATCCTGAGGTACTTTTTCTGTCAAGCTTACATCCAGCATGATCTGCATCAGTGTAAGCTGTTAGATCAAAACTAGAAAGTTTTGGATACCAGAGGCCTAATGAGTGTGACCCTCTGAGGTATCTGAAAATTCTCTTGACAGCAGATAAATGAGATTATTTTGGATTTGCTTGATATCTAGCACAAAGACATGTTGCAAACATTATGTCAGGCCTACTTGCAGTTAAGTATAATAGTGAACCTATCATGCCTCTGTAGGTTTTTATATCCACAGATTCTCCTGAAGGATCAGAGTCAAGTTTGACTCCGGTGGATAGAGGTGTTCTCATTGAAGTTGAATCATTGAGTTTGTACTTTTCCAAAATTTCAGAGACATACTTAGATTGACTTATGAATGTACCTTCTAAAGTTTGTTTTACTTGTAAGCCCAGAAAGAAAGTTAATTCTCCCATGAGGCTCATTTCAAATTCACTCTTCATCAACTCTGAGAACTTGTCACAATACTTTTGATTTGTTGAGCCAAATATAATGTCATCAACATAAATTTGTACTAAAAGTATCTCATTTTTGTACCTTTTGATGAATAAGGTAGTATCAATTGTGCCTTTTTCAAATCCATTTTGAGTTAGAAAGGTGGACAAAGTTTCATACCAAGCTCTTGGGGCTTGTTTAAGTCCATACAGAGCTTTATCCAAATAATAAACATGATTAGGATACTCTGTACTTTCAAATCCAGGTGGTTGCTGGACATAAACTTCTTCATTTAATTTACCATGAAGAAAGGCAGATTTAACATCCATTTGATAAACTTTGAATCCTTTGTGTGCAGCATAGGCCAAGAAGATTCTGATTGCTTCTAGCCTAGCTACAGGTGCAAAGGTTTCATCATAATCAATGCCTTCTTCCTGGCAATATCCTTTTGCAACCAACCTGGCTTTGTTTCTGATTATTATTCCATCCTCATCCTTTTTGTTTCTGAAAACCCATTTCGTTCCAATTGCAAATTTTCCTTTGGGAAGGGGAACTAGGGTCCAGACTTTGTTTCTTACAAACTCTTGAAGTTCATCCTGCATTGCAAAAATCCAATGAGGATCTTCAAGACCTTCTTTTACCTTCTTTGGTTCAATAATGCTAAAAAAGTTTACATAGAAGCATTCATTGATGGTGGCAGATCTTGTTTTAACTCCTTCGGATGAGGATCCAATGATTTGATCAATTGGATGATCTTTTGTCCATCTGGTAATTGGAGCATTAATTTGGGGTGGAGTTTGAGCTTCAGAGTCTCTGACAGTTGGTGACACCTCTGTTGTATTGTTCAGAGGCTCTGTAGGTGATATCTCTGTTGTACTGTTCAGAGGCTCTGAGTTTTGTTCCAGAGATGCAGATTCTTGTTCTTCACCATTTTCTTCTGGAGTTACTTCGTATACTTCTTGATCTTCTTCTGATTCACTTTGCTGATCTGTATTTGGTGAAATAGAAGGTGTTAATCCAGAGGGCCCTGAAAGGGTTTTACCTGTTTCTTGAGGTTCCTCTGAATTCACTCTCGGTCTATCTCTGAAGATAACTTCAGAGTGTTCATCATCAAAGAAATCTTCAAATATTCTGTTTAATTCAGATTCCCTTGATGATTCAAAGATAGGTGACGAGGAACTCTCTTGTTGTTCAGAGCTTTTATTGTTGTCAAAAGAGATATTGATGCTCTCTTGGATAGTCCTTGTTCTAAGATTGAACACTCTGAAAGCTTTTGAGACTAATGAATATCCAATGAATTTGCCCTCATCAGCTTTCTTGTCAAACTTTCCAAGATATTCTCTATCTTTCAGAATGTAACACCTGCATCCAAAAACATGAAAATATTTAACATTAGGTTTCCTATTGTTAATGAGTTCATAGGATGTTTTCTGAAATCTTTTGACAATTGTAGCTCTATTCTGAGTAAAGCAAGCTGTTGCTACTGCTTCTGCCCAAAAATTTGTTGAAAGATCAGATCCAGCAAGCATTGTTCTTGCAGTTTCAACAAGTGTTCTGTTTTTTCTTTCAACTACTCCATTTTGTTGAGGAGTTCTTGCTGCAGAGAAGTTAGGGGTAATGCCTTCTTCTGATAGATAAGAATTGATTGTGGCATTTCTGAACTCTGTTCCATTATCACTTCTTATTTTCTGAACTTTGCTGCTGAATAGAACCTGTAATCTTTTCAACAACCTTATTAATATGTCAGGTACATCAGATTTAGCTCTAATGAATTCTATCCATGTGCATCTGGAAAATTCATCAATCAGAACCATAATGTACTTCTTACCTGCTAGACTCTGTACTGAGATGGGACCACAGAGGTCCACATGAAGCATGTGCAGAGGTCTAGGACAGTTGTTTTCACTTTTGGTTTTATGGGAAGATCTTTTCATTTTTCCCATCTCACAAGCAGAACAAAGATGATCTTTGTTAAACTTTAGAGATGGTAATCCCTTAACCAAATTAAGTTTAACTAACTTATCAAGTGAGGAAAAGTTTAGATGTGAAAACTTTTTATGCCAGAGCCAGATTTCCTCACTATTCAGAGATACAAGACAAAGTTTCTCTGAATTAGTGTCTTTGATTTTGGTAAAGTTCATTCTGTAGAGGTTACCTTTTCTGTCTGCTCTTAGCATTTCTTGACTTGATTCTGAGTGAAGAAGTGAACAATATTTTCTTTGAAATTTCACATGAAAACCATGATCACAAAGTTGACTTATGCTTATCAGATTGTGTTTTAATCCATCCACATAAGCAACCTTTGATACTGAAACATTGCCTCTTGATAACTCACCATATCCTTTAATCTGTCCTTGCTTGTTGTCTCCAAAAGTAACTGCTCCTCCAGATTTTGCTTTAAATGAGGATAGCAGTTCTTTATCTCCAGTCATATGCCTTGAACATCCAGAATCTAGGTACCAGATTGGCATTGACTGTTTCTGCAAGACAGATTATTGTTTCTTAGGTACCCACCTCATTATGGGTCCTTTTGTGTTAGACTTTGGTGGATTTGAATGACTTTTTGGCATCTCATCTTTTGATGTCTTGCCTTTACGTGTATTCTTTTGATATTTTGTCTCTGAGATATTTTTCAGAGATTGATTCAAAAGGCAGTGTGATCCTTTAAAATGATTCTTCAGTTTCATCAGGAGATAAATGCAGTTACAATTAATAGAACAAGAAGAAGTAGGAGCAAAGTTTTTTTTTTATTAAAAGCATTTGTTACATTTTGACTTCTTTTGAAACTAGCACTAGGAATATTACATTTATCCCTAACTACTTCTTTTCTTTTTGCTTGAAAGACAATCTTCTTTTCAAGTTGCTTTTTCTTGTTCAAAAACATCTTCTTTTCTTTGTTGCTTACTGCACAGACAGGATCAATATGGTTAGTTTTTGTCCATTTGCCCTTTTGTTCAGGAGAGAATTTTATTGTTTTATAGGTGTAAGAGCCAGAAGTGTTTGTTTTATTCTTTGCCTTTTCTTGCAACTCTTTTTCAAGTTCCAGAGATGTTTTTGCTTGTAAACACATATTTGCAAAATCAGGACTTATTGGTATTCTGGTTTTGGTTTTCAATACTGAAATTGGAACATTCAAAATACCAGAGCCAACAGTTTCTATCTTTTTGTGAATTATATTCCCTGGTTTACAAAAAATCTGTTCATCAATCTCTAAATCAGATTCTGAATCAGAGTCAAGAAAGTCTCTCTTAGATTTGATAGAGATATCTACCTCTATTGGTTTTTTAATTTCTTTTGATCTAGAGACTTTGATGATCCGTTTCATGCTTTCTTTCCTTTTTAAGTCCTCCATGACATTTTCTTTCCATATCCTTTGAACATCATCTTCAAACGTGGTTCTGATGTTTTCATCTGACTTTGGTGAATATAGAGGAGCATTTGGATTAAGTGAACTCTGAGATTCATTTTCAGAAGTACTTGTATCAGAGGTACTTGGTTCAAATGTCTCTGATTCACTTGAGATGAAGGCATCAAATCTGAAAATTTCTTTGGGATCATAGCTCTGAGGTTTTGTAAAGAGTACTTCTGAAGTTTCTTCTTTTATCTGTAACACAGACTCTTGAATGGCTTTTACTTCAGAGTACTTAGTATTTTTGAAATTCAAAGCTCTTGCTTTTGATCCCTCTGATGTTTTCATTCTTTTGAAATTATTCAGAGATGGACTTTCAAATCTTTGGACCTTTCCCATACAGAAAGTGGAAGAAAGTGAAGTTTTCTCCAATCCATTGAATGAATTTAACTCATTGAATCCTAGTCCTTGAGAGTCCATTTGAGATTTTATCTTGTCGAAGACACTTTGTGCATTAACATAGCTTTTGATTCGAAGATTTTTTCTATCTAGAGATTGATGTAAGATTTCTCTTTCCTTTTGAAAAAATTTGGTTAAGGCAATAGAATTGAGCCTTTCATACTCAGATTTCTTTACTTCTTCTTCTTTTCCTTTTAAAACTTTCTCTATTTCTCTTATTTCTTCTGAAAATGATTTTTCTTTTTGCTTGAAGGTTTCTTCAAGTTTAGCTTTTTCAAGAAAAATATCTTTCTTTTCTGATTCCAGAAGATTCTTTTCTCTTTTGTAAAAAATGAGCTCTTTTGTTACTTGCTCTCTTTTCTGTTTTTCTTCAACAAACTTTTGCTCTAAATCCTGAAGTTCATTAATTAGTTTAAAAGCATCTATTTCAGGATCACTGTCAGAGGTGTAAAGAGAGTTTACCTTTTCAGAGTTGTCTTCGGATGCTTCATCAGTTTGATTTCCATCTGAAAAAGCCATACCACAGAGATTGGTAGGCTCTTCCTCACCATCACTTGTCGAGTCAGATAGCCAGTCTTCCATTTCTGCTACAAGAACTCTTTCTTTTACATTGTATTTGTATTTGTTCTTGTAGTAATCTTGATCTTTGACAAGTTTTCCTCTGCAGTTTGCAGAGAAGTGGCCTGGTTTTCCACATCTGAAGCATCTTCCATCATTTTGATTTGTTTGAAGAGTGGCAGTACTTGTCCCTGGCTTCTGTTCTTGAGGTTTGAAGTATCTCTGTGGTTGTGGATACCTTGGTTGGAATGGTTGTTGTGGTCTTGTTTGTTGTGTTGCATCATCATGATTGAAGTTTGCACCCTTTTGATCACTATATGGAGTGAATCTGGGTTCTTGTTGAAATCTTCTTTCTGGATTTCTTCTTTCTTCATTCTCTCTCTTTCCTTCAAATACCTTCTTACCAAATTTCTTGTTAAATTGATGAGTGATTAATGCAAGAGATTTGGCAAAGGCATTGATATCTTCATCAGAGTCTGAATCTGTATGAGTTTCTTCTGCCATCAAGACCTTTTTGGATCTTCTTTTTGTTTCCAAACATTTTTGTGACTCTTCACAGTTGTTTTCTTTCGATATTTGTTTTGAAACAAGCGCAAGTGGTCCACCCAAAGAGGTTTTTGATTTTTGCTTCATAACTTCTTTTTCATGTGCAACAAGAGTACCATAAATGTCAGTTAATGACCATGACTCAAGATCTTGATTAGCCTGTATAGACATTGACAGTTGTGACCATTCTTCATTCAAGCTTTTCAAAAAAAGAACATTGTTTTCCTCTTTTGTTCTCATTACTCCAAACTTTCTGCATTTGTTTATTAGAATGTTGAATCTTGAGTAAGTTTGGTGTAATGTTTCTTCTGGTAGAGCATGAAAATCATGATATTCATTGATGCATAGATTTCTTCTATTTTTCTGGGTTTGTAGGCCACCTTCAAGTTGATTTAACAACTGATCCCATATCTCTTTTGCAGTTTTACAAGAATCAGGTTCTTGAAAGATATCATTGGGAATGGCCATTATGAGTAATCTAACAGCTTTTGAGTCATTATCCATCATATTATTTTCTTCATCAATGAAGTTTGTGGTTTTCTTTTCATAATATGCAGGTATTTCGGCAGTATCTGCTGTTGCAGGAACTCTTGGCACCAACACCATTGGAATGTGAGGTCAAATGTTCACAGATCTAAAAAGATGCCGGTCCATACCTTCTAGGAAATTTACCATCCTTATTTTTCATTGGGGATATTCATCCCTTAAAAGTGTAGGAGGTTTTGTTAATGACCCAGCTGTATAAATGGCACTTATGCTTGAGTTTGCCATTAAAAAAAATGAAGATTTGAAGAACTGATGCTTTTTGTAATGAACTGAGATTTACTATCAAATCTAGAGCATATGATATTCTTTAATAAACTGGGTTTATATGAACATGCACAGATAATGAAAGTTTAGAATCAATGAGATGTAAATCTATCCGAGTATGCAGATATGATCTTTCTTTGTTTAGAAACAAAGGAGGCTCTGATACCAATTGTTGGATTCCAGATCTAATCTCGTAACAATGATATAAACAATAAGAGTAATGACAGCGGAAGTAATACAGTTTTAATATCAAAGGAGATTCAAATATCACAGTTCATAAAGCAGATAAAGATAAACAAGATATTCTTGGAATAAAGTATTCAACTTATATTATCAGATCTATATCTTCTTAAGCACACTTTGAGCAATAAGGTGATGGTCCTATTTATAGGACCATAAAGTAAGTAGTGTACTTGTATGACGAAAGTAAGCATGCTGAACAGTGACCTATTCTTGAAAGTAAATCTTATCACAAGGTGACGTGTCATCTGTTCTTCTGTTCACTCGTAGATAATTTGTGCATCTTAAGAGAGAATGTCTTCAGAGCTCTGACGTTGTCTTCAGAGCCTCTGATGAAGCCATCTCTGATGTCTTCTCTGAAAGTTGCAATCTCTGATAAGTACTTCAGAGGCAGGTTTGTCCTCTGAAGTATTCGTCGTCTGAAGTCTTCGTCCTCTGACGTGTATCTTTTGGAAGTCCTCTGAAATAGGACGGGTATTTTCAACACTTTAACAAACAGATGATTTGGAGCTAACAAGGTACAAGCGAGGTGTCTTACCATCGAAAAATATATTAAATTTGAGACATGGTAAGAACGTTTTGAAGAATAAGTCAAACCGGTGTGTGTGAATACTTGAAAGTATAAAGAAAAGACAATACGCAAGTATTTATCTTTGGAAACACACGGTTTATTAATCATTGAAGCTCAAAATCAAATGAAAACATTTAAAATCACACTTCCAATTCATGAAATCTGTTTAAGAATCGGGAAGTGGTTTGAACATTTTAAGAACATGTTTTCTATGTTTGAAAGTTGTCCTTCTTTCAACCATATCTGAGATTAAGATAAGAAATTAACCTTTTTCGCTTTGTCTTAAATCTCATGAAGTCAGCTGAAGTCATAAAGATATGATCTTAATAGCTTCTCTCATTCTGCATAAGTCTCAAAGTCATGTCAAAGCAACTTTTATTCACAAAATTTTATTGAAAGTAAATGACATAAAGCAGTAAAACGATTAAAGTACGAGTTCTGATCTGAAATAATCAAAAATCATAGTCTTACTCCTTTGACTTGTACACTCCCCCTAAATTCATGCATCACAAAAATTTGTCAGTTAAGTAAAATGCAGAAATTAGATAAGCTCCCCCTCAAAAGAATATTGATCAACTAAGAATATTTACTCACTCCCCCTGAGAACAACAACATGTTAAAATGCAGATATCCTTTCAGAAATATTGATAAAGAAATGATGAAAAATTACAATAAAAGAAACTTTAATAGGTAATTACTGATTAGTCTTTGAGATTTAGCATACCAAGCTTAGATACAAGAAAATTAAATCTCTTTCCATCTAAAGCTTTGGTAAACAAATCCGCAAGTTGATAATCAGTCTTTACAATGTAAAGTTCTATTGTACCTTTTTCTACATTATCTTTAATAAAATGATACCTGACATCAATGTGCTTTGTCTTAGTGTGCTGCACAGGATTAGCTAATATGGCGATAGCACTCTTCGAGTTACAATATATCAGAATTTTATCAAACTTGAATCCATAGTCTCGCAGTTGTGTTCTCATCCACAAGACCTGAGAGCAGCAACTGGCAGCAGCTACATACTCTACTTCTGCAGTCGATGTGGATACGCATAATTGCTTCTTTGATGCCCAGCTAACGAGCTTGTCTCCAAGGAATTGTATGTGACCTGAAGTGCTCTTCCTGTCAAGCATGCACCCAGCATGATCTGCATCGGCATAAGCAGTCAGTTGAAACCCAGTATCTTTAGGATACCACAGACCAAGATCTGCAGTCCCCTTCAGATATCTAAAAATCCGTTTGACAGTAGCCAAATGGGATTCTTTAGGAGTAGCCTGATATCTAGAACATAAGCATGTTGAAAACATAATATCTGGCCTACTTGAAGTAAGATAAATTAAAGAACCTATCATACCTCTATAAGTCCTAACATCAACACTTTTACCCGAAGGATCAGTGCTAATCTTAGTACCTGGTGCCAACGGGGTTCCATTTGGTTTACAATTTTCTATTTTGTACTTCCGAAGAATAACCAAAATGTACTTAGATTGGTTAATGAAAATCCTCGTTGAAAATTGTTTTACTTGTAATCCGAAAAAGAAATTCATCTCTCCCATCATACTCATTTGAAAACGTGACACCATGAGGTTAGAAAAGCTTTTGCAGTATTTAGAATTTGTAGAGCGAAATATTATATCATCAACATATATCTGAATAAGGATGATATCGGATTTTTCCTTTTTGATGAACAAAGTGGTATCAACTTTACCGTTGGAAAAACCTGACTTGACCAAGAATTTAGATAGAACATCATACCATGCGCGAGGGGCCTGTTTCAAACCATACAGGGTTTTATCCAAAATGTAGACGTGATTTGGCTTATCTAGATTTACGAACCCTTCTGGTTGAGAAACGTATACTTCCTCCTTAAGAATGCCATTCAGAAAGGTTGTTTTCACGTCCATCTGATAGACTGTGAAATTCTTGTGAGTTGCGTAGGCTAGAAACATGCGGATTGCTTCTATACGCGCTACTGGAGCATACGTCTCATCGTAGTCTATGCCTTCCTCTTGCCGGTTACCTTTGGCAACAAGTCTTGCTTTATTCCTTATGACAATACCATCTTCATCCTTTTTGTTTTTGAATACCCATTTAGTTCCTATCACGGTCTTTCCTTCTGGTTTAGGAACTAATCTCCAGACCTTTAGGGCTTCAAACTGGTTTAATTCTTCTTGCATAGCAGATACCCAATCCGAATCAGCAAGAGCTTCTGATACTCGAGTAGGCTCTATTTTGCTGAGGAATGAGTCATGCAGACACTGGTTTAAAGTTGCTGACCTAGTTTGCACCGGCTTGTTAAGATCTCCAATTACTTGGTGTAAAGGGTGCTCTTTGGTCCAGCGATGCTCATGAGGGAGTGGAATAGATACAGATTGATCATGATAATCATCTTGAAATCCACTATCAGGCTCTTCAATTTGAATAGTTGGAGGGGGGTTTGCAGTTGAAGTTTCAGGTGCAGAAGCATCAGTTGGAACAACAGACTCTGGCTGTTGAGTAGATAGTGTATCACACCCAACTGACACAGTTACTTCTGACTCAGCAATTACTTGTACATCTTCAACTGTAAGAGTAGATATTGGAATGTGAGTTTCTGATTGAACGGGGAATTCAAATTTAGTTATGACTTCTGAAGTGACTGGATGATTGCAATTTGTGTCTTCAGACCTGTCAGTCACAGCAGATTTAGGCAAATTAGATCTTAGAAACTCATCATAAAAGAATTCAAATAACAAATCTAAATCAGATAAATGACTAGTAGATGTAGAAACGTTATTCGAATTGTTCTCTGTAGAAACAGGTTCTGGACTGATCTACCCAGAAGCTAATACTACAGTTATCACGGGTTCTGAACTGATTTGTTCAGAAGCCATTTCTTCATCGAATGTGACATTAACGCTCTCGATTACTGTCTTTGACTTCTTCAAATAAACACGAAATGAAGTAGATGTCGAAGAATAACCAATAAAGGTACCCTCATCCGCCTTGGCACTGAACTTGTTCAGACTCTCTCTGTCTTTAAGCATGAAACACTTACACCCAAATATGTGAAAATACTTGATTGTCGGTGTTCTGTTGTTGATCAATGCATACAGAGTCTTTTGAAAACGGTGTTGTATCATGGACCGATTCTGAGTATGACAAGCAGTAGACACAGCTTCTGCCCACATAAATAGAGGTAAGTCAGATTGGCTAAGCATAGTACGAGTTACGACGACTAGCGTCCGATTTTTCCTTTCGACTACTCCATTTTGTTCAGGCGTACGAGCAGCAGAGTATTGATGTGAAATCCCGACCGATTCGAGATATGCTTCAACAACCTTGTTTTTGAACTCTGTGTCGTTGTCAGTTCTAAGAAGCTTGACTAGTTTCTGCAAATTCACCTGAGTCGTCTTCAGAAAATTAATGAGAACTTCGGGTGTCGCATCTTTTGATCATAAAAATTTGACCCACGTGTATCACGAATAATCGTCCACGATAACCAGCACATATTTCTTTTCACCCAAGATCTGCGTTCGCATTTGACCACACAAATCCATATGTAACAATTCTAACGGAGAGCTGGTACTTGGTTCAGGCTTCGATTTATACGGAGCTCTCTTCATCTTTCCTTTTTCACATGTTGCACATAAGTGTTCTTTCTCATATTTCATCTCAGGAAGTCCATTGACTAGCTTTCCACTAACCAGCTTGTTGATATAACGGAAGTTCAGGTGTGATAGTCGTCGGTGCCAAAGCCAACTTTGCTGCATCGAGGCTTTTGTCAGTAGGAAAACGTGATTGTCATTCTGAACCTTTGAAAGATTGATGGTCTAGAGGTTTGTCTTTCGATTTCCGACTAAGAGTTCATTACCGTCTTCAGTACGAACCGAACATCTCTTAGCTTTGAAGTTGACCTCTAACCCTTTGTCGCAGAATTGACAAATGCTAAACAAGTTGTGCCCTAAGCCTTCGACATAGCTCACCTTCCTAATCGTTATGTTGTCTTGAATGATGTCACCATATCCTAAGATTGGTGAAAATTGGTCGTTCCCAAAACGCACATTGCCACTGAATTTCTCTGTATAATTAGACAATAAAACTTTCTGCCCGGTCATATGCTTGGAACAACCTCTATCCAAGTACCACATATGCCGGGTCTGCAAGAGAAATCAGGAAATAACAATTTTAGGTACCCATTTAAAAACGGGTCCTAACAGATTAGCATAAGATTTTGGTATCCATTTGAATATGGATCCTCCTTTCCTTTGAAAAATCTTTGAAAAATTAGATTTAGAAGAATAAACATGATAAGATCCAAACCAATCATTAGAAGTATGATGATAAGCAAAATCATTTCTCTGATAATGAAAAGATTTATTAGTAGTAGGAGATAATTGAATCAATTGCTTTATTGAATAACGCTTGTAAGAAGTTACATGGTTTTGTTTAGGAGAAGCAAGTTAACGAACTACATCAGTATCACTACTATCAAATCTATTACAAGAGTTATCAGAAATTGATTCAGCTGTCTCATCATTCTTCCTTTTTGGTCGCCATTCAGATCTTGCTTTCGACCGTTTCTTTCTTAAATCTGAAACAAAAGATTTAGATTGATTAGGAAAATCAGATTTCTGAGATTGATATTTCTTTTGTTTACCAGTGTTAATCCGTTTCTGTGATTGTTGTCTCTTATGTTTCTTACCCTTAGAATAATAATCAGCAGTCACAGAAACTGATTCACCAACCTTATTTGATGGTTCACCAGTTTTAAAACCACTTGGTAAATTTTCTCCATTTATAAGAAAAGTAGAATGATCTGGAAGAGAAGCATTAAAATAAAATATATCAATTTCCTCTATACACCCATCATCAGAATTGAGAAAATCATTTGCAGACGCAAATAAGTCATCAAAATTATCAGTCGAAGTTTGAGGTGCCTTTGAAACTTTAGAACACTTTGTTGATTTAGATTGAAAAACTGTGTTGTTTAAAACAGTAGAAAATACACTTTGTTCAATATCTACCAAAAGTCTTTCATCAGATAAAACTTTTTCAAGTTCAACTATTTTGCTTTCAAGAATGAGTGGAGGAACATAAACTTTTGCAATTGTAGGTTTTGCCTCCATCTCTGAAACAGAATAACTAGCAAAATAGTCGTTTGAAAGAACTTTTTGTGTTTCAGAAAGATAACTATCATTTAACTTTTCATAGTTAAATGGTAGTTGCATTTTCTTAACATTCATTCTCTTTTAAGTTTCCTTGGCCTCAACTTCTTCTGGTAATTTGGTAACAAATTTGGGTTTTAAATGAATATATTTACCAGCAACAGCAAGAAAATCAAAATTATATAATGCTGGTTGTTTTCTGATGGCTTTCTTTAAGTAATGAGGGTTTTCATAACCAAGACCCCATTTGTTCTTAACATCAGCCTCATCATTAGGTGCATTAAGAAAAATAGTTTGATCTGTTTGACCTCTTGCATAAAGTTTGGCTTCCAGACCATTTACCTTCTTATTTAAGAGCTTGTTTTCAACCTGCAATTTATAAACAGTTAGTGCAGATTCTTTTTTCTCAAAATCAGACATAGAAATTTTAGCTTCAAAATCAAAAATCTTCTTTTCAAAACAATCTACTTGAAGTTTAGAATCAGAAGCAGACTTGCGTAAAGAATCAATTAAATCTTTGTTCCCAATAACGGACTTATTAAGCTCAAAGATCTTGTTGTTTCTTTTAGCAACTCTGTCTTTTTCCTTTTTCAATTTTGTTTGTAAGTCTTGAAGCTCAACCATCATGGCTTCCATTTTGGTTATGAAATCTTTTTCAGTTAAGTGCATTACCTCATCAACTGCTTCATCATCTAAATCATCATATTTCACCTCTTTGCCCATTAAGCATAGGTGAGCAGCTTCTTCTCTTTCATCCTCCTCATCAAAATGGTCTAACCAGTATTCATCTTCAGCCATTAATGCCCTGCCATGTTCTTGTTGTTTGTCCAAGAGCAATTTTTTCTGATAATACTCTGAGTTGCGAACCTTTGGCTTCTGACATTCTTTTGCATAATGTCCGAACTTGCCACAATTGTAGCATTTGATCAGATCATTAGCCGTCTTCTTTTCAGTATTGGCATAGTCATTCAGATATTTCTTCTTTTCTTCCGGCTTTCTTTCCACATACCGGTTCTCTTCATATCTCTTTCCTTCAACTCTTTCTCTGTGCTCATGGTTCTTGGAACTAGACGAAGAGTATCTCTGAGAATTTGATCCCGGCTTCTTGTAAAAAATTCTTTTGGAATGCTCGGGTCAGTAATAGCATTGCTTGCTTGAGACTTTCTCCGTCATCTCCATCAGATTCAGATTCTGATTCAGAACTTGAAGCTACTATCTTCTTCTTTTTCTTCTTTTCTTTCTTTTCTTTCTTCTTCTCTCCGGCTACCAATACTATGGGATCGGGAACTTTTTCTATCTTCTTTTTCTCAGCTCTTTTCTCTTCCACCTCCTCTTCATTCTGACGCAACGTTTCATAAACCTCATGTAACGGAATGTCATTTAGATCTTTCATCTGTTTCATCCTACGCGTATGCTTCTTCCATTCAGGTTGTAGGATGCTTAGAAACTTTACATTGTTCTCGATCTGCTTCTTTTTCACTTTGTTCTTGGACAATTCATTTAGAAGCAGGACAAATCGTTCATAAGTGTCTTCTAAACTGTCATCTTCTTTTGCTTTGAATTCCTCATAGCTATTAATGCAGTTAACCACTTTCATCTGATTGCCGACTTTGGAACCCATCATCATCTTTTGTAATTGATCCCACATTTTCTTAGCATTTGCCTTGTAGCTTTCAATCTTGATGTAAATCTCATTCGGAATGTTCTGAAGTAGAAGAGATCTTGCTTGCTTATCTGCTTTAAACCGACTTTTCTGTTCCTCAGAATACTGTGCAAAATCCATTGGAACTGTTCTCATTTTTGTACTCTTTCCTCATCTCCATCCTCATTGTCTGAGGATTCACTATCAGGGATTTTAACAGTAGGTGGAATCATTGGACCTTCTGTAATTGAAAGTAGTATGTTCTCCCCATTCGCATGTCTATCCACAAAATCCAGAAATCTGTCTTTCCATTGTTCATATTCTCCTTTGAACAATACTAGAGGATTGACATCAGTACCAATAGAAAGCGCATCTTTGGAAGTCATCTTGTATGAACCTGTTTTTAAAAAAATATGCAATAAGAAACTAGAAACTGATCGTTAGTCCAAATATGAAATCACAAGAATATAGAAAATTCAGAAACTCAGAAATTTGGACTAAGTGTTAAAAACTCGCAAGTCACTGTTTACTGAAAAACTCGCAGGCTTAAGCTTGCGTGTTTAAGAAACTCGTAAGAAAAGGTTTGCATGTTTTGACAAACTCCCAGATCACTGTAACTCGCAGATCGTTGAAACTCGCAAGTGACTATTCACTATGAAACGCGCTAATAAGGACGTGCGCTTTTACTGAACTCACAAGGCACTACTTTCGCATTTCATCAAACTCGCTAATCACTGTTCGCGCAAAGTATGAAACTCGCTAAACGAAGCTAGCGCGTTTCAACACTCAGAATATTTTTCTAAGATTTCAAACTCGCAGATGATAACGTGCGCGTTTCCTGAAACTCGCAAACTGAATGAACCCTCAAATCAATGTTCCCGAAGAAACTCGCATGCTTAGACTTGCGCGTTTGTAGAACTCGCTAATGTCTACGTGCGCGTTTTGGTACTTAGAAAATTTTCTCCAATCTTCAAACTCACAGATAACAGCTTGCGCATTCTATGAACTCGCTAATAACTCCTTGCGTGCTTGAGACCAAAATCTTCAACTTGCGCGTTCTTGCGAAGAACTTGCGCGTTTCACAGATCTTGCGCGTTCGTCCGTATATCGACCAAAATTCTATCTTTTCTCACATAATTCGATCCAAACCTTGTCCAAATGACTTGAAACTTTGTTGGGATTCTCGATTTCAATATTAGAACATATTACAATGCAAGAATTTCAAAGAAAATCGTTCAAACTACAAATTGATCGATGATACAGTGCTTTTGAACTCGTGTACAATAAATTTGACAAAAACAACAAAATTGATAACCAATACAGTGCAATTCATGAATTAAACTATACAGACTTGATCGATTATACTAATGACACAACATCTAAACGATTACAACTCGAAAAACAAACACAAAATCAAAATCGATCTCCACAGTCGATGAACAGTGCTACGAACTCATTTCTTGATTTGATTTCAAATGGATTTTCTCTAATACCAATTGATAATCCCTGTTCTAGTTTCTAATCACAATCAATTAATCAACAAACAAGTTTTAATCCAATTACCTGTTTTGATTCACTTTAAATTTCAACAAATACAACTTTTTCTCTCTAGAACTCTCTCTCTCTCTAGAAAACTCTCTCTAGTTCTTGATTCTAGACTTCTCAAGTTACAACTCTAGACCACTACTAAAAAAAGAAAATACAAGGTATTTATACCTACAAGAAATACAAAGAAACAAAATACAATTACATTGACTTTGACTTTATTAACAAAAGACTTTGACTTTCACTGAGAATTGACTTTCCGGCTTTCACTTCTTGTACTTTGACCTTCAGTCTTCTTGATCTTGTATCCAACATATTTATGCTTTAACAGTTACATTTAAATACTCATTTGACAGTGTTTGAAACATCTACATGTGAAAAACATATGAATTTTTTTCTCATCTATATAGTTCATATACAATCATTCCATTTAAGTAAAAAAAAATGATTCTTCGAAATCCTTCTTCCATACCATCGGATTATCCTTAATCCTATATCCTTCTTTAAAGGATCTTTTCTTCATATTTCTAAGGACACTATATCAAATCTACTTCGATTTGTCTTGGATATTCTTCTTAATTCTATTTGTTCGATCGATCGGATTATTCCCTCGATCAAAAACATTACATTTAGATGAATCTTTTTATAATATTAGAACCATCCACATGTGAAAAACATATTAAAGTACTTAATTTCCATTCAAACATTATCTCTTGTCTCATCTAAATGGATTCATCTGCATCCTATCAGATTATTTCATTGTAGGTTTGGAATCTCTTTCTTATCATCAGATTTTCCTTAAACTAAAATCATCTTTCTCCTTCATAATATGTCTTCGGAATTCATCTCTAATCCGATATTCATTATAACGGAGTATGACATAAACTGAAATGATGTCACTTTAGCCTCCGGTTCTAAACCCTAATCCAATCAAAGCGTCGTCTTAATGATTGCATGTCAGAACTGGAAGAGTCGGCGCACTCCTCCAGTCTGACTCTTCTCTTTCTAATGTAATTCATAATGACAATTTGTTTGTCTATAACCCACGATATATGTTGATAGATTTCACTAATCTTAAAGATTATCTAAAACTTTTCTAAACTCATCTCTATCATCATCTTCTCTAAACTCTCTAATGGCGGAAATCTACATAGCTACTTGGTCTCATGGTGCTCATTCAAAAACTAGTTAAGTTCAAACTAACTAATTATGTTAATTATCTCAAAAAGGTCATCGGACACCTATATCAACACATTATCGTGCTCTTCTTATCAAAATCTCCCCTTGGTTTCACCCTCACCGTCGAACCAAGGATGAGTAAACTTCTACTTGATTTTTTTTGGAATTCATGCTTCTTCAAATTAGACACTTAAGCAATCTGTACAAGCATTCTATTAGAAAATGACCTTTTGTTTACCAAAGATGAGCTTGCTAAAGTCCTTAAGCTTCCAAGTGAAAATGGACAAATCTTTGAAGAACTTCCAGATGTCTTAGCGTTGGAGAATGTTCTCACCATTATCGAGTATAGGAATTGTGAAGATATTGCAAATGTGTCTGCCAAAGGAACCCTAAACCAAAAATACGTAAGCAGTGTGTGGTACTTCTTATTTTTTTTTTGCTTACATTCTATCTAAGAAATAAAACCACCGGGTATGACCTAATTCCCAGTTACACCACAAAATTGGTATATTCTCTCATCTTTCAGAAAAATATTGACTTTGCTCAAACAAAGCAACTCCCTCATCTTTGTCGCTTCACGAACAATTATCTTGTATTCAAAAGGAGTTAAGTGAAAAGAAGCAATCTCAAACTTTAGCTCAAACAAAGTCCAATATTACTTCGCAACTCATTATCTCCTCCTTAAACTCTTTACACTCATAAATAGATGCTCAGACCAATCAACTGCAAGCTCTTCACGGAACTCATCAATACGGCGTTATGCAAATGACCATGTATGCTCCTGAAGACTGCAATCGAATCATTCGACTCGAACAAAGTAATGCGTTAATTGCAAAATAACTAAAGAAAATATTCTCTAACGTCGGATTCCTCATTTCATCTTCCCATGCTGCTGAATAGGAGAAAACATGCAATCCCTTATCAAGCAACATGGTAAGTTATCAAAGTAAGGGGGAACACGCTGAGGGGGAGGAAAGAAAAGGAAAGAGTTAGCTCACTCCTATTAAAGATCGGATCAAGATTAGAAAACTTAGGAGATGAGCGGATTTAGTAGATTTAGTACTATCTTTTGTACTTTTTGAAATAATTTATGACCTATTTCATATCCCAAAAATATATAAAAGAAGATTGATTACATATCTTTGTTTTGTTTATTATCTCTGCAAATATTTTTTCCCTATGTCATCCGATGAAAAGAAAAATAAAGGAAAGAAAAATAAAGAAAGAAAGATAAAGAAGAAAACAAAACAAAAAGAAAGTATCCTCTGACGTCGGATTCCTCATTTCATCTTCCCATGCTGCTGAATAGGAGAAAACATGCAATCCCTTATCAAGCAACATGGTAAGTTATCAAAGTAAGGGGGAACACGCTGAGGGGGAGGAAAGAAAAGGAAAGAGTTAGCTCACTCCTATTAAAGATCGGATCAAGATTAGAAAACTTAGGAGATGAGCGGATTTAGTAGATTTAGTACTATCTTTTGTACTTTTTGAAATAATTTATAACCTATTTCATATCCCAAAAATATATAAAAGAAGATTGATTACATATCTTTGTTTTGTTTATTATCTCTGCAAATATTTTTTCCCTATGTCATCCGATGAAAAGAAAAATAAAGGAAAGAAAAATAAAGAAAGAAAGATAAAGAAGAAAACAAAACAAAAAGAAAGAAAAATCCTAAAAGGGAAAAAGAACCCGAAAATAGATCAAAAGAAATTTATAAGTTAGGAACTTGCATCCCCTTTTTGAGTTTAAGTACCATTTATTTATTTATAAGTATTTCACTTTCTCTATGAATATCTATTTGTATTATATAAATGGGGGGAGATTGATAACTCTTAACCATCAGATTTGTACATATTACATATAGACATTCAAAGTTTAAACACTTAAAATTAAACTATCTTCTTTGTTAACAAAAACAAGTATAATTTGATGTATACTTCAAACCATCGGATTAGACACATAAGAATGTTTAAATCCGATGGAGGATTCAAAACATATTAAACCATCGGATTAAGTGTTTTTTATTAAAAGATCATAATCCGATGAAAGCCTCTAAAGCAACCATCGGATTATTATCTTCATCGGATTTCTCATACTCCTTTGAATTATTCTTAACATTTAGTATTCGACAGGACTATATTGATATATGTCTATAACTAGTAAACTATTGTATAACTTATCTATACTACCTTATAAAGCATTTTAGCCAAATGTCTTAAATACAACTTGTAAAGCATAAAGTACTACACTTTGAAGCATAAAAGTCTTAATTACAACTTATTAAACACAGTGTACAAGTATCTAATGCATCATTTGAATTCTCAAAAAGTTTTTTTTGTCTTCTGTTGGATATACCTGACTTTTTCACGTTTTGGTTACCTGCTCCTAAAAGGGGTTGTACTGTCCATTCTTCTTCTATCTCCAACTCTCTTCCCCCAATCAATTTGAATTTTGAATTTAAACCAATTTGAAAATTTAAATTTATGTATCCTAAACCGATAACCGATTCATTCCCCCCAAACCTGTGAAGATGCTCTTGTCTTCCCGACGGCGGTTAGGGTTTTGTTCAATGCTTTCAATGCTCTCCCGGTTAGTGTTGTCCATCCTCTATCTGTTATCTTATTTCTATCGATCCTCTCTCTCTCTCTCTCTCTGTACAGATTCATAAAAGATGTTTGTTTACATCTCGATCTTCCTCACTTCTTCACCGTCTTCAAAATTGTTATAATTTTCAAACTTATAATGTTTTTGAAATAACACTTGTCTGATGTTTTCCTGTGTTGCAGATTCATGAACTGGTAGTCAAAATTCAAGTGCTTGGCTTCCAGAGAGGTTTATAATCTTTTTTCTTCTCTTATTTAGTTAACCCATTGATACCAAACGTGATGACAGATCTGGGATATGGCTTTGCTGCATTTTCTTTATGTTCTAATTCTATAACTTTTAGCTAGAAGTTCATCCACTTCATACTTGTTGTTCCATGTTTGTTGTCAAGGATGTAGATCTGCGTACAAGAAAAGTGAGTTTCAGCGACGGGCCTTTAGCGACAAAGTATTTAAACAAAAGGCTATTGCGACAACATGTCATCTCTATAAACTGTTTCTGACGACAGATTGACTTTTAGCGACAACAAAAGTCGTTGCTAAAACCCCTATTTCTTGTGGTGAGTCATGTTGGGATCTTGTGTCTTTGGGCGGTGGGCTAATTGAGAGAATAACAAGTACGTTGAATGCTCTTTACTCAAATTTTTGACAAGAATGACATGAACTCTAATTGTCTTTTTTGTTGCTATAGAGGTGGTTATGGATCAGAAACAGTAGCCTTCATGGTCTGAGATGGTTTTTATGGTTTCTGCTCAATCTGTCTTCGCATTTTTTTCCTGTTTCAATATCAATTTAGGGGAAGGTCTTGTTTTGATGTTTCTAATCTGTTCTGGTCTCAGATTTTGCAATTTATTTGGACTCAGATTTTTTAATTGGGACTGCTTTCAATTAGTCATTTTTACAACAATGGTTGCTTTTATGTTTGATGGTACTGTTTTGGAGTTGTCCAATTGTCAATTTATATTATGATTAGAAGGTTCAAAGTTTGTTGCTCTCTGGATACCGGTGTCAATTTTGGAAAAAGAGTTGGTTTTCTGATTTCGTTAATGATTCTATTTTCGTAGCTGCTATTATGGACTTGTGACATCAAATTTTGGTATTTTGCAAATGGCCATTGGCCAAATTGATCTGGTTGCTGTCCTTTTGATTATTACCACCTATTCTGGATGTTTTTTGAACCTGTGGCTGCTGATTATTATGACTGTTATGGATCTCAGATTGTTATTTTTGTAGTTATGAACATGTTTGCGTCTTGGGGTTGTTCAACTCTTATAATAGGGTGTGTGTGTTTTTGATACCCCCGTATTTGGTCTCTTATTATAACTCCTAGATGGTGGTTGAAGTTGTTCAACTTATCTGCTATAAAATGGAATTTTAAGTTGTCTTTTATTTGGTAAAAACTTGATTATATTATGCATTCTTCAATTCTCTTAGGCTAAACACCTATTGGAGTATTATGATTTATGAGACATGTTAGTTGAACCTGCTAGATAAAAGGAACGTATGGATCTGTATGGACTTATCTGGTAACCATTTTCTACATTTTCTCAACTTAACCTGGTGCAACACTTTCACTTAAAGGGTAAGATTTTAGTTCATTTAAACGGCATCGTATACAACAATTTATCCAGCAAACGCATAATAGGTAAAAGTTGTTATTTTCACTTACCAGGTAAGACTGTTGGTCCTTGTCATCGCTATTACCCGGTAAGATTCTTAATCATTTTCATGTTCATTCCATATAGGGAAAGTAACCTGGTAAGTGTTTAGTAAACAATCCCTTAGTTTATTGGAGTTTGAATTCTGTTTGGGATCAATTTGCTTGGCCATTGTTTTCATTTATATGGCTGATGTTTCCAACTGGTATTTCAAATCTGTGTTTGCACAGTATATGGTTTCAGTTTTGTGACAACAGGTTTTTCGGAAGAAGTCTCGTATGGACTGCAATTTTGCTGGTTTATCTGTTGTTTTTTGATATGTTCCATGATGATATGGTGTATTTTGGTTTTGATTTCTTGATTTAACTTCGTCTCTACAAGTTCTAATTTTTCCTTCCTAATATGTTCTAAATCTAATATTTGATGTAATTCCGGATTGTGCTCCTAGGGAAACAGTCTTCAAAGAATTTTAAATGTTGCTGTTGATGTTGCTTTGTTTTTGTTTTGATATGGCGAGGCTGCTATTTAATCCTTGACGTGGTTGCTGTTGAGCAAGATGTATGTAGTTGTGATATTCCCAGATTCTAGTTTCTATTCAAGATTAATCAAACAAAACAAGAAATCACAAACAATTACCTGTTTGATTTCAATTCAATTCCAAGATTACACTTTCTCTCTCTACAATCTCTCTCTAACGAACTCTCTTTTTCTCTGATATCTCTCTCTCTAAAATACAACTGAATATCACTTCTGTTTGTTGCTTACTTACAAAATACAAATAATACAAGACTATTTATATCAACAACTAATACAAGGAAAATCAAATACAAAATACATTGACTTTTATTACAAAAGACTTTGACTTTGATGAGATTTGACTTTCTCAGCTTTGACTTCTTGTACTTTGACCTTCAGTCTTCTTGATCTTGTATCCAACATATTTATGCACTAACAATCTCCCCCTTTGGATTCAAGATCACTGTTGAAAGATATAGCAATTCAATCTTCACTTTTAATCTCTGTCAGTACAATCTCCTCTTTTCTTTAACAGTATTCTTTCCAAAACTGTCTTCAAACAATTAACAATCTCCCCAGAACATTCACAACACACTTTCAGATTTTGGAAAGAAATTATCTTCAGAATCAGCTCGAATTTGCTTTAGCAAATAATCTTCAAAGAAAATTTCCTCAAATCTTCAGAAATTCTTTAATCTTCTTCAAATCTTCAAGTCTTTACTTTGAACTTTTCTGACTTGGACATTTCGGAAAATCTTCTCTCAAAACTTTATCATTTCTTAATACCATCTCCCCCTTTTTGATGATTTAAGCATCTATATCATCAAAACTTTTCTCCCAAGAAATGTCTTTAACCATTTTGATCTGTCAAATTGAGCCTCTGATTCTGTGATCCATAACCAAGTAATCATCCAGATCTTTTCAAATCCAGACAAAATAAGAACATGTAACTCCTGAATCAACAAATGAATCAGTTAAAATGTCTGTCAGTAACACGAAGTCACTGTGTGTAACGAATACACAATATAAAGGAGCTTTTTGATATTCACTCCCCCAGGGCTTCCATTCAATCATTGAAACACCACAAAGGCAATTTCTATGAATGTTATGACAAGAAAACAAATTCCTTGTGTGTTCATGCAAGTGTAGAAAGAATTAAGCACAAAAATTGCTTTTAAAAAGGCTCAACATAGTGTAAACCACTGAGACAACAGTAGATAAACACAGACTCAATATGCATGATTGAAGTGGAAGGTGGGGCAGACTTCCTTCTTTTTCAATATCCAGATTTTCCAAAAGAAAATCAGATAGATTATGTGTTGCGTCCCAAGAAAATATGAAACATCTTCTTTTTGAGAAGAAAATGAGTGGTTGGTGGGGTATTTTCAAGAGTTGGCATGGGCTAGTTGTCTGTTCCAATAATGTTCTCGAAAGAATTGTGAAACATTAGTAATGTGGCTGCCCGGCTCAGGAAGTAGTTGGTGCAGAGTTTGATATTCTTTTACTCTGATCTCTCACCCTCTTTCTTTTAAACATTAAGCTCACTACTAACCAAACTCTCTTTTCCATTTTACCTCATCACACCCACACTCATTTCTTTTAGACTCCTCACACTCAATCTCTATGGATTAACTTCTTGGGTAGAAATCACTGGTTAACGTGATTTCATAGAAGTTTCAATTAATTCCTAGCACAAAGAACCCATATTTCCTATAAAAGCATAATGTTGCTCAGATGATTTAACTTTATCAGTAAAAGCTCATATACAAATGTCAGATGAATGTATGCTCAGAGTATAATCATGAAGATATGAGCATTTTAAAACATGGAAGTATTTTCAAACAAGTATATTGAATGAATGAATATACATGCAAAAGACTTGTTTGAAAATCTGACATTGTATGAAAATGATCAGAAATGAATGATATAACAATCAAAGCTTATGGTAAAGAATAATGGATATGTGTCTATACGAAACAAAAAATATAGACATTCTTGAAATGAACGCTTCGAAATGAATTAACGCTCAAAATTCTTTGAAGTACAAGCGGGGTGTCTTACCATCGAAAAAATTGGTTACAATATGAGACATGGTAAGATCATTTTGAACAAAGTCAAACCGATGTGTGTGAATACTTGAAAGTATATAGAAAAGAAAATACACAAGTATTAATCTTTGGATAACACACGGTTTGTTTTTCAATGAAGTGCAAAAATAAAATGAAAACATTTAAAATCACACTTCCAAATTATAAAATATGTTTAAGAATCGGGAAGTGGTTTGAACATTTCAGAACATGTTTCCAATATCTGAAAGTTGTCCTTCTTTCAGATACATTTGAGATTGAGATAAGAAATTTACCTTCTCGCTCAATCTTAATTCTCATAAAGTCACGCTGTAAGTCATAAAGATATGATCGTGTCATCCTCTCTCATCCTGCATAAGTCTCAAAGTCTAGTCAAAATTTATTCACAAAATTTATTCGAAAACAAAAATAAAAATAAAAGACGTAAAGCAATAAAACGATTAAAGTACGAGTTCTGATTTGAAATACTCAGAAATCATAGTCTTACTCCTTTTGACTTGGCTTATATGCTCCCCCTAAAATCATGCATCACAAAAAAAATTTGTCATTTAAGTAAAATGCAGAAATTAGTTATGCTCCCCCTCAAATGAATGTAGATCATCTAAAATCTTCTCTTACTCCCCCTGAGATCATGAGCAAACATGTTAAAGTGCAGATATCCTTCAGAAATAAAAATAAAGAAAAATGATGAAAAATAACAATTCGTAACTTTAGTAGGTAACAACCGATTACGTCTTAAGATTTAACATACCAAGCTTAGAGACAAGAAAATTAAATCTCTTTTCATCTAAGGGTTTGGTAAATAAATCTGCAAGTTGATAATCTGTTTTTACAAAATAAAGTTTGATTGTTCCTTTTTCTACATTATCTTTTATAAAATGATACCTGACGTCAATTTGTTTGGTTTTCGTATGTTGGACAGGATTAGCAGATATCGCGATTGCACTCTTCGAGTCACAATAAATTGGAATTTTATCAAACTTGAATCCATAGTCTCGCAGCTGTGTTCGCATCCACAAGACTTGAGAGCAGCAACTGGCAGCAGCTACATACTCTGCTTCAGCAGTCGATGTGGAAACGCATAATTGTTTCTTTGATGCCCAACTAACGAGCTTGTCTCCAAGAAATTGAACATGACCAGCAGTACTCTTTCTATCCAACATGCAACCTGCATGATCTGCATCTGAGTAGGCAGTCAGTTGAAACCCAGTATCCTTAGGATACCACAGACCAAGGTCTGCAGTCCCCTTCAGATATCTAAAAATCCATTTGACAGCAGCCAAATGGGATTCTTTAGGAGCAGCCTGATATCTAGAACATAAACATGTTGAAAACATAATATCTGGCCTACTTGAAGTAAGATACATTAACGATCCTATCATACCTCTATAAGTCCTAACATCAACACTTTTACCCGAAGGATCAGTGTTAATCTTAGTACCTGGTGCCATCGGGGTTCCAATTGGTTTACAATTTTCCATTTTGTACTTCTGAAGAATGTCCAAAATGTACTTAGATTGGTTAATGAAAATCCCCGTAGAAAACTGTTTTACTTGTAATCCGAGAAAGAAATTCATCTCTCCCATCATACTCATTTGAAAACGTGACACCATGAGGTTAGAAAAGTTTTTGCAAAATTTTGGATTTGTAGAACCAAATATTATATCATCAACATATATTTGAATAAGAATAATATCATCTTTTTACTTTTTGATGAATAAAGTGGTATCAACCTTACCTTTAGAAAAACCGGACTTGACCAAGAATTTAGATAAAACGTCATACCATGCTCGAGGGGCTTGTTTTAAACCATAGAGGGCTTTGTCCAAGATATAAACATGATCTGGCTTCTCTGGATTGACAAACCCTTCTGGTTGAGACACGTACACTTCCTTTTTAAGAATGCCATTCAGAAAGGTTGTTTTCACATCCATCTGAAAGACTGAAATTCTTATGAGCTGCGTAGTCTAGAAACATGCGGATTGCTTCTATACGCACTATTGGAGCATACGTCTCATTGTAGTCTATGCCTTCCTCTTGCCGGTAACCTTTGGCAACAAGTCTAGCTTTGTTCCTTATGACGATACCATCTTCATCCTTTTTATTCTTGAATACCCATTTAGTTCCTATCACTGTTTTATCTTCTGGTTTTGGAACTAATCTCCAAACCTTTAGGGCTTCAAACTGATTGATTTTTTCTTGCATAGCAGATACCCAGTCCGAATCAGCAAGAGCCTCTGATACTCGCGTTGGCTCAATCTTACTGAGAAATGAGTCATGCATACATTGATTAAGAGTCGCTGACCTAGTTTGTACAGGCTTGTTGAGATCTCTAATTACTTGATGTAAAGGATGATCTTTGGTCCAGCGATGCTCATGAGGGAGTGGAATAGATACTGATTGAACATGATCGTCATCTAGAAATCCACTATCAGAATCTTCAGTTTGAATAACACGAGGGGGGTTTGCAGTTGAAGTTTCAGGTGTAGAAGCATCAGTTGGAACAGCAGAATCTGGCTGTTGAGTAGACAATGTATGACACCCAACTGAAACAGTTACTTCTGGCTCAGCAGTTTCTTGTATATCTTCAACTGTAGGAGTAATTGTAGGAATGTGAATTTCTGACTGAACGGGGAATTCTTATTCAGTTATGACTTCTGAAGTGACTGGATGATTGCAACTTGTGTCTTCAGACCTGTCAGTCACAGCAGATTTAGATACATTAGATCCTAGAAACTCATCATAAAAGAATTCAAATAACAAATCTAAATCAAATAAATGTGAAATAGATGTAGAAGCATTATTCGAATTATTTGCTGTAGAAGCAGCATCTGGACTGATCTTCCGAGAAGCTAATACTCCAGTGATCACGGGTTCTGAACTGAGTTGTTCAGAAGCCATCTCTTCATCGAATGTTACATTAACGCTTTCGACAACTGTCTTTGACTTCTTCAGATAAACACGATATGCTGCAGATGTGGAAGAATAACCGATAAAAATGCCTTCATCCGCCTTAGCACTGAATTTATTCAGACTATCTCTGTCGTTAAGCACAAAACATTTACACCCAAATATGTGAAAATACTTGATTGTTGGTGTTCTGTTGTTGATCATCTCATATGGAGTCTTTTGAAAACGACGGTGTATCATGGATCGATTTTGAGTATGGCATGCAGTCGACACAGCTTCTGCCCACAAAAATAGAGGTAAGTCGGATTGGCTAAGCATAGTCCGAGCGGCCTCGACTAGCGTCCGATTTCGCCTTTCGACTACTCCATTCTGTTCAGGCGTACGAGCAGCAGAGTACTGATGTGATATCCCGACCAATTCGAGATATTCTTCAACTATCTTGTTTTTTAACTCTGTGTCGTTGTCTGTTCAAAGAAACTTGACTTGTTGCTGCATTTTCACCTGGGTTGTCTTTAAGAAAGTAATGAGAACTTCGGGCGTCTCATCTTTTGATCGAAGAAATTTGACCCATGTGTATCTTGAGTAATCGTCCACAAAAACCAACACGTATTTCTTTCCACCCAAACTCTGAGTTCTCATTGGACTACAGAAATCCATATGTAACAATTCTAACGGAGAACTAGTGCTTGGTTCAGACTTCGGTTTATGCGGAGCTCTCTTCATCTTACCCTTCTCACATGCAGCACATAAGTGTTCTTTCTCGTATTTCAACTCAGGAAGTCCTTTTATCAATTTCCCACTAACCAGCTTATTGATATAACGAAAGTTCATGTGAGATAAACGTCTGTGCCAGAGCCAACTTTGCTGCAATGACGCCTTTGTCAACAAGCAAACTTGATTGTCATTCTGTACCTTTGAAAGATTGATGGTATAGAGGTTCGTATTTCGATTTCCGACTAAGAGTTCATTGCCATCTTTCGTACGAACCGAACATCTCTTAGCTTTGAAGTTGACCTCTAACCCTTTATCACAGAATTGACCAATGTTGAATAAGTTGTACCCTAAGCCTTCGACATAACTCACCTTACTTATCGTTATGTTGTCTTGAATAATGTCACCATATCCTAAGATAGGTGAAAGCTGATCGTTTCCAAATCTGACATTTCCACTGAATTTCTCTGTATAGTTAGACAATAAAGCTTTTTGCCCAGTCATATGCTTGGAACATCCACTGTCCAAGTACCACATATGTCGGGTCTGCAAGAGAAATCAGGAGACAATAGATTTAGGTACCCATTTAAAAACGGGCCCTAACAGATTAGCACAAGATTTTGGTATCCATTTGAAAATGGACCCTCTATTCTTTTGAAAACCTTTAAAAATATTTGATCTTGAAGAATACACATGATAAGATCCGAACCAATCAGAAGAATTATGAGAGTAAGCAAAATCATTTCTCTGATAATAATAAGATGTAGTAGAAATAGGAGATAATTGAATCAATTGCGTTATTGAATACCGCTTGTAAGAAGTTACAAGGTTTTGTTTATTTAAAGCAAATTGATCAACTACATCAGTATCACTACTAACTGATCTATTACAAGAATTATCAGAAACTGATTCAGCTTTCTCGTCACCCTTCCTTTTTGGTCGCCATTCAGTTCGAGCTTTCGACCTTTTCTTGCTTACATCTGAAACAAAAGATTTAGATTTATTAGGAAAAGCAGATTTCTGAGACTGAGTTTTCTTTTGTGTACCAGTGTATTTCTGTTTCTGTAATCGCTGTTTCTTATGTTTCTTACCTTGAGAATAATAATCAGCAGTTACAGAGACTGATTCATCAACCTTAGTTGATGATTTAATAGTTTTAAGAACACTTGGTAACACCTTTTCATTTAAAAGACAAGTAGAATGATCAGGAAGAGAAGCATTGAAGTCAAACATATCAATTTCGTCTATGCACCCATCATCAGAATTAAGAAAATCATTTGCAGACTCAAATAAGTCATCAAAATTATCAGACGAAGTTTGAGGTGCCTTAGAAACTTTAGAACACTTTGTAGATGTAGATTGAAAAATCGTGTTCTTTAATACAGTAGAAAATACACTTTGTTGAATATCAACCAAAAGTTTTTCATCAGATAAAACATTTTCCAACTCAACTATTTTGCTTTCAAGAATGAGTGGAGGAACATAAACCTTTGCAATTGCAGGTTTTGCCTTCATCTCAGAAATAGAATAACTAGCAAAATAATCGTTTGAAAGAACTTTTGGTGTTTCTGAAAGATAACTATCATTTAACTTTGCATAGTTAAATGGTAGTTGCATTTTCTTTACATTCTTTCTATTTTCAGTTTCTTTGGCCTCAACTTCTTCCGGTAATTTGGTAACAAATTTGGGTTTTAAATCAGTATGTTTACCAGCACATGCAATAAAATCAAAATTATATAATGTTGGTTGTTTTCTGATGGCTTTCTTTAAGTAATGGGGGTTTTTAAAACCAAGTCCCCATTTTTCCTTAACACCAGCCTCTTCATCAGGTGCATTAAGAAAAATGGTTTGATCTGTTTGGCCTCTTGCATAAAGTTTGGCTTCCAGACCATTTACCTTCTTATTCAAAAGCTTGTTTTCAACCTGCAGTTTATGAACAATTGGTGCAGATTCTTTCTTCTCAAGCTCATATTTAGAAACTTTAACTTCAAAATTAGAAATCTTCTTTTCAAAACAATCTACTTGAGATTTAGAATCAGAAGCAGACTTGCGTAAAGAATCAATCAGATCTTTGTTCCCAATAACCGACTTATTGAGTTCAAATATCTTATTGTTTCCTTTAGCAACTCTGTCTTTTTCTTTCTTCAGTTTTAATTGAAGATCATTAAGCTCAACCATCATAACTTCCATTTTGGTTACAAAATCTTTTTCAGTTAAGTTTAATACCTCATCAGATGTCTCATCATCGGACTCATCATACTTTACTTCCTTGCCCATGAGACAGAGATGAGCAGTTTCTTCCTTCTCTTCCTCTTCACCTTCTGAATGATCTAGCCAAAATTCGTCTTTAGCCATTAAAGCGATGTATGATTCTTGTTGTTTGGCTAATAACAGCTTGTTCTGATAATACTGAGAGTTGCGAACTTTAGGCTTTCTACAATCCTTTGCAAAATGACCAATCTTGCCACAGTTGTAGCATTTAACTGGATCACTTGCTGGCTTTTTTGCAACAGTGTAGTCATTCACGAACTTCTTCCTTTCATCAGGTGTCTTCTCAACATATCTATTCTCTTCATATCTCCTTCCTTCCACCCTTTCTCGGTGCTCATGATTCTTGGAACTTGATGAAGAGTACCTCTGTGAGTTAGATCCCGGCTTCATGTAAAACTTTTTCTGGAATGCACGGGTCAATAACAACATAGCCTTTTTGAGTCTTTCTCCATCATCACCATCTGATTCAGATTCAGACTCAGAACTGATAATCACTTTCTTCTTTTTCTTCTTCTCTTTCTTTTCTTTCTTTTTCTCTCCGGCTACCAATGCAATCGGATCAGGAACCTTTTCAGCCTTCTTTTTCTCAGCTCTTTTCTCTTCCACTTCTTCTTCATTCTGCCTCAAAGTCTCATATACCTCATGTAATGGTATGTCATTCAGATCCTTCATCTGCTTCATCCTACGTGTATGCTTCTTCCATTCAGGTTGTAGGATGCTCAGGAATTTGACATTGTTTTCAATTTGCTTCTTCTTCACTTTGTTCTTTGAGAGTTCGTTTAGAAGAAGCACAAACCTCTCATAGGTTTCCTCTAGGCTCTCATTTTCTTTTGCTTTGAATTCCTCGTAGCTATTTATGCAGTTAGCCACTTTCATTTGATTGCCAACTTTGGAACCCATCATCATCTTTTGCAACTGATCCCACATCTTCTTAGCATTTCCCTTGTAGCTGTCTATCTTGATGTATATGTCATTTGGAATGCTCTGAAGAAGTAAAGATCTTGCTTGTTTATCTGCTTTATATCGGCTTTTCTGTTCTTCAGAATACTGAGAGATATCCACTGCCACTGTTTTCATCTTTTGATCTTTTTCCTCAGTACCATCTTCACTATCATACGAATCATCATCTGGTATTTGAACCATGATTGGTGCCATAGGACCTTCTGTGATTGACAACATAATATTCTCTCCATTTGCATGTTTGTCTATAAAATCAAGGAATCTGTCTTTCCACTGTTCATACTCTTCTTTGAACAGTACAGGTGGCTTGACATCAGTGCCAATTGAAAGAGCATCTTTGGAAGTCATCTTGTTTAAACCTGTTTGAGAAATATATGCAATAAGAAACTAGAAACTGATCGTTAGTCCAAATGAAACAATCAAGAAAATACAGAAAACTTGAAATATAAAATCAGAAATTTTGATCACAACCAGAAATATGTCCCCCTTCGCAGACTTAGCACGGGGGTCCCGCTACCCGGTTAGCGGGTGGGATCAACGGGCAACGCCCTTGCAGGGTTGAGGGGCAGCGCCCCTAGAGAAAAAAAATTCACTATGAAAGGGCATATTATAGTTTTGAAAAATTTGACTAAGTCCTCCACACTTTGCGCTTCAAGAGGCAAACGCAAACCTTTACGTTGCGTTTCAAGTGACAAACGCAAACCTTACTTTGCGGTTCATGTGGGAAACGCAAACCCTTACTTTGCGGTTCAAGAGGGAAACGCAAACCACCACTTTGCGGTTCAAGAGGGAAACGCAAACCACTACTTTGCGGTTCAAGAGGGAAACGCAAACCACCACTTTGCGTTTCTCGTTACAAAGGCAAGATACACTTTGCATCTCTAGTTGCAAGCGCAAACCACACTTTGTCTCTAATCCCAAACACTTCTACTTTGCGTTTTTTCACTTTGCGTTTGTTTAAAAACGCAACTCTTACTTCTCGATTCTCAAATGAAACGCAAACCTGTACTTCTCGATTCTCAAATGAAACGCAAAATTGAACTTCTCGATTCTCAAATCTCAATGAAGGAAACGCAAACTTTTATGAACACACGCAATCCTTGATGAACACCCGCAAACCTGATGAATGACCCGCAAACTTCTAAAATCGAACAAAATCGCACCAAAAACTCATTTAGACCTAGAAATTCAACACTATACTTCGACAATTCACTCGTTTAACTAATTCGAACACAAAACTAACACAAAAAATCGATCAAATAAGCAAACGATACAAATTTGATACACATACAGTGTCAAGAACTCGTGAACAGAAAAAACCACAAAAATTCGAAAATTTGAATTGATTACTGTGCAATTGACAAATCTTTCTATATAAACTCGATTTCAGCACTTAGTAAACAAAACCTAATCGATTTCAGCACCTAATTTGCACTAAAACTCGAAATTCGATTCTCGCTCAAGAACACAGATACGAACTTTTTGAATTTCTTGATTTTCGATTTGGATCTGCTCTGATACCAATTGTTATTCCCAGATTCTAGTTTCTATTCAAGATTAATCAAACAAAAATAAGAAATCACAAACAATTACCTGTTTGATTTCAATTCAATTCCAATATTACACTTTCTCTCTCTACAATCTCTCTCTAACGAACTCTCTCTCTCTCTGATATTTCTCTCTCTAAAATACAACTGAACTCCACTTCTGTTTGTTACTTACTTACAAAATACAAATAATACAAGACTATTTATATCAACAACTAATACAAGGAAAAACAAATACAAAATACATTGACTTTTATTACAAAAGACTTTTGACTTTGATGAGATTTGACTTTCTCAGCTTTGACTTCTTGTACTTTGACCTTCAGTCTTCTTGATCTTGTATCCAACATATTTATGCACTAACAAGTTGACATTTTGCTCTCGATTAGGTGTTGCTTATTGTATCTGTTTCAGCTGCAGTAAAACAATGAGGGTGCTTTTGACACTTGCTTAGAAGTAGACGAGGTTGATCCACTTAAGAAATGAACACACAAATTCATATACACTCTATCAGAAAAAAAAAACTCATATACTAGAAGTTCCAAATCCATCCTTAGTTAAATACTCATTAATTAGTATGGAACATATGAAGAAGCAGCTTCAAGAATTGTTCCTTTTCAAGTTCAATTGGACAAGCCAGTAGCTTCCCAGGTTTCAAACTGAAAAAAAAAAGAAAAAAGTAGTTTTCGTCCAACTTAACTTTTGCCATGAGTTCAATAGTGTAGCCGTGTAGGTTTGACAATCTCGAGTACAAATGTCTATCCACGATCTATGCTCGCTCAATTTATTCAAAATTGTATATCCCGCCGCATTGCGTGGGTATACAAATAGTACTTTATAATAGACAAATATATTTTTACTTGTAAAAGTCTAATTACTATCTGTATTGTTCCAAGAGTAAAGAGCCTTCAGGAAAATCGAAGATTAGTTGAAGAGTGGCCAGATTATCACCAAAGCGAATTGGTTTGTCATCTAGCCAAAAGAAGATAAATACAAGATACAATCAGTATATAGTCGGACAAATACTACTACTAGCGATCCGAATTCCAAGTGCAAACTTTGGCCAGCAAGTCTAGTTCTCCAACTTTTCCCTACTCTCATCCTAGAGTATGGGAACATGAAAACGCATGTCAGTTTAAGTGTGTTATAAATTATTATTTAATTAGTACTTACCATACTTTACTGTTTCCTTTGCATACTAAAGGATGGGAAGGGTTTACAAGTGTCTACATCAACTCAAAAGGGTGAAGTGAAAAATACAAGCATGCATGGATCAGCAAATCAGATGAAGACACGTGTTAAATTTGAAGGAGAACATTTAATGCACTGGAGGCTATAAAATGACTTCATTGTGTTAACTTGGAAATCACCCATTTTGAAAGAGCATGTCTCTGTGATAGCTTTAAAGTAAATTTGGCGTAAATATATGAGAGTTATCTTAGTCTCTCAGATCTGAAAGAGAACCTTCTTCTCCTCCCTTTCAGTGTGTAAATTTATCCCCTCTGATAGTTTAGGATTAATGTCTTGCCTCCTAGCTTCCACAACATATCTGTAATTTTATGTTTGAAATAAACTAAAATTAAAAAGAGCAAATTTACTGTGTTTGTATTCAACCCCCCCCCCCCTCTACAAACACTTTGTGTGAGTCATTGTGGTCCATGACCAACAAGATGGTTGACTGTTGTTGGAGCTATTCACGATCTACCGATTCACCAAATGGCTGTCAAAATGGAATTCTAGATTGGTGACTTGGAGGAGGAAGTTTACATGAAATATCCGGAAAGTTTTATATTATGCCCGAGATGGAGCATAAGGTATGTAAACTTGTAAAATCATTGTATGGGTTGAACAAGTGCCCAAACAATGTCATCAAAAGTGTGATAAAGTTGTTTTGTCCAATAGTTTTATGTTAAACCAAGCGGAAAAGTGTGTAAGAAAATTTGACACATCTGGTAATAGAGCAATCATTTTCGTATATGTTGATAACATGTTGATTTTTGAAAACGATCAAAATAAGGTTGATAAAACAAAAGAATTTTTCTCGTCAATTTTCTTCACGAAAGACATGGGGGAGGCGAAAGTGATCTTTGGAATAAGGATTAATCATGAGAACAAGGGAATTGTAATAACACAATCTCATTGTATTGAAAAAGTACTAAAGAAATTTAGTTTATTTGATTGTTTCTCAGTGGGTACTCCTTTTGATACGAGTGTGAAGCCTATGCCCAATACGGGATAACTGTCACAAGTTGAGTACTCAAAGGGTAATGGGTGCTTGATGTATCCCTTGATAAGCATTCAACTAGATATTGCTTTTGTCATATATAGAAAAGGTTAGTAGGTTTACTAGTACTCCCAGTACCTACTATAGGCAAGCAATAAAATGAGTATTAAGTACTTGAAGAAAACCATAGATTATGGTTTATCCTATATCAGGTTGCATTTGGTGTTAGAGGGATATTCGAATGCAAGTCAGATTACCAACTTACAATATCACTCTTTTATGTGTGGTTGGGCTTACTTGGTTTAGGGAGGTGCAATTTCATGGGCTTCAAAGAGGCAAACTTGGATCATGAGCTCGACTATGGATTTAGATTTTGTGGAATTAGGTTCTCCTGGGAAAGAGGCAAAGTGGCTAAGGAATTTAGTTCACAAAATTTCATTGTGGCCATAACCGATATCACCCATTACTATTTATTGTGATAGTGTTGCTACTTTGGCCAAAGTTTATAGCTAAATATATAATGGGAATTCTATGCATTTAGGTGTTAGACATAACATGATTCGTGAATTAATCACGAATGAGGTGATTTCGTTGAAATTTGTTAGGTCGCAACAAAATCTAGCGGACAACTTGATGATGGGGTTAGCTTGGGGAGTTGGTTAACAAGTCGGTTATAGGGATGTGATTAAAGTCCATCCAAATATATAACTTTGATATACCTAATTCCCTTCTAATACAATGTTAGAAATTTAATTGAATGTGAAAGCTCAATTTAAGAGATTGAAGCATAAGTTGATCATCCCAAGGTATATGCTCTATACTGCAAGTGAAGGGAGGTTGAAGCTATACCTCTTCATAGTTCTTTTTTATGTGCATGTGTATGCTGAAAGAAAATACATATATAAGTATGATGTGTGGCCACTTCAAGAATCTTGGACTTGGCTTTGTATACCCTCATGAATGGATAAGGATACATGCCCTGCAAATAGTGTCAAGTATAAATTCTAGAGAGTCTTTTAAATTCATGTTTATGTTATTTTTTGTACTCAAATGGCTTGAAGGGTTCAATCCATATGACACACTGATTCTCAAGTATTTGAAATGTGTGATGTACTAAGATAGAAATTCAATCTTCAAGATATTTTCATTTATGCATGAGCTTGTTTTCCTTTTGTAAATCAAGGATTTCACTAAAATGGGGAGGAATGTTGGTGATGTTATTGAAACCATCATGTAAATTTTGGGTAATTGGATTCATAGGAGAATATTGGAGATGGTAGCTAAGCTATAACACGAGCTAGGAGGTGTAGAATGTACACTCGTGTAAGCTAACTAGAACCAGAGATTGTTTGATGGCTTTATATGGAGGGGGTTTATGTGACAGAGGGCAGTGCACGAGCCTTGCACTTTTTGTCATTAGAAGTGCACAACCCATGCTTGAAAACAGAAAGTAGTGTAGGGGTTGTTCATGAAAACAGAAGGTACTGTATTTTGTTCATATAATGTGCACGAATAATGCATTTTGGTCAGATGGTGTATTAGTGGTTGTGTTAAACCCAGATTATAGTTGATAAACAATCACACAACAATAAAGAACAAGGATGAATATAAATCAAAACAATATACCACATATCTCTTGATTAATTAGATGAATATGTGTGTGTGTTCTTGGTGTACAGATACCTCTTGTGCGTAGAATACAGAGTATACGGCCTCCTTGATCTTCACACAAGCTACCGAAATCTAGAGAATAATACCTTTTATACGTAGGTCAACATGACCTAATCAGTATTAGATATCAGCTAAAACACCCCCTAAGGTATTAAACAATATCACACACTAGACCCCTTTTTCAATTTAATCTTAAATACAATTACTGATCCAACAATCTCCCCCTTTGGATTCAAGATTAAAAAAAATTGTGCAATAACTTCGGGTCTTCACTTCTCTTGAGAACTATATCTGATATGACGTTAAAAGCTTCAAAGCTTGTAGCTTTACACAATCTTCACAACTTTAATCAAGTGTCCTTCTGACGATCATCTTCAGTCAGGCTTTTGATAAATCAAATAAGTTCAGACACTTTGATATCTTTGAATTCTTCAGCAAAATTCTTGCATTTTCCTCCTTTTTAGTTTGTTTTGAAATGTTTTGATGATGCTGATTCTCACCACTCATCAAAAAGGGGAGAATACAAAAAGGAGGAAAATACAAGAATTTTCCTCCTTTTTGTATTCTCCCCCTTTTTGATGAGTGGTGAGAATCAGCATCATCAAAACATTTCAAAACAAACTAGGAATTTTCTCCCCCAGATCAACAATAAAGCACATTCTTCATGTATAGATCCCTTTGTGGAAATAAGAGCAGTCTCCCCTAGATAGAGAGAGTGATTATTTCAATCTTTGCAGATTCAAGTACGTAAGAAGTGGTAACCCTGAATCAACAAATGACTCAGTTTGGAATGCCTGTCAGTAACACAAAGTTACTATATAAGGAGTTGGTTTTGATGTAGGGTCCCCAGGACTTTCATTCAATCATCGAATAACACATGGTTATCTATGAATGTTCTAACAGAAAACAGATTTATGTGTGCTCGTGAATGTGTAGGAAATAAATTAAGCATAGATGATTGCTTTTTAATGTAGGCTCAAAGTAAGTAAACTTGTTGAGACAACAACAAATTATACAAGGACTCAATGTGCATGAGAAAGGGTTGAAGGTGGGGCAACTTTCCTTCTTTTTCAATATTAGTATCTTCCAAGTGAAGAACCAATAGCGTATGTGTTGTGTCCCCAGAAAATGTGAAACATTCTCTTTTTGAGAAAAGAATGAGCAGCTGGTGGGGTTGTATGCAAGAGATGGCATGGTCTAGGTGCCTTTTTCAATGATGGTCACCAAAGAATGTGAACCAATCAGATAATGTGGCTGCCCGGCTCAGAAAGAAGTTTGGTGCAGAGTCTGATATTCTTTTACTCTGTTCTCTCACCCTCTTTCTTTTAATCTTTTAAATCTCACTTCTAACCAATCTCTCTTTTCCATTTTACCTCTTCACACACCAACACTCAAATATTTTGACCCCTCTCCCCTCAATCACTCAGGGAATACTTCCGGGGTAGGAAACACTAGTTATCGTGAATCCATGGAAGTTCAGTTAAGCTCACACATCAAATCCCGTGTATTTTCCTAAAAGAATGTGATGTTCAACAGCGAAAGCACAAAGGAACACAAATACACATGAAGAATAAAAGTTTGGGAAAAACAAAGATGCTTGTTGTTTATATGAACAATATATAAACATATTTGCAATGAAAGCACATATAGTGATGAAATGACGTTTGATTCAAACAACATTGAGTATAAACGGGAGTATTACCATCGAAAGATTAAACTTTTGAGACGTGGTAATATCAAAGTCAAATGAAATGTACTGAACCGATGTGTGTAGGAATACTTGACAGTATATTGACAAGATAATACACAAGTATTGATCTTTTGGAAACACACGGTCAGATAACCATCAAAGTATCCAAAATCATGTAAAATCGCACTTTGAAATTCATAAAACATTTGAGAATGCGAAGTGGTTTGAACATTTAAAAAATCATTTTTCACAAGTGGAAGTTGTTCATCTTACACCAAGTGATAGACTATAAGGATTAGAAATATATACCTGTAAATCAGAATCCAGTACTCCCCCTAAAATGAATATTTTCAGTTAAGTATCAAAAACTCAGATATCCTCCCCCTCGATACCTGTAAAAAGTCAAATCATATTTATCTCCTCCCCTAAGAGATATAAAAGTTAGCTCCCCCTCAAATCAAAAACTTCTATAAAAGATTTTATCATTTAAGCATCCTATCAGAAGAAAACATTTGAGTACGGGTTTTGAACTTAAGTATTCAAAAGCCATGATTACTTATTCTCCGGTGAAAATAGTATCATTCATTTTAACCAATGAAGATCGGGTCTTGAACGATGTTATTCAAGAGCCATTATACATATTCTCCGGTGAGAATAGTATTTAATCTTCTCTCTTTGACATTGAAGTCCGAGTTCAAGACTGTACTGTCTAGAAGTCAACATTCTTGTCATTGAAGATCGAGTCCTAAGTTGTTGTACTTAGAAGTCATTGCTTTGACACTTAAGCAAGAGTCCTGATCTGTAGTAATCAGAAGTCATTGTTCTTTCTCCCCCTTAAACCTTGGGTGCCTGCAACACAGATTTAGCTTTTGGTACCCACTGGCAATTGAGTCCTAATGGGTTAGTTGCAGTTCTAGTGGGAGATATATAATAAGAACCGTACCAGTTATTCACATAATCTTTTCTTACAAAATCATTTGTACCACAATAGGAACAACTAATTTTCTTTTGTGCTAACCTGATCAATTGATTGATAGTGTAAACCAGATCAGGTTTGCCAAAAGTTTTACCTTTTAAAGCATAGTTTCATTTAGCATTTGATGTATGCACAAATGATTCTTCTTTCTTCTTTTCCTCTGAAGATCTTTTAACTCTCCAGATCCAGTTTTCTCTATCTTTGTCTTCATCTTCCCTTCTCCAGAGCCTTTTCTTCCCAGACTTATTCTTCTTGAAGTTACCTGAACCATCAACATCTTTGTCATAGAAAAGGTTAGAAGGACGAATTTGATCTTTAGATTTTGACGCAAGACTATCATCTGAATCAAATAAAGGATTATTAAAAACATTTGAAAAACGTGAACTTGAAGTTGTTTGACATGAGCATTCTGAATCAGCTTGATCATCTCTCGGTGATTGAGCAATTGATTTTGGCGTTTTGTGCTCAGTCAACTTCACCTTAAATACGATCTTTACAAGTTCCTTTATCTTAGACGACAAACTGTTTCTTTCCTTTGCAATCAGATCAAACTGCTTTTGCAATTCATATTTCGTCTTCTTTTCCTTCAGAATGTTTGTTGACAACTCAGATAGCTTTCTTGTCATCTTAGCTATCTTAGTCTCTAGAACTATCTTTTCTTTAGAAAAGTCTTTATTTACATTCTTCTGCTCAGCTTTCTTCTTCTCTTTCTCAACCTTGTCTCTCTCAAGAATGATAACTTTCTCAAAGTCTGAAACTTGTTGATAAAGCTTAACACATTTAAGCTCTAATGATTTCTTCTCTTCAAAGGCTTTTCTTGAGAAATCAGAGAATTTCTTAGCAAATTCTTTTCTTTCTTTCTCAATCTTCATCATCTCATATTGGGCTTTTGTATTGTCTCTGTCTTGGGTTGCTTTTTCCTTCATCATATTAATCTCAACCTCAAGACTGAAGACTTTATTTTTTAAAGAGTCTCTTTCAGCAAAAAATCGAGAATTCAATTTTCTCAGCCCATCAGATGTTTCACTTGAGATGTTCGCTCTTCTTCTAAGTTCATTGTGAATGTAAAATCCCAAACAAATCAAGCTAATAACAATCAAGATTGAACATTAAGAACTAGAGAGAAAAAGTAGAGAGAGAAAGTAGATCTTGAAATCATATATCTCACGTATGATATTACAATGAGGTTCCTTATACAATCTTACAAGGCATAAAGTCTATTTATACCACCACTCTAATACAAGACTTAACAACTAAGTAAACTAATACAACTTTGACTAATCTTGACTTTGACAATATTGACTTTACAACTTTGACTTTCCTATTAAATCTTGGATACAATATTTTGACCTAACAATCTCCCCCTTTGTATTCAAGATTTAATAAAAATTTGACACTAGTCTTCAGCTCTTGATTCTTCAGCTTTTATCTCTTGAACTTTGAATCTTTAACAACCTTCAGTCTTTCAGCCTTTGAAGAATCTTGAAAAGTCTTTTTCACTTTGAAGCTTTAAAAGTCAACATGCCTTGAACACGAAACATAATTCTTTAAACACCTTTGAAACTTTCAACTTTGAAACATCTTTGAAAACTTTATCTTTGAACTTTGAAACAGCTTTGAGGAATCTATGATCTTGTATCTTCATCTCTTGTGATCTCTTGACAGTCTTCAGAAAAAACAAACTTTCTCAATCTTCTGTCTGATTTGACTTTTAAAAACTTTGACAGAACTTTCAGAATTTCTTTTCAAGTCTATCTTCACTTTGATATCTTCTTGATGGATTTGAAATTTATCTTTCAGAAATTTCTCCCCAATTTTGACATCTCGGCTTTGAAATTGAACTTCGTAAAATTCTCCCCCTTTTTGATGATTGTGAACATCATGATCATCAAAACCTGTTCAATTTCAGCACTTTCTTTGATTTCCCCTTTGTAATGTCTAACAATCTCCCCTTCATAATGATTTGACATTCTCCGCCCTTTGATCTGGATAGCCGTCAATTCATAAAAAATATATATCCGAATCTTTTCAAATTCAGACATAATAAACAGTGTAACCCTGATTCAACAGACGAAACAGTTAATATGCCTGTAAATAGCACGGAGCCACTTTGTACAACGGATGTACATTGGAAAGGAGCTTTTGTAATGTTCACTCCCCAGGGCTTCCATTCAATCATCGAAAAACCACAAAGGAGTTTTCTATGAATGTTATGACAAGAAAACTTATTCCTTGTGTGTACATGAAAGTGTATGAATGATTGAAGCTACATAGCTTGATCAGGCTCAAATTGTGTAAACTGTTGAGACAACAACAAATATAACACGGACTCAATGTGCATGAAAGAGGTGCGAAGGTGGGGCAACTTTCCTTATTTTTCAATATCTAAATCTTCCGAGTGAAGATCAGATAGCAGATGTGCTGCGTCCCCAATGAAAATGAAACATTTCTTTTTCGGGAAAGAAATGAGTGGTTGGTGGGGTAATAGCAAGAGTTGTCATGGGCTCACTGCCTGTTTCAATGATGGTCACCAAAAAATGTGAACCAATTAGTAAATGTGGTTTCCCGGCTCAGAAAGTGGTTGGTTCAGAGTTCTGATATTCTTTTAACTCTATTCTCACACCCTCTTTCTTTTTATCATTATGTTCACTTCTAACCAAACTCTCTTTTCCATTTTATCGCTCCACACAATGAGAAAAACTCAACCAGATGAGTTATCTCCCCCACTCTTTGATTTTGACCCCACACCCCTCAATCACTCAAGGATAACTTCCTGGGTAGGAAACATTGGCTTACGTGAATCCATGGAAGTTTTGTTAAGCTCACACACGAATCCCATGAAAGTCCTATAAAGAATGATTGCTGAACAGTTTAACTTGAACATTTATGCACAAAGTGTATTATAACATTGTCAAAATGTATGCTCATTAAAGATATGAATGAAATTTGATCATTTAAACAAGGAAGATCTCTCAAAACAAGGATATTGAATGAATGAAATAAAATCAAGAGAATTGTTTTGAGAATCTGACAATGTATCAATCAGATCAAATGAAATGATTAGGGTATCAAAGAATTGGATATTTTGTTTATATGAACGAATATAAACAATTTTGCAATGAAAACACAAGATTAGAAAAATGATGATTGATGCTCAACAACATTTGAAATCAAACGGGAGTATTACCATCGAAAAATTTGTTCGTTATGAGACATGGTAATAACAAATTCAAATGAAGTACTGAACCTGTGTGTGTGAATACTTTACAGTATATGGATAAGATAATACGCAAGTATTGATCTTTAGAAACACACGGTCAGTTAAACATTAAAGCTCAAAATTGAAAAACAATTAAAGTCACACTTCTTAATTCATGAAATCTTTTGAGAACCAGAAGTGGTTTGAACATTTAAGAAAAAGTTTTTCATGCTTGAAAGTTGTTCTTCTTTCAAACAATCAGAGATCTAGATCAGAAGATATTTACCTTTTAGGCTCCCCCTCAAATCATGATAGAAAGATATAGTTCTATGAAGCTCCCCCTGGATATTAGCAAAATATCCTTATCTGAACTTTGAAGAACGGGTCCTGATCTGTTGTAATCAGAAGCCATCACCTTTACTCCCCTTAAATTATGCATCTGAAATATGTCAGTTAAAACACAAGATAGAGATCAATACAACTCCCTTTTGAATTGTAGACCGTCATATCGTAAGTATATTGTTAATGAAAAAGCACAGGATAGAGATCAATACAACTCCCTTGTGAATTGTAGACCGTCATATCGTATCGGATGCAAAGTACAGGAGTAAGGTATTTTGATCACTGAGGTACGAGTCCTAAACTGTTGTGTTTAGAAGTCAAACTCCGTTGAAGTACGGGTTCTAAGCTGATGTGCTTAGAAGCCTTTGTCTTTTAACATTGAAATCCGGGTTTTGAACTGCTTTGTTCAAAATCCTTTTTGATCTCTATCAGTACGCTCCTTTGAAATTCGGGTTCAGATAGCTTCTCAGTAAGCTTTTTGATCTCAGCCTCAAACATGCTTCGTTCTTCTTCAAATCCCTTCTCAGCATCCTTTCTTTGGCCGGATATTTCTTTGAAGAATCCCACATTCTTTTGTTCAATGACTTTCTTCTCTTTGGCAAACTTTTCCCTTTCCAGAATGATGACTTTCTCAAAATCATAAATTTGCTGAGAAAGTTTTATACACTGAAGCTCAACTGTTTTCTTCTCATCAGCACTCTTCCTGGAAAATTCTGAAAGTTTCTTAGCAAACTCTTTCTTTTTATTCTCAAAATCAGATCTTTCTTTGACCATCTTTTGTTCAAAATCAGATATATTCTTTAGAAGCTCAACATTAGAATCTTCCAAACTTCTTATCTTCTCTTCATAACTCTCAACAGATACGGCTTGCTGAATTTTATCTTCCAACTCATAAATCTTTCCTTTTAGCTCAGACACAACCTTTGGTCCTAACATCGTCCATTCAAGATAGTCCCATAACTCCTTTCCTGTCGACTTGAATAAATCTTTTCCTGTCAAACTGTAGTTATTTATGTGAGCAGAAATATCATAAAAAATACTCTTCAACAAAAAACTTTGAGCTAAACTATTAGCTCTCTTTCTTTTCTCTTGTTCCTCATACAATCTTCTGTTAGAGTTTGAGGTTTCGTCTCTCCTTCAGTCAATGATAATCTGATATAACAACTCAGCTCATGTTTATCTACAAAGTTGAAAAAATCAACTTTCCACTACTCGTATCTTCCTTTGAGTAATATTGGTGAACTCAACAAATATTGATTTGCTTGAAAACTTCACCTTTCCATTAATTGCACCACCGATTTTGACAAACAACACCACCTCACCATGAAACCTGCAACCACCATTCTCAATTTGGTTCGCACATTAATCTTATTTTGCGCCACAAGAGAGTGGCGCAAATCTCAAATTATGAGAGGCGCAAATCCAATTGAATATGAATCACTCAAATTACAATTTGCAAATTCATGAACACCGCCCCACTAAATCTAAACAAATTTTTAAATCTAAATTAATGAATGGTGCACAATCAATTTCACTTGAATCTGGTGCAGAAATCGAAATCACAAAACAATTTTGAATGAGTTTGGAAATCGCAAATCAAGAACTCAAAATCATCGCATAATCAGAGTTCGACATTTTTAAATCAAGATCCAACAAAATTCCAAAATTCAAACAAACTAGTGATGAATACTTGAAATCGTGTGAATAGAATGTATTCTAAAACAGATATCGATCACACTTTAAGCATTTTTATGATTAAAGAACAACAATCAAATTCAAATTTTGATTTAAAAAAAACAGAAGTAGACTGTGTGTTCTTGAGTTCTTGAAAATTTTCAGATTTGATCCAAAATTCCATAAAATCGATCCAACTTTTCTGTGATAATCTTTCGGAAAATGTTTAGTCTCGCTCTGATACCAATTGTGAATGTAAAATCCCAAAAAAATCAAGCTATTCTCATACAAAATGAACAATTAAGAACTAGAGAGAGAAAGTAGATCTTGAAATCATATATCTCACGTATGATATTACAATGAGGTTCCTTATACAATCTTACAAGGCATAAAGCCTATTTATACCACCACTCTAATACAAGACTTAACAACTAAGTAAACTAATACAACTTTGACTAATCTTGACTTTGACAATATTGACTTTACAACTTTGACTTTCCTATTAAATATTGGATACAATATTTTGACCTAACATTCATCTAGCTCTCTTTGCATTGATTCCTTCTTTGACCAACTTGAGCTAGAATTTATACTTTCAGATCTTTTTAATTTAGCTTGATGATTTGAAATCTCTTTCTCTTTTGACTCAATAATTTCTGCAAAATTAATCTTTGGATTGGGTTGGACGGGTTGGTCGGAAATTTGAGCACCCCTAGATGTAATATTGGTTTCAAACAATTGTTATTTTGATAGGGTTTTTTTAGGATGTAGTATTGTGTTCAAACAATTGTTATTTTTAAATGCAAATATTTTTTTTTTTTTGCACTTTAACAAATTATTTTTTCTTGTACTTTGACAATGAAGGTTGGATGAAAAAAAATTAAGAGAGATGATAAATGTTCTTTAAAGATGATGAGTGATGCATAGGAACCAAATCCACAATTTAGTATTGTTTGTTTTAAAGGTGTATAGAATTAATTGAAAGAGAAAACTAAAATGACTATTATACCCATAGTGTGCAAGACACATGATGCTTTTAACCCTTCAAAGTTAATGATGTTAGTGTTTAGGGACGCTACCCACAATATATTACATACCACAGGGACTATATCCACAATAAACATAAAATGAGGACCATGGTCAAAGAAATCACAAAACCACAAGGACCAAATCCACAAGGGTAATCATAAGGGTTATGTTAGGTATAACATGAATTGTATTATACTTTGATATAGTCTAACGTTACCCTTGACCGAGTAATCATAAGGATTATGTTAGGTATAGCATGAATTATGTAGTTAGTCGTGTACATGCAATATGGGATTTGCTCCTCTCAAGATGAGAGAGATATTTATGGGCCCCTCGATTACATAGTTTGATTTACATGCATGCACAAGTGGATTAGTTGGACTAATGACACTTGTATGATCAAATATGTTGGGATCGAGAAACATATTCTTGAACTATGAAGGATGAGATAGATCTATGCCTTAAGTTCAAAACAAAATATCGTGAAACAAAAGGATAATGAATGATTCTACTATATGATTGATTGGATCAATCAAGTTGCTCGAAGGTAAAAGCACATTTACATAGCCTTGGGGGCGGTGACGTGTTGCTAGACACTTACCATCGTCTGTGTTACTGTGTATCGTGTGCAAGTGGGAGAATGTAAGTTATTATATGCCCACGACACGTGTCACACAGAGATACTGCTGAGGAGTATGTAAACCTATAGGGTCGCACACAAAGAATGCGTTTGTTTCCATCCTTAGAAACCCGTATTAAATCAAGTTGATTAAGAAAATAATTAATCTTAAAATATAATTATGAAAATATGTGTTAAATTGTAAATATAATAATTACAGGGTGAAAACGTAATTATGTTAATTACGGGGTATTATCTGTAATTATATATATAATTATATTTAAAGTTTAAAAGATAATTATATAATTATATATATATATATATATATTTGAATTTGAATTTGAATATTACAGATAATTACTAAACCTTATTTAATCCTTAGTTGAATTATAGTCTAACTATAATTCTTCTAGTATAAATAAGGGGTTAGGCTAAACCATTTGTGATTCAATTGAATTAGAATAGCCTTTCAGAAAAATACAGAAAAGAAACTCTTTTCTTTTCTGTAAAACACATATAGATCTAGGCTTCTTGGGCTAGCACCTGGTGGAGACGAGAAACGTGTTCGTGTGTGGACTACCGATAGAGGAAACCTACTTTGGTTTCTTGGTGCTTCAATTGTAACCCCAACAGATCTACAAAAGGTACATATTCTAAACCCCCTATGGTGTGGTTTGTTTTAATTAAATGCATCATTGGATCCGATTGAGTTTTAAGCATCTAAAAAAGTTTTCTATAATTTTGTAACCTTAAATTATTATTTAATTTCCGCTGCGTTTTATCAGTTACAATTTGATTGAAACCCAACATTTACATTTTCATATCATTCCTCCAAATAAATAAATAAATTCATTTATTTTTAAAAGAATTGAAGCCAATGGCAGTATGGCATCCAATTTGTCAAAAGATTATAATTAGAAAGAGGACGATAATAATTGATGTAACAAGTGAAGTAAGGTGTCCATGTGATGTTGCAGCTTCCTTGGAATGACCGAATACATTGTCTAATATCAAATATCTTTTAATTTAGACTCATAGGAATATTTGGTTTGGTTTGCTGTATTTGATGGAATTTGAAATTGAATTATATTGTGTCAAGGATTTGTGATTGTTGGCTAGGGTGGATATTGCATACTAGCGGATCTGGTGGTTGACAATCTTTCGGACTTGGTAGAGGTTGTCGCGGCACCTGTAATAGGAAAGAGGGCTTATCGCGATGCCTGCAGAGTAATATACGAAGCCTCCGTCACTGATCCTCAAAGGGAAAGAATGAAAAAAATAGCATGTCATAAAGAGTTCTAAGAATATTCTATTCTTTTCGGCTCGGTACAAATTTTATTTTATATTATGTATTTGGTATTAAAGAATGTTTCCAATTAAAATATCAAGATTTCATTAAAATCCCATAAACATCGGATTAAAATCTCATTCGATAGTTCGTATTTCACGAGATTTCGTAACAATTTTTTGTAATTATGTTTTAAAATATGTTAAAAACATTCTTTTGTAATAATCAATTAATTAAAGATAATTTAATTATTTTTATAATGTTTTATAATAAATTATCTATAAAGAATGAAATCTAATTCTCCGAATCCTACAAACCGAACACAGAGAAAAATTCCAAACCATTTCAATTTCAAATTCTCTTACGAAATTTAAATCACTCGAAAATATTCCGTCAAAACAAACAGGTAGTTAAAGAATTATTTTACTTTTCCAAAAACATGAAAACAAATGAATTGATCTTTTATATTATAACATTATCTAAATAAGGATACATGGCCTTATTGTTTTTGGAGGCTTATGATCGGGCTAAAAGGGGCATACCATTTAACGGCCATAACTTTTGTCATGGAACTTCGTTTCATGCCCGTTACAAGTCGATTCAAAGCTTGTAACGAGGAGCATGCGTTGGGTAGGTCTCGAAAGGGCCTACGAGGTTTTTGAGGTCTAAAAACGTTGTTTATGCATGTTTTTGACACTTTTATGTGTTTTTGCTACTATTTACATTTTTCGTTTGTGCTTTATGTTCGGCTCATAGTCTTTTTCAGACTCTTGTTATTTTGGTCGTCTTATTTACCTCTTGTTTATGTAATTTGGATGGTTATACTGGAAATTCAAGAACTTCCATTCTCTTCCCAAATTTTGAGTTAATAATGAATTCGGCTTGGAAGCCAAAGTTTCGGTATTCGTTGAATCAACGAACTTTAGAAAAGGATTTCCCTGGATATTTTTAGAATCAACGGATTTAATCATCGTTTTTGTTATCATAAGTTGCATCAATACTTATTTAGTTTCACGACAAATATTTACACAATATAAAAAATATTTACACTCAAATTTTTACGATAAAATAGTGTTTTTACTTGAATCCACTCGAATTTCAAATATATATATATATATATAATTTAATAATTCATCTGTCTTGTTTAAAAACAATTTTAAGAAAAGATATTTAAACCAAATAATGAGTGATTAAAAAACAAATGAACAGATCTGATTTTATTATGAAAGCAAACAAGATAAGTAGGGTAGATAAGGTCATCGAAAAGTGACGTTGGTGATGGTGGGGTAGGCGTAATCATGATTGGAAGCGATTGATGGTTGTGTGGTGAACGCGATTGCCATTGTGATTGCAATTGACAGTGATAGTGGTGGTGCTTAACAGAATAATTGAATAATTAGGGGTGCTTACATAACGATAACTATTATACGGATAGACATAGGTTGAAAGGAAAATCTCAAATAAATGAAAAACTAAAAAACACCTTATCAACCGTTAGATTAGATGATCTGATAGATGTGATTAAATGAACGGTTACAACAATATTTTTTGAATTAAAAAACTATAGCCCCCTATTTTTTTTATTCGAAAAAAGAGAAAAAATAAACAAAATTTGAGCGAAATAAAATACACCAAAAAAACAATCATATTTTTCTCGTTAATTTGGCATCCATATTGATATACATTTTCATCCATTTTTTCGTGGTTTTTCGGTTTTCTATTTATTTAGGTTTTTCCCCTGAACTTGACCCTAAATAATCACGGAAATGATTTATTTCGAAAATAGCTCTAAAATTTTATTTTCATTTTCTTGGTGCATTATTTTAATGATGATACATTTATGATTTAACATATTTTTATGTTGAGTCAAATGTAATTGATGTCTTGTTAATTAAAATCTTAATCTATATTAAAGGAGAAACCATGCCTACTTACGTGGCCTCTCCTTCAGCTAGCAACCTCCCTTTTCTTTTTTCTCCTTTTTTCGAATTTTCTTCTATTTTTCGGACCTATCTGTCTTCTCCACTTCCATGTAAGTAACTGATTACCTTTTCATCTCCTCCGCTTTCTTGACTTCGATGTCTATAACCTCCTTACAAAGCAAAGGTGTTGATAACCCCTGGTGGTGATGAAGCGACTAGGAGGTCTAGGGTGCCGATATCATCGATTGCGAGTCCAAGGTTTGAAACGACCATTCAGAAATCAGCAACTGCAATGTTAGGGTTTTAAGGTATGTGAAATGATATTAACGTTGATTGATTTTTTTATGATGGCTTCTGATATAACTCCATGATTGAATAATTATCTGCTCCTTCAGGACAGGGTTTCTTTTTCATTTTCCAAATCTATCAACCGGAAGGTCTTTGTCTTTAGTAGGTCGGCGATGTTGATTTGGGCACCGGATCATAGAAATTTACTACTGTCAGGATCGAATTCTTAACAAGAATAAATTCTCAGAAACTAATATCAAAGGAGTTTGCGGAATAACACTTTGATATTCAATGAAACAGTAAACAAACAGTAAATATGATGAACAACTTGTAAACTTGTATTGAATGCTTGAAATCACAAGATTACACACACAACCTCAATCTTGAAGAACAGATTCTTTCAAGACGAATTCTACTTCTCTAGAATTAGGAACTATGCCTTGAGGTTGATTTTCTCTCTAGAACAAAACGTAGAATAATTAATTACACTAACTATTCTAATCAATTCTACACATATACTGAATATAAAGATAATTACAAAAGAATAAAAGATCTTCAGTATAATCTTCCATCATTATCACCAAGCTTTCCATAATCTTCAGTCTATCCAGTTGTCATCCTTGTAATTCTGATCTCCATCTCATAAGCAACATTAATCATCTTGGAAGTATTAACTCAGTCTTGGCAGCATTAACCACTAAGCAACACTAACCTCTAGCAGTACTAACTAGCTAAGCAGTACTAACTTTGATCAAGCAGTACTAACTTTGAAGTCCTCTAGCAGTAGTAATTCTGAACTAGCAGCATTAACCATACTTAAGCTTTTCTTCAGTTCCCAACAATCTCCCCCTAACTTGACTTTTAGGAAGAGAAGTCAAGTTCTTCAGATCTGATCTTCAAGATGCTTTCAACACCTCTCATTCAGTTGCCCAAATTTGGATCTAGGCCCATACTTTGATTGATAGTTCTTCTCACCACAATTTTGGCCATTTCAGAATCCTTAGCACATACTAGCTTAGCTTTCAGCATCCCTTCAAGTTTCTGCTTGCTATGATCATATATTTTGTCAACTAGATAGTATTCATGATAACATTTATCAATTGTAATCATGTACACACCACAGTTTTCAAAGAGTATCCAATTATCAATCTTTTTGAACACATACTCATGACGAAGATCTTTAATCCTATGCACCACCTTCTCTGGATCAAACATCATACATAAGTATTCCATTGCTACTTTAAGAAGATTCTCTTCAGTACCTTTCAACACAGGCTCATAGAGTTTCATTCCCACTTTGTACATTTCCTCTATGTCTGCTCTTGAACAACCTCTGATTACTCTCCCCCATGTTGAATATGCTTCAAATGCACCACCTTCTCTTTTGAGTCTAAAGAAATCATTTCCATTGTCTCTTAGAATATCCCAAAAGATGATCTCTGGAGCCTTCATGGAGATTGGAACAGCCTGTACAGGTTTTACTATAGTCATATACAGCCCCATATGCTCATCTGATTGCTCTTTAGACTGTTCTAGATTCTGCACAGGTTCTGTTGAAGGTGTGACTGAAGGTTCTGCTTCCTTTTCAGCTTCTTCCACCCTTGTCCTTTTAGACTGCCTTTTGGAAGCAATTGTCTTCACCCTTTTAGCAGATTTTGCCTCTACACTTACAAACTCAGGCTCTTCCTTCTTTTCTTTTGTAGGTGTAACTTCCTCAGGAAATGGTTGTTGAATGTTTAAATCATGTCTTTCCTTTATTCTTCTTTCAGCCTCTTCCCTTTATGAGGAGTCCCCTTGAAGCTTAGCCATCTCTTTCTTGTACAGATCCTCAACCTGACTTTATGCCATGTTGGTAAACATTTCCCCTTTGACACCAATTGCACCTCTCAGGAAGTTAATCATTCTTCTTCTTTCCTGATTGGCCAAAAAGGTCTTGGAGGGTTGTCTTTTCTGCTTTTGAATTGGCATTCTTTTGACAGGTAATTTCTTGGCCTCAGCTGCTTCTTTTAAACTCTTTTGATATTCTGCATTTAGCTTTCTGGCCATTATCTTTGCAAGTTCCCTATCTGTTTTAGTTTGAATTTGTTCCTCCTTTTCCATTTGCTCTTGAAGCTGCTTTGCCATCTCCTCATCCATTTCAATCTGAGTCTTTTTCTTTGAAGGTAGTTCAGTTTCAACTATCTTTTCCTTTCCCTTTCCCTTCAAAGTTGCTTGACTTGTTTCTTTTCTCTTCTTTGAGCCTCCTCCTTCATTAATGATCACTCCCTTGGCCTTTTGACTAGCCTTAGGAGTGTCATTCTTGGCTTTAACCAAAGTCTCTGCAATCTCCAGTTCCTCTACAGAGAGCCCTGTTACTGCTTCTTCTGTTTCTGCTGTTTCAGCAGCATTAACAGTTTCTGCTGCTTGAGCAACTTCAGTTTCTACCTCTATTCCATCCTCTGTCTCCCCCTCAACTTCAGTCTCCCCCTCAACTTCAACTCTCTTTTCAACTGAACTTTCTTTTTCTGTTTCCCTTTCTTGCTTCTCCCCCTTGTTGGAAGCATCTTGAGCATTGTTCCTCTTCTTTAGAACAAATTGCTTTCTCCTCTTCATTTGCAATAACCTTGTCACCATTTTCTTTAGCTTGGCAATCTGGACTTGTTGGGACAGAACTACAAGTTTAAGTTCTTCTATATCTTTGCCCTGCTTGAGTACATCCATGTTGATGTTTCCCATGGTTTCCATCAATTCATAATAGTTATACCTGTCCTCACCTTCTCCAGAAGTGTTACCCTCTTTTGATGGATCATTGGATCTTTTTGTAGTGGAAGTCTTTTGCCTAGCAGAAGCACTATCCACCCCCTTGGTTTCTTGGCACCTGGGACCTTTGGATGATTGCTCACCCAAAGTTGCCATGGGGAAGGTCTTATGTATGTTACCACTGACCTCCTCTGAGCTAGCAGGAGTAGTGGCAGCCTTAGCACCCATATGCTCAACCTCCACCTCAGTGAGCACCTCCTTGGGGTTGGGAGACACCCCTTTGGTTTCCCTATTGATATTCTCTAAGGGAGAATTCTCCCTTAGAGGGCTAGAAGGCTTAGTGGGTGATGGTACAAGAAGGGAAGGAGCCTTCTTTACCTGTTTCCTTGTATAAGTTTGGGTAATTGGAGAAGTGGGCTTATGAAGTAGGGACTGTGGGATATATATAGAGTGGGAAGGTTGGGATTGACTAGCAGTGGGATGATCTAATGAGGGCCTTGACCCTGCTGCCATACCTTCTTCAGTGGGGGACACCACCATCATTGTAGAGAACAATGGGGTGTCAACTCCTTCCGAGTCCAGAGGGGATCTTTTCATGTTTGAAAAGACCTTACCTTTGGGAATTTTTGGTACATATACCCCATCAAAATGAGGTATATCCGTCAATTCATGGGTTATTACTTCTTGTACAAACCTGGGGTACATATAAAAACTCTTTTTACTTCCCAGGTTTGAGACAAGATCATTAAAAAGCATTTGAGAAAAATTGTACTTTCTGGCAGTGGCCAAGCACACCAAAGCATAAGCAATGGTGCTACTGAACTCACTCCATCCAGTAGTCTTTTTAGAGATACAATGCATAAGGGTATGGACAAAGAAACGCCATTGGGGTGAAAATTTAGCTTTTGAGAACTTAAACACACCCAATGGGCCTCCATACCCCATTCTTGTAAGAGTTGAGAATAACTCCTCATTAGGAATAGAGGTTATACCTGCAGCATCGTCTAGACGTAGACAGATGCGTATCACCTCTTCAGTAACTGTTAGGGGTTTTTCACATACCCTTGTCTTGATCATTTGGACATCATCTTCAGTAACGATGGTGGCATTGGCCCAGAATTGCCTCTGATGCTCTATGAAGATGGTAGGAGACACAGTGAGAGCATGAGCGATGTGGCTGGACTTCAGAAAGTCGACTATCTGGTGAAAACCTTCAGCTTGTTTTGGCTTTTGGAGCATCGCGATTTCATTGTGCTCGTCAATGAACGCCATGGATGCCATTGAACTTGAGTGTTCTTGCCTGAAAACTTGGTACTTGAGAGAAAAGGGTTAGAGCGCAAGTGAACAGTATGCAAAGAGTCGTTATGAACTTTTTAGGCGGGGAAAGGGTATTTATAGCTTGTGGATTATAAGCAGTACTAACCCTAAAAATTTAGTGAAAGCAGTATTAACAGTGAGCAGTATTAACTGAAGGGAGTATTAACTGAAGGCAGTATTAACTGAAGGCAGTATTAACTGAAAGCAGTATTAACTGAAAGCAGTATTAACTGAAAGCAGTATTAACCACTAGCAGTATTAACTAACTAGCAGTATTAACCACTAGCAGTATTAACTAACTAGCAGTATTAACTAACTAGCAGTATTAACTGAGAGCAGTATTAACCACTAGCAGTATTAACTAACTAGCAGTATTAACTGAGAGCAGTATTAACCACTAGAAGTATTAACTAACTAGCAGTATTAACCACTAGCAGTATTAACTAACTAGCAGTATTAACTGAGAGCAGTATTAACCACTAGCAGTTTTAACTGAACACTGGCAGTAGTAAAATTGTACTGGCAGTACTAAAACTGTACTGGCAGTATTAATCATACTTACACTTTTAAGCTTTGTGAAGGACTGAGTACTGCTATACTTTTCCTGAAAAAGAAGATTAGGACCACCAAGAATAAACAATATACAGGTATTGAACCACTTTTTAAGTAGGAGCTTATTCAGAGTTGATCATTCCCACACTTGTTACCAAGAAAGTGAATCTACCCACATCAAATGCTTTGGTGAATAGATCAGCAAACTGGTTAGCAGTATGAACTTTTACAACTTGAATAAGTTTCTTTTCATTGCAGTCTCTTATAAAGTGGTACCTGATTTCAATGTGCTTTATCTTTGAGTGCTTGACAGGATTATTAACAATGCTAATAGCACTGCTATTATCAATAAAAATTGGAGTGTGTAGCAAGGTTACCCCATAGTCCAGCATTTGATTCTGAATCCATAAGACTTGAGAACAGCAACTTGCAGCTGCTATGTACTCTGCCTCTGTTGTAGATGTGGACACTGTGGTTTGTTTCTTGCACTGCCATGACACTAGTCTTGCACCCAAAAACTGACATCCTCCAGAAGTAGATTTTCTGTCCAAGTTTGCTCCACCTAGATCACTGTCTGAGTATGCAAGCAAGTCAAAAGATGAGTCATGAGGATACCAAAGCCCCAATCTGGGTTGCCCTTTGAGATATCTGAATATCCTCTTAACATCTTGATAGTGAGATTGCTTTGGCCTAACTTGGAATCTTGCACATACACAGACTGGAAACATTATATCTGGCCTAGATGCTGTAAGATACATGAGAGAGCCAATCATGGATCTATAGTGATGAACATCCATATCCTCCCCCTCAAGATCTGCTGTTATTTGCTTGTGTGTCTCCATAGGTGTGCTGGCAGGTTTTGAATCTGAGAAACCAAACTTGGTTAGAATATCCTGCACATACTTGGACTGACAGATAAAGATTCCATCTGACTTCTGTTGAACTTGGAGTCCAAGGAAGAAAGTAAGTTCCCCCATGGAACTCATTTTGAACCTTTGATGCATTAGTTCCTCAAACTCCTTGCACATGTTGTCTCTTGTGGATCCAAAGATAATATCATCCACATAGATTTGGACCAGCAAGATATCCTTCTTCTTTCTCTTGATGAATAAAGTCTTATCAATGACTCCTCTTTCAAAGCCATTTTCCAAGAGATAGGATGACAGAGTATCATACCATGCTCTTGGTGCTTGATGCAGTCCATAAAGTGCTTTCTTTAGTTTGTATACTTTGTATGGATAGCTTGGGTTCTCAAACCCTGGTGGTTGACAAACATATACTTCTTCTTCAATTGATCCATATAGAAATGCACTTTTGACATCCATTTGATAGACTTTGAATTTCATATAAGAAGCATAAGCCAGGAATAATCTAATTGCTTCTATCCTGGCTACAGGAGCAAATACTTCTTCATAATCTATTCCCTCTTCTTGTGTATACCCTTGAGCCACCAACCTTGCTTTATTCCTTATTACTATGCCTCTTTCATCTCTCTTATTCCTGAAGACCCATTTTGTTCCTATTGCTCTTTGGCCTTTAGGGAGGTCTACCAGATCCCAAACATCTTGCAGCTTGAATTGCAGTAGCTCTTCTTGCATGGCTTCTATCCAACTGGATTCTTTCATAGCATCATGTGCCTTCTTAGGCTCAAGCTGGGATAAAAAATAAGAGAGCACTGTATGCTGTTGGTCTTGCATTTCTTGCAGCCTGCTTTGATTTCTAGTCATCATAGGAGAAGATAGATCTCCTATTACCAGCTGTGGAGGATGATTCTTTTGAGTTCTGGTGTGATGGCTAGGTTCTTCATTAAGTCCCACCTCTAGATTAGAGTCATTCAACTCCACTGAGGTGTTTTCAGCAGCTACTTCTGGGTCTTTATCTTCTTGACTCTCCTCTTCTCTACTTTCTTCTTCACTCTGATTTGGTCCAGTAGATGGTTCCTTTTCACAGTCTTCAATAGAATCCACTGTAGGTAGGGGAAAGATCACAGATTGAGATAAACTGTCTTGAACTTGTGTAGTTCCTGATCCTTCACACCCTGAACCTGCATAGTCATTACTACTGAAACCAAAAGAGTTAGTTAGTGAATCAATGTCAAACAGCCACTGAGGACCAGACCCAATAGGATTTGGTGTGTTCTCATTGCATTTGACATTATCACTTTCTTCAATTATTCTAGAAGAAGAGTTAAAGACTCTGTAAGCCTTACTCTGAGATGAGTAACCAACAAGAAATCCATCATCTGCTTTGCTATCAAACTTACCTAAGTGAGATTTGGTATTGAGAATAGTACAAGGACACCCAAAAGGTTTGAAAAATCCAATAAATGGTTTTCTTTTATTTAAAAGCTCATATGGGGTCTTGTTCTTTGGCTTGACCACTAGAACTCTGTTTTGGACATAACAGGCAGTATTAACTGCTTCAGCCCAGAAGGTAATTGGCAGTTTTGAATCAGCCAACAGAGATCTAGCAGCCTCTATTAGTGTCCTATTTCTCCTCTCAGCAACTCCATTCTGTTGAGGAGTCCTAGGGGCACTATATTGTCTCTCAATGCCTTTCTCTTCACAAAAGGTGTTTAGATCAAGATTTTTAAATTCAGTCCCATTGTCTGATCTAATGACTTTTACTTTTTGATTAGTTTGGTTTTCAATTCTTAGGATAAAGGATTTGATCAGTCCACTTGTCTCATCCTTAGTCTTTAGAAAATATACCCAGGTAAATCTAGAGTAATCATCAACAATGACTAAGCAGTAAGATTTCTTGCCTATACTCATAACATTTGTAGGACCAAACAGATCCATATGTAATAACTGGAGGCAAGAAGAAATAGTATTTAACTCTTTGGTCTTATGAGAAGTTTTGTGTTGTTTGCCTTTAAGACAAGCAACACAATGATCATCACATGAGAAGACTTTTGATGGTAAACCTCTTACAAGGTTGTTTTTAACAAGTTTGTTCATTGTCTTGAAGTTCATGTGACACATCCTTCTGTGCCAAAGAGAGGATTCATCCACAGAAGCTTTAGAAACAAGACAGTTCAGGGATGAATCACCAGAAACATTGTCCATATCTAGACAATAAACATTGTCCTTTCTTGGAGTTCTAAGTAGTATCATGCTTTTATCAACTACTTTGAACCCTGGAGCAAGGATCATACACTCAGTATTAGTAAATAATATGCTATGTTGTTTGTCACAAACCTGTGATACACTTAACAGGTTGTACTTCAACTGATCAACATAGTAGATATCCTCAAATGTTATCTTACCTTTTGTAACATTACCTTTTCCACTTATTTTACCACCAGTAAGATTATCTCCAAAAGCAACATGTCCTCCATTGATATGCTTGAAATCCTGAAGGCATGACATGTTGCCTGTCATGTGCCTAGAGCAACCACTATCAACATGCCATATGCTCTTCCCCTTGAGCTGTTGGTTGCCCTGCACATAAGATAAATCAGTTAGTATGAATTAGGAACCCAAGCCAAAGTGGTCTTGGGTACCCCTTTCTCATCAAAATATTTACATTCTTTCTTAACAAGATTTTTAAACTTTGACTCCTCATTTCTGGAGTACTTTGTCACAATGATGGGTTTGGAAACACTTTTGCTAGAAGCAGTACTGGTTTTAGAAGTACTAACTGCCTTAGCAGCACTTGCATGCTTAGCAGTACTAACCTTGTTAGAAGTAGTAACTGTATTAGCAGAAGTAACTGTGTTGGCAGTATTAACCTTTGAAGAGGTACTAACAGTATTAGCAGCATTAATATTTTCAGCAGTACTAACACTGGTAGCAGCAGTAATGCTTCCAGCAGCACTATCCCTGTCAGCAGTACTAACAGTTTTAGTGCTTCTAGGCACCCACATTTTAATACTTTCTTTTAAAACCTTTTTCCTCATGGGGCCTTTGGTTTCAACAGATTTCTTAACCACATGTTTCTTTCCAGCCTTCCTATAACCAACAGGTTTTTGCACAAATCTTTGAAAGTCCATCTGTTGGTTAATAGGGTTAAAAAAACAATGCTTAGCCAAATGGTTTAATTTACCACATATGAAACAAGGTTTTGGTCTGATTATTTTATTCAGATCAACTCCTTGTTTCTGAGCCCATTGATTGTTCCAGTTTCTCTGATTTCCCCTTGGTTTATCATGTTTTTGGGGCTCAGATTTATTACATACACACTGTTTGCAAGGAATAGGGTTCACAACAGTGGTCTGCTTATAGTAAACCTTCTTGTTCTTTCCCTCGGTCTTCTCTATCTCATTGGACTTGACCCAATTCTTTCCACATCCCTCATTGGTGATTATGTGGTTTTCTATAGGAATCTCACCACTCACTGTGTTGCTCTTATTCTTGACAACTTCTTTCTCAGATTTATCTTTAACAACTACTTCATCTAAGGGATCAATCTCAGTGGCTCCCTCAGGTAGGTCCTTCCTATCCTTTGTTTCTAACAAATCTGAACTAGGAGGAATGTAGTTGTTGTTATAGGGTGGTGGTGTGGTATTGTACCCTATTCCTCTTCTCAGTTTATCATGAATCTGAGATTGTAGTAAAGAATCCATTGCTTTAGAGGCATTGGAAAACTTTTCTATATCTAGCTTGACTTTAGCTAGTTCTCCTCTTAACTTTTCACTCTCCTCTTTGGATCTGGTCAGTTGAATTTCTAAGTCATTCTTCTCCCACTTCCAGTAGTTTGTGTCATAAGAGTGTTGAAGCTCATTGGCTTGAAAACCCTTAATTTGCTCTTCAAATCTCTCAACAATCCTCACATAATCTTTTATGTCCTTTTCCAATCTCTTAAGGTCATCACTCATGTTCTTGTTGTGATCCTTATACCTTTTAACAGTGTTAATGCAATTTGGAGAACAAAGATTGGAGGTTACCTCTGTTGGGAGATCAGACACCTCTGCCATGAGAGCTTGGTTTTGAATGGCCTCTTCAGCTTGATCACTCCAGTCAAACCCCATACCTTGTTGAGAGACAAGGGCTTGTGCAGAGTTTCTGTTATTATTGAAGCTTCCAGATTGAGCTTGTTGGTGGTTATTATTTTGAGACATTCCACTTCTGCATTCTCTAGCAAAGTGTCCCTTCTGATGGCATTTATAGCATTCCACCTTTGACTTGTCAAATCCTGCTCCATCTTCTCTTCTTTGGGAGAAGTTGTTCCTCCCAGTTCTTTTGATGAACTTCTTAACTCTCATAGAGAGCATGGCCATCTGCCATTTAATGTCCATCTCTTCAAGATCATCTGGATGGAGTTGTTCCAAGTCATCATTAATAAGAGAAGAGTTTCCATGATTGGACATAAAGGCTTCAAATACAGTTTCAGTGCCTTTCTCTTGATTTGCTCCATTGGCAGCACTAACTGATTCAGGATTGGAAGTAGAATCAATTGATGCTGAAAGGAGTGCAGCATTGTGAACATATCCAGAAGGCTTCTTCTTAGCTTCTACCTCAGATTCAAAAACTCTTAGATCATTATATAGATCATCAAGTTCCTTTTCTTCCAGTTGATCATTCTGTCTGAAAGACACAGTATACATGGTCCATTCATCACTCAGGGACCTTAGGAACTTCCTGTTTAGATCATCTTGATCAATTTGTACTCCCACTGTAGCTAGTTCACCAATAAGCTTGTTGAACCTGTCAAAAGTTTGAGTCATGGACTCATTCTTGGTTGACATAAAGTTCTCATATTGTTGCTTCAGAATGGCTTTCTGATTTCTCTTGGTACTTTTGGTACCTGAGAATCTCTTCTCTAGAGCATTCCAGAGCATCTCTGCATCAGTGCAGTTGCAGAACTGATGTTGATATTCATTGGGAATAGCTAAGAGCAAAGTGCTCAAGGCTTTCATCTCTGTCTGTCTAGTCTTTCTTTCAGCATCAGTTTTTGGTGGAGTTCTCTTTCCATTTGCACCAATCTTTCCTGCTTCAGAAGGGCCATTCTCAATAATGTCCCACATAGAATAGTCAGTGAGGAGTATGTACTGCTTGATTATGATCTTCCACATATCGAATTCATTGGGTCTGAGCATTGGAACCTTTGAGACCAGAGTACTGTTTGATTCTGCAAAGTTTTCCATGATTAATGAATAGATGTTTCTAAGAGAACTTGCTCTGATACCACTTGTCAGGATCGAATTCTTAACAAGAATAAATTCTCAGAAACTAATATCAAAGGAGTTTGCGGAATAACACTTTGATATTCAATGAAACAGTAAACAAACAGTAAATATGATGAACAACTTGTAAACTTGTATTGAATGCTTGAAATCACAAGATTACACACACAACCTCAATCTTGAAGAACAGACTCTTTCAAGACGAATTCTACTTCTCTAGAATTAGGAACTATGCCTTGAGGTTGATTTTCTCTCTAGAACAAAACGTAGAATAATTAATTACACTAACTATTCTAATCAATTCTATACATATACTGAATATAAATATAATTACAAAAGAATAAAAGATCTTCAGTATAATCTTCCATCATTATCACCAAGCTTTCCATAATCTTCAGTCTATCCAGCTGTCATCCTTGTAATTCTGATCTCCATGTCATAAGCAACATTAATCATCTTGGAAGTATTAACTTAGTCTTGGCAGCATTAACCACTAAGCAACACTAACCTCTAGCAGTACTAACTAGCTAAGCAGTACTAACTTTGATCAAGCAGTACTAACTTTGAAGTCCTCTAGCAGTAGTAATTCTGAACTAGCAGCATTAACCATACTTAAGCTTTTCTTCAGTTCCCAACAACTACCTCGATCATGGTTTTAGGTCTGTATCTCTTTCTATCCCCCAAAATTCAAACACTATCTATCACCATCTCTATCCCTCAGTTGTTCTTAGTTCATAATAACATGCTTTGAGATTTAGGGGTTTAGTCACAAAAGGAAAACAACAGCTTGAATATTGACACCAGGTATAATTTACAAATGAATTTTATGTGTATATAATATATATGTTGAGTTTCTTCAAACAGTTGCTCATATTGGTAACTTTCATGGAGAGTTGCATTTGTAAACCATGAAAATTATCTCATTTGATGATTCTTACTGTACATTTATTCTCCTCTTCCCAAAACAGACAAAGGTTATCTTCTCCTCCAACCTTTCCCTTCGATTTGGTTAATTTCTATGTAGACAACACCTTTTCTCAATTTTTTTTCCATTCATCATCCCAGATCCATAAGTAACCAATTACGCAAAGAACAAATGGTGTGGATGAGGGAACCATGGTGGTGGTAATTTTTTTTGGTGTTGATGAGGAACCGTTCTGGTATTGTACCATGTCTGTAAGAGAACTTCTGGAAAAAAATCTTACAAAATGGTGTCTCGCGATTTAATTTTCTGGTAATCGGTGAAACGATCCTATCTCCGGTGGTTTCCCTCATATTATTAACAGTCCCTCAGGTTACGCACAGAGCAAATGGTGTTGATGAGGGAACCCTGGTGGAACAAGTAGGAGATGGGTGTCTGTACCGTCAATTTGTGAGTCGGTGAAGGTTTGCAAAATCAGAAAGTCGGTTCTTGATCGATATAATCAGGTATAACTCGATAACTTGATCTCATATCTAATTAACTTCAATTCTAACATTTTGGTAGAATTTCAGTTTCAGAATTAAATGATTACAACCCTGATGGTGGTGGAACGAGTAGAGGAGATGGGTTTAGATGGGTTTCGGTATCGTCGACCAGTGAAGGTTTGCAAAATCAGAAAATCAGTCCTTGATCAATATAATAGGTATAACTCGATAACTCAATTTCAAATCTAATTAGGTTCAATTCTAAACATTTTGAATCCCATGAAGCGAGGTCTTTCTTACTGCTATATTTATATCTCTCGCTCCACCCAAATATATATATATACACAGACATGAAGACATATATTTTTATTTCAGTTGACTATCAAGGTCTAACACTAGCTTTTCAATGGCCAAGGAAACATCACTTTTCCCAAATTCATTTGATCAAACAAAGATTTTTCAAGTTTAAAGGATATTCTTCGTAGCTGTTGTATTTATTCTGATGTGAATGCCCTGTATTGTTTGTAACATCTTTTTATAGAATCACATTTTTTTAGCTTATGTAGGATGGTGCACTAGATTGTATGTATCTATAGATAGACAAAAACGCTTAGCTCTTAACACCAAATAATACCCTTCGAACGGAGAATTCGATTTCCCCGATGTGAAATCGACGAATCCTTGGATCAGTAACGACCCGACGTACGTAACACAAATCCGTAAGATTGCTAAAACGTTGGTGAAGGTTTTTCGGAAGCAACAAAGGAGCGTGGAACCACCGGATGGTTCAAATTCTCTTCGGGTTCAGGCAGTTTTGTTCGAAAAGCAATGACATTTTTTCCGCTCGATGTTCCGGTGAAAGCGTCGGGATGTCGTCGATCGTTAACGCAGTTTTATATTCTTTCTTCAACAACAGATTCATACATAACCAAAACGTTTTCGAAACGCTCGAAGCAGACACCCATCCACTAACGAAAGATTTGCTCATTTCTTCATGTTCAGCAGCTTCTTGGATCACTGTAATCCCAATCAAACCAGTTACAGACACAACGAAGAAGAAAGCCAAAATTGGCAGGAAAACGGACGCGATCAAGTCACCAGATTTTGATAATTCAGTGTTCAAAACAAGACGAATGATACCGGAAATGGTGTTAGAGAAATTGCGATGAAACTTACTAGCCAGAAAACACGAAGAAAGATCGGATGAGTTGAATCTTGAATTCTTTTATGAGAATTTATGAAAATGGTGATGATAAAGAAAGAAATTGCTTGAATTAACCGACAATATTAATCTTAGTTTGTATATTATTTTCTTGGGATGGATGGAGTATTATGATATGAGTATTGCATGATTTCGTTTGTACTGGTGTGATGGTAAAGCCTTACTTTTATGTCATTACTAATGGGTTTATTAGAAACATATCCTAAAATTGGTCGGTCAACTATGCTATAAGTGGAGCTCGGAGATTAAATATACCTTTTTTTATATTTAATATGTAGTTTAATTTAAGAAATTTAATTTGTGATTAAATATATAAAACATTTTAAATAATTATTTCTAAAAAAAGTCGTGAATAAGTGAACCACAATAATATTAATCGTTACTAACTGATTAGTTTTCATAATATTAATCGTTACTAACTGATGGTGTTAGGTTTAGGGATCATGCCTTTCATAAAATTAAAAATTAGGAATCATCAATGTAAATAGTTTGTCTTAGAGATCAAATCCAAAATTTGAGCGAACCGGAAGAAACCACCTGAAAATATGAAATCTTGACATCCCAAATGTTTCCATCTAATTAATAAAATGTAATAGTAAATCTCTTTAACATTTAACATTTGCTAATTACTTATTAACTTTTATAAATATTTACCACTTACTGGAATTAATTACCTAAGAACTTTTATGATAGAAACAATACAATATATCTATTAATTGATTACATTTTAAAATTTATGAACTTCTATAATATTGAATGAAACGTGTAAATTTACATGGGTTTTTGGATTTGGTCTTCATTTAGGTTAAGTATATATTAGTATATTAAAACAAGTATATGATTTCATATATTAGTGATAAATTTACAATTTGAAGTAAGTGTGATTTCGGTTATTCCTCATTGATGAAATATCTTTAGTTTAAAAAATGAATGTAAGCATAAAAAGATAAAACATTCTTTTGAAAATGAAAATGTTAGTTGACTAAATGACTATATTCATTTTTTGCAAAATAAACTTATTTATATGAAGAGGGACGTTCAAATGCAACTCATTTACATGACGCAACCCCTCTACCCACCACTCATATAGAGGGACGTTCAAATGTTACCCCTCTATCTACCACTTATTTTATGTAATTAAGAAAAAGGAAAAAACGTTAAAAATAAAATGACTGTAAGAAATTAACCAAGGTGAAGGTTACCACTGAAGCTGAATCTTCATCTGTTGTGAAGATTGCTGAACCTTCCATCTCCACTAACCCTAAATGACCCATTGAAAAGTGGGTACCAAACAAAGCTTAATCTTCCTTATGTTTGCAGGGATCAAAGGCCATCTGGTATCTTGATAGTGGATGCTCTCGTCATATGACAGGACAAAAAGACCTGCTCACTGAATACAAGGAAGAGAAAGGTCCCTCTGTGACCTTTGATGGAAATGGAAAAGGATATACCCGAGGGTTTGGTGACCTCAGCAATGGGACAACTACCTTCAGAAGAGTCGCTTATGTAGATGGACTGAAGCACAATCTTTTGAGCATCAGTCAGCTATGTGACAAAGACTATGAAGTTCGCTTTTCCAAGAAAGCATGTTCAGTGGTAAATGAGAAAGGAAAACTTGCTCTGAGTGGCCATCGTAAAGAAAATGTCTATGTAATAGATATGGACTCTACTACCACTGAAAACGTATGTTTTCTCTCTAAAGCATCTTATGATATCAACTGGCTATGGCACAAAAGGCTCTCTCAACTAAACTTCAAACCCTGAATTATCTCTCATCTAAGGAACTGGTTTCTGGTCTTCCTCAGCACTCATATGCTAAAGAATCTCTCTGCTCAACATGTGAAAAAGGAAAATAGACAAAAGCTAGTTTCAAGTCTAAACAAGTTTCCTCAGTGACAAGTCCTCTTCAACTCTTGCATATGGATTTGTTTGGCCCTGTCAACATCCAATCAATAGCTGGAAAGAAATACACACTTGTCATTGTAGATTAATACTCTCACTACACGTGGGTTATCTTTCTTCGCTGTAAGAGTGACACTCCAGAAGAACTGATATCTTTTGTCAAAAAGATGGAAGTGCTAAACAATCTTACTATTCATTCAATAAAAAGTGATAATAGAACTGAATTCAAAAACAGTTATCTGAGCAATTTCTTTGAGAACAAGGGAATTTCTCACAACTTCTCTTCAGTAAGAACACCTCAGCAAAACGGAGTCGCTGAACGAAGAAACAGAACGATCATTGAAGATGCTAGATCAATGCTCAGCGATTCTCACCTCCCGACTCAATTTTGGGCTGAAGCTATAAACACTTCATGTTTTACCCAAAACAGATCGCTGATAGTAAAGCGATTTGGAAAGAAAACTTATGAACTATTTCATAGAAGAAAACCATCTATCAGTTTTCTTCATATCTTTGGTTGTCAGTGCTTTATCTTAAACAACAAAGATCAACTTGGAAAGTTCGACCCAAAAGCGGAGAAATATTTCTTGGATATTCCTCCATCTCCAAAGCCTACAGAGTTTTCAACAAAAGAAGACAATCTGTGGAAGAAACAATTCATGTCACCTTTGATGAAACTCGCTCAACGAACACTAAACTAATCACTGACAATGAAGAGTTAAATGCTTAGATGTTTTCTCACTACAGAGAAACAGAACCATTCTTTTCAAACCATCAGCACTCTGATCTTCCAGCTGCTGATGATGATCCAAACATCATACCTCCTAACGCTGAATCCAACTCATGGGTCTCAGCTGAACCTCTAAACACACTTCCTCCATTAGATCTATCTTCGTCTGAAAACCTCTCAGAAAACAATGGTCTGTCTGACACTCAACAATTAATAGCTGATGAACCTCAAGCTTCTTCATCAGTGAACATTCCTATTGTTTATCCAACCTCTGAAATGAGCGATCATGCTCCTGCTCAGCGATGGACTAGAGATCACCCCATAGATCAAATTCTTGGAGATCCCGATGCTGGTATTCAGACACGACGAAGTTCAGGTAATATCTGCCTCTTTGTCAACTTTATTTCTTTAATAGAGCCAAAGAAGACTGATGATTCCCTCAGAGATCCAAACTGGGTCAGCGCTATGCAAGAAGAGCTGACTGAGTTCACTCGCAACAAAGTTTGGAATCTCATTCCTAGACCATCTGATAAAACTGTTATAGGCACCAAGCGGGTGTTTAGAAACAAGTTAGATTAACATGGAACTGTAACCCGCAACAAGGCTCGACTTGTTGCTCAGGGATACAGACAAGAGGAAGACATAGACTATGATGAAACCTTTGCTCCTGTGGCTAGGCTCGAAGCGATTCGACTCTTCTTAGACTATGCAGTTTACAAAGACTTCATTGTGTATCAAATGGATGTAAAATCAGCATTCCTAAATGGAAAGCTGAATGAAGAAGTCTATGTAAAACAACCTCCAGGGTTTTATGACCCTAAGCATCCAAATTATGTTTATAAATTGGATAAGGCTCTCTATGGTCTAAAACAAGCCCATCGTGCTTGGTATGACACTCTCTCGTCTTTTTATCTCTGAAAATTTTGAACGTGGCAAAATTGATAATACATTATTTTTCAGAAAGATAAAAGGTCATATTGTTCTTGTACAAATATATGTCGATGACATCATATTTGGCTCTACTAACCCATCTCTATGTACTCGTTTTGCTGAAAGAATGAAGAAAGAATACAAAATGAGTATGATGGGTGAGCTGACATATTTTCTTGATCTTCAGATTAAACAATCTGACAAAGGTACTTCTATCAGCCAATGTAAGTATGTTAAAGATATGCTGAAGAAGTTTGATTTAACACAAACTTCAGCGATGAAAACTCCTATGGCACCTCCTCTGACACTTAACAAAGATCCATCTGGAAAACCTGTTAATGTCACTGCATATAGAGGAATGATAGGCTCCCTGCTGTATCTTACAGCGAGCCGACCTGACATCATGTACTCTACTTGTTTATGTGCACGCTATCAATCTGAACCCAAGGAATCCCATCTGATCGCTGTTAAGCGAATTTTCAGATATCTGAAAGGGATTCCTAACCTCGGTCTTTGGTATCCCAAAGACTCAGGGTTCGATCTAACTGGATATTCTGATAGTGATTTTGTAGGATGTAAACTCGATAGAAAAAGTACAACTGGTGGATGTCAACTTCTAGGAGGAAAGATGGTAGGCTGGACAAGCAAAAAGCAAAATTCGGTGTCCACTTCTACAGCTGAAGCTGAATATGTAGCCGCTGGAAGTTGTTGTGCTCAGGTCTTATGGATGAGAAATCAACTATTAGACTATGACCTTCAACTATCAAAGATTCCAATCTATTGCGACAGCACTAGTGTTATCGCTATAGCAAATAATCCAGTGCTACATTCAAAGATGAAACACATAGAGATCAGATATCATTTTATCAGAGATCATGTGCTGAATGGTGATATTGAACTTCACTTTATTCCCACTGACTATCAGCTTGCTGATTTATTCACCAAACCTCTTGATGAGACAAGGTTCAACTTTCTCATCAGTGAGCTTGGAATGTTGAATCTTGATGAGTGACTCTTCATCGTTCATGCATTATGTCAATGATTCTAAGTTCCTCTTTCTCACTTAATCTCTGAATAAATGTCTGACTCTCAGGTATGTTTTCTCACTCTCAATCACTGAATCTTCCTTCAGTAAGACATTTTTCAAAAATATAAACTTTAATCATTTTCTTTCTTCAAATGATTAAAAGCTTTTTGATAAACACAATCTATCACTGATATTTCTCATCAGTGATCCTTCTGAAATGAAAACTCAACCTCTGATTTTTTATCAGGGATTCTATCAAAAAGAAAAACATATCTCTGACTTTTCTTCAGAGATAATTTTGAAAAGGACAAATGAAACGTTTTTCTCTCTCCTATGACGTCATTTGAACCAACGATCTACGACATGCCTTTTTCTGACACGTTCGTCCATTGCCCTTCTATACAATCAACTTCGTAAAACGTGTCCATGTCATGATGAACATTTGTTTTCCCGCCTCTCTCTCTCTACGTATAAAAGGAATGTTTCTTTTCATTCTTATCTTTTACGCTTTCTGGAAATCTTTTCGAGCACGAATTCTCTCTCAAGGCATTTCCAGCAAACACCTCCTTCAAGCATTTGCATCTTCTTCTTTCAAGATCAACAGGTTAATTTGTTCTTATTTTCTTCGTAAATTTTGTTACAAAATCCTAAATATGTTATATTATTATGGGTTTTTCACAAGATTTCTTAAATATTAAAATCATCTTTTTTGATTTTAATGATTCAAACATTTGATTTTCTTCATGTTCTTCTTCTTCAAGAAGAATGTTTATTCTCAAAATAATTAAAAAATTTCCTATGTTTCTTTTTGAAAACATAAATTGGTTAAATTTTTTTTTATTCTAAACCTTCTATCTATATTTTTCTCCTTCTTTCCATATTCAGAAATGGCACAATCAGCTCTCATTGCTTCCAACACTGTCAAGTTTGCTCTCTCTGAATCTGAAATACCCAAGAATAATCACCTTGCACGCTTGGACTTCGATGGTGTCAAATACCCACACCTGGTGGAAGCAGCTCAATTCCTGAAGCACTCATGTCTTGCTTACGCCATCACTGTGAATCCTAAACCATCCAAAACCCTTCTACAACAGTTTTGGTTCACTGCTGACGAAACCACTATCACCAACAAGAAAGGTAAACTGGTTCCTGCTCTCTCTTTCCGCTCTGATTTAGGACCAGGCATGATGACTGCTTACAGCCGGAGGAACTCACTCCAATTCCCTGACAAACCCAAAGGTGGATTCGATGCCCTCCCAACTGATGTTGAACTCATCCAGTTTCTGGATGATATGGAATACTTCTGGGAGAACAAGCCTCGCACCACCATTCCCAACAAGAAGCTGACAAAGATCTTAAAGGCCAATAAGCCTTCCCAACTGAATTACATCTTCTCACACATCATTTAATGTATGAGTGGGAAGAGTGGCTCACTGGATCAGGCGAGCAAAGTTCAGCTCCAAATAGCTTACTCCGTCATCGCTGGAAAGAACTTTGACAACGCCACTGCTATCTTTGACGATCTCAAGTCAAAGATAGAAAAGACGGAGAGGGATCCAAAGATTCCTTATGTACGGTTCATCTGTGCATACCTGAAGTTTCTCTACCCTGACACTTAACCCACTACTCAAGATGGCACTTTTGCCAAAGTAGGTCAGCGTTCGTTGGAGGTCAAGTCGGTCGACAACGAGGTAAGTATTTCAACTCTACACTCTCGTCTCTCTCTCTCTCCATTCTTCTTCTTCAGCGGCCGCGCCGGAGGTTCCTTCTCCAGCTAACCCTGCCGCTAAAACCGCTTCCAAAAGACCATCAACTAGTATTTCTGGTCCTTCAAAGAAGGCCAAATTGACTAAGGAGACTTTCACCCCTAGCTCAAGGCTTGATGTAGTTTCTCAAGAAACTACCTTGGATGATTTTGTGGGTCTCTCCTCCACATCTTCAGCTGTCACCTCAACAACCGTGCCAGCGATCACGATCGCTGCCACAACATCAGTAACGCCACCAACTATCTCAGTTCAACAACAACCTAAGGTAACCACCCAAATCCCAACTTCTTCTATCCCTATTACTCATCCCTCTATTTCATTGGTCTCTAACCCTCCATCTATTTCTACGCAACCACAATTTGTACCCATAGGACCTGACAATCAAACTTTTGAAGAATCTATGCAATTCTACAAATTGTTTGATAACTCAGGTACTCCTATAACCCTAAACACTACTCCCATCTCTCCATATAAGCCTGTTTCTCATAAACTAACTTTTCTTTCAGGTCCTAATATGGCAACTTTGACTCTCATGTCAACAGTTTGGGTGTCAAAATGGATTCTATCACCTCCTCCATCAACGAAACCACCAGTGCTGTGAATACCGCTGGTGAAGAGCTGAAGAAACTGATGACTGCTTGCTCCTCGAAAGTTGAAGCCTCCCAAATCTCAACTCTTCAGGGAGAGCTTGTCAAAGTCAAAGAGGACTTAGTCGTCAATCATCAACAAACTTAACTTCTCAGAAAGAACGTAAAGGATTTATCTACCAAGATCGATTCATGTACATCAATCCTACAACAGGTCCTGGAAAAGTTGAATGCACCAGCTCTGAAGCACACCCCTTCTTTCACAGAGGATGACCGCACATCTCTGAATGTATCTGTTGAATTTATTCATCAAGCTACTTCAGATGTCCCTGTGATTGAAGGACGTCTCGACCGTCTGGAGGCTGAAGTCTGGTCCCTGACATCTTCAAATGCTACTCCTTCCATCTCTAACCTCCCCCGTTCTGATAATGACAAAGAGGGGGAGAAAGAGCGTTATGAGGAAAATCTTGAGGAGGATGCTACTGCTGTTAAAGTTCACTCGGAAGAACCTCCCTCTCATGTTGAGGGGGAGAAGGTTGCTGACAAAGCCCCTCCATCTTCTTTGTACGATCATGTTTTAGTAGAAGAAGAAGAGGAGGAGGAGGAAGAGGATGAAGATCTTGATCTTCAGGATCAAGATGAAGAGCAACATCAAGATGATGATGAAGACGATGAAGAAGATCAGAGTCTATGGTTTTATTCAGTGAACACATCATCAATGATAACTTCGAAAGAAGTTGTCAAAGCAGGGGGAGAAGTGAAACTTCTTCAGGAATCCCTTCCCAAAGCAAACCAAAGGGTTCAGCTGCTGAGGGAAGCCTGAAAATGTCTTTATCTGAGGGGGAGAATCCTTCTCAGGTATGCCTCTCACTTGTCCCTATATCTTTCTATAAATTCCCAACCCTTGTTTCTTTCTAGCCTTTATCTTTCTTCTTCCCAATAAACACTAACTCTTTTTATCTCTTTCTGACCAGACAGTTCTCTCCCCTGCTTAAGGGAAAGAAACTTCAAATAATCCCAGCTTCCATAGCTGATGAATCAATAATCCCAATCTCCTTAAATGAGATTGATGAACAAGAAGAAGAGGAAGAAGCCCTGCACCATCCAAGAAGGCCCTCTAGACCATCTCACTGGTCAGAGGAAGAGCTGAATAGAAGAACAGAGATGATCTCTCATCTAGAGAATCAACGGCTGAAAGTCCCTCTTCAAATAACTTCTACAGAGCTTGATTTTCTGACTGAAGCTGAAATTGAAGAATCAATCAGAGTTGAGAAACTGATCGCCGAATGTCAAAGAGATGCTTCTCTAGCTCTCAAGGTTCAGTCCTCTCAGGTCAAAGACAAGAAGCTGAAAAAGAATCCAGTGGAAGTCCAGGCTGCTCTACTTAAAGAAATTGAAGAGGAGCGCTCAAAAGAACAAGCGGTCAGTGATAACTCTGTCGAATGGTGCAAACATAAAGTCGACTATCTCTCCGACCCAATGAAGATTGTAGTCGTTGTCATCTCTGGAAGAAAGAAGAAGGACCGAACTTCTGTAACAATGGAGATAACCAGAGAGGATGGAAGCTCTAAGGCTATGTTCGTTTCAAAGCTTGAAAGTTTCGGCTACATGGAATGGCTAGAGTTCAAAGATGCGCTGAAAAAGTCCAAATCAACCTACAGAGGCTATGTTGAAGGGATAAATGATGCTCTCATCAACAGAGTCGCTGCCGTATTAAAGGTACCATCTGCTCTTCCTTCTAAGCCAAGGCAACTCAAAAGAAAGCTTGTCTCCTCATCATCTAAGAATGTCGTTGCTATCAGAAATGATACCTCCATCAAGTTTTCAAAGGATGCTTTGTTTAGTCCTCCTCCTGATCTCTCAGTTCTAGATCTATCCCTGCCCTCTGGTGCACCATATATTGCAATACAAGTATTTAAAGAGCCTTTTGGAATCTTCTTCAGAGATGATGAGGAACAACTCAGATTCCAAAGAGTCTCTGAAATCCCTATCTGTCCCCTCAGTCATCTCAAGGATCTCTTATGCTTATGGTGTGACTTCTCTCCTTTAGCTGAACCGATCAAAGCAATCATTAGTCAAGAATCTTCAGATCGAAGGCAAAGAGGAGAAGAAATACCTGACTATATGATCAATCCTCCTAATTCTTCTTTAGATAGCCGATAAATTAGTTTCCTATTTCTTGTAATTTATTAGTTATACTTACAGTAGTTAGTTCTTCACTTGTACTTTAAATTTTCATATCTTGTAATTCCTTCTTTGAATTAATGAAAATTTCAGTGAAGTACAACCCTATCAGTATGTTATGGGACATGTATGTTATGAGTCCTGATTATTCCTCATTTTGAATTATAAAGTAATTTTCTTCAGTTACTTTGTCATTATCAAATAGGGGGAGATTGTTGATCCAAACTCTCTCAGTGATTTGATAACGACCCTCTTTTATACTTAGTGAAAATCACTGATGATCTTTCTTGTAAACATTCATATATATTAGTGTTTCACTATTAGCGATCAGACTGGGTCTGTTCAGTTATCGCTGATGGTTTCTGATGTAAACAGTTACGTAATCCCTGAAGAAAAGTTTCGCGTCAACAGATGTTCATTGCAGAATCGAAGACGAAGCTGCTGAACAAGAACAAGTCTACTACTGACCTGATGCGGATATCAGTGAAGCAAAGACGACTCTACTCATACGCGAAGAAACCTGAAGAAAAGCTTCAGCGATAGCTGAACTTCTTTTGAACTTCTTTGTATCTTTGAAGGAAGAGATATTCAGCGATCGATGATCACTTAGCTTATGCTTCAAGTCTCTTTTATCTTCCCTTGCACACCAAGTACGATGTGCCAGAACGGACATACCTCTGCCACAATTTGTACAACAACTCTGTCAACTACATTATTCATGATACGACCGAAAGCATGTCTCCCAAAGTCAGACTCTCAAAGCCAATCAATGAATGACACGTGTAAAGCACCCTACCATGCATTTAATGCATAAGGTATAAATAGAAAGATTAGCTCTCCATCTGAGAGTACTCTTAAGCCTTCATCTTTCTAACATATAGAAACCCTTGTTTTCTATACTCTCTAATCTCCCATTCTCTATCTTCTAGTGCAACCATCTTAGTGTTTCTTCAGTTTGTTTAGATTAGGTTCTACTTAATCTTATTCCGCAACAGACTTGTAAATTGTGTTTGATTTATCAATAAACAATTTATTAAACTTTAAATTCTGTGTTTTTAATTCAACCCCCCCCCCTTCTACAAACTTGTTAAGCACCTTCGAGACCAACACTTAACCCAGAGACGAGTTGTTAATCCCAAGGTAAATGTGGAAGACTTCTCCAAACTACTCTCATCCGTGCATACAACTAGCACTTATCCCTTCTCAACGCCGCTATAACCATACCCCAACCGTAACCTGAAGCACATGCCGACAAATAAAAATATTAGGCTAACGTCTACTGAGTTCAAGAGTGTTCATCATGATTAAATATATTGTTAGAAGAAGAGAATGCAAGTTAAATCATAATCTTTCAAAATGGTTTACTTTAAACTTGGAGACGACTTTTTTACAATATCATGCATTTTCAAAGAGGAACGCCTCATTATAAAGCATTCTTTATGAAATGATCCAACCCAAAACTCACTCGCAACAAGAATAGGAATTGACTCCCAATTTAAAAAATGTGGATAAAACGTCGTATCCCAAAACACCCAAGTACGGGTGGGGCAAAATACTCAACCCATAAATCATGATTAATAACCCACATATACAGTACATCACCGAAAACATGGACACTAGGCCCAATACTCACGCGACCATAAAATGGAAAGGAACCCAAATTTCGAAACATGGGAATTGCATATTTCATTCAAACCTTAATATACGTGGAGGGAAACTCCAATATTAAGGTCATCATTTACAGTCAACCACACAAGCCCAACGATAATAAGGTAAGGCGTTAATATTTAAAATACTTGTTGGCCGACGACGGGGGAGACCCATATCTGTTGAGAGTGGAGGAACACAAAAGTATGTCACCCTTACAACGTTAATCGCATGACACCTCACGACATAAAAGCCCTAGTGTCCCTACGACTTCTTAACAAGTTTTACCTCAAGAGTCGGTTGACCTTGGTGAGCATTACAATGAACTTCACCCCGAATCCCTAGCACACTTAAAGACTACCTCCAAGGCATTACTTCAAGCGGCGGTGGTCCTAGTGCCTACCTCCCCGGTAGCACTTCCAGACTCAACCCTCCTAGTGCCTACTTGAAAAGTTTTCGGTCGTAAAACATGGGTACCGGAGTCCAACCCTGCAATACTTAATTGACCATCGAAACAGATTGACTTACGTGCCTATGGATCTAGTGCAACACAATCTAAAGCTACATGAGTACACAGGAATGACCAACGCACTCGAACATGTAGTTATCACCAAAACGCAATTAATATGCATCGTAAAACCAAAGCTCATCATCGAGCCAATAAAACTGGACAAATGCCCCAAGACTCTTTTGAGTCGCAACCGAGCCAAAAGCTGTAAAATTAATTAACCATTGATCAAAAGTCATAAAATGCGATAAACACAATTGACACGTTTATGCAAACACACACTCCAAAATACATGAATAAACTCCAACACAAAATTAGAACGAGACAAGTCATTTTCCAATGAGTTTATACCCTTTATTTTTTCAAAAACGTCTCATGATCCAAGCACAAGTATTTCTCCAAAGCACATGTTAAAAATGCATTTATACTCAAAAGATCACATTTCATAACCTAAATCATCAACATACCATTACTTAAGATTTCTTCATCAAAATGCCCAAAATCCCAAATGTGGGTGTTTTACAAAGTTTATAAGGTTACCCCAACTTGAGCTTCCTTGAAGAAATTTGAATCCACAAGCAAAATCCTTCCAAAAGCTAGATCCACAAATTTTCAACCGTAAATATTCGTACCCAAACATTTAGAATCGTTCCCAAACCTTTTACATAAGAATCTTAACCCATATCAAAACCCTAATTTCCATAGATGAAGAAAGGAAAAGGTTACCTCAACCATAACTTGAATACATCAACAATACACTCCTATGAGCACATAATATGTCTATTCCTCACTCGGAGGTCTTAGATATTGAAAAAGGAAGACAACATATTCGGTCTGTGAACTTCATTTTTAATGCATTGTGTCTATTGATTTCATAACCTACGTCCAAGGTTAAATCAATCTTTGAGCCAAAATGATAAAATTCAATTTTCTTTCACACAATGACGAATCTTTGTGATTCTAATTGCATATCTTTGTTATATTGTCGGAATAGTTTGAGAAGTAATTTTTAAAATATTTACTTCAGTGATAACTGGAAGTCCTATCAGAGATTCCCCGATGCCAACTCTGAACATAGGCCGCATATTTTTTTTAAATTGTTTTGATAACAGTTACTAAGTGTTTATGTGTTAGTTGTTACCTTGGTTACTCATATTTGCTGAACTCAGATTTAGAAGAGATAAATTGGAAGAGATGATTGATTTTCAAAAGGATAGAAACATATTTTGTTATTGGTCCATCTAGTCTTTGAATATACATGATAGGGTGGGGTGGTTGTTCTGATGACGAAAGTAGTGGCCTGGTGGTCGATGGGTGCGGTGGGGGTTGGGGTGGTAGTGGTGATGGTAACAGTAGGGCATGATGGTCTGTGTGGTAGATGGTGGTTGTGACAGTGACAGTAGTGGTATGGTGGTGGGGGTCAGGGGTAGGGGCGTGACAATGACAATAGTAGCATGGTTGTTGGCAGGGGCAAGGGGGACAATGTTGGTTAAATTGGATGCAAATGGATGGAATTCAATTCATTCATTTATGCCAAGGATTGATGATTTCCTTAATTTGTGGAATTCAAGGGAATTCAAAGGATTCCATCCATTTTAAAATGTGAACCAAACAAATGAATTAGAGTTTGGTCAAAAGAATTGATCATTCCAGTTCTCTTGAAATCCTTTGAATTCTATGAACCATGCAACACCTAAATTAATTAATGGGATTACAATTTGATTATATATATATATATATATATATATATATATATATATATATATTATAAAATTTGAATTTGTGTAACAAAATATGAATTTTAGAAAACAAATCTATATAAAATGATGATTTTGGATAACCGTTATATATAATATGAACATAGGTAAAGGTGGTCAATCTTACATATCTTTATTAATTAAAATTTTCTTTAAAAAATATAATAACAAAATTAAATATTTTATTAAAATCATGTATCAAAGTCTTATTATTAATGAAATAAAAAATGTGACTTACAAAAATATTTTTAAAATTGTTATATTGTTTTTTGATAACAAAATATAATTAATATTAATTAACAATTTGAAATTCATATGAATTAATAATAAACAATAAAAATAAAAATTGATATTAATTCGGAGTATGATTGGAAGAAAATGATGAAAAGCTTTTGAAGCTTTTCGAAACACAATTTCAAAGAATTGTTTGGCAACCAGAAACTATGTCACATTTTTAGCTTTTCTAAAATGTCTTGTTTGAATGGCCATTAAAATAATATTTAAAGTAGTGTTTCAATAAGTTAAAATAAACTTCTGTCACTTTCTTTCAATTATCCCTCTTGTTATTATTAATTGTTATTAATCAATATTAACTATTAAAGTTTTTAACTATTAATAATTAAATAATTTAAACTATTAAATATTATTGACATTAAATTATTAATTAATATTAAATATAATTATTAATTGATATTAATGGTTAATTATTCTGAATTAGTATTATTGTTCAATAGATTTAGTGTGTCAAAAATTAAATATAACAATTTTAAAAAAGTTTATGTAAGTTATATAAGATTAAAATTATGTTTCTTTCTTTATAAATAATAACACTTTGGTTTTTAAATTATTATTTTTAATTAATATTTAATTAAAAGTATAAGATTGATAAACTTTGTTTTTAATTATAGTATGTGTATTAAAATCAACAATTAATATAATTTTTTTTTTCTAAAATTAGGTTATACAAGTCAACATCTGTAATTATATATAGAGAGATAGGTTCATACGAGAATGGTAACGATTTAAAGGAATAAAGGGACAATTCTGGACCAATCATAATTATTAAAGAAATAATTAATTTTTTAAATAAAGAAATTTATAAAAGGGTATTTTGGTCTTGTTTTACTCCTGATTATTTTAGGATAATTTCAACTACTAAATATAACTTACTTCATAATTAGTAGCTCTCTCTCTCTCTCTCTCTATCTCCATTTAATCATAAAACAATCACGCCGACGTGAGGGAGGAAGTGTTCGATAGATCCGGCGTAATTAAGTTTGTACCGTCGGATATTCGCCGTTGGCCGGAGTTTTCTAGCGAAACCAGAAGGATTCGCGTGCCGAGTGTGGTGACGTTTGACTCGACAACGGTGGATGCGACTGTGAAGAGGTGTTTGGTGACGGTGATGCCTCGTTTTCCGGCGAAATCTTCCTCTTGAATGATGCAATTGTAGGAGCGATCTGAACTTGCTTCTCTCCAAACTTAATTGAAGAAAAGGGTCCATGGATGCGGGTATTGAAGAAAAATTGTCCATGAGATTCTAAATATGCATTCTAGGGTTTGTATTTCTCTGTTTTTGTGCATTTGAGGACGTGAGTTAGGGTTTGTATTTTTCAATTTATATGGAAACGTCGACTATTCTGTTTTTCCATATTCAATTTATATGGAAACATTTTGTCTAAGTTATTTAGAACAAAATCACATATAATTTTGTTGTTAAGTACTATAGTCAAGTTTTTTAGTACAAAATCATATATGATTTTGGTGTTACGTATGAATTTGGTGTTAAGTATTTAGAACAAAATCACATGTGATTTTGGTGTCAAGTATTATAGCCAAGTTATTTAGTACAAAATCATATATGATTTTGGTTAATAACATCATTTACTATAAGGTATAATCACATTTGATACATACTACACTTAAACAATCTGTCAAGTTTCTTTACAATATAATCATAAATGATTTTTGGATTGCATATTGTACACTATATAATCATCTGTGATTTGGGTTACATATTCGGGATTTGCTTGAAAAAACAAACAGACCAGATAAACTACCAAAATGGATTAACCGAATTTGCTTTAATAAAGAAAAAGGATAAATAGGTTTTTGATTTGTATTAAATATTATAATCCATGTTTTTTGGAAGTTAATACTATCCTAAATTATCCATAGCATAATATGACATTATTACCCTTTTACTCTTAATTTTAGAAACTATTATTTTCGGAATTAATTTAAAAAATGATTGGCTGAGAATCGTCCCTTTATTCTTTTAGATACATTATGTTCTCGTTTGAACCCACCCTTATATATATATATATATATATATATATATATATGGGGGGGGTTCATATAAAAACAATATCTATTTAAAAAAACACGAGAACGATCGAGTATATATATTAAACCCCTCTGTCGATCATTTGACAATATCTATTTAGTGAAGCCGATGATGAAGGTGAAGACCCCTCTGTCGATCTTTTGACGGAGGAGATGTGTATGCTTGCGAATTTCTCTAAGTTCAGAAAGAACTCCTCTAACAATATGCAAAACAACAGAAAATTTTCTTCTTCTTCTAGAAACTCCTTGAACAAATCCAAGGAGGATTGCTATGCATGTGGTAAGAAAGTCCATTTTACGTCTGAGTGTAGAAGCAATCCTCCTAGGATCTCTAAATCTAATTCTTCTAACTCTTCTAAAAGAAGAAATCTCATATCTATTTCTACAAGTAGATCGCATCCTATGAAACCTTCTCCTACTTCATCTTTCAAAGAGCTCTCTGATAAAGCTGACAAATACAAAGCCAAGTACAAAAGAGAGAAAGAAAGAAATTTCAACTCTCAAAGAAGAGGAAAAGGATTGATGGCAGAAACTCTTGATTGGGCAGATGAACCTACCTCCGACAGCGAAAATGAAGTATCAAGTAAATGTCTTATGGCCAAACTTGATGAAGAACCAAAAGACTCCTGCTCAAGGATGGACTTCACAGCTGAGTGCTCCTCTTCTTCTTCTCAGGTACATCCCTTCTACTCTCTCTCTGGTGAAGAGAAGATTGAGGCATTTGACTCTCTAACTGTACTTTTTCATAATGAAAAAGATGCAAAGAAAAGAGCCAATGCTCAAGTCAAGTCTCTCTCCTCTCAACTCCAGGATTCTCTATCCTAGCTAAAACAGTTTGATAAACTAAAATCTGAGTTAGAGGACTTGAAGACTTTAAACTATGTGTTAGCCAAAGAGAAGAACAAGCTTCTAAAGAAACTTCAGAAAGAACAAGAAACTGTAAACAAATGGAACACCTCTTCTAAAAACCTTGAGAAAATTTTTCAAGATCAAGTTGTTGGTGAAACCTTTGGCTTAGGTTACTGGAAAGAGGATGTTGTGTATACTCCTTCTGAAAACGTTTCTTCTTCTACTCATAATCTTCCTCTGTCTTCTAAACAACCCTCATATTCTTCTTATTGGAATGATTCTAACTTAGAAGATTCTAACTCGGTTTACTCCATGGATCTTCGCGATTCAAGAAAGTTTGGCATCTTCGTGTCCGCCAAATCTTCCGAGCATCTTCTAAAAGAAGATCAAGACTAAAATGAGTTTGTCAAGCCTGTAAATGATCTTCTTATGTCCTTAAAACTAAAAGATGTTTTTTCTTCTTCTTCTTCTTCTTCTTCTTCTTCTTCTTCTTCTTCTTCTTCTTCTTCTTCTTCTCATTCTCCTAAAAAGGCTCCTCTTCTTTCTAAAGGAAAATCCGTTGTTGTTGACCTTCCCAACAAAAGAAAGATTACACCTTATTCAAAAGGTAAATCTCCCATGAACTCAACGGAATTCATACCTAGAGCCTTAAAAATAAAGAAGTCTAAAGGAATCTCTATCAACCCTTCTTCCTCATCTGAAAAGGGAATCCTTGGACCAGTACCCCATAACCCTCACGTTCCGTACAGGTATCCTATTCCTCCTCACTTATCTAAACCTCTTAAATCCAAACCTCAAGGAAAGTTAAAAGCTTCCTCTCTTGAACCAAAGAAAAGGTACATCTATAGAAAGTGTTACAACTGTGGTGACACTTTTCATCTTGCCAAAGACTGTCCTAAGGACCGTATCGAAAGATATAGTCAGATAAATCCTTCTTCTTCTTCTTCTAACCCTAAAGGACCCACCTCAAAACGGGTTCCAAAGGACTAATTTGTTTATGTCTGCAGGTCTATGGGCATCATCAAACATGGTATCTTGATAGTGGATGCTCACGACATATGACTGGGAACAAATCTCTTCTTCTAGACTTTGTGAAAGAAAAGGGACCAACCGTAACTTTTGGTGACAACTCTCGTGGTTCCACTAAAGGCTATGGGACTCTTTCTAACGGTTCCATTACTTTCAACAAAGTTTCCTATGTGGAGGGTCTAATGCATAATATTTTGAGCATTAGTCAACTATGTGATTTAGGTTACTATGTGATTTTTAGAGAAAATGATTGCCTGATCACTGATAAACGATTTCACACTGTCATGTCTGTCTTTAGAAAGGACAATGTGTATGTCATTAATATGAGTGTCAAATCATCTGAAAATGAAAGCATCTGCTTCATTTCTGAAGACTCATATAAGAAGAACTAGCTCTGGAATAAACGTCTTTTTCATCTTAACTTCAAGACGTTGAATGTTCTCTCTAACAAGGAGCTTGTTGTCGGCTTGTCGAAAATCTATTTCTCAAAAGAGAAGCTATGTGCTGCTTGTGAGAAAGGGAAACTGACAAAATCTTCTTTCAAGTCAAAACAGAGTTTCTCAATCTTTACTCCTCTCCAGATGTTGCATATGGATCTTTGTGGGCCTGTCAGCACACCCAGCTTAGCTGGAAAAAGGTACATTCTTGTTATTATTGCTGAATACACAAGTTACACTTGGGTATTATTTCTCATGTACAAAAGTGATACACCTGAAGAAATCATCAATTTTATCAAGAAATCTGAAGTTCTCAACGGTCAACTAGTCAGATCTATCAGAAGTGACAATGGAACCGAATTCAGAAATGCTACCTTAGATGCCTTTCTCAGTGACAAAGGTATCTCACAAAACTTTGCAGCAGTCAGAACTCCACAACAAAATGGTGTTGTGGAAAGGAAGAATCGTACACTATGTGAAGCTGCAAGGTCTATGCTAAGTTAATCAAATCTACCAACCTGTTTTTGGGCTGAGGTTGTCAATACATCCTGTTTCACTCAAAATCGATCTATTATTGTGAAAATACACAATAAGACTTCCTATGAAGTCTTTTATGGCCGAAAACCAAACATTGGTTTTCTTCATGTTTTCGGCTGCTTGTGTTTTATCTTGAATGATCGAGATCATCTTGGGAAATTTGATCCCAAGGCTGATGAAGGTATATTTATGGGCTATTCTCTCACTTCTAAAGCCTATATAGTATACAATCTTAGGAGAAAATGTATTGATGAATCAATACATGTGAAGTTCGATGATCACAAGACATCTTCCTTATCTAGTGATGATACTGAGCTTCATGAATGAATCATTTGTTGTGTTGGAGAAGATTCTCCAAATCTTCTGTCTTCAGGACCTCCATATGTTCCATTCTCGGTACCCTCTACTTCCCTTCATCATGGTTCGGCAGAACCCTTACCAACTGCCGAACCCACAACTCCTACCGAATCCATAGCTCCTACCGAACCCATCTTTCATACTTCTCCTCTTCCTCATAATCATCCTATACCTATCGATACTTCACCTTCATACTCTCCAAACACATTTCCTGTACCTCTTCCCCCAGCTCTAAAATGGACCAAAGATCATCAAAAAAATAAAATTATAGGTGATCAGCAAGCAGGTGTCCAAACTAGAAGGGGTATTGGAAATATTTGTCTCTATGTGAATTTTCTTTCCATTTTTGAACCCAAGAAAATTGAGGAAGCTCTAGCAGATTCTTGTTGGCTCACTGCCATGCAAGAAGAGTTGTCTCAATTCGAAAGAAACAAAGTCTGGAGACTTATGCCTCGACCTTTCGGTAAGACCATTATCGGTACTAAGTGGGTTTTCCAAAATAAGATGGATGAAGTCGGTACCGTTATCCGGAACAAAGCCAGACTTGTTGCTCAAGGATATAGGTAGGAGGAAGGTATCGATTATGATGAAACATTTGCTCCTGTTGCTAGACTTGAAGCAATAAGAATCTTTCTCGCTCATATTACTCACAAAAACTTCCGGGTCTTTCAAATGGATGTAAAGAGTGCATTTCTCAATGGAGAACTTGCTGAAGAAGTCTATGTGAAACAACCTTCTGGTTTTGAAGATCCAACTCATCATTATCATGTGTTCAGACTTGACAAGGCTCTCTATGGTCTGAAACAAGCTCCTCGTGCTTGGTATGACACTTTGTCTGACTTCCTTCTCTCCAACTGATATACCAGAGGTAAAATTGATAATACTCTTTTTCTCAAGAAAACTAAAGTTAATATCATTCTTGTTCAAATCTATGTGAATGATATCATTTTCGGTGCCACTGATGAAACTCTTTGTCAGGAATTTGCTTCTCTCATGAAAAGTAAATATGAGATGAGTATGATGGGTGAGCTTACATTCTTTCTTGGTCTTCAAATTAAACAATCTTCTGAAGGTATTTCCATAAATCAAAGTAAATATATTCGTGATCTTTTGAAAAAGTTTGATTTTGAAAATTGTTCTCCCATGAAAACTCCAATGGCACCTCCTCTTAAGATTCATGCTGATTCAGCTGGCAGGTCAGTTGATATCACAAATTATAGAGGGATGATAGGGTCTCTTCTTTATCTAACTGCTAGTAGACTTGATATTATGTATGCTACGTGTTTGTGTGCGCGTTATCAAGCCAATCCCAAGGAATCTCACTTGGCGGTTGTGAAACGTATTTTTCGGTACCTAAAAGGAACTATGAATCTGGGTCTTTAGTATCCCAAAGACTCAGGTTTTGATCTAATTGGCTATTCAGATTCTGACTTTGCAGGGTCTAAAGTCGATAGAATGAGTACAACTGGCAGCTGTCAATTACTAGGTGGAAACTTGGTCAGCTGGTCCAGTAAGAAGCAGAATTCGGTATCTACCTCTACTGCCGAAGCTGAATATGTTGCAGCTGGATGTTGTTGTGCTCAGATCTTGTGGATGAAAAATCAACTACAAGATTATGACAAGTTCTATTCTCATATACCGATTCTATGTGACAATTCCAGTGCTATAGCCATTGCCAACAATCCAGTGCTGCACTCCAGATCTAAACATATTGATATTCGGTATCACTTTATAAGAGATCATATTTCTAAGGGTGATATTGAACTTCACTTCATTCCTACAGATCTTCAACTTGCAGTCCTCTTTACAAAACCACTGGATGAGGAACGATTGAACATCCTTGTGGGATCCTTAGGTATGTTAAATTTTTGTTAAAAAAATCTCTCTCTTTTACCAAAATTCTTTCGATATACATCTTGCCGAAGTATCTCAAATACTTCGGTACTTCATGCCTTCGGTATTACTCTTTTTTGGTATCTCTTGATTACCAACACTTCTCTCATATCGGTAAATATCTTCTTTCGGTATATCGATTACCGAAGTATCTCTCATACTTCGGTACTTCATATCTTCGGTATTCCTCTTACGTACTAAATTGTTTCCCTAACACTTTCCCTATTCGGTATATTTAATACACTTCTTACCGAAATATCTCTCATATGAGGCGCATTGATTTCGCATTGGTAATTATCGACTCTTTGATCACTGCCATCTCGCCACCACGAACTCACAACATGGATCTTCCCCATTTTATCTCTCTGATCATCAACCACAAGCTCTCTGGTCAACTACATGCCGATGCAGCACTACCTGAGCCGACGATTACGTTTGACTTGCCTAATTCTCAAATAAGCAAGCAAACAATTTTTAAGACGATCAAGCCTACCGACGCTCCCCTCACCCCAGGTATGATCTCTTTCATCTCCTATCCCAATCCGATTTGGGGAACACTTTTTGAAAGTGGTACCGAAGGGGCCTCACTTTCTCAAGGTGCTTCCAAATTGGTGGACCCTTCTGCCCCCAAATCTTCCCGAGCCAAATCGGTGGCCACTAAAAAGAAAAAGGCCACTGGTAACGTCGCACTTACTTCAATGACTTTGCCATTGACCAAACCTTCGGTGGCTATCCCGGTCATTTCCCTTCTCCTTCTATTAAGCGACGGGGCTCAAAATCCCCTCCTAGGTCTCGTTCTAAGAGGCTTAGGAAACCTTCAGCCGATCCTCACAGTCCATCTACCGATTCTAAAAAATCGGTAGATGTTGAACTTCCCCCTCCTGGGCCACGGGGATCTGCAAAATCCACACCCAACTCCTCCAAATCCTCTCAAAAGGGTTTGGTTGTACAAACGGAGTCCCACAATATCCCTTCTTCTCCTTTTCTTTTGGAGGTTGAAGATGAGTTGGTCTCCTCTCCGGGCCAACATTCTGTTTCTTCCTTCTCCCTCAATTCTCTCTTCCCGTTTTTTTTGTTTCCCGTAAGAAAAACATAAAATATATATATATATATATATAAAGGGCCACTGAATTTATAAGTTCTTTGTATCTTGTAATTTTCTGGGTGTCAGTACCATTTTTTTCTTTGTATTGATGTCATCATCAAATAGGGGAAGAAAAATTATTGGGTCACAAATTGATTTGGTCATGACTCTCCTACCAACACCTAGAAAGACAATAAGACTTCTCTCAACAAGGGATCTCTATCCACCAATCGAGCTCTCACCCCAGGTATGTTTTCCTTCCTAAATTCTCCCGATCTACAATGGGTTGATGCTCTTTACACTCCGGTGTCCAAGGCTCCCTCATCTGTAGTAACCACGATCTACAATGGGTTGATGCTTCGTACTTGCTTCGATGACCATACGACCGAAAGAACCTTCGGTTGTTGCCCAGTTCATGTATCCCTCTCCAAAGCGGAGGCACTCATCATCTTCCCCTCCCTGTCCTCTCAAGAGGCTGAGGAAGGTTTCAAGGGCCAAGCCAACTACTCCATCCACCGATTCTCCACAATCGGCAGGTGTTGAAAATTTCCCATCCGGGCCTGAGGACTCTGCTAAACCTAAAGCCACCTCCTTTGTATCCTCCCAAAGGAATACAATTGTAAAATTGGGGACCTCTATTATTCCCTTATTAATCTTTTTCTTGGTTGATAAGGATGACTTGGACTCCTCCCCAATCCAAGGTACTTCTTCTCCACCTCACAGCCTATTACCTGGGATTCTCAGTCCCGATGTTTCTGCACGATCCAATGATGAATCTTCTTTTCCTGAAAGCAAGTTCGGAGGATCCCAAAAATCTTTCTGACTTCTTACCTTCCGACACCGTGAATTAGTTGAGGGGGAGTATGAGTTGAGGGGGAGCTTCTTACCACCCATGCTTAGACTCTGCTAAAACCTATTTTGTGATGGACTGTGTGATCAAACCCACCAGACATTAGCTGAGGGGAGTATGAATTAAGGGAGAGCAACCACCTACTCAAGTTCAAACAATTCCCGACAATTGTCTTTTGAATATATGTATATATTTTTTTTCTTCTCATTCTTTATTCTTTGTATTTATTTATTCATTTGTATAGCTATACTCATTCTTTTATTCTTTTGTAAATGTCGTTTATACTTAAAAAAATATAAATAGAATGGTCTATGTGA